>CM074721.1:82495037-83730037 GCA_037306005.1 Rhinophrynus dorsalis
CTGGGATCCTGGGTTCAAATCCCACCAAGGACAACATCTGCAATGAGTTTGTATGTTCTCACTGTGTTTGTGTGGGTTTCCTCCCACACTCCAAAAAACATACTGATAGGTGAATTTAGATTGTGAGCCCCAATGGGAACAGGAACCACTATGTGTGTAAAGCGCTGCGGAATCTGTGTGCGCTATATAAATAAAGGATTATTATTATTATCTGTCAGAGCTGTAGTTCAAGAGTAATTCAATGACAAAGTATCCCACTCCCGCCCCTTTTATTGATGTAACACTGCTCACCTCAGAGCAGCAGGGAGTGTCCAGGTAGATTGCAGAGAGGGACAATCTTCAATTAAGATAAGGGAAAAAGCTGAAAAACCTGTCAAGGGGGGCAGGGCTTTCATTGTTCTCATAGGAAGAAGATTGTCCCCTGCTGTCATCTGTCTGGTCTATGGACTGGATTCCACATCTGAGAAGAGATCGCTTACACTAGGTAAAAGGGGCGGGAGGGGAAACTTTATCATTCAATTACTCTTGAACTACATCTCTGACAGTATTGAAATAACACTCTCTATGGCTCAAATATTATGAAGATTAATTGGAGCTGCTGTTTTTTTGAAACATTACTATCCCTTTAAAGAATGTTAGTGAATTGGCTCCATAGAGTAACATAGGAATTGGAGAAGTGATATCATTGGAGAAGTCATCTCCGCTTTATCACCTCTTTATCACGCCTTAGTGTATAACCCCCTACATCTCCCAATATCCCCAGTCAGCTGCTGGCTGGCTGGCTGACTGGCTGGCTGGGGATGATGAAAGTTGTCAGTCCCCAACAGCTACAGAGCCAAAGGTTGCTTACCAATAAATTATATTTTCTATATCAGAGAGGGCTGAAGTACTTTGCAGAATCATGTTGGCAAAGACAGAGTTAAAGACAAATGCAGATGTCTAGATTTTTGCCTTGATAGATTGCTGTATATCTGCCTAAATATGTTTTGAAACATATATTCAAACACAGTAATAACAGCATGAACCAAGGAGAACATAAACATTGGTGTTAATTTAACACCAACAAGAGGTTGATTTAAACGAACACTGCCACTTTCTAATAATAACCCCCCCCCCACACACACACACACATATTCACATTAGTTAGGGCAAAATATTGTAACGGTCACTATGAATCAATTCTTCAGGTATCCGGTCTCCAGAATTAATATTTAACCCTTTGAGTGTCAGAGGGGTATGCAGTGTTGCGTACCCCTCTGGCACTCAAAGGGTTAACTTGTTCTAGATATTATGTATATGAAAGATGGCATGATTCACTTTGCAGGACACAGTGATCTCAAACGCCTCCCACTGAAGCCTTCCTAGGAGCATAGCAATGGGAGGAGATTGCAAAAAGAATCATGTCTACCTCCAGTGGCGTGAAATCCAGTATAAATTAAAGATTCATTTTGGCGATCCAGTATATGCAGAATTGATTGTTCAAAAGTAACTGAAGTAATTCTGGAACAAAGGCAAGGAGCAAATAAACATTTCCCAAATTCCCATGGACTTAAATGGGCAATTTGAACCTCTTGAATGCTGCAGAGCTCTTCATGCATTGCTTCAAAATGCTTTTGAGACTTCAGTAGCATTCAAGGGGTTACAAGATCCATTTAATTCAAATGGAAGTTTTGCTTGACCCCTTGTGGTGCAGTTGGTTTACCCAAGAATGACTCAATTTCTATTTTAAACATAAGATCAATAAAGGTCATTAGGATTTCCTTCCTAGATTAAGATAAGTGGGGGTTATTATTACAGGTGTTAAAGTTCCCTTAAAGGGATAGTAATACTTAAAATGTAAAAAATATATGTTGTAGGGTTTATCCCCCTGAGTAAAACAAGAGTACTCCCTGCTGAAAGGTGTTCTATTCAATAGTTACTATACCTCAAAGTTGATTTTTTTAGGTATAATATCACAGTGGCCTGAAATTGTACAGTGGTGCTGTTGCTACACCATCCTATGGAGATTTATGGACCATAGGACGGTGTAACAACAGCACCACTGTACAATTTCAGCCATTGTGATATTGCACCTACAAAATTCAACTTTCAGCTCTAATAACTTTTGAATAAAACACCTTTCAACAGTGAGAGTACCCTTTTTTACTCAGGGGGATAAACACTACAATATATATTTTTTTACATATTAAATATTACTATCCCTTTAAAAAAGGAAAACTGGAGTGATTCAATTGGAACAATCCAATTGTCCCAAGGTGGGTGAGAAATACAAAAATTCCCAAATTCACATTGATTTAAATGGGGCATTTAACCTCTTGAATGCTACAGAGGTTTTGATTGCATTGCTTCGCAACAGTATTACAGAACTATCTAGCATTCAAGGTGTTGCAATCTCCATTTAAAGCAATGGAAAATTGCATTTCTCACTTACAGCACAGAGGGCTTGCTCTGGAATTATCCAGATCTCCTTAGACATTAGCCTTCTTATGTATATAGCCAGCAATTCTTAAAGAAAATTACAATGATAGTCTGGTTATTGTTAAGCAAACATGTATTCAATAATTCACATCCCTGGGCAGTTAGTGTATGGGAGACATAGGAGAACCAGCGGCCATGAAAAAGTCAAAGGACAATGTAATTATAGTTGTTTATCTGCATGCTGTCTGTTGCTTTAAAGAGTAATAAGATGCCTTTACTATGACATGTCTCGTCTGAATACATTGCTCTCTCTATCCTCTGCCTGTGTGCATCTGAATATACAAACTCGGAATTCTTAGCATTGCTACACTATGCCAGTGAAATACAAAACCGCTTTTCAAACCACGCAGCATTAACTCCTCCCAAGCTGAGAGAAACAAAGCAGATTAACCCTTTGAATGCCAGGGAGAGTGTGCAATTCATAAGTGAGGAGCAAAGAGGCTGAAGTTTAAGATGCAGATGCAGAGGTGGAGAGAGGCCTCTCTGGCAATGGGTTAAAAGTCCCAATTAAATCAATAGGCTTTTAAAAATCTCTCTCTCTCTCTCTCTCTATATATATATATATATATATTTGTCCCTTATGGAAAAATTAGTTTGCTCAATAATTGCTCATGTTCTTTTAAGTAAATCGGCATCAAATGGTTATAACATAGCTTACATTAGTCATAACCTATTAATTGTACAAAGTGTTAGATCCTTTTCCATTGGTTTATGATTCATTGCAAATACATATTAAAAGTCTTTGCAATTTTTTGCTAATTTATAACTAAGGCCAACACAGCTGATGCGCCCTTTAAAATTTGGAGTTCTCAACAGTTGCATACTGTCTTTTTTGGAAATTTTGGACATGTTAAGCCTGATTAATTGTTTTCAGAGCCTGTTTGGGTAGAAAATGATATTACTGCAATCCAGTGAAATTCTGGTAATAACAATGGCAAACTGCATTATAAATATTCATATTCACAAAAATAACATTAAAAACAAAAATTAACATTTGCATTACTGCCAGAATAATAAAATGTAAAACCCAAAAGCATGATATATTGTGTGAGAAGAAAACCACACAATACCATCAAAAGAAAGAGACCCATTCAAAGAGGCACACTATTAAAGGTATAGTAATACTTCGTTTTATCTTTATTTTATTTTGCAGGCATTAAAAAAACATGAAGAACGATATGTCTTATCTCTCAAACCTTTATGGTTTGAGAGATATTCACAAGCAAAGTTTCCCCTCCCTCCCCTTTCACCTAGTGTAAGCCATCTCTTCTCAGATGTGGAATGCAGTCCATAGACCAGACAGATAACAGCAGGGGACAATCTTCTTCCTATGAGAACAATTAAATCTTTGCCCCCCTTGACAAGTTTTTCAGGTTTTTCCCTTATCTTAATTGAAGATTGTCCCTCTCTGCAGTCTACCTGGCCACCTCCCTTCTGCTCTGGCTGAGCAATGTTACATCAGTAAAAGGGGCGGGAGGGGGATACTTTGTCATTGAATTACTCTGGAACTACAACTCTGACAGAATTTAAATAACACTCTCCAAAGTCTATGAGAACAATGAAGGCCCTTCCCCCCCTTGACAAGTGTTTCAGGTTTTTCCCTTATCTTAATTGAAGGTTGTCCCTCTCTGCAATCTACCTGGGCACCTCCCTTCTGCTCTGGCTAAACAGTGTTACATCAGTAAAAGGGGCGGGGGGGATACTTTATCATTGAATTACTCCTAAACTACAACTCTGACAGAATTGATATAACACTCTCCAAAGTCCAAATACTATGATGATTAATTAGAGCTGCTTTTATTATGAAACATTACTATCCCTTTAAGGCATAAAGTGTAATAGAAATTGTATTAGCAGTACAAAAACAATCAAAAGTTTCTGTTAAAACATTTAAAAACAGCATGCAGACAAGTAAACTCTTAATAAATGTTTCCATACATGGATAGAGAGAAAAAGAAAGATAGCAGCATCTTAATAAAGATACAATATTTCACATCTTAACAGAATGTACAAAGTGATAAATAGATGAACAAAATATACTAATCTACCCAAATGGAAAAATAAGTAAGTAAGCTAGTCATCCCAACAGCCCAATAATAAAATGTAACATAGAGCAAACTAAGGTAAACCAGTTGCACCATTGCTAACAAATAAACATTTCCATTAATTTAAAATTGGCTTTTAACCCCTGGAATTGTAGTGAAGTAGTCAACACACTACAATGTAGTGGAGATCAATTTAGCATTCAAGGGATTAAAACACCCATTTAACTCAATGAAAGTTTTGATTTGTTTCCTGTGGTGCATTTGGTCAGATCCCAAATTGCTTCAATTTTTTTCTGCATATCCATTCTATTTCCCTGTAGTACCTGTCATATGTCT
This sequence comes from Rhinophrynus dorsalis, assembly GCA_037306005.1. Classification (NCBI taxonomy): domain Eukaryota; kingdom Metazoa; phylum Chordata; class Amphibia; order Anura; family Rhinophrynidae; genus Rhinophrynus; species Rhinophrynus dorsalis. The sequence continues at coordinate 82,499,897 of CM074721.1, forward strand.
GTAGCAGGAGAGGTGCATGGGAATCCCAGCCACTTCATGTTGTGCCTGCTTCCCCCTGTAAAGATTAATAAAGAACAGGGGGGATGGGTAGACACCAGGCAGAAATAATGAGAGCTAGAGGGAAAGTGAGAAAGAAAGAGAGAGGGGAGAACGTGAGAAGAAAGAAAGAAAGAAAGAAAGAAAGAAAGAAAGAAAGAAAGAAAGAAAGAAAGAAAGAAAGATAGATAGATAGATAGTGGGAAACTAAGAGAATGAAAAATAAAGGGATAATGAGAAAGATAATGAGAAATTGACAGAATTGGAAGTAGACACTGAGAGAATGCTAGAGAGAGGGATAGAGATGAACAGATTGTCTGCTGGAGAGGATGGCATCTGCTTCAAAGAGATTCACAGTTACTATGGATGGGGAGAAAAGCATCGTTGACGTCAGGATTAATGACTGGTCTCTCATCCAGGTCCCCTCTCCTGGTGTTATTTATGTACACCGAGGTTTGCTCTGGTCCTACTTTCTGAAGAGTTCGTTATACGCTCGGTATATACATCCATCTATATCTATTCGTTTTGGAATTCTCCAGTGTTGCTTCCCACCACCACCCCTCCCTTTTTATCAGTGACAGGGGAGGAGAATCTGTGACATCCTGCAGAATGATTGGGTCTGATGAATATTTCATGGTTTCGGAATGGAGATTGCTTTGGTGAGTTTGGAAAGCGGAGGAGCCACCGCTGTTGCTGGCAGTGGGGAGGATGGAGGCTCTGCCATGGCAGCCAGCACTGCAAGCAGGAGGAATCTGCTCCAAATCCCCAGGGCACCATCTTGGCTAAACGATTACAGCCAAGAGAGAGAAGAAGACGGTGGGGAAAGCTGCCAGCAGAGACCACAAAATCATCAGCAACAGCAGTATCAGCCACCAGGGACCGGCCAAGGAGGAGGAGGAGGAGGTGGTGGAGGAGGAGGTGTGGGCGATCGCTCGCAAAGCAGCGACATGATCATGAGCCACCCTGGCATCAACATCAAGGACTGTGACATCGAGACGGTGATCCGGTTGGATGAAGAGGAGCCTCATGCCCACCACCACCACCCGGAGGAGGAGGAGGACCACCACTTTGACCTGGGGATAATGGACCACGAAAGCAATCAGAGGGTTATCATCAATATCGCTGGTCTGAGGTTTGAAACACAGCTGTCAACCCTCAACCAGTTCCCGGACACTTTGCTAGGAGACCCGGAGAAGAGAATGAGGTTTTTCGACCCTCTGAGGAATGAATACTTTTTCGATCGCAACAGACCTAGCTTTGATGGCATCCTCTACTTTTACCAGTCTGGGGGCAAGATCAGGCGCCCAGTCAATGTTTCCATCGATGTCTTTGCAGACGAAATTCGCTTCTACGAACTGGGGGAGGAAGCCATGGAGAGGTTCAGGGAAGATGAGGGCTTCCTAAAAGATGAGGAGAAGCCCCTTCCTCGCAACGAGTTCCAACGGCAGGTATGGCTGATCTTTGAGTACCCGGAGAGTTCCAGCTCTGCCAGAGGTATTGCCATAGTCTCTGTGCTTGTGATCCTCATCTCCATTATCACATTCTGCCTGGAGACTCTGCCTGAGTTCAGGGACGAAAACGAGCTGCCCCCGGCGCTTTCCAAGGTGCTGAATGACACCCAACAGCATCCTCCTCCTCCTAGTGGCCTCACAGATCCTTTCTTCATTATTGAGACCACTTGTGTCATTTGGTTCACATTTGAGCTTCTAGTCAGATTCTTTGCTTGCCCAAGTAAATCGGACTTCTCGAAGAACATCATGAACATCATTGATATTGTGGCGATCATTCCTTATTTCATCACCCTGGGGACTGAGCTTGCTGAGCAACAGACTAATAATGGCCAACAGGCCATGTCCCTGGCCATACTGAGGGTCATCCGTTTGGTAAGGGTCTTCAGGATATTTAAATTATCCAGACACTCTAAGGGACTCCAGATATTGGGGCAGACGTTGAAAGCCAGTATGAGGGAGTTAGGGTTGTTAATTTTCTTCCTCTTCATAGGAGTTATCCTCTTTTCCAGCGCTGTTTATTTTGCTGAGGCTGATGACCCTGAGTCTCATTTCTCTAGCATCCCGGATGCCTTCTGGTGGGCTGTGGTCACCATGACTACAGTGGGCTATGGGGACATGAGACCAGTGACAGTTGGGGGTAAAATCGTGGGATCTTTGTGTGCCATCGCTGGTGTGCTCACTATTGCTTTGCCAGTCCCTGTTATTGTCTCCAACTTCAATTACTTCTACCACCGGGAGACAGACCACGAGGAACAGGTCATCCTCAAGGAGGAACCCAGCAGTGGACAGGGGAGCTGTGCTGGGGAACTTAAGAGAAGTCCCAGCAAATCCTCCCTCAACAAGTCTGTAGTGCACTTGGAGAACCTTGAAGGGATCAACAATGGCACTGGCTCTATGGAAAAAACTAATCTCAAAGCCAAGAGCAACGTGGACCTGAGAAAGTCCTTGTATGCTCTCTGTCTGGATACAAACAGGGAAACAGATCTGTAGAATGAGCACAACCTAAACCTACAAAACAAAGAGAACTTATGAATAAACTAAATAATAGAGCATTTGGGATCATATGCACAAAGTCAATAGTGGATCAATTTTGGGGCAATTCAGTTGCAAATAAATATTCCCCAAAATCCAATTGCAATGCTATAGAAAGAGGTCTCCAATAGCTTGTGAAGAACTGGGAATTTGAGGAATTTCTATTTACAATTAGTTTGCCCCAAAATTGTTTCACTTTTGTTTTTGTGAATTTGGCCTTATGGATGCTCTATAGGTAGCAACTGAACAGTATTTGCTGTTGGAAACACATTTTGTTACTACTTTTCCAGTATTTTGAGTCATGCTTATATCTTTTATAACTGATAACTCTTACATTCTTGGAGTGAGATGTTTTTCCCCTATTGGAATTGGAATACAGATTGTTTATTTTTTAAAGATGGGCAGAAAATGTAGCTAGTTACAAGAAGCAGAAGACACACATTTTGTTAAGTTAAGCCACAGAATGAGACTTATGCTTCCCATTGCTGCAAAATATTGCATATAATATTAATATTTTAATGGACATAATATAATTTTTGTACTGTACTATATATATATATATATATATATATATATATATATATATATATATATATATATATATATGTAATGTTTTGTGAAATATTTCCTCACCAACAAACAAATATTCTGAATTTACACTCATTGTGAACAAAGTTTATGGTTTTATAGTATGTGCAGTGAATTTGGTGCTCTTGAATTTAGCAGGAAATATTTTTTTTTCTGAGAAAATATTGTATTGTTATATATATATAAATATATGTGAGCCTTAATTTATTAATTACTGTAGATATATTTCTTTACAGAATACTTTATTAAAATTTGATGTTACAGAAAATCAATTTAGTACTCCTCTTTTGGAATCAGAAGGAACATTTTTTCAGTAAATACTTGTTTATTCTGTAAAAAAAAAGGGCAGTATGCAGAAAAACAAAAGAGTGTCAATTCTGGGGCAAACCAACTGCAGTAGAGGGGAGAAATATAATTTCCCCAAATTCTCATTAAGGTAAATGGGGACTTTAACACTTTAAATGCTGAAGAGGTCTCCAGTGCATTGCTTTGTAATGCTTTGGATACTTCTCTATCATTCAAGGCAATTAAAGTTCCATATAAATAATTTAGATTATGTATTTGTCTCCTGGAGTGTAGCTGGTTCACTGCAAAATTGTTCCCCTTTTGTTCTCTGATTACAACCCAAAGTGTGCAACTCTGATAGCTATGTAGATTAATGCATTTATATGATCAGGGACAGATTTGTAAAATACATTCCAAATTTATAGCAAATAACCAAACAATTGATCAGCTCAACTGTAGCAATGATCTACTCCCCTATTCAAATCAGGGCTGTTTATTTTCAAGAGTAATGTAAAGCATATTTTTCATTATTATGTATCACTCTTTAGAAATGCGTCTGTCATATAAAGTACAGAGGCGAAAAACACTGGATTTTTTTCAATTTGCGTCCTACATATGTAAAGTCCTTAAAACCTCTTGTGGTCCATCTTCAAAAGCTGGAAGAGACTCATGGCAAGGTACTGTCTGTGGTCTTCCTCTAACTCTCACTGGTCTCTTTGCTTTGTGGTTCAAGAACAGCTCTGATCTGAAGAGATTTTCCAGGATTTAAAGAGGAAACAAAGACTATAATGGGAATTGTTGATCTACGATAATTCAGTGGTGCAGCTTTATTCACTAAAACATCCCATCAGATCCTTGGTACTCTCAAAACAATCCAGAGAGAGATGGAAAGATTGGAAGAGGCAAGAACATGAATAGAAGACACTTGTTTCCAGCTCACAAGGTGTGTTTTTGTTTTCTATTATATTATTATTATATAAGTGATAAGCTAAATGTGATATAATGGTATAATGTGACAGTGCATCTCATTCTATGGATTTAAAAGGTTGACCATCTGTATTAACCTCTTAAGAACCAGAAGTGAATGCAATGCACACCCCTCTGGTCCTTAATGGGGTAAAGAACAAAACACTGAGGCTGTTGTATTAAAGGGATAGTAATGTTTCATAATAAAAGCAGCTCTAATTAATCATCATAGTATTTGGACTTTGGAGAGTGTTATTTCAGTTCTGTTAGAGTTATAGTTCAGGAGTAATTCAATGACAAAGTATCCTCCTCCCACCCCTTTTACTGATGTAACACTGCTCAGCCAGATCTGAAGGGAGGTGCCCAGGTAGACTGCAGAGAGGGACAATCTTTAGTTAAGATAAGGGAAAAACCTGAAAAACTTGTCAAGGGGGGCAGGGCTTTCATTGTTTTCATTGTAAGAAAATTGTCTCCTGCTGTTATCTGTCTGGTCTTACAACCAGATTCCACATCTGAGAAGAGATGGCTTACACTAGGTAAAAGGGGCGGGAGGGGAAACTTTGCTTGTGAATATCTTTTAAACCATAAAGGTTTGAGAGATAAGACTTACATCATTCTTCATGTTTTTTTAATGCCTACAAAATAAAATAAAGTTAAAATTAAGTATTACTATCCCTTTAAGAAATTGGAGACACTTTGGAGCAAGTCAACTGTATTTTAGGGAGACAAATCAAATTCTCCATTGATTTTAATAGAAGTTTAACCCAAATAAATTAAACTGGGCTTTCTAGTCCTTGAATGCTGGCGAGGCCTCTATTTCAAAGCAAAGCAGTGCACTGAATATCTCTGTAGCCTTCGGGTTGTCAAAACCCCCAGTTAAATTAATCAGAATATTTCTTTTATTGGTGCCGTAAGGTACAGTTGGTTTGCTCCAGAATTACTCCTGTGGGGGGGGGGGATTCACTAAAAGGTGATAAAGTGGAGATTACTTCTCTATTGATATAACTTCTCCAATTCCTGTGTTATTCTATGGAGCCAATGCACTAAGATTTCTTTAAAGGGATAATAATACTTTGTTTTATCTTTTTATTTTGTAGGCATTAAAAAACCCCATCAAGAACGATATAAGTCTTATCTCTCAAACCTTTATGGTTTGATAGATATTCACAAACAAAGTTTCCCCTCCCACCCATTTTACCTAGTGTAAGCCATCTTTTCTTAGATGTGGAATGCAGTCCATAGACCAGACAGATAACAGAAGGGGACAATCTTCTTCCTATGCGAATAATGAAAGCCCTGCCCCCCTTGACAAGTTTTTCAGGTTTTTCCCTTATCTTAATTGAAGATTGTCCCTCTCTGCAGTCTACCTGGGCACCTCCCTTCTGCTCTGGCTGAGCAGTGTTACATCAGTAAAAGGGGCGGGAGGGGGATACTTTGTCATTGAATTACTCTGGAACTACAAGTCTGACAGTATTGAAATAACACTCTCCAAAGTCCAAATACTATGATGATTAATTAGAGCCGCTTTTATTATGAAACATTACTATCCCTTTAACTTTGGAGATCTTAGTGAATAGGCTCTATAGAATAACATAGGAAGTGGAAAAGTGATAAACTGATACGTCATCTCCACTTTATTACCTCTTTATCACAGCTTAGTGAATCTCCCCCCCAGTTCTTAGTACATCAGCCTCAATGACACTAATGTACTAATGAAATGTGGTGCAATTCTTGAGCTAACCAACTGTATCATAGGGAACCAATAAAAATTCCCCAGATTTCCTTTGATTTTAATGGGGTTTTTAATACCACAGATCTTAGAGGGATTTCACTGTTATTCCAGGGGTTAAAAGCTCCATTTAAATCAATGGGGGTTTTTATTTATCCCTTATTGTGTGGCTGGTGTTCTACAGATTTGCTCCAGTTCCTCTTAGAAAATCATCCTCACTGATGCTGAAAGTTTAAAAAATTAAGAGAAAAACAGCAAGGAATCACTCATGCTGTCGTGGATACAGGCCTGCCGTTTACTAGGCAACAACAATTTGCAACAATCCAACAAGATGTAAAAGCACTCCTAGGACTTCAAAATATTTGTAGAAAATGAAGATGTCTTTATTTAGTGATCAATGCTTTGGCTGCATTGTACAGCCTTCCTCAAGAAGGATGTGCAAAGCAGCTGAAAAGTTAATCACTATATAAAGTCATCTTCACTTTCTGCAACTATTTTGAAGTCCTGTGAGTGCTTTTACATCTTTTTGGATTGTGACTGTATATATATATCTACATATCTATATATCTATAGATAGATAGATAGATAGATATAGATATATCTCAAAGTCCCAAAAAAGAATTGCACTCACAGGTCTTTTCCATGGTGACAAACGTGTATATTTGTTCCATCTACGTTATGGACCCAACTCAGGCCTTTGTCATTCTTGGGACTTTGATGTAAAGTTAAGGCTAATGGCCTTTAGACTATAACATGTGGACAGACTCTGGCATATATATATACCTGGAACAATGATTGGCAATCTCAACTTGCCCGGGTGCTATACAGTATCATATTTATCAGTCAGTGGTAAGCACTCAAGGGACTTCAAAATCAATTAAAATACGTACTTTATTAAACTGATGTTTCAATCCAGTAAGGATCTTGATAAAGCTCCTTACTGGATCGAAATGTCGATTTAATAAAGTATGTTTTTTAATTGATTTTGAAGTCCCGTGAGTGCTTACCACTGACTGATATACATATATATATATATATATTTATATATATATATATATATATATATATATATATATATATATATATTTATATTTATACATACATATATTAACTTAGTATAAAAATATAATGTAATGAAAGACTTCATCTATGGGCCATATGCTTAAATAAAAAGTGGATCAATGTTGGCCAGACTAGCTGCACACGGGGACAAATAAACGTTCCCAAAATCCTCATTGGATTAGAAGCAGATTTTAACCCAATGAATGTCAGATGCCTCCAATGCATTGCTTCTCATACCCAAGTTCTTTTTTGGAACCTGTCCACACCCCTGCTTCAGTAAATATGATATGATGCTTTGGTTACTCATATTTTTGTGATTTTAGCCCCTTCATTTGCAAGAGAGAGAGGCCAGCAATCCATTGCCTCTGTGATGCTTTACAGGCCTCTCTGGAAATCTAGGTTTGAACAGCATCCTCAGTCTGTGACGTTGTGTATTCAGACCAATGGACAGTGCCTTGTTTAGATGGACATGATCAAAAGCCTAGTGGAGAAAAATCATTCAGATATCCTGGGTTCCTAATCACCTCTGTCAAAGATTAAATCCAGCTCCATCTGGGATGTATGAGATGTATTAATGGTGAAATCTCTACTTGCAACATGTCGCTATATGTATGATGTATGTTAAGTGCTCTGATTATATTTCCATTGAAATTAATCTGAAGGGCATTTAATCAGGCCATCTTGAAACCTTTAAGTGCCAGAGGGTTGTGCAATACATTGCAAAAGAAAATTACAGAAGGGTTATAGACATACTGAGACTGATGTACTAACACAAACTGAGACATTCTGGGGCAAACCAACTGCACAATAGGGCACACCTAACAATTTCCATTAGTTTAAATGGGTCTTTTATCCTTCTGAATGCTAGTCTCCAGTGCTTTTCTTCTCAGTTCGATGGATACCTCGTTAGCAGTCAAAGGGTTAAAAATCACATGTAAATCAAACGGTAGTTAGACATTTTTTTATTTTTTTCCCCTATGGTACAGTTGGTTTACTCCAGAATGAATCTTGAAACATCTCCCTCAGTACATTGTAGTAAACCACTCCAGCACTTCTCTGGCCTTGTTCAGCAAGACCCATTCAGGACAGGACCTATTATGAATGACATAAGTGTATGCAAATATGCTCTTTTTTACCTCCATATTTGCTTATAGTGCAATCTGATTGGTTATTAAGGCTAAAGAAAATTGATGCAATGACTGACTTGCATCTGGCTTTCTGATCACACTGTGAATTGATACATTCACTGTTGCACAATGATTGTATCAGTACTAGCTCTCTCTGCACTGGGATAGTGATACACTGTGGGTTATGCATTAAGGCGTGATAAAGAGGTGATACATTGTAGATGACTTCTCCAGTGATATCACTTATCTACTTCCTGTTTTATTTTATAGTGCCTATGCACTAAGATCCCTAAAGTCTGAGATGTTTTAGTGTATTGGCTCCATAGATTAATATAGAAACTGAATAAGTGGTATCACTGGAGAAGTTGTCTCCACTTTATCACAGCTTTATCACGCCTGACTGCATAACCCCCATTGTATCAGTGCTGTGCTTAGTGAAAATATATCACTTATCCCATGCAGAAAAATCAAGAAGAGAGATGTTTCTGATGTATGTGTACAGCCAGACAGACCTGAGGGCCAGGGAAAATTGGCATATTTGGGAACATAAGAGACACAAGGGGGTAGATTCACTATGCAGTGATAAAGAGGTGATAAAGTGGAGATGACATCTCCATTTCATCACTTCTAGAAATTCCTGTGTTATTCTATGGAGCCTTCAGTTTTGGAGATCTTAGAGCATAGAATTACATAGGAAATGGAGAAGTAATAAACTGGAGAAGTCATCTCCACTTAATCACCACTTAGTGAATCTCCCCCCTGGTAAGAAGAGAGAGTAAAGTCAGGCCAGCTGAACAGGCTGACCATGAAGCAGAGATAATTCATTCCTCCCTGCTTGAGAGTCTGCTGATGGATATGCTAATTAGATAAGAGATTTGACGAAAATTCCCCATGACTTCACTAGAGTAGCAGCTCCAGTTAATCTTCATAGTATTTGGGCCATGGAGAGTCTTATTTCAATACTGTCAGAGTTGTAGTTCAAGAGTAATTGAATGATAAAGTATCCCGCTCCCTCCCCTTTTACTGATGTAACACTGCTCACCTGTGAAGTATTCAGAGGGTTCTTTTTCTTTCAGGGACTGTGGAAACAGGGATAATGTTACAATGGTGCACTATCCCCGCAGGATGATGTGCTTTGTATGCTGTAGGGGAGGCAGGTTTTTCAGCATTGTATCACTGATCCTATTTTCATAATCCCTAACAGAAAGCTGTCTGGATATAGAAATGCAGGGAGCTCCCTGTCAGGCATGTAAAAGTGTAAAAAAGTAGGTGAATTCACATAAGTATAATAAAATTATAAGGAAATTTGAATTTACATATCTCGTGCTTACAGAATATGAAAAGACAAAAAGGCTTTAAAGGGATAGTAATACTTCGTTTTATCTTTATTTTATTTTGTAGGCATTAAAAAAACATGAAGAACAATTTGTCTTATCTCTCAAACCTTTATGTTTTGAGAGATATTCACAAACAAAGTTTCCCCTCCCACCCATTTTACCTAGTGTAAGCCATCTCTTCTCAGATGGTCCATAGACCAGACAGATAACAGAAGGAGACAATCTTCTTTGTATGAAAACAATGAAAGCCCTGCCCCCCTTGACAAGTTTTTCGTTTTTTTCCCTTATCTTAATTGAAGATTGTCCCTCTCTGCAATCTACCTGGCCACCTCCCTTCTGCTCTGGCTCAGCAGTGTTACATCAGTAAAAGGGACGGGAGGGGGATACTTTGTCATTGAATTACTCTTGAACTACAAGTCTGACATAATTGAAATAACACTCTCCAAAGTCCAAAAATGATGATGATTAATTAGAGCTGCTTTTATTATGAATCATTACTATCCCTTTAATTGTCTCTTTAACCCTTTGAGAGCCAGAGCGGGTACACAACGCATTGCAAAGCAATCCATGGTGTACCCCTCTGGCACTCAAAGTGTTAAACAAACTGCATTGTGTTGGTGACATCTGTAATATTCAAAGGGTTAAAAGCCAAATTTAAATCAACGGTAATTTTTCAGTCCTTATGATGCAGTTTGCCCAATATTACCCAGTATTACTCCTCTTTTTGCATGATATATATGGACTGAAAAACAAACAACTGTCCAGTTCAGTGCAGTCATGAGTTTAAAGGGATAGTAATGGTTGATTTTAAGCTAGTTTAATATTGTAGACTAGTTGAAGAGCCCGTTACACGGGCCACAGTGCCACTGCCAGCCGGTCGAGGTGCAGTCATGCTCTGTAGATACTGCCCGCGCCACGGTTGATACAGAGCGGGACGCTCCTTCAGAGTGCCCCGCTCTGTATCAGCTTCGTCACTGGCAGTTTCTACTGCCTATGACTACAGCACGCGCAGCAGTCTCTACTGCGCATGACTGCAGCGTTATGCACATTTTAGCGAATTATTATATAGGATATTAAAAAAAAAATCAATTGATGTAAGACCAATCTCTCAAATCTTTATAGTTTGAGAGATATAACCAACTAAAGTTCCCTCCTCCCGCCCCTTTCACAGACGTCAGCCTCAGCAGAGCCGAAATAGCGCTACACTTTGTAGACCGTTCCATTGAAGTATTTCTTTCTAGATAGTGTTATTTCAGCTCTGCTGAAGAGCCGCTGTGTGGTCGCATGACCTGAATCTCCTGCTGTCAGCTAGAGGCTGACGTCTGTGAAAAGGGAGGGGGGGAGGAACGTTAGCAGTTTATATCTCTCAAACCATAAAGGTTTGAAAGACCGGACTTTCATCAATTTATTTCTTTTTTTAATATCTACAACAGAGGTTCTCAACCCATACCCTCAGTGGCCAATAACAGGCCAGGACTTAGGAATTTCCCTGCTAGAACACAGGTGTGTTGATCAGAGGCTCAGTCGTATTGATTAGCTCACCTGTGCTCTTAAAAGGAAATTCTCAAATCCTGGCCTGCTAGTAGCCACTAGGGGCATGGGTTGAGAACCACTGATCTACAATATTAAACAACGTTAAAATAAACCATTACTATCCCTTTAAATGTCCGAACATTTATTCGATTCTGTGTTCTGGAATTGCCACTGAGGATGATCATTTTTATGGCCTTGATGCCGTGATCAAGTGTACAAAAGCAATAACCCGCAGGAGTCACTGAGGGAGATGTACTGAAAAGAACTGGGACTATTTTGGGGACAACCATCTGCAATATATATTACCATTTGGTACCAGAGGGGTATCCAATTTGAAATGCTCTTGATACCCTTCTGGCACTCAAAGGGATAATCCCTTGAATGCCACCCCCTTTAAACCTTTGATTGCCAGAAGGATGTAAAACGCATTACAGAGCAATGCGTTGGATACCCCACTGGCACACAAATGGCTTTAAATCAATGGGTAGTTTTGAAATTTCTATTTTTCCCCTTGCAGCTGGTTTGCTGGAAAATTACTTTAGTTTCTTATGACATCAGCGTCACTGGGCAATGGTAAACAGTCATCATTTTTCTAAGGGCAGAAATTAAAGAAATTGCTCATGCAAGGTAATTAGGAAATAGCTCTGAATCCACTTAATATTTGCATTTATCACCAGCTGTAGTTTTGTTAACATGCTCAAAATTTGTATTGCTTGTAAGAAAAAAAAAATGCATTTATGAAAATAAATGCAGCTTTAGGTGACCTAATAATTTTTCTTAACATTACTAATTTTTGTAAGTATAACAATTTATTTTGGTATCCTTTTGAAAAATCTCATAAAAAATATAGATCGGCTTGAAGCCGCATTAACCATGTCGCAGTGTTTAACCCTTTGAGTGCCAGAGGGGTACACAACGCATTGCGTAGTGTACTCCTCTGGCACTCAAAGGGTTAAAGTGGTGACTTCAGAACCTCGAGCTGCATAAAAGCGCGAGGTTCTCATGTCGCCTCTGTAAATGTTGCTATTGGCAGAATGAGCATAGAAAGCCATGAGTCGCTAGCATTTCAATCAGTTCGTATTACAGGGCTACAGAGTCGTTTTGGTATGTGACCGCTTCTATTCAATACTGTGTGTCCGTTTAGGCTATGTTGTATGTCAGATGTCACTTCGATACTTTCACTGTACCTTCATGCTAGTTGATGTCAGGCTCTGTGCATTGACAGGTCTGTTCCTGAAATAGAGATGGGAACTGGAAACCACTAGGGGGCATGCCAGTAGATGAGCAACAAGTAGATGAGACAAGTCATTGCGGAGCCTGACAGCAAGATAGCATGACTCTGCCAGTGAAAGTCGCGACACACGACTCTGCCAGTGAAAGCAGTGACGTGACATCTGACATACAACATAGCCTAAACTGACACACAGTATTAAACAGAAGAGTTCACATACCAAAAAGACTCTGTAGCCCTGTAATACAAACTGATTGAAATGCTAGCGTGAAGGTAGCAACTCATGGCTCTCTTTGCTCATCCTGCAGGTAGCGACGTTTATAGAGGTGACATGAGAACCTCGCTCTTTTATGCAGCACGAGGTTCTCATGTCAAACAGCGACATGGTTAATGCGGGTTCAAGCCGCTCAATATTTTTCATGCGACTTTTCAAAAGTGAACCTTTCTTTCTATAATCAACGCAGTTTTTAAAGCAATGTAATCTTTAAGCCCCAAATTGTATTATTACTGCCTGTCCCATTGATATAGTGTGGGGTGTGATTTTCACAAGAGTGGGTAGTGGGCCCACTCCTGTGAAGATCTCTGCAAGGACTTCTCCTTCTACCAGTACACACCTCCCTCCCATTTGCCACCTTCACAACATCATCCTCCAACACAATACACACAATACACACCTCCTCACCTTCCCCTGTTCGACTAACATTCCTTCTCTCTTGTTCAATTCACATTCTTCTACCCCTGTTTGACACATATTCACCTGCCCCTCTCCCCCTCTTCGACTCACATTCACCTCCCCCTGTTCGACTCACATTCACCTCCCCCTGTTCGACTCACATTCATCTTCCCCTGTTCGACTCACATTCATCACGTCCCTACTATTCACAGCCTTCTGTCTTTTCCTCTTCCAACCCCATTATATCCAGCGTTTGTCCATACTGACTTTGCCTATAACATGTAGCATACACCTCATTGGTGAAGTCAGTACTATTTGATTTGTATTTCTTTCTAAAACTATGTATGTGTGTGTGTCTCTCATGACACCCTCTTCTTATGTGCGTGTTATATATATATATATATATACACAGTTGTATAGTTGTCTCTGCAACCATGGTATATGGCCTGGGTGCACAGCCACGTGAAAGGGTTAATACATACAGTTCTGTAGTGGTCAGATAGCACTCACAGGCTGGTGAGTTGTGTTTATTGAATCAACCTCTCAGCTAACACTTGTGGCCTTTATCCTGATATATATTTAATTATAAAACACTGCCAATCTCTTACATATCTGTTGTAGTTTTCTTTTAAAGAGCATTTTTTATTACCCTGGTCTTTAACCCTCCAAGTACCAGAGAGGTACACAAAGCATTGCGAAGAAATGTGCTACACACTCCTCCCCATAAACCTCTTGCTTTGCAATGCGCTGCTCACCCATCTGGTTCTTAATCGGTTAAGTGTCTGTCCAGGTTCCCTTATTTAACCCCACCCATTCCCGCCAGAGGGGCATATTGCAGATGTTTCATGTTACTGTACAGTACGTTTGAAGAGTTGCAGGTACATGAGCCATGATTTCTGTCATTCTGTTGTGTGTGTTTGGTCTGGTAACTGTCTGGTTAAAAAATAGGAGGAGATTAACACTGTGTTGATGAAGTCCTTTAGATTTTGAGTGTATGATCTGTTTTCCACTGGCTCGCACAGGTTTAGAAAAACACAGTCTACTTTTAACCCCTTGGATTCTAGAGGCGCATACCTTCCAACATTTCAAATTGCCAAAGAGGGACACTTGTGTTTTATGGGGTGTTTCTGGAGGAGTGGCTGGTGGGCGGGCATTACCAGGAATTTTTAAACTATTTCATGACCTACTGTCACCTCCTTGTGTAATCTAATAAATGATTTAGAACAAGACCAAAGTATTTTATTTACACAGACTAATTTATAAACATATACTGACATTTAAACAAACAATAATGTGAGTTCTATTGCTGTAGAGCAATATTAAACACTTATATACACACACCACAATCTGCTCTCCTAAAAAGAGGGACATCAGGGTGGGAAAGAGGGACAGAGGGATTTAGGTTTAAAAGAGGGACTGTCCCTCCTAAAGAGGGACACTTGTGAGGTATGGAGGCGTCTGCACGGCATTGAGAAGCAATGCTGTGAGACATCTCTAGCATTAAAGAGGTTACATTTTTTTTACACCAGATGAAGCAGTTGCTGGTATTTATAACCCCCTCTTTGAGTGTCAGAGGGGTGTTTGTAAACACATCTGGCACTGAATGAGTTAAGGTTAGCAGACAGTTCCATAAAGCAAGTAGAAAGCATTTTTTCATAAGGATCCTGGCTTAGAGCAACCATCTGGTTGCCTTTTATATACACAGGGGATATGGCAAGTCATTTCATGTTATTAGCTGCATTCTATGCATATGCTAAATAGAATGAGTCTCTTAACCCCTTGCATGGGATTAAAGAAACACCAGTGACAAAATACAAGTTGCACGTATACACACACAAACACGCACACACATACTTATGCACACATATATATGTTCCTATAGACTATGAATTTAAAGGGATAGTAATACTTCATTTTAACTTTATTTTATTTTGTAGGCATTAAAAAAAAATGAAGAACGATATAAGTCTTATCTCTCGAACCTTTATGGTTTGAGAGATATTCACAAGCAAAGTTTTCCCCTCCCGCCCCTTTTAATTAGTGTAAGCCATCTCTTCTCAGATGTGGAATCCAGTCCATAGAACAGACAGATAACAGAAGGGGACAATCTTCTTCCTATGAGAACAATTAAATCTTTGCCCCCCTTGACACATTTTTCAGGTTTTTTCCTTATCTTAATTGAAGATTGTGCCTCTCTGCAGTCTACCTGGGCACCTCCCTTCTGCTCTGGCTGAGCAGTGTTACATCAGTAAAAGGGGCGGGAGGGGGATACTTTGTCATTGAATTAGTCTGGAACTACAACTCTGACAGAATTGAAATAACACTCTCCAAAGTCCAAATACTATGATGATTAATTAGAGCTGCTTTTATTATGAAACATTACTATCCCTTTAATTTAATGCTTTTCAGATCTGAAAGAAGAAATGTACCTTATGCTCCTCACTTTATGTGTTTTTCTCGTACAGATCTCTGGTTAGACCTCACCTAATGTATGTGTACAGTACTGGAGACCCCATCTCCAGAAGAATATAGATATGCTGGAGAGAGTTCAGAGAAGGGATACTAAAATGGTGAATGGTTTACAGGATAAAAATTACCAGCAAAGGCTTAAGGATCTGAACATGGGCTTGGAGTAGAGAGGAGAGATAGGGGATATGAAAGAAATATTAGAAAACATAAATGGGTATACCAAAGTGCAGGAGGGAAGTATATTTCAAAAGAGTAGAAACATTAAGACGAGAGGTCGTAGTCTAAATCTAGGGATCAGAAGCTTAGATGTAATGTAGGAAAGCTTTGCTTCACTGAGAGAGTGGTAGATAAATGGAGCAGTCTACCAGCAGAAGTGGTAGAGATTAATACAGTGAGGGAATTTAATCAGTCATGGCATTGACATAAGGTGATCCTGAACATAAGATAAGACCAAGTGCAAAATAATGTTTGAGGTTTTTTAAAGTAGGCAAAATGGGCAGACTAGATGGGTCCAGTGGTTCTTATCTGCTGTCAAATTCTATGTTTCTTACACTGCTGTAAAGTACATTTTCCTGAGCAGGAAATGAGGAGTGCAAAGGAAATCATTTCCCTCAACTTGTTAAAGGGATAGTAATACTTTGTTTTATCTTTATTTTATTTTGTAGGCATTAAAAAAACATGAAGAACGATATAAGTCTTATCTCTCAAACCTTTATAGTTTGAGAGATATTCACAAGCAAAGTTTCCCCCTCCCGCCCCTTTTACTTAGTATAAGTCATCTCGTCTCATATGTGGAGTGCAGTCCATAGACCAGACAGATAACAGCAGGGGACAATCTTCTTCCTATGAGAACAATGAAAGCCCTGCCCCCCTTGACAAGTTTTTCAGGTTTTTCCCCTTATCTTAATTGAAGATTGTCCCTCTCTGCAATCTACCTGGGCACCTCCCTTCTGATCTGGCTGAACAGTGTTATATCAGTAAAAGGGACGTGAGGGTGATACTTTGTCACTGAATTACTCTTGAACTACAACTCTGACAGAATTGAAATAACACTCTCCAAAGTCCAAATACTATGATGATTAATTAGAGCAGCTTTTATTATGAAACATTACTATCCCTTTAACCCCTTAACGACCCTTGACGTACCAGGACCGTCAAGGGTAAATTTGCTTTAAGGACCAGTGACGGTCCTGGTACGTCAAGTGTTAAATGGTAGCAGCGTGCCGCCGTGCACGCTGCTACCATTCAATCCAGGCTGAGACTGAGCGGTCCAGTACCGGGCCGTTCAGTCTCAGCCTCCGTCGGTTGTGCCAGGTCATGTGATCGCTGCGTCAGCGATCACATGTACCGGCATTCTAAAACAATGAATGAGGCAGTGCTACTTACTGCCTCTAGTGTCTCCTCTCTGCCAATGCGTCCCTTACATCAAAGTAAGGGACAGAGAAACAGGGAGGAGACACCTAGTGGAAATAAAAAATACAGCAGCTGGGGGTGTTAACCCCTTCACTGCTGGTGCAGGAGGATGGCTAGATGCAGGTCAATTTCTGACCTGCTAAATACACTTTTTTTTTTTTTTTTATAAAAACAACACACTTTTTTTTTTTACAAATAAAATATTTTATTTAAAAAAAAAAAATCTCAAGAAACAAAACTGGAAGTGTGATTGTTGTGGAGTGATGTAATACACTTACACACACTGCCAAATGTAATGAACAAAAAAGTGGGAAAATAGGGTGGGAAAAAGGGACATGGGGATTTTCACCCAGGGGGGACAGTGGCCACTTTAAACTGCACATTTTGTAGGTATGACTGACCGGTCATACCTTTCATGCAGTCTCCATAAAAATTTAACCCTTTGCGCCCAAAAAAACAAAAATGGTGGTTTTTTTACATTTTTTTTACATTTTTCTTTAATTTTAATAAAGTAAATGGTGGGTTATCCATATAAGTGGGGTATCAAAGGAAAGCCCTATTTGTTTGTAAAAAAACAGTATATAATTTATGGGGGTG
The DNA here is from genome assembly GCA_037306005.1 of Rhinophrynus dorsalis. Classification (NCBI taxonomy): domain Eukaryota; kingdom Metazoa; phylum Chordata; class Amphibia; order Anura; family Rhinophrynidae; genus Rhinophrynus; species Rhinophrynus dorsalis. The sequence goes on from CM074721.1 coordinate 82,517,486, forward strand.
GAATAAAAGCCTAAGAGGGAAAACACTGTTGAACAAAGACATAGTCAAAAAGGTCAGAATTGCTCCGATCCTTAAGTCAAATCCACCTCTGATTTTCCCGGTCCTTAAGGGGTTAAATAGCGATAAGAAAAACAAAGCTGTGAGTTCACTTTTAACTCACTTTTTGTGCAACAGGTGTTTTGCATTTAATTTACTGTTTGAACCAACCTGATAGCAGTAAAATATCACTATATCCACTCCCCAATAAATAAAATGAATAAAATAGTATAAGGTTGCTTAGCCTCACTGTCATTCAAAACAGGTTTCTCTCTGGTCACCTCAAGTAACAAAGTAGGGGAAAGGCTTGAGTGACTTATTACTATAAGCAGGATTGCTGTATTTCTGTCCCTCACTGTCTCCCTTACCATCCCCACCTCTTCCTCCCTTTCCACCTATCCCTGCCTCCCCCTCGCCTGCTCTCTCTCTCTCCCCCCCGTCCCTCTTTTTCTCTCCTTCCATGATTCATTCTGAATGAGTTCAGATGGAACCAGAATTTATTGAAAGTTGGCTTAATTAATCCAGGAAATGAATCACTGACGTTTTGCTCATCTCGGTTGTTGAACACACACAAAATCTCTCACTCATCTCAAGTGTAGAAAAAATACACACACAAAGATACAGAAAGACCATACTTCCCAAGTGTCCCTCTTTAGGAGTGACAGTCACAATTTGAGATCCAAATCCCTCTGTCCCTCTTTCCCACCCTGGTGTCCCTCTTTTTAGGAGATCAGACTGTATGATGTGTGTATATAAGTGTATTACATTGCTCCACAGCAATAAAACTCACATTAATTTTGCATAAACTTCAGTAGATGTGTTTATAAATCATTCCACACCCCCAGCAACGGCAGCTAAAACAAAAGTATCCCTCTTTGGCCATTTGAAATGTTGGGAGGTATGGACAGACAGACACACTCAGATACACACAAACAGCATGTATTGTACAGTTCCTGGTCTTTGAAATCCTTGGGTGTCAGAGACAGATACTAATGGGTTAATAGCTATACAATGTAGAATCATAAGCCCTTTACAGGTCAGGAATGAGATCAGACTATTAAATTTCAATTCATTGTATCATATACAATGAGTTAAATGATAGGTTTTTCCACTGTAAAGAAGAGCAAAAGAAAACAAACACAACAATAGCATATTGTTCTATTTAGTTCGTCGGCTACAGATAAAGTTAGTAAGGGATTAATGAAGTTGTGTACTCTTTAAAGGGATAGTAAGGTTTCAAAATAAAAGCAGCTCTAATTAATCTTCACAGTACCTGGGCCATGGAGAGTGTTATTTCAATACTGTCAGAGTTGTAGTTCAAGACTAATTGAATGATAAAGTAGCCCCTTCCCACCCCTTTTACCTAGTGTAACACTACTCACCTCAGATGTGGAATCTGGTCTTGAGACCAGACAGCTCACAGCAAGGGACAATCGTCTTACTGTGAGAACAATGAAAACCCTCCCCCCTTGACAGATTTTTCAGGTTTTTCCCTTATACTAATTGAAGATTGTCCCTCTCTGCAAGCCACCTGGACACCACCTTTATGTTCTGAGGTGAGCAGTGTTACATCAGTAAAAGGTTTGGGAGGGGGATACTTTATCAATACTATGAAGATTAGTTGGAGCTGCTTTTATTTTGAAACAGTGCTATCTCTTTAAGATTGATGTACTGAGTAAAATGGAGCAAGTGTGGGCAAAACCAGCTGCACAAAAAGAGAAAAATAACAGTCGCCATTGATTTAAATATGACTTTTAATCTCTTGAATAATAGAGAGGTCACTAATGATGCAATGCATTGTTGACCTTTCTAGTGTTCAAGGGGTTAATTTGATAAATATTGTGCAGTTGTTTTGCCCTAGACTTGTTCTCCTTTTGTTTCATTGAGGCACCCTCTGTGACTGTAGTCTGTTACATTTACATATTTTTTCCATTGGAACACTTTCATGTTTTATAGCTGGACAATAGCACTTCATTATCTGAAAAACCATGGTTGGGAATTTTCACCTTGGTTTGTCTCACTCAGACTGTTAAACTTATTGGCTTAGAGAAGGCAGACTAAAATGGAGCTCATTAAAAACAAGCAACTGGGTATATATGTAAATATCTCAATAGGTACTGGACTATTGTATAAAGGACCCCTACATAAGAAAGTCCTGCTGTTAAACTAAGGAGAGATTAATTTTGTTTTATAGAGAAAACAATTAACAATAATAACTATGACAGGGCTTAAGATTTGAAGTCCTTTGAAACTAGCCAGACCTGAAAAGTTACTTGCCACTGCAAGCCATAACATACCCACCAGGGCTGAATTTCTACTCGCCAGGGCTACATTTTCACTTGCCATTGGCTAGTGGCGAGTGGAAACTTTGAGCCCTGAAATCGGATATGTATCTTTAGTAAGGTTTTTCCTGCTGAGTAGACCAAATGTATTCCCAATAATGAGAGATGCTTCATTCAAATGTTAATACAGCTCTTTTCTTATCAAAGAGCCAGCTTGTTTACACAAGGCAAATTAATTTTATTGCTTTCTATGGAAAAGTTTTTTGTCTTAGACTAGGAGTGGTCAATTGTCAGACCTCTAGCTCTCTGAACCATTTACATAATCCCCACAAAGCCATTGGCTGGTTGGGGATGATGGCAGGGGTGGTTCCCAATGTCCGTGGTCCAACTGAAGCTATGTAGAGCTGGAGATCACAATGGAAACATACTGCTTCTTTAACATCCCTGTAAATGTATGATTTATCTTTACTAGTACAAGATAGTAAAAGATTAACTAATTTTAATAATGCCTTCTAATCCTAAAAGGATAACTCCTCCTAATAATAATCCATTTTAGCTTACTATGAATAGGAAATCCTAATGGCCGCTATATTTTCCAGTTATACTTTTGCTAAAGAGATAATGGCTTAAATGAGTTCTGGAAGCCATTCCAATGGAAACAGACATGACAGTTGTTAGTAGGACCTCAGGACCTCAATCTTTGTTCACTTCACATAGTAACCTTATGTAAACTAATATACTCTCCAGTTTACATAAAAAAAGAAAGAAAATTGCTAGTAACTGTCAAGTTCACCAGCATGATTGAAGATGTTATCTATTAAAGTGTTACTAATGTCCCATAAAATGTTTTATAGATTTGTAGAGGGTAAAAAAAGAATCTCATTGCCACAAACCCCATCACTCAAACTGCTATGGTTTGAGAGATATTGCCAGTCAAAGTTCCCCCTTTCCTCCCCTTCTCTTGATGTTAGCTGTAAAGCTGACAGAAGGAGATCTGTGTCAGTCAACACGATGAGGCTCTTCAGCAGAGATGAAATCCTGTTATTAGAAAATAACTACTTCATGGGATCAGTCTACAAAGTGTGCTTGCAAACCAGACACACTTCGTAGACCTTTCTAATGAAGTAATTCTTTTGAAATAATGCGATTTCAGCTCTGCTGCAGAGCCGCCGGCTGGTCCCTGGACTGGTATCTCCTGCTGTCAGCTAGACACTGACATCAGGAGAAGGGGAGGGAAGGGGGAACTTTGATTGTGAATATCTCTCAAACCATAGCAGTTTGAGAGATAGGGTTTGTGGCAATGATAATAATTTTTTACCCTCTATAAATATATGAAAACATTTTATGGGACAATACTAACTCTTTAAAGGGATAGTAATACTTAATAATTTACACTGTATTGTAGGGTTTATCCTCCTGAGTGAAACAAGGGTACACCCACCGCTGAGACGTATTTTTCAAAAGCTATTTGCATCTCAAACTTGAAGTTTGTAGGCGCAGTATTTCAATGGCCTGACATTTTACAGTAGCATTTTTGCTATAACACGCCATGGACAGCTCTGGTCAGTTGACCATCAACCCGCATAGAATGGTGTAGCAATAGCGCCACTGTACAATTCCAGGCCTTTGAGACACTACACCTACAAAATTCAAGTTTGTGCTGCAATAACTTTTGAATAAAACACCTCTCAGTAGTGGGGGTACCCTTGTTGTACTCAGGAGAATAAACCATATATTTAAGAGTTACTATTACTTTAAACAAAGGCACAAATCAAAATTCATAGAGGACATTGTAATTTTCTAATCATAGTTAAGACTAGTGTTTCTCTGGGGAAATCTACTAATGAAAAGGATTTGGGAGTAATGGTAGACAATAGACTTAGCAGTAGCATGCAGTGCCAGCTGGCAGCTGCAAAGGCCAATAAGATATTGGCATGTATTAAAAGGGGTATTGACTCAAGGGAGGAAGATATTATTATGCCTCTTTACAGGTCCATGGTAAGACCCCACCTAGAATATGCTGTTCAATTCTGGGTGCCCTTTCGGAAAAAGGACATTATGGAACTAGAGAGAGTGCAGAGGAGGGCTACAAAACTAGTAACACTATATAAATATGTTCAGGGCCCATACAAAGGGCTCTCCAAAGACCTGTTCATTAATAGAACAGTACAAAGGACAACGGGTCACCCGCTTAGACTTGAGGAAAGGAGATTTAATCTACAACAGCGGGAGGGTTTCTTTACAGTAAGGACAATAAAGGTATGGAATTCACTGCCTGAGGAGGTGGTGCTATTGAATACATTAGATGCCTTTAAAAAAGGCCTGGATACTTATTTAAAAGAGCATAACATAGAGGGCTATGTACGTTAGTATTGGGATTAATATTTAGTTAGGGCTTGTTGATCCAAGGAGAAATCTGATTGCCATTTGGAGTCAAGAAGGAATTTTTTCCCCCCATTCAGGGTAAAATTTGAAATTGCTATTTTGTGGGAGGTGTTTTTGCCTTCTTTTGGATCAACGATGGTAAACAAGAATAGGAAAAGAGTTGAACTAGATGGACGCAAGTCTTTTTTCAACCTAAATTACTATGTTACTATAATTATCCTTTAATATAAGCCCTTTGTATTGGTTTCCCTTTAATAATTATATAATAATCTAATACAATACTGAATGCTGGAATTATCTCTGACCACATTTTCTGAATTATTTATTGTTGTTATATTTCTGTTGGTATCTAACAAATCAGTCATTTTTCTAATTAAATAGTTGCAACAATGAATGACCTACATTAATTTCATAAAGTAAAGATTTCCTCTCTTAAGTGGATTTACATATGACAAAAGGCAAATAACATTTCCTCTTGTATAAATCAAATCTAATTGCAAATTACTGAAATATCCTACTTTGATTGCGGTATAATATTAATGTTCGTTTTTGGTAGTTGATCTGTGTTGGGCTTTCACACTTTGCACAAAGCTTTAGTGGTTTTATTTTGCTGAAAGAGAACAGCAGACGGTTTTGCATAACTAAGCTGTGAAATAGTGTAAACACATTTCCAAATCACTGTCTTTGGCATAATGTGGAGGATGTGTTGTGTCACAGAATGAAGACCTGGGTTGTTTTTACAACATGTTTATTTGTAAGTCCTAGAACTAGGAATAAACAATTCAGTTTTCCTTGGGGATCAACATTGCAATGCAATGCTTATCCCCCTTGTGAAGGAGGAGAAGGCTAGGGGAGATGCAGCCTCCCCAAAAGAACATCCACATCAATAAATTATAGCGGTAGCAGCCAACCAAAATAAATTATAAGCCTCCTTGGTTGACAGAGAGGATTGTAACACATTGCAGAGCAATATGTTAGGGACCTCACTATCACCTGAGGGGGGTTAAATGAAACTTGTATGTGATGGTACCAGCGGACACCCAGCCTTGGTGTCCCCGTCAGTGGGACAACAGCATACCGCAATATACCCCAAACTAGGCAAAACTAGTGTCAGGGTACCAAGAGCACACATTCTGCATACAGCAAACTTTCCCCCAAGCATCAGACAACACTCGTGTCTTGGGGTAGAATAACAACTCACTTTATTGGAACAAACCACACATATTAATACACAAAACCTACATAACCTGTTCCAGGGCTAGGTCTGTGGGCAGGAGGCTGATCCTCAGGCCCCTCCAGGAGCCAGGGCCCCAGTGGTTCCTGTGACATTGTATTTTTAGGATTTCTCCTTTTATCATTGCCTATGTTGGTGGAAAATGGTATCACTAGAATGTTTTCCTTATCATTACCTGTATCAGTGTTTGTCAGACTGGACTCTCTGGAATCGTAGTGGTCTCCTATGAAATAGAAAGGATGCCACTGAACAAACAAGACCAAGGTGACCATGTATGTGTTGTTCTGTGATAATCATTTAAATCTAGATCCTTTTAAACAAATTATAATTTTTCAGGTATAATTTCCTTATAAACAGGTATAGTTTCCTTATAAACATTACTCTAATACTAACGGTATAATAATGATTGATTGCAAATACATATAGGTCATAAGGCTATTCCTGCAGAGTAAATGGCACACAACTGTTAAGTATAAAAGTTTTAATTGTCAGGAAGTGAATTACAGTACGATTACTTCCTGATAATTCTACCTGACAATATGACTCAGCAGTTTCTATTACAGTCTATGGAGAACCATTTGTCAGTGACTCAACCTCTCCTAGAGAATGCAAAAGAATAACTAGTGAAATATGACCACTAGAGGGCACTGTGACTATAACAATGAAGAGTCTCAACTGTAATAACTCTGAAAATATAAATGTCTCAGCAGTGGACATACCCTATATACATTTTTTATAACAAAAGTTTACTGCTCTTTTAAAACTCATTACCATTCTGCTAAAACACAGATGTTATCTCTGGTATTTTTTTTCTTAACATTACCTAAATAATACACTCTGTGTACATTTACATGTCTGAAACAGTTCAAAAACCTGTCTTCTGCTTTCCATTGCATTCCCAAGATTCCGAGTGACAATATGCAAACTAGAGCAAAGAGGGCAATTACTTTTTTATATTCTAAACCCATATAAACATGGATCCATTAATTTATGCTAGGAAAATAGGAAAGCTTTGTCTCTTAAATGGGTTACATCACTGCAGTTTGGCATATATGAGCTGAGATTAGGACTGGAGGATCTAAGATGGTAAAAAAGTATTAGCAGCATAAATTGTTTCTCTGATTAGACAGCTTTAAAAAGGGATGTGCATCTGTGTGTGTGTGTGTGTGTGTGTGTGTGTGTGTTTGCGTGTTTGCAAGAGGAGAGCTTGCTGCAGTCACTATAAGATAATCATACATAGTGCCCAGGGTGCCAGTTAATACACAGATTAACTTAATTCTTTCACTAAATAGCATTTGCAGGACTTTTTGAATAGGGTGACCACATTTCAGTTCTGCCACTCAGGGACACTGCAGAGAGAAGAGAGCACCACAGAATTCTAAACACCAGAGGGAAAATTGACCATTAATTGCTGTATCAGAAAGTAATGACTATTGTGGGCTACGAGAAAATATACATCAGACCCAAAGCCTTAAACTAACATCACAGTACAACAAAATTACACTGCAGTTCCCGATTGATGCCTAGATCAAGGCTCAATTATCTCTCTAGTGTTTTGAGATCTTTCTGGAAGCCATTTTGTTGTAGCACAGCAGAGGCATCACTTCCTGTCATAGTAGGCAATAGGCAGTTTTCCTTTGTAGAGTATAGAACTCTGTGCTCTGGAGTATTCTTTCTGGGACTTTGCATTGTACTGGAAGAGGGCTGCCCGGGACAAGGGACACACGCATTAAATCCGGGACTGTCCTGGGCAATCGGGGACATGTGGCCACCCTATTTTGAACAGTTTAAATAGTAAAAAAAAATATATATTGAAATCTCAATAATTTTCTTTGTTTAAACTGTTCAAAAAGTCCTGCAAGTATATATATATATATATATATATATATATATATATATATATTTAATCTATTTGGAATTTTCATTCTTCTTTGAATCCTTCAGGTCCAGAAAGTTCAGCACCTTTTTCCTCTAAACTGTGCCCTGATAGTCATTGGCAAGCCTACTTAAGTGAAGTTAAAGAAACAAGTAACATCCTTTTTTGACTTTACGTTTTCTGCTACATCAAATTGTCTGTACTTTTCATTATACTTTAATCTCCCTGACACCGAGCTGCCTGCATCTGTGTTTCCAGAGTGCTTTCAGTTGGGCAAAATGAAAGTTGACATATTTATACAATGTTGCAGTCTCCCTGCAGCACTGATTGATCTGTATGATGCAGACCCAGATTTTCTGTATTGTTTCACTATCTTTTTTATACTATCATTTTACATTGTTGCACTATCATTTCTTTCACAGTTCCACATAGCTTTCTGAAAACCATCGGGAAAACCGTCAGGGATATAAAAGTGTAAAAAAAATAGCTGAAGATTAAAAAAAATATGCAAAGTAAAGACAATATGCCTTCACATGATATGCACTTGCAGTATATGTACAGTGAAATAGGGGATTGACTGTTACTTTAACAGTTGCTAGTGAACAATAAATAAAGTCAAATTACCTATACTTTTTATCGTGTTTAACCCTTTGAGTGCCAGAGGGGTACACAATGCATAAGTTATACGTTGCATATTCCACTGGGACTTAAAGGGTTAGCACTTGAGCTATGGTTTTTTTTAAATCTTTTGTTCATACTCTGACTACATATATACCACCCATTCCGATTCCGTATTTCCTAGATCCACCTAGTTTTATTCGTTCCTACAATTCATTGTGTTACTTCCGCAATTCATTGTAGGGATCTGACACATCCTGCTGGAATTCTTTCATCAATACCCCCCACTCCCACACTCTTACTCCCACACTCTTACTTATTTATCTACATACCCTTATGTATTTCTGTGAAAAGAGAGAGACACACAGATATAAGTGTACAGGGCTGACGCCACCTATAGGCGAGGTAGGCGCTGGCCTAGGGCGCACATGTACTGGGGGGCAGGCATGCAGCAGAGAAGAGCTGGGCCCAGGGCTGGCATTGTGTATCCATCACGACCAGGAGGTGGGACCTGTCATTGAGGTCTGCCCGCTAGGCGTGTACAGCGGCATCATGCTCTTTCCTAGATGCTGCGCTCCCTCTTCGATGTCGGCTCTTTAGTAATGCAGAGCGCGCTGGGAGTCAACATCTCCCAGCGTGCTCTGTATTACTGAAGAGAAGACCGCGCGGGAGCTCCAGCTACAGGTCTGTGATGGGGGGCAAGTTTGGGCTGATGGGGGCACATTGGAGCTGAGGGGGCAAAGTGGAGCTGGTGGGGGCAAGTTGCAGCTGATAGGGGGCAAAGTGGAACTGGTGGGGGGCAAGTTGGAGCTGGTGGGGGGCAAGTTGCAGCTGGTGGGGGCAAGTTGGAGCTGATAGGGGGCAAGTTGGAGTTGATGGGGCAAAGTGGAGCTGGTGGGGGCAAGTTGCAGCAGATAGGGGGCAAAGTGGAGCGAGTGGGGGGCAAGTTGGAGCTGGTGGGGTAACATGGAGCTGGTGGGGGCAAGTTGGAGCTGACAGGGGGCAAAGTGGAGCTGGTGGGGTCAAGTTGGAGCTGATAGGGCAAGAAAAGAGGTGGGGTATAAGTAGGCGGGGTATAAAGGGGTGGGGCACAAGGGGCAGAGCCAAGGGGCAGCAAAATTAGGTTTTGCCTAGGGTGGCAAAAATCCTTGCACCAGCCCTGTAAATGCATAAGCTAACTCAATGTATTTTAATTTGTCTGTTATAACAAAGGGTTCTAGGGAAATAAAACCCAGGCATGGAGCAGTGAATAACTTTCTGCAGTAGGTCAGTAGTGCACTCACTTTTGGCAGCGAACTGAAAGGGTGTTGGGTAGCCTGGGATGGCAGAGAGAGAAAGAGAGGGAGAGAGAGATACAGAGGAAGGGAGACAGAGAGAGACAGAGAGAGAAGGAGTATAGAAAACCTTGGTATGGTGCTAATGAGTGGTAAATGAGGAAGTCCAGCCCAAAATGTCAGCTCCCACAGATAGGAGAAAGGGGGAAAAGCAAAGGAAATATTTACATGCGCTGGTTTTACTTATTGCAGAAATAAATAGCAAAACTCATATGTTTACTAGGCTTCCTATACCATCCTGTGTAAAATTAGCACATTCTATTAGGCAAGACAGATTCAATTTAACCTTCTAGTGCCAGAGGTGTGTCTAAAACATTGTGTTACAGTGAGTTGGGTGCCCTTTTGGGATTAAAGGGATAGCAATACTTCGTTTTATCTTTATTTTATTTTGTAGGCATTAAAAAACCACGAAGAACGATGTAAGTCTTATCTCTCAAACCTTTATGGTTTAAGAGATATTCACAAGCAAAGTTTCCCCCTCCCGCCCCATTTTCCTAGTGTAAGCCATCTCTTCTCAGATGTGAATCTGGTTGTAAGACCAGACAGATAACAGCAGGGGACAATCTTCTTTGTATGAAAACAATGAAAGCCCTTCCCACCTTGACAAGCTTTTCAGCTTTTTCCCTTATCTTAATTGAAGATTGTCGCTCTCTGCAGTCTTCCTGGGCACCTCCCTTCTGATCTGGCTGAAGGGGGGGATACTTTGCTTGTGAATATCTCTTAAACCATAAAGGTTTGAGAGATAAGACTTATATCGTTCTTCATGTTTTTTTAATGCCTACAAAATAAAATAAAGATAAAACGAAGTATTACTATCCCTTTAAGTTCTTTCAGTGCATTTGTAGTAACACATTCCTGACTATTTAAAATGGATATCAATCAAGTCTGTCACAAAGAAAACATGTAAATCACCTATTGTTTAACATTGATTGAAGATGAATATTTCTGTGTATTGCATTGCTGTATAGCCATTACCTCTCTTTCCATGTGTCTTCCTGTCAATTTGCCTGTCTTACATTGTGATCTTTCAAATAATAGCAAACTGTAGTCTAACAATAATGTTCTACGAATCAGAAGAAATGCATTGGAGGCATGTAGCATCCAATGAGTTAGCTTACCTTGGCTTTTTGAATGGTAGAAATGTGTCCAATGAATTCAGTTATAATGCATGTTAGACCATCTAGACATTCAAGGTGCACTTTTTATTTGACAAATACGAAGGGTTCATATGTTTTATCTATAATCAAGTGCTTTCATGAAATTCCAGACAGTGAATATGAAAATAAATTGGAAAAAACAATCCATGTACTGATAAGCAGTTTTATCTTGATTGGGGCAAGTTAAGTTATCCAGATATAAAACAGCCAAATGTTTACTGCCAGCAAACATGTGTGCTGGAACTGTAGATGAAATGTATCACTATAGTTTATAAATGCTGTCAATCTCATCTCCTTTTATAAGCAAAGTAATTAGTCATACAGGGCACAATAATGGAATCATGTACTTGATATACAGTCAGGGACTGATTTACCCTTAAGAAGAACTGGTAGCTGACTAGAACACCACATATTGAGGGTCAATTCAGCTGTGCAAAGAACACCCACATTGTGAGTTGTGGTCATGACCATTTAAACCCAAACCTTCTGCCTTGCAGTAGACATATGGGGTTGTGCACTAAGGTTTGATAAAGAGGTAATAAAGAGGTGACAACTCCACTGACATCACTTCTCCAATTCCTATGTTATTCCATGGAACCTCTGCATGAAGATCTCTCCCACTTGAGAAATCTTAGTGCATGGGCTCCATAGGATAGCAAAGGAACTGGAGAATTGATCTCGCTGGAGAAGTAATCTCTTATTTATCACACTTTAGTGCACCCCCCACACACACACTGGTGGGTTATCACTAAGGTGTGATAAAGAAGTAATAAAGTGGACATAACATATCCAGTGTGATAATGCTTCAGTTCCTATGTTATTCTATGGAACCTGTGCACATCTCTCCAATCTGAGAGTTTAGTATAAGGGCTCCGTAGAATAACATAGGGATGGATTGGAGATTTTATCACAATGGAGATCTCTTCTTTAAAGGAATAGTAATGTTTCACAAAAACAGCAATTAATCTTCATTTTCTGTAGCTTTATATGATTGTGTCCTATTTAACCAACCACTTGATAAGCAGAGGAGTGAGGAACACAATGTTTCACAATAAACTGCAAGCTCTGCTGGTCCTCGATGGGTTATCTGAATGCCTGGAAGGTATCCAATGCATTATAACGCAATACGCTGGATATCTCTTTGGCACTCAAAGGATTAATTTACATATTTCATTGCCTCAGAAGGGTCTTGTCACATTGCAAAACATGTACAGTGGTTTTACATCCCAGGTGCCCGTTGGGAATTCTATATGCCCTTAGCTTCACCCATTGCCACCCCCGATTCCTCACATGACCCCGCCCCCAGCTCCATCCACTATTTCCTGGCACAGAAAATAGAACAAGAACAAAATAGAAAAAAAAACTTTAACCCTGTGGTTGCTAGAGAGAGCTCCAACGCATTATTTCGCAATGCGAAAATCTCTCTTAACATACAAGGGGTTAAATTATAGCCTATAAAGTGGAATACAAAAGAGGCAGAGACATTAAAATTGTCCTTGCCATGCCCACAATTCTAGAACACGGGTGTGGCCATCACAGCTGAGGCACACCTCAAAAATTTAGAACTCTAGGGAGTTGCCTACTGTGCCTATTGGGAATTTCGGCCCTGAAAACATGGTAGACTTCACATTTAATTCTTAGGATGTTTGCTCAATATCAGTATGGTATTTAGGCTATATTTTTCTGCATCTTTTCTCCATTTGTTAAAAATCTTTATTTTTCTGTATAAGCTGAAGAAGCTTTTTTGCATGGTCTCCCAGGGCAACTGAGCTATTTATTGCATGTGATAGTTGGTATTATGGAAGTCTATTAATTTGTTCCTAGTGAGCTGTATGTTGTTACTTTCTTTGGTTACCCCATATCTGTTAATGTTTTATTCACATGTAACCAATATATTACTCACTAATATTTAAAGAAACACTAACGTGTTAAAATGATCAGGGGTTATATATGCTTAAATACCCTGTACTTCATAATAGCATCTGTAAACATACCATATTTTTTTCTGAGGCCTAAAAATCTAGTCTTAAATATTCTCTGTGGTTGTAGCCATTGATGCCTTTTTCACTATTCCCTGACTCCCTGTACCTTAGCAATCTATAAAGGGTGTTTCAGAAGTGATGGCACTGTATTGTCTCTATATGGGCTGAGATAAGATAACTTAAAGAGGAACTTTATTCCAGTGTTCCTTTGCACTGAACCTTTAATCTTTTTTTTTTTTTTTTCTTTTTTAATATAATCCTGTATTCTCATCCTGTCAATCTTTCTCTGTTCCCCACCCCAAGTAGTGCCTTGTTCCAACCTCCTCTGATAAGAGAAGATTCCTCCATGTAAACTGGAGTGCTCTCTTAACAATGAGACAGCTCCAGCTCACATGGGGTAAGCCTCCATCACAGTAGGAGGTGAGAATGAGACACTACTTGGGGAGGGGAACAGACGAAGATTGACAGGCTGTCCTGAAGTGACATCACAGCATTAAATTTAAAAGCAAAAAAAAGATTACAGGTTCAATACAAAGGAGCATTGGAATAAAGGCGATATTAATGCAACTGATAGTTCCCCTTTAATTTCTGAAAAAAATAACAGAGGAAACTAATCTCAACAACCTACTACCTTAGCCCCTGTCTTTCATTACAAACTGCACAAACAAAATTAACCAAATGATGTCTGTGTAGGACAGTCTACACATGTATTAAAATGCACATTTAAGACGTGATTTAAGGAAGTTAATATAAAATAACCATACATGGGAAGTTTTGAAATGAGCTCACCATGGGATCTTTGAAATACTGACCCTTAATGGGATAGTAATACTTCGTTTTATCTTTATTTTATTTTGTAGGCATTAAAAAAACATGAAGAACGATATAAGTCTTATCTCTCAAACCTTTATGGTTTAAGAGATATTAACAAGCAAAGTATCCCCCCCTGTTCAGCCAAATCAGAAGGGAGGTGCCCAGGTAGACTGCAGAGAGGGACAATCTTCAATTAAGATAAGGGAAAAAGCTGAAAAACTTGTCAAGGGGGGAAGGGCTTTCATTCTTTTCATACAAAGAAGCTTGTCCCCTGCTGTTATCTGTCTGGTCTTACAACCAGATTCACATCTGAGAAGAGATGGCTTACACTAGGAAAAAGGGGCAGGAGGGGGAAACTTTGCTTGTGAATATCTCTTAAACCATAAAGGTTTGAGAGATAAGACTTATATCATTCTTCATGTTTTTTTTATTGCCTACAAAATAAAATAAAGTTAAAAAGAAGTATTACTATCCCTTTAACATGCCTAAGAAAGTAGGTTCTAGGTGCTATGTCAGTGTTTGCTGTAAACTAGAAATGATCCAATCAGTTGACGAGAACCTTTACCATACTACAGTTCAGAAGTATCACTTCTTAAAGGGTTAGTAAATTCAGGTTTGAGCTGTAATGACAACACAAGCAGGACTCCCACTGCCTTTCTGGTAGCAATGCCACTAATCTGGATATTAAATAAACAGTAAATGTGTGTAAATCATATAGTAGGAAACACTGAATTCTCTCACTCTGAGAATTTGACTCTTCACCCTTAGAATCTGAGTTAAAAACCTGAGTCTCATGGTCAAATCTTGAGAGTTTCCAGGTACGAAAATAATACATTTTTACAGATAATAGCTGGAAATTCATATTTAAAATTATATAACAACTAAATTTTTGTATGATAGGAATGTCTTAATTGCATTGATAGGCCTAAGAAAGGATAAGAAAAGGGACGCTGGAACATTCCTCCTGCTGTGATCCACATGCAGTATGCCCAGCTGTGACAATTGTTTAACCACAGTTGGGGCCAAGTGGGTTGTGTCTCAATTAACACCTTAACGACCGGCCGCGCATGCACGCAGTGATCACTAAAGGATCACGGAGCATTTTTTTAAATTTATGTTTACGGTTCCAGAATCCCCGAATGGTGTGCAGCCGCGGGAGGAGCCCGGAATTCCATAACGGTCATAGTACATTATGGGTCATTAACTCAGATCTACCCATGACGTACTATGACTGTCAAGGGTCATAAAGGGGTTAATTTATGCTCCTGACCATCCACCCAGCTGTCCATTATTTTACTTTAAATTGATCGTGATACTTAAAATGTAAAAAAATATACATAGGTGGGTTTATCCTCCTGATAAAAATGCTGGGAGATTTTATTCAAAAGTTATGGCAACACAAACTTGACATTTTACAGTGGCGCTTTTGCTACACCATCCTATTTGGTTTATGGTCAACAGACCAGAGTTGCCCATAGGATGGTGTAGCAAAAGCACCACTGTAAAATGTCAGGTCACTGAGACACTGCACCTAAAAAAATCCAAGTTTAATCTGTGATAACTTTTGAATAAAACACCTCTTAGCAGTGGGGGTACCTTTATTTTACTCAGGAGGATAAACCCTGCAATATATAGTTTTACATCTTAAATGTTACGATCCCTTTAATGAATTCACACTTTAGAGAAAGATAAGTTCTTGGCCCATCTTTAACAGACCACAGGGATATGCAGCTCATTGCTGTACAATGCGTTGCGCAACCCTCTGGTCCTTAAGGGGTTAAGTGCCAGAGATGGTCTGCAACTTATTGCATATCAATAGGTTTTACACCAATCTGGAGCTGAAATGGAGAATGTGAGGTTTACGTCCGTCTTCCTGTAATAATAATCCTGCTGCATTTGTAGAGGCAGGAAATAGAATCAACAGAGATCAGGATTAAAGGCAGATTACAAACTGGAGAGAACATGTGAATGATTTTTTTCTGGCTATAATCACAATGTGATCATTTTCAGACACAGACGGAAGAGATTGTGGTCTGGAAACAGATTTCAAATTGAGCACTGTTCTACATAATACATCTGACAGGGTTAGTGCGCAGTGCATTGTTATACTGGTTTAAAGGGAGGCTATTGTCATCTGAGCTGGAGGGATTTTAACCCTATGAGTGCAAGGCTGATGTGCAGCTCATTGGTCCACAATGCAGTGCATCCCTTAAGCATTCAAATGGTCAAAAAATTGTGACACAGTGGGAGGTCATATTTACAGGGGAGATGTGCCGTATATGAAGCACAGCTGATAATGATGACTGACAGATGAGTGAATCTGGGATGGTTTGGTTCAAAAGTGAAGATGGTAGATTGTCTGAAATTTTGGAGTTTTGGCAAATCGATTAGAACTATCTTCAATTAAAGGAACTGCAAGAACTCCCCAATTAACTGGTTCTGGAGGAATAGTGTGTGTGTGTGTGTGTGTGTGTGTGTGTGTGTGTGTGTGTGTGTGTGTGTGTGAGTGAGTGTGTGTTTATATATGTGTGAAAGTGTAACTGTGTTTATGTTTGTACATGTGTATTTATATGAGTGTGAGAGTATATCTGTTTGTATGAGTGTGCGTGTGTTTCTCTATGTGTGAGAAAGTGTGAGGGGGTTTATGTTTCTGCATGTGTTTATATGAGTGTAAGAGTATGTGTGTTTGTGTGAGTTTGCGTATGTTTCACAATGTGTGTGTGTGTGTGTGTGTGTGAGAAAGTGTGTTTTTATGTTAGTACATGTGTGTTTATATGAATGTGGGAGTCTGTGTTTGTGTGAGAGTGTTTCTGTATGTGTGTGTTGAGAGTGTGTGTGTGTGTGTGTGTGTGCAAGTGTGAGGGTTGCAGAAGTCTAAAAGGGACCTGAACACTGAGGGCTGTCTACTATGTTGTTACCAGATGTGGGCATAGCAGTTATCAGCTGGAACTTTAACACACATTTACTTATTATATCATTTAATAGTTTGCTTTTTTTTAATTTCATTTACCCTTCAGCTTCATTTGCTGTTACCAATAAGCAATAACTGTTAGGGCTCAGGAGTGTCTATTGCTGTATATGGAGCTGTGCTCAAAGCCTCTCACACTTAACTATATAGGCTTCATTTACCAAAGGGTGAACTGAAAACAAATCCCAAAAATACAGACATTTTCTGTAATGTTTTGAATTCTCTGATTTACGAATGTGCAGATGTATTCTTTCACTTGCTCTACAGCAGTGAGTTCAGGGATACACATCTCACACATAGCAAAATGTCTTTGTCTGGTCCAGTGGTTCTCAAACAGCACCCTTATGGCCCACTAACAGGTCAGAGCTTGAGGATTTCCTCACTTGAACACATGTGAGTGAATCAGAATGTGTGAGCCTCTGATTGACTCTCCTGTAGCCAGTCGGGGAAATCTTCAAGTCCTAGACAGTTGGTGGGCCCTAAAGGCATGGGTTGAGAAACACTGGTCTGGTCTAAGGAACACTCAACAATGCTATTCTTTGAGGCAAACATATATGTATGCAAAAGCTAACAGCTCCTAATAATATCTACTCTTTTACCTTTCTATGGCTAGAAAATCCTAATGACCACTTTTTTCCTTGTTTCATGATTCAAAAGATAACATCTTCCATGAAGGTGCACATGGCAGGTGCTGGAATAAATGACTATTAGCATCACAAAAGGATTTATCTATGTAAGTGTCTTTATACAGCAGTTAGTTATATCTATCTATTTTTTTCTTTTTTTTGTTGCATTAATTTCATAGTAATCTACTGTAATTTTAAGTATACAATCTCATAAAGACAACTGATTAACCCTTTAAAGGGATAGTAATACTTAAAATGTAAAAAAATATATGTTGTAGGGTTTACGCCCCTGAGTAAAACAAGGGTACTCCCACTACTGAGAAATATTTTATTAAAAAATTATAACAGCTCAAACTTGCATTTTTTAGGTGCAATATCATAGTGGCCTGAAAATTTACAGTGGCACTGTTGCTACACCATCCTATGGACTGCTGTGGTCTGTAGACCATAAATCTCCATAGGATGGTATAGCAACAGCGCCACTGTAAATTTTCAGGCCACTGTGATATTGCACCTAAAAAATTCACGTTTGAGCTGTTATAATTTTTTAATAAAATATCTCTCAGTAGTGGGAGTACTCTTGTTTTATTCGGGGACATAAACCCTACAACATATATTTTTTTACATCTTAAGTATTACTATCCCTATAAGGACCTAAGGGGTATGCAACTCATTGCTTTGCAATGTGTTAAACACTCCTTTGGTACTTAAAGTTAAAGAACCGCTTAGACTACTGAAGCCTATTGTTTATTATGAGATGCTCACTAAAAGCAGACTTCAACACACAGTGCAAACTTATATAAATAGACACACTTTACCTGCTATATAATGGGGCATATCTAGGTAAATACTTCTCTTGAGCAAATTAACACATTGAGGGAGATTCACTAAGCTGTGATAAAGAGGTGATAAAGTGGAGATGACTTCTCCAGTTTTGTAGCCTTCCAGGACCGAAGGGGTGGGAGGGCTTGATTGCTGGGGGGCACAGCACCATGCTGTGTCCCAACATATTGTGAAATATTATATTGTTATTGGCCAGAGGGTTTTTAGGGGTCGGAAGGGCAGTGCCAAATAAATATCCAAAAGGTTGTGGGGGCTGCACTTATAACATACCTCCCAACATTTCAAATTGACAAAGAGGGACACCTGTGTTTTAGGGGGTGTTGCTGTGGGCGTGGCTGGTGAGCGGGGCATTACCAATAATTTTTAGGCTATTTCATGACCTAGTGATACCTCCTTGTGTAACCTAATAAATGACTTCTAACAAGACCAAAGGTTTTCTATTTACACCCACTAATTTATAAACCCATGTAATGAAGTTTAATATGAGTTTTATTGCTCTGGAGCAATGTGATACACTCCTATACACACCACACAGTCTGATTTCCTAAAAAGAGGGACATCAGGGTGGGAAAGAGGGACAGAGGGATTTGGGTCTGAAAGAGGGACTGTCCCTCCTAAAGAGGAACACTTGGGAGGTATGTTATAATGCGGCTGCCATTTAGTGAAATAGAGATTGCTGTTGTCCCTCCCTCCCTTTCTTTCTTTTATTGTCACAGCAGGTTATGGTATGTGGATGGGTCCTCACCAGTGGAGGAAAATGGTACTTTCCCATCAGGGCTTTGGGGAGTTAGACCCTCACGCTTTGTCTAGCAGCGCAGGGAGGACAGAGACTCTGGCTATTGCGGGTTAACTGTGCCCTCAGCCTGTTGCCGGGGCTGGCATACTGTTAATGGTTGTTAATAAATACTGTGGCCTCCTTTCCAAGCAAGTGTCCTGAGTGATTCTTGGGGGAAAGGGTAGATTAAATATGGGGGCTGTGCCCTCCCTCAGCAGCCAAGCACTTCTCCAATTCCTATGTTATTCTATGGAGTCTATGCACTAAGATTTCTTCCATGATTTGGCCTTTGCGGGCCTCTGGTATGTACAATTTGTTTGTTTATTATTTTTTGTATGTGTATGTTATTCAAAGTGCATCAGTCCTAGGCCATAAACTGAATGAGCAGATAACATCACCAGAGCATAGGGTGTCATAAAAGGTATTGGGACATCTGCTCTGATGGGGTTATCCAGGGAACAGCCACATAATATCAAATAGGGAGAACGTGTATATAGTGACCCTACCATGCAACTTCACCCCAGAAATGCCACTTATACATTGTTCACCTCCACATTGTACACTCCATTGTCCACCTCCCCACTGTCCACATCCACATTGCCCCCACTGTTCACTTCCACATTGCTACCAGTGTCCACATTGCCCACACTGTCCACTTCCACATTGCCGCCACTGTCCACTCCACTTCATTTCCCCCACTGTCCATTTCCACTTCATTGACCCCACTGTCCCCTTCCACTTCATTGACCCCAGTGTCCACTCCACTGCCCCAACTGCCTACCTCCAGTTTCCTTTACTTCCAACTCCGTTACCTCCACCGTGCAGTCAGAGCAGCAATGTACTCGTGCGCTCTTCTGTTTCCTATGCCCGGCGAATGAGCAGTCAAGGAACTTGCTTCATTGAGTTACCTGGCTGTGCATGAGTGCGCACAGAGGAAAAGGCAGAGGCAGAAGGCAGAAGGATTCCACTATGGTGTCATCAGGGGTTGCCCGGGTGGCCGGGCCTCTTGGAGAGATGGGCTTTGTCGCAGTGGCGACCCCTGCAGCCACAATACTTATGCCACTGGTAGAGCAATGATATACCCAGTATAACATATCCTTTACATTTTTATGTATACTCTTGCCTGACATATAGCTGCAGATTGAGTTTTACTTTTTATTGCTTGTGTTACATTTTTCTCTTTATTTTTAAGAGGGTTTTATAGTGATACACTGGCAATTGTATATCACAAATGATATGCCATATACTTTGATGAAAATTGATAATTGTATTCGTATTGTGTCTGTGATTTTCTAAAGGTGAGAGATTAGCTCTCTATGTGGTGGTATAGACTGCACACAAATAATGCATGTGTGATCTATTATTTCCTTCAGAAACAACTTCTCAGCAGCAGGATAAACCCTGCAATATGTATTTTTACATATTAGGCAATACTTTACATAAATTGGGCAATAATAACATCTATACCCCAGGACATATTGGAAAACGAGAGACAATCTCAATGTATACTTCCTGGTAAAATACTTTGTTATTATCATTATCTGTATATAATGTCAGATCATTTAGGCGTTTATATTCCTCTCCCATTTGTGGTCTCTATGAACATGTTACAAAACCACAGGGCCAGTGGATTTTTCAGCCTTTCCTATATACAGTGGAAGTGTCAGTGTCACTGGTGACCTCATTTCCAAAGCAGTAGGAAGTATTTGCTCCCAGTCAAAAGCTGCCATCCAGTGCCTGTGTGTGTTGATCTAAACATCAGGATGAGTATTATTTTTCTGTAGAATCAGTCATTGCACAATGTTTTTTATGACTATTTTTTTAAATCCTGAAATTTCTGACACTATTCAAATCTTTCCATGAAGAATTCAGAGTAGAAGCCTGTCTGAGGTTCTTCAAAATGCATTCACCCCAGAGTTTTCATGTGTCAGCTTCACTTTGGAAAACAGCAGACAAACAAACCAAGCTCTGCATAGCTCATGTAAAATGACTTAGCTTCTGCTATGGAAATACATTTTCACTACATTGGAGAGACTATAGGGATTCCCCAGTCCATCCCACTGGCATTGACCCCTAAGGTTAGTTGCTGCACTGCAGGGTATTCATTACAGAGTACGATCACTGTAGTATGTACTGGAGGGTAGTCTCTGCCATTGTTAGGGTTTTAATGACAGCAATCCCATTATGCCAGCCCCAACTGGAGAGAGAGAGACATGAAGTACAGTCACTCCATTTTCTCTAGCTTTTGTTCACTGCATAGAGGACATAGAGGTAAATAACCCCCTCAAATTTCCATGGATTGTTCCATTTCCTTCCCCTTGGATCAAGCTTCAGTAACCCTTTGAGTGCCAGAGGGGTATGCAATGCATTGCTTTGCAATGCGTTGCCTGCCGCACTGGAACTCAAAGGGTTATGGGTAGGAATTTTGGCAAATGTAACTTAGTAAATTGAAGCTAGGCAGCACATTGACTGGGAATCCAACCTAGTGCTTGATTTAGAGTGGATTTGCCATTATACATTCAGCTCATTTTAAGTGGCTTAATGGGGCCCAAGTACTAATCAAGAGTGGTGCAATCCTGGAGCAAACCAAAAAACACCATAGGAAATACACATTTCCATTGCTTTAAATTGGGCTTTTAACCTCCTGAATGCTAGAGAGGTCTCCAGTGCATTGCAACCACTCCAGCTTTCAAGGAGTTAAAATCTCATTTAAATCAATAGAAATGCATATTTGTTCCTTATGGTACCTTTGGTGTGACAGAGAATTGCACCAATTTGCTTAGTACATGTGTGTTGTGCTGTGGTGAAGCAATGCATTGTGTACCCCTTTGGCATTTGAAGGGTTAAACTTAATGGGTGACATCTATAAAAACCGTTCGTAGTACTTTTTAAGGAATGGTCCTTAAAGTGATAGCAATGTTTCACAAAAAAAGCAGCTTCAAGATGAGCAGTGTTACATCAGTAAAAGGGGAGGGAGGGAGATACTTTATCTTTTAATTACTCCTGAACTAAAACTTTGACAGAATTGAAATATGCTCTCCACGGCCCAAATGCTATGAAGATTAATCGGAGCTGCTTTTTTGTGAAATGTTACTATCCCTTTAAGTCATGGCAACTGGAGATAACCAGTCTGATTTATAAAGGCTTTAAAGGGATAGTAATACTTAAAATGTAAAAACAAATATGTTGTAAGGTTTATCCCCCTGAGTAAAACAAGAGTACTCCCACTGCTGAAAGGTGTTTCATTCAAAAGTTATTAATGTTCAAAGTTGAATTTTTTAGGTGCAAAATCACAGTGGCCTGAAATTGTACAGTGGCGCTGTTGCTACACGATCCTATGGACAGCTCTGGTCCCGGGACCATAAATCTCCATAGGATGGTGTAGCAACAGCTCCACTGTACAATTTCAGGCCACTGTGATATTGCACCTAAAAAATTCAACTTTGAAAATTAATAACTTTTGAATGAAACACCTTTCAGCAGAGGGAGTACTCTTGTTTTACTCAGGGGGATAAACCCTACAACATATTTTTTACATTTTAAGTATTACTATCCCTTTAAGGTGTTTTTATAAAAATGGCGTTATTACTCTGATGATAGCGTTGCAAAATTGACACAAATACCAACATTTCATTATCAATTTGGTGCATAACTTTTTACAAATATCGTTACTCCATTTAAAAAAAAAAAAAAAAAAAAAAGCATACTACATGGCATACGGCCCTCCTAAACTGGGGTTATTCATTTTATAACTACCATAGATACAGTTACAGCCATTTTAACACTTATAAATTTCACCAATGAGTTTACTCCAAAATATTAATTGTGCAAAATACACATTCAGTGTTTTGGCTCATGTCTGAGCCTTCATAAAGGATGAAATGTGACTAGAAATGTTAAAGAGACACTATGACCTAAAACCAACTAAATGATTTTGAGAGACCACTCACAGCCACTTACATGACATGGCTCCCTGTTCAGCAACTGGTAACCGCAGTCTGTCCAGAAGTAAGGCGCAGGGCACTCTTTAAGCATTAATTTTTGCCCCAAATAGCATTTAAAAAAAACAAATGAATATCGTTTTATATATCGTTGAATGAATATCGTTTTTTTTATCGTTAAATAATTTAGAAGTGGGAAGAACAGAGTGAGAAGGACAATTGGGAGGGAAGTGGGCAGAACAGGGTGAGAAGGAGAAGTTGGAGGTAAGTGGGTAGAACAGGGTGAGAAGGAGGAAACGTGGGAGGGAAGTGGGCGGAACAGGGTGAGAAGGAGGAGAAGTGGGAGGTAAGTGGGTAGAACAGGGTAAGAAGGAAGTGGGAGGGAAGTGGGCAGAACAGGGTTAGAAGTAGAAAACGTGGGAGGGAAGTGGGCAGAACAGGGTGAGAAGTAGAAGAAGTGGGAGGGAAGTGGGTGTTTTTATAAAAATGGCGTTATTACTCTGATGATAGCGTTGCAAAATTGACACAAATACCAACATTTCATTATCAATTTGGTGCATAACTTTTTACAAATATCGTTACTCCATTTAAAAAAAAAAAAAAAAAAAAAGCATACTACATGGCATACGGCCCTCCTAAACTGGGGTTATTCATTTTATAACTACCATAGATACAGTTACAGCCATTTTAACACTTATAAATTTCACTAATGAGTTTACTCCAAAATATTAATTGTGCAAAATACACATTCAGTGTTTTGGCTCATGTCTGAGCCTTCATAAAGGATGAAATGTGACTAGAAATGTTAAAGAGACACTATGACCTAAAACCAACTAAATGATTTTGAGAGACCACTCACAGCCACTTACATGACATGGCTCCCTGTTCAGCAACTGGTAACCGCAGTCTGTCCAGAAGTAAGGCGCAGGGCACTCTTTAAGCATTAATTTTTGCCCCAAATAGCATTTAAAAAAAACAAATGAATATCGTTTTATATATCGTTGAATGAATATCGTTTTTTTTATCGTTAAATAATTTAACTAATAAGACTAACTTGTATAGGGGTGATAGATCCCCTTTAAGACAGGAAGCACCTGTATAGCATGAGAGTAGAGACACAAAATGGAAGATCCACAAAAGGGAGGAGCCACAAAAGGGGCAGAACCACTCAATGTTGCATGACCCTACAAAACTGAGCTTCAGGCTCCTCGTTACAGGTGCAGGGTATGATAAGGCCGACCCTGATGTGTGTGGTTCTGTGACCACAGACACTGTATGTTTAGTTCTGAGACTACCAGCAGGAGACTGAAACAAGACTGGGTTGTCAAGTTTTTGTGGTTCTGTAATTAACAGTGGAACATTCTTGGATGTCAGACATTGTAAGTCTAGTTCTGTGATTACTAGTGGACAGTTGAAAAAAGAAGGGTGTCAATATTTGTGTAGTTTTGTTATTACCTGTTGATTAGTAAAACATGACTGGGGTGTCTCACACTGTATAATGGTTCTATGACTATTAAAGGGATAGCAATACTTGAAAATAATTTAATTTTATATTGTAGCCCTTAAAAAACATTAAAAATGATGTAAGTCTTATCTCCCAAACCTTTATGATTTGGGAGATATTAGCAAGTAAAGTTTAGCCTGGAGTGACGTCACTGCTCTAGCTGTCAGATTTGAAATCCGGCTCCGCAGACTGGCCGTGGCTCTTCAGAATTCCTGAGATCACGATCTTTAAAAATAATTTCTTCATTGGAATGGTCTACAAAGTGTGCATGCAAGCCAGGCACACTTTGTAGACAGTTCCAATGAAGTAGTTCTTTTTATAGATCATGATCCTGGCACTGCTAAAGAGCTGCCGCCTGATCTGTGGACCAGACTCCAAATCTGTCCACTAGATGGCAGACTTGGCTAAAACAGCCAGGAAAAGGGAAATTTACTTTACTTTACTTGCTAATATCTCCCAGACCATAAAAGTATGGGATAAAAGACATCCACACCACAGTCATTCCAAATAGTTCCTACATTCATGTCACTTAGGAATGCCATTTCATTTCTTTAAATCGGAACCCATAAAAGAGATGCAGATAACAAGGATAGCCAACATTTAAAATAGCATATTTTCCACCTCTTTCATCTTTGAATATCAAGTATCCCCAGCATGTCCATCCAAGGAGCTCCCACACACTCAGCGTGTCCCTCTACAGAGCTCCAAAACACTTTTGGTAGTCTTAGAACACAATCGACCCCTTTCTTTCAGATACCAGCCTCTTTTGTCCATTGAGGTGGGAAGGAGCAGGAGATTACTATGGTGTTATTTTCTCTGGGGCCTTCACATCATCATTTCATATTAGGAACTTGCATACTCCCTGGAATTTCATTTTATGGACCTGCATACCCCTATTCCTATCTGGTGTCTAGGATTTACATATCCCATGTGTTTGATGCTGTAGTAACCTGCATCCCCTCTGTTACTTCATTTTTCTCCTGCCCTCCCAACTGCCTAATTTACACACTGGCCCTCACCAACAGTCATTACCTCAACTCCAGAGCTCATCAACTTCCCTCAGACCAACTACTCCATCTCCATAGAAACCATAGCCACACTTCCCTTCTGGCATGCTAAACCAAAGACACTTCTGCCATTAGATACCAGGCTCCAGCGCACACAACTTCCACCCTCAGTCTTAGAAGTACAAGATGTACCGACGCACGCCTGCCGTCAGTAAGGAGAGAACACTGACTCAGCCTGTAGTCAGAGAGGGAGTAGATAACTGACTCAAGCCTGCAGTCAGTATCAGAGCTGGTCTACCAGAGCCCCAGGTCCGCACTAGGTTGTGTGTCTGCTAGGTAAAGGGAGCAAATGTAAGAGTCATCGGACAGAGCCACAAGTCAGCACCAGAGGGGGTAGTCAGACAAGCCAGGTCATGCACGGTTCAGGAAGTCATCCAGAGCCACAGGTCTGCACCAGGTTGGATGTCCACTAATAGGAATACGCAAAAGAATAGTCAGACAGAGCCACAGGTTAGCACCAGGTTGGATGGAAGACTAGCCAGGTAATACACAAAGCCCAAGGTAAGAGAACTGCTAAGCACAACAACGCAAGGGCAACTGAGTCAGGACTCAGTCTGCCTTTTAAACCCCTCCACATGAAATAGGTAGGAGGAGCAGCTCAGAGGGAGGAAGTAGGTAGGAGGAGACTACAGGAAGCAAACACATAAAACAGAGGCCTGCTGCATGCTTGAAGCCTCGCGCCTCTAGATGATTCTGAAACTAAGGTAAGCTGTAACAGAATGACACGTCATCTCCTCCCTGAGTACTAGAATTCTGCTGGCAGAGATTTGAGTGAGTTTACTGAGTTGTCCGTGAATGACACCCCTTGTGTGTAATCATAGAGAAATGGATGTTTAGTGGGACGTAATCAGCCTCCTGTTACTTTCCCATAAAGCGTAAAAAATTACAGGGTTAACATTACCATATGCAGAGAGCAGAGACTGAAGTCATGTGGTCCTGTTAGCAAGGATATAACATCCAAGACTCACTGAAGATGTTATCTCTTGAACAAAGGCGCAAGGGCAAAATTCATAAAGGCCATTAGGATTTTCTACCAATAGTGTTACTATAAGGATATAATACAATATATAATATAAAGAATAGTTCTCCTTTAAAGTGTGGATGTTATTATTAGGAGGTGTTAGAATCCTTTTAACCATAGTCCCAACTGAAAATTCATATCTTATAGAATTACTTTAAGAATGTGACGTCTTCAGCTTCTAGCCACACTGTACGTCATCACATGGGGACAGAGGTCTGCAGTTGCCATAGGTAACCACAAATAAGGATATAAACAGTGTGTGAGAATAGAATTCAGCCACTTTGGAACAGTAGGTGAGATGTTTGCCCTTTGAACTATAATGATTGCAGCATGATCCTTTCCCAGCAGCAGTTGTTGTTTCCATTTTACATAGTTATTGAGGTTAATAAAAGTCCATGAATTGCAACCTTTTACAGAGCCCTTTTCTGTGATCCTAAAGAAGAAAAAGACACTAATTGAAGCCATTTCCAATTTGCGTTAAAGGAGTATTATATAAGAAAAATACAAAAGAAATGTATACAGTGCCACATGAAGAAAAAAAAAAAGAGCAATTCTGGAGCAAACCAGCTGCACCATAGGGTACTAAATATGTCCCATGTTCCCAACTGATTTTAATGGGGCTTTTAACCCTT
Organism: Rhinophrynus dorsalis; assembly: GCA_037306005.1. Classification (NCBI taxonomy): domain Eukaryota; kingdom Metazoa; phylum Chordata; class Amphibia; order Anura; family Rhinophrynidae; genus Rhinophrynus; species Rhinophrynus dorsalis. The sequence continues at coordinate 82,544,580 of CM074721.1, forward strand.
TGAATGCTATAGTGGTCTTTAACATATTGCAAAGTAATACATTGGAAATGGAGACCGTTAGCAATCAAGGAGTTAAAAAACCCAAATGAAATCAATTGAGCCTTTAATTTCCCCACTATGATCCAGTTAGTCTGTCCCAGAATAACACATATTTAGCTTCCTGAATAAGGTAACAAAGCCATTACCTTACCTGGGAACGCTATGTATCTGCCCCTGACACTCAGAGTTTTAGAGTTAATTAGAGGGTCTCCGTGGACAGAGACTGATTCCCTGGTGGGAGTTTGCTCTGAAACTCTACCCACTTCTCCTCCTTCTCACCCTGTTCTTCCCACTTGCCTCCCACTTCTTCTACTTCTCACCCTGTTCTGCCCACTTCCCTCCCACTTCTTATACTTCTCACCCTGTTCTGCCCACTTCCCTCCCACGTTTTCTACTTCTAACCCTGTTCTGCCCACTTCCCTCCCACTTCCTTCTTACCCTGTTCTACCCACTTACCTCCCACTTCTCCTCCTTCTTACCCTGTTCCGCCCACTTCCCTCCCACGTTTCCTCCTTCTCACCCTGTTCTACCCACTTACCTCCAACTTCTCCTTCTCACCCTGTTCTGCCCACTTCCCTCCCAATTGTCCTTCTCACTCTGTTCTTCCCACTTCTCCTTCTCACCCTGTTCTGCCCACTTCCATCCCACTTCTCCTCCTTCTCACCCTGTTCTTCCCACTTGCCTCCCACTTCTTCTACTTCTCACCCTGTTCTGCCCACTTCCCTCCCACTTCTTCTACTTCTCACCCTGTTCTGCCCACTTCCCTCCCACGTTTTCTACTTCTAACCCTGTTCTGCCCACTTCCCTCCCACTTCCTTCTTACCCTGTTCTACCCACTTACCTCCCACTTCTCCTCCTTCTCACCCTGTTCCGCCCACTTCCCTCCCACGTTTCCTCCTTCTCACCCTGTTCTACCCACTTACCTCCAACTTCTCCTTCTCACCCTGTTCTGCCCACTTCCCTCCCAATTGTCCTTCTCACTCTGTTCTTCCCACTTCTCCTTCTCACCCTGTTCTGCCCACTTCCATCCCACTTCTCCTCCTTCTCACCCTGTTCTGCCCAATTCCATCCCACATCTCCTCCTTCTCACCCTGTTCTGCAAGGACGTGCACAGATATTTTGGGGGGCAGGGGCTCAAATGAAAAAAAGGGCACTTCTCAATTATTTTTTTGTTGTTGTTTTTTTTGTTAAAAGGGCACGAGGGCACTTAGGACAAAAAGGACAGGTGCTCAAGCCCCCCTTGGTGTCTATGTGTGCACGTGCCTGCTGTTCTGCCCCCCCCACTTCTCCTCCTTCTCACCCTGTTATGCACACTTCCCAGCTAGTTTATACACACTGACAATGCACACTGACAATAAGCTGTGCCCCCAATTTAAACCCTGCACCTTTATGATGTGAATCACGCAATTTACAGTACCTGGTCACAGTGCATGAGTCTTCTCCAGGGGTTCAAGTGGACGAAGTTTGCGGGCATGGCCATTACCAGGCATACCACCGGTTAATAGTGCCACGTAAAGGGAAATTATGTCCTGGAAAATGTTTTCATTTTATAGTATTTACAGTTGCCTGAAACAACTGTAGGTATTATACAAAATAAACATATATATGTATTTTTGACTGCTATATAAAGGGCACCTACTAGGTAATCCTTCTGTTAAACTAAGTAAACATATTTCTAAGGCCTAGTTTCCCTTTACAAGTGGAATTTATAATTGTTCTCTGCATTGTAGATAGTTTGCTCCAGAATTCACAATGACTTGGAGACCTCACCAACATTCATTCAGTTGTAAGCCCCCACTGTGATACAGGGAACAAATAGCTATATAGTAAATTAGGATGGAAAACAACAAACATTTATTAAGTTCAAACTCTGTCACATAATGTTTCCCTGTTCCAAGATGGTTGTTAGTCCGTTTATCAGAACTTACTATTTAACCTGCCAATACATTGTATAACCCTATATGTTCCTTCCTGCTAGAAATGTATCTAATCTTCACTTGAATGTATCCATTACATGTGCCATTACCACATCCCAGGGCAAAGATTTCTACAATTAAACAGACCTTACTGTAAAGAACCCTCCCCACTGCTGAATTTGAAACCTCCCTTTGCTCTAATCGAAAGTGGTGGCACCTGTTTATTTGATTGAGAGATCCGCGTATTGACCTCACATTAACTTATACAATGTAACAAGATCCCCTCTTAGGCATCTTTCAAATGGGTGGCACTAATACAGCTATGATACATCAGTGATGTTGTCTTTTAGGAAAGGTCCTTTGCTGGACTATGGAATCGTTCACATGAGCACCCATCATCTGGTGAGAACAGTCCAGCAAGCTATATCTTTACTGTAAGGTGACCACATGTCCCGGAATGCCCGGGACTGTCCCTTATTGGGGGTCTGTGTCCCGCGTCCCGGGTCACCGCCCACCGGGACAACAAAGAGTCCCGGAATTGAGCAACACGCGCCAGTCCAGCCAGCCAATGAAATGTATTTGCTATATGGTACTCATTGGCTGGCTCAGCCACATGTCCTGGAATGGCAGAATGGAAATGTGGTCACCCTACTTTACTGCCTTCACACAGGAATGCAGTAAAAAATAGCAAGAAAGATTTGCATGGCGGTTTATGTGCAGACCTTTCACACAGCCATTGATGGAGGCTGCAGTGTTCATCACAACCTCCAATGATGGTCGACCCACATGGGCACAAGCCAATAATAATGACTGGTGGTCCCGCCTGGATTCAGATGGGCAGTGTAATTCAGGGGAAAGTGAGGGAAAGAACAATGGTGACTGAACTGTTGCGGGGCATAATACAATTCTGTTACCCATGTGAAAGAAACCTTGGAAAACCTCTTCCTTCACATAACTTTCCTCTAATCTCAGTAGATGACCTTATTTCATCTGAACAGCCTTGTCTGTGTTGAGGTCCCCTGGGAGTTGTTTTGTTCTGACCCTGGTATGTATGTCAATAGTACCTTGTAGCTGAATCTTTCCAGCTTAAACAAGCACATCATAGAAAGCATTTCATTATAACTAGTTCTGATTTACCAAACCTTCCATAATTCAGTTCATCCTATAATACCATACATATTAGTAAAATAATACTTAAAAGGATAGTAACACTTAATATGTAATTAAATATATATTTTAGGGTTTATCCTTCTGAGTAAAACAAGGGTAATCCCACTGATGAGACGGATTTGATTCCAAAGTTATTGCAGATGAAATTTGAATTTTTTAGATGCAGTAGCTCAATGACCTGAAATGTCACAGTGGCACTGTTGCTATGCCATCCTATGGACAGCTCTGGTCAGTTGACCATAAACCTCCATAAGATGGTGTAGCAACAGCGCCACTGTACAGTTTCAGGCCATTGAGATATGGCACCTACAAAAAATTCAAGTTTCAGCTACAATAACTGTTGGATAAAACACCTCTTGGCAGTGGGAATACCTTTGTTTTACTCAGGAGGATAAACCCTACTCTCTCTCTCTCTCTCTCTCTCTCTCTATATATATATATATATATATATATACACATATTTTTTAACATATTAAGTGTTACTATCCCTTTAATTGAGATAATTAACCATTGGATGCTGAAAGCACCTGTAGCACATTCACTCTTATAGCATAAAGTAAAGAGGAGCAAGTCAACTACATCATAGGGGACTAATAAAAATCCCCCAAATTCCCATTGATCTAAATGGAGCTTTTATCCTTTGAATGCTAGAGAGGCCATCAACAAATTGAGAAGCAATGTGCTGGATATATCTCCAGCATTCACATATTAAATGCCCCAGTTCAAAATAGGAACATTTCTATTTGTTCAATGTGATAAAAGAGAGAGGTTTTCCCTATCTGCCAATGACAGCAACTAAAGTTGCAATAGTAATGGAATGTGAGAGGTGGACTCTCACAGGTGAAGACTGGAGAGAGAGAAACAGACGATTTCTTTATCTCCTGTAGTACCTCTTAAAGGAGAACTAACAACTTATAATAATAATCCCCACTCACCTTATTATATAACCCTTATGAATGTTGCACTTTCTCCTTTGTTCAAAAATAACACTTAGTCCTAACTGCCAAGTCCATGGAGACAGACATACCAGTTGCTGGCAGTTTTTTTTAAGCTGAAGCAAGCAGGTTGCATAAGCCTACTTAACCCTTTAAGGACCAGAGTGGAGTGTTACAAAGAAATGTGTTGTACAGTACTTTGGTCATTAAAGGGTTAGGATTGCAGTGTGCAGTGAGCAGAGTTTGAGGTCTTATGATCCTGCTAGCAACTGTCCAGTCTTTCTCCGTGTTAGGTCTCCAAAGATCCACAGTTGAGTAGATGGATCTCCAAGAATCTATAAACTGTAAGGCATGGGAATTATTATTTTTATGATGACAGTGTAACCAGGATTTTCAAAACACAAGAAAGAAAGGAGAGCTGAAGTCACCATGTGGTTATATGACGTGTACAAGCTCTAATTACATATACATTATATTTTTATTTGAATAAAACAATTCCCAGCAGTGGTGCTCACTGGACATCAGTGACCTTTTTTTGGAGGGGGCTGGGTGTGGGGGAAGGCAATAGTTTCTTCATACCCACCAAGCAAATTAGAAAAAGAGGTAAGTGACAGTGACACTTTGCTCATGCTAATAAGGTGGTGTCACTTCCTTCTGTTTGCATGTGAGGCAAGCTGACAGAGACTTAAGTCTCTCCTAGGTGCAGGCTGAAGTGGATAGGCAGTGGATAGGCAGATTGCATTAGTCTGGTATTAAGATACTTGTACTTGGTATGGGCGTTTGTTTATACTGGGACTGGGAAATTCATACTGAAACTGGCACTGAGGGATTTATACTGGTAGCGAGAGGTATGTATTGGGATCGAGAAGTTTGTATGGATGTATGTTTATTTATATACAGGGCAAGGGATTTATTCTGGGGCTGAGGTGTTTATACTGACATTAGTACCTACATCAGGACCAAGCAACTATTGGGGATTATACTGCGAGATTTTACTGGGGACGAGTACATATTAGTTGGTGTTGTATACTGAGGCAAGCTATTTTGCAACCAAGGATGCAACTAAGTAAAGAAAAGAATGACAGAGAGGCTAAGAGAGGAATAAGAGAATGAGTCTTTATTTTTTAAACTACACAGACAAGCAATGATTTTTTTTCCTATAAAACCATGTGGGCAAAGCTATGCCACCATTGCTAGTTTATTGTATATAAGGTGACCTCCTTTAAGTTAATGATTACGAATATTTAATTATTCAGGCCTACATGAGAACAGCCCTGTGCCCTCCTAGAATTTCCTGTTGACCCCTCTGTGCCCCCCCCCAAAAAAAAATCAACAAATTGATATTAAACAGATTAAGCAGCTGCAAACTAAAAAGAGAGGAGAGATGTGTGTGCTCACCACAGTTCTGGAAGTGAAACTGGTGTCCTCCTAGAATCAAAGTCATGGAGCATAAGCACAACAGCAGGCTGGTCTTCAGGCAAAAAGTGATACTGTATTCTGTACAAAAACATATGTACAAGATAAAACCATTAGTGGGAGATAACCTGGCCTAAAACATGTGTGACATCTATAGAGGTAGCTGCTTAGAATGCCAGATTTGTGGGGTGCTTCAGTTGTGCTATAGGTGGGGCCAGAACGATTCCATTGCTCCTGTGTTAGGCACCTGTCAGTCCTTCTTTTGTTGTGTCGGGATTCTAGGTTTCTTTTTGATTGGTCATTGGCTTTGGAAAGTTTAAGAGTTTGGGGTTTTCCACGCCTGCATTTTGATGTTCATAGGTTGCTGACTTGCTGACTTGGTTCCTGATAATTTGACTACTCTTCTTGGATCTTCCCTTTGTACATTGCCTGGCTTCCCTGATCTTCTGGCTCCTGACCCTTGGCATTATGACCTGAGTTTTACCTTATACCTGGTACCTATGTATTCTAGCCCTGGTTACTAATCTTTGACATGCTGCACTTTGTCCTTTCTCAGCATCCTGCACGTCTGTTCCCAGTGTGTTTTACAGAGATCTTGGCTATAATCCTTCTTTTGCTGAGTTCCTTCTTGCCTCTGTCAGTGGGCTCAGTACTGTTCTCTCTTGCAGACTGACAGTCGGCAGCTTCCTGTTTAGCTACCAGCTGCCTCTTTCTACTTTGGGAAGACTCTTTCTCTGCCACACTGTTCCCTTGCCTCAGTGGTGGCTCTGTTCCCAGCTGCACACAGATGGTTCCTCTGTGAACACTTGTTAATACCTCCTATCAATCTGATGGTGACAGCATTGTTTCTTGCAATTTACCTCATCAGACTGAGGTGGCATGTTTGTTATTAAAGTAAATACTACTAAGTTTTCCAAATACTTGCCATCCAAATTTAATTTTTATTTGTAACTCAGATTTCATATTATCTCTATTGCTTGCACTCACAGACGTTGACCATTTTTGATGTAAGGGCACAATCACATCATCTTGCATTGATAGCTGTATTACAGTGTAAACATAATTTCTATTACATCTATCACCACTATATGTGAAGGATTCATCTGCTCTGATTCTTGTAACATTTAATGCATCCATAGAATCCATTTCATCTTATTGGTATTTCTATATGGCTCCATAATTATTTTATGTTTTGATTTTTATCATTGACTTACTATGTCTTGTCTTCTGCCCTCCTCCTCCTTATTTTTGTATTGCTTATCACCTGTTTTCACTTTACTAAATGTTCTCTTTTTATTATGGGCCATTATTTATGAGGCAATATTTGTTTTATGAGACAGTTACCATATTAGTTTTACACAATTTTGTTAACATAAACGTTTTCTCTATCTGCAGTTTGTGTTATCCATTCATTTACATTTTATGTCTATTGATTTTTCACATGTTTAATCGGATGGCTTTTTATTATCCCATTATTTCATATACCATGTTTTTTTATCTATATGTATATCAAAGATCCAATTTTTTCTTTTTTTTCGTCTTAATAACTATACCACCCAGAATATATGGAGTTGTAAGGTGATATCTGGGGTAGGCTGACCAGATCTCACCTTTAACCGGGCACACATAGGAAATAGGCATATTTCAGTACTTCACCAAAATCAAAGCAGTCCTGCAGTATGCATTTTTCCTATGCGTCCCCGGTTAAAGGTGAGGTCTGGTCAGCCTTATTTAGGGACTATATATATATCTAGCAAATTACATCTCTTCCTCATAGTATTTACTGCTGGTTTTATTTATATATTTTTTTAACGAGCACTATATTTATATTCACTTAATTTACATTTTTCATATAAACAAAGGACTCGCAAGGTACTATGCAACTGAGTGCCTGAATCAGCTGTTTGTCAGTTAGCCTGCTGAGCTGATTCATCCAGTACAGAAGGACAGAGAAGCTGTGGTATATAGCTTCACTACCATTCTCTCACTTTGAAATCTTTTCAATGCTATAGGAGTGCAATACAAATGGAACTGAAAGGGTTAAGGGAGCGATGCTGTTTGTGGTGCTGAGGTCTGAAATGTGTTGCGTACCCCTCTGGCACACAAAGGGTTAATTCTTAGTGCATATGGCGATGTGTATGTTAGAACTACTGACATTCAGTTGATTCCCCTCAGATTGGCGAATTTGGGACTGTGAACTCCAGTAGCTAACTATTTATCGTAGCTTATTGCACGTGGCATGTTTATAGCAAATTTGGCAATGGTTCATTAATATGCATTTCATTAAAGGAGCAGTAAACTTTTTTATGAAAACACATATTTTACAGAGCATTTCCCGCTGAATAAAACAATGTCACTCCCATTGCTGTCAGATGTTTTATTCAAATACTAGTTGAAGAGCCCGTTACACAGGCCACAGTGCAACTGTCACCCGGTCGCGGGGCAGTCACGCACAGTGGATACTGCCCGCGCCGCGGCTGATACAGTGCTGGGTGCTCCGAAGGAGCAGTCTCTACTGCGGATTACTGCAGCACGCGCAGCAGTGTCTACTGCGCATGTTGTGCGTTACACACAAATTAGCGAATTATTATATAGGATTATAGCAGTTTAAATAATAAGGAAGTGAATTTACTGTGTTTACTTCCTGATAGTTCTAACTGACAGGAAGTGACAGGCAGTTTCTATCACATTCTATGGAGAACTGTATGTCTCTGACTTTCCTCTTCATTAGAATCTAACAGGAAATCTAATTAGAATTTGACCACTAGAGGGCACTGCTAATGTAAAAAAACATGGGTTTAAACTGTAATAACTCTGGAAATATAAATCTCTCGGAAATGGGAGTACCCTTATTTTACTCAATAGGAAAATCCCTACAATATATATTTTTTCATAAAAAAACTTTACTGCTCCTTTAATGCAATTCAATAAGGAGACATTAAAACATCATAATCCTGATAAAAGCATGGAGAAAGCATGGAGATTTTGCATACTTGTGCCACATTCTCAGGGGCAGGATGATGAGATGGAATTGGTATAAATGTACCACATTTTCCCTACAGCGGGACCCTTATCAGACCTTAGTGCATCTTCCCACTTCTTAGATCATCAGATTCAGAAGGTTATGATTTCAGCCAGTGTAATGTCATTGCTTTATTATAAATTGACTTGAAGGCATCTTTATGATATTTGGAAAGTATCATATAATATTTTGCACTGCTCCCAGTTTATGATTTGCAGAAACCATCAGCACAAATAATTTGTTATAAATTACCGTACAGTACCATGCTTACACTAAAAATGACATAAAATCCCAACAGGACATAAAACGTATCAAATCAATTATTCAAAGTTAGATTAACAAATGCACATTTCAAATTTAAGACAAATGATTGTATCGCATATGTAATTCCCCAAGTTAAAATTAATTAATTTGACAATCTTTGACATTACAAGGCACAAGGAAAAGTGTAATCTGTGTTATCAAGATTAATGGTGACTTTTCATAAGAACCTTAAATATCAATATGAAAAAATGCATGATGAAAATTAAATTAATAGCTTTACATTTTCAAAAGCAAATTCACTCAGGCATGCTTTTATAGTACTGACGGTCGGATTCAGCCCTTGAGATCCAAAAGCAGAGCAGATATTAGGGACAAAACATCCTGAACACATTTTGAAGGCATACTTGAAGGGATAGTAATACTTTGTTTTATCTTTATTTTGTTTTGTAGGCATTAAAAAAACATGAAGAACGATATAAGTCTTATCTCTCAAACCTTTATAGTTTGAGAGATATTCACAAGCAAAGTTTCCCCTCCCGCCCCTTTTACCTAGTGTAAGCCATCTCTTCTCAGATGTGGAATCTGGTTGTAAGACCAGACAGATAACAGCAGGGGATAATCTTCTTCCTATGAGAACAATGAAAGCCCTGCCCCCCTTGTCAAGTTTTTCAGGTTTTTTTCCTTATCTTAATTGAAGATTGTCCCTCTCTCCAGTCTACCTGGGCACCTCCCTTCTGATCTGGCTGAACAGTGTTACATCAGTAAAAGGGGTGGGGGTGGGGGGATACTTTGTCAATGAATTACTCTTGAACTACAGCTCTGACAGAATTGAAATAACACTCTCCAAAGGCCAAATACTATGATGATTAATTAGAGCTGCTTTTATTATGAAACATTACTATCCCTTTAACCCTTTGAGTGCCAGAGAGGTATCCAATGCATTGTGTTGCAATGCTTTGGATACCTCTCTGGCAACTCAAATAGTTATGCCTGGCCTGATTAATTAAATATGTTATAATGGTAAGTGGAGGTTTCTGTCAGGGAGTATGAAAGCAGGTAGAATGATACTATGTAAAAAAAGATACCATATAAAATGAGCGCATACAGAGCTCTACACAGGGATAATCTTACATTGTATAACTATACTACTTCTACACCTCACTATAAACAAGTGATAGTGACAGCTCACATTTTCATGAAAATCTGAGCTATAAACACTTTTGAATGCTGTCCCAGCAGTATGAGTTCCACTGCTTTATTCAGCAGAAAAAACTATATCTACATATTTTCAAAACAAACGTAAACTCTTTTACCCCTTAAAGGGAAAATCCTGAAAAACTTGTCAAGGGGGGCAGGGCTTTCATTGTTCTCATAGGAAGAAGATTGTCCCCTGCTGTTATCTGTGTGGTCTATAGACTGCATTCCACATCTGAGAAGAGATGGCTTACACTAGGTACAAGGGGCGGGAGGGGAAACTTTGCTTGTGAATATCTCTTAAACCATAAAGGTTGGAGAGATAAGACTTATATCATTCTTCATGTTTTTTTAATGCCTACAAAATAAAATAAAGATAAAATGAAGTATTAATATCCTTTTAAGGACTGGAAAAATCTGGGGTGGATTGCACTTAAGGACTGGAGCAATTCTGACCTTTCTGACTATGTCTTTGTTCAACAGTGTTTTCCCTCTAAGTCTTTTATTCCATCCATATAAATAATATACAGGTTTTTTTTTACACACAAGTAGGGCTATCTTTTGATACCACACTTATATGGATAACCCACTGTTTACTTTATTAAAATTAAAGACAATGATTAAAAAAGTTAAAAAAACACCATTTTTATTTTTTCTTTTGTGATCATTTGGGCGCAATGGGTTAAATTTTTATGGCGACTGTATGAAAGGTATGACTGGTGAGTCATACCTACAAAATGGGCAGTTTTAAGCGGGCACTGTCCCCCCGGGGTGAAAATCCCCATGTCCCTCTTTTCCTCCATATTTTGCCACTTTTTTATTGATGAGATTTGGCAGTGTGTATAAGTGTATTACATGGCTCCACAACAGTAAAACTCCCATTACTTTTTGTTGAAACCTAGCAGATTTGTTTTATAAATAGTATGTTGAAATAAAATTTGTCATGTGTTTTAAATTTATATATAAAAAAAGGTTGCTCTTAGCAGGTCAAAAATGGACCTCATCCAGCCTGCCCACCAGCACCAGCACTGAAGTGGTTAATACCCCCAACTATTGACAGATTTTATTTGACTATGTGTCTGCTCTCTGCTTCTCTCTCCCTTATTTTAATAGTAAGGAAGAGAGAGGCAGAGAGCAGTCACAAAGGCAATGTGTCAAACACATTGCCTTTTTGAATGAAAATGCAGGTATATGTGATCGCTCCTGGAAAGATCACATGTACCGGCAGAAGAGACAAGCACTGAAACAGAGAGATCCGCTACAGGAGCGCTCAGTTGCAGCTTGTACACCATGATAGCAGCGTGTACTGAGGTATGCTGCTATCATTTGTGCCAGGACCATCATGGGTCCTTATGGGAAGTTTACCTATGACGGTCCTGGCACGTCATGGGTCGTTAAAGGGTTAAGGACAAGTGGGGGTGTGCAACACATTTCTTCGAAGGGTTAATGATCATTTACAATTAGATTTTACCAAAGAGACCATTATTTCACATGTTAGCTTTGGCTACAGGATATATAAAGGTACATATCCCCATTTAATTTTAGCCATTGCTTTCCTTTTAAGTCTTGGGGGCATATGTTAAAAAGTGGAGGAGATCTGGGGCAAGCCATTTGTATGATAGGAGAACTAAAAATTCCTTTTGATTTAAATGGGGATTTTAACCCCATGCTAGAGAAGTCTTCAGTGCCTTGCAAATCAAGGGGAATTTTAGTTCTCCCCTATAGTGAAAATGGTTTGTGCCAGAAATCCTCCACTTTATTTGAATATATGGCCCTTGGTCTGTTACTTGTCTCTGAGGACAGTTAGGAGAATCCATATTCTATTTAATTCACACATTCAAATCTAGGACTGTCTCCAGGGATCTCGTGTCTATGGGCTTGTTAACAGAATTTAAGTCCTACCTTTGACAACCTAAGATAAATCTCTGTAGTCTAAAATAATTCTACAATTCTCATGTAATTCTTTGACATCTAATTAGAGAGGTTTTCATCATCGAGAAAAGGTGGCGTTGTGTTAGCTAATGGGATGCAGCAGAAGTACAATTATAATAACTCATAAGACTGATGTAATGGCGATACCTTTTAATGGCTAACTGAGATGATCGAAAAACTTTCAGGACACAAAGTCCCCTTTGTCAGGCATGGGCTCACAAATGCAACTGGAAAAACATGGCATTTATATACATAGAGTATGACAACGACATATGGAATAAACTATATGAATAAAAAATAGGGATAAATTGACTTAGTGAACTTAAATACTACATAGATCTAATATGGTATGTGTGGGGGTTATATCAATGTACTGGGAGCAAGGAAATGTACAAATAACATGTTAGTATGGGAATTGGTGAGACTCAGATCTCTTTATAATTAGATATGTAAAGTACAGGATCCCAGAATAGTCTATCTGTCATAATGGAGCCTGTTTATCATACACTGATTCCATAGAAGACATAGGAATTGAAGAGTTTACTTTAACTGTAACAGAAGAGCAGGACCGGCGCCACCTATAGGTGAGGTAGGCGCCAGCCTAGGGAGCTCATGTACTGGGGGCGCAGGCTCGGCTTTGGTATCAGTCACACCCAGGAGGTGGGACCTGTCATTGAGGTGTGCCTGCTAGGCATGTACAGCCGCGTCATGCTCTGCCCTAGCTGCTGCTCTCCCTCGTCGATGTCGGCTCTTTAGTAATGTAGAGCGAGCTGGGAGTCAACATCTCCCAGCGTGCTCTGCATTACTGAAGAGAAGACCTCGTGGGAGCTCCAGCTACAGGTCTGTGATGGGGGGCAAGTTGGGGCTGATGGGGGGCAAGTTGGAGCTGAGGGGGCAAGTTGGAGCTGGTGGAGGGCAAAGTGGAGCTGATGGGGGGCAAGTTGGAGCTAATGGGGGGCAAAGTAGAGCTGTTGGGGGCAAGTTGCAGCTGATGGGGGTAAAGTGGAGCTAGTGGGGGGGGAAGTTGGAGCTGGTGGGGGCAAGTTGGAGCTGATAGGGGGCAAAGTGGAGCAAGAAAAGAGGAGGGGTATAAGTAGGCGGGGTATAAAGGGGTGGGACACAAGGGGCGGCAAAATTAGGTTTTGCCTAGGGTGGCAAAAATCCACGCACCAGCCCTGCAGAAGAGTCAAAGGGGTACAGTGCTTCAGTCCATAGGTCATATTCGGGGAGCTAGAGAGCTGCAATTCTGGGACCAACCTCTATAGCCTTCAAAGGGTTAAAAGCCCCATTTAAATCAATGGGACTTTTTAAGAAATCATTTTTATCATAAAACTGTCCTCAACTGTAGAAAATAGTGCATGTTATGATGAGCAATAAAGGAGCTGGAGGAATATGATGGTATGAAATGATAGGACCAATGAACAATTAGAAGAAATGATTAATCTCAGGAGAATGTGGTTATGCAATAAACTGTTATATGTTTACAAGCTATATTAGTAGGAAATGAATCAACGGGGTAGCCAAACCTCTTTGAAAGAAAACATATTGTTACATCCCAACATCATTAATCTTTCCATTAACACTATTGAACAGACCCTTTTATTGTGGTTAGAAAGTAACAGAGCCTTATTCTGTTTCCAATATGTATCATAGACATATTGTCCATTTAAGAAGGTGATAGTTAATTCACTTGTTGCAAACATGTTTTTAGTTATATGGTTGTTTATGTTTAAAAGAATGCCTTTTGCATTAAGTGGAATATTTCATTTGGTATTTTTTTTTGTATTTCAACTAGGATGAAGTACAAGTAGTTTTTTTTATAAAAGGCAACTCCATCAAATATTGGTCACAGTATCAATCTCATCTGACTTAGGAAAGCAATACCAGTAGTGGTCCTATAGCCACATAAGGGAAGTGCAATTTTGGGCACCGGTTCTGAAAAAGGATATACTAGAACTAGAGAGGGTAGAGCGAAGAGCAAGAAAATTAATTAAGGGAATGGAGGACTTGACATATGAGGAACGACTAGAAAAACTTGCTTTATTTACTCTAGAGAAAAGAGGAGACCTTATCACATTGTACAAGTATATGAAAGGTCAATACAAGGATCTCTGTGGTGAGCTATTTATTCCAAGGCCAGGTGACCAGGGGACACCCCTTGAGATTAGAGGAAAGGAGGTTTAAACTTCAGCAGAGGAAGGGGTTTTTTTACGGTAAGGTCTGTTAAATTGTGGAATTCATTGCCCAAGGAGGTGGTAATGGCAGATACAATGGATACATTTAAAAGAAGATTAGATACATACAGAGTTATACTGTTTATCAGTAGGCAGATCAGGAAGGTCTGATAAAGACTACCTTAATTGGTAGCAGGAAAACTATAAAATTCTCAGTTACCGGGGTATAAGGAGAAGGTTGAACTTGATGGACTTGTGTCTTTATTCAACCTAATTTACTATGTTACTTTGTTACTATGTTACTAATATTTTTTTTTGTCCATAGATATTCTCTGTATATTTGCGCTTGGAGCCGAAACAACTCTACAAATATGTTATTCCTCTGGCAGGCATTGAGATGCACAGTTTAATTTTGTTCAGTTTCCTGTAACACAGCAGATGTCTCTGTTACACTTACCAGTACACATCTGGCTAGCAAGTACATTCATTGCCTTTTTATTAACTCATGTTGATTCAGATCAGGACAGATGTGTAACTGATACAGTAAAACCAGTCATAGCTTCAAGTTGATTGCACTGTGAGATTAATTAATTTATTCTTTTATAATATTCTTTGCACTCTTTTTGTTCAGGGTTAGGTGCTCCTTTGCAACAAACCCTAGAAAAAGCATTAAGCATTCACACGTCTTTGGAGTGTTTACATTTTAATTGTTGCGTTTACTATGCTTATGAGATGCAAGCCATTGGGCGTGATGTCAATGGGTTATTAAAACCCTTTTGTTGGGGAAAGGTATATGAGGTGACTTTTTTTACTCCTCTTTTATGCTATGGAAGATTTCTATAATTCAACTGAAACATTCATCAATAAATTACTTTGATTTTTATTCAATTGAAGACTTAAGTGTGCTTATGAACCATCTTCTACCATCTATTTGCCACGACACCACATGCACCCAGGCACAAGCTAATACTACGGTATGAGTGCTTCCTTTCACGCTATCATGAATATCTATCTGTCTGTCTAACGATCTATCTATCTATCTATCTATCTATCTATCTATCTATCTATCTATCTATCGGGTCACTATCAAATTGTTGCACACTATTTTGCAACTAACTAAACGTTGCATTAACCATGTCGCTGGGCAAGATTCTCATGTAATGGACTTAAGTGTCACTCATTTGAGCACCCTCATGAACATAAACATACCTTGGTGAGATGTGTGTATGCATATGTGGACTATAGCCAGAACAGTTCTGTGTGTACTCCCACTCTCGTTCCCCTCAGTATCCACCTCTCGTAATAATTAAAAAAAAAAAAAAATGACCAGCTGAATTGTGGACCAGTTTCTTTTTTATTTATTATTATGAGCAGCAGACACTGAGGGGAATAAGAGTGGGAGTACACACAGAACTGTTCTGGCTATAGTCCACCTATGCATACACACATATCACCAAGATATGTTTATGTTCATGTGGTTGCTCAGATGAACAACACTTAAGCCCGCAACATGAGAATCTCTCCCTTTTGATGCAGGAGAGATTCTCATGTCACCCTTTTCATCCCGGCGACATGGTTAATGTGCCGTTTAGTTGGTTGCACAATAGTGTGTGATATTTCAAAAGTATTCTATCTATCTATCTATCTATCTATCTATCTATCTATCTATCTATCTATGTAACTTTCTATCATATATCTATCTATGTATCTATCTATGTATCTATCTATCTATGTAACTCTCTGTCTATTACCTATCTAGCTATCTATACATATATGAACGCACATATACATATATATACACAGACCACTTATTAATAACTAGTTGAAGAGCCCGTTACACGGGCCACAGTGCCACTGCCACCCGGTCGTGGGGCAGTCACGCGCAGTAGAGACTGTCCACACCCCGGCTGATACAGAGCCATCTCTGTATCAGCCGCGGCACGGGCAGTCTCTACTGCGCATGACTGCAGCACGAGCAGCAGTGTCTACTGCGCATGTCGCGGTGTTACACATGTTTTAGCGAGTTATTATATAGGATACCCCCAGTTCCTGACTTAGGCTTGAGTGAAAGTGAAAGTGACAGAAGGTTATGTCTGGATGTTTCTTGGTCTAATTAATGGCTGTGCTACTACAGAAACATACTTTTTATCTTAGGGGTTTGTAGTTAGCATTGAAAATGGATACTATTTTGGAATGTGATGGATCACCAAGTATTTCAGATTATATGTGGACCATTTGATGGGAGTTCATTTTCTGATGAACAGGCGTTTGAATAATTTATGTTTAGGTTTAGGATCTCAGACTTGTTCAGGTTAGTTCTAAAGTTAGATACTTGAATGGAGTTGTCTACTTCCTCCAATATGTGCGGATGAGAAAATCCCAAAGATTTCAAAGTAGAAAACTACATCATCAGCAAATATTGTTAGTTTATTCTTGCTTGTTTATAACAATGTCTGTAGAAAGTAGTTGAGACCTCAGATTGTTCTTCTTGGTATAATCTGTAAGGTTCATTATTTTTACTGTTTCTTTTCATTCTGTCATTCCAAAACTACTCCATGGGATTATGAACTGAGATATGATACAGAGTGTGATATATGGTGCGATGCAGGAAACATGCAAAATCGCCATTTCCCGTGTAAAAACCACTAGGGAATAGGTTTGAGCATGATTTTCTTGAATTGCGCATGAAAATTCAAGATTAGCGAATGGCTGCATATATTTATTTATTTTGTGGGCGTGGCTAAGATTAACGAATCCGTGTGAGTGGAATAGCGAATGCGCCTAATGCAAGAACTGCTATTGCGAACAAATTTATACATCTGTGTACTGTTGTCGTAAAATGGAATTTTTTATGCGCGCTTCAAGAAGCGTTCGGTATTTAGCTTCCTGGATTAGAACTTGCGCAAAATCTAGCTGTGCACAAAAATGACTTTATCCGATGAGAATGTTTCTTGCATTGCGCCAATAGTCTTTAGTTCCTGTGTTATTCTGTGGTACTATGGTACTAAGATATCTTCATCTTGAGTCATTTTAGAGCATATGCTCCACAGAACAACATGAGAGTTTATCACACTGGTGTAGTGATCTATTTAGCTAATTTTGGGCACTCCTTTCTGCATCTTTCTCTCTTCTGTTCTTAGTATTTAGTACCTAATGGTTTAAAATCCCTTTTTAAAGTAAAGGGAATTTTTATTTTTCCTCTATAACAGAGTTGGTTTTCCAGTTGTGTCTCACATTTCTAGATACACTTCACCATAGCATCACCCCTTAGTGCATCTCCTACCAACAGCCTTGCCCTGTAAGTAGAAGTAAACCACTGAAGCAGTGACCCTGACAGGAATCTGTTTTGATTGACATTGAGGTTTTGGGGACCTGCACCTTTTTCCATGACTGGTGTTAATGTAATATGATTGGTTAAAACAGCAAGCAAAAGGAAACACCTGTTTCACAAAGTATGTTTTGAGTCTTGTGCAATGCGTTGGTGACCTCTCTACCATTCAAGGGGTTAACCCTTTCAATGCCAGAGGGGTATGCATTGCATTGCAAAGCAATGCGTTGTGTACCCTCTAGCACTCAAAGGGCTAAAAAGCTCAACCTAAACCAATGGCAATTTTGGAAATGTCTGTTTGTTCCCCATGAACCAGTTGGTTTGTCCAAGATTTGATCCAGTTAGCCTTTATGCAGAGGCCCTGAGGTGGCACAACTACACTTTTTTTTTGGGGGGGCCCCAACGCAAAAATTAACCTAGAACACAGCTAGAATCTATTGAGTCCAGAGCCTACAGCTCCCTCTAAGGTGAGAAAAATGTAACTACCCAGCACTGAAAGAGTTAGTGGACTGTTTATGCAAATGACAGCATTGCAATTACACATGCACTATGCAGCCCATCCAGTTTTAACTGCTCTTTCAGTACTGGTTGATAATCTTAAAGGGAACATCATTTGGGAATCTGCATATTTGTTTTTTGTCATCATGTTGCATTGGAGATCTCTCTTCAAAGAGTTAAAAGATCAATGTAACCCTTTGAGTGCCAGATATGTGTGCAACTCATTGCAAAAAAACTCATTATAAAGCAAATGTCATCATTTGGACACTCGTGTCCCCAGCTCTGTGTGTTTCTCTGAGGCTAGGGACAAGAAGATGTGTTGATTCTACTATTGATGTTGCCAACCAATGCTGAATCGATGCTTAAAGGGATAGTAATACTTCATTTTATCTTTATTTTATTTTGTAGGCACTAAAAAAAACATGAAGAACGATATAAGTCTTATCTCTCAAACCTTTATGATTTGAGAGATATTCACAAGCAAAGTTTCCCCTCCCGCCCCTTTTACCTAGTGTAAGCCATCTCTTCTCAGATGTGGAATGCAGTCCATAGACCAGACAGATAACAGAAGGGGACACTCTCTTACTGTGAGAACAATGAAATCCCTTCCCCCCTTGACAAGTTTTTCAGGTTTTTCCCTTATCTTAATTGAAGATTGTCCCTCTCTGCAATCTACCTGGACACCTCCCTTCTGATCTGGCTGAACAGTATTACATCAGTAAAAGGGGAGGGAGTGGGATATTTTGTCATTGAATTACTCTTGAACTACAACTCTGCCAGAATTGAAATAACACTCTCCAAAGTCCAAATACTATGATGATTAATTGGAGCTGCTTTTATTATGAAACATTACTATCCCTTTAAAGGGAAATGCTCAAGTATCTGTGAAATAAAGTTTATTGTGATTCTTTTGCAGAACTAGAACAGCCAGTGTGGCTTGACATGATACTCTCCACGAGTCTAATTTAATAAAACTGTAGCAATTCTGGGGAAACCCAGCTGTACCATTGTGGATTTTGACCCCTTGAATGCTCTGCTGGAGACCTATCTAGCATACAAGGAGGGGGATTTACTAAGGTGTGATAAGGAGGTGATATAGCAGAGAAAACTTCTCTAGTGATATCACTTCTCCAGTTCCTACGTTATTCTATGGAGCCAATGCACTGCAATCTCTCCAACTTTGGAAATCAGTGCATAAGCTCCCTAGAATAACAGAGGGAACTGGAGAAGTGATATTGCTGGATATGTTATCTCTGCTTTATCACCTCTTTATCACACCTTAGTGCATTATCCCCCTGGAGTTATAATCAACATTTAAAGCAATGGGAATTTGGGGTAATTTTTACTTGTCCATTGCAGTACTGTTGGTTTGCTCCAGAATTTCTCTTGCGCTTATTAAAGAAGCAGGAAACTTTGTTTATGTAAAAAACAACAGACCTTCACTATAGGTTTTACCTGATTAAAATAAGTGTAGTCCCAGTGCTGAAGATGCATCTTTGCAGAGTTATCACAATTTAATTGTTTTAATGCCAAAGGGGTACCCAACACATTGCTAAACAATGTGTGACAAACCCTTTTTGCACGCAAAAGGTTACATTTTTTTTAATTAACAGTGCCCTCTAGTGGACAGATTTCAGTCTTCTACATTTTTCTGCAAGAGGTGAGTCATTGACAAACAGTTCTCCATTGAATGTTATAGAAGTTGCTGAGTCATGCGCATACCTGGGAACTTTGACTTCTTGAGTCCCAGGAGAGGGCTCATGTAGAACCACTGGGAGACATAAATTACTTGATTCTCATCACAAAGGGGCAGGGCTTAACCCCTTAAGCATGGCCAATAGTTCATGCTGCCGCCACTTAAGAACCACGGAGCATTTATTTTTTCCGCTATTCAGTTTCAGGGCTCCCCAAACAGCGTGCAGCCACGCGGGGAGCCCTAAATTCCTGGCACGTCATGGATCCTCAGTGCAAATCTGCCCATGACATGCCAGGACTGTCAAGGGTCATTAAGGGGTTAATCATATGTGGTGGGTGGGGCTTAACAGCCTGTGTGATGAAGTGGGCAGATGGGAAGTGGGCACAACAGTGTGGGAAGAAGGAGAAGTGGGTGGGAAATGGGAGGAACACAGAGGGAAATAAACTCCCCACCATCAGAGAATCAGCCTCTTTCCCCAGAGACCCAGTGATTATCTGCAAACCTGGAGTCTCTGGGGCAGATCCGGGGAGTCCCCAGGAATGGTCATGCTGCCAGGAAGTAATCACTGTAATTCACTTACTGATAATTTAAACTGTTATAACATTTGAATAAAACAACTGACCACAGTTGGAGTTCCCTAGTTTTTCACAGCAGGAAAAGCCTGATAAGGTACAGTTTTCCACAAAACCTATTTAAAATATGTCTGGGAAAAAGAGTAAATTAACAAGAGTGGTTGCCATGGTAACAGATTTAAACGTGTGACAGATCCTTTTTTGCAATGACTGTTTCTTAAGCCTCTGAACATTCAGGCAAAATAAAATATTTAAGCAAGAAATGATATAACTATAGCCAGTGGGGACAAGAAAGAAGAGAATTGGAATTGCATTATGTTCTTGTCTGTAGGAACAGAATATTTTGTGCACATGCATATGTTTTCACTGAAATCAAACTGCAGAATCATTCTATACTGGCAGATTGCATGCTGAAAATGTGCAAAACAAAGTGTCATTTTCTGGGGAAAGCCTTTTTAGTGGCAAAGATTAGAGATTATTTATGCAAAGAGCTGAGTTAAGAACAAGAGGTCATCCATTAAGACTTGAGGAAAGGCGCTTTCGACTAAAACACAGGCAGGGATTCTTTACAGTAAGGGCGGTAAGGCTATGGAATTCTTTGCCTCGGGATGTTGTGCTTGCAGATAATGTAACTGCATTCAAAAAAGCAATGGATGCCTATCTAGCACAGAACAATATTGACAGTTATGACAGATGGCTTCAAAGCAAATAGGATATTGAGCCGGGGAACTATTTGACACACACACACACACACACACACCTACACTGGAAATTGCTCCAGAGGGCTTTTTTGTTGCCTTCCTCTGGATCAACAGGGGTGTTATTGGCATGGGCTGGACTTGATGGACGCATGTCTTTTTTCAGCCTTATCTACTATGTTACTATGTTACTATTAGTAAACCTTCCACCATTCATTATGTGAATCAATTAGGGTGACCACGTTTCCATTCTGGAACAAACAAGAAGGATGCACTCTCGGAAGGATTTGACTTGAATAAAACCACTTCTTTATTTCGCTACAAGCACAGACAGCAGACTATAGAGAACATGAACCCTATGTCTCACGCGTTTCATACTAAACGTACTTAATCATAGACATGTCTGTGCTTGTAGCGAAATAAAGAAGTGGTTTTATTCAAGTCAATTCCTTCTGAGAGTGCGTCCTTCTTGTTTGTTCCAGTGTTGGAGAGTGGCCATCTCTCCGGACGGCACCGGGGGAATGATAGCAAAGCCTGGTGAGTGATATAAATGTAACCTCAGAAGGAAATCAGTGCTGCTATTTGCATTGTGTATTCGCGTTTCCATTCTGCCATTCCTGGATATGTGGTCACCCTAGTCCCGTGGCTGAGGCTCCCGCCAGCGCTGATCATCTTTCTGAGGCTGACACAGAGTAAGAGTTCCCAGTGGAACTCTTGCTCAGTGTCAGCCTCAGAAAGATGGTCAGCGCCAGCGGGAGCCTCAGCCATGGGTCTCACTTGCAGCACCAGCATACCTGCTCCATCCCAGTTGTCTCGCATGCACAAGTCCAGCTAGCCAATGAAATGTATTTGCTATATGGTCTTCATTGGCTGGCTCAGCCAGCCAGTGAGGACCATATAGCAAATACATTTCATTGGCTGGCTGGACTGGTGCGTGTTGCTCCATTCCGGGACTCTTTGTTGTCCTGGTGGGGGTTGACCTGGGATGCGGCACACAGATCCCCAATAAGGGACAGTCCTGGGCATTCCGGGACATGTGGTCACCCTAGAATCAGTAATATAAAGGTTGAGAAAATTCTAGTTCCATTCCATGTTGATTCAGAATCAAAAACAATCAGTGATGGAGAGAGGGGTAAGGGGAGATGGAGAATGGGACAGTAGGAGAGAGGAACAGTGAGAGTGGAATGGGAAACAGGAGAGAGTGATAAGGGATGAAAGTGTGTGTGTGTGGCATGAGACTAGGGGTGGATTCAATATTTTGCATTGGTAAGAATGAGGTAGAAAACAGCCACAGGTGTCCTCCTGTGGCAATGTGTGTTGAGTGAATATGTGTGTGTGCACACACAGCTGAGTATATGTAATTGTGTGTGTGAACATATTAATGTATGTGGTTGTGTGTGAATGATGATGTGTGCGTGCATGACAACATCCGTGTGAGCATGTTAGCATGCGTGCTGGAAGGATAATCTCACTGAAATCAAACACCTTAACCATCCAGCATAACAAATTCACATTTTTGGCAGTGTTTTTCATTCCTGCAAGAAACATGCCTTGAAAATTCTCTCTGAGCAGATATTAAACTTTTTGCTAGTAAAATTAAACCAACGATACTGTTCTTCTTCCTTCTTTACATAAACAGTGACCCTGACAGGAAGTTGTTTTGATTTGATTTGATTGGCTAAAATGGCAAGCAAAATGAAACACCTGCTTTGCAAAACATGTTTTAGTTGTTGTGAAACAGCCTATTATACAATTTAGAGAATAATGGTGGTTAATTCTACCAGACATGGTGTGTAAAGGGCTGATACAAAGCAATGCATTGTACACCTCTCTGGCACTCAAAGGTTAATCACTTGAGGGTGGGCTTAATCATCAGGAAAGAGGCAAGCAATCACTGTAGGTGTCTCCATCACTGGGTAGGACAACTGTTCTGCTTGATTATGTTTGTGCTGATTAAGGTCTTAGCTGCATGACAAGTTACTTTTATGGTTCAATTTTCTTCTTGCAAAAGTTTCCTCAGGAGAATTTCCAGCTGGAAGAAGGAAAAAAAACAAAAAACTATGGGAGGTGGGTTAAGTCCTTTTATTTCTATGGGCTTAAAGGTATAGTAATGTTTCATAATAAAAGCAGCTCTAATTAATCATCATAGTATTTGGACTTTGGAGAGTGTTATTTCAATTCTGTCAGAGTTGTATTTCAAGAGTAATTGAATGATAAAGTATTACCTCCCACCCCTTTTACTGATGTAATGCTGCTCACCTCTGAGCAGCAGGGAGGTGTCCAGGTAGACTGCAGAGAGGGACAATTTTCAATTAAGATAAGGGAAAACCTGAAAAACCTGTCTAGGGGGGCAGGGTTATCATTGTTCTGACAGTAGAATATTGACACTTGATGTGAGCTGTCTGGTCTATGGACTGGATTCCACATCTGAGGAGTGGGGGTTTACACTAGGTAAAAGGGGCGGGAGGGGGAAACTTTATCATTTAATTACTCTTGAACTACAACTCTCACAGTATTGAAATAACACTCTCTATGGCTCAGTTGCTATTAAGATTAATTGGAGCTGCTGTTTTTGGGAAACATTACTATCACTTTAACCTTCCCATGTCATGGAACTCCATGTTCTCATGATTTCCACACTCACATGTCATCGCACACATCATTATGCATGCACCGTTACATCTTCATGCACGGCCCTGTCACCCCATGCATTTATCAGTCTTACATACATAAGCACAAATATATATGCACAAAAACAGTTGCCTTGTTTTGTTAAAAGGAATATGTAGACAAAAATGGCATTCTTGCAGGAAATATGGGTGAGGAGGAAGGTCCTGATTTTGACCTGAGCTGTCCATAGGATGGTGTAGCAACAGCGACACTGCAAAATTCCAGGCGATTGAGATACTGTACCTAAAAAAATTCAAGTATGAGCTGCATTAACCTTTGAATAAAACACCTCTCAGCAGTGGGAGTGTCCTTGCTGTACTCTGCAATATACATTTTATAACATATTAAGTGTCATCTTATTGGTATTTCTATATGGCTCCATAATTATTTTATGTTTTGATTTTTATCATTGACTTACTATGTCTTGTCTTCTGCCCTCCTCCTCCTTATTTTTGTATTGCTTATCACCTGTTTTCACTTTACTAAATGTTCTCTTTTTATTATGGGCCATTATTTATGAGGCAATATTTGTTTTATGAGACAGTTACCATATTAGTTTTACACAATTTTGTTAACATAAACGTTTTCTCTATCTGCAGTTTGTGTTATCCATTCATTTACATTTTATGTCTATTGATTTTTCACATGTTTAATCGGATGGCTTTTTATTATCCCATTATTTCATATACCATGTTTTTTTATCTATATGTATATCAAAGATCCAATTTTTTCTTTTTTTTCGTCTTAATAACTATACCACCCAGAATATATGGAGTTGTAAGGTGATATCTGGGGTAGGCTGACCAGATCTCACCTTTAACCGGGCACACATAGGAAATAGGCATATTTCAGTACTTCACCAAAATCAAAGCAGTCCTGCAGTATGCATTTTTCCTATGCGTCCCCGGTTAAAGGTGAGGTCTGGTCAGCCTTATTTAGGGACTATATATATATCTAGCAAATTACATCTCTTCCTCATAGTATTTACTGCTGGTTTTATTTATATATTTTTTTAACGAGCACTATATTTATATTCACTTAATTTACATTTTTCATATAAACAAAGGACTCGCAAGGTACTATGCAACTGAGTGCCTGAATCAGCTGTTTGTCAGTTAGCCTGCTGAGCTGATTCATCCAGTACAGAAGGACAGAGAAGCTGTGGTATATAGCTTCACTACCATTCTCTCACTTTGAAATCTTTTCAATGCTATAGGAGTGCAATACAAATGGAACTGAAAGGGTTAAGGGAGCGATGCTGTTTGTGGTGCTGAGGTCTGAAATGTGTTGCGTACCCCTCTGGCACACAAAGGGTTAATTCTTAGTGCATATGGCGATGTGTATGTTAGAACTACTGACATTAAGTTGATTCCCCTCAGATTGGCGAATTTGGGACTGTGAACTCCAGTAGCTAACTATTTATCGTAGCTTATTGCACGTGGCATGTTTATAGCAAATTTGGCAATGGTTCATTAATATGCATTTCATTAAAGGAGCAGTAAACTTTTTTATGAAAACACATATTTTACAGAGCATTTCCCGCTGAATAAAACAATGTCACTCCCATTGCTGTCAGATGTTTTATTCAAATACTAGTTGAAGAGCCCGTTACACAGGCCACAGTGCAACTGTCACCCGGTCGCGGGGCAGTCACGCACAGTGGATACTGCCCGCGCCGCGGCTGATACAGTGCTGGGTGCTCCGAAGGAGCAGTCTCTACTGCGGATTACTGCAGCACGCGCAGCAGTGTCTACTGCGCATGTTGTGCGTTACACACAAATTAGCGAATTATTATATAGGATTATAGCAGTTTAAATAATAAGGAAGTGAATTTACTGTGTTTACTTCCTGATAGTTCTAACTGACAGGAAGTGACAGGCAGTTTCTATCACATTCTATGGAGAACTGTATGTCTCTGACTTTCCTCTCCATTAGAATCTAACAGGAAATCTAATTAGAATTTGACCACTAGAGGGCACTGCTAATGTAAAAAAACATGGGTTTAAACTGTAATAACTCTGGAAATATAAATCTCTCGGAAATGGGAGTACCCTTATTTTACTCAATAGGAAAATCCCTACAATATATATTTTTTCATAAAAAAACTTTACTGCTCCTTTAATGCAATTCAATAAGGAGACATTAAAACATCATAATCCTGATAAAAGCATGGAGAAAGCATGGAGATTTTGCATACTTGTGCCACATTCTCAGGGGCAGGATGATGAGATGGAATTGGTATAAATGTACCACATTTTCCCTACAGCGGGACCCTTATCAGACCTTAGTGCATCTTCCCACTTCTTAGATCATCAGATTCAGAAGGTTATGATTTCAGCCAGTGTAATGTCATTGCTTTATTATAAATTGACTTGAAGGCATCTTTATGATATTTGGAAAGTATCATATAATATTTTGCACTGCTCCCAGTTTATGATTTGCAGAAACCATCAGCACAAATAATTTGTTATAAATTACCGTACAGTACCATGCTTACACTAAAAATGACATAAAATCCCAACAGGACATAAAACGTATCAAATCAATTATTCAAAGTTAGATTAACAAATGCACATTTCAAATTTAAGACAAATGATTGTATCGCATATGTAATTCCCCAAGTTAAAATTAATTAATTTGACAATCTTTGACATTACAAGGCACAAGGAAAAGTGTAATCTGTGTTATCAAGATTAATGGTGACTTTTCATAAGAACCTTAAATATCAATATGAAAAAATGCATGATGAAAATTAAATTAATAGCTTTACATTTTCAAAAGCAAATTCACTCAGGCATGCTTTTATAGTACTGACGGTCGGATTCAGCCCTTGAGATCCAAAAGCAGAGCAGATATTAGGGACAAAACATCCTGAACACATTTTGAAGGCATACTTGAAGGGATAGTAATACTTTGTTTTATCTTTATTTTGTTTTGTAGGCATTAAAAAAACATGAAGAACGATATAAGTCTTATCTCTCAAACCTTTATAGTTTGAGAGATATTCACAAGCAAAGTTTCCCCTCCCGCCCCTTTTACCTAGTGTAAGCCATCTCTTCTCAGATGTGGAATCTGGTTGTAAGACCAGACAGATAACAGCAGGGGATAATCTTCTTCCTATGAGAACAATGAAAGCCCTGCCCCCCTTGTCAAGTTTTTCAGGTTTTTTTCCTTATCTTAATTGAAGATTGTCCCTCTCTCCAGTCTACCTGGGCACCTCCCTTCTGATCTGGCTGAACAGTGTTACATCAGTAAAAGGGGTGGGGGTGGGGGGATACTTTGTCAATGAATTACTCTTGAACTACAGCTCTGACAGAATTGAAATAACACTCTCCAAAGGCCAAATACTATGATGATTAATTAGAGCTGCTTTTATTATGAAACATTACTATCCCTTTAACCCTTTGAGTGCCAGAGAGGTATCCAATGCATTGTGTTGCAATGCTTTGGATACCTCTCTGGCAACTCAAATAGTTATGCCTGGCCTGATTAATTAAATATGTTATAATGGTAAGTGGAGGTTTCTGTCAGGGAGTATGAAAGCAGGTAGAATGATACTATGTAAAAAAAGATACCATATAAAATGAGCGCATACAGAGCTCTACACAGGGATAATCTTACATTGTATAACTATACTACTTCTACACCTCACTATAAACAAGTGATAGTGACAGCTCACATTTTCATGAAAATCTGAGCTATAAACACTTTTGAATGCTGTCCCAGCAGTATGAGTTCCACTGCTTTATTCAGCAGAAAAAACTATATCTACATATTTTCAAAACAAACGTAAACTCTTTTACCCCTTAAAGGGAAAATCCTGAAAAACTTGTCAAGGGGGGCAGGGCTTTCATTGTTCTCATAGGAAGAAGATTGTCCCCTGCTGTTATCTGTGTGGTCTATAGACTGCATTCCACATCTGAGAAGAGATGGCTTACACTAGGTACAAGGGGCGGGAGGGGAAACTTTGCTTGTGAATATCTCTTAAACCATAAAGGTTGGAGAGATAAGACTTATATCATTCTTCATGTTTTTTTAATGCCTACAAAATAAAATAAAGATAAAATGAAGTATTAATATCCTTTTAAGGACTGGAAAAATCTGGGGTGGATTGCACTTAAGGACTGGAGCAATTCTGACCTTTCTGACTATGTCTTTGTTCAACAGTGTTTTCCCTCTAAGTCTTTTATTCCATCCATATAAATAATATACAGGTTTTTTTTTACACACAAGTAGGGCTATCTTTTGATACCACACTTATATGGATAACCCACTGTTTACTTTATTAAAATTAAAGACAATGATTAAAAAAGTTAAAAAAACACCATTTTTATTTTTTCTTTTGTGATCATTTGGGCGCAATGGGTTAAATTTTTATGGCGACTGTATGAAAGGTATGACTGGTGAGTCATACCTACAAAATGGGCAGTTTTAAGCGGGCACTGTCCCCCCGGGGTGAAAATCCCCATGTCCCTCTTTTCCTCCATATTTTGCCACTTTTTTATTGATGAGATTTGGCAGTGTGTATAAGTGTATTACATGGCTCCACAACAGTAAAACTCCCATTACTTTTTGTTGAAACCTAGCAGATTTGTTTTATAAATAGTATGTTGAAATAAAATTTGTCATGTGTTTTAAATTTATATATAAAAAAAGGTTGCTCTTAGCAGGTCAAAAATGGACCTCATCCAGCCTGCCCACCAGCACCAGCACTGAAGTGGTTAATACCCCCAACTATTGACAGATTTTATTTGACTATGTGTCTGCTCTCTGCTTCTCTCTCCCTTATTTTAATAGTAAGGAAGAGAGAGGCAGAGAGCAGTCACAAAGGCAATGTGTCAAACACATTGCCTTTTTGAATGAAAATGCAGGTATATGTGATCGCTCCTGGAAAGATCACATGTACCGGCAGAAGAGACAAGCACTGAAACAGAGAGATCCGCTACAGGAGCGCTCAGTTGCAGCTTGTACACCATGATAGCAGCGTGTACTGAGGTATGCTGCTATCATTTGTGCCAGGACCATCATGGGTCCTTATGGGAAGTTTACCTATGACGGTCCTGGCACGTCATGGGTCGTTAAAGGGTTAAGGACAAGTGGGGGTGTGCAACACATTTCTTCGAAGGGTTAATGATCATTTACAATTAGATTTTACCAAAGAGACCATTATTTCACATGTTAGCTTTGGCTACAGGATATATAAAGGTACATATCCCCATTTAATTTTAGCCATTGCTTTCCTTTTAAGTCTTGGGGGCATATGTTAAAAAGTGGAGGAGATCTGGGGCAAGCCATTTGTATGATAGGAGAACTAAAAATTCCTTTTGATTTAAATGGGGATTTTAACCCCATGCTAGAGAAGTCTTCAGTGCCTTGCAAATCAAGGGGAATTTTAGTTCTCCCCTATAGTGAAAATGGTTTGTGCCAGAAATCCTCCACTTTATTTGAATATATGGCCCTTGGTCTGTTACTTGTCTCTGAGGACAGTTAGGAGAATCCATATTCTATTTAATTCACACATTCAAATCTAGGACTGTCTCCAGGGATCTCGTGTCTATGGGCTTGTTAACAGAATTTAAGTCCTACCTTTGACAACCTAAGATAAATCTCTGTAGTCTAAAATAATTCTACAATTCTCATGTAATTCTTTGACATCTAATTAGAGAGGTTTTCATCATCGAGAAAAGGTGGCGTTGTGTTAGCTAATGGGATGCAGCAGAAGTACAATTATAATAACTCATAAGACTGATGTAATGGCGATACCTTTTAATGGCTAACTGAGATGATCGAAAAACTTTCAGGACACAAAGTCCCCTTTGTCAGGCATGGGCTCACAAATGCAACTGGAAAAACATGGCATTTATATACATAGAGTATGACAACGACATATGGAATAAACTATATGAATAAAAAATAGGGATAAATTGACTTAGTGAACTTAAATACTACATAGATCTAATATGGTATGTGTGGGGGTTATATCAATGTACTGGGAGCAAGGAAATGTACAAATAACATGTTAGTATGGGAGTTGGTGAGACTCAGATCTCTTTATAATTAGATATGTAAAGTACAGGATCCCAGAATAGTCTATCTGTCATAATGGAGCCTGTTTATCATACACTGATTCCATAGAAGACATAGGAATTGAAGAGTTTACTTTAACTGTAACAGAAGAGCAGGACCGGCGCCACCTATAGGTGAGGTAGGCGCCAGCCTAGGGAGCTCATGTACTGGGGGCGCAGGCTCGGCTTTGGTATCAGTCACACCCAGGAGGTGGGACCTGTCATTGAGGTGTGCCTGCTAGGCATGTACAGCCGCGTCATGCTCTGCCCTAGCTGCTGCTCTCCCTCGTCGATGTCGGCTCTTTAGTAATGTAGAGCGAGCTGGGAGTCAACATCTCCCAGCGTGCTCTGCATTACTGAAGAGAAGACCTCGTGGGAGCTCCAGCTACAGGTCTGTGATGGGGGGCAAGTTGGGGCTGATGGGGGGCAAGTTGGAGCTGAGGGGGCAAGTTGGAGCTGGTGGAGGGCAAAGTGGAGCTGATGGGGGGCAAGTTGGAGCTAATGGGGGGCAAAGTAGAGCTGTTGGGGGCAAGTTGCAGCTGATGGGGGTAAAGTGGAGCTAGTGGGGGGGGAAGTTGGAGCTGGTGGGGGCAAGTTGGAGCTGATAGGGGGCAAAGTGGAGCAAGAAAAGAGGAGGGGTATAAGTAGGCGGGGTATAAAGGGGTGGGACACAAGGGGCGGCAAAATTAGGTTTTGCCTAGGGTGGCAAAAATCCACGCACCAGCCCTGCAGAAGAGTCAAAGGGGTACAGTGCTTCAGTCCATAGGTCATATTCGGGGAGCTAGAGAGCTGCAATTCTGGGACCAACCTCTATAGCCTTCAAAGGGTTAAAAGCCCCATTTAAATCAATGGGACTTTTTAAGAAATCATTTTTATCATAAAACTGTCCTCAACTGTAGAAAATAGTGCATGTTATGATGAGCAATAAAGGAGCTGGAGGAATATGATGGTATGAAATGATAGGACCAATGAACAATTAGAAGAAATGATTAATCTCAGGAGAATGTGGTTATGCAATAAACTGTTATATGTTTACAAGCTATATTAGTAGGAAATGAATCAACGGGGTAGCCAAACCTCTTTGAAAGAAAACATATTGTTACATCCCAACATCATTAATCTTTCCATTAACACTATTGAACAGACCCTTTTATTGTGGTTAGAAAGTAACAGAGCCTTATTCTGTTTCCAATATGTATCATAGACATATTGTCCATTTAAGAAGGTGATAGTTAATTCACTTGTTGCAAACATGTTTTTAGTTATATGGTTGTTTATGTTTAAAAGAATGCCTTTTGCATTAAGTGGAATATTTCATTTGGTATTTTTTTTTGTATTTCAACTAGGATGAAGTACAAGTAGTTTTTTTTATAAAAGGCAACTCCATCAAATATTGGTCACAGTATCAATCTCATCTGACTTAGGAAAGCAATACCAGTAGTGGTCCTATAGCCACATAAGGGAAGTGCAATTTTGGGCACCGGTTCTGAAAAAGGATATACTAGAACTAGAGAGGGTAGAGCGAAGAGCAAGAAAATTAATTAAGGGAATGGAGGACTTGACATATGAGGAACGACTAGAAAAACTTGCTTTATTTACTCTAGAGAAAAGAGGAGACCTTATCACATTGTACAAGTATATGAAAGGTCAATACAAGGATCTCTGTGGTGAGCTATTTATTCCAAGGCCAGGTGACCAGGGGACACCCCTTGAGATTAGAGGAAAGGAGGTTTAAACTTCAGCAGAGGAAGGGGTTTTTTTACGGTAAGGTCTGTTAAATTGTGGAATTCATTGCCCAAGGAGGTGGTAATGGCAGATACAATGGATACATTTAAAAGAAGATTAGATACATACAGAGTTATACTGTTTATCAGTAGGCAGATCAGGAAGGTCTGATAAAGACTACCTTAATTGGTAGCAGGAAAACTATAAAATTCTCAGTTACCGGGGTATAAGGAGAAGGTTGAACTTGATGGACTTGTGTCTTTATTCAACCTAATTTACTATGTTACTTTGTTACTATGTTACTAATATTTTTTTTTGTCCATAGATATTCTCTGTATATTTGCGCTTGGAGCCGAAACAACTCTACAAATATGTTATTCCTCTGGCAGGCATTGAGATGCACAGTTTAATTTTGTTCAGTTTCCTGTAACACAGCAGATGTCTCTGTTACACTTACCAGTACACATCTGGCTAGCAAGTACATTCATTGCCTTTTTATTAACTCATGTTGATTCAGATCAGGACAGATGTGTAACTGATACAGTAAAACCAGTCATAGCTTCAAGTTGATTGCACTGTGAGATTAATTAATTTATTCTTTTATAATATTCTTTGCACTCTTTTTGTTCAGGGTTAGGTGCTCCTTTGCAACAAACCCTAGAAAAAGCATTAAGCATTCACACGTCTTTGGAGTGTTTACATTTTAATTGTTGCGTTTACTATGCTTATGAGATGCAAGCCATTGGGCGTGATGTCAATGGGTTATTAAAACCCTTTTGTTGGGGAAAGGTATATGAGGTGACTTTTTTTACTCCTCTTTTATGCTATGGAAGATTTCTATAATTCAACTGAAACATTCATCAATAAATTACTTTGATTTTTATTCAATTGAAGACTTAAGTGTGCTTATGAACCATCTTCTACCATCTATTTGCCACGACACCACATGCACCCAGGCACAAGCTAATACTACGGTATGAGTGCTTCCTTTCACGCTATCATGAATATCTATCTGTCTGTCTAACGATCTATCTATCTATCTATCTATCTATCTATCTATCTATCTATCGGGTCACTATCAAATTGTTGCACACTATTTTGCAACTAACTAAACGTTGCATTAACCATGTCGCTGGGCAAGATTCTCATGTAATGGACTTAAGTGTCACTCATTTGAGCACCCTCATGAACATAAACATACCTTGGTGAGATGTGTGTATGCATATGTGGACTATAGCCAGAACAGTTCTGTGTGTACTCCCACTCTCGTTCCCCTCAGTATCCACCTCTCGTAATAATTAAAAAAAAAAAAAAATGACCAGCTGAATTGTGGACCAGTTTCTTTTTTATTTATTATTATGAGCAGCAGACACTGAGGGGAATAAGAGTGGGAGTACACACAGAACTGTTCTGGCTATAGTCCACCTATGCATACACACATATCACCAAGATATGTTTATGTTCATGTGGTTGCTCAGATGAACAACACTTAAGCCCGCAACATGAGAATCTCTCCCTTTTGATGCAGGAGAGATTCTCATGTCACCCTTTTCATCCCGGCGACATGGTTAATGTGCCGTTTAGTTGGTTGCACAATAGTGTGTGATATTTCAAAAGTATTCTATCTATCTATCTATCTATCTATCTATCTATCTATCTATCTATCTATGTAACTTTCTATCATATATCTATCTATGTATCTATCTATGTATCTATCTATCTATGTAACTCTCTGTCTATTACCTATCTAGCTATCTATACATATATGAACGCACATATACATATATATACACAGACCACTTATTAATAACTAGTTGAAGAGCCCGTTACACGGGCCACAGTGCCACTGCCACCCGGTCGTGGGGCAGTCACGCGCAGTAGAGACTGTCCACACCCCGGCTGATACAGAGCCATCTCTGTATCAGCCGCGGCACGGGCAGTCTCTACTGCGCATGACTGCAGCACGAGCAGCAGTGTCTACTGCGCATGTCGCGGTGTTACACATGTTTTAGCGAGTTATTATATAGGATACCCCCAGTTCCTGACTTAGGCTTGAGTGAAAGTGAAAGTGACAGAAGGTTATGTCTGGATGTTTCTTGGTCTAATTAATGGCTGTGCTACTACAGAAACATACTTTTTATCTTAGGGGTTTGTAGTTAGCATTGAAAATGGATACTATTTTGGAATGTGATGGATCACCAAGTATTTCAGATTATATGTGGACCATTTGATGGGAGTTCATTTTCTGATGAACAGGCGTTTGAATAATTTATGTTTAGGTTTAGGATCTCAGACTTGTTCAGGTTAGTTCTAAAGTTAGATACTTGAATGGAGTTGTCTACTTCCTCCAATATGTGCGGATGAGAAAATCCCAAAGATTTCAAAGTAGAAAACTACATCATCAGCAAATATTGTTAGTTTATTCTTGCTTGTTTATAACAATGTCTGTAGAAAGTAGTTGAGACCTCAGATTGTTCTTCTTGGTATAATCTGTAAGGTTCATTATTTTTACTGTTTCTTTTCATTCTGTCATTCCAAAACTACTCCATGGGATTATGAACTGAGATATGATACAGAGTGTGATATATGGTGCGATGCAGGAAACATGCAAAATCGCCATTTCCCGTGTAAAAACCACTAGGGAATAGGTTTGAGCATGATTTTCTTGAATTGCGCATGAAAATTCAAGATTAGCGAATGGCTGCATATATTTATTTATTTTGTGGGCGTGGCTAAGATTAACGAATCCGTGTGAGTGGAATAGCGAATGCGCCTAATGCAAGAACTGCTATTGCGAACAAATTTATACATCTGTGTACTGTTGTCGTAAAATGGAATTTTTTATGCGCGCTTCAAGAAGCGTTCGGTATTTAGCTTCCTGGATTAGAACTTGCGCAAAATCTAGCTGTGCACAAAAATGACTTTATCCGATGAGAATGTTTCTTGCATTGCGCCAATAGTCTTTAGTTCCTGTGTTATTCTGTGGTACTATGGTACTAAGATATCTTCATCTTGAGTCATTTTAGAGCATATGCTCCACAGAACAACATGAGAGTTTATCACACTGGTGTAGTGATCTATTTAGCTAATTTTGGGCACTCCTTTCTGCATCTTTCTCTCTTCTGTTCTTAGTATTTAGTACCTAATGGTTTAAAATCCCTTTTTAAAGTAAAGGGAATTTTTATTTTTCCTCTATAACAGAGTTGGTTTTCCAGTTGTGTCTCACATTTCTAGATACACTTCACCATAGCATCACCCCTTAGTGCATCTCCTACCAACAGCCTTGCCCTGTAAGTAGAAGTAAACCACTGAAGCAGTGACCCTGACAGGAATCTGTTTTGATTGACATTGAGGTTTTGGGGACCTGCACCTTTTTCCATGACTGGTGTTAATGTAATATGATTGGTTAAAACAGCAAGCAAAAGGAAACACCTGTTTCACAAAGTATGTTTTGAGTCTTGTGCAATGCGTTGGTGACCTCTCTACCATTCAAGGGGTTAACCCTTTCAATGCCAGAGGGGTATGCATTGCATTGCAAAGCAATGCGTTGTGTACCCTCTAGCACTCAAAGGGCTAAAAAGCTCAACCTAAACCAATGGCAATTTTGGAAATGTCTGTTTGTTCCCCATGAACCAGTTGGTTTGTCCAAGATTTGATCCAGTTAGCCTTTATGCAGAGGCCCTGAGGTGGCACAACTACACTTTTTTTTTGGGGGGGCCCCAACGCAAAAATTAACCTAGAACACAGCTAGAATCTATTGAGTCCAGAGCCTACAGCTCCCTCTAAGGTGAGAAAAATGTAACTACCCAGCACTGAAAGAGTTAGTGGACTGTTTATGCAAATGACAGCATTGCAATTACACATGCACTATGCAGCCCATCCAGTTTTAACTGCTCTTTCAGTACTGGTTGATAATCTTAAAGGGAACATCATTTGGGAATCTGCATATTTGTTTTTTGTCATCATGTTGCATTGGAGATCTCTCTTCAAAGAGTTAAAAGATCAATGTAACCCTTTGAGTGCCAGATATGTGTGCAACTCATTGCAAAAAAACTCATTATAAAGCAAATGTCATCATTTGGACACTCGTGTCCCCAGCTCTGTGTGTTTCTCTGAGGCTAGGGACAAGAAGATGTGTTGATTCTACTATTGATGTTGCCAACCAATGCTGAATCGATGCTTAAAGGGATAGTAATACTTCATTTTATCTTTATTTTATTTTGTAGGCACTAAAAAAAACATGAAGAACGATATAAGTCTTATCTCTCAAACCTTTATGATTTGAGAGATATTCACAAGCAAAGTTTCCCCTCCCGCCCCTTTTACCTAGTGTAAGCCATCTCTTCTCAGATGTGGAATGCAGTCCATAGACCAGACAGATAACAGAAGGGGACACTCTCTTACTGTGAGAACAATGAAATCCCTTCCCCCCTTGACAAGTTTTTCAGGTTTTTCCCTTATCTTAATTGAAGATTGTCCCTCTCTGCAATCTACCTGGACACCTCCCTTCTGATCTGGCTGAACAGTATTACATCAGTAAAAGGGGAGGGAGTGGGATATTTTGTCATTGAATTACTCTTGAACTACAACTCTGCCAGAATTGAAATAACACTCTCCAAAGTCCAAATACTATGATGATTAATTGGAGCTGCTTTTATTATGAAACATTACTATCCCTTTAAAGGGAAATGCTCAAGTATCTGTGAAATAAAG
This sequence comes from Rhinophrynus dorsalis, assembly GCA_037306005.1. Lineage (NCBI taxonomy): Eukaryota > Metazoa > Chordata > Amphibia > Anura > Rhinophrynidae > Rhinophrynus > Rhinophrynus dorsalis. Next base: position 82,580,607 of record CM074721.1, read on the forward strand.
TTTATTGTGATTCTTTTGCAGAACTAGAACAGCCAGTGTGGCTTGACATGATACTCTCCACGAGTCTAATTTAATAAAACTGTAGCAATTCTGGGGAAACCCAGCTGTACCATTGTGGATTTTGACCCCTTGAATGCTCTGCTGGAGACCTATCTAGCATACAAGGAGGGGGATTTACTAAGGTGTGATAAGGAGGTGATATAGCAGAGAAAACTTCTCTAGTGATATCACTTCTCCAGTTCCTACGTTATTCTATGGAGCCAATGCACTGCAATCTCTCCAACTTTGGAAATCAGTGCATAAGCTCCCTAGAATAACAGAGGGAACTGGAGAAGTGATATTGCTGGATATGTTATCTCTGCTTTATCACCTCTTTATCACACCTTAGTGCATTATCCCCCTGGAGTTATAATCAACATTTAAAGCAATGGGAATTTGGGGTAATTTTTACTTGTCCATTGCAGTACTGTTGGTTTGCTCCAGAATTTCTCTTGCGCTTATTAAAGAAGCAGGAAACTTTGTTTATGTAAAAAACAACAGACCTTCACTATAGGTTTTACCTGATTAAAATAAGTGTAGTCCCAGTGCTGAAGATGCATCTTTGCAGAGTTATCACAATTTAATTGTTTTAATGCCAAAGGGGTACCCAACACATTGCTAAACAATGTGTGACAAACCCTTTTTGCACGCAAAAGGTTACATTTTTTTTAATTAACAGTGCCCTCTAGTGGACAGATTTCAGTCTTCTACATTTTTCTGCAAGAGGTGAGTCATTGACAAACAGTTCTCCATTGAATGTTATAGAAGTTGCTGAGTCATGCGCATACCTGGGAACTTTGACTTCTTGAGTCCCAGGAGAGGGCTCATGTAGAACCACTGGGAGACATAAATTACTTGATTCTCATCACAAAGGGGCAGGGCTTAACCCCTTAAGCATGGCCAATAGTTCATGCTGCCGCCACTTAAGAACCACGGAGCATTTATTTTTTCCGCTATTCAGTTTCAGGGCTCCCCAAACAGCGTGCAGCCCTAAATTCCTGGCACGTCATGGATCCTCAGTGCAAATCTGCCCATGACATGCCAGGACTGTCAAGGGTCATTAAGGGGTTAATCATATGTGGTGGGTGGGGCTTAACAGCCTGTGTGATGAAGTGGGCAGATGGGAAGTGGGCACAACAGTGTGGGAAGAAGGAGAAGTGGGTGGGAAATGGGAGGAACACAGAGGGAAATAAACTCCCCACCATCAGAGAATCAGCCTCTTTCCCCAGAGACCCAGTGATTATCTGCAAACCTGGAGTCTCTGGGGCAGATCCGGGGAGTCCCCAGGAATGGTCATGCTGCCAGGAAGTAATCACTGTAATTCACTTACTGATAATTTAAACTGTTATAACATTTGAATAAAACAACTGACCACAGTTGGAGTTCCCTAGTTTTTCACAGCAGGAAAAGCCTGATAAGGTACAGTTTTCCACAAAACCTATTTAAAATATGTCTGGGAAAAAGAGTAAATTAACAAGAGTGGTTGCCATGGTAACAGATTTAAACGTGTGACAGATCCTTTTTTGCAATGACTGTTTCTTAAGCCTCTGAACATTCAGGCAAAATAAAATATTTAAGCAAGAAATGATATAACTATAGCCAGTGGGGACAAGAAAGAAGAGAATTGGAATTGCATTATGTTCTTGTCTGTAGGAACAGAATATTTTGTGCACATGCATATGTTTTCACTGAAATCAAACTGCAGAATCATTCTATACTGGCAGATTGCATGCTGAAAATGTGCAAAACAAAGTGTCATTTTCTGGGGAAAGCCTTTTTAGTGGCAAAGATTAGAGATTATTTATGCAAAGAGCTGAGTTAAGAACAAGAGGTCATCCATTAAGACTTGAGGAAAGGCGCTTTCGACTAAAACACAGGCAGGGATTCTTTACAGTAAGGGCGGTAAGGCTATGGAATTCTTTGCCTCGGGATGTTGTGCTTGCAGATAATGTAACTGCATTCAAAAAAGCAATGGATGCCTATCTAGCACAGAACAATATTGACAGTTATGACAGATGGCTTCAAAGCAAATAGGATATTGAGCCGGGGAACTATTTGACACACACACACACACACACACACCTACACTGGAAATTGCTCCAGAGGGCTTTTTTGTTGCCTTCCTCTGGATCAACAGGGGTGTTATTGGCATGGGCTGGACTTGATGGACGCATGTCTTTTTTCAGCCTTATCTACTATGTTACTATGTTACTATTAGTAAACCTTCCACCATTCATTATGTGAATCAATTAGGGTGACCACGTTTCCATTCTGGAACAAACAAGAAGGATGCACTCTCGGAAGGATTTGACTTGAATAAAACCACTTCTTTATTTCGCTACAAGCACAGACAGCAGACTATAGAGAACATGAACCCTATGTCTCACGCGTTTCATACTAAACGTACTTAATCATAGACATGTCTGTGCTTGTAGCGAAATAAAGAAGTGGTTTTATTCAAGTCAATTCCTTCTGAGAGTGCGTCCTTCTTGTTTGTTCCAGTGTTGGAGAGTGGCCATCTCTCCGGACGGCACCGGGGGAATGATAGCAAAGCCTGGTGAGTGATATAAATGTAACCTCAGAAGGAAATCAGTGCTGCTATTTGCATTGTGTATTCGCGTTTCCATTCTGCCATTCCTGGATATGTGGTCACCCTAGTCCCGTGGCTGAGGCTCCCGCCAGCGCTGATCATCTTTCTGAGGCTGACACAGAGTAAGAGTTCCCAGTGGAACTCTTGCTCAGTGTCAGCCTCAGAAAGATGGTCAGCGCCAGCGGGAGCCTCAGCCATGGGTCTCACTTGCAGCACCAGCATACCTGCTCCATCCCAGTTGTCTCGCATGCACAAGTCCAGCTAGCCAATGAAATGTATTTGCTATATGGTCTTCATTGGCTGGCTCAGCCAGCCAGTGAGGACCATATAGCAAATACATTTCATTGGCTGGCTGGACTGGTGCGTGTTGCTCCATTCCGGGACTCTTTGTTGTCCTGGTGGGGGTTGACCTGGGATGCGGCACACAGATCCCCAATAAGGGACAGTCCTGGGCATTCCGGGACATGTGGTCACCCTAGAATCAGTAATATAAAGGTTGAGAAAATTCTGGTTCCATTCCATGTTGATTCAGAATCAAAAACAATCAGTGATGGAGAGAGGGGTAAGGGGAGATGGAGAATGGGACAGTAGGAGAGAGGAACAGTGAGAGTGGAATGGGAAACAGGAGAGAGTGATAAGGGATGAAAGTGTGTGTGTGTGGCATGAGACTAGGGGTGGATTCAATATTTTGCATTGGTAAGAGAGAGGTACAAAACAGCCACAGGTGTCCTCCTGTGGCAATGTGTGTTGAGTGAATATGTGTGTGTGCACACACAGCTGAGTATATGTAATTGTGTGTGTGAACATATTAATGTATGTGGTTGTGTGTGAATGATGATGTGTGCGTGCATGACAACATCCGTGTGAGCATGTTAGCATGCGTGCTGGAAGGATAATCTCACTGAAATCAAACACCTTAACCATCCAGCATAACAAATTCACATTTTTGGCAGTGTTTTTCATTCCTGCAAGAAACATGCCTTGAAAATTCTCTCTGAGCAGATATTAAACTTTTTGCTAGTAAAATTAAACCAACGATACTGTTCTTCTTCCTTCTTTACATAAACAGTGACCCTGACAGGAAGTTGTTTTGATTTGATTTGATTGGCTAAAATGGCAAGCAAAATGAAACACCTGCTTTGCAAAACATGTTTTAGTTGTTGTGAAACAGCCTATTATACAATTTAGAGAATAATGGTGGTTAATTCTACCAGACATGGTGTGTAAAGGGCTGATACAAAGCAATGCATTGTACACCTCTCTGGCACTCAAAGGTTAATCACTTGAGGGTGGGCTTAATCATCAGGAAAGAGGCAAGCAATCACTGTAGGTGTCTCCATCACTGGGTAGGACAACTGTTCTGCTTGATTATGTTTGTGCTGATTAAGGTCTTAGCTGCATGACAAGTTACTTTTATGGTTCAATTTTCTTCTTGCAAAAGTTTCCTCAGGAGAATTTCCAGCTGGAAGAAGGAAAAAAAACAAAAAACTATGGGAGGTGGGTTAAGTCCTTTTATTTCTATGGGCTTAAAGGTATAGTAATGTTTCATAATAAAAGCAGCTCTAATTAATCATCATAGTATTTGGACTTTGGAGAGTGTTATTTCAATTCTGTCAGAGTTGTATTTCAAGAGTAATTGAATGATAAAGTATTACCTCCCACCCCTTTTACTGATGTAATGCTGCTCACCTCTGAGCAGCAGGGAGGTGTCCAGGTAGACTGCAGAGAGGGACAATTTTCAATTAAGATAAGGGAAAACCTGAAAAACCTGTCTAGGGGGGCAGGGTTATCATTGTTCTGACAGTAGAATATTGACACTTGATGTGAGCTGTCTGGTCTATGGACTGGATTCCACATCTGAGGAGTGGGGGTTTACACTAGGTAAAAGGGGCGGGAGGGGGAAACTTTATCATTTAATTACTCTTGAACTACAACTCTCACAGTATTGAAATAACACTCTCTATGGCTCAGTTGCTATTAAGATTAATTGGAGCTGCTGTTTTTGGGAAACATTACTATCACTTTAACCTTCCCATGTCATGGAACTCCATGTTCTCATGATTTCCACACTCACATGTCATCGCACACATCATTATGCATGCACCGTTACATCTTCATGCACGGCCCTGTCACCCCATGCATTTATCAGTCTTACATACATAAGCACAAATATATATGCACAAAAACAGTTGCCTTGTTTTGTTAAAAGGAATATGTAGACAAAAATGGCATTCTTGCAGGAAATATGGGTGAGGAGGAAGGTCCTGATTTTGACCTGAGCTGTCCATAGGATGGTGTAGCAACAGCGACACTGCAAAATTCCAGGCGATTGAGATACTGTACCTAAAAAAATTCAAGTATGAGCTGCATTAACCTTTGAATAAAACACCTCTCAGCAGTGGGAGTGTCCTTGCTGTACTCTGCAATATACATTTTATAACATATTAAGTGTTACTATCACTTTAAGACTAGATTTTAGGTCTCAGAAAATTAAACAATAATTCTTTTACCAGAGGAGTAACTAGAAGCCACGGGGCCCTGGTGCAAGAATTGCCATGGGCCCCCTGACCACATTGGCCACCTCCACATTGCCCCCCATCTCCACATTGCCCCTCAATCTTCACATTGCCCCTTCCACAATGCCCCCTTCTCCACATTGTCCCTTTCACATTTCCCCCATCTCCACGTTTCCCCTTCCAAAATGCCCCTAAATCTCCTACCTCCCTGGTGGTCCAGTGGCAGAGGACAGGTCTGTGCTTCTTTCTGCACAGACCTCTTCTCCCGCACGGTCCTCTTCCATAATGCAGAGCGCTGGGAGATGATGTCATCTCTCAGTGTGCTGCATTATGAGAGTGCCAGTCTGCCTGGGGGAATACTGATCTCCCTCTGGCAGACCCAATGCTCTGCATTACTTAATTGTTGGCGTCAGATGAGGGGGTCGCAGGGGGAGTGACAGGCCCCCCCCTATAGTTATGCCACTGTTTTTTTTACAGATGTAAGCATCGAACAGAGTATTTGAGTATTAAGTTACCCATTTCATTTTTAGGTGTTAGCGTTCCTTTAAAGAGAAAGTATCACCTTCAGAAGTAGTTATAGACCAGATGCACACAGTAAAAGTGGAGCCATTCTGGAGGCAGCTTAACAGCACCATAGTGTACAAATACAAATTCTACATAATAATACATGGCGACCTCCCTAGTCAAAGCTCCATTTAAATCAATGGGGTTTTTATATTCATCCCCTATGGTGCAATGAATTTGTTTCTTATTTTAGTCCAGTTCTGATTTGTACATCAGCCGTGCTACAGTCATGCCATTGTTTCAGCGATGTCAGATTTACCCATGAAGCTCCCCTTGGCACAATGGAACTGTACAGATAAAAGAAATGGCCAGATGGCATTAAGAAATAGTGGTGGAAACGCTAGTACAGTAAAATGGATTTATTGAACAGAACCGTTATGAATAACACAGATGTTCCAGGGTCTGATTCTCAAGTAAACAATATAAGACTACCTTATTAACCCCTCCCTAGAGTGAGACTTCAGAACATCCAGATGTAATGATATGCCCAGAGATAGTGTGATCCGTGAAGCCTTGTTTCCATGGCAACAGCTTCTCCCAGTGAAAATGAGAATAAAATACTAAGAGCTTAGGGCCATATTCACAAAGGAAAGAACAATTAATCTGGGGCAGACAAACTACATCATGGGGACAAAATACAAATTCTACAAATTCTACTTGATTTTAATGGGTCTTTTAACCCCTTGAACAGTTTTCCGTCTAAGGGGCGCAGCTCAGCACTAAAAGAGTTTAAAAAAGCCACTAAACTTTTACAGGGCTCCATGGTGCATTTGTTGATTTAATGCAGACTTGACTAAACAGGCCCCTCTAACTTCTAAAGTTAAATTCAGAACCAGATTTGCCATTGACAGAGTAGACAGCTCCCTACAATCCCATGTTTTGAGGGTCAGATGGGCTGGCCACACCTAGTTTATTATTTTATTCCCCATGTCCCTGTGACAATGTGGCATCTCCAGGAATCTGATAGGTTCACGGGCAAAAGTACCAGTCTAAACAACAGAGTGTAAGAGTATATTAACCCCTTCTCAATGAGAGTTGGACCAGGTCCATCACACATTTTCATTATTTAAGGATAGCTGATGGTCTTGGTCCCTCATAGACCTCATGATCACAGCTGTGATCATGAAGAGGAGGCTGTAACCGATGGCTCCAGGACCAGAGCAGTCAGTTTCAGCCTTTCCCTGGTGGCTTGGTTAATGTGATCACTGCTATGGCAATCACATGTGCCGGTTAAACCTATGACTATGTATAGTATACATTGGCTTTGTCACTGTTCTCTGCCTTTTTCTTCCTCACATTGATTGTTAGCAATTGAGAATCAGAGAACACACATCCTCACAGGGAGAAATGACCACAATGGAGGGCAATTTTCATTAAATATTTGGTGATGGGGCAGAACTAGAGGTAGAGCAGGGTTGGTCACTTGATGACCTACTGCCACCTCTTTGTGTCAATGAATAAATGATTTAGAGCAAGCCAAAAGTATTTTATTTACACAGTCAAACTTATAATCACATATATTGAAGTTAAACAGACATTAATGTGAGATTTATTACTGTGGAGCAATGTGATACACTTGTATACACACCACACAGTCTGATCTCCTACAAGAGAGACACCAGGGAGGGAATGAGGGACATAAGAATTGTTGCCTCAGAGGGAGAGTACCCCCTCAAAAAGGGACATTTTATCTGGTCCCTATTAAAAAATGAACCAATTGAGCACAAATAAGTATTATTATTATTTTTTTCAAATGAAATGGTGATTTATCTGTATAAATGTGGCATCAAAATAAAGGCCTACTTATGGTTACAAAATGGTATATAATTTCTGTGGGTGGACTAAATGAACTAGAGGAAAATACAGTTGAACAAAGGCATACTAAAAGGGCCAAAATAGTTTTTGTCTTCTAGTATCAACAAGTTAAGGGGTTAAATTAAAATATTTTCTAAGCTTAATCTGACGACCCAGTCAAAAATAATATACTTCACAAACACATACAAAAAGTGAGAGCATGACTATAAAAGTATACAAAAATCTTAAAAGTCCTTTTAGAGCACTTTAATAGAACATATATAAAATACATTCTCCAAAAAATGCACCATGCAATCAATACCATATATTAACCCCTTAAGGACTGGTGAAGTGCCAGAACCATCACCGGTGTCTTTGACTAAGGACTGGTGACATCCTGGCACGTCAAGCATTAACTCTCCCATTACCAACGCAAAGAGAGATGTGAGAGCAGTGTGCTGGCTGCTACTAAGTGCACTGGAATTGGAGCACTTAGATTCAGCCAATGGTGGCATTATTTTCACATGTGATTCGCTAAATTAGCAAATCATGTGATAGAAGCCATTTGACAGAGGCAGTGTTTATAAACACTGCCTCTATCAATTCTCTCTCTCTCCCACCTCTCATTCACGTCGTGAAGAGAAGAGAGACAGAGAGACATCATTACAAAGTGATCAAGTGTTCCAGAAAGCGTTGTAACCTTGGTACATTGTTAAAAATAGAAAAAAAAAGTATTTTTCCCCTTTGATCACTGTAAGGACAGTGATCAATTGATTTCCCTCCCTTTGATCACTAAATTTAGTGATCAATTGTTGCAGATCAGCATTTGCCCCCACCCATTTAATTTATTTTTTTTCTTATTAAATATTGCATTTTATTAATTTTTGGAGTTTTGTAGGTAGTTTAGATAGGTAGTTTTACTTGGGCTAGGTAGGTTTATGGTATACGTGGGTTAGGGTAAGGTTTAGTGTTAGATAATTAGGGATGGGCAAAAACATTTTGCCTCAAACTGAAATCGGTGAATAATGGCACTTCTCGCTTGGTGAATAATTTGAGTGCCAGAACTGTGTGCAACACATTGCTCTTCACATGTAGTGCTTCCTACTATGAAGGGGGTTGTAGACACAACTGTGAGCTTAAAATTGAAATGGACAAGTTACACCACAGAGCTTACAAAAGGAGTGGGCAATGTGTGAAGGAAGATGGGGTGAGAAGTGTGTGGAGCAGGATGGGGTGGGCAGTGTGGAGGTGGACAGTGTGTGGGGTGCAGTGTTGAGGTGGACAATGTGGGCAGTGTGGAGGGTGGTCAGAGGGTGGGAAGTGCGTGGACAGGGTGTGAGGGTGGGCAGCAGGTGGACAGGATATGCGGGTGGAAACATTGTGGACAGTGTGTGGACAGAGTGTAGCGGTGGAGAGGGTGTGGGCAGCAGTATCATTTCATCAAAGAGAACTTGAAATGGGTGGGGTTAAAGGCAGGGATATGGGTGGGGCTAGGCATAGAAACTGGTGGTGAGTTACTTTTTCAGGCCTGGCTAGTATCTCAGAACTTGAAATTTTGAGCCCTGCATATAGTTAACATAACTGGGAACTTTCTCTTGTTGTTTCCCTGGAGAAGAGTCATGTGGTGCCAGTGGGGGAGATAAATGATGCGATTCACGTAAAAAAGAGGGTGGGGCTTAATTGTGAGTGGGGGCAGAGCTTACAAACAGAGGAATGAGGAGAAGTGGGCGGGGAGTGGGAGGAACACACTGGAAGGTGTAGGAGTGGGCAGAGTTTCAGTACAAGCTCCCCACGTTCGGAGAATCAGACTCTGCCCCAGAGACCCGGTAATGTAGAGTCAAAACCAGAGTCTCCGGGGCCAGATCCGGAGAGTTCCCAGGTATGATAGTTAGTACAACATCTCTCACCTTGCAGCTTTTCACTGCAACACCTTCTTCCACTTCCTGGTTCTACATTCTTGTGAGACCCCTAAAACAGACCCTGCTTAGAGTCTTTGTGTGCACAGATATAATAAAAAGGGTCCAATTACCAACAACCACAGTCTTCATGGTGGCAATATAAGGTTCTTCTAAAGTGCTCTTTCTTGCAGCCCTATCATACACCAGGGGTCAAAATTTCAACTCGCCACTAGCCAATGGCGAGTGAAAATTTCGCCCTGGCGAGTAGAAATTCAGCCCTGGTGGGTATGTTATGGCTTGCAGTGGCGAGTAACTTTTCAGGTCTGGCTAGTAGCAAAGGACTCAAAATTATAAGCCCTGTATATACCATTGGATGCTCAGCAAGGTTTTGATATTATTTAATACCAGCACCTGCAAGCTGCAAAAAATAAAATAAAAAACGTGTGGCAATTATAAATATATATATTTAATGTATTAAAACAAATAAGTTTCTGTTGTCATTTGTTTTTGTTGTTGCCGTGGAGATTTTGCTAGTCAGGTTTAATGGTTGCTATGCAAAGAGAATGTTTGTATAAGAGTCAAATGTATTTTTGGTATATGTGAAATAAAAGGCACAGAGCTAAACTAAATGCAGGATTCCCAGCTATTAGCTCATGCTGTAACTTACTGGCAGATCTCTGGCCAATTTGAAGTCATAAAACTTTCTCTTGTTCAGAGTGAAGCCAGAAGCCACTTAGCGAAGTACATTGGCAGATGTAATTAGTGGTTAGTCGTATAAAAGATTTGCTATCTTCATGGGAATGACAATAGCTGTGATTTAGCTGTGATGTTCAGGGTCGTTTGACTATAGTTTGAAACCTGTGCAATGGAAAAACCCTTAAAGGGATCTCAAACTGCCTAATAATAACAACCCCCATTTACCTTTTTATGGCCACAAAATCTTAATGGCCACTATGAAATTTGCCCTTGTTCTCTCCTTGATTCAAGAGATACCTTCTCTCTAAATTAGCCCTGGATGTCATGTCTGTAGAGACAGAGTATGAAGCCTTTTAAGGACCGCAGGATGCACAGAGCATTGTGAAGCAGTGCATTGCACATCCCTCTGTCCTTAAAGGGTCAAGATTACCAGGTGCACAGAGTAGAGTTTGAGGTCCTGTGGTTCTGCTACCAACTGTCATCTCTGCTCAAATGGACATGACATCCTAGATGTTACCTCATGAACAAAAGCACAAGGGAAACTATTCATAGGGGAAATTAGGAAGCAATGCATTTCACCTCTCTCTAGGGTGACCACATTTACAATCTGCCATTCCAGGACATGTGGTCACCCTAGTGAGTCCCGCGGCTGAGGCTCCGTCCGGCTTTTACCATCTTTCTGAGGCTAACACAGAGTAAGAGTTCCCCAGTGAGAAGTCTTACTCTGTATGAGCCTCAGCCGCGAGACTCACTCACAGTGCCAGCATACTTGCGCCATCCCAGCTGTCTCGCATGCACCAGTCCAGCCAGCCAATGAAATGTATTTGCCATATGGACTGGCTTTGTTGCTGCATTCCGGGACTCTTTGTTGTCCCAGTTGGGGGTGACCCGGGATGCGGGACACAGACCTACAATAAGGGACAGTCCTGGGCATTCTGGGATGTGTGGTCACCCTACCTCCCTCTGGTCTTTAAAGGGTTAAGATGACCATGCTTACTACCTCCATAACCATTATGAGCAAGGCCAGACAACAGCCTGTCCATCTTCTGCTCACTCTCATGCCCTTCTAAAATCACTCTCTCATATAAAACCCCTTCACAACCTCATTGTTCACATAGTCTTTTCTCGTAAACAGGACCACCACTCCTTGGACCGCTGCACTCAATCGCACTTCTCTCCCCCACCCACTGACCATCAGTTCATGTGGCAGGAGGCACTTACACCCAATAGCTCTTACTCCTTCTCTGTCCAACCTACCTTCCTCTAGACTGTAAGCTTTCGCAAGCTGGACCCTCTGATCCTTTTTTATTAAGGTGTACCATTTGTAGTGTTTAATATCTCTGTATGTCTATTCCCTATTGTACAGCTCTGCGGAATAAGTTGGCGCTCTCTAAATAAATAATAATAATCCGTAGAAGGTAGATATGTAGCATATGGTTCTGCTAGCAACTGTCATGTCTCCCTCCATGGACATGACATCCTAGATGTTACCTCATGAACAAAAGCACAAGGGAAACTATTCATAGGGGAAATTAGGAAGCAATGCATTTCACCTCCCTCTAGGGCAGAGCTTTCCAAACTTTTCATGTTGGTGACACGCTTTTTTAGACATGCATCATTTCGTGACACACTAATTCAGTTTTGCTAGCAAACCGGAGGTTAAACTAATAATACCAGACATACAGACACATACATAAACTGTAATAGCGAGATGTATGGGGACATAACATATCTCATGAAAACCTTTCATTCATTTTTAATGTATTTGTTAGATAACAACATACATTTCCAAGATTGTTGTCATTTATGAGTAACAATATGTAAATATGTGGATTGTGGAAGAATTAAAAAATGTGAATAATATCAATAACTGATTCTTACCATTTTAATGAGATGTATGCGGTTGATGGGATGAACACAGTTTTTGAATATTTGGTGGAATATTGGATAAAGACACTCGCATTTCATCATCAAGCATTTTCAAGCTTCCACGTTTCAGTGTCTTTAAGTTTGTCATCGTTGAAAAGGATACTTCACAAATGTATGTAGTAGAAAACTGCAGAAGAATTTTTAACGCTTTTTTACTTATGTTTGGATGCATTTTTGAAACACGAATCCAAAAGTTGTCTAAATCACCCTCTTCATACATCATTAACAGACTCCGATCATTTTTTATTTCAGCTAATTCTTCTTCTTCAATAAGTGAAAAGTTCCCCATTGCAGTTGAATGAAATGGATTTCTGATCCAATCATAGTCTTTGATTTCAACATTTGGGAAGTAATGATGAACTTTCTCTCCGAGCAATGTTAAATGGTCCATAATTAGTGAGCTGATATCACATTTTAGCTCACAATCAACAGTTTTGGAAAACATTTCAAAATTTCCTTCTTTCACTTTCCTTTTCCAAATTGCTATTTTGTCTCTCATAGCACAAATTTTATCTACCGCTGTTAACATATTTTCTCCTTTTCCCTGCATACTGGTGTTTATTTTATTCAAATGTTCAAATATGTCAGCAAGATATGCCAATTTTGTGCACCAGAGTTTGTCTTGAATGAGATCGCAGAATTCATGTTGCTGATTTTCCTCAAAAAGTTTAAGCATCATTTCCCTCAATTCGTATACACGACAAAGCACTCGACCTCTTGAGAGCCAACGAACCTCTGTGTGTAGTAGAAGCTTTTTGAACCTTGCCCCCATTTCTTCACAAATATGAGCAAATAATCTTGATTTCAGAGGTCTACTTTTAATGTAATTGACCATCTGAACCACTTTGTCCATAACTTTTTTAAAATCATTTCCAATTGTTTGCGCGACTAGTGCTTCACGATGTAAAAAGCAATGAGTAATTATAATATTTTCATTCTCTTTCTTTGCTAAAGCTATAAAACCTTTTATTGAACCAAGCATTGCAGGTGCACCATCTGTGCATATTCCTACACAATTTAACCAGTGCAAATTATTTTCCTTCATGAAGCAATCTAAAGTTTTAAATATATCTTCACCTCTAGTTCTCATTGGAAGTTCTAGACAACACAAGAACTGCTCAATAATTCTATCATTATAAATGAAACGTATAAAAGCCAATAATTGTGCTAACCCACTGACATCTGTTGATTCATCTAATTGCAAAGTAAAGATCATATTATCGTCTTGGAAAATATCTTTCATTTGCAGCTTAATGTCATCAGACATGTCTTGAATACGTCTTCCAATCGTGTTATCTGCCAAAGGGATTTTTTTAACTTCTATCTCAAATTCGGGCCCAAACATTGTTCGAACAATAGCACAGCAAGATTCTTTTATGGTGGTTTCGGCAATAGTGTGTGGGTCCTTGTTTTTGGCAATTATTTGAGCAACCAAGTAACTTGCCTTTTGAGCTTTCTCTGATGTCTTCATTCTTTTTGTGAACGATGCAGACTGCTTCTTTATAGATTTTGAAAGCTCAATAAAGTATTCTACTGGTTTTTCTGACAAATGACTGTGTTTTGAGGTAAAATGACGCTTTAATTTGTTTGGTACCATACTTTCATTTGCAAGTATTTCCCCACAAACTAAACACTGGGGACAAGGATTGTATTCATTACCAGAAAATGTGAACCCCAGTTTCATATACTCTTTATTGTATAAACGAGGCTTGGACATTTTTCCTTTACCCTTCTTATGTGCTAATACAGACCGTTCAACAGTTGATTCTTGCGTAGTTTCCTCTATAGCCAATACATTTTGATCATCGCAAACATCATCTTCACCAGCTTTTCTTTTCTTAATTAGAAACATATCCATTTTGGGGGTAATTATGTGGAGCCACTGTCGAGACTGTGTTTGCACAAAAAACTGGACCCATGGACCAACGGAATTTCCTGAACAAGTCACTTCCTGTGTGGGCCTGTCACCGGAAGTGATGCAGAATTGGCTGTTTCAACCCATGACCCGATTACGCATACTGCGGAAGGCATTAAGCATGTGGTGTGGTTTTTTAAAAGGGCGACATGATGGAGGGCAGAGGTATAGAGGAGGTGGCATCTCAAAAGATTTGTAACAGCTTATGTATGCAGCACAGGGAGGCAAAAACATTATTTACACATGAAAAACTTGAGACAGAAATGTGCATATTGCTGCCGACATTTCATTACTAATGTTCATCTCTGAAGCTGCACATGAACCTTCATTTTGGACCTCAAACTTTTATGTGTGTATCCATAAACTGTTACAAATGTGTATCCAACTCTGCTTTTTGATGATACATTCATTGCAATTGTCCAGTTGCGTTATGGAGCAAAAGTAGTAATGGCAAGGGGACAAACCACTTTTTTCCTTTATACTCCGTATAACTGTTGCTCCATATAGCCCTGGGCTATATGGAGCAACAGTTATATGGAGTATAACGGAAAAAAGTGGTTTGTCCCGTTGTGATAACTACTTTTGCTCCATAGCGCAACTGGACAATTGCAATGAATGTATCATCAAAAAGCAGAGATGGATACACACTATACAGCATCACATATTATTAGTGTTAAAATGTGTTGGCAGATGATAAGCATAATTGTTTTGGTGTTTGTGTTAGTTTGTGAACCGGTTTTTATTTGCTGGTTTATTTGAAGCCCTTATGGAGGGTGGCTGAAAGATTTACTCACTGTAACATAAACATCTCCATAGTTTATGGGGGATTCCTGTGATTTTACAGCTGTGTGACTAACATACACTGTATTCATAAACTGCTACAACTCTTCTTTTTGAGGATATGTTCATTGCAATTGTCCCGTTGCGCTGTGGAGCAAAAGTAGTAATCGCAACGGGACAAACTGCCTTTTCTGTTATACTCCGGTCTGTTCATCAAACAGCAGAGTTGGATACACAAATATGTAGCTGCTACATATTTGTGTATCCAACTCTGCTGTTTGATGAACAGACCGGAGTATAACAGAAAAGGCAGTTTGTCCCGTTGCGATTACTACTTTTGCTCCACAGCGCAACGGGACAACTGCAATGAATATATCCTCAAACAGCAGAGTTGTAGCAGTTTATGGATACAGTGTATGACATACACTGTATCCATAAACTGCTACAACTCTGCTTTTTGATGGTATGTTCATTGCAATTGTCCCGTTGCGCTGTGGAGCAAAAGTAGTAATAGCAACGGGACAAACCACTTATGTCTGTTATACTCCATATATAACTGTTGCTCCATGTAGCCCAGGGGTATATGGAGCAACAGTTATATATGGAGTATAACAGACATAAGTGGTTTGTCCCGTTGCGATTACTACTTTTGCTCCACAGAGCAACGGGACAATTGCAATGAACATACCATCAAAAAGCAGAGTTGTAGCAGTTTATGGATACAGTGTATGCATAAACTGCTACATATTTGTGTATCCAACTCTGCTGTTTGATGAACAGACCGGAGTATAACAGAAAAGGCAGTTTGTCCCGTTGCGATTACTACTTTTGCTCCACAGCGCAACGGGACAACTGCAATGAATATATCCTCAAACAGCAGAGTTGTAGCAGTTTATGGATACAGTGTATGACATACACTGTATCCATAAACTGCTACAACTCTGCTTTTTGATGGTATGTTCATTGCAATTGTCCCGTTGCGCTGTGGAGCAAAAGTAGTAATCGCAACGGGACAAACTGCCTTTTCTGTTATACTCCGGTCTGTTCATCAAACAGCAGAGTTGGATACACAAATATGTAGCTGCTACATATTTGTGTATCCAACTCTGCTGTTTGATGAACAGACCGGAGTATAACAGAAAAGGCAGTTTGTCCCGTTGCGATTACTACTTTTGCTCCACAGCGCAACGGGACAACTGCAATGAATATATCCTCAAACAGCAGAGTTGTAGCAGTTTATGGATACAGTGTATGACATACACTGTATCCATAAACTGCTACAACTCTGCTTTTTGATGGTATGTTCATTGCAATTGTCCCGTTGCGCTGTGGAGCAAAAGTAGTAATAGCAACGGGACAAACCACTTATGTCTGTTATACTCCATATATAACTGTTGCTCCATGTAGCCCAGGGGTATATGGAGCAACAGTTATATATGGAGTATAACAGACATAAGTGGTTTGTCCCGTTGCGATTACTACTTTTGCTCCACAGAGCAACGGGACAATTGCAATGAACATACCATCAAAAAGCAGAGTTGTAGCAGTTTATGGATACAGTGTCTGCATAAACTGCTACATATTTGTGTATCCAACTCTGCTTTTTGATGAACAGACCGGAGTATAACAGAAAAGGCAGTTTGTCCCGTTGCGATTACTACTTTTGCTCCACAGCGCAACGGGACAACTGCAATGAACATATCCTCAAACAGCAGAGTTGTAGCAGTTTATGGATACAGTGTATGACATACACTGTATCCATAAACTGCTACAACTCTGCTTTTTGATGGTTTGTTCATTGCAATTGTCCCATTGCGTTGTGGAGCAAAAGTAGTAATAGCAACGGGACCAAAACCACTTTTTTCCATTATACTCTTTATAACTGTTGCTCCATGTACCCCTGGCCTGGTAACAATTTGTTTAAAATCAAAAAATGTCCCTCTGCCATTTCAACACTGCCAACCTGTTGAATGGGCACAAAGCAGCGACACACCTACACCCTGCAGGCGACACACTAATGTGTCGCGACACACAGTTTGGAAAGCACTGCTCTAGGGTGACCACATTTACAATCTGCCATTCCAGGACGTGGTCACCCTAGTGAGTCCCGCAGCTGAGGCTCCGTCCGGCGCTTACCATCTTTCTGAGGCTAACACAGAGTAAGAGTTCCCCAGTGGGAAGTCTTACTCTGTATGAGCCTCAGACGTGAGACTCAATCACAGTGCCAGCATACTTGCGCCATCCAAGCTGTCTCGCATGCACCTGTCCAGCCAGCCAATGAACTGTATTTGCCATATGGACCGGCTTTGTTGCTCCATTCCGGGACTCTTTGTTGTCCCAGTTGGGGGTGACCCGGAAAGTGGGACACAGACCTACAATAAGGGACAGTCCTGGGCATTCTGGGATGTGTGGTCACCCTACCTCAATCTGATCTTTAAAGGGTTAAGATGACCATGCTTACTACCTCCGTAACCATTATGAGCAAGGCCAGGCAACAGCCTGTCCATCTTCTGCTCACTCTCATGCCCTTCTAAAATCACTCTCTCATATAAAACCCCTTCACAACTTCATGGTTCACATAGTCTTTTCTCCTAAACAGGACCACCACTCCTTGGACCGCTGCACTCAATCGCACTTCTCTCCCCCACCCACTGACCATCAGTTCATGTGGCAGGAGGCACTTACACCCAATAGCGCTTACTCCTTCTCTGTCCAACCTACCTTCCTCTAGACTGTAAGCTCTCGCAAGCTGGACCCTCTGATCCTTTTTTTTCAGTGTACCATTTGTAGTGTTTAATATCTCTGTATGTCTATTCCCTATTGTACATCTCTGCGGAATAAGTTGGCGCTCTCTAAATAAATAATAATAATCTGTAGAAGGTAGATATGTAGCATATGGTTCTGCTAGCAACTGTCATGTCTCCCTCCATGGACATGACATCCTAGATGTTACCTCATGAATAAAAGCACAAGGGAAACTATTCATAGGGGAAATTAGGAAGCAATGCATTTCACACCCCTCTGGTCTTTAAAGGGTTAAGATGACCATGCGTACTACCTCCATAACCATTATGAGCAAGGCCAGACAACAGCCTGTCCGTCTTCTGCTCACTCTCATGCCCTTCTAAAATCACCTTCCCATATACAACCCCTTCACAACCTCATTGTTCACATAGTCTTTTCTTCCAAACAGGACCACCACTTCCTTGGACCACTGCACTCTCCCACCCACTGACCGTCAGTTCATGTGGCAGGAGGCACTTACACCCAATAGCGCTTACTCCTTCTGTGTCCAACCTACCTTCCTCTAGACTGTAAGCTCTCGAAAGCTTGACCTTCTGATCGTTTTGTTTTCCATGTTCCATTTTTACTATCTGTATATATATTCTCTATTGTACAGCTCTGTGGAATAAGTTGGCGCTATATAAAGAATCATAAAAATTATGTACAGTAGGCAGATATGCAGCATATGGTTATGCTAGCAACTGTCATGTCTCCCTCCATGGATACGACATCCAGGACTGATTGAAGATATTATCTCTTGAACAAAGGCTCAAGGACAAAAATTATTGGGGCTGTTTGGATTTGCTGGTCATTATAAAATAAGTGAGATGTTATCAGTAGAAGAGTTGATTCTTATTTAAGGGCCCTTTCAAATGGGTAGATTTTTTGTAACACTATGTTTTTGTAGCAGTGAAAATGTTTGTGAGTGTTTAACACTGCAGTGTACAAAGGTTTTCCCAGAATCCCATTCTCTCGGTATAACAGAAGTGACAAAATTGCAGGGAAAATGCAGCTACCTGTGATAATGTTATTCCCTGGAAACCCATACTACATAACTGTAGCGGTATCTTGAGTGGAAAGTTGTAGCACATTCCTTCTCTACAACAATTACAGCTCATGTTGTCCATTTGAGATGCTAAATAGGACACAATGATTGACAATGAATACATTTTCCTGTGATTTTGTCACTGATACAATATTGGCAGTTTGAATGGGGCCTTAAAGGCATAGTAATGTTTCATAATAAAAAGCAGCTCTAATTAATCATCATAGTATTTGGACTTTGGAGAGTGTTATTTCAATTCTGTCAGAGTTGTAGTTGAAGAGTAATTCAATGACAAAGTGTCCCCCTCCCGCCCCTTTTACTGATGTAGACTGCAGAGAGGGAAAATCTTCAATTAAGATAAGGGAAAAACCTGAAAAACTTGTCAAGGGGGGCAGGGCCTTCATTGTTCTCATAGGAAAAAGATTGTCCCCTGCTGTTATCTGTCTGGTCTATGGACTGGATTCCACATCTGAGAAGAGATGGCTTATACTAGGTAAAAGGGGCGGGAGGGGGAAACTTTGCTTGTGAATATCTCTCAAACCATAAAGGTTTGAGAGATAAGACTTATATCGTTCTTCATGTTTTTTTAATGCCTACAAAATAAAATAAAGTTAAAACGAAGTATTACTATCCCTTTAAGGGCTCTTCACAAAGGCATCACTTGCAGCAATAATTTACCATAGTGCAACTAAAAGGAGGGTTCATTTACTGCTACAGTGTAGTAAGGTTTTCCCAGCTTCCTGTTCTCTCAAAATGAACAGATGACACAATTGCATGGAAAATGTAACTACATGTTTTAGATTTGTTGTGTTAATTGTATTCAATTGAAGCCCATAGATTTGTGATTTTAAAATTATTCCATTGTGATTTTAAATTTATTTCATTGAGTCTGTTAAATGAGAGTTGCAGCATGGTGCATCTCTATGTGTCAATCATAACCCATTCTTTCTGTATGATTAACCCTTTGAGTGCCAGAGGGGTATGCAATGCATTGCTTTGCAATGCGTTGCGTACCCCTCTGGCACACAAAGGGTTAAGAAAGCAAGACACTTGTTAATGTCATCGGATAAAAGCTAACATCTTTAGTCCAATGAGAAAAAACAACAGTGCAAAATACAAATAACACTGGCTTCCTTAAAGGATCCATACCAAAAGGTGGTACTTAATCATAGTCTTGGATTAAGAGCCACCTTCCGGTATGATACAGGAAGGCAGCCAGCCTTTTCTGTATTTTGCATGGCTGTTATTACTCGAAGGAATACAGATGTTGCCAGAGTCGTCTGATAAATGGAAAGTGCTTTCTATGTCTGGCTCCAGGACAGCTCCAATCTCTCCTATGCAGATCCGGCCCGTGTGCCCCATAGGATACTGCAACAGTGTCACCTGAAATGGGTAAAAAGGGTAACTGTAACCTTAGATACAATTGAGGTAAAATAGCTTTTGAATACATAAATGTAATAAAATATGTTTTCAAACTTTTACAAATAAAATATATTGGTAACGGATGGTATGGTGTTAGCCATAGAAAAAGAAGGAGACTGGTAGAGTAAAAACGATTGGCTAACCAAGTGCCTTTGGATGCAAGCTTTCAAGACAACTTCTTCTCTTCTTCATGCATACACTCATACAAAATATTTTACAGAAACAAAAAGAAAAAAGGGCACCCATGGTGTAATAAAAAATCTGGTAGACAATAAAGATAATAATATGCAAACTGGTACTCCATATGGAGTGGTCAGCAAAGGAACCAGCTGACCACTGCGTAACAGATTTTATTACACTACTGGGGTCCTTTTTTCTTATTTTTTATGTACATGGTTATTAGTTTTAGGAATATGAAATAAAAAGGTGCTGCCCATTTAGAAGCTGTATTGTGGTGTGGCTGATTTGGGGCAACTTGAATAGTCCCCTCACATGTGTTAGCTATTTACCACATAAGTGAAATAACAGCAATTACTGTTGTGAGTATAATTCACTGCAGTGGACTGGTGAAGGTTACAGTGCCATTTGATTCAACACAAGGTGTGTCTCTTCCCTCACCTACTCTCTCTTCATACCCATTGTTTTAACCTTTAAATTCCACTGTCAGTGAATATTATTATCAGTATTGTAACGGATACCGCTGCCACCCAGCCTTGGGTGACTCCGTTTGTCGCCGCTTCCCTCGCTCTGGAACAGGAAAACTCCACCAGCTTCTCCCAAGGTATCCCAATCGCCAGGCAGGACTAGTGTCAGGATAACAAGAACTCTCCCAGCATACCAGCAGCTTAACCTCACCAGACAACACTTGTGTAGGTTAAAACAAGAACTGCTTTATTGGAACCAAGACACACATATTTATACAGGTTAACACAAAAGGCCAAGAGGGGTGGAGGGGCTATACAATGGTGGGCTGAACAAAACACAAAATGGTAAAGTGGTAATATGCATCTTTACAAAAGGGTCAATGGGTGGAGGGTGGTTTCAGTATAAACATGCAGTACACTGAACACAAGGGGAGTGTCAACACACGGTGTGATGAGACAATGGGTAGGTGACAACAAGATACAATAGGCCAGACCTGAGTGAGTTCACTATACAATGGGACAAAGGAATAGGGCTGGGTACAAGTGTAACAGAGGGACCAGAATACACAAAACAGGATGAGGTTCTGAAACATCATTAACATATTATTCTTTTGGAAAGTCTGATATCCTTTGACCAGGCTGGGCAGAATGTTCACTGGGTTTCTTGGTCACCCTGTACCCCCAATAAGTACAGGGTGACTTAGCCCCAAGAGGGGACTGGGGGGCTGCTAAAAGATCCTCCATGGCAAGGGGCAATCAGGGCAGAGATTAGTCTGATGGGTAGGCCATACCCTGTTCCAGGACTAGGTCCATAATCTGTGGACAGGAGGCTGGCCCTCAGGCCCCTCCAGGAGCCAGGGGCCCGGTGGTTCCTGTGACATTTCCCCCTCTTCCAAATAAGACTAACCTGGGGCCAGACCCTTACCGGGTCTGCCAACAGGTTAGTTGAGTCCTCAGTCATTCTCATATCCCATACAATCCTCTGGGTCTGTCTCTCACTCCGCCGGTACTGTATTCTGTTCTGCGGGGGGAACTTTAAGTCGGCTGATTGGGGGCTGTTGAGACCCGCAGTCCCATACCCCAGGGTAGGGGTAACGACGTCACTGGGGAGGTCTCTGTCCCTACTCACCATGGGAGGGGTAACGGCTCCACTGGGACGGATCTCAACCACACCCACCAGGGCAGGGACAACAAGGCTCTTGGAGAGGACAGTGATCCCACACTCCAGGGAAAGGGCAACAAGGCCTCTGGAGAGGACAGTGGTCTCACTCTCCAGGGTAAAGGTGGCAGAGCCACTGGGGAGGACCTCGATCCCACTCCCCAGGGCAGGGGCAACAAGGCCCTTGGAGAGGACGTTCGTCCCACTCTCCAGGGCTGGGGTAGCAAAGTCGCTGGAGAGGGCAGTTGTCCCACTCTCCACAGCTGGGGTAGTAAAGTCGATGGAGAGGACAGTGGTCCCACTCTCCAGGGCAGGGGTAGGGGCAACAAGGCCTCTGGAGAGGACAGTGGTTCCACTCTCCAGGGCAAGGTTAGGGGCAAGAAGGGCCTTGGAGAGGACAGTTGTCCCACTCTCCAAGGCTGGGGTAGCAAAGTCGCTGGAGAGGACAGTTGTCCCACTCTCCAGGGCAAGTGTAGGGGCGCTGGTGATGACCACAATCTCAGCCACGACACCCCCAGTTCCATCAGACATCTGCCGCTGGGGAGAGGGGTCAGCTACCTCCTCTCCCTGTAATACAAACAGCCGCTGGGGAGTGACACCAATCGCATCCACTCCCGAAATACAGCACCTCTCTGCTGTGGGGACATCCATACCAAACGGGTTAGCGGTGGCCGCAGCTTCGCCTGCTACCCGCTGACTAGACCATAACAGGTCGCTGAAGTCAGCCTCAGGAAGAGCCCCCTCTTCCACGGACAAGGTGCTTGTGGCGACCGCATTCTCATCCACTGCACCTTCCACGTCCATACAACGCTGCTGTGGGGGATAGGTGTGCGCCACCTCTTCCTGGAGATCCCTACACTCCATCTCCAGTCCCCACTCCTGGGTTACAAGATCCTCCAGCTCTCTCCATACCTCGGGTATTTCTGACACCCCCAGTTGCATGGCTCGCCTGTCGCGGATCTCCCAGAACCGGCTTTCCCTGCGACTGCCAAAGTCCGGCTCCTCAGCCCTGGCATGCCACAACGAGCTGGGACCCCTGTAGGCGAAGCCGCTGCACGGGAGAGGAGTTTTGGGGAACCCGAACCACTCAAATCCGGTCCTGTCGCAGAAAGCCCCATACTGGAGATCCAGGCAAATGACATCTCCGATCCAGGATGCCAGTACCTCGCTTGTCTGGGGGTCCGAACTCGGCCCAAGGATGCAGGGGCTCCACTGCTGTATCTCGCTCTCATGCCTCTCTGCATAAGGGATGAAGCCCTCGGAGGAGAAGGAGTGTCCCTCTGCCTCCAGTGTGGCCCGCTGTTGTTCATAGCCGGATAGGGCTTGGCAAAGCATAGCCTCCATCTCCGTGTCTGACCGCTTGGCGCCTGCTGGTGGAGAGCTGCTTCATCGGTCTCCCATGAACTGTTGCTGAACCTGGGGTCAAGCCCTGCGGCTATATCTCCCCCTGGATGCTGGTTTCAGTGTTGCTAAGACCGGGGTCAAGCCAGGTGGCTATATCTCCCCCTGGATGCTGGTCTCAGTTAGGTTCCTTGGCTTTATCTGTTTCAGGTGAAACGATCCTGGTGGTGGTTTGTATGTTCCAAACATCAACTGGGAAGCATCCCACCGCTGCCAACCAATGTAACGGATACCGCTGCCACCCAGCCTTGGGTGACTCCGTTTGTCGCCGCTTCCCTCGCTCTGGAACAGGAAAACTCCACCAGCTTCTCCCAAGGTATCCCAATCGCCAGGCAGGACTAGTGTCAGGATAACAAGAACTCTCCCAGCATACCAGCAGCTTAACCTCACCAGACAACACTTGTGTAGGTTAAAACAAGAACTGCTTTATTGGAACCAAGACACACATATTTATACAGGTTAACACAAAAGGCCAAGAGGGGTGGAGGGGCTATACAATGGTGGGCTGAACAAAACACAAAATGGTAAAGTGGTAATATGCATCTTTACAAAAGGGTCAATGGGTGGAGGGTGGTTTCAGTATAAACATGCAGTACACTGAACACAAGGGGAGTGTCAACACACGGTGTGATGAGACAATGGGTAGGTGACAACAAGATACAATAGGCCAGACCTGAGTGAGTTCACTATACAATGGGACAAAGGAATAGGGCTGGGTACAAGTGTAACAGAGGGACCAGAATACACAAAACAGGATGAGGTTCTGAAACATCATTAACATATTATTCTTTTGGAAAGTCTGATATCCTTTGACCAGGCTGGGCAGAATGTTCACTGGGTTTCTTGGTCACCCTGTACCCCCAATAAGTACAGGGTGACTTAGCCCCAAGAGGGGACTGGGGGGCTGCTAAAAGATCCTCCATGGCAAGGGGCAATCAGGGCAGAGATTAGTCTGATGGGTAGGCCATACCCTGTTCCAGGACTAGGTCCATAGTCTGTGGACAGGAGGCTGGCCCTCAGGCCCCTCCAGGAGCCAGGGGCCCGGTGGTTCCTGTGACAAGTATTGTCTATAATTCATTCCCTAGGCTCTAGTAAAGTTCTTTGCAGTTATCTAAGTGATGCAAACAAGATTTATTACCTTCTTGATGATCCAGTTAATTTTGATCTTTAAAGGGATAGTAATATTAAGTATTACTAATCCCTATATTAAAGTCCTATTATAAATAAATGTATTGCCCCAAGTGTCATCTCTCAAACCTTTTTGGTTTTAGCGATGATCACTCCTAAAGTTGCCTCTCCCTCCCTCTTCCCCGTAGTCAGAGTAAGACTTTCAGGCGGCTCTCCAGCACAGCTGCTATCCCATTAATAAAAATGAGAACTTTCATTGAAATGATCTTCTACGTGTGCTTGGTTTGCAAGCACACGTAGAACATCGTTTTAGTGAAAGATTTTTTTTTTTATTAACGCGATCTCAGCTCTGCTGCTGAGCCGTCTGATGATCTATGACCGGATTTCCCTTCAGTCAGCTAGAACGCTGACTTCGGGGAAGGGAGAGGGAACTTTAGGAGCGATCATCTCTCAAACCATAAAGGTTTGAGAGATGACACTGGGGGCAATACATTTATTTTTAATAGGACTTTACTATAGGGATTAGTATTACTTAAGTATTACTATCCCTTTAACCAGAGATGGCTAAGTTTATAGACTATATGGGTTAACCTCCGAGCACCAGAGGGGTGACAACACATTGCTTGCAATGAGCTGCCCAGTCCCTTGGCACCTAGAGTGCCCTTCTGGTGCTAGAGGGCTGTGCAGCTCATTGCAAGTGATGGGTTGCGAATTATGTTTATGTGTGTGTGTGTGTGTGTGTCTGCTTGTGTGTATGTGTTTGTATGTGTTCTTTGCAGAAAGGAAGTATAATCTTAGTTTGAGTATTCTTTACATTGGTGTAACAACTGCTTTTGTTTAACTCTAGAAAACACTTCATTGCTTCATTTGCTACAATACTTTAGAAATATTTCATGACATACCAGGTTCCTTTGCATAATCTTTATTACAACTGAAGTGACAAAGTCCATACAACTTCGTGCCTTCTGTAGGATATAATAGCTGGAAAATACTAATATGTTTCCACACTACATTATGTACTGGAACAATATTTTTGCGTTTAGCCTCCCTATTTCATTTGTACTAAACTATCTACATCAAAATCCCCTCTATGCACTATGTATGGGCTTTATGGATATTCTGTTCCATATTATGGACTAACTAGGTAGAGAGGAAGTAAGCATTAAACAATTTTTATAGTGTTCAGGACTAGTTCACATTATAGTCTTAACTATGGTGGTGTGTGTGTGTGTACTGGTACCCACTAAAGTGATCAAGTGCTCTAGTATATACCCATGACTGCAGAGGCATAAAAAATACTACTCCTACATTCAAGAGCAGAAATTGAGCTACATTGGAGAATTCAGACATTCTCCCCCAGGGTCTAGATAAAGTCATGAACTATGCCAAAACAGATGCTAAAGCTCAGCTGATTATTCTTGGTATAGAGTGAAATCTTTTTACTACTGTATATAGCTGTATGCATTAGCGACCTTCCTGCACCTCCCAACCTGCACGCTATTCCTGGGGTGGGTGCAAGCTGATCCACTTCCTACAACACCTGAAAGACTGAGTGTATATATATATATATATATATATATATATATTTTTTTTTTTTTTTTTTTATTTATTTATTTATTTTTTTTTTTAATCCAATGATGGAAATCCACTTAAGGTGCCCCTTCTACTCTATAAAGAATAGCATTTTGAGTTTCAAATGTATGTTTAAGAAAATTGTTTGTACACAATATATTTGTTTTCATTATTATGATTGTGAGACCCACAAATAACTATAAATTACTTATTTGTAGCCTTCATAATGCCCTTGATTAATGTCATATACATGTCAGAGGTGCCTTGAACAAAAAAGATTGCAAGTATAATCTATGTGTTGATCAAATGATTAAACAGATCAATTAACCCTTCGAGTGCCAATGCAATGCATGACCTCTTCGAACTTAGAGAGTTAACCACTTAAGGACCCATGATGTGCTATGACAGTCATGGGTAATGTTCCATTATGGACCCATGATGGTTCTTGCACTTCATGGAATTCAGGGGTCCCCATGAGGCTGCGTGCCATTCGGGTACCCCTGAATCCACTGGGCATAAAAAAAATGCCTCTTGGTCTTTAACTGCTGGCCGCGTGGCCGGTCCTTAAGGGGTTAAAGGAAATCTGTCATCATGTTGCAAAATATACTCCAAGAGGGAGCTAACTTAAAAATCGATTTAGAAAAAACTGAATTCTGAAAAACAGCTGTATGTTATGGGAAAAATAACTATTTTCAAAATTCTCATTGAATTAAATGGGGTGTTTTAATACTTTCAGGGCTAGCAATGAAGAGATTAAAATATCTTTACAGCAATGGGTACTTTTTATTTGTCCCCTGTGGTGCAGTTGGTTTGCTCCAGTTCCTACTGATGGATAAGTAACACCTTCTTATAATAACTCCCCACTTACCTTAGTATGGCCAGAAAGAACAAACCTGCTCACCTGTCTGGTTCTTAAAGGGTTAAGTAGGCTCATGCATTGCACCTGCTTCTGTTACAAAAACTTCCAGAAGCTGATGTGTCTGACTTCATGGACATGACATTCAAGACTGATAAAAGATATCCTCGAAAAAAGGCACAGTGGTAAAATTCATCAAGGCCATTAAGAATTTCTGGGCCTAGATACACTAAATGTCAATGTGGTGTCAGTATGATATTGTTGATATGTTCAAATCACTCTGACAATTCAATCTGCACACACATCAACATATTCACAAAAATTGTCGGATGGAAGGGGAGGGTTGGAGAAGGTCCCTATTAGCATACAGGATTTTCAAGGTGCTGTCAGTGTGGAAGGGATCTCCTCCCCTCACACATCACCAACACTATGACAATTCTGTACAGCATTCTCTGTGCTTCCCTACCTAGCCAGTAGGGGAACACAGAGAAGGCTTTCAGCACCATGGACAGCATTGAATGCCATACAGATGTGCACTGCTCACTCCTGTGGGATTCAAAGGGTTACAATAAACAGAACTAGTATACCCTTAGTATGTCAACATATATTGCATATTTTCGTCATTCTAACTCCATCCGACTTCACCTCCTCATTGGACAGGAACTGCAATTTATAAGTCTCGTTATTCAGCATTTCCATATGGAAATGAGTCATTATGCTTCATTACCATATGGAAATAGGCCATTTTCAATGTGATGAATGAAAATTTCGGATTGATGTCGATGTGTGCATATTTTTGTCGGAGTGCTGGTGATGTAATGTCGTAGACAGTTTGGTGAATACTGTGGATGTGCCTACGACACTGCTCTGACAGAACATCGACATTTGTAGCCCTTTTCGACCTTTAGTTCGTCTAGGCACTGATGTGTGTGTGGGGGGGGGTTAATATTAGGAAGTGTTACTTCTCCTATAAATTATCGTCTTAGTGTTATTATTAGTGCACCTTGTCTACAAACCCTGTCTGGCTTGTAGAACTTAAAGGAGCAGTAAACGTTTTATGAAAAAGTATATATTGTAGGGCGTTTCCTGTTGAGTAAAATAAGGGTACTCCCACTGCTGAGAGAGAGACATATTTTCAGAGTTATTACCGTTTAAACCTGTTTTTTTTACATTAGCAGTGCCCTCTAGTGGTCAAATTCCAATTAGTATTCAGTTACATTCTAATGGAGAGGAAAGCCAGTGACATACAGTTAACTTCTCCATAGAATGTGATAGAAACTACCAGGTCACTTCCTGTCAGTTAGAACTTTCAGGAAGTAAACGCACAGTAAATTAACATCCTGATTATTTGAACTGTTATGTCATTTGAATAAAACAACTGACTGGAGTAGGAGTACCCTAATTTTACTCAGCAGGATGTACTGCTCCTTTGAGAGGCTGAACTATTTTGAGAAATACTCCTCTTTTCCTTAGTTTTGTAACATGTTTCACAAACTAAGAGTTTTGTAAGTGTTTTATACACAAAGAAATCCAAAGAAACACCTCAAAATAAATAGACAATAGCAATTAAAGGGTTAATAAATCAATTCAAAATTCATCATATCAATATTAGCTATTATAACCTTTCCAGAAACATAATATATTATTCTAGAAATAGCAAGAATTATATTAACAAATATATAAATCCAAGCTATTTAACTATATTACACTTATCTGGCAAAATCTAACAATTTACCAATAAATTAATGAATTCCGATTAATTCAGAATTACTACAGCTAATATAGCTTATTATAATTGATCCCAAATGGTTGCCCAGTCCAATTAAGACAAATTATAAGAAAAATTAAGTTTCTTCAAATATAGAAGAAATATATATTTTTAATTCTGAGTTTAAATAAGGAAAGATATATAGTTACCAGTCCAATAAGTGTGGATTTCTTAGGATTTCTTTAGCAGGCAGCCAGGTATATAGCAGGAATTGAAGAGCCAGGTACCAAGAGGAAAAAGCCAGCCAAGACCCAAGACCCCTTTTCTCTCTAAACTTGCATATTTATAATGTAAAATTACCCTTATCAGAATTTCCTCTGATTGGATAGAGATCCATCTAATTATGCAGTGACATCACGCATATTATTATGGAAAAATTCCAAAGCACTAGTAATAACGCTATTTAGCCTGGAGATGTCGCTCTTACTCCACATTAAAATTTTACATATGATATCTGGATCTGTTTTATATCAACAGATAAGAATGGCAACAAGGTCATTAGACTTGACATAAATATGTCACCCAACCAGACTATCCCATATGGGAGTATATCTTCCTTTTGACTTGGTGTCTAGCACATAATTGTATATCTCCATAAATTACACCCACTACCTTGAAACAAAAGCCAATGTTTTAACATGAGATCATTTATACACATCTAAAAAAACCCAGACTTTTAGAGAATTTGGTTTAAAAGAAAAATTAACCATTTCCTCCCCATCATGGCAATGTCTCTGATAGGAAAGAATGGAGATGTGGAAAAAAAGATGGGTGGAGAGAGAAAAAGTGGAGTACAGGGAAGTGCTACGTAGAACGGGGCTTGGAGCATGAAATGGAGCAAGGGAAGACAGATGAAGAGACATCCATACTTACCAACATATAAAATAATTTCATGGGGCATATTACCATGGGTAGTCACACTATGGAAAGCACTAATGGTTTTTGTATTGTGTACCATGACTCCAGCAGAAAACTTCATACAACTGACTTAAAACGCTAGTTTTAAAGCAGAATAGGGAATACCTACATCTAAATACTAAAATAACTGAGAGGTGGAAAGAAATATAATGATCTTTGGAGCCAGGCAAAATTTTTGTAGCCATCTGGGAGCTTTATGTGCCAATGAAAGGATACATTTACAGGTGTATATAGAATACTACAGAAATGTAGGAGCCAGTAGGGAAATTTTCAGAGCCTTGGCTACTGGTATTTTGCAACCCCTGCTTTAACTCATATAAAGCAATTTTGACATGAGAGAAACTCATAACATTAACTTAACTTAAAATTCTTAAAACATGGGACATTCAGTTTTAGAAGCAGGTCAAAAACAGGGACGGAAGGATGCAGAGAAAATGAATTAAAACTAGGGACTGTTCTTGGAAATTAGAAGCAGTCATCACCCTTCTCTCCCCCCACTTCACTCCTCATATAGCAGCATTAGACAACATGCAGCCCTCCAGCTGCTGTTGGACGCTACTCCCATCATCATGCACCAGTCAACATTGCACTGAGCATGATAGCGTTAAACTCCAACAACTGGAAACCCACAGGTTGCCCAGCTCTGCTGTACCTTGTCCCAATAGTAACCCCTTGAAAGTCAGGGTGTGTGTAATATATTGTACAACACGTTGGCACTTAAAGGGTTAAGTATCACTTGAGGGGTTAAGTAAGGCCAACTTTAGGAGCCATAGAACACTTGGAGTAGGTTTATATAAGAGCATGTTGGCAACCTGAGGCCTGGGGTATGCATAAATAACTAGCCATTGGTGCAGTGTCACCATCCCAAAAAATAGTGGCGGACAATTTGATGGGAGCTGTAGTCTGGCAGCAGCTTGACATCTTTGCCCATCCTTGCTACAAGAGGTTTATGATGTTTTATAAGGCAGAAAAGCACCAAAAATGTGGCACACCTGCTAAAAGGTTACTGTTGAGGGCTATGCTTTTAAAAACCCTAAACGAGTCCTCATCTCTCCCATAACCACCATTAGCATCAGAGCCCTTACCCCTTCTCACTACCATCAAAAATATTCAGTCCCACTCCACCAACACCAGAGACCTCAACCCTCCAGAAGAACTGCTCATTCTGCATCACAACCTTCAGTCCTCCCATCAGAGCCCACAGCCACCTTTCCCCACCAGACCCTTAACTTCACTATAAGATCCCTCAGCCACCCACCACGAGAACATCCTCCACAATATCAGAGTTCTCAAACCCCATCCACAGTCCTCGCCCTTACCCATAATTAAAGGCCCCAGCTCCTCCTCCAGGACCTTCAGTCCATCAATACCACAGTCCTCCACCCCCATCTGTGCCTTCTGGCCCTCAGTCTCTTTAACACGCCGGTGTTGCCTTCAGTCCCACTCTATAATCAAACCCCTTCAATCTCCAACCACTAGATCACGGCCCCATCAGAGCCATCAACCTGTTACCAGCCCACAGTCCCTGTCTCTCACCAAACTACTCAGTTCCCCCACCTCCAGTGTTCTATACCATAAGAGCCTTCAACCCACAACCAGCCCTCACTTCCCCTCTCTCATTAAGCCACTCAGTCATTCACCACCAGCCCTCTACCCACATAACAGCCTTCAACTCACAACAAACCCCTACTTCCCCACTCCCATCAGGGCCTCCAGTCCCCACCACCTGTCCTCTAGCCTCAACAGAACATTTAGCTCATAACCAGCTCTCAGTCTCTCACACCAGATTCACCAGCCCTCAATCCCCCTCATCATCAAAATTATTTGTCCCCCACCACCTCTCCCCATCCCCATCAGATCCTCCAGCTCATAACGAGAACTCAGCCTCCCTCTCCCATCATACTTCTCAAAAGCCCCAGCATCACCATAGCTCTTATCCATACTCCCTCATCAAAGCCCACAGTCAAACATTGTCCTCCAGTGCATTTAGAGCCCCTGGAACCACCATAGCCCTGAGTCCACCCCCACAAACTCTTATGCCTCCTCTGGTTGATTGACTGTAAAGATCACCAAGCACTGCACTACAGAGGCATTTTGTTGAGCCGTTATAACTTTTAAATAATGAATCTAACCACAATGGAAGTGTTCTTGATATCAAAAGGAGAATCTTTATAATATATATAGAGGGCTCAAAATTTCCACTCGCCACTAGCCGATGGCGAGTGAAAATTTAGCCCTGGTGGGTATGCTATGGCTTGCAGTGGTGAGTAACTTTTCAGGCCTGGCTAGTTTCAAAGGACTTCAAATTTTAAGCCCATATTATATATATATATATATATATATATATATATATATATATATATATATATACACACACACACGCACACACACATAGTATATATATATATATATATATATATTTTTTTTTTTTTTTTCCCATAAAAAAAAATATTCCTTTAAATCAATGGGTATTTTAGGAATTTATATTTGTCTACTTGGTGCAATTGGCTTCTGCCAGAATGACTAAAAATTTAATTTAAAAATAAAGCTTTTGGAACAGCAAAGGGTGGCATCTGATAAATCCATTTCTGCATCCGAAGTTACATAGCAATAAAGGGCTTTCATGATTAGTGATCTTTGCTCCCTGGTAGAGACAGAACCAGGAGAGCTAATTATATTAAACCATACAGACTGCATTCATACGTTTATTTGGGCAAGCCGATATTTGACGTCAGAGTTGTCAATGATTGAAAGTGTCCTTGGAGCAGTTTTTGGTTTAAAGTCTATTTTTAATGTCACATTTTCCTAGAGCTGTACATATTTTTATGCAGCACTGGGAGCTCTGCCAAATGCTAGTAACACACTTTCAGTTCATTATTTTAACCTTATGAGTGCCAGTAAGGTACACAAAGCATTGCTCTGCAATGCATTGCATACCTTGCTGGCACTCAAAGGGTTAAAGTTCCCATATGGCAAAATATATGGCAGTGCATTTAGGGCCTTATGCAAAAATCAAAAGATGAAAAATCATGGAGCAAACCAACTGCACCATAAGGGGAGGGGGAAATACAATTAATTTATATGAGACTTTAACTCATTGAATGCTAGAGGTCTCTAATGCATTGTGGAGACCTCACTAGCATGTGTTCCTTATGGAGCAGTTTTTTGTTTTCTCCAGAATGTACCAGGTCTAAGTAAGAAGAACTGGAAAGTGTTATTTCACTACTATCAGAGTTGTAGTTCAAGAGAAATTGAATTATAAAGTATCCCCCTCCCGCCCCTTTTACTGATGTAACACTGCTCACCTCAAAGCAGCAAGACTGTCCGGATGGATCGCAGAGAGGGACAATCTTCAGTGAGCATAAGGAAAAGCCTGAATATCCTGTCAACGGGGGCAGGAATTTCCTTGTACTCACAGTAAGAAGATTGGTCCTTGCTGTGATCTGTCTGGTCAAGAAACTAGATTCCCCATCTGAGGGGAGGTGGCTTACACTAGGTAAAAGGGTTGGGCCCTCCTGACCCAGGGGTGCGGCCCATCTGCTATTTAAAAAAAAATATATGTTTTACCTTATTATGTAGCAAACACGAAATAGTAGATAGGAAAGACCTAATCCCCTGCTTGCCAGTACCGTACAGTACAAGAATAGATGTCAGTATTGTTATTGACTTGATCAATAAATAAATCCATATTTTTGAATAGTTGACAGGCTATAATTCTCCATTGTTATCCCTAAAGAAAAATGCAGCCCATGATTGAAGAAACTTGGATGCCCTGCCCTAAGATATGTTAGTTAATTGTAAAGGGAAGTAAAAGCATCCCATGTGTTGCACTAGCCATTTGTTTGTAATACAAATATTTTTGAGAAATTAACTTTTATTGCTTGGTGGCACAGAGTGGCACTTAATTATAATTATTTTCTGTTCTGGGCCACTATTACCACACATTGAGCTAGGAATGATTTTAGGCAGAGCCCACACATAGGAAGAAGGGGTTTGCTCCAGAAAATAGCTAATTTGCATATTGCTAAGGAAATTAACATAATGTGCCATACATTGCCGCCAAAACATAAGCTTTAACTTCTCAAAAACGACCTATTTATACAGAAAAATTGCTAGTACATACAGATTTTTCTTCTCCATAAAATAAACTAAGCTTACCATGAGGTTACTGGTCCCAGGGTCCTGGGAAGTAACCTTCCCTTAAAGGGATAGTAATGTTTCATAATAAAAACAGCTCTAATTAATCATCATAGTATTTGGACTTCGGAGAGTGTTATTTTAGTTTTGTCAGAGTTGTAGTTCAGGAGTAATTTAATTACAAAGTGTCCCCCTCCCGCCCCTTTTACTGCTGTAACACTGCTCAGCCAAAGCAGAAGGGTGGTGCCCAGGTAGATTGCACAGAGGGACAATCTTCAATTAAGATAAGGGAAAAACCTGAAAAGCTTGTCAAGGGGGGAAGAGCTTTCATTGTTCTCATAGGAAGAAGATTATCCCCTGCTGTTACTTGTCTGGTCTATGGACTGCATTCCACATCTGAGAAGAGATGGCTTACACTAGATAAAAGGGGTTGGGAGGGGAAACTTTGCTTGTGAATATCTCCTAAACCATAAAGGTTTGAGAGATAAGACTTATATCGTTCTTCATGTTTTTTTAATGCCTACAAAATAAAATAAAGTTAAAACGAAGTATTACTATCCCTTTAAGGACCACTTTGCTCCTTTCCGATGTGCCTTTACATGTGACGTGTTATGCATACCAGAGCACCATGTTGGGGTCTGTTTTTACATACAGCTCTCCCAGAGGAACGCTGTAAGTAAAATATACGTGACGTGCTATGACTGTCACTGCTTCTAAAGACAAAAACCGCATGGCGGTCATAGCATGACATGGGGCCCTTAATGGGTTAAGGACATTCTTGGAAAGAAAAGAGGTGCAATTCTCGGGCTAACCAACTACACCATAGCGGACACATAGAATTTCCCCAAATTGCCATAAATGTGGTTTTTTAACCCTTTGAATGCTGAAGAGGTCTCACAAGCGTTGTCCTACAACATATATGAGAACTCTTTAGCATTCAGGGGATTAAAATCCCCATGTAACCCTTCGAATGCCAGCGAGGGATCCAACACATTGCATTTCAATGCGTTGGATACCTCTCTGGCACTGAAAGGGTTAAATCAACAGAAATTTCCATTTGTCCGCTGGGGTGCAGTTGATTTGCTGCAGAATTTTTCCTCTTTAGCATCCTGAGTGTATGGGATTTATGGTAAAAAGACCACAAGCTGATTGTTTTTGTTGCTGTACATAGAAACATTTTTAGTACCTTAGTCGTGGGTAAAAATACACAGCTGTCCGTGACTGACAGTATAAAACAGCTACATGGCAGGTCACATCATTTATGAACTGGAACACACTGAGTCCCTCATGCTGTGCACTGGTTAAACCTGCTGATAAAATATAGAAAGGGAAAATATAACTGCCATTTATTTGCTTTTTTCATGTAGAAGAATAAAAATAGACAAGTAGTTATGAGACTTCAGACTGTAGGGTTTATAACATATGTGTACTCTACTGTACTTTACAGCAATTAAAGGGATAGTAATACTTAATATGTAAAACAAGGGTACTCCCACTGCTGAGAATTCTTTTATTCAAAGTTATTGAAGCTCAAATTTACATTTTTTTAGATGCAATATTTTAATGACCTGAAATTTTACAGTGGGTCTGTTGCTACACCATTTATAGATAGCTCTGGTCAATTCATCATAAATCTTCTTTGGATGGTGTAGCAACAGCACCACTGTAAAATTTCAGGCCATTGAGATACTGCGCCTAAAAAAAATCAAGTGAGCCGCAATAAAGTTTTGAATAAAAGAACTCTCAGCAGTGGGAGTACCCTTATTTTACTCAGAAGGGTATACCCTACAACATATATTTTTACATATCAAGTGTTACTATCCCTTCATTGTAGTTTTGCACAAAAACATTTATCGGCAACAAATATATATATATAATTTTGTTTTGGCTTCGATGTTTGGCCCAGGGTGGCAGAGGTCGGAGATCGGCAATTTTTACAAGAGTGGGAAGGGGGGCGAAGCACCCCCGCCCACTCCTTTGAAAATTGCTGCAGAGAGACTCACCACTGCAGTGCTCCTGCGGGTCCCCGAAACACACAGGCAAGGTCGCTCGCCATTTGCTAGTATATATATATATATATATATATATATATACATGTATACAATACAGCCATTGTTGATCCACTGCAAGATGAGGGCCTTTTCAACAAGCCTCCCACAAAGTCGGGCCTGTGCATTTTGTTTCCACTGTGTATCAACAAATTTGGTAAATCTCATCTACCCATGTTGACTTTGGGCTTTTTGGACATTTAGTACTGAGTGAAATTCATTCCCAAATTTTTTTTGGTCCATCTACTATAAGGTCCTTCTGCTATGTGGTCTGGCCATTTCCATTTCAGGCCCTTTACTCTTTCAGTGACGTCATAGACCTTTGCTGACGAATCCATACATACGTTTTCTGCCTCTTTTTGTTATGTTTGGAATTTGCCACTCTACACTTCTCTGTGTAACCTTATGTTTTGTATGGCTTTCAGTGTTCATATTTCACAATCATACGTAAGGAATGGTAGGACACACTGGTCAAAAACGTTTCGCTTGATGCAGAGTGGTAAATATTTACTATATATTTACTAAATTTTCTAAATGCTTGCCATTTTAAATCGGCCTTATCACCATTTTTGTGCTGCAGGATGACTTCTGCATTTTTCCAGGTGCTGAGTAGTAGGCATTTTGAAAATAGTTTAGCTTTGCTTTGAATAAAGGTTGAACTCTGGCTTTCAACATTTTCATAGTAACTTTATCACGTCCAGCTGCTCTGCCATTCTTCACTGATTTTTTTTTTTTTTTTTTTTTGCAGCTTCTACTTCTACCAAAATTTCTGGCACAACTTCAGTGTCTGGCACATCATTCAGTTGTTGTCCTTCATCCATATAAAGATTTGAATAAAATTCTTCCACTCGTTTTAGTATTTGTTGTTGAATTTTTGCTCTTGTGCCATCTTCAAGCGTTAATGCAAACATTTGGCTCCTGTGTGTGGCCATCTTTTGTTTTGCTTTCTTTAGCCCTAGATCTACTTCTAGTGTCCTTTTGATGAGTCCAACAAAGGTAGTTCACGCAAAGCTCTAAAGTTTGCACAATAAAAAAAAAATAAAAATAAAGTTTGCACAATATATGTTTTGGATTTCAGGAATCCAGATTAAAATCAAAATGAATTGAGGCAACTCAGTTACTTACAGCTTTCTCCAAAGGGGCTGGACCTGGATATTTCAAGTAATTCCTGGTTCACACATGGAATTCAGTTATGCTTTCAAATATAAAAAAAGAGATATTGTGAGATGCATGTATGATTTGTACATCTGCACTTCAGGGACTACATAATGCAGCCTATTTTACCTGAAATAATGGTCTTGTAAAACATTACCACACTTGAACCAGGCAATATGGCATATCAGTACTCATAATTAGATATGTCTGTTTCATACCAGGCCAGGATTATGTACTGTACTATACTGTTTTATTATAAATCTGAAAAAACAAGCAGTTCTCTATATTATGGTCGGCGACTGATAGCATAAAAGTGATACCTTTATTGGCTGAGTATCTTTAGAATGCAAGCTTTCAAGACCACTTAGGTCATTTTATCAGACATGTTCTAGAATTAAAGCTATATATCTTATATATATATATATATATATATATATATATATATATATATATATATATATATATATATAACATGACATAAATTGTACAGCAGATAATTACACACATTCATGAGAAATGATTACTTTTCATTCCACTTCAGGTGAGAATCATATCACTAGTCTCAGTCTAAAGCAGCTAGACTGATTATTCTTCTTAGGGGCACCAGGTAGGATAGACCTCTTTTAAAACTAAATTCTTATGTGAACTAGGAATCTAGAGCATATGGGGACATGGTTCATTTGGTTAGCCTAATATATATATGAAAACATATATATACTAGCAGTGTGGGATGGCATTGCCTGTCTTTTTTTATCCTTGTAGTTAGTTATGTAAAGTGTAATTTGAAAGTAGCAGAAAAATGGCCGGTGTTGGCCAGTCTGCAATATCCCTGCATGCATGGCTCTGTATGGATACATATGGAGATTCGTGTGTCTGTGTGTGAATGCATGTGGTTCTGAAAAGGTTAGTTATTGAACTCAGGACCTCTTGAAGCATAGTTGTATTTAATAATTGGGGTATCCATGGGTAGTAAATGGAGATGGCATTGTATTCATCAGTGAGACAGGAATAATACAAGTCTCAGCAACATGGCTTTTTCCAATTTAGAGTGGAACAAAAGATGCAGCCCTTGCAGCTCTGGTAGCTGCTTCCTTAGCACTGCAGTGTGCTCCATGTGTACATTGCCTCACTCTACTCCACTGCATGCAAGTGGGCTGCCAGAGGCTGTATGGACAGAGCAGATTCATTTCCGGACTCCTATTGGGCAGACTGCATGTTGTAGTGTTGGTGCTGCTAGGCACCTTTTCAGTGCAGTCAGATTAGATAATTTAGCAATGTGTGAGTGTCCAACAGGCAGCAGTTCTTTATATTTATTTTACCAAACTATATAGGCAAAGATTAGTTACCAGTAGGCCCCTAGGTTTAGCACCACTTACGGCAAGCATTCAGCACTGGAGGAAGCAGACGTATTGTGTCATAGTAAGAGTGGAGCGGAGGTGGGTCTCTGGCACTGAAAGGGTGGTTAAAGAAATCAAGAGTTACTTATTGGTGTTGTAGAATTTCCCTTTAAGAATGAAGTCATAGTACAATCTGTAGCGTACATGTAAAATCCAGTATATGTTTTAATCCTGTAAGGGAAATTGTACCATACGAATAAGTGGCTGTTGATTTCTTTAAGTACGCTTTGAGTGCTAGAGACCCACCTGCTCTGGCTGCCATGTTGGTAACAATCAGTCACAAGGAAGCATAATGGATTTAACCCTTTCAGTGGCAGAGGCATACGCAATCCATTGCAAAGCAATGTGTTGCATACCCCTCTGCCAGTAAAAAGGTTAAGCAGCTCTGTTATAACCTGTTTGCCTAAGTGTGTACAAAGACTCCTTACACGTGAGATCCGGCTTGGCCTGCTAGCACTACATCCGGGACAGTTTCTGTTCATAAATAAGGTATTGTGTTAATGTATTGATACATAATACATGGGTGTAGGATTGGTGCAGCCTGATATTTAATATGATCTATATATGCAATAGATTGAAAAGCTAAGTTGCCGTTTGATGTATGGTATGTGATCGGAAAGTAACTGATACTTACTATTGAGTAGGTGAGTCAACAGAGGATACGGGGAAGCCCTCGAAAGAGCAGGAGTAGGTTTTTGCCATAAGGAAGGTTCTGGAGAGAGCATTGTGTGTGTTTGTTTGTGTAGGAGGGCACAGGAGGTTTTGCCCATAGGAGAGGTGCAGATGAGGGCATATTGTGCGTGTGTGTTGGCCATGTTTTTTTTTTCTTCAAGTGGATGTTGAGTACGGGCAACCTATTTGCAGAGATTTTGACAGGAGTGGTCAGGGGGCTGTCAAAATTAAGCCCCCTGTATCTCTTGGAAAGTATGTCGCTTTGAATATCTCCTCCTTACTGCCACCCCTGGGTATGTGTGCTGTATATGGAGGTTTCTTATTTTACATAAATAGATATATATATATTACTTATAACTTTCTATTATCTCCATTCAAACCCAGTATATCTTTGGAGAGTTACTGTGCTCTGAGTGGAGATTGAATACATTTGTTTATACTTCCTTACACATCACCAACATTACACCAGCCCTACTTGCTAATGATTAAACTGTTTCCCTCCTCTTTCATTACTAATTCTTAGTGCATATGGTGAAGTATGTCATATTCTCCATGCTGAAGTGATCTCCACACATTTTCAGACACACTTTGCCATAGCATCACCCCTTAGTGCATCTCAGCCCAGAACTCCCAGACTGCTCAAACAGATTTCCCAAGAGGACTTTAGTGGCAGGAGCCTAGGGTTCTGGAGTCCTATAAAAAGAATGATGTCTGGCATTGTGGATAATATCAAGTAGAAATTAAAGATTAAGTTTAGGGAACCTATCCATACAGAATTAATTCATAGTGACCTTTAGGAATTTCATCCCAGATAAACCATCTAAGGACCAGTAGGTGGGCAGTGCATTTTGAAGCACAACCTTCTGATCCTGAAAGAGTAAAGGTATATGTGGGTTTTTTATTAGGAGGTGTTAGTTTCTCTTTAAAGGAGCAGGAAACCTTTTTAATAAAAAATTATATATTAGAGAGTTTTTCTGCTAAGTAAAGAGCACTCCCACCACTGTCAGCTGCTTTATTCAAAATGTTCAAATAATCAGGAAGTGAATTTACTGTGTGTTTACATCCTGAAAGGGCTAACTGACAGGAAGTGACTCTATATTCTATGAAGAACTGTATGTCACTGATTTTCCTCTCCATTATAATGTAACAGGATAACTATTTGGTTATTAGACCACTAGATGACACTGTTAATGTAAAAGAAAAAAATAGGTTTAAACTATAATAGCTCTGGAAATATGCATTGGGAGTATCCTTATTTTACTTAATAAGAAACACCCTACAATATATATATTTTCATAAAAAGCTTACTGTTCCTTTAAGATGCTGATACCTTTCTTTGAAAGTTTTGTTATTTAGATCCTGCACAATAAAGAATTCATCTAAGTGTTGAGCAGGATAAACAAATGCAGCTGTATCACTACATTCTAGATAGCAAAATGTATTTTGTTTAGCCCACAAATTAGACAAAATGTGAAGTTGGCAAAACATAAAATATTATGCTAAGTTGCACTGCTTGATGAAAGGCAAAGTTGTGTTATTCCCTGAAACATGTAATCCAGTCTATAAATAAAACTGACCATTAATGCAATTTAAAACCATTGTGTCATAATTATTTTTAATCAGAATTATCAGAAATTTAAAAACAGCATAAGTTATATTAGATTAAAAATATTTAGCACATTAGATCTAATAATACATCCAAATGGCACTGCAAAAAAATCTGAGCATGAATTATGAAATTAACCCCCTGGATGTTGTAGAGATCTTCATAGGGTGACCACATTTCCTTTCTTCCATTCAGGGACACTGCGGAAACAAGAGCAGCAGAGTACTTGTCCTCAGCTCTAGTGCAGTTATACAGGAGAGGGTCACCATACATCAGTAGACATCAGTGTGCACTGTGCAAACAGCCCTTTCTCCAAGCACAACACAGAGTTCGAAACACTAGAGGGAGAACTGCCCGTTGACTGCTGTGAGAGAAAGTGATGCCTGTGATGGGTTACAAGACAATGCACATCACACCTAAAGGCTTACAGTAGCATAATAAAAAATTACACATCAGCTCCTGTTTGATATCAGGATTAAAGTCTATCCTCACTCTAGTGTTTACAGCTCTATCTGGAGTCCATTTTCCTGTAGCCCAGCAGTGGCATCACTTTTTGAAACAGTTGGCAATGAGCAGTTGTCCTTCTGTGCTCTGGAGCCTACATTCCAGGTCTTTGTATTGTCTCAAAAGGAGGCTGCCAGGGACATGGGGAACACATTTAAAATCCATAACTGCCCTGGGCAATCCAGGACACGTGGCCAGCCTAGATCTCCACTATATTGCAATGCAATACATTGGAAGCGTCTATAGCATGCAGTGGGTTAGGAGGTGTACCTGTGCACATCACAGAAATAAACTGATCTAAGAGGGAGCAAATACTGTTACATAAGTAATTAAATCAATTAGACCCAGTCTCCTGAATTTAAAGGAAAAATAATGCCTCCTAAAATAACACCCACTTACCCAACATTCTAATGCCCCTATGAATATTTTTCTTGTTCCTTCGTTCAAGAGATAAAATCTACAATCTGTTCTGGATGCAATTTCACGGAGGCAGACATGACAGTTGCTAACAGGACCACAGGACCTCAAGCTATGCTCACTACACATGGTAATTTTACCTTTATAATTTCCAGAGAGATGTGTAACACATGCTTTGCACACCTCTCTGTTCACTAAAGGCTAAATAGGCCCATGCCTACTTCAGTTTGAAAAAACTTCCAGACTACTTTTGTGTCTGCCCCATGGACAGAAAATCAAGAACTGATTGAGCAGGTTATCTATTGAACCAAAGAGCATGGGGAAAAATCAGTTATGGGGAAAAATCAATAACAGAGCCGGATCAAGGGCACCTGGTCATGTTGGGGGGCCCTCAAAGATGAACCTGCCCAGCAATTAAAAGCTTGGTCGATGGGAAGATCAGACAGATCTCCCCACTGGCATGCTGAGGTCTGTGTCTCTTTCAGAACAGACCATTAAATGCATCTCCCTCAATGTCCCCAGCACTCTAGTAATGCAGAGGGCCAGGATATGACATCATCTCACAGAACTCTGCATTATTGGAGAGTGGACCACATAGCACGCAGAAGCTACTACTAGAAGTCTGTGCCAAAGAAGGCACTGACTCTTCTTTCACACTGAGTGTCACTGGACCACCAGGGATTAGGTCCCCTCCTCCAGGAAAGGGGGATTGGGAGATAAAACTGGGAAACATTGACTAGGGCGACAGAGAAATGGGGAAACTGACTATGGGGGAAGAGAAATGAGGGTAGGGGGCAAGCTGGCAGGGTCTCCAATTTGGGATACTGCCTAGAGCCCTATTGAGGCTTAATCTGCCTCTAATCAATAAGGGCTATTAGGATTTTCTGTCTAAGGTAAAGTAAGTTGGGTGTTAGTTCTCCTTTAATAATAATATTCCTGAATGTGTTGCTTCATGTTTCACTACTAATTGGTGAATCTCTTTAATAAAGGAGAACAGACTAATCAGCCTCGTTGCCAAGAGGGAGTTTCTGAGATAGAAACAGTTGTTTGCAGCATCACACTTAACCTTTGATGTTGCTCTGTACATAATAATGAGCGTTGAATATATTTGAGGGAGAATGCAGTACATGCAGTAAAAATTATACATCAGATACATTATCCTTCCAGGTATTTTCCACACATTTATTCAGGGTAAGACTGGGTGTTCAGCATATTTTGGAATTAGCACAATTAAATTGGAAAGGAACATTTATAAATGTGATTGTGTTATAAGCATATAAACATCTGAATGGGCTTAGCTCAATCCAAACCTTTACAAGTGTCACATGCCGATGAAAGGTAAACAGAGAGGGAGAGAGGGAGCACTCTCTTTCCCCAGGGGAATGGGGAGCAATATCTTTCCTTGGCTGTAGAGCACCATAAATGAATTAAACATCCAGGATCCACATAGTTTTTTCTTTCAGTTGCTTGGACAATAGAGATAACAGAGAGAGAGAGAAAGAGAGGGAGAGAGGGGACAGAGAGAGAGAAAGAGAGAGGGAGAGAGAGAAAAACATGTTTATATACAGTTATTAGTGTTGAGCGAGCGTGCTCGGCCGATGCTCGGATCGGCTCGAGCATCGCTCTGCTCGGCACATGGCGGTACTCGTACGAGTACCGCCATGTGCTCGCCCGACATGTTCGGGTGAAGAGGATCTGTGCCGGAAGAGGCACAGATCCGAAGACGCTCCGCTGGACCACCAGGGAATGGAGGTACGGGGGCATTGCGGAGATGAAGGGGGCATTGCGGAGATGAAGGGGGACATTGTGGAAGAGGGGCATAGACTCTATGCCCCTCTTCCACAATGTCCCCCTTCATCTCCGCTATGCCCGTCTTCCACAATGTGCCCCTTCATCTCCGCTATGCCCCTCTTCCACAATGTCCCCCTTCATCTCCTATGCCATAGAGGAGATGAAGGGGGACATTGTGGAAGAGGGGCATAGCGGAGATGAAGGGGGACATTGTGGAAGAGGGGCATAGACTCTATGCCCCTCTTCCACAATGTCCCCCTTCATCTCCGCTATGCCCCTCTTCCACAATGTCCCCCTTCATCTCCGCTATGGCATAGGAGATGAAGGGGGACATTGTGGAAGAGGGGCATAGCGGAGATGAAGGGGCACATTGACCAGGCACCCTCCGCTCATCAGAGCAGGGGGTGCCTGGTTTAATGCTCGAGTGCTCCCATTCATTTGAATGGGGCTCGGGTGCTCGGCCGAGCACTCGAGCATCAGGGGGTGCTCGGTCAGAGCACCCGAGCACCCGAGCATCGGGGTGCTCGCTCATCCCTAACAGTTATATGTTATTTTTAAATGTAAAGAAGCATTAATTTTTAGGGATTTTAGAGTGGTAAATCTGATTTTTTTCTGGTAGGTCATTTCAGGCTTTCAGAGCTCTGAAGGAGAATGTCAACTGTCTATATGCTGTCATTTGTAATATGAATGTTTTGAG
Organism: Rhinophrynus dorsalis; assembly: GCA_037306005.1. NCBI lineage: Eukaryota > Metazoa > Chordata > Amphibia > Anura > Rhinophrynidae > Rhinophrynus > Rhinophrynus dorsalis. The sequence goes on from CM074721.1 coordinate 82,624,449, forward strand.
AAATCCATTGTTATGTGTTGTCTACATTGTATGGCACTTTATGCTAATCAGTTTATGTGCTGGACCAATATTACCACACGCAATGCTATGAATTTATCTAGGGAGAGCCCACAACCTGGGGGGAGTGGTAAGTTTGACCTGGAGTAGAAACAATTTACATACTGTGCTTGGAATTAGCACACAGTGTCATCAAAACATAAATGTGGCCAGGAACCATTATCCACCTTTTTACCCCAACAAACCAAACCTCACACATGCACAGTTTAACAGTACTCTCAACCATAACATAACCACACCCCATAAAAAACACACAGGACACATATTAAGGTGGCAATAAAAAGGTCACAGTTTTATTAATGTGCGTTTGGCCTATTTACCCTTGGAGGACCCCCCCAATACAGGACCCCAAGGCCAGTTGCCAGCATGGAACCTGAGGCCAACTGTGGAAGCTTGGGCTCAAAACCACTTGCTCACCTGGACCTCTACAATGGCCTCAACCTTTACCAACAGTGAGGGCAAGTGGATGCTAGAACTTACCAATACCTCCCCAAGTCCTGCATTTTACTTCATTATCCCATTGGCATTAGTCCAAATTGCTAGAAAAGACCCGCCATAAATTTGGGCCACAGGGAAAACCAAAACTTTCAGTAGACAGAACCCGACCACCAGTTGGTCAGACTCTCCTGAAAACTGTACCTTCTGAGGCTAAACTGCACTGAGACAGCCTGGCAGACCTGCATTACGGGTTGAAGGTGACATGAGATGTGCCTAAGCGATCTTTTGACCTAGGAATGACCTCTTCTGTAGCTGAAGCTACTCTGGGGTAGAGCCGTAGTAGCAGAGGCAGTTCATAAAGACCTGGGAGGGAAGGAAAATGAGAAAAGTGAATTAGTACCCTATTTCAACAACATGCTTTTTTATAGCCATAGCCACTCCTCTCACTTCCCGTCCCTTTTCCTGAACCATCCCCCTACCCCCAGGCGACTTTCCCACTGACCAGGGGTGAGCAGTCGCCTGCCCAGGGCAGAGGGGAAAAAGGCAGGGCTGCCCACCATGTTACTGTCTCTCAGAGGCAACCAGCCCCTTTAGTCATTTTAAAGGTTAATTTCTCACAAGCTATTTTACATAGTGTACTATGCAGATACATTTTAATTCATTGTAAAACAAATTAAACCTGTCTTATAGTGACATTACATTTCTGATGCTCTGTCAGGAATTACGGGAAATTAACTTGGCATCTGAAAGTCTGACATATCTTACTGCATGTACAGAGGTATGCTATATCTACTGTAAAAGCAGTTTTCTAAAAGCATCTGAAATTCCTAAAAAAAGAATTCATAGAAAAATAGAGCCATTAGAGAAATGTGTCTAACAGGAGATATTTCTCACTGATAGTGGATGGGTGGGGGATCTTAGACCACATGGCACACAGACAGAACAGGGTTAAGAATATACAAGTACATCAATCAAATTGTCGACTCTTCTGACTAATTCATCAGTGCTTAACTAGGAATATCCTTATATAGTTACCTGTTTGAGGTCTATGAAGTCTGAGGTTTACCACTACACCATCTTTCTCCTTGACTGTATAATTTATTATTTGATAAGAAAATCCTCTAGCTGATTATATCAAGGGGACATGTATATACCAGTATCAGTTATCAAATTCACCATGACTTACTAACCGGGATTTTCCAATATTCATGAGACATCTATAGCGACAAGTCTAAGTTTCTCCAATGCTAAACACAGCTGCCCCCCCTTACACACGTATCTCTGTCTAGAATTACTTATCAAAGAGAGAATGAAGAATAAAAAGAGATGCAATGTAACATGATCAGGCTGATTTACTAAAACGAACTTGAGTAATTCTGTGGCACACCAACTTTAGCATCAGGGAAAAAGAAAATGTTCATTGTTTTAATGGGGCTTTTAACTACTTGAATGCTGGAATTGTCTACGGTAAATTACCAATGATTCGGAGACCAGTCAATCATTCAAGGGGTTAAAAGACAGATTTAAAAAAAAAAATAGTAATAGAAAAATATTTGTGTCTCATTTCACCATATGTATTAAAGAATCTGTCAGACTCACTTTAATAATCAATAGTTTTTGAGTTATTGTGTTTTAAAAATCATCTCTCATTTTCCTGATATGACTTTGCTCTAGTTAGGTGCTGGCTGACTCAGTTGATCCATTGCCATGGCAACCCACCCAGCAGATAATTCAGATAGAGACACTTATCTCTGAGTGAGTAATTGTAAGGCCTCCTGTGCACTGAGTTGGCGTTAGTGTCTCTGTGACAGTAATGTGCTGGTCAGGTTGCCATTGCAAACATTCGGTTGACCATTCAGCCAGTTCTAGGAAGAGGTGCCTGACATCAGGGGAAGGAGAGGGAGCGAGGATTTTAAAAACAAAATAACTGCAACACTTGTAAGTATTAAAAAGCATGCCTCACAACAGTCACACTCTTTGACAGTGCAGTGAGCATACCTTGGAACCCATCGGATTTGCCAAGGAGATACTTGTTTTCATATTGCATTACCATGTCTCCAGGAACAAAGGCTCACTATCTGGCTGGAGGAGTTTGGTGTTAACCCCGCTTACTTTCCTGCCATTTCCACTCACTCCTACACTGTTCAACTTCCACCTAACTTAATGCCGGTTCCACCCATTCATACACCATTCAGTGCACGTGCCACACTTTTAACCCCAACCCAGTGTGTTTCTCTGCAGACCAAGAATGAGAAGGTTCCCAAGTTTGACAACGAGGCTCAAATATTTGTAAGGATTTAAATAAAAGATAATCTTGATTTTTTTGTTCCCAATGGGGCAACTGGCTTGCCCAGAATTGTTTCAGTTCTCCTTACTGCATCATTATCTATGTGGATATTTTGTTGAGCAGATGCCATCTGAAGGGTTAATACTGCATTCTCCAATACACTTTTGAAAGGCATTAAAATTACTACTGACAGAACAGGGTTATGAATGTTCCTGCTTGAATAGAAGTGCACAGTATTAATAATATTGTCTGCTCCCCTGTGTAACTCACCTGTGCTCAAATAAGGATATCTGTATATCCTGGTCTGCTTGAGGCCCTTAAGGTCTTGGGTTTCCCGCTCTTCGCCAAATGCATCTACTCTATTGTGCTCCTTGAATTTACAATTTAATCCTTGATAAACAATTCTAGCATATTACTTCAAGACGGAATACATATCAGAGTGTCCGTTGTCAAACACCACTTCACCGTTGCTTGCTAATAGGGATTTTTCAATATTCATGAGACATCTATAGTGACAAGTCTAAGTATAACTAATGCTAAACACAGCTGCCCCCACCATACACACACACCATGAACATACACAGAGACACAAAAACACATATACAAGCAGACACACATACACACACAGATATATATAAACTCTCACACACAAAAACATATAGATACACATACTCCGACCCCCCCCCCCCCACACACACACATGCATACATACACACAGATGGAGTTGGTACAGTGTTAGCCGCAGAAATACAGGAGGCAAATATAGTTATTGATACATTTATTAGCTAACTAAAAAGATTTAGGTAGCAAGCTTTCAAGACCTCCTAGGTCTCTTCCTAAGGCATGTTATACAGATAAATATGAAAACATCTCTCTTAAATACAAGAATACATTGCACTGTTTAGAATAGAAATCAGATGTGATAGCTCAGTCCAGACCCAGGTTCTCTGATCAGTCAGTGGTAAAGAAGCCACGGAACCGGTAACAAACTCATACAGTTTATACTCAGCCACAATTACTTCAAGTTTGGACAGGACCTCTACCTTCAGAAATACAGGAGGCAAATATAGTGACTTTGATACATTTATTAGCTAACTAAGCAGATTTAGGATGCAAGCTTTCAAGGCATCTTAGGTCTTTTCCTCAGGCATAAGGAAATGATAAATATGAAAACACCTCTCTTAAATACAAGCACACATTGCATTATTTAGAATAGAAATCACGTAAGAAAGCCCAGTCCAGACCCAGGTTCGTTGATCAGTCAATGCTGGAGGAGTGTCTGAAGGTAGAGGTCCTGTCCAAACTTGAAGTAATTGTGGGTGAGGATAAACTGTATGAGTTTTGTTACCGGTTCCGTGGTTCCTTTACCATTGACTGATCAACGAACCTGGTTCTGGACTCAGCTATCACATCTGATTTCTATTCTAAACAGTGCAATGTATACTTGTATTTAAGAGAGATATTTTCAGATTTATCTGTATAATATGCCTGAGGAGAGGACCTAAGAGGTCTTGAAAGCTTGCATCCTAAATCTGCTTAGTTAACCAATAAATATATAAACTTGACTATACATCCATACGCACTGATATTACTTATCAATGGGAGGAATTAATAAAAGAAAGTGCAGAATAGTTTGTAAATAGGTGCAATCTAAAGAGATGTCATTGCATTATTCAAAATATTTCATGCATCAAGATTAGAAGGTGTACAGTATCAGTAATATTGTCTTCTCTGCTGATTAACTCACCTGTACTCAAACAGGGATACCCTTTTATCCCGGCTTATTTGTCTAGGGTTGCCTGTTCCTGGTTTAATACATCTGCTTCATTGTGCTCCTCGACTGCATAATTTATTCTTTGATGCAAAAATCCTCTAGTGCATTACTTCAAGGGGGAATGTATATCACAGTGTCAGTTGTCAAACAACGCTTCACTATTGCTTGTTAATTGGGATTTTCCAATATTCATGAGACATCTAAAGTGACAAGTCTTAGTTTAACCAATGCTAAACACAGCTGCCCCCTCCACCAACATGCCACTGGCTAGAATTACTTGTAAAGGAGTGTGAAATAGAATCAAGGGTTGCCGTGGTATATCCCTCTATACATTTTGAAGAGCATCAAGATTATCAGTGACTAGGACAGTGGTGGACAAAAGGTGGCACTGGGGCCTCATGCGGCCCTCAGAAGCATCTCCTGCACCCCCAGTCTTTTCTCTGGTAAAGTGGGAAGGGGAGATAATTTCCCTCTACCAAATCACAGCCACATTATTAACCCCAAAAAAGCAAACATCCTGTTTCATTTGTATACTTTCCCGTACATTTTCACCTAAACCCCCTGGAGACCTCTCAATGCTTTGAAGACCTCTCCAACATTCAAGGGGATAATCTACTTTTTTCAACCACTCCATAGAATTTTTAAAAAGTATCTGTAGCCCATTGGTGGCCACGTCTATTGTGCTTGGTCTCAATTTGGATGCCTGTCTTTGAACTAGGGGTATGTACCACTGGCCCTTGGCACAATTTTATATTGGGAAGGTCAATCGGAGATAAAGTGCCGGATTTACATCCCAGGTGCCCTTAGCTCCACCCATGGCCACACCCCAGTCCTTACATGACCCTTCTACCTGTCCCATCCACTATTTCCTGGCACAGAAAATATCCTTGACATATAACAAGCAAGGTCAAAAAAGCATATCTCTTTGAGTGCCAGAGGGGTACGCAACACATTGCAAAGCCATGCACTGTGTACCCCTCTGGTACTTAAAGGTTTAAACCCTTGGTTGCTACAGAGATCTCCAATGCATTGCTTCGCAATGAGTTGGAGATCCATATACAATATAAGGGGTTAAATAATAACCTGTAGAGGGGTGTATAAACTGGTGTAAGGACACTGAGATTGCACTGGCCACACCCAGAATGTAAAATGTGGGTGTGGCCAGCACAGCTAAGACTCCGCTCAAAATCTGGAGCTCTAAGCTGTTGCCTACTTTGCCTATTGTGAAATGCAGCTCTGGGGATATGATAGGGAAAGAGTGAATTTTATTCATGCTGCTGAGACACAAGCAGCAAGATGTGGAGGTGGGTGTTTTGAAAAATGGAGGTGTTAAGATACTTTACATTCTTCCCTGAGCACCATAGTGTGAGTACAATTACATAAAATAGTGTTTTTATTTTTTTCAGGACCATGAATAGCGGCATAACTCTTATGCCGTTTTCATATTGTTTCTGTGATACTGCACTTAGAGGATACAGATTTGTTACACCCTGTTCTTATGTTCTAATGGCTGGAAGTTGGTTTGAGCCTACCTTCCTGTAATGGTGGAATATCACACAACTTACTGAAGTTTCTACCAGTGTAAGCACTTAAAGGGATAGTAAACCTTGAAAATAAGTTTGTTTTATATTGTAGCCCTTAAAAAAACATGAAAATTGATATAAGTCTTACCTCCCAAACCTTTATGGTTTGGGAGATATTCAGAAGCAAAGTTTCCCCCTGAGTGATGTCACCGTTCTAGCTCTCAGATTTGGAATCCGGTCCCGGGACCAGCTGCGGCTCTCCAGTAGTGCCAAGATCACGATCTTTAAAAACAATTTCTTAATTGGAATGGTCTACAAAGTGTGCTTGCAAGCCAGGCACGCTTTGTACACAGTTCCAGTTAAGTAGTTCTTTTAGAGATCGTGATCTCGGAACTGCTATAGAGCTGCCGGTTGATCTGTGGACCGAATTCCAAATCTGTCCACTAGATGGCAGACTTGGCTGAAGCAGCCAGGAAAAGGGAACTTTATTTTACTTCTGAATATTTACCAAACCATAAAGGTTTGAGAGATAAGACTTATATTATATCATTTTTCATGTTTTTTAAGGGCTACAATATAAAATAAACATATTTTCAAGGTTTACTATCCCTTTAAATGAGAGGCCATATATGCCACTCTTACAAATGAGTATACACTTAACGGCTGTTTGTGGTGAAAGTGTCACTTTTTTGGATCATTTTCTCCTACATTTAGTGATTACAGTGACTGTGGTTGGCAGGATGGAGTATTTACCTTAATACTTTGACTGCTAGAGCAATCCATTGCTCTGCAATGAGTTATACAGCCCTCTGACTCTCAAAGAGTTAAAGGAGCAGCACCACTCTGGACATTCTCTGGAATCATCATCTTTCATATTAGGACTGTGTATATTTTTATATATATATTTTATTTAACTTTTCACGTTTGGATTTTCCTTTCTTTTTTCCCACTACATTAACATATTAAAGGGATAGTAATACTTAAAATGTAAAAAAAAATATGTTGTAGAGTGTATCCCCCTGAGTAAAACAAGGGCACTCCCACTGCTGAAAGGTGTTTCATTCAAAAGTTATTAATTTTCAAAGTTTAATTTTTAGGTGCAATATCACAGTGGCCTGAAATTGTACAGTGGTGCTGTTGCTACACCATCCTATGGAGATTTATGGTCAACTGACCAGAGCTGTCCATTGGATGGTGTAGCAACAGCGCCACTGTACAATTTCAAGCCACTGTGATATTGCACCTAAAAAATTCAACTTTGAAAATTAATAACTTTTGAATGAAACACCTTTCAGCAGTGGGAGTACCCTTGTTTTACTCAGGGGGATAAACCCTACAACATATTTTTTTTTACATTTTAAGTATTACTATCCCTTTAACCTTATTATTTATTCTTTGAATATTTAAGTTTGAGTGCTTTTTGTTTTTTTCTTGTCACATACAGAGGCAATGTTGTGCGTAGCACACTTAATCCTGTGACTGCCAGAGTGGTAGGAATGCACTGCAACGCAATGCATTCCATACCACTCTGGCACTCAAAGGGTAAAAAGCTATACTGTTTGTGTCACACACAGAGGCTATGCTATTAGTGGCTCACACAGAAGCCATGCTGTTAATGACTCACACAGTAGGTATGATACTAGTGGCTAACAATGAGGCTATGTTGTCAGTGGGGAACACAGAAGCTGAGGTGCTCATGGCTCACATACAGTCTAAGTTGTTAGTGGCTCACATTGAGGCTATGCTATTAGTGGCTCACTTAGAGGCTGTCCTGTATGTTACTCACATAAAGACTATGCTGTTAGGGGCTCACACAGGGACTATTCTACTTTTGGCTCATTTAGAGGTGGTGTTTTCAGTGACTCACACAGAGGCTGTGTTACCTGTGGCACAAATAGAGTCCATATTGTTAGTGGATCATGTAGATGCAAGCTGTTAATGGCTCACATTGAGGCTGTGCTATTACTGGCTCATGAGAAAGCCATGCTGCTAATATCTGCCCACATAGAAGCTATGCTGTTTTTGGTTCTCATAGAGGCTGTGCTGTTAGTGGCTCAAACCTGGACTATCCTGTTAGTGGCTCGCATAATGTCTGTTGCAACAGCAATAGCTCAGTATAAGAACTGACAGCACTTTAAGGAAAGGTAAACCGACATCTTTATTCCCTTTATTCTGACATCACAACCAGAGAACTGCCATCTATGCAACATTCAGAGAATCACTCCCTTTCTCGTGCTGACTGGAAGCATGTATGGCTATACTGGATTAACAACATTATATAAAATTGTAAATGAGCACCATCGTGATGACATGATAAGAGTAAAATGCATATCACAGTAAATAAAATGAGACTTGAACTGCCTCACAGTAAACATCATAGAATTGATGGTTTATTATACTGAATCAGCACAGAAATTAATTTCCATCATGATGGGGGTTGTATAACTAATTAGCATGAAGAGCCTTGTTCATTATCAGAATTAACCAGGCAAATCTTGCACTAACTGAGAATGATCATTCACAGGAAGAACAGACAGATTGATAGTTCTTTCTCAGTTCTATGAGTAGTGATTTCTTTGTTTTTAGTTGGTGGAGTTATTCGTCTTGTTAACCCTTTGAGTGCCAGAGAGGTACACAACACATTGCAAAGCAAAGCAATGCGTTGCATACCCCTCTGGCACTCAAAGGGTTAATCCTGATAACTAACAAGAATTCTCCATGCTATCTAGCTACATAACCCCACCATCATGATGGAAATGTGTCCTTGTGCTGATTCATTATATTAAGCCATTGGTTCTATTATATTTACTGCAAGAAGGTTCAAGTGTCCTTTTTAGTTATTATGGAAAGAGTTTGCTGTTTTTCATGCCATGGCAACGGATATCATATTTGATTGTACATAATGTTGTTAATTTAGGAATAGTCACACATGCTGCTTTTCAGCTCCAGAAAGAAAGACATGTCACAAACAGATGTAATTATCTGAATGTAATGTCTGAATAAAGGTATTCATCTTATCCTGGAGCACTAGCCTTTTCTATAGTGTGAGCAACTAACAACCACTGTATCTCTGTCTGCTCATTCTAGTGATTCACAGCCCCAGTCCTTAAAGGGATAGTAATACTTCGTTTTAACTTTATTTTATTTTGTAGGCATTAAAAAAACATGAAGAATGATATGTCTTATCTCTCAAACCTTTATGGTTTAAGAGATATTCACAAGCAAAGTGTCCCCCTCCCACCCCTTTTACTGATGTAACACTTCTCAGCCAGGGCAGAAGGGAGCTGCCCAGGTAGACTGCAGAGAGGGACAATCTTCAATTAAGATAAGGGAAAAACCTGAAAAGCTTGTCAAGGGGGGAAGGGCTTTCATTGTTTTCATAGGAATAAGAGTGTCCCCTTCTGTTATCTGTCCAGTCTATGGACTGCATTCCACATCTGAGAAGAGATGGTTTACACTAGGTAAAAGGGGCGGGAGGGGGAAACTTTGCTTGTGAATATCTCATAAACCATAAAGGATTGAGAGATAAGACTTATATCATTCTTCATGTTTTTTTAATGCCTACAAAATAAAATAAAGTTAAAACGAAGTATTACTATCCCTTTAAGATACACTAGTAGTTCAGGGTTTCATTATCATCCTACTTAAACTCAGCTGCATTAATCACAATCACTGAACTACTGATTAGCTATCAGTGATCAAGTAGATAAAAAAACGAAATTTATTTAAAATCAATAAAGGCACATTGGCATTAACGTTTATCCTTATTTTTATTGTTGAAGGCTTTATTGGTTGATTAAGCAGTTTGTATGCTGCTAAACACATACCGTATGCCTTTAATGCTAATGTGCCTTTATTGATTTTTAATAAAAATTCCTTTTTTTGGATTAGAATGGCTACATTCTTTTATTTTTCAGTTTTATTTCTATTTATTTGTATTTACCCATTCCTGTGTTCCACCCTTTTGGACATCATTCAAATCGGATAATAACAGTGAACATGCAAGAAATCGTTCCTGAGAATTTCATCTGGACTAGGCTGACCAGATCTCACCTTTAAAGGGATAGTAATGTTTCATAATAAAAGCAGCTCTAATTAATCATCATAGTATTTGGACTTTGGAGAGTGTTATTTCAGTACTATCAGAGTTGTAGTACAAGAGTAATTCAGTGACAAAGTATCCCGCTCCCGCCCCTTTTACTGATGTAACACTCTTCAGCCAGATCAGAAGGGAGGTTCCCAGGTAGACTGCAGAGAGGGACAATCTTCAATTAAGATAAGGGAAAAACCTGAAAAACTTGTCAAGGGGGGCAGGGCTTTCATTGTTCTCATAGGAAGAAGATTGTCCCCTGCTGTTATCTGTCTGGTCTTACAACTCGATACCCTGTCTGAGAAGAGATGGCTTACACTAGGTAAAATGGGCGGGAGAGGAAACTTTGCTTGTGAATATCTCTCAAACCATAAAGGTTTGATAGATAAGACATATCTTTCTTCATGTTTTTTAATGCCTACAAAATAAAATAAAGATAAAACGAAGTATTACTATCCCTTTAACCGGGGACACATAGGAAATAGGCATATTTCACTACTTCACTGAAATCAAAACAACCCTTAAGTATGCATTTTTCATATGTGTCCCCGGTTAAAGCATACCTCCCAAGTGTCCCTCTTTGAGGCCAAAATCCCCCTGTCCCTCTTTTCTACTCAGGTGTCCCTCTTTTTAGGAGATCCGACTGTGTAGTGTGTATAGAAGAGTATCACATTGCTCCACAGCAATAAAACTCACATTAATGTTTAGATAATCTTCAGTATATGTGTTTGTAAATTAATGTGTAAGTAAAATACTTTAGTCTTGCTCTAAATCCTTTATTCAGTTACACAAAGAGGTGTCAATAGGTCACAAAGTAGCATAAAAATTATCAGTAATGCCCCGCCCACCAGCCACACCCCCATAAAAAACACCTAAAACACAAGTGTCCCTCTTCGGCCATTTTAAAATGTTGGGAGGTATGTTAAAGGTGAGGTCTGGTCACCCTAATCTGGACCCAAGCAGGGATGGGTAAAGTACCTTGCATGCTATATATGTTGGTTATGGGTATAAGCTCTTTGATCAACCATTTATAAATGTGAGTTGATATGTTATATTTATACTGATATTGGAGTGTTGTTGATAATACATTATTGGCTCCCCTTTGTTTTTTTGGTTCTTTTAAATGATCTTATGACTCTCAGCTTTGTCACCAGATCCTATGGAGTACTGGACCAAGTGTCAGGTGCTTTGTTTGCAATGTACATGATACACTACACTCTGCTAATTTGGGTTTCCTCCTCTGGTTACTTAAACACTAAAACATCTAAGTTGTAACAGACCCAGCTGTCATTTATTGTACCATTTATTTTGTTTGTATTTCAATAATTCTGTAAGTTCAAATAGGCATAATGTTTACACTGTCTATGTTGCTCAGGGAAGGAGTTTAGGGGAGGACTTGTAGCAGGAAGTGAATGTAACAGGATATCCTGAGAGGTACAGGCCAGCAGTAAGGAAAGAAGGAATCATAGCAATGCTGTGCATCTATAGAGTTCTTGCATAAATACAAAACTTACTAGTTTATTAAGCAACTCCTCCCCGGATAAGGCATAAGGTCAGTATATTAGTTAATTTTACTGTTTGTGTTAATAATAATGCAGTAGATAGAGTTTATGGATGAGATATTAATGTGTATATTTCTGTACTTTTGGTCAGTTCTTACAGTGAATTTTTTGAGTTAAAGTAATAGTGTTCAATATTCAGATACCGCTGCACGTGCTTGCAAGATGGTGATGTAATGACAGTTAATGGACTGCAACCTGAGGGCATACTGAGCTGCAACATAGCAAAAGAGTTCCTTATGGAGAAAGAAGCTGTAGATCAGGAATTTGAAAGCCTACCTCAAATGGAAACAGAAGGTACAAAGGAAAAGGACTCAAAAGGAGTAGTTAAAGGCAAAAATACAATTATTTCTGAACTTCAGTATCACGCACCTGTCAGGGCAGAACTCCCTCGACGGTCAGAACGATCACATATAGCTACACAAAAAATGCTTGTTTACCAAAGGGATGAATGCTGTAGAAAAGAAAAAAGGTTGACTGTTTTGTATGAACAATGGAAAATAGATGTTCGGAAAGCAAGACAGGACATAAAATCTAATATATCTGATAAGAAGCTTGCCGAAATTGCTGATACTCCAGAGGGTAAAATTAACTGTATTATGACAATCTTCAGTGAAATAAGGGAACATATCACACCTGTCACTGATTTAAGGTGTAAAGTTGATGCATGTGAAGCCGTGACCAATGACATTGTTAAAATTGTGTTAGAAAGAATAGCAACTGTAGATGGAACTTTTGAGGCAGAAAAGGAAAAGGGACGTCTACATGAACTTTCAGCTCATAGTTATGTTCGCTCCATATATGGTTCTGATGCTTCACAAACAAGTGTCAGCAGCTGTGCTAGGTCATCTTGAGCAGCGAGCAAACAGGTAGATGCTGCAGCAGAATTAGCTGCTGAATATCAGATGATGCAAATGGAAAGGCAACAAAGGTAATAGATAAGAACTTTAGAAGAGAAACTCAAAAGGGAATTGGAAAGTCAAAAGTTTGAATTAGCATGTCTGCAATTAGAAAAGGATTTAGAAGTTGCATGGGCCAGAGTAAAATCCTATGATGAAGAATTAAAGCAAGATATGAAAGATCAGATAATAAAAAATGAACTTGAAAGTCAGATAAACAAAACTACAAAATGTCCGCAGTACAATGTTGTCCAGTCAACAACTATCAATGAAGTGTCTCATCTTGCTCAAGCAGTTCAGGACAGTATAGCAATCAACAGTTTACCTGTGCCTGAGCCTACAGTATTCAGTGGAGACCCAATCCAGTTTGTAGTCTGGAAAGCTTAATTTATGTCACTTATGACAGAAAGGGCATCTCAGCAGCTGATAAACTTTAGTGTTCGAAAAAGTATATAAGCGGTTCAGCACACAGATGTCTTGAAGGCACCTTTTATCAAAATGATGACGAAACCTATAAAGATGCTTGGAACAAGCTTAACCAAAGATATGGACAACCCTTTTGTAACGGACCCTAGGCCGTTACTATGGAGGTTCACTTGGTTCACAAAAAAGACCTGACTTTCACCAAAGCGGCCAAAATGCAGAGGCTCCACTGAGTCTGAGTTCCCATTGTTTCCATGTTTACCCCTGTCCCTTATCCATGAAGTTCAGCCCTTTGTGACATTGTGTGCCCATTGTTGCTAAATTTAATCATGTTAATTTAATTATAGAATGTTTTGTGCCCTTTTGTTAACTGTTTGACTTGATGCAATTAACTCTGCTTAAAAGAGCTGAATTCAGCCAAAATAAAGTGTGTTCAGTTTTGGAACCTGACTGGCGTGCTGTGTCGTTCGTTTGGGGTGGTATCAAGGGTCTTCTTTTGACCCCCATCCTGGGATAGCTGGAGCGGAGCACCGGAGACATCACCCTTCCCTGGCGGCCCCTGCAAGAGGGAGACCCGGCATAGCAGGCTAAGTCAATCTGAGGACTTAGGATCCTGTTACACTGGTGGCAGCGGTGGGATCTTACTTTTTCACAGAGAACTGCAACTGGGACCAGCATCCAGGGGGAGATACAGCCACAGGCTTGACCCCGGTCCCAGCAACATAACGGAGGCCAGCCCAGCAGGGGGACCATCTTGCTCGCCATTCTGTGGGATGCGGAACACTGTTGGAAGTCAAGGGGGTGCGATGGCCGATGTTTACAGGCAGCGCTCAGTGGCTGAGCTCCAAATTATGGCAGAGGAACGCGGACGAGACGCCAGGGGACTGAAAAAAGGTGAATTAATAAATCTCCTCCAAGCTATGGATGAGGAGATCGTGGATCGGGCCAGGGTTACAGATTTGCCCCAGGATGATTCCTACAGTAACCCTTCCAATGCGGTAGGATCTCCGCCACCGATTCAACCCGTGCCAGCTACCTCAAATATTGTGAATCAGAGGGTGGCCGACAGATTGGCGCTGGCCGGCCCAGACCCATCGCCTGACTTTAGGATAAGGACAATTCTTGCTGTGGAAAAGGAGTACCTGGAGGAGTTATCCCAAAATCGTTCAGGGCCCCCCAGTCACAGCAATGACTCCAGAATGGACTCATCGGATCACCACCGTCGCCTCCCCCATCAACTATTTAAAACTTTTGACGATGCAGGAGGGGACATTGATGGGTTTTTAAGGGACTTTGAGCGACAATGCCAAGTGATCCAGGTTAATCGCCAGGACTGGGTCCCAATCCTAGCAGGCAAGCTCACGGGGAGGGCTGCGGATGCATACCGTGCCATACCAGATGCTTGGATTACCGATTACCCCGAGGTAAAGCGAAGACTGCTCCAAAGGTATGCAGTGACCCCTGATGCATACCGGAGGCAATTCAGGGAAGGAAGCCGCCAACCTAAAGAAACCCACACGGAGTGGGTATACAAAATGGAGCGGGCATGCCGTAGCTGGTTGCAAGGGGCAGGGGCCAGGACCTGGGAAGACTGTTGTCAGCAAATTCTGTTGGAACAATTTTTCTATCAAGTTACCCCAGAGGTGCGGGATTGGGTCCATGATCAAGCACCCCGCACGGTTACCACGGCCACAGAATTGGCCGACAAATTTGAAGAATCTAGACGGCGAAGCCCTCGAGGAAACACCCTTCTGGGGACCCCGGGATCAAGTAGTACCCACTCGGCCGGAACCCCAGCTCCTGCCACTCGGACGGCTATCTCGGTTCCCACACGGGACACAAGTTACTTCCAGCCTCGGTCCAACTCCAATCCTCGGTGCTATCAATGCCAGCAGTATGGTCACCTGCGTCCCAACTGCCCCCAGAACCGGACTGTGCAAAGACCCCCAGGTGGTTCTTCCAGGTGGAACTCTCAGCCCTCCCAAATGAGAGGGGCTCCCAGACCAATTCACTGTGTCAGTGAAGCAGTGGACACCGAGTCAGTTTGGCCTTCTCCCCAGGAAGTTGTGCGGGGCCCCACAGATCGGTCACCATGGGGCTATTACCATGAAGTTGCCCTCGCTCGGGAGGGGCCCTCCGACAATAGAAGCCATCATATGCAGCCCATTAAAGTGGATGGCTATCCCACAGAAGGACTAAGGGATTCCGGGGCCACACTCACCTTGGTGCAACCCGGATGCTTATTACCCCGCCACCGCACGGACCAGGTTGTGGAAGTCCGCGTAGCGGGTGGGAAAATATATCGCTCACCTATGGCCCGAGTACACCTGGACTGGGGTAGTGGACAAGGATACAAAAATGTTGGGGTGATGCCTGGATTGCCAGCGGATGTACTATTGGGCAACGACTTGGGCCGGTTGGAGAGCCAATTTACCGACCCACGACCGGAGGATTGCCAGGCCGTTACCCGTTCACAAACCAGACAAGCAGTTGTAAGCCCCCCGACTACTCCACCTAGCCCCAGACCCGATGACCGGCCCTTCCAGTGGGTTCCCCCAGACGAGTTCCGGACGGCCCTACAGACAGATCCCACACTACAGGGGTACAGGGAACAGGCCGACACGGGGAGGACTGGCCCTAATGGGGAAGTTTTTAGCTGGGACAATGGACTGTTATATAGGCAGACTAGGTCCATGGGACAGGGACAGACAGAGGTTCTCAAAAAACAATTACTTGTCCCTGCGGCTCACCGAGCCGCCTTGCTGTCCCTGGCTCATGAGGTGCCGCTGGCCGGTCACCTCGGAGCCAAGCGTACAGAACAGCGGCTCACCAGAGCTTTTTACTGGCCCCAACTGTCTAAAAATGTTAGCACGTTCTGCCGGACCTGTGACCTTTGTCAGCGGGTCGGCAAGCGTGGAGACCGCCCCCGGGCACCTTTACAATCTCTTCCCATCATCGGGGTTCCTTTCCAACGCGTGGCTGTGGATATTGTGGGACCCTTGGCCAGGTGCAGCCGCTCGGGGAAAAAATTCATACTAACAGTAGTGGACTTCGCCACTCGGTACCCTGAGGCAGTTGCCCTGGCCAACATCACCGCAGAATCTGTAGCAGACGCACTGATTAAAATCTTCACCCGGGTTGGGTTCCCCCAGGAGATATTATCAGATCAGGGCACTCAGTTCACGTCTGAATTACTGCAGCAGGTATGGAAGTTGTGCAGAGTTAAAGCACTCCACACCACAGCATACCATCCCCAGACTAATGGGCTTTGCGAACGGTTCAATGGAACCCTGAAGCAAATGCTCAGAGCCTTTACGGACTCCCACCGAGATTGGGAGCAGTATCTGCCTCATCTCCTCTTTGCCTACCGAGAGGTGCCACAGGAGTCCACAGGCTTTTCTCCCTTTGAACTACTCTTTGGGAGACGAGTTCGAGGACCCCTGAATATCCTCCGGGAATACTGGGAAGGGAAGTGTGAGGCAGAGGAAACTCCCGCAGTAACATATGTGTTGGAGCTCCGGGAGCGCTTGGAGACTCTGATGGGCATGGCCCGACAGAACCTCCAAACCGCCCAGACCCGCCAGCAACAGTACTACAATAGGCAAACCCAGGACAGGGAATTTATCGTAGGGCAGAAGGTACTGGCCCTGCGGCCGGTCCGCCAAAATAAACTTCAGACAGCCTGGGAAGGTCCCTACCAGATAGTAGATCGTCAAGGGGAAACCACCTACCTAATAGCCAAGGGACCCCAGTTGAAGGACAGGCGGGTCTGTCACATTAATGCTCTGAAAGCATATGAGGAGCGGCCTGAGGAGATTCTGGCCATATGCACCTTGGCCAGTCAGGAAACTGAAGATAGGGAATTGCCAGACTTATTAGCGGACACCCACAGTACGGTTCCACTCAGCCCGGTGCCCCTAGGGGCCCATCTTACCCCGGAGCAGCGGGTACAACTGCACAGTATTGTCACCCGGTGGCCCAATCTCTTCTCGGCTTTACCGGGTCGCACGACCCTAACAGAGCATAAGGTGGAAACCTTAACACAGACACCGCTCCGGCAACCCGCTTACCGGGTACCCGAGGCTGTCAAAGCCTCTATTCAGAAGGAACTTAGGGAAATGCAGGACCTAGGAGTCATTGAGGAGTCAGACAGTCCTTGGGCTTCTCCGGTAGTCCTGGTCCCCAAAAAGGATGGCACCACACGTTTCTGTGTGGACTACCGGCGACTCAATGACAAGACAGTAACCGACGCTTATCCCATGCCCCGGGTAGACGACCTCCTGGATAAACTTGCTGGAGCTCGCTTCGTCACCACCCTAGACTTAAGCAAAGGGTACTGGCAAATTCCCATGGCTCCGGAGGCAGTGGCCAAATCTGCCTTCATCACCCCATTTGGCCTGTACCAATTCACGGTCATGCCATTCGGGATGAGGAATGCGCCCGCCACCTTCCAAAGGCTGGTGGATCACTCGCTGACGGGGGCACAGGAATTTGCTTGCGCTTATCTAGATGATATAGCGATCTTTAGTGAGTCCTGGGAGGAGCACTTGTTGCATGTGGAGGCAATCTTGGGGCGCATACAGCAGGCAGGGTTGACCATACGGCCCGACAAATGTCAGTTTGGGATGGGGGAGGTTCAATATCTTGGCCACAGGGTAGGTAGCGGGTGTCAGAGACCTGAACCGGCCAAAATTGAGGCCATTGTAAACTGGCCTCAGCCCCAGACCAAAAAACAGGTCCTCGCGTTCCTGGGAACCTCGGGCTACTACCGTCGGTTTGTCCCCAGGTACAGTGACCTGGCGAAACCCCTGACTGATCTCACCAAAAAAGCCCTGCCCCGGGTAGTAAATTGGACCCCCGACTGCACCCAAGCATTCGAAGCCCTCAAGACTGCGCTAGGCAAAGGTCCTGTCCTCACTGCTCCCAACTTTAACCAACCCTTTCTGGTCCATACAGATGCCTCAAACGTCGGGTTGGGAGCAGTGCTAAGTCAAATGGACGCCACAGGGGCTGAGCATCCTATCGCATTTCAAAGTCGCAAGCTCCTGGACCGAGAAGTGGGATACTCCGCCATTGAAAAAGAATGTTTGGCACTAGTTTGGGCTATAAAGCGGTTTCAGCCCTACCTATATGGCCGAGAATTCACAGTACTCACGGACCATAACCCCCTTGTATGGCTGAATAGAACATCTGGGGATAATGGGCGCTTGCTGCGATGGAGTTTAGCTTTACAGCCCTACACTTTCACGGTTCAATACCGGTCAGGCAAACAGAACAGCAACGCTGACGGATTATCACGCCAGGAGGACATCTAAACAGCTAGGAGTGCTACGGGGTTTTTCCAGATTGGAAATCCCAAGCCCTTCTCTGAAAACGGAGTGAAGGACTTGGATGCCCGAAAGGGGGGGTGATGTAACGGACCCTAGGCCGTTACTATGGAGGTTCACTTGGTTCACAAAAAAGACCTGACTTTCACCAAAGCGGCCAAAATGCAGAGGCTCCACTGAGTCTGAGTTCCCATTGTTTCCATGTTTACCCCTGTCCCTTATCCATGAAGTTCAGCCCTTTGTGACATTGTGTGCCCATTGTTGCTAAATTTAATCATGTTAATTTAATTATAGAATGTTTTGTGCCCTTTTGTTAACTGTTTGACTTGATGCAATTAACTCTGCTTAAAAGAGCTGAATTCAGCCAAAATAAAGTGTGTTCAGTTTTGGAACCTGACTGGCATGCTGTGTCGTTCGTTTGGGGTGGTATCAAGGGTCTTCTTTTGACCCCCATCCTGGGATAGCTGGAGCGGAGCACCGGAGACATCACCCTTCCCTGGCGGCCCCTGCAAGAGGGAGACCCGGCATAGCAGGCTAAGTCAATCTGAGGACTTAGGATCCTGTTACACCTTTGTTATTCAAAGATCATTCAGGGAAAGGCTATCAAAGTGGCCTAAAATACAATACAAAGATGCAGAAGGTTTGAGAGCATTTTCTGACTTTTTAAATGCCTGCCTACAAGCAGTACCTCATGTTAAAGGACTGGATATATTGAATGACTGTGAAGAGAACCACAAGTTGGTACAGAAACTTCCTGACTGGGCAGCTTCCAGGTGGAACTGTCAAGTCTCAACCTCCCTTATGGATGTCAAACATTTTCCAAGCTTTGAGGATATTGCAAAGTTCATGTCCAAGGGAGCAGAGATTATGTGTAATCCTATCACTGCCCTTCATGCTTTACATTTACGTGAGTCACCTGTAGAGAGAAGAGCCTTAAAGGAAACCAAAAGAAACAAAGCAACTGTTCTTAAAACGCAAGCAAACTGAAACAATAATAAACAGACAACAGCAAAGGGACAGTTAAAGGGATAGTAATACTTCATTTCATCTGTATTTTATTTTGTAGGCATTAAAAAAACATGAACAATTCTATAAGTCTTATCTCTCAAACCTTTATGGTTTAAGAGATATTCACAAGCAAAGTACCCCCCCCCCCTGTTCAGCCAGATCAGAAGGGAGGTGCCCAGGTAGACTGCAGAGAGGGACAATCTTCAATTAAGATAAGGGAAAAAGCTGAAAAACTTGTCAAGGGGAAGGGCTTTCATTGTTTTCATACAAAGAAGATTGTCCCCTGCTGTTACCTGTCTGGTCTTACAACCAGATTCACATCTGAGATGAGATGGCTTACACTAGGAAAAAGGGGCGGGAGGGGGAAACTTTGCTTGTGAATATCTCTTAAACCATAAAGGTTTGAGAGATAAGACTTATATCGTTCTTCATGTTTTTTTAATGCCTACAAAATAAAATAAAGATAAAACGAAGTATTACTATCCCTTTAAAATTGCCATGCATGATGTGTCAAGATGACAATCATCAAATTAGCAAGTGCCCAAAACTCATGGAAAAGTCTCTGAAAGACAGAAGATTGTATGTCAAAGACAATAAACTCTGTTATGGATGTCCAAGACCAGGTCACTGTGCTAAAGAATGTCGCCATCTCCACATATGTGAAGTATGCAAATTGCGACATCCCACATTTCTTCATGATTACAACTATGAGATTAATGGAAATAGAAAACAACCAGTGTCCACGATAAGCACTACACATGTACATGAAAGTGAACCTACTAATGCCATGTCACTTAACGTCATAAGCAAAGGTCATTCAGTCATTACATCTATGATAATACCCGTATGGGTATCATCTGTTAAAAATCCTTCCAATGAACGCTTGTATATGCTTTGTTAGATACTCAGAGTGACACTACATTTATTGACGAAGAAATAAGTAATGTTCTGCAAGTAGATACTCACCCAATAAAACTCAAACTTACCACCATGATAGGCGAAAATATGATCATCAAAAGTAACAGAGTATCTGATCTTCACGTGAGAGGATACAATTTCTCAGTACATATCAATCTTCCACCGCTATACACAAAGGAGTGTATTCCTATTAATCATGATCAAATACCAATGCAAGAAACAGCAAAAAACTGGGCTCACTTGAAAGTATCTAAATTTCTGTATGACCGCACCAAAAGAAAACACAACTCAGAGGGTTAATAAAAACAACAAATAGTACCTTTATTTTCTTATCTGTTAAAACCACGATGAGGTGAATGAAGGGCTGTATGGCCAAGTAATACACTGGTGTATGCTTCAGATAGAGGTGCCCCAATGTGGGAACAAAGAGAGCCCTAGACCGGCACATTGTGGTTACACTCTCATGGTTACAATGATGTGGTGTCGCAGTTAACCATTTGGATACTTTGTTGAGTATTGAAGTTCCGTTGAGACATTGGAGCCGCTTATTTTATACAATCTCACTTGAAGGTAATCACAGATGAAATTCCACCTCTTCTCAATTGTGAAATAGGTTTATTGATCGGCTACAACTTCCCTAGATTGCTAGCTCCTAGACAAGTCATACTAGGTAAGGAAGATGAACCTTATGCTATCCTGACAGACTTAGGATGGGGTATTATAAGCTACTCCACACCAAGCATTAACATATCAACAACAGTCAGTCTTTGCCAGAGAATAACCACAAAGGAGATACCATCTTTAACACCTGTGGAGGCAAATCGTATACTAGAGTCGGACTTTAAGGATGGCACAACAGATGACAAGATCATTTCTCAAGAGGGTACTATGTTCCTAGAACAACTCAAGAACAATATAAGGAAAAATGCTCAAGGACATTATGAAATGCCCCTTCCATTTAAACAGTGTCCATACTTACCTGACAACAGGAAACTTGCTGAAATCAGAGTCAATCATTTGAACAAGAAGTTCTATAAAAATGAGTCATATAAGACAGACTACATCACTTACATGAAGGATATCACTGAGAAAGGTGTTGTATAAATAGTGAAGGCAGAAGGCTATGATGGTGAAAGGTGGTATATATCCCATCATGGCATCTATCACCCAAAGAAGCCAGACAAACTAAGGGTTGTTTTTGATTGTTCTGCAAAATTTAAAGGCACGAGTCTTAATGAACATTTTTTAACAGGACCAAACATAATAAACAATCTTATAGGTGTTCTTTTGAGGTTCAGAAGACATCCCATAGCTTTAATATGTGATATTGAAAAAATGTTCCACCAGTTCCATGTCAGAGAAAGTGACAGGGATTATCTACTCTTCCTGTGGTGGGAAAACTGAGACACAAGTCCAGCGTTTCAAGATTACCAAATGAAAGTGCATCTTTTTGGTGCAGTATCCTCACCAGGATGTGCAAACTATGGATTAAAATATTTGGCCAATGAGTATAGTCAAACACACTCATTAGGCGCTCAGTTAATCATAAAAGACTTTTATGTTAATGATTGAGTCACAAGCGTGGAGACAGTAGAAAAGGCCATTCATTTGGCAAGGGAAGCACGAAAGTTTTGTGCTAAAGGTGGTCTTCAACTTCACAAGTTTATATCAAGTGACAACGCTGTTCTGCAAAGCATACCGGCATCGCTAAGTGAACAAGAGGATACAAAACGCTTGATTCTAAAGGGAGTGCAAAAACAAATATATCAAAAAGAAATAGATATTCTGAGTCAGAAGAAACAACTTCCAGGTCATAACAAACTTCATCATCTGGACTCCTTCATAGATACAGATTGTATGATCAAGGTGGGAGGAAGATTAAACCACTCATCATGCACTCACTCATTCAAGCATCCACTGAAACTTCTTAAGGATCATCATGTAACAAAACTAATAATTGCACACTGTCATGAAAATGTAAAGCATCAAGGAAAAGGTTTTGCGATTAATGAAATCAGATCCTATGGGTACTGGATACCTGGAATAAGCAGAACTGTTACATCCTACATTCATAATTGTGTAACTTGTAGAAGGCTGAGAAAATCCCTTGAAGGCCAGAGAATGAATGATCTCCCCACAGAACATATAGAGCCTTCTCCACCTTTTGTATATTGCAGTATGGATTGCTTTGTTCCTTTCATGACTAAAGAAGGAAGAAAACAGTACAAAATGTACGGACTGCTTATCACATGTTTTTGGTCAAGAGCCATTCATATAGAAATGTTAGAAGATATTTCTACTGATGTGTTTATTAACAGTCTAAAGTGCTTTATTGCTATTCGAGGCTCATTTCTACAGATCAAATGTGATCAAGGCACCAATTTCATAGGTGCAAAGAACTAACTGAACTCAGCATTACAGGAGCTTGATTCAGAAAGGCTCACTACCTTTCTTGCCAATAAACAGTGCGATTTTGTTATGAATGCCCCTCATTCCAGTCATGCAGATGGTGTATGGGAGCGTCAAATCAAAACTGTATAGAGTTTTCTTAATGCTACAGTCTCCCTTTCATGAGGCAGACTCAATGATGCTTCACTACATACTTTGTTTTATGAAGCCATGGCAATAGTTAATAGTCACCCCCTTTCAGTGGATAACTTGAATGATCCCAAGAGCTTAGAACCACTCACACCTAACCATCTGATCACTATGAAATCCACTACAGCCTTGCCACCACCTGGAGAGTTCATAAGAGAAGATGTATATGGGAAAAGGAGATGGAGAAGGGTATGGTATCTTATTGAACAGTTTTGGAGTAGATGGAAAAAGGAATATCTACACAACATCGCTGTTAGATAATGTTGGCACACTCCCAAGAGAAACTTTAGAATTGGTGACATACAGATGATACTTTTCCAAGAAATGAATGAAGACTAGGAAGAATCATCAACACGGTAAGGAGAGTCACAATAGCACTTAGAGACAAGAAACTAAACAAGAAAGGATACCGGACAAACAAGACTTCAATAATAGAGAGACCAGCTCAGAAGTTGATATTGTTATTGGAAGCTGATTAAATTAGTCTTTAAAAAGGACCTTAACTTGCCTTGTATGTTGTTTTGACTAAGATTTTACAAGTTCAAATTATTCATGCTTAAAAAACATTTATAATTTGGTGGGAGTGTAACAGACCTAGATGTCATTTATCGTACCATTTATTTTGTTTGTATTTCAATAATTCTGTAAGTTCAAATAGGCATAATGTTTACACTGTTTATGTTGCATAGGGAAGGAGTTTAGGGGAGGACTTGTAGCAGGAAGTGAATCTAACAGGATATCCTGAGAGGTACAGGCCAGCAGTAAGGAAAGAAGGAAACATAGCAATGCTGTGCATCTATAGAGTTCATGCATAAATACAAAACTTACTAGTTTATTGAGCAACCCCTCCCTGGATAAGGCATAAGGTCAGTATATTAGTTAATTTTACTGTTTGTGTGAATAATAATACAGTAGATAGACAAAGTTTATGGATGAGATATTAATGTGTATATTTCTGTACTTTTGTTCAGCTCTTATGGTGAATTTTTGGAGTTAAAGGAATAGAGTTCAATAAAATTTCATACACCATCAGTAAAGTTTTGGCCATCATTTGGGAAGGGTCTGCTACATAAGCATTTGTCCTACTAACACAATTTATAGGAGAACTATGCTTGTAGGAGGGAGTGGCTCTTGATGGGAAGCAGAGACGGCCAGGACCGGATTTACATTCTAGGGGCCCCTAGACAATGCACTATAGGTGCTCTTAATTCTGCCCATGACCACATCTCCCTGCTCACATGACCCTGTCCCATACACTGTTTCCTCGCATAGAAAATACCCTTGGCCTATAACAAGCAAGAACCAAAAAAAAATATCTCTAGTGTCCAAGGGATTAAATAAAAGCCTGTAAATGGGTATAAAACTGGGGCCGAGATGCTGAAATTGCTCTGGCCACACTTACAAACATAGAGTTTGGGTGTGGCCAGCACAGTTGAGGCAACCCTCAAAATATGGAGCGCTGGGCAGTTGTCTAGATTGGCTATTGGGAATCCGACCCTGGAGAGAGCAGATGGCAGAGGAAAGGGATGGGAAGGTCAAATTTTAAAGGTGGGCAAATACAGAAGTAGCTAGAGGATGTGAAATGAAAGTGTATAGATGGGACTAGATGTACAAAGACATGTGGAGAAATTCTCACTGAAAGCAAAGGAGCAAAACAGTTGCATCTTGTGTGTTAAAGTCCAATTGAAATGAATGTGACTTTTTAATATGTTTAAGGTATAAATATTTTACTCCATGTGTACTAACATTTTGTCTTCATACATTTGGCAGTGTGTGTCAGGATGAACTTCTAGTGTTTGGGTAGGGGCCCTTTAAAATAAGCCTTTCCTACTACGCCTTTGTAGATGAGGGCTCTTGGGACTGTACTCACCTATATTGGTTCCTGGCCCTTTAGCCTTTTTAAGGAAGTTATCTGCTCTCTACCGTGCACGTCCATGTGCTTGTTTTACGGGGATCTTGTCCTTTATCTTGCTTTCCAGTGACAAAGCCACAGTAGTGGTGAAGTGCGTTGGGCTTTGGGTTGAAGGCTTGTCATATTCTCTTATTCCTCTTATGTGACCATGGATGTTCAGACAGATAAGTATACTATGTTGTTTTCTCTTTTTATATCACTTGTATACACTCTTTAATGATATTAATCTACACAGTATTTATATATTTTTATATTATACTCCTTTTAGGGGAGGTTGTACATGATTTTTGATATTTGGTTATTTAGTATGCTTCTCTCTGGGGTTATATTTACAGTGTTGTAAACCACAAATTTAGTAATTAAGTACACTGTTGTTTATAATATTTGGAATTTGACTCACCTTCTATATAGTTTTAATCATTTTTAGGCTATCATATTATATTGTATTCATGAATAAAATTTTGGTACATTTTTACAACACCTTTGTGTGCCTCAATTTATTGGGCTTCCTCTTTGGATGGCTGCTTTTTTTGTTCTGTATAGTGGCTTTCCATATTAAATTATGTTTGTAGTTTTGACCTTAGAGTGCAGGATTATTATAGTCTTTTAATGTGCTTATTGGATATTCTGCTGGTGCGAACAATTTTTTCTGCTTTTTTTTTTTTTTTTTTTTTTTTTTTACTGTTGTGACCATGACCCTTAAAAGGACCAAAACCTTGAAGTTGTATTGAAGGCTAAAGAAGCCTTTGAATTCCTAAAAAAAGGCTTTCACATCCTTTCCAGTTTTGGCCCACCCAGATCCCACCAGACCATTCTCCATTGAGATAGATGCTTCAGAGACTCAACTGGAGCAGTACTGTCTGCTACCACTAGTAAGAAACATATTTACTCCTACTTCTCTAGGGCCTTATCATCTCCTGAAAAAACTACAATGTCACTAACCTAAAGCTCTTGGCTATGAAAATAGCTTTGTAGAAGTGGAGATATTTGTTAGAGGGAGCTGCTGTTCCAATCTGTGTTCTGACAGACCACTAATACTTAGAGTACTTGGGTAAATCTAAGCACCTGAATACCCAGCAAGCCCAATGAGCCTTATTATTCTCTTGATTTAATTTTATTGTCTCATATACTATGGGAACCAAGAACAAGAATGCATATGCTCTATCTCAACTGTCTGATACTACCATTCTATCTCCTAGTACTCTTGAACCTATTAATTATGAAAACGACTCTGGAATTGATATCTTCTAGTATTCTGCATAAAATCAAATCAAGCACAAGCTAATGTCTCTACGATCTTAAAGGTTTCACCAGGGAAATTATTTGTTCCTACTCATCTACACCAGAAGATTCTGCATTAAGGGCATCATTCCCTGACAGCAGGTCTTCCTAGAGTTAAACACTCCTTGGATCTGATTGCCCATGATTTTGATGGCCAAACCTCAGTAAACATGTGCCCGATTTTATAGCTTCATGCCCAGTATGTGCCAAGGTCAAGCTTCATAAACAGAAGCCTGCAGGCTAATGTCAACCTCGTCCAATTCCTGCTCTATTCTGGTCCAAGATTGTGTGACCAGATGGAATGATTTAGGGCACCTGAGAGAGAATCAGCACAGGGCAGTGGTGACATATACCTCCAGGACCATAACATTTGAAATATTGCTATATTGTATTAACTAGTGTAAAAGCCAGTGTACACGGGCCAAAGTGTCTGCATTTGGGCAGACTCTAATGCGCATGACTGCACTGGACAAACATTGCATTCAGGCAGACTCTACTGCTCATGACTGTATCAGACAAACATACATCTGACCTTTTATATTATAGGATGTGGATGTGTGTGTGGTATTATACTGCAAGTTATGTAAATGGTATTGGCAGTGGGGAACCAGAGTGATGAGATAATAAAGGTTAAGTCCAGTACCCTGCTGCTTGCTGTCATGTCCTCATTAAAGTATACTCCATGTTTTGTGTTCCTTGTGTTAAAGTTTTGTGTATTTTCTGTAATTCCTGGTATGCTCAGCTAACAGCTTACTGAAACAACAAAGGAATGGTTGGGATGTTGATTAACTCCTGCTGTACTTCCTTCATCAGCATGGCATGAAAAGGGCCATTCTGAGTGGACAGTAAATAACCTTCTGTTACTGGTCAACTGTGACACCACTATTTTAAGTACTAATTTGCATTCTAATCTTGATAAGAGTGTCTGACAGTGTAGATAGGCAGTGTGTTTCATCAATAAAGTCTGCTCTACCCTCCTTAATATAAGTCTCAGATGTATTTCTGGAGGAGGATAGGGCCGGGAATTCTCACCTCAGCCACTACAACAGAAAATTCACTTGCCTCTCCAGTCTACTGGTGTGTGGCCCCTGGAAACCCCCCTGGGGTTTTGCAGCTAAATTCACAGTCTACCAGGGAGCAGCCTCCAGTTGTTCCTGCCTCCTCCCTGAGTATCCAGGACGTCCAGACCACCAGGAAGAAGTAATGCTCCAGCTGGCCATAGAAGAGGGACATCATCAGCAGCAGTTGAGGAACTGACAACCCCAAAAGGGTTTGGTAAATCCTTGGACAGTCACATATTTATATGGATTGTGATTGATCTGCCTCCTTCCAAGGGTACAACTACCATCTGGGCTGTGATTGATCATTTTTGCCAAACAGGGTCACTTTGAGGCCCTTCCTAAATTAACCTCAGCTTCTGAGTTGGCTACTTTATTTATTCAAGAAATCTTCTGTCTCCATGGTATTTACATCCATACCATCTTGGACTGTGGACTACAGTCAATTTTCCATTCCTGGCTGACTTTCGAAATAACTTGTGCATTCAACTCCCCCCCCCCACCACCACCACCACCTATCACCCTCTGGTCATTGGGAAGAAGGATAGACTAAATCAGAATCTGGAACCCTATATCCGGTGCTACTGTGATCAACATCAAGGGAATTGGGTGCATATTTTTCCATTGGTGGAATTCACTTAAAACAATCTTCTTCAGGAGTCCTTGGAGTGCCCCCCCCTTTTTTGTTGCTTGTGAGCATAACCTCTGAACCTTTTCTTATCACCAGTCGCTGATGGACCTGTGGAAGGGGATGCTTGTGACAGTTTAGGCTGCTCAACAGCACTAGAAGTAGTGAGCTGTTAAGAAGAGATCCACCGTCCTCTGCTCCTGTGGATGTGGTTAAGGGCCAGAATGAACATCTTAAGCAGCCTTCTGACAAGATTGGCCCTTGTTGCTTGGGTCCTTTCAAAGTGCTGTCTCAGATCAACCTTGTCTTCGTCAAACTGAACTTACCTGCTTTTGTGAAGATTTGCTCAGACTTTCATGCTTTATATACGTATGATCGATAGGGGCACACACACTGTCACATGTAATTGGTATACCATATAGAAATGTTTATATGTTTATGGTCTATGGATCCCTGAATGGTATACACATAACAAAAGAGCTAGAGAGATCCTAATCAACACTCAGCCTAGTGCAACTTCAACAGTTCAAACAACCAGAATCAAGTTATAATAAAAGCTGAGATCTATTAGTAGCTAACAAATAACACTATTGGATTACTCCAGACCACTCACAGCCACATATCAACCCAATATAAAATCAAACAATATTACAATAAAAGCAGACCCCCATACACAATAGGACCACCCACCAATCCCAACCAGAGGCCAGTAATCTGTATGGTAAATATATTGTGCTAAAAATCACACACCAACCAATGTGTTAACCCATATACCAATATGAATAATAAGATAGAAACATAGAATTTGACGGCAGATAAGAACCATTCGGCCCATCTAGTCTGCCCATTTTCCTACTGTAAAAAAAAAAAAAAAAAAAAAACCACAACCTCAAACCTTTTTTGGTCCTTGGTCTTTTCTTATGTTAAGGACCGCCTTATGCTTGTCCCATGAATGCTTAAATTCTGTCACTGTATTAACTTCTACCACTTCTGCTGGTAGGCTATTCTACTTGTCTACTACCCGCTCAGTGAAGTAAAACTTTCTTACATTACGTCTAAACCTGTGTCCCTCTAGTTTTAGACTATGGCCTCTTGTCATAATGTTTTTACTCTTTTGAAATGTACTTCCATCCTGAACTTTGTTGAATCCCTTCATGTATTTGAATGTTTCTATCATATCCCCTCTCTCTCCTCTCTCCTCCAAGCTATACATATTCAGATCATTTAGTCTATCCTGATATTTCTTTTCCTGTAGACCAGTCACCATTTTAGTAACCCTTCTTTGAATGTGTATACTCAGCACAGTTGCAAAAAAATAGCTTCATAGCCTAACAGTAGAATCAAGTCAATAAGACCACATTGATAAAGTGCAAATTCAGTCCAAATAGAAAGCATATACATACTGTGTAGAAAGCAGTTTGCCATAGCCAGAGTTAGTATTAGTTTCTCCAATCATGAATTGATGGTTGCAACATAAAGACTGAAACAAGACATTACATATAAACATGAAATAGCAACGGGATTAATATTTAGTTAGGGCTTGTTGACCCAAGGAGAAATCTGATTGCCATTTGGAATCAAGATGGAATTTTTTCCCCCCATTCAGGGTATAATTTGAAATTGCTATACTGTGTGTGTGTGTGTGTGTGAGGGGAGTTGCCTTCTTTTGGATCAATGATGGTAAACAGGAATAGGAAAAGGGTTGAACTAGATGGACGCAAGTCTTTTTTCAACCTAAAGTACTCTGTTACTATGAATAGACAATCACACAGTCCTCCATAGAGGCAGGTTGTTATGAACAGTTGCAACAAATATATAAAGCAAGATGTTACATATGGAACACAAAAGCAGCAGATAAAAGCTAACATAATCCATCATCAGAAGCAGCAGTAGTAGCAGTAATGGTTAATAAGTTTCTGCATACTTAGCCACAACTGTATCTGGTCTACCACATTCCCATGTATTCAACAGATAGTAACAAGAGTTGTATAATATACTTCTCACCCATCTTCACCCATACCACAGACAACTTGTGTGAGTCTTTTTATCGGGACTAGAACTTTGGCTACTCCCAAATTGTCAGTATGCTCTTTCCGAACACTGCACATTGCTTCAATCAGATATGTAGCCTTCATATCATCTTCACAATTAAGTGTCCACTGAATATAAGCAAACATTAATCAACTGCTTTTATTGTAATGTTGCTCGATTTTATATTGGGTTGATATGTTGCCGTGAGCGGTCTGGAGTAATCCAATAGTGTTAGCTACTATTCCCCTGATGAAGTAGCAGTAGTGTTACAATACGTCTAGTGTGTTTTATATGCATATGTTTTAACTTTAATAGGTGTTGGCGTATATCTAATGAACATTTTTTATATATTATTGAATAGCCTCCTTTAGTCTCCCATTCCATGTTTTTATCTTTCTTCCCTTCCATAAAATGGTTCCAGCTTGTCAGAAGTTAGCTGTTACAGACGAGAGGTAAGGTATTCCTCTACCTGGGAAGAAGGAACCATCTGCAAGAGAAGTATTGGAGAACATGGGAGAGAGACCTGGACTGGAGGTCAGATCCAGTCAAAGCCATTCATCTCAGAGGTAGGACTAGCCTCTCTCAAATGTGAATAACCTTTGATCAGGATTTTGGGTTTCACAAAGCATGTCTAACTTAATACACTTAGAGAAGACTGTACTGTACTGTTGAATTTGTACTAAGTTGAGTGCTGAATTCAGTTTTGTTATGTGCAGTCGTTCATGCTTCCTTGTTCAAACTGCTGGTCTGAAATTGTTTTGTCCATCCATACACTGCCTGCCCTGTTCTGGATTCTCACCAATAGCAGAGTTCTCTTCAGTACTTGGTTGCATGGAAGGACTATGGTCTGGAGGACAAATCCAGGGTTCTGACCTCCCATGTTCATTCTCCTGCCTTGGTGTCAGCTTTTCATCATGCCTTTCCTGCAAAGCCTTCTCCTATTTGCGTGGTAGGGAAGTTTTGTAGGAGGGTACTGGCAGGATGTGCTCCTATGTTTTGGGTAGGGATCCTTTAAGGTAGCCCTTATATGCTGTCTGGCTATACTTCTAGTTTCAGGTAGGAGTCCTTTAAGATAACCCTTTTCTACTGCAACAGGATCATGGAACTGCCCTCACCTGTGTGGGTTTCCACCCCTGCAGCATTTTTTGTAGGTTACCTGCTCTATCCTATGTGCTTTCATGTGCCTGTTTTAGGGAGTATCCTGTCCTGTATGTTGCCATCCACTGATTACTGATCCTCCTGTATACCTGCCTGTGAATATGTGCTACCCTTCCTGATCCTTGCCTTGCCAGACTTCATTTCAAGTCTGCTGATTGTATATTTCACCTGGAGCTCTCCTTCCTCTTCAGCCTGTTCCTCCGCAGCTCTGTTTTCCTGCATTCAGTATCTCAAGTGCAGGAGGTTTGAATTTCCCTCTATAACCAGGAAAGTCTTGCATTGCAACCTGTCTGCAGTTCCTCTGATCCTGCGCACATAGCTTACTATACTGACATCATGTGGCAATTTTTGGTATTGCACCATTAATTCCTCTCATTAACCCTTTGGTTACTTATGACCACTATTGTAAACCAGTTTTGGCTTAACTGGGGCTGGTTATCCAACCTTGCTATTGCCATCATTACTCACGGCTTCTTCTACAACAAGGTGGTCACAGGGGCTGCACTGTACCTGAGCTTTGTACTCCAGCTCCACACTCAATGTGTGGATCTGGAGTACAGTGTTTGTGGATGTAGCTCCTCTTCTACATATCCAGTAAAAAGGATGGAGCGAAAACAGTATCAAAAGCACTTGAGGTGGCAGAACCCCAGGATAGGAATTACATCTCCCGATGGATGGAAAGTAGACAATTTCCATTCAAAGTATCACAGGTCATATGACATTCTTCATACCACAAAGAATTGTGCCAACCTATAGATCAGTAGATTTTCAACCAGGGTGCAGTAGCTCTTTGGTGTGCCATAAATATCCACTTAGGGCGTCTGTTCTTTTCTATAAAAGCTTTGACAAAAATGTAAATGTTGACTTTCAAAATATATATTTATGGAAACGGATATGATATTTTGATTGTAAGGTCTAAAACTAACTATACTCTTATATGCTGTACCATAAGTGGTGTGCCACATTGGTATCTCCCAACATTAGTCCTTGGGGCACATGAACAGTATGGTTTTTCATGTAATCACTACATAATGTGTGTTAAAGGTGCCATTACAAAAAAAAAAAAAAAAAAAAAGACTGGTGGCCACTGCTATAGACGGAAATTGGTAGAGTAACCTTTCACTGCTACGGATAGCTGTTTTTCTAATGTCGCCAAGAGACAGAACTTATGTAAAAAAAATGACTGGAAATTCTGATCTAAACTAAAGTCAGTTTTAGTAATGCTTTTTTAGGTGGGAGTGTTCGAAAGCTGATCGTCACTTTGGAAATTATGATGGTATAAGCTCCATTTTGTCATAAAATGGAGGGAAAAACATTCTTTAATACTAGCCCAATATCTCCCAACATTAGTCCTTGGGGCACATCAACAGTATGGTTTTTCAGGTTATCACTACTTAACCCTTTGAGTGCCAAAGGGGTATGCAACGCATTACAGAGAAATATGTTGCATACCTCTCTGGTACTCAAAGGGTTAAAGGGATAGTAATTTTTCACAATAAAAGTAGCTCCAATTAATCTTCATATTATTTGGGCCATGGAGAGTGTTATATTAATACTGTCAGAGTTGTAGTCCAAGAGTAATTGAATGATAAAGTATCCCCCTCCCGCCCCTTATACTGATGTAACACTGCTCACCTCAGAGCAGCAAGACTGTCCAGATGGATCGCAGAGAGGGACAATGTTCAGTAAGCATAAGGAAAAACCTGTCAAGGTGGCCAGAGTTTTCCTTATGATTACAGTAAGAAGATTGTCCCTTGCTGTGATCTGTTTGGTCAAGAGACCAAATTCCACATCTCAGGGGAGGTGGCTTACACTAGGTAAAAGGGGCAGAAGGTGGATACTTTATTATTCAATTACTCTTGAACTACAACTCTGACAGTATTGAAATAACACTCTCCATGGCCCAAATACTATGACAATTAATTGGAGCTGCCGTTTTTGTGAAACCCTACTATCCCTTTATTCAAAGGGACATAGTTAGTGCATCAGTCATTGTGATTGATCCACCTGTGCATAATTAGGAGTACCTGTTGGTGAATGCCAAAGACTGTTTTAGAGCAAACCAACTGTACCACAGGGGAGAAATAAAATGCCCAAAGATCTAAAGGGAGATATTAACCCCTTGAATGTTAGAAAGGTCTCTAACACATTGATTTACAATACTTTGGAGACCTCTAGATTTCAAGGGGTTAAAAGTCTCATTTAAATCAATTAGCAGTTTGGGAAATTGTATTTCTTCCCTACGGTGCAATATTTTCACCCTACAATTAAGCTACTTTTCTGGACTTAATAAAATAATTTTTTGAGTATGTAATCTGTTTTGACTTTAAAGAGATAGTAATTCTTAAAATGTAATAAAAAATATGCTGTGGGGTTTAGAATGTTTTAGGTGCAATATCAGAGTGGCCTGAAATTGTAAAGTGGAGCTGTTGCTACATAATTATATGGAGCTTTATGGTCTATGGACCAGAGCTGTCCATAGGATGTTGTAACAACAGTGCCACTGTACAATTTCAGGCCACTGTGATACTGCACCTAAAAAATGCAACTTTGAACTGTAATAACTTTTGAATAAAACACCTTTCAGCAGTGACAGTAACCTTTTTTTTACTCAGGGGATAAACACTACAATATATATTTTTTACATATTAAATATTCAAATTTAGAGTAAATTACTTGCTTTTACTTAATAGGAAAGGGGCACAATATGTACATCCTTGTCACCATTATAGCATTTTTATTTCACAGAGAGCATGCATACTCTTTAGTAGTGCATAGCTACAAAAGGAACAATGTTTACTTTAACCCTGATCACAGGTTCTGGAACAGAGACAGTACACTGTATAATTAATTTACATGGCATGGAAAATGTAAACCCTTTGATTCTAGATATAATACATTGTGATGAAATGCAATGAAGACAGTTCTAGCATATCACTGATAGTTTTAAACTGAGTGCACTGCATGGACACACATTTATATTTTGCATATGTGATTATTTGTACAGTTCCACAAGTGTGTGCACGTCCCATCATGCCCCTCCAGCGTGTAATGGGAGTTGTAATCTGGCAGTAGCTGGAGCGCCCCATGCTGCCCATCCTGTCTAACAGACAATGGGATAAGGCTGAAGGGTCACAGCAGTGGTGGACAACATGAGGGCCTCCTTCTGCTGCCAGACTACAACTTCCATACCTCCCAAGTGTCCCTCTTTAGGAGGGACAGTCCCTATTTTAGACCCAAATCCCACTGTCCCTCTTTCCCACCCTGGTGTCCCTCATTTTAGTAGATCAGACTGCGTGGTGTGTATAGAAGTGTATTACATTGTTCCACAGCAATAAAACTCACATTATTGTTTGTTTAAACATCAATATATGTGTTTAAAAAGTAGTCTGTGTAAATAAAATGATTTGGTCTTGTTATAAGTCATTTATTAGTTTACACAAGAAGGTTTCAATAGGTCATGAAATAGCCTAAAAATTCTTGGTAATGCTCCTCCCACTAGCCAAGCCCCCAGCAACACCCCCTAAAACACAAGTGTCCCTCTTTGGCAATTTGAAATGTTGGGAGGTATGAACTTCTGTCATTTCCTACCAGCTGCTGGCTGGCAGAGACACACATTTTCTGTGAGGGTCCTACCCCATAGTGCATAGCAACAAAAGAAACAATGTTAACTGTAACCTTGATCACAGATTCTAGAACATATGCAGTACACTATATAATTAATATATTGGGCTTTTAAACTCTTTAACCCTTTGATTGCCAGTGAGGCATGCAACACCTTGCAAAGCAAGGTGTTTCATACCCCATTCACACTTAAAGCGTTAATGGATAAACCATTACAGGGTAATATAACCCTTTGAATGCCAGAGGGGTATGTAACACATTGTTTTGCAATGCATTGTGTACCCCCTCTGGCATTCAATGGGATAAGTACATCACATAAAAAGAGACAGTGTAGCTTTATCAATCTAAACTAAGCAAGGAAGACACACATAGTATATAATGATTACATGCAACATATAAATAGCAGTGCAAGCTTAGGTGTAAACATAAGTGATAAGAGCCTTGTAGTGTGAAAAGTGTGGGAGTGTCATCTAGTCTATAAATGTTCCATTGAGAAGGTGCAGAGTAGAGCCTGGGATTTTGAAGAACTTGTCAATGAGGTAAAGAGTGTGAAAAATCATATGTGTAGTTAAATATTTTGGCTGGTTGCCCTCCTGGCTGTCAGCTGATAAACCAGGAGTGGGCAATTATTTTGTCCTAAAGGCCATAAATCTCATTTTTTTTGGAGAGCCATATGTATACTACATTTCCAAACATAAGAATGGAGACTATGAGTGTGTGTTTACATTGCATCCCTTCCTAATACCCTTGCCCCCCCCCCACCCAGTAATACAGTTGCTGACTGGTAATAGGAATTTCTCCCACTCTCTCTCTTTCTCTCACTCTTTCTCCTGGTAGAATAACCCACTCTCTCTCCCTCTCTCTCTATTTCCTGGTAGAATGATACATTATATCTGTATTCTTTGTTGTGATACCATGTAGAATTCTTCCTTTTCAGCCTGCCAGACTTGAGGGCCAGGGAAAATTGACTTGTTGACTGTATTTTTTCCCACCTTTGTTATAAACTTTGACACAGGCATTGATATAATGAAGGATGTTGCCGTTTACAACTGTGTATAATCTAACATGCTTTGTGGCTGTCACGTTCTGTGGGTCTGCATTCTGCACATATGGAAAAGTAAGGAATGTTCCCTATGAGCCCAATGTTAGTAAGGGCCCTATAAGAAGGTGCAAACCAATGGTGTGTGTGTGTGTGGGGGGGGGGGGGGGCAACCTGAGAACCTCCTGCAGTTGGAGACTACAACTCCCATCCAGACAATGGAGGGCTGGAGATGATGGTAATTGTAGTTCTCAACAGCTGTGGGGGGGCATTGATATAATGAAGGATGTTGCCGTTTACAACTGTGTATAATCTAACATGCTTTGTGGCTGTCACGTTCTGTGGGTCTGCATTCTGCACATATGGAAAAGTAAGGAATGTTCCCTATGAGCCCAATGTTAGTAAGGGCCCTATAAGAAGGTGCAAACCAATGGTGTGTGTGTGTGTGGGGGGGGGGCAACCTGAGACCCTCCTGCTGTTGGAGACTACAACTCCCATCCAGACAATGGAGGGCTGGAGATGATGGTAATTGTAGTTCTCAACAGCGGGGGGTGGGGGGGCTCAAGTTACATCACTTGGCTAAATCCTTCTCCTGAGAGACTAACCAAAAGATAGTTGCCAACATTTACAAAAACATTTTCTGGGCCACTTTTCCCTTGGACATAGCATCTGTAATATAATTCAAAGCAAACGAGAACTTCATACAACAGATATAGAGCTGTACTTCTAAAGCAGAACCTACGTACTACAGAACAAGCAGAACCTAAGTACTACATGAAATCCTGTCCTATATAATAAAATGCTAGAATGTTTGTCTGATGCAGTCATGCACAATAGAGACTGCCCAAATGCACAGACTGCTGGGAGTTCTGTGCTGGGAGCATTCTGTGCTTTCAGCCAGTCTCTACAATGCATGACTGCATCGCGTGCGCCACCAGTGAGGGGGTGGCAGTACACAGAGCAGGACTGACCTCTTAACCCTTTGATTGCTAGAGTGCCACTCAAAGGGTTAACATCACCCGGATCTTGGCCCGCGTACATAGGCTTTTACACTAGTAAATAATATTAAGATGTGGGAAGGCTCATAAACCTTTTAACATTCTAAAGACAAGCAAACAGAATTTGTGGTTACAGTTTTGAAACAAGGGACACAAACAGGGAGCAGAATCCTGGGACAGAAAGTCAAAATCAGAGACAGTTCCTAGAAATTAATAAACAGGCAAGATGTCTAAGGTTGTCAGTGGGTTAAGAGCATAACAAGTGCTATGAGAAGGGGTTTATTTTTATTCTGGCTCTAGTAAAAATAAAGCTGTTGAAATAATCTAGTTCCTTGTGCTTCCCTGTGTTGTAGCAGCAATCCAATACCATATAGAAGAGACAGAAGTGTCCGTGGGGATCACACCCTCACAGACATGCAAAGTGCTTTTGTACATAGTGACAAATAGATTTTTCCCAGTCTGTACATAGAAGCTGCCATTTTCACCTGAAAAGTCTGCCTCAATATAATTTACTATTATACTTGTATTCTACTTTTGTCTCTGCTGCCAATGACCTAAAAATGACATCAGATCACTAGGTGCTTTGGGCAGATTAAAAGGCACCTGTTCTTTTTATTCATTTGCAGTATTATATTAAATCAGTTACTTAAAATCCAGATATAAACCATGTTGGCTGAAGACATTGAAACTCCAGGTTAAATTATTACCAGAGCCTCTGGCAGGCAAGGGATTGAAATTAGCCTTAATATTTGATGGAATCCAACTATTCTGGGATACAATGAAAATAGCAGCACCCTTTCAGACTCCAGTGAACAAAGTCATACTTGTACCTATTTTTTAGTTACGTGTACTCACTGATTTAGATATGTGAGGTTAACTAAAATACTTTTAGTTAAATCTTAGTCGAAATGAGCTGAGGACTTGGCCTTTGAGCTGTTTGGATTTCCAGAAAGGAGCAAATCTCCAATTTGTATTGCCTATCATTCCTCAGATATAGGAGTGTGCATTTCTGCTGTATTACAGTGTTTTCAAGTGTTAAAGGGATAGTAATTAGTGATGAGCGAGCATGCTCGGCCGAAGCTCTGTTCGGCTCGAGCATCGCTCTGCTCGGCACATGGCGGTACTCGTACGAGTACCGCATGTGCTCGCCCGCCATGTTCGGGTCTCCTCCCCGCACAAGGTGCCTGCCTAGGGCCCGGCCAAATGAGGGGGGCCTGGAAAGCCTCATTCAACTTGAATGAGGCTTTCCGGGCCCCCCTCATTTGGCCGGGAGATTCAACCCCCACGCCCGCAGCTTACCTGATCTCTCACTCATCTCGCCGCTCTAGTAATACAGAGCGCTGGGAGATGACATCATCTCCCAGCCTCTGCATTACTACAGCGGCGCCGGGAGCTTCAGTCAAAGAGATCTGTGCCGAAGGAGGCACAGATCTGTCAAGTACACCGCTAGACCACCAGGGGAAATGTGAAGATGAAGATGCAATGTGGAGGTGAAGTGGAGATGGGGGCATTGCGGAGATGAAGGGGGCATTGTGGAAGGGGCATTGCGGAGATGAAGGGGGCATTGTGGAAGGGGCATTGTGGAAGGGGCATCGTGGAGATGGAGATGAAGGGGGCATTGTGGAGATGGAAGGGGCAGTGTGGAAGCGGCAGTGTGGAGATGGAAGGGGCAGTGTGGAGAAGGTGGCATTGTGGAAGGGGCAGTGTGGAGATGAAGGGGCATTGTGGAAGGGGCATGGTGGAGATGAAGGGGGGCATTGTGGAGATGAAGGGGCAATTGTGGAAGGGGCAGTGTGGAGATGAAGGGGACATTGTGGAGATGAAGGGGGCATTGTGGAAGGGGCAATGTGGTGATGAAGGGGCAGTGTGGAGATGAAGGGGCAGTGTGGAAGGGGCATTGTGGAGATGAAGGGGGCATTGTGGAGATGAAGGGGCAGTGTGGAGATGAAGGGGGCATTGAGGAAGGGGCAATGTGCATCCAGACATCCTCCCTATGCTGTCCCTGAACCATTTCTGTGGTGTTTCCATCATTTTCTGCCCTTTTCCTATGGACCAGGCACCCTCCCCTCATCAGAGCAGGGGGTGCCTGGTGTAATGCTCGAGTCCTCCCATTGACTTCAATGGGGCTCGGGTGCTCGGCCGAGCACTCGAGCCTCCGGGGGTGCTCGGCCAGAGCACCCGAACACCCGAGCATTGGGGTGCTCTATCATCACTAATAGTAATGCTTAAAATGTAAAAAAAAATATGTTGTAGGGTTTATCCCCCTGAGTAAAACAAGAGTACTCCCACTGCTGAAAGGTGTTTCATTCAAAAGTTATTAATTTTCAAAGTTGAATTTTTTTAGGTGCAATATCACAGTGGCCTGAAAATGTACAGTGGCGCTGTTGCTACACGAGCCTATGGTCAGCTCTGGTCCCGGGACCATAAATCTCCATAGGATGGTGTAGCAACAGCGCCACTGTTCAATTTCAGGCCACTGTGATACTGCACCTAAAAAATTCAACTTTGAAAATTAATAACTTTTGAATGAAACACCATTCAGCAGTGGGAGTACTCTTGTTTTACTCAGGGGGATAACCCCTACAACATATTTTTTTTTACATTTTAAGTATTACTATCCCTTTAATACATCTTAGAAACCATATCTCCTCTAAACCCTCTACTTCCTTCGCCTTTCTTGCATATGACTCCCTATCTTCCCTCCCTGCCTCCTCTCTTGTTCCAATGGCACTCTGGTAGACAAACACTGTACTAGAGCATATAACTGCTTTAGTGCATACCACACACACTTGGCCGTTAAGACTTTAATTTGGGCAAGCTCAGAACTCCTCCCCTATAGCGTGAACAGAAAAATGTAGTCAATTTACACCTTTTTCTTCTGCTTCTTGCAAGCACATATCGTTAAACAAGTCAGAGAGTGAAGAAACTCCAGGAAACACCCAAACACTTCCCCACGTTGGAGCGAACAGAGTACAGAGCCTGATTTTTGGTGTAAATAACCTAGTGAATTGTTGTAAATCAATTCTAGAGCCTAGTGCATTAGTTCTTAATCTTTTTTTGCGCAATGCAAACCTAACATGCAATCTGGAATATTCAGGGCACCCTTCACATTTTATAGGTCATTTCTCAATGCCTGAATTAAGGGAAAAATACATAGATATGCGACAACAGGGTGCATATTGTGCATAATTATTTCCATAAATATGCTGTATATTAGAATCTAATTTAATCATTTTGTCAAAACGTTCATGGAAAAAGTGAGGAACCCCGGGCTGGTGCCCACAACAGACCAAAGTGCCACGCACCCTTGTTTATAATTACTTACCTAGGGCCTTATTTATCCATACATGTGACTTCTCAGGGTTTGACCCTGAGACTCAGGGATTTGACACAAATCTCAAGTTGAAGGGCCAAAATCTCAGGGTGAGAGAGCTCAGTGTTCTCAACTACATGAACTGAACCAATGAACTGCTTCTTTAGTCACTAAACAGGCAAAGGGAGATGTGTGTCTGTGTG
Organism: Rhinophrynus dorsalis; assembly: GCA_037306005.1. Lineage (NCBI taxonomy): Eukaryota > Metazoa > Chordata > Amphibia > Anura > Rhinophrynidae > Rhinophrynus > Rhinophrynus dorsalis. The sequence goes on from CM074721.1 coordinate 82,664,595, forward strand.
TATGTGTGTGTGTGTGTGTGTGTGTGTGTGTGTGTGTGTGTGAGAGAGAGAGATCTCTAAGTGTCAGCATGTTGACTGACTGGTGCACCTCTTGGTTAGAGCAATCAATGAGATATAAACTAGAATGTATGTTCTCGAGAGATTTAAGATTAATATTGCAAAGATCTCAGGGCCAGTTCCCAGCTATGTATGCATCAAGACAATGTGGTGGAGCAAACCATATGAACCCCAGAAGGGAAATAAGTGTTTCCACTGGCTTAACCCCTTGGCATCCGCGGTCCTGGGAAGTAACCTTCTCTTAAGGACTTCTTTGAAGATTCCGACGTGCCGGTACACGTGACCTGTGACGCGTACCGGCACACCGCACTGGGGACTGAGAGAGACCACTCCAGTCTTGGAGTGGTCAATCTCAATCCTCGTTTTCACTTACAGTGCTCCTGGGGAAGTGCTGTAAGTAAAATGAACGTGACGTGCTATGACCGTCACCAGTCCTTAACGCAAAAACCGCGTGATGGTCATAGCACAGCACGCGGTGGTTAAGGAGTTAAACAGGTGTTTCAACCCACTGAATGCTAGAGAGGCTTCCAGCAAATTGTGAAGCAACTTCTCTACCATTCCGTGGGTTAAAAGCTTATTTCAAATCAATGGCTATTCAGGGAACGATCATTCCCCCACTACGGAGCCCGTGGTTTGCTCCAGAATTGCACCTTGATGAATGAGGTCCTTAGTTCAGAACAGAACAGAACATAATGATACATTGCAATGTGTTGCGTACCCCTCTGGCACTCAAATGGTTAAAAATGCATTTGTGTGTATTTGTAAGCAGTGTGTGACTGAGTAAAACAGTGTAGTGTAGTGTTATAGTCAAACAATGAGCTGGGGATCTCAAGGAGCTAAAAACTCAGTTTAAATCAATGGAGACTTTTGACAGTTTTACTTCTCTCGTACAGTGTAGTTGGTTTACAACAAAGCAATGCTTTGGAGACTTCTCTATTATTCAGGGTATTAGAGAAGCTTATTTAAATCAATGGAAATTTGTATTTGTTCCCTATAGTGCAGTTGGTTTGCTCCAGAAATATACCATATTCCCTTAGTACATCGCCACTAGCGTTATGGCATGAGGTTTTAATGAGAGTGATTTATGAGCTACTGTTATAGCGTTCTGAAAAGCCATTGTAGTTACAAGGTAGTGATTTATGTCTGCATTTATACTTGCTATATACTCACTGCCCCTAGGGGTCTCATTGAACTGTGATGGCCAATTGCCTTGCTGTGTTTGATTGTCATGTAGTTTGTTCTGTACTGAAAGGCAGGTGAACAGTAGCTCTTTAGTTTGGCAGTATTGCAACAGCTGTTTATTTCTGCAAATAGATTCAGGTTGAATGGACAATTGTATTCTGAGAATAGTGTGTGGGTTATGACTTCAGAGTGGACTGAGCCTTTTTACGATATGATGGAATGGCATTGCATTCTGTCAAACAATAATAGCTTGCTAACACAGCTGTTGACAAGTCATTGTACTGCAGGATAGATATATGGACTGGTATGAGGGGCCGTTAGGGACATAATTCAGGGTTGCTTATACAGTGAGAAGTATGTATCATATAATGAAATGTATATATCATATACTGAAATACATATCAATTTCAGTATGTTCCATATGTATTTCAGTATATGATATGTATTTCATTATATTACATATGGATTTCACTATAAAGTATATGTATTGCAGTATATGATATATGCATTTCATTATATGATACACACTTCTCACTGTGTAAGATAATGGGTTCAGTCATTAGAGCAGTGTATAAGCAAAGCTGAATTATGTCCCTAACGGCCCCTCATAGACTGGTCAAGCATTTTTGTTTAAAGGAAAACTATCATTTGCATAATGTCCTGTATTCTCTAGAAGCAGATATGCAGAAGAAGGTGGGGCTCATTTTTGTTCCCCTGTAGACCAGTGGGGGAGTGGAATGAGGATCTAAAAGGAGACCCCTGGACCTCCCTTGTTGCATCCAGGAGAAGAGACTGTACTGAAAAACTGAAGTCTCACTGTTCAGTCTCATTGAGTTCTGCAACCCAGTCCCCATATACTTTCTGTACTGGGCTTGAAAGCCAGGCACAGAGGGTTTATGGAGGCTGTGCAAGCAACCCACAAAGGTTTGTGGCCAAGAGCCACATACTGCTAGGTTGTGTTCCAGCCAAGGGTGACTCCTAGGAGCAGACTTAAAAAACATAATTGAACACTAACACTTCCTAATAATAAACCCTAGTTATTTCTAAAGGGCATTATGCCCTAATATTATAGGGCTTTTTCTGCTATAAACAAAGGGTTATTTTACTGATGGGAGATGCTCCGGTCAAATGTTATTACAGAGCAAGCTTGCAGAGTTTGATTTCAGCCAAGTAGAGTGATACAGACACAAGCTTGATGGCTGTAGAAATAGAGTCACCTGTAGAAAAGCACTCTGAACCAGCTCATGCTGGCATAGTGTCAAACACAGAGCGTAAGCTAAAACAGTGACCCTTACAAACATTAACCATCCCCTTGGCCCTACGCTACCTCTAACAGTAACAATAAAGTGGTCCCATACTAGCCCTAACACCTATCCTATTACCCAGAGTCAGAACACCTACCTGTCATTGTGATGTCCAGCAGGGTCTCCTGCACCCTGATCTGATTCTTAAATTCTTCTGTAGGCTTCTATCTTCTTCTTGTCTCTTTTTCTTTATCTGTTTTCTTCATCTGTCATCTTCTTTCTTCATCTGTGCTCTTCTTTATTCTTCTTCTTTCAGCTTAGTGTGTAACATGTAAAATGAATAATATAGTTATTAAAAAAGAAACTAACATTAAACATATGCTGCCACCTGTGGTGACAAGAAAGAACAGCAAAAACACCTTCTTGTAACTTTCGGGCATTTGCCCGGTGCCAGCTAAGGGAAATTTGAACAGGGACTGTCTTTTATATGACCAGTCCCTGTTCATATTGTCCCCCATGCTCCCATTGGCTGGGATATGGGCTCACTTAGGGCACTGACAGTGCCCTGCAGTATCCACACCTCCCAGCCAATCAGTTTCTAGCTGGAGGGATGACTCAACAAGCTAGAAGCTGATTGGCTGCGAGGTGGGGTAACCTGCGTAAACCCACATCCCAACCAATGGGAGTGTGGAAATTATTTTGAACAGGGATTGGCCATATAAAAGGCAGTCCCTATTCAAATTTCTCTTAGTGCACATCGGTCAGCGGACGAAAGGTAGGAGGAGGGGGGATTTTTACAACTGCCTCCTGCCTCCACTGCCAGCGGCGGCAGCTTATGTGTAATGGTAGTTTTTTTTAAGAACTATATTTTTCTTTTTACAGGTTTCACACTAAGTTGAAAGAGAATGAAGAGGAGCACTTATGCAGAAAGAAGATGACAGATGAAGGAATATGAAAGAAGAAGAATGAAGCATACAGAAGATGAACTGAAGAAGACATGGGTGCAGAAGACCCCACTTGACTTCAGGATTACTGGTAAGTGTTGTTTTTACTTTTTGGTGTTTGTTTTTGCTTTTTTAACCCTTTGAGTGCCAGTGTGGTACACAACTCTGTGCAATTTAAGTAAAATAATGGCTAGTACCATTCACAAGTCACCTAGTGGAACTGTAATGGTCAAACAAATGAAGAAGGCAAAGAAAGGTGAAAGTATTACCAAAGAAAATGTATGTCTGTAGTTTGCATACACTAATCATTTTGGCAAGAATATCTAAACTTTTGTGATTCAAATTTCAAATTTGGGTGCCAACACACCTAATAATGGCTTTGATGTCATTGCAGTTATGACTGATTTATAACAGCTTCCAGTTGAAAGCTTCTGAGAAATTTGTAGACAAAACCATACATAAACTTATCAGCTGTAAAGGAATCCAGGTCAATATTAATGTATCCCAATGAGTGTCAGAGGGGTGGCCAACACATTGTAAAGAAGTCAGTAGAAAAAAAATTGGTGACTGTAGGGTTGCATAGATCTTATAAAACAAAACAGAATCTACTAAACTGGCTTTCGTCAGTTGTGGAACAGAGAAGGGGGTTGTTCTGATATTATTCAGTGCTTAACTTGGTTCTGAGTCCAGTTTCTTAATCATGGCAGAATGTGTACACTGATATGCACTAAAGTGATCATGCCCTCTAGTGGACACTCTAAGTGCAGGAGCAGAGGTAGAGAGCCAGGTCCCTGACTCCGAATATTAGCTGCTCCGACAGATTCCTACATTCCCTCAAGAGAGTTTATTTTCTCCTGTGGTTAAACAAATTTTGTATTTATATATTTAAATCTTGTAAAAGATGACATTTGAAACTGTTGTACATGCCGGTCTCATACACAGAAACACGTGTTCTTTTGACATTTCAGCAATTCAGCTTGGAGCATTCTGCAAGTTTCAACATAGATGACCTTCAGGGGCTTCGCGGCTTTAATTCAAAGGCTTTAATAAGCAAAAGAGACGAGGGGCTCCCTGGAGTCTACTTAAGTAATGGAATACACACTGAGTATTAACAAAAAGCGATATGTCAAGAAAATGCCTTGGTTGACGTCACTTTGTACTGGTATTTTTTAATAAAAATTTTATTTTATAATTAATTTAAATTATACAAGTGTTATAAATTGTTGCAGTTTGGTTTGTGAATCAATTTGTCAGATACTTGGAAAACTCTGGTCCTGGCAAAGAACAATTTGGGACAAATATACACAAACCTACACAAACATAAACCCTTACACACACACACACACATACACACAAACACACACACACATACATACATATACACATATACACACAAACACACACACACACACACACACATATATATATATATAGACATCGACATACACAAATACATATCCACACAAACATACGTACACAACACACACATATACACACATATACGTAAACTGACACACACACACATACACACCTACATATACATGCACAACACACACTTAAATATACACACATACAAATGTGCACGTACAAGCATATATATACATGCATACATAAAACACACATGCACGCACACACACTCACAATACGTGTGTATGTTTGTATGTGTGTAGGACCTTATCAGAAATAACAAATGTTAATTGATTTAGTGTTTTTTACTTTTGATAAGACCCGTGAGTGCCATAATCCAATGAACAAAGCTTCATGTAATGACACACTGAGTTGGAGTCTCTGACACAGAAGCTCATAACAGTTAAAATACAATTAATGAGACCTTTTATAAGAGCATATTGCAGGCAATATTAGAAAAGTGTATCAAGAATCTGGGAAACGTATTTGGAGTTTCATGCCATCCATGGAACTTAATCAAAGATTTATCTCAATCCATGTTTCTGTTGATGCCTCAGATGTACTGTAATGTTAAAAACTGTTTAAAGGGATAGTAATACTTAAAATATAAAAAAATAGATGTTGTAGGGTTTTTACACCCGAGTAAAACAAGGGAACTCCCACTGCTGAAAGATATTTTATTAAAAAATTATAACAGCACAAACTTGATTTTTTTTAGGTGCGATATCACAGTGGCCTGAAATTATAAAGTAGCGCTGTTGCTACACCACTCTATGGAGATTTATGATCTTGGGACCAGAGCTGTCCATAGGCTGGTGTAGCGATGGTGCCACTGTACAATTTCAGGCCACTGTGATACTGCACCTAAAAAAATCAGCTTTGAGCTGTAATAACTTTTGACTAAAACACCTCTCAGCAGTGGGAGTACCCTTGTTTTACTCAGGGGGATAACCCCTACAACATATACTTTTTTACATTTTAAATATTACTATCCCTTTAATAAGAGAAGCCCAAGAAGCAAATAAGGTTTGATGTTTTTTCAGTAAGACAAAATGGCCAGAGAAGATGGGCTGAATGTTTCTTATCTGCTGTAAAATTAAATGTTTTGAATTAGTCTCAATAAGAGTATTTTTTTATCTCTCTGGAGCTTTTGTGTCAGAGCTTACAGATCAGGGGGTTGTTATACACAGCTCTGGCATTCATTCTCATTGGGGTTGTTCACTAAGGTGTGATAAAGAGATGATAATGTGGATATGACTTCTCCAGTGATATCACTTCTCCAATTCCTATATTTTTCTATGGAGCCAATGAACTAAAATCTCTAAAGTTAGAACAATCTTAGTATATTGGCTCCATAGAATAACACAGGATTTGGAGAGTTTAGAACTGTGGAGAAGACATCTCCACTTTTTCTCATGTTTATCCCCTCTTTATCACATCTTAGTGTATTTTCCCCATTGAGTGATCTGCCTAGGGGCTGTATATATGTAAATTTGTCCCTGGGTATGCCCTTATCTGAATCAAAACATCATCTAGAGGGTAGATGCACAAAGGTATGAGGTGATAAATTGGAGATGACTTCTCCAGTGGTATCACTTTTCCAAGTCCTATGTTATTCTAAATAGCCAATGCACTAAGATTTTTCCAACTTTGGAAATCTTATTGGATAGGCTCTATAGAATAACATAGGAAGTGATATCACTGGAGGGGCTAGATTCAGTTACCACCATTAGGGAAACCAAAGTAACGTTGTTGTTTTAAGTCACAGTTTGGTATTCTATTACTTGTACTGTGACAAACTACTAACAGTTAAAGCAAAACAAGCACAAAATTAGCACTCATTGAAAACAATGAAACAGCACATCCATTTGCTTTTTGTATTACCTGCAGTGGCTTGTTACACGCATTCAGGGACTTCTTTTTTGTTGGTATTTTAGTACCCAGAGCACCTAGGGCTCCATACTATTAGCACAGTTAAAAAAACTGTCAACAGTAGTTTTAAGTCACAGTCAGGTATTCTATTACCTGTGCTGTGAAAAACTATCGACAGGTAAAAATGTACAACTGGAGCTAAAGTTGTGCCCATTGTACACAGTAGAAAAGCAGATGAATTTGATATTCAATTACATGTGGTGGCTTGTAACACACATGAAGGCACCTAGCAAACCTAGTTGCTGAGTCCCTTACGTGTGTTAAAAACCACTGATGTGTACTTGAACAGTGGTTACTAACACATACACGCAGGCGCAGCTAGTGATCCCTACAGTAGTGACCCGTGGATGTATTGATACGGGGCCCTAAACCCCATATCCATACATCCAAGGATTTAAAAACGAGTGAAATGGCTTTTATATGGCCAGTCCCTGTTCAAAATTGTTCCCACGTTTCCACTGGCTGGGATGTGGGGTTACGCACCTCCCAGCCCATCAGCTTCTTGTGGGAGGGATGATAAAACCAGCTTGATGCTGATTTGCTGGGAGGTGAGTAACCCCACATCCCAGCCAATGAAAGCATGGGATCCATTTTGAACAGCCAATGGCGTTCAAACTTCCCTCAGTATGGCTCGGGTATCTGGGGGGTTTTAGATCTGCTTTCCTGCAGTGGCGGCAATGTTTTTTTAAGGGCTGACATCATTGGGGGCACACATAATATGAGCATGTCATTTTTTCTTTATAGTGACATTATTTTTTGGGAAGAAGAATGAAGATGAAGAGAAGAAAGAAGAAGATGAAGAATGAAGATATGAAGATGAGAAGAAAGAATAAGACAGAAGATAGAAGATTACAGAAGAAGACTTACAGTGGATGACAGGTAAGTGTTAGAGCTATGGGATATGAGTGATAGCATAGTGTTAAGGCTAGTATTGTAACACTTTATTGATATTGTTAGGAATAGTATTGGGTTAGTGTTTTGGAAACAGTGTCAGAGTTAGCTAGTTTCCTTTGATGTTCCCACAACTTACGCTATTTAGCATGAGCTGTGGGAAGAAAAAGCTGTGACAATTGTTTGGCCGCAATTTGGGTTTTGGTGACCAACGTTCATTGCAGTGGATGATGACCAAGCAATAGAATTCCAATGGAAGAAGTGTGTGTGTGTGTGTGTGTACTGCCCAGAACTCCTTTGGCCCCTAACAAGGCATTGAGGGCTCAATCCCCCCCAAAAAAAAAAAGTACCACTGGTAGTTTTAAGTCACAATCAGGTATGTGATTACCTGTGCTGTGACACACTGACAAATGGAAAAATGCACCTCTGCACTAAATTTGCACCTATAATAATAAAATAGTTGAATTTACAATTCAATTACATTTGGTGGCTAGTAACACGCATTGAGGGACTCACTTTTATCACCAAATATTACAGGCTAGAAAATTTGGCGATGAGACCCCTAATGCATTTGCCTAACTACTGACATGTAAGTGAAGTGTCAAATAAGATAACAAAAATGCTACAGTAGGGATCCCTACACAAGTGACCAATGGCTATATTGATATGGGGCCCTAAGTCCCATATTAATACATCCAAAGTATCCAAAAAATGTGTAAAGGATTTTTTAACCCTTTGAATGCCAGTGGGGTATTCAATACATTGAACAGTGCTGCATGCCCCAATGGCACTCAAAGGGTTAATCCCCCCAAAACAAACACTGTACAATTAAAATTAACACTTACCTGTAATTCTGATGTCCAGAGGGGTTTTCTGTACCCTAGTGTTCTCTTCAATTCTTCTTCTGTGGGCTTTTAGCCTCTTCTTTCTTTTTCTTCATCTGTCATCATCTTCTTTTCTTCATCTATTCTCTTCTTTAGTCTTCTTTCAACTAAAAAATCTAGTTAATAAAATCAATCCATAATTAAAGTTACGCTGCTACCACTGTCACCTGTGGCAGCAAAAAAGAATAAGAGACCCCCCTCTTTGTACCTTTAGGGCCATTGCCTGATCCGCACTGAGGGAAATTTGAATAGGGACTGCCTTTTATATGGCCAGTCCCTGTTCAATCTTTTTCCCATTGGCTGGGATGAGGGGGTTACACAGGGCACGGATCATGCCTGCAGTAACCACACCTCCCAGCCAATCAGCTTCTAGCATGTTGAGTCATCCCTATAGTTAGAAGCTGATTGGCTGTGAGGTGTGGTTACTGCAGGGCATGTTGCATGCCCTGTGTAACCCTACATCCAAGTCAATGGGAGCATGGAAAAAAGTTTGAACAGTAACTGCCCATATAAAGTACAGTCCCTATTCCAATTTTCCTCAATGTGGATCGGCCCGAAGGGTACAAGGAGAGGTGGTTTCTTGTTTTTTTTCTGCTGCCACCACCAACACAGCATCACTTTCAGGATAGATTGATTTTAATAACTATATTTTTTCTTTACAGGTTAAACACTATGTTCACAGAAGAAGAATGAAGAAGAGCACAGATGAAGAAAAGAAAAAGATAACATATGAAGTTGTAGATGATAAAGATGACAGATATAGAAGAAGAAAGAAGAGGATGACAGATGAAGAAGATAGAAGCTTAAAGAAGAAGAATTAAAGAGGAAGTTCAGGGTGCGGAAGACCCAGCTGGACATCAGGATTACAGGTAAGTGTTCCAGCAGTGGATGATAGGATAGTGTTAGGGCTAGTATGGGTCCACTTTATTGTTCATGTGGTGAGTAGTGTAGGGCCAATGGGAGGGTTAATGTTTGCATGGGTGACTGTGTTTGTAGTTCATGCTCGGTGTTTGACAGTGTATCAAACACCGAGCATTAGCTGGTTTCTTTTGATTTTCCCATTTCTCACACTATTTAGCATGAGTTATGGGAATGAAAAAACCACAATAAATGTTGGGTCACAAGTCAGCAAAAAGCTGTAACGAGTGTTAGGCCACAAAAAGAGTTTTGATGACCAATGATCTTTGTGGTGCATGTTGGTCAAGCAATTGAATTCTGACAGTACAACTATGTGTGTATCAGCCGGAACTCATTTTGGCCATCTCAACTGATTTAGAGGCTCAAATTGAATCGAGCCCGAGAAGCCATCTCCACTTTATCACCTCTTTATCACTCTTTAGTGCATAACCCCCCAGTCTCTTCTATACTTCTCCCTGTAGTGGCTACAATAATTGGTCCCTCAACACCATGTCAGACATTCTCTCTCTTTGTCAGAGAGGTAAAGGACCAAGATGGAATTTAAAAAAATCTAACCTGACATACATGTAAAAGATTATAAATGCTAAAAAAATTATGGTGTGTTATGGTAAGATTCACATACAGAAAATATATTGTTGCACAGAAAAATACTAGTAACTATTCTTTAGTTTCAGATGCAGATACAATGAATATTTTAAGGAGCAAAAGCATAGGAGATGATGGATTAATGAAAAAACTAGGTAAGCTAAGTGAAGAAATGATGATTTCAACTAGATATTAAACTGGATAATTGAGTGGGTTCTATGAGGCTGATTTAACACTTTGAGTGCCAAAGGGGTATCAAACGCATTGCAAAACATTCAATACACCCTGGCACTCAAAGGTTTAATATGAAGAAGCAGAATAATTCTTTGGTGAACCTACTGTACTTTTTTTAATAGAACTTTTAACCCATTGAACGTGACTAGTGTTGAGCGAGCAACCCGATGCTCGGGTGCTCGGGTGCTTTGACCGAGCACCGCCGGAGGCTCGAGTGCTCGGCCGAGCACCCGAGCCCCATTGAATTCAATGGGGCGACACGAGCATTACACCAGGCACCCCCTGCTCTGATGAGGGGAGGGTGCCTGGTCAATGCCCCCCTTCATCTCCACAATGCCCCTCTTCCACAATGTCCCCCTTCCACAATGTCCCCCTTCATCTCCGCAATGCCCCCTTCATCTCCGCAATGTCCCCCTTCCACAATGTCCCCCTTCCACAATGTCCCCCTTCATCTCCGCAATGCCCCCTTCATCTCCGCAATGTCCCCCTTCCACAATGTCCCCCTTCATCTCCGCAATGCCCCCCTTCCACAATGTCCCCCTTCCACAATGTCCCCCTTCATCTCCGCAATGCCCCCTTCATCTCCGCAATGCCCCCCTTCCACAATGTCCCCCTTCATCTCCGCAATGCCCCCTTCATCTCCGCAATGCCCCCCTTCCACAATGTCCCCCTTCCACAATGTCCCCCTTCCACAATGTCCCCCTTCATCTCCAAAATGTCCCCCTTCATCTCCAAAATGTCCCCCTTCATCTCCACAATGCCCCCTACCTCCAGTCCCTGGTGGTCCAGCGGAGCGTCTGTAAGATCTGTGCCTCCTTCCGGCACAGATCCCTGCCACCCGAACATGGCGGGCGAGCACATGGCGGTACTCGACGAGTACCGCCATGTGCCGAGCAGAGCGATGCTCGAGCCGATCCGAGCATCGGCCGAGCATGCTCGCTCAACACTAAACGTGACAATAGTAGTTGAATTCACAAGAGGAAATGCCTTGGGGATCTCCATAGCATTCAAGAGGGCTAGAAATCTCCATTTAAATCAATGGTAATTTTGAACATTTTTATTTGTCCCCCAAGGTACAGTTTATTTTGCTCCAGAATTCCTCCAGTTATTCTTATTAAATTAGTTTCTATCACTAATGAAAGGCTACATGGCACTGTGCATTTCTGTGAGTGCAGTCTAAACTAAATGTACCTCAATGGAAATAACTCCAAACATGGCCCTAGGATTTTCAAGTGTAACTGAATGTACCTAGGTAGAGCCCACACACTGGAGTTACTCCTAATAGCACAGCGATTAATAAAGTTTGGCTGAAATGGAACAAATTAGCATACTGTGCAGGAATTGGCATAAAACACCACAGTGTGCCACCAAAATATAAAGATTTAAGTCTCATAACTTTTAATTAGACTTTCATTTACTGTGAAACAAACTAAACTTGTCTTAGGGTGACAGATCCACTTTAAGACATAATTTTACTAGTTTAGTTCAGATCACTTGCCAAACATAGGGGTCGAGGGTCAGTTTTATGACAAATCAGTCCCCCTAGAAAAACCAAACACAAGTTTCCATTTAAGACAAATATTATTCTCATACTCATAGGACACAAGAGACAGTATTCAGTAAGATAATAGGTGCAATTCTGTTGCGCAGTTGCACATAGGGGACAATCAACATTCCCAAAATTCACATGGAGTTAAATGGGGATATTAACCCCTTGAATGCTAGAGAGATTTCCAACACATTGCAAAACAATATATTCGAGACCTCCTTAGCATTCAGGGGGTTAAGAGTCCTGTTTAAATCAATGGAAATTTTCATCTGTTCCCTATGGTGCAACTGGAATTACTACTCTTTAAAGGGATAGTAATGTTTCACAAAAATGGCAACTCCAATTAATCCTCATACTATTTGGGCCATGGAGAGTGTTATTTCAATACTGTCACAGTTGTAGTTCAACAGTAACTGAAAGATAAAGTATTCCCCTCCTGCCCCTTTTACCTAGTGTAAGCCACCCAGAGCCGGTGCCACCTATAGGTAAGGTAGGTGCTGGCCTAGGGTGCACATGTACTGGGGGCACGGGCATGCAGCAGAGAAGAGCTGCGCCCGCACGCACCATGCCGGGAACCGCAACACACTGCTCTTTAGTAATGCAGCGCTCGCTGGAGTCATGATCTCCCAGCGCGCTCTGCATTACTGAATAGAAGATTGCGTGGGAGCTCCAGCAGCTACAGGTATGTGATGGGGGGCAATTTGGAGCTGATGGGGGGCAAAGTGGAGCTGAGGGGGCAAAGTGGAGCTGGTGGGGGCAAGGCGGAGCTGGTGGGGGCAAAGTGGAGCTGATGGGGGTAAGTTGGAGCTGATGGGGGTCAAAGTGGAGCTGATGGGGGTCAAAGTGGAGCTGGTGGGGCAAAGAGGAGCTGATAGTGGGCAATTTGGAGCTGATAGGGGGCAAAGTGGAGCTGGTGGGGGCAAGGTGGAGCTGGTGGGGGCAAAGTAGAGCTGGTGGGGGCAAGGTAGAGCTGGTGGGGGCAAGTTGGAGCTGATAATGGGCAAGTTGGAGCTGATAGGGGGCAAACTGGAGCTGGTGGAGGCAAGTTGGAGCTGGTGGGGGGCATCTCTTACAGGGATCTCCAGACCAGGGGCAGACTGGCCCAGGGGGCAGAGAGAGGACAATCATGAAAAGAGGTAACAATCATGAAAAGAGGTGGGGTATAAGTAGGTGGGGTATAAAGGGGTGGGACATAAGGGGCAGAGCCAAATGGGCAGCAAAATTAGGTTTTGCCTAGGGTGGCAAAAATCCTTGCACCAGCCCTGAAGACACCTCCCCTCAGATGTGGAATGTGGTTAGTTCTATACTGTCAGAGTTGTAGTTCAACAGTAACTGAAAGACAAAGTATTCCCCTCCCTCCCCTTTTACCTAGTGTAAACCACCTCCCATCAGATATGGAATCTGGTCCTGGGACCAGACAGATCACAGCAAGGGACAATCTTCTTACTGTCAGCATAAGGAAAACCCTGCACCCCTTGACAGATTTTTCCTCACGCTCACTGAAGATTGTCCCTCTCTGTGATCCATCCAGACAGTCTTGCTGCTCTGAGGGGAGCAGTGTTACATCAGTAAAAGGGACAGGAGGGGTATACTTTATCATTCAATCACTCTGAACTACAACTCTGACAGTATTGAAATAACACACTCCATGGCTCAAATACTATGAAGATTAATTGGAGCTGCTTTTATTATGAAACATTACCATCCCTTTAACTTATTAAATTGCACCTAAATAGGCTGATGTACTGAGAAGAACTTGATCAATTCTGGGGCAAACCATCTGCACCATAGCGGAGATAAAAAAGAGCTCCCATTGATTTACCCCTTTGAGTGCCAGAGGGGTAATGTGTTAGATACCCTTGGCACGCAAAGGGTTAAAAAGGTTTAACTCCTTGAATGCTAGAGACATCTGAGAATTTTTGGACTGTTTAATTTCTCCTGTGGTGTAGCTGGTCTGCTCAGAACCAGTTCTAATTTTTTATCTGAAAGGTTGAGTAGCAGAGCATTTTCATGAATGGGAATTCAATCCTATTGTAATCTACAGGTCACAGAACAAAAGGATTGTCATGCGTTGAATATTTCATTTTGGTTTGGATTTCATCCACTTCCACCCTTAACTGTCAGATAACTTTCCGATTTGTTGGCCATCATTGACCAAGACAGGGGCATTCAAACCTGTCTTCAAGCCCCCCAACAGTCCAACAGCACACGTTGTCAGGATCTCCTCAGCTAGACACAGTTACATGTTAACTCACACACATCCTTCAGAATGATTGTACCACAAACTGTTTCACATGTGAGGAGATCTGGAGGGGTAGAGGCTTGAGTTTAAGGTGAACACATATCCCTTTAAATCAGAGTACCTATAAAAATGGTGCAGCGTTACACTGATTCCAGTGTAGTCCTGCAGAATGAAGTTTTCATAAGTGTCCCTAATTTAAAGGCATATGTGGTCACCTTAGTTGAGTGACACTAGACCAGACATGATTGACCCAGTACAGAATGAGTTAAAAAGGGCTGTTTTTATATTGTATCATTTTTCATGTTTTTTTAAGGGCTACAATATAAAATACACTTTTTTTCAAGGTTTACTATCCCTTTAAGCATAAAAGCAGATTAGTACAATCCTGAAGCAAACCAACTGTGCCACAGGAATACAAATTCCTCAGAATGCTATTGATTTATCCCTTTGATTGCCCCAGAGATATCCAGCACATTACAACACAATGCTTTGTATGCCTCTTGGGCATTCAAAAAGTTAAATGGGGCTTTTCAACCTCTTGAATGCTAGAGAGGTCTCTAAAGCATATAGCATTCAAGGGGTTAAAATCTCTATTTAAATCAATTGTCATTTTTATATGTCCCTATGGTGAAGTTGGTTTACCCCAAAATTGCATTGCTCTACTTGTAAGCATATGACCCAATGGACCATATGTATTAAAGCAAAGTGGAACAATTCAAGGATTTTCCTAACTTTGCGAAGGAAAGTCAAGATTTTATTAACAATATGGAGGCGAATATTATGCTTAAGCCTCTTTTCTTCTCTAGACAGCAGCAATTACATGACCCTCCTCCAATCACATAACAGTATATAGCATAAGCCAATGGCAAATGAAAATTTAGCCCTGGTGAGTAGAAATTCAGCCCTGGTTGGTGTGTTATGGCTTACAGTGGCGAGTATCTTTTCAGGTCTGGCTAGTAGCAAAGGACTTCAACTTTTAAGCCCTGGCATAAGCCATTTTTATCAATTTCTTTGATGTATTAATGGATAAACTTGGAAATAAAAAACTTTGAATCAGAACAGTAGAAACCAGAAGATCACGTTAGGCTGCAAATTCTATGTATTCCTAACAAAGTTAGGAAAATCTTCAAATTTTATTACATGAACAGAGGCTTTATATTATGCTAGTTTAAAGCTGGTTTATAACATTAGAAGATACATGAGAAATAGGTTTCAAATAAAATGATTTAAAGGTAAATTCTCCAGACCAATCAGCCACTTTAACAATGTCCTTGAGACGTCCTCCAAATAAATAAGATCTCGAGGCCATAGCTTCGCTCGAGGAATGAGCGCTGAAAAGGGAAACATCAGTGTCAGCTCACTGCATGATCCATCAAATTCATCTAGCCAGAGTGGCTAAAGATACAGGGAGATTTTATTTAGAAAATGTTTTACCAGGAAGAAAACATTGAGATTTCTCTTGTTTTCAAGTATGTCCTAGAATGTTTAGAGCAAGAGTTGCATATTTGCAAAAATACATACATACACTCACAAATACTAAAAATGTTATATACAGTTGCAAATTGTTTTTAGATATGAAGAAGCAGTTATTTTTAAGGATTTTAGACTGTGAGAAGATCTGATTTTCTCAGATTATTCCAGACTTTTGGAACTCTGAAGGAGAAGGCAGAACGACCGGCTTCTTTCTTGAAATGTTGTATACTCAGTGACTTGTTAGCAGTGGAGCGAAGGTTATTGTTAGTATTGAGTGAGCATACTGCTCAGGTAGTCTGGTAGTTTTCTCTAGAAGTGGTTATGAATCATGCAAGAGAGGTGAAGGGCATGTCTAGATTTGAGTGTTACCCAATTTAGTTCTTCATACATGTCACAATGATGGCTTGTGTAATTACACTGAACAAGGAAGCTGCATAGTGAGTTATACAGAGTGTCCATTTTAGCAAGATGCATTTGTGGCACAGGAGCATATACTACGTCCCCATAGTGTGACTGGCATTATCATCTGTTGTACAATAAGTCTTCTTACCAAGGGACTTAAACAGGATTTGTTTCCGAACAGAGCACCTATTTTGGGATAAAGTTTGGACTTTAATTTATCAATATGAAGACCAAAAGTGAGGCTGGGGTCAAGCCACATACCAAGATTTTTAGGCGTCCACTGTGGCCCATTTACAATTAGACTCTGTTACAATGGCTAGATTGGTATTGACTAGGTAGTTTATGCTTTGTACCAAATAACATTGTGACCGTTTTGTCAGTGTTTAGGAATAGTTTGTTCTTTGCTATCCATCTTTCAGATTCAGAGAAATCATGCTGTAATACTCCCTCCAGTTGTGATACGTTTGAATGTTTTACATATATTATAGTGTAATCTGCATACATGTGTACAGAATATGCTTTGCAAACCATGAGCAGATCATTTATAAACAGAGAAAATAAAAGAGGACCAAGGATGGAGCCTTGGAGAACCCCACTTGTAACTTTGAGCAGAAGGGAGGTATTGTCAGCAATAGACACATATTGCATTTTGTCTGCTAAATAGGACCAATCCTGAACTTTGGAGTTTACTTATCAAAATACTGTGGTCTGCTGTATCAAAGGCATTTGCAAAATCTATGAAAATAGCTCCAGTGATGTCACCATTTTCCATACCAGTCTGGATATCACTAGTTACTTTTAGGAAGACACTGATTGTAGAGTGATTTTAGGTCTCTTAAAGAAATTAACAGCTGGTTAGTGTTTTTGTGTCTGATATTAACAGTAGATGATTCATACGCCTTTAAACATTGATAGAAAACAAAGCTTAGGTTGTGAAAAGTAGGATAAAAAACTTGTCTAGATAAAGTTTTAGTTCTTCTAGAAATAGTAAATATTACACTGTTTGGAACAAAAGGCCATGAAGTCACATCTAGGGCTCTAATATCTGAAACTCTACCGAACGAGATTAAACAGAGTTGCATGATAAGTTTGGCTGAAAGTTGCTTCAGTATTATTCTATCATTATCCATCCAAGAATCAAGGACATGAAGATCAATCATAACATCCCAGAGACTGCTATATTTGGCAGTGGGAGGTTGAGACAACTTAATGCCTTTCATGAGTTTATAGACTAGGGGATGTTGACCTCTCAAAAGATTATCTATATGACCTGCAGAGATAGAAGATCTGTAACAATTGACTGTTCTATATGCTTTGCACTGCTGAAAGCAAGAAGAGAAGAAATTCAAAATATAAGTTATATTGGAAGAAACGGGATCCAGATTCCATTCCAGGCACCAACGTGCCCATGCCAACCAGCAAGATTTGTAGCATGATCAAGTTCCTGGAGCCCAGGCTTTGCACATGAGTGAAAGCTGTTTTTGAAAGTCCTTCAACATGCCAGGGACCCCTGAAATCATCCAGGCCAACAGATATAGCTGTTCTGATAGTAAGAGATTGTGAGGATTCCCTATCGGATCTGTTAACAACTAAGGAAAATTGGGAGAATCCGCAGGTAATCTACTGACAGCTTCAGAGGGGCAGGAAGCAAAGGCTGAGATGTCCAAAATGGAGTGATGATCACTAAGATGGCACACTGCTTTCTGACTTGAAGAATGACCTGGGGAATCATTGCAAAAGGCAAAAATGCATAATTTCTAGAATTGTTCCACGTTTGGAGAAACGCATCTGTAGCAGTGGCTTCCGAGTCTGGTCTCCAACTGAAAATCTTTTGCAGTAGAGCATTCAGTCTCAAAGCAAATAGATCTATATGTAGAGGACCCCAGAGAAAATTGATTTTCCTGAATATGGAATCATGAAGAGTCCAATTGCTGGAATCCAAAAGATAGCTCGAATTTTAATCCGCTATGGTATTGAAGAGACCTGGGAGAGATTCTGCCTGAATGGAAATGTCTCTATTAGACAAAATTGCCATAAATCTTTGGCAATATTGACCGGGCTTTTTGATTTGGTACCTCCCAGGTGGTTGATATACCTGACTGCAGACACATTGTCCATCTTTAGGAGAATGCAACAATTCGTAATGTTTTTGGATAAACTCCTGATCGCTAACAATCTCGCTAATCTAAACAAATGATGTGCATGTGACTTTCTAGATCTGACCATTTGCCTCCTGTGGTAATATTTCCCCAATGAGCTCCCCAGCCCACAATGCTGGCATCTAACTCTGTAATGATATTCTGGGACATGCCAAAAATGGCCCTGCCGTTTCAAGCTTCCAAATGGTTTAGCAACCATATTTATTCCTCCAGAGCCTCTAAGGAAAGGGGGACCTTGTCTATATAACTCAAACCTTTCTGAAGACGGAGAATTTTCAATCTTTGAAGCGTTCTGTAAATAGCCTGAATTTAGGCTGATAAGAGCCCCACAATCCTCGTTATCATTTTCAATAAAATGAAGTTTCTTATCAACACAGTTTGACTCTCCTTCAGAATCATCTTTAATTTCTTCTTGGGAAGAAGAAGAGATGATGTTAAGGAGATGACAATAAAACATAGGAATTGTATTGACTGGGTCAGAAATACTATGGATTTTTTCCCAATTTATGATTAATCCGAGTTGGGTCAATAGCTGAACAGTCAACTGACGTTGTTCTTTCACCACATTTTGATCTTGAGACATAATCAGCATGTCACCTAGATAAATAATCATTCAAATTTCCTTCTTCTTAGGAAAGAAATTACAGGTTTCATCAGCTTTGTGAAGCACCATGGTAAGAGGCAGAAGGGTAGGCAAGTGAATTGCCACTTTTTTCCCTTTATAGAAAATTAATTACATTTTGGTGTTGTGGAGACTGTAAGGTAAGTATCCTTGAGATCCATTTTCATCATCCAATGTGATGGTATTAGTAAATCTCTTAGGCAACGAATTCCTTCCATCTGAGGCGCAATTAGAAGCCACCGGGCCCTGGTGCAAGAATTGCCATGGGCCCCCCAATGACATTTCCCCCCCCAACCACATTGGCCCCCCCTTTGGCCATCTCCACTGGCCACCTCCACATTGTCCCCAATCTCCACATTGCATCCACATTGTCCCCCATCTCCACATTGCCCCCACTCCACTTTGCCCCCACATTGCCCCCATTCTCCAAATTGCCCGCATTGCCACACTGCCCCCCATCTCCACATTGCCTCCACATCACCCCCAATCTCCACATTGCCTCCACATTGCCCCCACATTGCCCATCTCCTCCCTGGTGGTCCAGTGGCAGGGCAGGAAAGGTCTGTGCCTCCTTCGGCACATACCTCTATATAGGTGGAGCTCTCTGCAGTTCTCTCTTTAGTAATGCAGAGCGCTGGGAGATAATGTAATTTTCCAGCGCTCTGCATTACTAGAATGGTGGAGGGAAATCAGCTGCTAAAGGTCTGTGCCAAAGAAGGCACAGACCTCAGCAATCAGAATGTTGCGGGCAGGGGGGGGTCACAGGGGGTGGCAGGGCCCCTGGAGTGATGGGCCGGCCGCAGGTGCGACCTCTATTGTTACACCACTGCCTTCAATCTTGAAATGGCTGTACATGACATGAGAGTTTAACTCTTTTAGATTTATCACAGGGTGTAGGCCTATGTCAATTTTCTTTACCAAGAAAACATAACTTATACACCCAGTGGTATCCAGTGGTATTTGAATAATGGCTCCTTTTCTTTTTAATTCTTGGATCTCTGAATCCACATTGATGGGTCTTTGTTTGCACTCGGAAAGTGTAAAATTCTATTTGATAACCTGAAATAGTTTACAGGATCCATTGATCTGAGGTTATCTGAGACTACACTAGGCGAAAAAGGGTGAGTCTGCCACCCACTTTCTCAGTGTAAGGGTGTGGAAAAAGAAAAAGACTTACCTGTGAATTGTCTGGAACAGGATGATCTTACATATGACTTGGCTTTCCAGACTCTGCCTCTCTGAGGGAAGAAAGGGTAGTGAGCACTGGTCTCAAGATAATCAGATCTTTCCCAAATACTGAGGGGTCTTGGTTGAAATTTGATCATCTTTGAGGAGGACCCTGAAATGATTGGCCAGGAAAACTACCCCCTCTTTTCCGGACCTTCCCAAAAAATTTGGGGTTGAAAACTTTTTTAATGGAAGACTGAGCTTTGTCTAAAGCCATAAATGTTGTTACAAATTTTCCCAGATCTTTAATCTTTTGAGTGTCAGAGGGGTATGCAACGCATTGCAGAACAATGTGCTGCATACCCCTCTGGCACTCAAAGGGTTAATAAATTAATCTCCAAATAGAAAACCATCTGACTCAGGGCCCAATTCAGATGAAGCCATTTCAGTTAATTTTGGGTCAATTTTAAGAAGAATAGAGCGGCACCTTTCAGTAGAAACGGACGTATTGGCATTACCCAACAAACAAAGCGTACTTTGGATCCATCCCTGCAAGACAGAATGATCCAAAGGGGTATCATTAGAAACTGAATCCTCCATCATGTCAAATATTTTGGCCAGAGGTCTGAAAATATCTAATCGTTTGTCCTGACAGAGTTTAAGGGCTCTGTTTATACCTTTTATTGGATCCTTCCCTGATTTTGATTAATACTGAATCAATTGTTGGTCCAGAACAGGAGTCTCACAAATTTTGTGGGTAGATGTCCTGGGGCATTTAGTCTTCAGCTTATTTCTGTCTTTATCATCCAAGGACTTTCTCATCCAGTATTCAATATATTTAGAAACATGGTCTCTAGGAATTCATTCAGAAGATCTGGGATGCTTAATCCCCTCCTTATCAATTGATCCTGATCATCTGAGTTGGACACTGAACCATCTTCTTTGTATGTAGCAATAGTTGTTTCTTTTTAGATTTTGGCATATCCCTCCAATCTGATTCAGAAGAATCAGCACTATTATCCTGAGACTCTTAAGAATTTTTAGAAGAAGAACAAAACCTCTATGAGTCAGGTTTTTGGAGAACTCTTTTGGCCTTTCTCTGTATTACCTCCAGCCGAGTAGAGTGATTAATGTGTGGTGGTGAGCCACTATATCGTAAGCTAGATTTACTAGCAGATTCATAATGAGACTAGGTCTCTGTCAGTAGTAGCACAGTGTTTGGACTTCATTTTTCTCTTTTGACTTTTTGTCTCCTCCTTTGATAATTCAGGGAATGAGTCAGAGATGGCAATCTCTATGTTCTTGATAGGATTAACATCAACAATACCTTTAGAAGACAAATTAGGTCTCATTGTCCCAAAAACCTCTACTAATGTCTTAGTGAGTGTATCAGACATTTTATCCATACTAGTGCAAATCTTTTTAGATTACGTCTTTTTGAAGGACACATCCATCAATGCCTGAATGCAGTCATCAGAAGCCACCAAAGGTGTTGCAGGTGCATTTAAAAATTCAGAACTCTCAGAACAAGAGCCCTGAGGTAAAAAAATTTGGAGGGATACATTTAAACTTCATGGGACGGGGGGGGGGGCAGATGGAGAAGTCACATTTTTTGAATGAGACATAAGAGAATATAAATAAAATATATGTATATATATTCTGGGGATAAATTTAAAAAAAGTGAAGAGAAAGGGCATAAGAAGGAAAAGTTTTTTTTTAAACTAAAAGTTTGAGAAGCAAAGGAAATAAACAGACATAATCAACAACAACTATGACAGAGTTTCAAGCCCCTTTTTGTTTTAGGAAACAAATAGGGTAAGATTACCCAGTATCAGATTAAAATAATATATATGAAAAAATTGTTTTATTAATATTAGTGTAAGATCAATGTATCCATTCTGGAGCAGCAAAGAAAGAGGAAGCTGCACCAGGATGGAAAAAAGCTAAAGCTACAGACTGTTATGTGATTGGAGGAGGGTGATTTGGAGGCAGAGTCTGTGTTAACTGTGCTATTGTTTTGTTTTTTACTGTATTTTCTAATATATTAATTGCTGCTGTCTGGCATAGTAAAGAGGTTTAAAGGGATAGTAATGTTTCATAATAAAAGCAGCTCAAATTAATCTTCATAGTATTTGGGCCTTGGAGAGTGTTATTTCAATTCTGTTAGAGTTGTAGTTCAAGAGTAATTGAATGATAAAGTATCCCCTTCCCGCCCCTTTTACTGATAAAACACTGCTCAGCAGAGAGGGACAATCTTCAATTAACATAAGAGAAAACTGAAAAACTTATCAAGGGGGGCAGGGTTTTCATTGTTCTCACAGTAAGAAGATTTTCCCTTGCTGTGATCTGTCTGGTCTGTGGACCAGATTCCACATCTGAGGGGAGGTGGCTTACACTAGGTAAAATGGGCAGGAGGGGATACTTTGTCATTCAATTACTCTTGAACTACAATTCTGACAGTATTGAAATTGGCTCAAATACAATGAAGATTAATTGGAGTTGCTGTTTTTGTGAAACATTACTATCCCTTTAAAAGCATAGTATAAAGCCTCCGTTCTTGTAATAAAATTCTGGGCAAACCAAGTGAACTGTAGGAGATAATCATTTACAGATAGATAGATAGATAGATAGATAGATAGATAGATAGATAGATAGAGAGAAAAGCTCTACATTTTGTTACAATGCCTTAAAATATTTAACCCTTTGGGCTATATATTCAAATGAAAAATGGAATGAGGAGGGATAATAAATCAAAACCTCCCATTGATTTAAATTGGATTTTTAACATTTTGAATGCTAGAGAGTTCTCCTGCCAGAGCTGATATAACCCCTTAAGGACCAGCGGTCCAGGGAAGTTACCTTTCCTTACCGATTTGATCCATGCCGATGTGCTGGTACACGTGAACTGTTAAATGTACTGACGTGCTGAGCAAAGGTTTGATAGAGACCACTCCAGTCTTGTAGTGGTCAATTTCAGGAGCACTGTAAGTAAAAGCTACATGACGTGCCAGGACCGTCACTGGTCCTTAACGGGAAAAAACGGTGACGGTCGTGAAACACCACATGGTCCTTAAGGGGTTAAGAAGCAATGCATTAGATACCTTTCTAGCATTCAAACGGTTAGCCGCTGGTGGGCTCAATGCAAAGTATACAGTAGTGATCCCCCTTAATCATTTGGATGCTAGAGAGCAATTTGAAGCATCCAAGGGTTTAACCCCTTAATGACCGTGTGTTGTGTTATGACCGTCACACGTTTTTTGCGTTAAAGACCAGTGACTGTCATAGCATGTCATGTACATTTTACTTACATTGCTCTTCCGGGAGTGCTGTCACAGGTCACACATACCGGTGCCTCGGAAACGTCAAAGTGGTCCTTCAGGGAAGGTTACTTCCCTGGACCATGGAAGTTAAGGGGTTAAATAATACCTACACCTGTTTCCCCTTCTGCTAAAAGTGAGCAATCAGACTCACAATTTTCTCTCTACATAATTCAACTTCATAGAGTGTAGAGATCACACCTGGGCTCACACATTACTTATTACTCACATGTTGTGTAGATTGAGAAATAATGAGCTTTCTCACCTATCAGCAGATTGATCTGTATTTTTACCCCGACTTCACACATGTAGCAGACTGCATTGTGTGCCCCAGATTACAGGAGAGACGTACAGAGTATATCAAGTAGATATGCATGGAAATCACGGTTTTGGGTTGTGGGGAGGGGCCCATACGGGTTTTGGATTGTGGGAAAGGACCCATGCCTTCAAGGGGTCCATGCATTCAAGGAGCCCATCCCTTCCAAGTGCCCTGATCATCTGTGAAGATATCCACTTTGCCCATCTGTTAAATAAGATCTGGACTTCTCTAGTGTTCGAGATTAAAATTGATATTTAAATAAAAAGTTTTTTTTTTTAATTTAATTTCTTCTCTATGGTACAGTTTGCTTGCCCCAGAATTACTCTGCTTTTCTTGTGAACACACTGCCCGTTGAGTGCAGAGCAACATTTTGCATGGGCACCCAAAGGGTTAATTCTGCAGTGTGTGTGTGTGCCTGAAAGATTATGTGGGTGGTAAATGAAAACAAGGCTACACTGGGAACAGAAAGATTTACTTTGACAAAGCGAGCAGCTTATATTTTAAAATTGCAGGTCAAAAGATAAAAAAGAAATAAATGAATTCCCTTTGATAATAACAATGAGTCAGAAGTGGAAATGGCTTTCCTGGGAATTCCTCATCCTATTACAGTACACATTATAATCTCCTACTGCATGTAGACTCCCATCCAATTAAAGGAACACATTTAGCCAGGCTGAATATTTAAAGGGGAACTAACACTTTAAAATGCCTGGAGTGATTTTGAAAGAGCTTTCAAAATCACCTATATTTATGTTATCCAGTATCCATTTAAAACTTTCTTTTATGGATAATTAGCTTTATTTATTTGTCGGTTTATTCAAATTAGGTAGTACTGGCTGGCACAGACCAGCATGTAAAATAAACAGGTCAGTCTCCCTCCCAACTGCCACTTCTTACCAGGCATTGTATATGTGGTTCAGTGGCTACTAATGGAAGATTGAACTGTTTTAATGATATTTTGTCTTAAATTTGTCTTGCAACGTGCCCTATATACCAGCTCCTCCTATGGAAACTGTGTTAGCCAATGCATTTAAAACAAATAATTTAGTCCTGAATGATTAACAACTATTCTGATTTTACTGTTGATTGAGAGGCAAAGGAGAAGGGGAGCAAAGCTAAAGACAGGAGAGAGGCAAAGGGCAGGAGACAGAGGAAAAGGATGGGAGAGAGATGCAGTGGACAGGAAAGCAAAGGGCAGTGGAGAGGGGTAAAGGTTAGGCAACGAGAGAAAGAAAGGCAACAGGGAGAGAGAGAGAGAGAGGCAAAGGGTAGAAGTTGGGAAGGGGTGGGAAATAGAGAAGAGACATGAGAGTGAGAGAGGGGGATCATAGAAGAGAATGGAGGTGAAACGTGTGAACATATGAACAAGGACTACAATTAGGTTGCAATCACTCCCTCCACCCCTATTAACCCTCTGAGTTCCAGAGAGCTGTAAAAAGCTTTGCACACAGTCCCAGCACTTGAAGGGTTAAATCAATATGCTTATTTTTAGAGCTGCCTAGTGTCTGTCTGATTCCCAGTGTCCCCAAGCACCCACACACACATTCTCCACTAGCCTCCGTTTCAATATTGCAGTGATTAACCAACTCAAAGGGTTAAAGGGATAGCAATGTTTCATAATAAAATCAGCTCTAATTAATCATCATAGTATTTGTATTTGTGTTATTTCAATTCTGTCAGAGTTGTAGTTCAAGAGTAATTCAATGACAAATTATCCCCCTCCCGCCCTTTTTACTGATGTAACACTGCTCAGCCAGAGCAGAAGGGAGGTGCCCAGGTAGACTGCAGAGAGGGACAATCTTCACTTAAGATAAGGGAAAAAGCTGAAAAACTTGTAAAGGTGGGCAGGGCTTTCATTGTCCTCATATGATTAAGATTGTCCCCTGCTGTTATCTGTCTGGTCTATAGACTGCATTCCACATCTGAGAAGAGATGGCTTACACTAGGTAAAAGGGGCGGGAGGGGAACTTTGCTTGTGAATATCTCTCAAACCATAAAGGTTTCAGAGATAAGACTTATATCGTTCTTCATGTTTTTTTAATGCCTACAAAATAAAATAAAGATAAAACAAAGTATTACTATCCCTTTAACTGACATCTACATTTAATAAAAACAAACAAAAAAACTCATCATCTCATCTAAAGATAACGCCTCAGTTGATGAGGAGGCTAGAATTATTCATACTGGCAAAAGAGGCGGATCCCATTACAATCTATGGGGTGAACACGCAACAACATTTGCTGTATGTGTATACATAGGCATATTGCTGGAATGGCCCCATTTTCATAACTTTCTCTGCTTCGCATATGCAAGGCAGGGAAATAAGACAGATTATTAATGAATATCAAAGGTATCCATCACTGATCATGGCACAGTACTAGAGAAGAGCAC
This sequence comes from Rhinophrynus dorsalis, assembly GCA_037306005.1. NCBI lineage: Eukaryota > Metazoa > Chordata > Amphibia > Anura > Rhinophrynidae > Rhinophrynus > Rhinophrynus dorsalis. The sequence goes on from CM074721.1 coordinate 82,690,514, forward strand.
CGTATTTGATAGCTGTTTTTCCTGCACTTTGATGAATTTCAGACTAACGACAATCGGGATAACATTATCCCCCATCTCTCCTTGCTGATGAGCTCAGGATGGAGAATGTTAAAAAAAATGAGGTTCATTCATCTCATATTGTTTTTAAAGTCAATAGAATCTTTAAAAAATGTTTTATATATGGGGTCCACACAAGAGCCCCCAATATAATTTAAAAAATCTCTAAGAATAGGTTGTGGGACCCCTTCCACTCCTATTGTAAGAATATATATGTGTGTGTATTTAAAAAAAAACACGTTTATCTGGTTGTCAAAGTTCAGCTGTGTCCTCAATGCCCTGATAATCATAATCAGATCTCTGTAAAATAATTAAATCAACTAAATAAGATAAAGCCTCAAAACACTTACCACCATATAAAACAATGCTAAATATAAAAAAGTTAACACTCCACAGGCCTTCCCTGAAAGATGATCAGAACTCAAATATAAATAAATAAAAAAATAAATAAAATAAAATATATGTAAGCCAATTTCTGCTGAAATAATTTACCAGCACTCTGATTGGCTGGGAGGTAGGGTTATATAAAGCATCCTCCCTCTCCTGGTGTAAACATCCCCTTCCAGCCTTAAAGGGATAGTAATACTTCATTTTATCTTTATTTAATTTTGTAGGCATTAAAAAAACATGAAGAACGATATGTCTTATCTCTCAAACCTTGCATGAATGTACCCCATAATTTAATTTAACCTTTTGAGTTCCAGAGTGGCATGCAAATAATTAATTCATCAAGGGAAAGAGTGTATCATATTAAGGATACATAATGACTAAAATGTAATGGCTCAATTTGGAAAACAGCTAAACAAATAAGCTTTTTGCAGCCCCTTTGCAAGCTGAAGACTGATTCTGATTGAATGGAATCCAAAATAAAAATAAAGTTACAAAATAAAATAAAGTTAAAACGAAGTATTACTATCCCTTTAAATTTCTTGCAAAGAAATCAAACACAACTAGTTACCTTCCCTTAGACAGCAGGGAGACATGTGAATGACTAATAAACCAACAGGCCAGCTCAACATTTCAAGATAGAAACCGACCTAATGAAAGCAGGTGTATCTCATTATTCCTAAGCTCTCATTCTGAAGGAAAATTACCCAGCTCTCAGGTGATCTCCCAGAAGATACCCATACACTCAGGAGAATAATTAATTATAGGGCCCTTGGTTGCAGGAAGCATCCTGATGTATAAAATATATATGCAATGCCTCTTTGTTAAAGAACACTAACATCTAAAAATGGAACTGGGTTATATAATTTGACATATCATGTAGTTCCAGACAGCATTTGTAAAATGCATTTATTTTATATTATCTCCCTAAAATCTGATCCTAAACTTGAATTGCATTATTAATACATTTGTAGTCTATCCTATGTATGTATGTATGTATTTATATATATATATATATATATATATATATATATATATATATATAGTCAGGGATGAGAATGGGCACTCCAGAATCAGGAAAATAAAGAGAAAATCACCTAGGTGCTACTAAAACAAGAATATGTAGTAGGTTTGTATAGTAACATATAAACATACAAATAGGGCACTCAATAGGACTTGAAAATAAAGTGTAGGCTTTAATGAATATCAACGTTTCGGCCCCCCATAACGGCCTTTCTCAGGACAAACAAAACAAACAAAAGACCTTAAACACATACTGCTCATGTTTGAAAAAGGTGCCAAGAACCAATGTATAGGTGAACAGTGACGTCAGTAAAGCGTCATAGAATGCTATTGTACTTGTAGCATACTGCAACTGAACTGAGGTACTTGACTGGTATAGCGTTCTCATATAACCTATGCCAGTAGGTGTAAGCTAATTCCCATGTCCATGCAGTAATAACCAAGTATGAACCATACCCCCCAAAAAAAGATTAAAAAAAAACTGATAATGTGTCAATTAAATCATTGTGCTTCCACTTCACCTATGACATGCCCACTCCTCAAACCAGATTGTGCAAAATATTAGAATTGAACCTATTACATGAGATAAACAAGAAAGATCAAAGTGTTAATGAAAAGACCATAATGATAATGAAAATAATAAAGCTTATCTGTTGTGGTACTTCCACAGGAGGACAGAGTAGGCAAAAACAATGTAGCGATCTGTCACAGCTTGTGATAGAAATCCTTACTTGATATAGTGATGATCCGACAAATATTGATTTGATTTAGATTTTTCTTCTGTTTGTTCACTCACTATCCATTTTGTTAACTGATAAAAATGAACTATTAACATGTCTATTTTGAAAGCATTCTTACTTTACAGCATTTTTTCACACCTGCCTAAAACTGTTGCACATTACTATATTTTATACTACCAACTCCCAGCTAAGCATATTTTCTTGACCTTAAAGATTAGCTGTAACCTGACCAAATTCTCACCTCAGTGGGAGTATTTATTGCGATAAAAGCTGCAGAATTATTCCTTCCCATTAATACATTCAACAACATTTGATGGAAGCTGATATGTCCTCGCAGCTCCATAAGGAATAGAGAGGTAGATCCAGCACAGGGGAGTAAAATAAATCTGTAAAGCAAGGTTATAGAAAACAAAGCTCATAAGTAAATGGTGCAGATACCTTTAACAAGTCTAAAATCAGGTAGGTGGCAGAACCACTTTAAAGGGATAGTAATACTTCGTTTTAATTTTATTTTATTTTGTAGGCATTAAAAAAACATGAAGAATGATATAAGTCTTATCTCTCAAACCTTTATGGTTTATGAGATATTCACAAGCAAAGTTTCCCCCTCCCGCCCCTTTTACCTAGTGTAAGCCATCTCTTCTCAGATGTGGAATGCAGTCCATAGACCAGACAGATAACAGCAGGGCACAATCTTCTTTGTATGAAAACAATGAAATCCCTGCCCCCCTTGACACGCTTTTCAGGTTTTTCCCTTATCTTAATTGAAGACTGCCCATCTCTGCAGTCTACCTGGGCACCTCCCTTCTGCTCTGGCTGAAGAGTGTGACATCAGTAAAAGGGGCGGGAGGGGGACACTTTGTCATTTAATTACTCTGGAACTACAACTCTGACAGAATTGAAATAACACTCTCCAAAGTCCAAATACTATGATGATTAATTAGAGCTGTTTTTATTATGAAACATTACTATCCCTTTAAGGGAAACATGAATGTAAAAAAAACTGCTCAGTTTAAGGACATCGCTATTAAAAGAAAGGAATATGCATAAAAATGGATTGTAGGTGTGTGCCAACTGGATCTGCTCAAGTCTATACAATAAACAATGGCTTCACTAAATAAAAAGAATTAATCTAGAAATCAGGAATTTAGCTGTTTGGTCCTGCTGTTCAGACGAATCCAATTCCTCTAGGTGTCAAATGATTACTTACTATATCCAAATGATTACTTACTATATGTTTCTATAATGGAGCAAAAATTGCTTCTCCATAGATAGCAATGAAAATCTATTTATTAAACCAGTGATAATGCTTATTAACTACAATTTATTTCTAGGCCAGATATTCTCAACTGCATACCTCGAGTATCAGTAAATAGTGCAGGTTTTCTGGGTTTTTCTGTCTGAGAAGTGAGCTAAACAGAATAAAACATCCACAAATGTTATACCTGGGTACATGCTGGGAAATCCAGAAATCCTGCACTATTAGGGTTACTGGAGGACCATGATCAGGAAACTCAGATCTAGGCCATAATTTGTCATTATACTGTCATTCAGTTATCTTGCAGTTTTGACAATTGTGTTTATTTGTTCTCTTTCAGAAAACAGCTGCTAATCCAGTCTTAACTGAATCACCAGATTAAAAAAATCAACAAAAAAAAAAAAACGACAGTTGGAAACAGACTCGCGTGCAATAAATAGAAACAAGAGTGTCTAAGATATATGCTTTGTATGTTCCCATTACATTATTTGTGTCTTTCTAATTTATTGAAATATTCCACAGCAGGAAACTATTCTTACCATAAATATAGTTTGCTTTAATTTATTATTGCCTGTGAATCAAAGATTATCTTGTAAATTAATTTATTTAAATGTATTTAATATATCTGTTTAGGTGCCACTCCATTTTTTCACAGTCATATTTATTTTGAGATTTTATCACAGTTTTATTCAATTAAAATGAACAAAAGCTATGATTTTCATGATTTTGTTATATTAAAAAATTGTTTCATCAGCAATATAATGATAATAATACCCTATTGTTATTATATATATGTTAATGTAAGAAAAGAGAGAAAAAGGTCTTAAAATCCACAGAATAGAAACAAATGCAAATATATAGACTTAATGAAGATCAGATCAAAAGGATATCTATACATACAAAAGAGAACACACATGGTGAGTTCAATCCAGAGGCCAGATTGGGGCAGAGTAATGCATACTGGGATTTGCATTTCTGCGTTAGTATGCAGTATACTTTCTATATACTGAGTGAAGGCAGCACTAATCTCTCTGCTTGTTTTAAAGGTGAACTACTGGCTCATGAGTACATATTTTTATTCATCTACATATAATTGTTTTACTATATTCTACAATCCTCACTGGATTGTGTCAGATTGAAGTAACCCTACTTTCCATATAGCTCATAGATGTAAAGTCAGATGTCTCTGCACAATAAAACCATTTTTTTTTATTTTCCACTAAGGTCAGAACTATATGTCAATAAAAACAGCAACATCCAACTGCCAGATATCTCGTACTGATAGTAGAGCATCTGTAGATAGAAGTTATATGCTAAATACACCCAAACTACAGGGCTATATATGCCAGAATTATTTAAAACAAACCTATAATGGCAATTATATTTGTATACTTAAGCCACTGATCTTCAGTAGTGGCATAACTAGTCATTGGAGGGCTCTAGTGCAAGACTTTTTTATGTCCGTAACACATAAACTAGAAAGAAGAAACAATGATGAGTGCCAATCGAGCAAATAATTTCCCCAATTGACACACATCAATAATTATTTCCTGTTTCACGTTTTATCCTGTGGGGTGTGCTGTGTTTGGCTGCAGGCAACCAAGCAGATGCAGGCAATGACTTATATTGCCCGACTGACACACATCATGAATTATTTCCTCTTTCTAGTTTCATCCTGTGGGGCGCTCTGCATGTGGCTGCTGGAAACCAAGCAGATGCAGGCAATGACTTTTATTGGGAGAATACTGCACAGGCATTGCTGTGCAATGCTCTGGTTTGCCGCTGCAGTTTCCCATGAGCGACATTTAGATTACTCTTTTGATTCAGGTGACATTCTGATTTTGACCTTTTGAGGGTCAGTAGGTAGAAGGTGACATAATAATAGTAAACCCTTTCAAAGTCACTGACTGAAAGCTTTCTGGAAACAAAGATTCAGGGCGCTCCTTTTCAGGGGCATACAAATTTAAAAAAAGAGGTGAAGATAACTTTACATTGTTGGTCAAAATATGATTGACTATCACTTTAAATAGTCAATGAAAAGATGTTATAGACACAATTAGTGGCTAATTAGTGGCAACAGTACTTATTGTTTGTGACAATGGACAGATACAAATTTCAGAGAGGAGGAGTAAGGTTAGCAAACACCACAAAATGGAAAATTTGATTTAAAAACTCTTTGAATGCATGTGTTCCACAGCCTTCTAGCTATCGAAGGGTTAATATATAAGTTGAAATACAATAAGCTAAAGACCTGAATTCCATTACAACTGAAAATATTTGTCATTTGCCTATTTTTAGCTTTGGCAAATATCTCCAACTGCTCAGTTATGCAATCCCATTATGTCAGAGGGTCAGAACTGGATTGCCAATCAAAGACCCATTTGGAATCCTTTTAGACCACTGAAAAATACTCCAAAACAGCCCCAAAGAGAGACTTAAGAAGCCAAGGATAAGTGGCTGGATCAGTCTGCATCACTCCCAATGTCTGCACCACCTGCGGGAAACCCCAGTGTTTCCAGATTACAGCAATCTCATGGAATTCTTGGACAGTTAATCCCTCCGATGCCAGTCAGTTTGCAAAGCATTGAATGCCGATGCATTGCATGCTAACTGGCAACAGAGAGGTAAAGGGAAACTTGGGACAGTGAGTGGAATGTGTTTGTGTGCACATGGGGATATTGTTGGCTGTGGTGGTCATGGCCATTTACAAGCTCTGCAGACCAGATCCACTGAACCACTGGGAAGTAGGGATGGGTGAAAAATTCTGCCTCAAACTGGTCAGCGAAAAATGGCACTTTCTGCTTGGCGAAAGATTTCCGGCAAAAGGTGCTGATATTCTGCTTTTTTCCTGCTTTTTTCACCTAGCTCATTCCATTGAAATCAATGGGAACATAGAATTTACACACAACACAGAGCAGATATTATTTTATTTCCCAAAGGCATAGTATTAAAGGGGCATGAGGGTGCCTGTGTTGGTGGGAGTGGGGAAAGAATCCGTTGAACAGGGACTGATTTTTTTTTGGGGGGGTTGCTTACTGGGATGGGGGGTTAGTTAATACAAAATAAATCCTAAATAAAATGTTAAAAAAACCCCATAAGACATGGTATAAAAGGGGTCTGGGGAGGGTGCCTGTGTTGGTGAATGAATGAATAATTTGAACAGGGAATTTGTTTTTTGAGGGGTTTCTTGACTGCTTTTGGGGGGACAGTTAATACAAAAAATCAATAAAATAAAATAAGAAATTTGTGAAAGAGACAGGAACCCCCTGACATAAACTGCCACTGGGGTGGACTGATACTTGACTTGATAGAGTATTTTGTAGAGGGTGATTTGTTAGATTTGTTGTTAGAGGCCTTTGTAGGACTTAGACTTATTAGAGACCCAAGCCCTGAAGAAACATTGATTTGTATGACTTAAGCTTGTTTGGCACAAGCCCTAAGGAAACATTGATTTGTAGGACTTAGACTTATTAGAGACCCAAGCCCTGAAGAAACATTGATTTGTATTACTTAAGCTTGTTTGGCACAAGCCCTAAGGAAACATTGATTTGTAGGACTTAGACTTATTAGAGACCCAAGCCCTGAAGAAACATTGATTTGTATGACTTAAGCTTGTTTGGCACAAGCCCTAAGGAAACATTGATTTGTAGGACTTAGACTTATTAGAGACCCAAGCCCTGAAGAAACATTGATTTGTATGACTTAAGCTTGTTTGGCACAAGCCCTAAGGAAACATTGATTTGTAGGACTTAGACTTATTAGAGACCCAAGCCCTGAAGAAACATTGATTTGTATTACTTAAAGGGATAGTAACACTTCGTTTTAACTTTATTTTATTTTGTAGGCATTAAAAAAACATGAAGAATGATATAAGTCTTATCCCTCAAACCTTTATGGTTTATGAGATATTCACAAGCAAAGTTCCCCTCCCCGCCCCTTTTTCCTAGTGTAAGCCATCTCTTCTCAGATGTCAGTCTGGTTGTATGACAGTACAGATAACAGAAGGGGACAATCTTCTTTGTATTAAAACAATTAAAGCCCTTCCCCCCCTTGACAAGTTTTTCAGCTTTTTCCATTATCTTAATTGAAGATTGTCCCTCTCTGCAGTCTACCTGGGCATCTCCCTTCTTATCTGGCTGAACAGGGGGGGGATACTTTGTTTGTGAATATCTCTTAAACCATAAAGGTTTCAGAGATAAGACTTATATCATTCTTCATGTTTTTTTAATGCCTACAAAATAAAATAAAGTTAAAATGAAGTATTACTATCCCTTTAAGCTTGTTTGGCACAAGCCCTAAGGAAACATTGATTTGTAGGACTTAGGCATGTAGAAACAAAACCCCCACAAATTGTTAATTTTTTTTGTAGGACTATGTTTTTATTTTTTTTTGTTTTTTCAAAGCACAAGCCCTGAGAAAAAAAAATAAAAATGCCCTACTGGCCTAGTGCCAGCAGGTCATGTTGGCCAGTGGCCACTGACCATTATGAAATGTTCTCCTGCGTCCTAAGTTGCTGCTGCTGCTGAGTTGTTTAACCCTTTAAAGACCCATGACGGTCCAGGATCATCATGGGTTGTTTTCCCTTAACGCTTTGAGTGCCAGAGGGGTACGCAACGCATTGCACCCATGGCACCCATGACGGTTCTGGACCGTCATGGGGTAAACTCTCCCATTGCTGCCTCAAGAAGCGATGGGAGAGCGCGGGATGGCTGTAACTAAGCACTCCAGTACTGGGGCACTTAGTTACAGCCAGTAGCAACATTGTTGCTACATGTGATTTGCTTGATTAGCGAATCACATGTAGCAAAAGCCGAATGACAGGGACAGTATTTGTAAATACTGTCCCTGTCACATCTCTCTGCCTCCCTTCATCTTAGACACTTCTGAGGTGGATAGAGACAGCTTGTGAGATTGTTCCAGAGCCATTCCAGTGTTCCTGAAAAAAAAACCACAGTTTAAAATCAGAATTAACCCTTTGATCACAGTTTCTGCAGTGATCAATACAGTTCTCCCCATCTGATCACTCTATTAGTGATCTGTTTGCTGCAGATCAGTGTTTGCTGATCTGTGGTACATCCCCCGTCCCCCTTGTTTTTTTTTACATTTTTTTTTTTTCTTTTTTTTCTTTTTTTTTTATAAAATCTGATTATTTTGTGAATTTTAGGTAGTCGGGTAGGTTTAGTTGTCGTGCGTTAGGGAAAGGTTTAGGGTTAGATTTAGGTTTAGGAGTAGAGTAGGGAAAAAAAAAAACCCAACAAAAAATGTATTAATTATAGTTTAGATAGGTGGTTGACTTGGGTTAGGTAGGTTCAGGGTATACGTGGGTTAGGGTAAGGTTTAGGCTTAGATTTAGGTTTAGGGGTAGCGTAGGAAAAAAAAAATAAATACAAAAATTAAAAAAAAAAGTTTATTTTATTTAAAAATTGATTTTATATTATAAGCTAGTTTAGATAGGTAGTTGGGTTGGGTAGGTTCAGGGAATACGTGTGTTAGGGTAAGGCTTTGGGATAGATTTAAGGTTAGGAGTAGCGTAGGGAAAAAAATACAAAATACAAAAAAAATTTATCATAGTAATAGTGACCGTTTGGGGTGAGAGTTAGGTATAGTTAGGTATAGAAGTTAGTAATTTATTTAGTTTCGAGTAAGTGTATACAATGCAGCGGAGGTATACTTTAGAAGAGGCATATTCTTTTTTGGCGTCTGACTCAGAAGCCACAGACACTGCGTCAGACTTCGACATCACTCAGTTTTCTGAGAGTGAGAGCAGCTCTAGTGATGATGCAGGGCCTTGTGTCAAAAAAAGATGCACTGCCCCAAGAGCTGCCCCAGCAACTGCCCCAAAAGCTGCCCAAAGACTTTCCCAAAGAGCTGCCCTAAGAAATTCCCCAAGAGCTGCCACAAGTACTGCCCCAAGACCTGCCACAAGTACTGCCACTCCTGCTGATGAATGGGAATCATCAGCCAATTTATGCCCACAGATTCCTGAATTCACAGGCAAATGGGAAAATAATTTGGGATCTAATTTACCCATTATTAAATGAAATATATAATTTATATGTTGACAACTACTACACCAGCTCCCTTTTATTTAAGTCACTTTTTTATTTTGACACCGTAGCCTGTGGCATTATCAGACGCAATTGCAGGGAGATGCCCAAAGAACTTATAGCAAAAAAACTAAAAACCGGGAAGTCCTCAGCTTTGTGCCAACAAGAGCTGCTGGCAGTTAAGTTCAAGGACAGAACATATGTCTACATGCTTTCCACCATGCATGAGGACAAAACTGTGGAAGTCTCTGTTCGTAGAAGGGGGGTACTAAGAAAGCCAGTCTGCATCAGAGATTACAACAAGCACATGGGGGGAGTTGATCTGTGTGATCAACTCATGCAGACGTACCTCACCATGAGAAAGTGTAGGGCATGGTACAAAAAGGTTGCCATTTACATGATGCAGACTGCAGTATATAATTCTTTTTTGATTTCCAAAACGCAGTTTACTGCAGTATCAGCTCCATCTTATTTACCAATTTTTGTTTCAAGGGGCAACAGAAATAATTCCACCAAATCCCAGGGTAGTATACTTTATTTATAAAAAAACCCCAACCCCCCAAAAGAAAAAAACAACAAAAGTACTGCAGGGTTTGCTATAGCAAGGGAATACGGAGAGAAACCCCCACTTACTGTCCTGATTGCCCTTCCCAACCTGGCCTCTGCATGGGTGACTGCTTCAAGCAATACCATGAAGGCACAATGCAGTAGTGCTGTAAAGTTTAATTTATTATTTGGCCACTTTTCCCCCCTGAAATATCCTTTTTTTTATTTTTCAAAACACATCCCTCCTTAGATCTAACACTATCAAAGTATAATGGGAAGCAAAGCACCCTAAGTTTTTTCCATCTCTAATAATGGAAACATACATGTTCCCTACTGGGCCCAGTAGCTCCCACCACCCCTGACAAACCTATGAATATGGGGCATTGCCATACTCAGACGATGTAACTCACCACTAATGTAAAGCACTTAAAAAATCTGCAAATATCATCTGATTGAAATCCAGAGAAACACTAAAATATAAGTGTGAAAAAAATGGTGTTTCTCAGCTTTACTGCTGGTTTTGGGAGGGATTGCCGATAGAGTGGCAGCAAAAACATTGAAATAGTGGAAATAGAATGAAAGCCAGGGTTGTCTACTGTTCTATAACATATACTTTTGGGGGTAAAATTCATTGCAGCATTGCCAAACAGTCCGAAATGAGACGAGGCACCTGCTGTAAAAATGGCATGTCTGTAAAAGGAGCTCACAAGTTCCAACTGGGCCCAGTATCTCCCTCAAACCCTGACAAACCTATTCATATGGGGCATTGCCGTACTCAGACGAAGGAGCCGAACACTAATCAATGCAGTTTATAAAATCTTCACTTAACCTATGCTTGAAATTCACATCAACATTGAACATCAACCACCAATCCCTCGTCAAGTTTTACGAGGGATTGGTGGTAAAATGGTTGTGTAAAAAATGGGAAAAAATACATACAAGGAAAGCCTGGGTTATCTACTTCCCAAAAATATACACTTTTTGGGGGAAATATTATAGTGGAGTACTGTTACACAGCCCCAAATGAGAAATGGCACCAGTGACTCAAGCTGTGAAAATTTAAAGTGTGAACCTGGAAACGCGCATGTTCCAATTTTGGCCCCGTAGCTCCCCCAAATCCTGACAAACCTATGTATATGGGGCATTGTCGCATTCAGAAGAAGGAGAGGAACACTAATCAATGCAGTTTATAAAATCTCCACCTATTCTGTGCTTGAAATTCACATCAAAATTTAAGTCCAAGTGTGAAAAACTCAGTTTTTTTTACTTATGTCAAATTTTATGAGGGATTGGTGGTAAAATGGCTGTGTATTTGAAAACACACCTAATCTGAAAGCCTGGGGTGTCTACTTTCCAAAAATATACACTTCTGGGGGGAAATATTATAGTGGAGTACTGTTACACAGCCCCAAATGAGAAATGGCACCAGTGACGCAAGCTGTGAAAATTTAAAGTGTGAACCTGGAAACGCGCATGTTCCAATTTTGGCCCCGTAACTCCCCCAAATCCTGACAAACCTATGCATATGGGGCATTGCCGCACTCAGAAGAAGGAGCGGAACACTAATCAATGCAGTTTATAAAATCTTCGCCTATCCTGTGCTTGAAATTCACATCAACATTGAAGTCTAAGTGTGAAAACGCAGGTTTTTTTTTTTACTTATGTCAAGTTTTATGAGGGATTGGTGGTAAAATGGCTGTGTATAAAATTTGAAAACACACCTTATCTGAAAGCCTGGGGTGTCTTCTTTCCAATAATATACACTTTGGGGGGAAAATTTTAAGGTAGACCACTGTTACATAGCCCCAATTGAGACATTGCACCAGTTAAGCAAGATGTGAAAATTCAATATTTGTTTAAAATTGGGCCCCATAGATCTCCCAAACCTTGAGAAAGCTATGCATATGGGGTATTGCCATACTCAGAAGAAGGAGCTGAACACTAAACAATGCATTTTTCAAAATCTTCACCTATCATGTGCTTTAAATTCACATCAACATTGATGTCAAAGTGTGAAAAACGCGGATTTTTTTACTTACTTCAAGTGTTACGAAGGATTGGTGGTAAAATGACTGCGTAAAAAAAGGTGAAAAACCTACATAAAATGAAAGCCTGGAGTGTCTTCTTCCCAAAAATATTCACTTTTGAGGGAAATATTATGGTGGAGCTCTGGTACACAGCCCCAAATGAGACATGGCAAGAGTGATGCAAGCTGTAAAAATCCAAAGTGTGAAACTGGAAACGCGCATGTTCCAATTTGGGCCCCGTAGCTCCCCCAGACCTTGAGAAACCTATGCATATGGGGTATTGGCGTACTACGAGAAGGAGCTGAACACTAAACAATGCATTTTTAAAAATCTTCACCTATCATGTGCTTGAAATTCACATCAACATTGAAGTCAAAGTGTGAAAAATGCTGATTTTTTTACAATTGTGTGGGTGTACAAAAGGAATTAAAGAGAAAATGTGGTTGAACAAAGACATAGTCAAAAAAGTCAAAATTGCTCTGGTCCTTAAGTGAAAACGACGTCAGATTTTCCCAGTCCTTAGGGGTTAAGCAGCAGGATGTTTAGGCAGCTGAAAGGGAATCGGATCAACAATAGCAGTAACATGGAAGATAGATGATGAAGGTTCCACTTGCCACGACTGGCTCCAGTGATGCACCTGAGGCAGTAGAAGCACAAAAAGGAGTCCTCAGTCTATGTGGAGAAAAGAAGAAGTTGGCTAATAATTCTTTTCCACCTGTCCCTCTTCAGAAATCATGGGTGTGTTATTAGAATACAAATTTTTGCCTTGAGAGCAGGAACAGTGGCTCTCATCAGCAACTGCAATGTGCACAGTGTGTGGGGGCACAACTGCATCCAAACACCATGACACCCAAAACCAAGAACTGCCGCTGTCACTATACACCTTGTCCAGACCCCACTAAGGACACATGACAACTTGATGAAAGTTTAATAGTAATGATGAACCCTCCCTGCCACCATCTTAGCATATTTTATGGAATGGAATCTCCTCAGATGCCGTTTGATGCATTTGCTTGCTATTCTCCTCCACCACATGGCATGTGTGGTCAGAGCACCACACAGTGTGCAATGGGTGGAGACGAACTGCCACATATTAACATCAACAGAGTGGCTATCATTTAGTGGGGGAGGTAACGATGAATGAGGTGGATTGGCAGAAGATGTAGTTACCCTAGAAGGTGATGGCAAGCTAGTTGTTTCACTCATCATGGAACTTCCAGTCTCTGCCTAGGTTGCTCTATTCCTCTCCCTCTTTGATCTCCACCTCACCTCTTGTTGCTTTTCTGGAGAGTCAGGGACAGCAAAAGCTGTCCTTGATTTCTGTGGTAGGTGTTCGTCTTTAACATGTTTGACGTAAATTTCATGGTGTCTGTGTTTAATGTGTGATATCAGGGAGCTAGTGCCAATGCGTGTTCCCTCCTTTCCTCTTATTACTGACTTGTCACAAATTGTGCACAGGGCCATTGCTGATGACTGCACTGTGCCTGCCCCAACAGAAAAATAGTCCCACACCTATGAAGACTTCAGGGGGAAGAGAACAGATGGAGAAAAATGGCCTCTTTCTTCTTGTCCTCCACATTCCCCTTCATTGTCTGTGGCAGCAGATAAAGTTTGCTGCTGTTGCTGCTACTGCCTCAGATTCAGCATTGCAACTGAGACCAGGAGTATTGCTGCTGCTGTCAAGTGGAACATTTCCTAGTCCCACATCACTTGTTGACCCCATTCCCACTTTGTCCACGTGTTCTGTGGCACACTACCTTGCTCCTCAGAATCCTGCTGCCCTTGCAACTCAGCATCAGAATGAATTAGAGCAGTTGCAAATTCCTCTAATTCCAAAATCTCACTGCTAGTGGTGGTGGTAATGCCCATCCTGTCTCCCATTCCTTCTAAAAAGGCCATCAATGTCTCTTCCACCCCAGCTTCTCCAACATCATCATCACCACCACCACTAGTCCCTACATGCTGTTGTTGCTACTGCTCTATTCCAGACATCTCACTGCTGCTTGGAGGAGGTGACGAGCAATGTGACAGAGGGTCCCCCTGTGCTCCTGCTGTTGGTGGTGGTATTAATTCTGAGCCTGCTCTCCTCCCGCAACATCAGTTCTGGCCTCTTCAGGATGATGTTCCACCTGGACACTGTAGTGAAGGGAAGGACTCCCAGAGCCAGAGTAATGGTGTGGGCTCCCTTGGCCGCTAGTCTGGACACTCTCAAATGTTTCCCCTACCACTCCAGCTGCTTCACCATTACTGCTACTGCTACTAACAACAACCACATCAAGTTCAGCCTCAGAGTCTTCCTCCTCAGTCTCACAGTCACTAGTAATATGAGGATATTGTTGATTTCCCCCTCCTTCACTCCTAAGGCTAACAAGCTGCTGAACCTTAGTAGCAGTAGTACTAGCACTGGCAGGACTGCTTGGGAATGGCAAGTGCGATTTAGGGTCCCTTGCTATCACACGTAGCATCATTTTCTCCTCCTGAGTACTACAAGACACACTAGCAGCAGGCAAAGTATTGGTGGCAGCAGGTTCAGCACTGGCAGCCAGTATACAGTGCTGGTGGCAGCAAGGGTAGCACATATGGAAGCAGGTACAGAAATATTGGTTGCAGGTACAGCACTGGTGGCAGCATGGGCAGCACATCTGGTAGCAGGTATAGCACTAGTGGCAGCAGAGGCAGCATGTCTGGCAGTAGGTAAAGTACTAGTGTCAGCAGGGGCAACACGTCTGGCAGCAGGTACAGCACTAATGGCAGCAGGGGCAGCACATCTGGCAGCAGGCATAGCAATGGTGGCTGCAGGTACAGCAATGGTGGCACTGGCAGCAGGGGCAGCACATCTTACAACAGGCACAGGCAGCTGACCAGTCCTGCTCTCACTAGTACCACCGTTTTCTCCCTCCCTCCCCATTCCCTTTTCTCCCTCCTTTCCCTTTTCTCCCTCCCTTCCCATTAAATTCCTCAAGATCCCTTGGGGTGATTTAGGGGGACTGGACAGCATTGGTTCAGGATTGCTAGTCACTTCCTCCTCCTCCTCCTCAGACTCAGTGGACACATAATAAGGGTCCTTCCGGTTCCTCTTTTTGCTGCTCATATTGATAGCAGTCACAAATTGATAGCGAAAAATTTAAAAACGGATTTTCTCATGAAAAAGCAGACAACAGCGTGGTTTTAACGAAATTTCTCTGGAACACGGCAACAACTTTCTCCCATCCCTACTGGGAAGGCTTGTCAAGCTGCAAAAGGAAGTATTGCAAAGGCCACTTTGTTTCAATGAAATAGCAGAATGGCAGTTTTTCATGTTACTTCTCTGTTTTTTTAAGTATCCCAGATTATGAAAATCAGGATGCATACCAACTGTAATGGAATGGCAAGAGTTGGATAAAGGCTACAAAATGTCCTTTTTGCAGCCAAACTCCCCACGGAGTGTAAGGGACTCCAGCCCTGAATTTCTAATGGTGAACTGAGCTATCATCATAGTTGGCATGTATCCAACTAATTGAGAATAAATGTCTCTAGTAGTGTTGAGCGAGCATGCTCGGCCGATGCTCGGATCGGCTCGAGCATCGCTCTGCTCGGCACATGGCGGTACTCGTACGAGTACCGCATGTGCTCGCCCGCCATGTTCGGGTCTCCTCCCCGCACGTTTTGCGGCTGCTGCGCAGCCAATAAACTTGCAGGGAGGCTCTGACATCGGTGTAATGCCAGCAGCCATGTTGGCTGCTGGCATTACACTGATTGGCTGGCCAGAACCCGTGGTCGGGTGCTGTATAGCACCTGACCAGCGAGTTCGGCTCAGTCTTAGCCAGGGAGAGATGAGGATAGGAAGGGAAAGTCAGTGTAGGGAGGAAAAAAAGCAAAATTGTGAAAAAAAAGAACCAAAAGTCCTTTTTAGGACTACTGTGTGTGGGGGCAGCAGGTTATTTTGTGTGGGGGGGAAAAAAAAAAAAAAAAAAAAAAAAAATATATTCTGTTTAGTGTGCAAAGTTGCAGATTAGAGCACATTCTGTTTAGTGTGCACAGTTGCAGATTAGAGCACATTCTGTTTAGTGTGCAAAGTTGCAGATTAGAGCACATTCTGTTTAGTGTGCAAAGTTGCAGATTAGAGCACATTCTGTTTAGTGTGCAAAGTTGCAGATTAGAGCACATTCTGTTAAGTCTTCAAACTAAAATATCAAAGTCACATATTCCATTCAGTGTGCGTCGCCGCAGTTTAGCAGCACATTCTGTGTACTGTGCAGAGTTGCAGAATAGGAAGAAATACTGTTAAGTCTTCAAACTAAAATATCAAAGTCACATATTCCATTCAGTGTGCTTCGCCGCAGTTTAGCAGCACATTCTGTGTACTGTGCAGAGTTGCAGAATAGGAAGAAATACTGTTAAGTCTTCAAACTAAAATATCAAAGTCACATATTCCATTCAGTGTGCTTCGCCGCAGTTTAGCAGCACATTCTGTGTACTGTGCAGAGTTGCAGAATAGGAAGAAATACTGTTAAGTCTTCAAACTAAAATATCAAAGTCACATATTCCATTCAGTGTGCGTCGCTGCAGTTTAGCAGCACATTCTGTGTACTGTGCAGAGTTGCAGAATAGGAAGAAATACTGTTAAGTCTTCAAACTAAAATATCAAAGTCACATATTCCATTCAGTGTGCGTCGCCGCAGTTCAGCAGCACATTCTGTGTACTGTGCAGAGTTGCAGAATAGGAAGAAATACTGTTAAGTTTTCAAACTCAAATATTAAAGTCACATATTCCATTCAGTGTGTGTCACCGCCGTTTAGCAGCCTATTCTGTGTACTCTGCACAGTTGCAGAATAGGAAGAAATACTGTTAAGTTTTCAAACTAAAATATCAAAGTCACATATTATATTCAGTGTGTGTCACCGCCGTTTAGCAGCCTATTCTGTGTACTCTGCACAGTTGCAGAATAGGAAGAAATACTGTTAAGTTTTCAAACTCAAATATTAAAGTCACATATTCCATTCAGTGTGTGTCACCGCCGTTTAGCAGCCTATTCTGTGTACTCTGCACAGTTGCAGAATAGGAAGAAATACTGTTAAGTTTTCAAACTCAAATATCAAAGTCACATATTATATTCAGTGTGTGTCACCGCCGTTTAGCAGCCTATTCTGTGTACTCTGCACAGTTGCAGAATAGGAAGAAATACTGTTAAGTTTTCAAACTAAAATATCTAAGTCACATATTATATTCAGTGTGTGTCACCGCCGTTTAGCAGCCTATTCTGTGTACTCTGCACAGTTGCAGAATAGGAAGAAATACTGTTAAGTTTTCAAACTCAAATATTAAAGTCACATATTCCATTCAGTGTGTGTCACCGCCGTTTAGCAGCCTATTCTGTGTACTCTGCACAGTTGCAGAATAGGAAGAAATACTGTTAAGTTTTCAAACTCAAATATCAAAGTCACATATTATATTCAGTGTGTGTCACCGCCGTTTAGCAGCCTATTCTGTGTACTCTGCACAGTTGCAGAATAGGAAGAAATACTGTTAAATTTTCAAACTCAAATATCAAAGTCACATATTATATTCAGTGTGTGTCACCGCCGTTTAGCAGCCTATTCTGTGTACTCTGCACAGTTGCAGAATAGGAAGAAATACTGTTAAGTTTTCAAACTCAAATATTAAAGTCACATATTCCATTCAGTGTGTGTCACCGCCGTTTAGCAGCCTATTCTGTGTACTCTGCACAGTTGCAGAATAGGAAGAAATACTGTTAAGTTTTCAAACTCAAATATCAAAGTCACATATTATATTCAGTGTGTGTCACCGCCGTTTAGCAGCCTATTCTGTGTACTCTGTACAGTTGCAGAATAGGAAGAAATACTGTTAAGTTTTCAAACTAAAATATCTAAGTCACATATTATATTCAGTGTGTGTCACCGCCGTTTAGCAGCCTATTCTGTGTACTCTGCACAGTTGCAGAATAGGAAGAAATACTGTTAAGTTTTCAAACTCAAATATTAAAGTCACATATTCCATTCAGTGTGTGTCACCGCCGTTTAGCAGCCTATTCTGTGTACTCTGCACAGTTGCAGAATAGGAAGAAATACTGTTAAGTTTTCAAACTCAAATATCAAAGTCACATATTATATTCAGTGTGTGTCACCGCCGTTTAGCAGCCTATTCTGTGTACTCTGCACAGTTGCAGAATAGGAAGAAATACTGTTAAGTTTTCAAACTCAAATATTAAAGTCACATATTCCATTCAGTGTGTGTCACCGCCGTTTAGCAGCCTATTCTGTGTACTCTGCACAGTTGCAGAATAGGAAGAAATACTGTTAAGTCTTCAAACTCAAATATTAAAGTCACATATTCCATTCAGTGTGTGTCACCGCCGTTTAGCAGCCTATTCTGTGTACTCTGCACAGTTGCAGAATAGGAAGAAATACTGTTAAGTCTTCAAACTCAAATATTAAAGTCACATATTCCATTCAGTGTGTGTCACCGCAGTTTAGCAGCCTATTCTGTGTACTCTGCACAGTTGCAGAATAGGAAGAAATACTGTTAAGTTTTCAAACTCAAATATTAAAGTCACATATTCCGTGTAAGATGAAGAAGGCGGGTAAAAAGGGACGGGGAAGTGGACGTGATCCTGATAGTTCAGGGCGCGGGTCAGGACGCGGAGAAACTGTGCCTGGTGCCAGAGCACAAGAAAGAAAGACATCCACCATACCTAGCTTCATGTCTCATTTTACAGGGCGTCGCAGGACATCACTCTCGAGGTCCGACCACTGCGAACAGGTGGTCGGTTGGATGTCAGCTGATACTGCTTCCAGTCAGTTAAGCACCACCCTGTCTTCCACCAAGTCCACTCTCAGTAGCCAAGAGTCTGGTCAACATAATCCTCACTCTGATCATCCTTCCTCCCACCATACACGGTCTGGTCAAAGAAGTGATCCCACACTGGGATATAGTGAGGAGCTCGTCTCATCACCAATCCTTCATTTGACCCTCTCTCCAAGCACACTTGCAGAGGAACATGACATCTTGTGCCCTGATTCACAACCTCTAGAGGGTACCCAATCACAAGAAGATGACAGATGTGAACGGCATTTAAGGTCAAAGGAAGTAGTGGATGATGATGATGATGATGATGAGACACAGTTGCCATTAAATCAACCACTATTTCCGTCTCAAGACCTTGTTGAGGAGAATGTTATACAGTTGTCAATGACTGAGTATGTGGTGGGATCAAGACATGAGGAGGATGATCAGAGTGAGGAAGTGGAGGAGGACTTGGTGGACGATGAGGTGACTGACCCCACCTGGGAAGGTGTAGAGCCGAGCGGTCCTGAGGGTGAGCCATCTGCAGCACCGCAACAGGCTGGAAGAGGCAGTGGTGTGGCTACAGAAAGAAGGCAGACCGCACCAAACCGGCCCGCAAATGTTCCACGGAGCACCCCCTTGCGTAAATCTACCTTGCCAAAGGGTAGGTGTTCCGCGGTATGGCGTTTTTTTAAGGAAAGTGCGGACGACAAAAGAATTGTAGTTTGCAACCTGTGCCACACCAGAATGAGCCGAGGCATGAACACTAGAAACCTCACCACCACCAGCATGATCCGACACATGGCATCCAAGCACCGTAATAAGTGGGAGGAACGCCTGGATCGCCCATCTGTGTCTGCAGGCCACACCACTGCCTCCTCTTCCCCTGTTTTCGGTGCCGGCCAATCGCCTGTCGAAGGCGCAGGCCCGCATACC
The DNA here is from genome assembly GCA_037306005.1 of Rhinophrynus dorsalis. Taxonomy (NCBI): domain Eukaryota; kingdom Metazoa; phylum Chordata; class Amphibia; order Anura; family Rhinophrynidae; genus Rhinophrynus; species Rhinophrynus dorsalis. The sequence goes on from CM074721.1 coordinate 82,710,319, forward strand.
TCCCGTCCTGCACCTGTACCATCTGAAGCACCATCAGCGACCACATCCACTTCCCTGTCCCAGCACAGCGTCCAAATGTCGTTACCCCAGGCATTTGAGCGCAAGAGAAAATACCCAGCCACCCACCCACAGGCCATAGCACTAACCTCACACCTTTCCAAATTACTGGCCATCGAAATGCTGCCATTTAGGCTTGTGGACACTGAGTCCTTCCGCAGCCTGATGGCAGCAGCTGTCCCTCGGTACGCGGTCCCCAGCCGCCACTACTTTTCCCGGTGTGCCATCCCCGCATTACACCACCATGTGTCCCGTAACATCACCCGTGCCCTGACCAACGCAGTTACTGGGAAGGTCCACTTAACGACTGACACATGGACAAGTGCTTGTGGCCAGGGACGCTACATTTCCCTGACGGCACACTGGGTGAATGTCGTGGAGGCTGGGAGCGACTCGGACCCTGGGATGGCACGGGTGCTACCCACGCCGAGGATTGCGGGCCCTACCTCCATCAGGGTTTCCGCCAGCACCTACGTTATTGGCTCCTCCTCCTCCGTTTCCACCTCCGAATTCTCTACACGCAGCGCCACTCCCCCATCAGCCAGTAGCTGGAAGCAGTGTAGCACTGCAGTGGGGAAGCGTCAACAGGCCGTGCTGAAGCTGATCTGCCTTGGGGACAAACAGCACACGGCCTCAGAGCTGTTGCAGGGGATTAGTCACCAGACCGAGCAATGGCTCTCGCCACTCAACCTGCAACCAGGCATGGTTGTGTGTGATAATGGGCGTAACTTGGTGGCGGCTTTGGAGCTCGGCAAGCTCACACACGTACCATGCCTAGCGCATGTATTTAATTTAGTGGTTCAGCGATTTCTAAAAACCTACCCCAATGTGCATGATCTCTTGACCAAGGTGCGCCGCGTGTGTGCACATTTCCGTAAGTCATCTACAGCTTCGGCCGGCCTGTTGAAGCTGCAGCAGCGCTTACAATTGCCAGCTCACCGGCTGCTGTGTGACGTGAGCACGCGCTGGAACTCCACCTTCCACATGTTGGCCCGGCTTTGTGAGCAGCAGAGGGCAGTAGTGGAGTACCAGCTGTTACACGGTCGTCGCCTCTCCGTTCAACTTCCTGTAATCAGAAGTGAGGAGTGGGAATGGATGTCAGACCTCTGCGAGGTTTTACGCAATTTTGAGGAATCGACACAGATGGTGAGCGGCGATAACGCTATTATCAGTGTAACCATCCCACTTCTGTGTCTACTGAAACGCTCGCTGCTCACAATTAAAACCGACGCTTTGCATGTGGAAGAGGTGGAAATGGGGGAGGAAGAGCTTACACAAGGTGATAGCCAGAGCACCCTCACTTCGTCTTCTCAGCGACAATTGGAGGAGGCGGAGGAGGAGGAGGAGGAGGAAGACACGGTTGCCTCCGCTACAGAGGGTAGCCATGGAACTTTAGTTCCATCTCTTCAGCGTGGGTGGGCAGAAGAGGAGGAAGAGGATGAGGAGATTGAGAGTCATCCTCCTGGTGAGGACAGCGAAATCTTGACTGTTGGTACTCTGGCACACATGGCTGACTTTATGTTAGGCTGCCTTTCCCGTGACCCACGCGTTGTACGCATTTTAGACAACACGGATTACTGGGTGTTCACCCTTCTGGACCCCCGCTACAAAGAGAATTTCTCATCTCTCATTCCTCCGGTGGAGAGGACAAGCAAAATGGTGCAATACCAGAAGGTTCTTGTTGAAAAATTGCTCCAAAATTTTCCATCTGACAACGCTGGCGGCAGAGTACGTGCTACCTTGGCCAACCGAGAAGGGGAGAAAAGGGGAGCACACAGCAGTTCCGACAAAGGCAGGGCAACACTCTCCAAGGCGTGGGACACCTTCATGACACCCCGCCAGCACCCTCACCCTGATGCGCAGCCTAGTGTCACAAGGAGGGAAAAGTTTTGGAAGATGGTGAAGGAGTACGTAGCAGACCGTGTCAGCGTCCTCAATGATCCCTCTGTGCCTTACAACTACTGGGTGTCCAAGCTGGACACGTGGTATGAACTGGCACTCTACGCCTTGGAGGTGCTGGCCTGCCCTGCCGCCAGCGTTCTGTCTGAGCGGGTATTTAGTGCTGCTGGTGGCATCATAACAGATAAGCGTATCCGCCTTTCCACCGACAATGCTGATAGGTTGACACTTATAAAAATGAACAAGGCCTGGATTTCCCCTGACTTCTCCACTCCACTGGAGGAAAGCCCCGGGGGAACATAAACTCACTTTACATATATTATTTACAATGATGGGAATACTCTGTATTCCCATTCACCCCTTCCACCCAAAAAACAGGTATATGGTTGACTCTTAATCTTCTCATCCTCCTCCTCTTCTTCCATATGCCCTGTGCTATAATTTTTATATAGGGCCAGCTCACCAGCGGGCCCTGTGATATAATTTTTATATAGGGCCAGCTCACCAGCGGGCCCTGTTTGCCAATTTTTATATAGGTCAGCTCACCAGCGGGCCTTCTCATATAATGTTTTATTGGGTCAGCTCTCTAGCGGGCCCTCTCATATAATGTTTTATAGCGTCAGCTCTCTAGCGGGCCTTCGCATATAATGTTTTATAGCGTCAGCTCACTAGCGGGCCTTCGCATATAATGTTTAGGATGGTCAGCTCTGCAGCAGACCCTCACCCATAATGTTTTAGATGGTCAGCTCAGCGCACGTTTCCCTCTTAATCATGGCCTCAGTTCAATAAAATCAAGGAAATTTTTGGGAGAATTTGCCTCTGCGCACGTTTCCCTCTTAATCATGGCCTCACTTCAGAAAATCAAGGAAATTTTTGGGAGAATTTGCCTCTGCGCACGTTTCCCTCTTAATCATGGCCTCACTTCAGAAAATCAAGGAAATTTTTGGGATAATTTACCTCTGCGCACGTTTCCCTCTTAATCATGGCCTCACTTCAGAAAATCAAGGAAATTTTTGGGAGAATTTGCAGATGATATACAAGTAAATATACAGCAAATATTGTTTGGTAACAATGTTTTGCCTAAAGTCGTTTTTATTTTCCTTTTTGTGTGTTTTATGGTCAGTCTGTAAAAATGGCGTACTACGGGCGAAAGATCGTTCCCAACAGCGATGTTGGAGTCCAAGATGCATCCAGACATCCTCCCTATGCTGTCCCTGAACCATTTCTGTGGTGTTTCCATCATTTTCTGCCCTTTTCCTATGGACCAGGCACCCTCCCCTCATCAGAGCAGGGGGTGCCTGGTGTAATGCTCGAGTCCTCCCATTGACTTCAATGGGGCTCGGGTGCTCGGCCGAGCACTCGAGCCTCCGGGGGCGCTCGGTCAGAGCACCCGAACACCCGAACATTGGGGTGCTCGCTCATCACTAGTCTCTAGCATTCAAGGGGTTAGGAAGACTAATGGCATGAGGAACACCATTGGCATCTGTGTTCAGTCCTCAAGACCTACTTTCAATGAAGGTTTTCTGAGTGTAACATAGTGACATAGTAAATTAGGTTGAATAAAGACACACATCCATCAAGTAAAACCTTTACCTGATACCCTAGTGATATGAGAACTGTATAGCTTTCCTGCTACCAAATAAGTTAGTCTTTATCAGACCTTCCTGATTTGCCTACCAAAATACAGTATAACCCTGTATGTTCCCTTTTGAAAGAAATGTATATAATCTTCTCTTAAATGTATCTGCATCTGCCATGACCACCTCCTTGGGCAAGGAATTCCACAATTTAATAGACCTTACTGTATAAAACTCTTCCTCTGCTGAAGTCTAAACCTCCCTTCCAGCCTACTGCTGTGAATGTGACATCAGGTGCAACCCATACCCCTGTGTCACTCTTACCATCATCACCAATGGTGACACTACCACCACCAAAAGCAAGAGAGGAGAAGGAATGTGGTGGTGGTGATGGTGCTGTTGCAGATGAGGGTGGCCCTAGTGATGATGCATTAGAAGTGATGATAGCTTTTCTAGCTAAGACCTATCAAGAGTGGGAAAGAGGGATAATGGACAGATGACATGGTGTTGTTTGCTGATTTAGTAGTTCCTGCTGATGATGAATTGCCTGTGCTCAGTCCCAGCATCAGAAAATATCACAGCAGTATGAGGCTAAAGTGTCCACCATGAGTAGCAGTAGTAGCTGTGTTATTGAGATTATAATCCCCGCCACATATCAGGACCAGCAGTGATATGGAACAGGTGGTGATAGATCCTAGTAGTACTACTGAGGCACAGCAGCACCGGATGCAACTTCAAGTGCTTCTAGGGAGAATGTGCACAGTCAAAGAGACCCTTCTCTACCTCTACCCTCTAAAATAATGGGTGTGGGAATTCTTTTCATTCGGGGCAGGGAGTGTGCAATTGCCCCAAATGCAACGTGCACACTCTGACAAGATTGAGGAAAAGAGGAAGGAGGGGGTCACACCATGCTAAGTCCCCCACCATGATGCATAACTACCCAAACACTGAATGTAGGACATGTGGGACTCTTCCCCAAGAAAACATCATGTTCTAATATCGCTGTGCTCCCTGTCCTTCCCCAATGACAATAACAACATGGCACAAAATTCCCACAAGAAAGGCATGAAGCAACCACTCATCAGCTCAGAACACTGACAATGTCACCTGTAAGGCCAGCCTCCTAGTAATATCCAATTTGACCCCCTGGCACCCTCGTGGTCCTCCTTGTTACTACCACTGATACATTTTCCCCCTCCATCAGTGGACAGTGAATCTGGCAGTATTACTCCACAAATTACATTGAGTGGGATCATCTGCAGACTGACCACCCAGTGGAGCTTATATCGGGGAAATTACTGAAATAATGAATGGCCCATGGAAAGTGTCAATTACCCACTATATACACCACCACCAGCCAGTGTCATTTCTTAAACATATAAACATAGATTCTGATGATAGGAAAAAACATCTGGCCGGTTCAGTCTGCCCATTTACCTATCAAATAAAATGTAAAGTCTTACATACTCCTCCAAGCTGTGTATATTCTTTGAGCTTATTCATGTACCCTGTGTTGTGAAGACCTTGCACCATTTTGTTGGCTCTCCTTGAACTGCCTCAAGTTTATTAATGTCCTTCTGGCGATGTGGTCTTCAGAACTGTACACAATTCTCCAGATGAAATCTTACCAACAGTCTAAAGAGTGGCATCAGTACCTCTCTCTTCCTGCTTCCAATGCCTCTTCCTACATAACTAGGAATCTGGTTTGCTTTTCCCACAGCACTGCATTGCTTGCCTACTTTCAAGTTATAATAGCACCCAAGTCCTTTCGTCTTTTATTTTTGTCAGCACGTTACCATTATAGGTGTATTCTAACTCTGGGTTTCTGTGTTCTAAATGCATTATCTTCACTTTTCAGCATTACATTTTAGATCCCATAGCTTTGTCTATTCTTCTAGTTTAAAAAATCCTCATGCATTTGGTATACCCCTCCTGGAAATTAAACCCTGTTGCAGATTTTTGTGTCATCTATAGTAGACTTCTGCACGGGCAAAATTTTCTGTAAAATTCGAATTCGGACAAATTTTTTTTTTTTCTAATTCGGATGATCCTAATTTTGGACCGGGCCTATTCGATTCGGACGAAATTCTGATCCATTCCGAATTATTCGGCCGAATTTAACATGGGTTAAATTATAGCAGTGCGCCTCCGTGCACGCTGCTATCATTCTTTGCAGACAAGGTGTGCATTTAGAAAAAGATCCATCCCAAAAACGGACATTGTCGTACATTGCCAGTCTGTGCATGTCACCTCTACTCCAGCATGGGATGCCAGTCACAATGCAAACGTCGAACATCGAGAACCCATGCCTGTCATTCAATTTAGCATGTTCGAACATCGAAACCCCATGCCTGTCCTTTAATATAGCATATGCTCGAACATCGAAAACCCATGCCTGTCACATCCTACTCAACATAAGTGGTCGACTCGAACATGGACAAACTACATGTCACATTCTATGTTAGTACATGGGTAAAGATTAAGGTTTCATGTTCTGGTACCAGCCTCCTACCCTACTGTCCCTCTTTAGTACCCAAATTCCTCTCTCTCGTTTTCCTATCCTGATTTCCCCTCATATCAGATAACTCTATGTGTATATACATTGTAGTGTTTCATACTACATCAAGAATAAACCTCAATGATTGTAATGTGATAGATGTAATGTGTTAAAAAGAAAAATTGAGACATTCTGTTGTGAACAAACTGCAACACAGGAGAGAAATAAAAAAAAATGCTTGACATCTATTCTGAAGAGGGGTCCACAGCATTGTCTTAGTATAGCAATATCACCGTTTTCCGTGAGTGTGCAATACAGGGCTCTACGCTAATTGCTGGGCATTTCCCAACGTCATAATCAGGGGATGATGGGAGTTGTATTCTAACTACTGTTAGGAAACACATAAGTGATGCACATTCATCTCCCACCTAGAAGTTATTTACACACGAGGCAACTCCCCCAAGTAATACCTAGCCCCTTTCCAAGTGAAAGGACTTCCAGAAAGGCTTCAGATCTCTTAGTGACTCACCTGTTATTGCCAGTCAGCGGGACCCAGAGACTAGGAGGGGGTGATGTTATGGCTGTAGATTAAGTCTGGCACGGTGCTCTTAGTTGGTCACTCGTCACAATGTTGAAGCTCAGCCCGGCCAGCACCTTCTGGGTGGAGACACCTCACAGCAATCCTGTTCAGGACACATCATGCACTGTTGTGCACTCATACTAGGGATCTCAAATGTTTAGACTCATTTCGTACAAGGGGCACCCTCCTGTATTTGTAAAACCTCTCTAGCAAATCTGGGACGGTAGACCTATTTACTCAAGTCTTGACTTTAGGTGGGTGATAAACAATACAAAATAGGCATAATGTTTCACTATCACATAATTCACGTCACTGAAGCAGCCAGCAGGCATCGCCACTGAGTGAGCATAGGGCTGCCCGGCTGCTGACAGTCACACTGATGGGACACCCTGTAACACAGAACTGGCGGAAGAGCACAAAATAAACATGCTATGGGATGGCAAATTGCCGTCCCTGTCAAAGTGCCGCCTGGGTCCATGGACCCACTGGGACCCGTGTAAGTGCCGGCCCTGTATTCGAACAAATACCTAATATTTTTTTATATTTTGCACAGGAACAAATATTACTTGCTCTTGCAGTGGCAATAACTGGAACTAATGCTGGCTGCCTACCTATGCCTAGCCTAATGCTACCTGCCTGCCTACACAACAACTGTACACTCTCTAATCTCTTCTCTCTGAGCTCCAACAACGCAATGAGGAAATGCAGGCTTTCTGTCTGTGTGACTGTGTCATTAGTCCAACCCCCATCATGAAACGAAGAAGGCTATTCGAATACAGACAAAAGAGGGAAGTAGTGCATGAAACTGAGAATGGAATTGGACTAGAGACATGGAGGGAAAATTATGGAGGGAAAGTAATTGAGCGTGCACAGGAAGTACAAAAAAGTCCTGGTCAAAAGTAGTCAAAACTTTTGGAAATGTGTTGATTGCCGAAACTTCCGAAAGTTTCGACGAATTTCGGACCTGGGCTGTTCGGAGTTGGATCGTTTTTTCCGAATGACCCTTGAGTTTCGGATTGGCCGAATGTCTCCAAATGACCCCATTTTCGACGAAATCCGAATGAATTTGCACATGTCTAATCTGTAGAAAGGCATACCTTATCTTGAAAACCATCAGTAGTGTTAATAATGAAAATGCTGAAGAGAAAAGGGCCTTGTGCTACACCACTAGTAACCCATGCTTCATTTTTTTGTTGTGGTATGGATAATGGACATGGTGACTGACACTATCTGATTTCATCGGCTGGTGGTTTTACTGTTTAACATGTTTAAAGGGTTAGTAATGTTTCAGGAACACTTGAGCTAGATTCCTTCCTGATAATGTGTCTAATCAGTCCGTTATGTTGGCAATGCCAAAAGTGCTCTAGTTCCCCTGATATTACATTATTAATTGTCCTCCTCTTGCCCTTTACAGTATAGGAAGTCACCTCCCCTCAGCTCTGAAGTCAAATCATAAAGTGGGCCAGTCTACCTTTACCCAAAATAAGGAAGATTTTCTCTTGTTGCTTTCCTCCTCCAGTTCTTCTTCACGAAGAATGATGTCAGCATAAGGTGCAGGAAATAAACAATTTATGATACAATATCAGAGGAAATAGAGGGCTTTCAGCATGACCAACATAACGGATTGATTGTACACATTATAAGGAGGATCCTAGCTGAAGTGTACATGAAACATTACTAATCCTTAAATTGGAGCAGACAATCCCTCCCTGCTCCTAAGGAAAACATATTCCAATACCCATGAGTTTAGAGAAGTTGGAGAAGGAGAAAGATTGCAGTGACTGGACAATTTTTACATCTCTGTCTATTTCCTATTGTATAGCACTGTGAAATAAGTTATAACTATATAAATAAAGACTAATAATCAGTAGCGGGCTGGCCCGGGAGGCAGAGGGGCAATTGCCCCCTGGGCTGGCTGGAAGTATTAGCCTGCTGGCCACTGTCTCACTCCATAACTGGTCGGAAACTGTCACAGATTAAGTCTCATTGCTCTGTGTTAACACAATAATATAACAAAAATTGATGTGACAGTCAATCAGACAGCACCATGATGGTGACATCACCAGACAGAACTTCCTGTGTCCTCTCCAGAGCATAACACAAATTGCAGGGGCACCCCTGTAAACTCTAATAAAGGGCCCTGTGTACTGCCCCTAATTAAGCCCCACCCCAGTTAAGCCCCGCTCCAATCAAATTTCTCCACCCATAACAATAAATAAATAAATATATCAGGAAAAAAACAGCTGAAATGGCATCAAAACATGAACATAGGATCAGATACACATAATCCTTTGAGTGCCAGAGGGGTAAGTAATGCACTGGATAGCAGTGCTTTGTTCAGTCCTCTGGCACCAAAGGCTTTTGTATTACTGAGCTCCATGACATATTTGGAAACATTGGTTCAGTTTTCTGAGACCTCAAATCCAGTATTATACACATGCACTGAGGAAGCAGCAGCCATGTTCCCCTCACACCCTGCCTTTTCCATTGCTATATATGTATGGGCACCATAACAGCCGAAGGGATTATCCAGATATAAAAATACATATTCCACTTTTCTGTATTAACTCTTGGGTGCAGGGGAGGGCTCACAGTGTTTGGCCTTGGGAGGGGGGCAAGTACAATCAAGTGGTCTATTTCTACTATCGTGTCAGCTCACCATCCTAGTCTTCTCACTTTTGTTAATTTTATAATTGCCATTAATGTTGTGAAGCAAGGCAAGTATAAATTAGTAATTTACTGCTATTTAATATAGTTCACACATGAACATTTTGAGTAGTGCGGCCTTACAGTGGGCTTTTTCTCATGTAGCACCTACTTGAGTGGTAATATTTAAATCTGATTATTAACTCTGTCTAACCTTTAATATGCAGCCTAATAATTTTTGAGATATCATAGCTTACAATTGACTCTGAGCTACATTAGTGATACCACAGCGTTTACACATACAATATAGCTACACTAGTGATGCCACAGACCATTGAAATTAAGCTACAATAGTGATACCACAAAGCTTACACTTAAAGGGATAGTGATACTTCATTTTATCTTTATTTTATTTTCTAGGCATTAAAAAAATATGAAGAACGATATAAGTCTTATCTCTCAAACCTTTATGGTTTCAGAGATATTCACAAGCAAAGTTTCCCCCTCTCGCCCCTTTTACCTAGTGTAAGCAATCTCTTCTCAGATGTGGAATCCAGTCCATAGACCAGACAGATAACAACAGGGGACAATATTCTTCCTATCAGGACAATGAAAGCCCTGCCCCCCTTGACAAGTTTTTCAGGTTTTTCCCATATCTTAATTGAAGATTGTCCCTCTCTGCAGTCTACCTGGGCACCTCCCTTCTGCTCTGGCTGAACAGTGTTACATCAGTAAAAGGTGTGGGAGGGGATACTTTGTCATTGAATTACTCTTGAACTATAACGCTGAAAGTATTTGAATAACACTCTCCAAAGTCCAAATACTATGATGATTAATTAGAGCTGCTTTTATTATGAAACATTACTATCCATTTAAAATTGAACTACACCAATGATACCAAAGAGCTTATAATCCAAATATAGCAACAATAGTAATGCCACAAAGCTTAAACTTATATGAATACAAATAAGTAGTCAGACTTGTAAGCTCTGTGGAAGCAAAATGTATAGATATACACAACAAAAGGCAGTATACATAAATTGGATAATGTAATTAATGCAGTGGAAGCGGGGAGATCCTATTTAGAGAGGAAGGTACCGAGCCCCCAGGCAATTGGGGGTTATGCACTAAAGTGTGATAAAGTGGTGATAATGTGGAGATACCTTCTCCAGTGATATCCCTTCTCCAAAGCCTATGATAGTGCATAGGTTCCACAAATTAAGATATCTTAGATTTTAGGGGATCACTGGAGACGTCATCTCCACTTTATTACCGCTTTATCACACCTTAGCGCATCTCCTCCGGTGTGTTCTATCAGATCTTCCATTCACAGAATATAACTGCAGGATAATCACTATTGTAATATAGTTGACAAGGCTGAAAAAAAGACATGCATCCATCAAGTTCAGCCCATCCTATATCCCCCACATTGATCAAGAGGAAGGCAAACATCCCCTCCCAAAAACAAAAAGAAAACATTGAAGCCATTTCCAATTAAGCCACAAGTGGGTAAGATATAAATTCTTTCTGACTCCAAATGACAGTCAGATATTTCCATTCCTGGGAACTTTGAATTGCTGTCTCCCCAGAGGGGAGTCCTCTGGTGCGGTAGGTGGTGAGAAAAATGACGTGACAGGGTTTGACACGAGTTGGTGGGCAGGTCTTACAGGTGTGACACAGATAGAAAAGGAAGGGTGGGATTCACCAGTTACACTTTTGAGGCAAAAACTTTCTCCCATCATATCTTTGTTTGTAAGATCCCCAGACAGAAGCAATATAAAATATTAAGCTAAATAAAAATGGGCTAAGTTTTATTTTTCATATTATTATGGCTATGGCAGGCATGATTTAATATATAAAATAGCGTCCATTTATTGAATGCAAATGTTGTATAGCCAAAGCAAATTTTTATGCATACCACCTGATCACGTTACACAGGAAGCGATAATATTTACAACTTCTGCAGACAGTTATAGATATTGTGATAAAAGATCAGAGCATACATTTTCCATTTGCTACATTTTTGCTGCTAATTGCTAATTGTAATGTATCACTTGGTAAAAATAACATATGCTTGATATTTCTTAACATTTAATTAGAATCCATGAAATCTCTGGAGATTAAGATATATTTAAATCTAAAAACAAACGAGAAATGATGTTCATAATCACTAGTGATGAGCGAGCACCCCAATGCTCGGGTGTTCGGGTGCTCTGACCGAGCGCCCCCGGAGGCTCGAGTGCTCGGCCGAGCACCCGAGCCCCATTGAAGTCAATGGGAGGACTCGAGCATTACACCAGGCACCCCCTGCTCTGATGAGGGGAGGGTGCCTGGTCCATAGGAAAAGGGAAGAAAAGGATGGAAACACCACAGAAATGGTTCAGGGACAGCATAGGGAGGATGTCTGGATGCATCTTGGACTCCAACATCGCTGCTGGGAACGATCTTTCGCCCGTAGTACGCCATTTTTACAGACTGACCATAAAACACACAAAAAGGAAAATAAAAACGACTTTAGGCGAAAAATTGTTACCAAACAATATTTGCTGTATATTTACTTGTATATCATCTGCAAATTCTCCCAAAAATTTCCTTGATTTTCTGAAGTGAGGCCATGATTAAGAGGGAAACGTGCGCAGAGGCAAATTCTCCCAAAAATTTCCTTGATTTTCTGAAGTGAGGCCATGATTAAGAGGGAAACGTGCGCAGAGGCAAATTCTCCCAAAAATTTCCTTGATTTTATTGAACTGAGGCCATGATTAAGAGGGAAACGTGCGCTGAGCTGACCATCTAAAACATTATGGGTGAGGGTCTGCTGCAGAGCTGACCATCCTAAACATTATATGCGAAGGCCCGCTAGTGAGCTGACGCTATAAAACATTATATGAGAGGGCCCGCTAGAGAGCTGACCCAATAAAACATTATATGAGAAGGCCCGCTGGTGAGCTGACCTATATAAAAATTGTCAAACAGGGCCCGCTGGTGAGCTGGCCCTATATAAAAATTATATCACAGGGCCCGCTGGTGAGCTGGCCCTATATAAAAATTATAGCACAGGGCATATGGAAGAGGAGGAGGAGGATGAGAAGATTAAGAGTCAACCATATACCCGTTTTTTGGGTGGAAGGGGTGAATGGGAATACAGAGTATTCCCATCATTGTAAATAACATATATAAAGTGAGTTTATGTTCCCCCGGGGCTTTCCTCCAGTGGAGTGGAGAAGTCAGGGGAAATCCAGGCCTTGTTCATTTTTATAAGTGTCAACCTATCAGCATTGTCGGTGGAAAGGCGGATACGCTTATCTGTTATGATGCCACCAGCAGCACTAAATACCCGCTCAGACAGAACGCTGGCGGCAGGGCAGGCCAGCACCTCCAAGGCGTAGAGTGCCAGTTCATACCACGTGTCCAGCTTGGACACCCAGTAGTTGTAAGGCACAGAGGGATCATTGAGGACGCTGACACGGTCTGCTACGTACTCCTTCACCATCTTCCAAAACTTTTCCCTCCTTGTGACACTAGGCTGCGCATCAGGGTGAGGGTGCTGGCGGGGTGTCATGAAGGTGTCCCACGCCTTGGAGAGTGTTGCCCTGCCTTTGTCGGAACTGCTGTGTGCTCCCCTTTTCTCCCCTTCTCGGTTGGCCAAGGTAGCACGTACTCTGCCGCCAGCGTTGTCAGATGGAAAATTTTGGAGCAATTTTTCAACAAGAACCTTCTGGTATTGCACCATTTTGCTTGTCCTCTCCACCGGAGGAATGAGAGATGAGAAATTCTCTTTGTAGCGGGGGTCCAGAAGGGTGAACACCCAGTAATCCGTGTTGTCTAAAATGCGTACAACGCGTGGGTCACGGGAAAGGCAGCCTAACATAAAGTCAGCCATGTGTGCCAGAGTACCAACAGTCAAGATTTCGCTGTCCTCACCAGGAGGATGACTCTCAATCTCCTCATCCTCTTCCTCCTCTTCTGCCCACCCACGCTGAAGAGATGGAACTAAAGTTCCATGGCTACCCTCTGTAGCGGAGGCAACCGTGTCTTCCTCCTCCTCCTCCTCCTCCGCCTCCTCCAATTGTCGCTGAGAAGACGAAGTGAGGGTGCTCTGGCTATCACCTTGTGTAAGCTCTTCCTCCCCCATTTCCACCTCTTCCACATGCAAAGCGTCGGTTTTAATTGTGAGCAGCGAGCGTTTCAGTAGACACAGAAGTGGGATGGTTACACTGATAATAGCGTTATCGCCGCTCACCATCTGTGTCGATTCCTCAAAATTGCATAAAACCTCGCAGAGGTCTGACATCCATTCCCACTCCTCACTTCTGATTACAGGAAGTTGAACGGAGAGGCGACGACCGTGTAACAGCTGGTACTCCACTACTGCCCTCTGCTGCTCACAAAGCCGGGCCAACATGTGGAAGGTGGAGTTCCAGCGCGTGCTCACGTCACACAGCAGCCGGTGAGCTGGCAATTGTAAGCGCTGCTGCAGCTTCAACAGGCCGGCCGAAGCTGTAGATGACTTACGGAAATGTGCACACACGCGGCGCACCTTGGTCAAGAGATCATGCACATTGGGGTAGGTTTTTAGAAATCGCTGAACCACTAAATTAAATACATGCGCTAGGCATGGTACGTGTGTGAGCTTGCCGAGCTCCAAAGCCGCCACCAAGTTACGCCCATTATCACACACAACCATGCCTGGTTGCAGGTTGAGTGGCGAGAGCCACTGCTCGGTCTGGTGACTAATTCCCTGCAACAGCTCTGAGGCCGTGTGCTGTTTGTCCCCAAGGCAGATCAGCTTCAGCACGGCCTGTTGACGCTTCCCCACTGCAGTGCTACACTGCTTCCAGCTACTGGCTGATGGGGGAGTGGCGCTGCGTGTAGAGAATTCGGAGGTGGAAACGGAGGAGGAGGAGCCAATAACGTAGGTGCTGGCGGAAACCCTGATGGAGGTAGGGCCCGCAATCCTCGGCGTGGGTAGCACCCGTGCCATCCCAGGGTCCGAGTCGCTCCCAGCCTCCACGACATTCACCCAGTGTGCCGTCAGGGAAATGTAGCGTCCCTGGCCACAAGCACTTGTCCATGTGTCAGTCGTTAAGTGGACCTTCCCAGTAACTGCGTTGGTCAGGGCACGGGTGATGTTACGGGACACATGGTGGTGTAATGCGGGGATGGCACACCGGGAAAAGTAGTGGCGGCTGGGGACCGCGTACCGAGGGACAGCTGCTGCCATCAGGCTGCGGAAGGACTCAGTGTCCACAAGCCTAAATGGCAGCATTTCGATGGCCAGTAATTTGGAAAGGTGTGAGGTTAGTGCTATGGCCTGTGGGTGGGTGGCTGGGTATTTTCTCTTGCGCTCAAATGCCTGGGGTAACGACATTTGGACGCTGTGCTGGGACAGGGAAGTGGATGTGGTCGCTGATGGTGCTTCAGATGGTACAGGTGCAGGGCGGGAGGTATGCGGGCCTGCGCCTTCGACAGGCGATTGGCCGGCACCGAAAACAGGGGAAGAGGAGGCAGTGGTGTGGCCTGCAGACACAGATGGGCGATCCAGGCGTTCCTCCCACTTATTACGGTGCTTGGATGCCATGTGTCGGATCATGCTGGTGGTGGTGAGGTTTCTAGTGTTCATGCCTCGGCTCATTCTGGTGTGGCACAGGTTGCAAACTACAATTCTTTTGTCGTCCGCACTTTCCTTAAAAAAACGCCATACCGCGGAACACCTACCCCTTGGCAAGGTAGATTTACGCAAGGGGGTGCTCCGTGGAACATTTGCGGGCCGGTTTGGTGCGGTCCGCCTTCTTTCTGTAGCCACACCACTGCCTCTTCCAGCCTGTTGCGGTGCTGCAGATGGCTCACCCTCAGGACTGCTGTCATCGCTCGGCTCTACACCTTCCCAGGTGGGGTCAGTCACCTCATCGTCCACCAAGTCCTCCTCCACTTCCTCACTCTGATCATCCTCCTCATGTCTTGATCCCACCACATACTCAGTCATTGACAACTGTATAACATTCTCCTCAACAAGGTCTTGAGACAGTAATAGTGGTTGATTTAATGGCAACTGTGTCTCATCATCATCATCATCATCCACTACTTCCTTTGACCTTAAATGCCGTTCACATCTGTCATCTTCTTGTGATTGGGTACCCTCTAGAGGTTGTGAATCAGGGCACAAGATGTCATGTTCCTCTGCAAGCGTGCTTGGAGAGAGGGTCAAATGAAGGATTGGTGATGAGACGAGCTCCTCACTATATCCCAGTGTGGGATCACTTCTTTGACCAGACCGTGTATGGTGGGAGGAAGGATGATCAGAGTGAGGATTATGTTGACCAGACTCTTGGCTACTGAGAGTGGACTTGGTGGAAGACAGGGTGGTGCTTAACCGACTGGAAGCAGTATCAGCTGACATCCAACCGACCACCTGTTCACAGTGGTCGGACCTCGAGAGTGATGTCCTGCGACGCCCTGTAAAATGAGACATGAAGCTAGGTATGGTGGATGTCTTTCTTTCTTGTGCTCTGGCACCAGGCACAGTTTCTCCGCGTCCTGACCCACGCCCTGAACTATCAGGATCACGTCCACTTCCCCGTCCCTTTTTACCCGCCTTCTTCATCTTACACGGAATATGTGACTTTGATATTTTAGTTTGAAAACTTAACAGTATTTCTTCCTATTCTGCAACTGTGCACAGTACACAGAATAGGCTGCTAAACTGCGATGACGCACACTGAATATAATATGTGACTTTGATATTTTAGTTTGAAAACTTAACAGTATTTCTTCCTATTCTGCAACTGTGCAGAGTACACAGAATAGGCTGCTAAACTGCGGTGACGCACACTGAATATAATATGTGACTTTGATATTTTAGTTTGAAAACTTAAAGGGATAGTAACACTTCGTTTTAACTTTATTTTATTTTGTAGGCATTAAAAAAACATGAAGAATGATATAAGTCTTATCTCTCAAACCTTTATGGTTTATGAGATATTCACAAGCAAAGTTCCCCTCCCCGCCCCTTTTACCTAGTGTAAGCAATCTCTTCTCAGATGTGAGTCTGGTTGTATGACAGTACAGATAACAGAAGGGGACAATTTTCTTTGTATGAAAACAATGAAAGCCCTTCCCCCCTTGACAGGTTTTTCAGCTTTTTCCATTATCTTAATTGAAGATTGTCCCTCTCTGCAGTCTACCTGGGCATCTCCCTTCTGATCTGTTTGAACAGGGGGGGGATACTTTGTTTGTGAATATCTCTTAAACCTTAAAGGTTTCAGAGATAAGAACTATATCATTCTTCATGTTTTTTTAATGCCTACAAAATAAAATAAAGTTAAAATTAAGTATTACTATCCCTTTAACAGTATTTCTTCCTATTCTGCAACTGTGCAGAGTACACAGAATAGGCTGCTAAACTGCGGTGACGCACACTGAATATAATATGTGACTTTGATATTTTAGTTTGAAAACTTAACAGTATTTCTTCCTATTCTGCAACTGTGCAGAGTACACAGAATAGGCTGCTAAACTGCGGCGAAGCACACTGAATGGAATATGTGACTTTGATATTTTAGTTTGAAAACTTAACAGTATTTCTTCCTATTCTGCAACTGTGCACAGTACACAGAATGTGCTGCTAAACTGCGGTGACGCACACTGAATGGAATATGTGACTTTGATATTTTAGTTTGAAGACTTAACAGAATGTGCTCTAATCTGCAACTTTGCACACTAAACAGAATGTGCTCTAATCTGCAACTTTGCACACTAAACAGAATGTGCTCTAATCTGCAACTTTGCACACTAAACAGAATGTGCTCTAATCTGCAACTTTGCACACTAAACAGAATGTGCTCTAATCTGCAACTTTGCACACTAAACAGAATATGTTTTTTTTTTTTTTTTTTTTTTCCCCCCACACAAAATAACCTGCTGCCCCCACACACAGTAGTCCTAAAAAGGACTTTTGGTTCTTTTTTTTCACAATTTTGCTTTTTTTCTCCCTACACTGACTTTCCCTTCCTATCCTCAGCTCTCCCTGGCTAAGACTGAGCCGAACTCGCTGGTCAGGTGCTATACAGCACCCGACCACGGGTTCTGGCCAGCCAATCAGTGTAATGCCAGCAGCCAACATGGCTGCTGGCATTACACTGATGTCAGAGCCTCCCTGCACGTTTATTGGCTGCGCAGCAGCCGCGAAACGTGCGGGGAGGAGACCCGAACATGGCGGGCGAGCACATGCGGTACTCGTACGAGTACCGCCATGTGCCGAGCAGAGCGATGCTCGAGCCGATCCGAGCATCGGCCGAGCATGCTCGCTCAACACTAATAATCACCAGTCTTATGTTTCACTATTTTTGTGCCAGAGGGATAGCCAATACATCGTGCAGCAATGCATTGTCTATGACTGTCACTCAAGGAGTTAAAGGGATAGTAACAAGTAATATGTAAAAAAAAACATACATATTGTAGGGGTTATCCTCCTGTGTGAAACATGGGAACTCCCTCTGCTGAGAAGTGTTTTATTCAAAAGTTATTGCAGCTGAAACCTGATTCTTGTAGGTGCAATATCTCAGTGGTGCTGTTGCTACACCTTTCTATGGAGAATTATGGTCAGCTGACCAGAGCTGTACATAGAATGGTTTAGCAACAACACCACAACTTCAGGCCATTGAGATATTGCATCTAGAAAAATTCAAGCTCGAGCTGCAATTACTTTTGAATAAAACAACTCATAGGAATGGGAGTACCCATGTTTTATTCATGAAGATAAACCCTACAATATATTTTTTTACATATTAAGTGTTACTATAGCTTTAAAGTGGAACACCCTATAACTACTTAGATGTCTTTCATATACTTTTTTTATTTTAGCCATTTTTTTGTATCTAAAACAATAGTTTATAACTGTCACAAGCGAAGGCTATAGTCCCTGCTGAGACAGTGGGGAGAGTGTGGGTGTGAAAGGGTTACCTGTTACTATTCCTAGCAACCACCAAATTAACCCCCAAAATCCCTCCTGCACTATCACCCCAGTACTACAATTCGCTGCCACAACTAAGACTTTATATCTGGGCATCTTAGGTTACCCCAAACACAACAGAATACAGTATAAAATCACCTTAATAATCAGACATATATAATTAACCCTTTCGTAATGTGTGCTACCTGAGCTTCCTTCAGAGTAGTGAGTTCATATTAGAGAACAGAGACAAGAACTGATTAATTGAACTTTAATCTGAAAAAAGGCTTTACAGTGCTGGTTACAAAAATACAGAAATAAAGGACATACACAAATAAAGATTACACATAAGCAAAACAGTCCATAAAATAAAATGGGAGAAGCACAAGAAATCCTTAAATACAGTTACCGGTATTTTAAGAGTCCTTGGGAACTTCACATGGTATATCCCCCTTCAGTTGTTACAAAGAAATTCACTGTTTTATCCAAAAAAACACATATTAAATAGTTTCCACAGTTCCTTCTAAGAGGCCATCCCCCTTCAGTTGTTACCTGGAAGGGTTCAATATAGTTTATGACACTTTGTTCTTCTCTGGCAATGCTCATTCAGTTTCTGGTGATGTTATCTACTTAGCTAATTTTATGGCCTAGGACTGGTGCACTTTGAATAACAAACAAATTATACATACCAGGGCCCTGCAAGGCCCAACTCCTGCCTTGGCATGACAATAACATATTTGCTTTATTTATTTTTTAATTTATGCAAAGTAGACAGGACTAGTTATCATGCCAGACAGATACTAATATTCCACACTGCTCTCCCTCTCACCTGCCATTCCCTGTCAACCAGTAGTAGATCAAAACTGACAAGCTGGAAATTATGAAAATCCAGTCAAGAAGGATACTCCACTGATGTGAGAATGTGGACAGGCGTTAGTTCCACTAAGGAACAGTAATGCTCTATGTTATATATGATATCTAGATCCACCACAGGCAAAGAAGTGGTCCACTTTATCACCAGGCAAAGGCGTTGCTTTGATCTGATTTGAATCAGATATCAGGTATAAACTCTCTTTGGGAGTGTAGGCTGATCTGCTCAGAATTAAACCACCATGTCACTTTGACTCACTTATTTTTCACCTAGGGGTATGCAGAATAAAGAGGAGTACTTCAATGCACTATTTATCACTACACAAATAAAGAGAAGGTTCACAGTGCAGCCACCAGCTAATCTGCTATCACAGACAAGTAAAAATAGAGAAACAGTGGGGTGCAAGTAGCGCTCTGGGTTACCTATATATATTAATTCCTACTCATATATATATGGGTTCAAAACATTTATTTTATTTATTTATTTATTTAGAAAATGTTTTACCAGGAAGAATACATTGAGATTTCTCTCGTTTTCAAGTATGTCCTGAAATCATACAATATGTATAAATGTTCAGTAAGTTCTGAATATATGTTAAGCACCAAAGTTATCGCAGGGCTCAAAATTTCCACTCACCACTAGCCAATGACGAGTGCAAATTTAGCCCTGGAGAGTAGAAATTCAGCTCTGGTGGATATGTTTTGGCTTGCAGTGGAGAGTAACTTTTCAGGTCTGGCTAGTAGCAAAGGACTTAAAATTATAAGCCCTGGTTATCGAATGACACAGTAAATTGATACAGTATATTTACACAGATAAAGAAATTAGTCCTAGTTACAATATGTTGCAAATTTCTTTCTTTCTGATCCTTGCTCGTTGTGGCCACTGTCTGGTATCCTTTTCTTTAGCAAATCATGCACAAGATAACAGTCTCTAAGAAGCTAGTATGTAACACCAAAGTATGGAAAATTATAGACTTATGTCTAGGTTAGAGATGAGCTGTTTCAGTCCTTAATGGGGACTCCTTGGTGAATTTGGACAATATGTGGTTATGTCCTGAGCCTCTGTTTATTCCCTCAGTGTGTTCCTGATAGGTATCCTCCGATATGTCCTGTCTAGTGGGATTATCCCGTTCCTTCATCTGGGTTCTTCAATCAAATCCCATCAGGGATCATACATGTGTTGTCCTTGTAGCTCAGAATAAATATAGCATTCTTATATGTCAAATAATAGGGTTGTTTCAGTCGTAAAAACAATTTATTCAAGACAAAAAAAATAAAATGTACAGACACTTCATATGAAATAGTGCAATATTGCCACAGTTAAATCTGCGCTAGAATTGGTCTGTTTAACACCTGCTGAGGATGACCTGCATCAAACTGTGGCCGAAATGTGAGAGAGATTTTAAAAACAGAGAGTAGTGCAAAAAACAGTGATTAATATGGCTCCCACCCAACCTAGGGGTAGGCAACATTTAGAACTATAGCTTTTACAGACTACAACTCTTATAATCTAGCAGCCCACAAATGATTTGTGATGTTGAAAGTTGTAGATCCCAAAATCTGGAGAGACAAAGGTTGCCTAACCGTGGTTTAACATTGAT
Organism: Rhinophrynus dorsalis; assembly: GCA_037306005.1. Taxonomy (NCBI): domain Eukaryota; kingdom Metazoa; phylum Chordata; class Amphibia; order Anura; family Rhinophrynidae; genus Rhinophrynus; species Rhinophrynus dorsalis. Next base: position 82,730,993 of record CM074721.1, read on the forward strand.
CTATCCATCTATCTATCTATCTATCTATCTATCTATCTATCTATCTATCTATCTGTATGTATATATGTGTGTATATATACAGTAATGTGCAAAAGTTTTAGGCAGGTGTGAAAAAATGCTGTACAGTAAGAATGCTTTCAAAAATAGACAGGCTCAAGTCTTACACAAGAGAACAAAGTATATATGAAATATACAACAAAGAGAAGAAGAAAAAATGCTGGCACTCACCTGGTTAAAAATTCGATATACTAAACAATTGTGCTGCATATACACAGTACAGGCAGGGCAGTAGATGGCAATACTCCACTATAAAGAGAAGCTGACAGCCGTTTTGGGAATCATTAGCACTTTGTCAAGGATTTGATTTACTAAAAGCCTTCACAAAGTGCTGATGAGGCATTAAATCATTGTCGTCTTGTTTTATAGTGGGAGATAGCTCTCTACCCCCCTGCCTGTACTGTGCATATGCAGCATAATTCTGGAATAAATCAACTTTTTAACCAGGCGAGTGCTGACATTTTTCATCTTCTCCTTGTTGTATATAGCATTTGTGGTGGTGATGATGGTGGTGCTGGTAGTGGAACATCTCTATGGTACTTGCTTCCAGAGTATGGGTTGGTAACTGATACACATGATCATAGTGTAGCTCCTGTTAGTGGTCCCACTGTATGTGAGATGGTTTAGCATCCTTGCAGAATGGCTATGTTCTAGGTAAAAACTGTAACCCCAATATCTACTGGCAAACAACATAGTGTGTGGCCAGCACTGCCGCATACTGCAGTGGAAACACTTAGTTGCTCACCAGCAAGAGGGCAGTCTGAGAGTGTTTTCAGTGCTGCTGTTTATATTGTTATGAACTGTAGGACACAGCTATCAAGCACCTGTGTCAGGAGACTTACATTTCTAAAAATGAGCTAGCATCTAATACCATCTGAGCACCAGGTAGCAGATATGGACAAAACCACACAAGGCAGGAAAGCCCACAACTCAAGCACTATTAACCCCTTACCGCCAGAAATCCGGGTCTCCTCTTGGCTGCATGCCATTCAGGGACTCCGGATTCTTTTAATAAAAATTTTATAAAAATGTTTGGTGGGCGTTAAGTGCCGGCCGCGTGTGCGCGCGGCCGGTCACTAAGGGGTTAACAGCAGCAGTGAGGATGAGGAGGAGCAGGGATTTGAAGGGTTACTACACCGACCACTGTTTGGACCACTGCTATGACAACTGAATAATGTTTGAAAATAATCTGATAATATTGCAAGCTTAAATTTGACTCAAAGATGATAATGCTAATGATTTATCCAGCATTCATTCTTATAAATCATGATGATATAGATACATTAATCACACCACCACCATACATATCTGCCACTTTCAGTGTCTCTTTTATTTTGTTTATTTTTATTTATATCTTTAATGGCTTGATTCAATTGTCCCCATTAGGACAAAAAAACCCAGGCGGCATTTTTTTAAGCACTGTAAGCCATTCAATTTACAATGCTATGAAAAATTGGTCGACAAAAAAAAACCTTGGCGGGCGATAAAGTTAGAGACGTTTTGGGCCATTCACAAATGAAACAAACATCATAAGTTGCAATTCAGTAGACTGTGTTAGCCCAAAAGAACCAATACGGGACTCACTTTAGCACAGGAAATTTAAAGGGGAATTATCACCACTATACAAGTTTACCTAACTGCCATCCTCATATAGCAATAAGCTTTAATCGTTGTTGGGTTTTTTTAATGCATGCTCTTGCAAAATTTACATTATAAAAATGCCTTATTTCCAGACAGACTGTGGTTACAGCTCTGCATCGCAGTCTGTCAATCTTCTTCTGTTCCTCCTCAACTATTCTCGCTCTCCTACCAGCTTACAGGTAGAAATCCTCCATCATCAGAAGAGGTTGGAATGCGACAATACTTGGGGAGGAATACAAGAAGATTGACAGGCTGCAGTGCAGAGATGTAACCACAATCTGTCTGGAAGTAAGGCACAGGCTCCTCCTATATAATAATTTGCTAGGATGTTTGTCAGAAACCATCATGCTCTGTAGAGACTGCCCGAACGCACAGGATGCTGGGAGTTCTGTGCTTTCGGGCAGTCTCTACAGTGCATGACTGCGTCGGCGGCAGGACGCAGAGCAAGACCAGCCTCTTAACCCTTTGAGTGCCAGAGGGGTATGCTACACATTGCAATGCAATGCATTGCGTACCCCTCTGACACTCAAAGGGTTAACATCACCCAGAACTTGGTCCGTGTACGCGGGCTTTTACACCAGTTTTTAATAATGTAAATTTCTCAAGAGCATGTATTTTAAAAAAAATGAGAGCTTATCGCTATATGAGGATGGCAATTAGGTAAACGTGTATAGGGGTGATAATTTCCCTTTAAGACCAAGTTTTTTCTGACTAAAGTCCTTATCGGATCTTTAGTCACCCAACACAGCTATTGAAAGCAAAAAAACCTTGGTCTTCAGTGAATGTATTGCTATGGGGCCCTAAGCCCCATATCAATACATCCAAAGTACATAAATAGTGTTCAGTGTTAGTAGAATGTTAGTAGAATTAGTAGAATTCAATGCTAGTATAATTACCCCATTGGCACTCATAAGGTTAACCGGACTAAGTTACAAAGCAACATCCCTTTAAAAGTAACACTTACCATCAATCGCGATGTCCAGTGGAGTCCTCAGAATCCTGGTCAGCTACTGTCTATTTTCTTTCTTCTCTTCTGTCTTCTCTCTTGTATCTTCTTTCTTCTCTTCTGTGTTCTCTTCTAAAGTATAAATACATATTTTGCTCAAATATCCCACACACAGATACATAGTTTAACCACTTGAGTGCCAGAGGAGTAAGAAATGCATTGCAGGGCAATGCATTGCCCACCTCTCTGGGGCTCAAACAGTTAAAGATATATGAGTGCGTATGAGTGTGCGGGTGGAGATAAATAAAGATGCTTACACATAGTTTAAAAGAATGCCTCCAAATAGTTTAAAAGAATGCCCCATTATTTGTACTTAATAAACCTATAGTTTCCTATTTCTCTACCACTGTGTTTGGCCACAGAGAAATGAATGTGCTCCGAGACTCCTGGCCTTCCCTCACGGGCCGATGCCCGTTCCACAGTGAGGGAATTTGAACAGAGATTGCCTTTATATATCAGCAGTCTCTGTTCAAATTTCCTCATAGCCATTGGCTGGAATGTATGCTTATGCACCTCCCAGTCTATCAGCTTCAAGTGGCGGTGCTTGAAGCTGATTGACTCGGAGGAAATTTGAACAGAGACTGACAATATATAAAGGCAGTTTCTGTTTAAATTCCCTCAGCATGGAATGGGCATTGGCCCATGAAGGAAGGACAGGAGGCTCTATGCACATTCATTTCTCTACCGCTGCCTCTAGAAAAGTATAGGTTTATTATGTACAAATATTGGGGCATTCTTTTAAACCATGTGAAAACATTTGTATTTATCTTCAACGGCACACTCATATATTTTTAATCCAACTGCACATTAGGGGCAAATAAGCACTTTCCAAATTCTCACTGTTCTTTTAACCCCTTGAATACGTTAATTTTAACCCCTTAACGACATGTGACGTACTATGACCGTCACGGTCCTTGAAATACTCAAGGACCAATGACGGTCATAGTACGTCACATACTTTTTACTTACAGCGCTCTACCGGGAGCGCTGTAAGTAAAAATAGGGCCTGAAATTGACTGCTCCTAGATCGGAGCGATCTCTATCAGGCCCCATAGTGACGCGCTGATACACGCGACAGGTCACGTGTACCGGCGCATTCAAGTGGTCCTATGCGGTCCTTATGGGACTGAAATGTCCCAGGACCGCCGGTCGTTAAGGGGTTAATGCATGGGAATATTCAGCCTTTGTAGGGGTCTTCTGTTTCAAGGGCTCACCTTGGGTTCCCAACAGTGCCAGTGTTACAGAAAGAGCCAGTTTAACCATTTGAGAACCAGAGGGATGCACAGCACATTGCAGAGCAATTGCACTCAGTGGATTCATTCTATAGTCAGTGAGGGCTGATGCTGTTCTGTGTGCACAACACATACATGGGGCTGTTTTTCCACAAACAGGAAGGTAAGAAAAGGTAAGCCACATTTAAACTTAAGAGGATCCTAAATATTTATCTATATTTATTGGCCTACTTATGCACCTCCCAGCTAATCAGCTTCTAGCAGGGGTAGAATCTTTGGGGAGGCTTAATATTTTTATTTGAAGTGACATTCAGCACTAATGTTTTCTTTTTTTCTTTTAAACAGGAATGAAGAAAGATGAGAAGAAAAGAAAATTGAAGAAAGAAGAGAAGAAAGAAGACAGAAGAAAGAAGATTGATGAAGAAGATGGACAATGGATGTAAGGTAAGTGTTACATTTCTGACTATTTTGAGGTTACTCTTTTTGTTTGACACTGTCAAACAACAAGAGCTGGACTTTTTTCTGTTGACGTTCCCACAGTTTGTGCTATTTAGCGCGAGTTGTAGTAACAAAAACCAACAATGAGCATTTGGCCAAAACTCACCGCTCGTTGTTCCATGTACCTCACCAGCAATAGAATATTATTAGTATTTATTTATATAGTGACCACTTATTCTGCAGCGCTGAATAGCTGAGGTACGTGTGAGTTTATCGCTCTGTCTTCTTTTTACTACTACCACTAGTTTTACCGGTGGTAATAGTATCTACCTCTTTATTGTGGGAAAATACCATACATGTTTAACCCTTTGAGTGCCAGAGAGGTGTCCAATGCACTGCAATGCATAAATACCTCTCTGGCATTCATAGACATAATTTGCCAGCTGTGCCAGTTGAGTGATATAAGTGACAGCTGGTCAACTTCATTCAAAAGGTTAATGCTGAAAAGTTTAAAAAGTTTAAAAAATAAATGACATTTTGTTTTCTTCTTTAAAAGAACAGTAAACTTGTATTTGTATGAAAAAAATATGGGCTGAGAAAACTGCTAGGAGATTTTTTATTCAAAAGTTATTACAGCACAAACGTGTTTTTGAAATGTAATTGTGAGCAACAATTCTAACTGGTGTCCAAAAGGCATTTTTTTTTCTAATGCCCCCTCTGGGAGAGCTTGAGTCATACACTACAGCTCTCTTTATTAAGTTATAAGAACAGCACCACCTGGTGACCACAACAGAAAATTGCAGCTTAGTGTAAAAAAAGCTTGTGTTGCAATAACTTTGTTCTTTTGAATACTTCATGGAACATCCTAGATGGTAGTGAAATTAGTATAGCAGCCAAGTAACAAATGCTGTCCACTGGTGGAGACTTGTAGTTGTAGCCATTCTATCACACTGAAATGGTATATGAGTAATAATTCTTAAGATTTCTCTCTCTTGAGGACTGTAATATTACGGCTCTGTGACCTGCCTATAATCATTCTTATGCTCACTTTTTTCTTCTAACCTTCGTCCGATACCTATCCTGAAGCCAACCTTCAAGTTAGATTAATCTTTACACCGCATCCCTCCTCAAAACCCATTTTCTCTACTGTTCAGTGCTACCACCTACCTTCATCCCCACCATGTTTACTTGCCCCCTACTACTACTACTACTACCTATAGATTGTAAACTCTCATGAGCATGATATTTCCTCCATTTCTAGTTGTCTGTACATACAACTTGTGTTACCTTATTTGTGTTTTTCCCCACTTTGCACATTGCCAACAACCATTTTGGCTCTTTATAAATAAAAGATAATAAATATTTGGTGAAACTGAAAATTAGATATTCTCTATTTTGATCCAGAAAAAGTCAAACTAAAATAAAAGTAACTGCCAGTTCAATATACAAGAAGACAGATTTCTGCCTGGGTACACCAAAACCAATATATCCCTTTCTTAAATCTATGTAGGGGCTAAACCAATCTTATCTCTTCGAGAGTGAGAGAGAAGCCCTAAATGCATTGTCGGGATTACATTGAGCACTTCTTTGACACGCAAAAGGATGAGAGAAAATTGTATGACCACTAATCTTATTTGGTTTAATTATATATTAACACCCACAGTCTATAGGAACCCATTTTATGTTTATTTAAAATTCCAATACTGGTAGATCGTAATTAAGCTTTCATTATTTTCAAACAGGAAATAATTATATAATTAATTTATTCTGCAATTACGGTTGTGTTATTGGAGGACACTCAGTCTCTCTCTCAGTCCAGTGCTGTGTGCCATTACTACAAATGCACGTATGTGGCTAGTACCTGCTGAATTTAAGCAGCCATGCAAGCTACTCTGTGACAAACAGTATGGTGTGTGGCTGCATGGTCTCATTGCCTGCCCAGTCAGATTTCAGGAACAGGGAGATAAGAAAAGAAAGTCGGGGGGGGGCACAGACACACATAAGCCAAGGTATCTGAGTGGTGAGAGCACTCGCTGCATTGTACTTTATGGGGGCCCGCAAGTGGCCAGATTTGTGGGTGGGACAAACATTGCCAGGGTACCCCTAAACATCTGGGGCCCTAGGCACATGCCTAGTTTGACTACTATTGATAAATCCAGCCTTGCCCATGCTACTGCTGCTGGTGCTGACCCTGCTGGTACTTTTACTACCCATCTTCAATAACTTGGACAGAAGAAGACTGCCACTAGTAACAAGACCAAATTGGATGAAAAGACCCTCGATCAGCCAGCAGCAATCCCCCCATCAGCCTTTTCAGCCACCACCACCAGTGGCTCCCCTCCCAGTCCCAACTTTCAAACCCATCTAAAATGTTCCGACTCAGCCCCAAATCCCTCCAGCAATGCCATTAGCCCCTCCAGAAAATAATTCTGTGCAGGCACAAATATGTCAGTTTTTTGCCCACACATTGCACCCTAAATGGCACAATGACACACTAATGCTGTTCTCAGACTCCCAGACTCCTCTAGCACAGTGATAACAGCCAGCTCAGGAAGGAAATGGATCATGGCTGCTTGCGCCTTCCCAGTTAGTTGCATGAAATTATGGGGTATTTTGTGTAAATCTCCCTAGATTCCTTTTCATGCACCCAGGCTCCTGTAGCACAGAGATAACAGCCAGATCAGGAAGGAACTTGGATCATGGCTGCCTGTGTCTTCCCAGTCAGTCACAAGGACTTTTGGGGTATTTGGGGTAAATCTCCTTTGATCCCTTCTCCCACACCCAGACTTTCCTAGCAAAGAGGTAAAAGCCAGATTAAGAAGAAACTTGGATCATGGTTGCCTGTGTCTTCCCAAGTAGTTACACAAAATTTTGGGGTATATAGTGTAAATCACTTTTGCTCCCTTTTCACAACCCCAAACTCCCCTAGCACAGAGATAAAAGTCAGATCAGAAGAAACTTGGATCATGGCTGCCTGTGTCTTCCTAGTTAGTCAGAGTTGTGGGTAAACTTATTTTCTCCATTCTTATCCCCAAGAGTGCCCCCTGATGCCCTAAGCACAGAGAACAAATTTCCTACCTACAAGACTCCCTAAACTACACTTCATTTAATGGTATTTGCCTATCCTATCTAACCGCAAAATTGGTCTGTTTAATCTATCTCTCACAAACACAGAATGGCATGTTGCGGGAACCTGACACTTTTATACTATAGAAACAGAGAAATGGAAGAACATGGGACGCCCTCTGTGTATATCTGTATTCAGCAGTAATGGACCACCACCAGCACCCTATAGGTGTATACTCACAATAGAATTGTGTTGGAGAAGGCATACATCTGGTCCAACCAATGAGCAACCGGGGATATTCACTGCCCCAAAAACAGTGTCAGAAAATTGATGGCTGCTCACTTAGTGTTGTTCAGTATTACAGGAAATTTAACCTCAGATTGTGATATAGACCATTATGACTACCACTGAATTTGTTGGGATGCACCTGTGGCTGAGAATATGAGAACAATTGATCCATAATATACTATTATTTTCATTTCTGTAAGTTTTCTTTTAAAGGAGTATTAACAGCTCTCCCACTCACGTTAGTCTGGCAAAAAATCCTAATGCCCCTATGAATCAAGTTTGTGTGGAATGGTTTACAAAAATAATCATCAGTTAGTACTGGATATATCATGTACATGAAAACAGACATGGTTCTTTACTGCCAGACTCCAGAAACACAAACTCCTACCACTGAGGAGCAAGTATGTGTGTGTGGTATAGTATGGTGTGTGTTTTACCATATGTGTGTGTGTATGTAGGTGTGTATTTGTGTGTGTATGTTTTGTATGTGTACTTCACTAAGTATAACTGTTTAATATACCTCATTTGTGGATTATTTTAATCTGACATATAAGTGATGCAATCATGGATCACTTTTTATAGTAAATTTATAGAAACATGCAAAAATGTACTGATGGTTTCCTTGTAAGACATGGATTCTATTACCTTAAAAAATGTCACCAGGTTTCATCTCCAAAATGTATATTATATTGTACTGGGCAATATGGGGACACATGATAAACAGGATTAATAATAGCACAAGCAATATCTATCTAGCCCAAACTTGAGAAAGTAAAGTGAATAAATCATGTATGCTGTACAACTTATAAATAACCACTAGGTGGAACTATTAACACGTGTAAGTAACATTCACGTTTATAATTTCAAATCTTCCCTGAAATTGCTTTTTACAATATTACTGGTATCAGCTTTGAGTTTAACCCAACATTACCTTCTATGTAACAATGTCTTCTGTTCCGAATTATTTGTGCATCGCTTTTATACATCACATGTTCTCCTTCCCATGATGGCAGTAGGCTCACACATAAGTATCACCATAAGTATCATATTTAAAGAAACTGGTGTATTTAAAAGACCTTGAGCAATTCTGGAGCAAACCAACTGCACCAAATTAAAATCCCTATTGATTTAATGGGACTTTCAATCCTTTGAATGCAAAAGAGGCCTTCAAGGCATTGCAAAACAGTGCAATTTTGTCAGGTGCTAGTGGAATTTTCCTTAGTCTATTACAGGTAATACCTGGAGATGAGCAAAACACCTGATTCATTTTTGCAAATCCATCTGGAAGACTCATAGAAAATTGTGGATCTGATCAAATCGACTAAATCACTTATGGACAGTGGGAGGGATAGGAAGTGAGAAGTGGAGTGCTTTAAGCACAAAGAGGAACAGAGTGGTAGCAGGAGTACTGGAGAGCATCGGAGACAGAGGGAGTGGGATCAGGAGAGCGGGAAAACAAGAGAAGCAGAGAATTGGAGAGTGAGAATGTGAAAAACAGAGTGGGGAAAGGAAAAGGAAAAGCAGGGGAGAGTGAGATGGGAAGAGTTGTGTAACACTCTTGCCTGCAGGAGATGTTCTCAAACCTTGTTCAAATGTGTGTCTTGGATAGAAAACTCTTTGAAATGTCATTGTAAGTGAACCTGAAGGCCCCCATTGGATCTTGCCTATACTATGAAACAGAACTTTCTGGATAATAAATGGAGCCATTTTAAAGAGTTCAGGAACATGAATTTCCTCCTTACTGGAATTTCTACAGACAGGGAAATAGGTGTCTCTTTTCTGCAGAGCGTCCAGCTGGGAAGAAAGGCAGATGAAATTTACCTATGGAAGCCAAAGCCCAGTGTGATGCCTTCTGTTGACATGTGCCTGTGCCACATTTCAACATTGCCATGGTACATTTCTGACAGTCCTATGATTATGCCATCAAACATACATGCATACATCATCACACAACCACACATGATCACTCAGATGCATACACTCACTCTATACTGTTATGAAGAGGTTGGAGGAAGGTCCTTTTTTGTGTGAATGTTCCACACATCCACATTCAGTAACCTTGGAACAGGTGCCACAAGACAGAGTTTTACTGAGGATGGAACAAATTATGGTCCTGAACTACACTTTTTTAAAAAAAAAAAAATCTGAAATTGCAAGATTATGAAATGCTGCATGAGAACAGTATGCCCTTACTATTATTAGTACTTAAATTATGCTTGTCTGATTGACAAATAATATGTTGGTGACAGACACTCAAATAGCATAACCCACTGACACACACACCACACAAAGAAGGACTGTCCCATAAATATCTTCTGTTTGTGAATTATGCGATCACTTTCCTTGCAATACAATTGGCTACTACATATTCAAGAATATTTTAATGTAACAAATGATGGCAATTTGTACACATTACACATTTTTAGAATGAAATTACTCCTCTCATATCATATTTTTCAGTATTCTGACATTTTTTAAAATTAGTCCAGACATGTTAATATAGTTCCATAGCTCTTTCTATTTCATTACTACTGCCTTTTGTATTTATTTATTTATATCTAAATAAAATTGTACAATTTCAACATTCAAGTTAACCATAAGGAAAGTAAATATTTCTGAATCAAGAAAAGTTCTAATTTTTTTTATAAAAGTTGACAAATTCTGATAACATATTAAGCACCTAAATCACATCTAAAACAGTAGTTACATGAATTTACATGAACAACTTCGTAGCAGCAACTCACTTACACTTCACCCTGTCATTTCTAGCGGAGACGGATTGCATTCCTGAGCAGTGTCAGTGAACTAGGGAGGCAAAATAGGGCTTTGTGATGGGGTCCCTTTAGTAAAGCCAAGTTGTTTTCTTTAACGTTAAAGAGTAGACATAGGGAAAGGTAAACATCACACTGCTATCAAAACCTATGGAGAGATCAGTGCAGAATACCCAGCGACCTTATTCAGAAGGTCATGGTACTGTTCCCACCATCTGATTTATTGCAGTGAATGGTACATCAAATGAAGTCTATTCACAAGTTAACATTTTTTAAGAGAATAATACGGAACATTATCCAATCAATGATTTCAAAAGTCCTGGGGTTCAATTACCTTTATATAAGCAATCATGCAATAGAATATTGACTTTAAGATAGTGTATTGTTGGAGACAAATGACATAGAATAACAAAAACCAAACTGTACAATATATGTGTACTTAGAAGATAAAGTACAAATTTGATTTGCTAAGGAAATATCTTTTATACAGGTGATCAATGAGACACAGATAATCCATTACATAGACAATGATATCAAAACATCCACTGCGTTGAGTCATATTTAATTGCTATAAATAATGAATAATGAGCACTGGGAGTTCAGTTATTTATCCAGGGCCTGTTTAAGACATTGCTGGGCCATTGCTGGGCCATACACAAAACAGACTAATTTAAAGGAATAGTAACACTTCAGATGTATATGTATATATATATGTATATATTGCAGGGCTTATCTTCCTGAGTAAAACAAGGGTACTCCCACTGATGAGAGGTGTTTTATTCAATAGTTACTGCAGCTCAAACTTAAATCTCAACAGCCTGAAATGTTACAGTGGCGCTGTTGCTACACCATCCTATGGAGATTTATAGTCACCTGACCAGAGATATACATAGGATGGTACAGCCTAAAAATTCAGGCCATTGTGATACTATATTTTTCAAATATATTAAGTGTTACTATCCCTTTAATGAGTGAGAGTTAGACAGGTCTCCGGCTTATTGTTTTGCAATTTGTTGGTAATCTCTCTCTAGCATCCAAAGGGTTAAAGGGGATGTATCACTTAAAAAAATGTTTTCCCATAGGTTTGGTTAGTAAAGTAGTAGTTTTGTAATGTAAATCCTTTTTCAGATATCCTACTTTTAAGTCAAATAGAGCTGTGCCGAAGAATCAGTGTACTGCATTATGCTGACCAGCACAGCTGTATCTGACTGCCTAATTCTCCTCCCAGCTGCCCCAGGAAGCACGTTCACACTTCCCTTCGGTGTGCTATGAATGGCGTTCTAGCATTACAGAAAGCTCCGGTAAGCATTATTCTGGGGTTGTAACCTCAGTGTAATGCTAACCGTAACTTGCTGTAACTCTCAAAGTCGTTCACAGCACACAGAAGGGAAACATTAACATGCTTCCTGGGGCAGTTGGGAGGGAGGTGAGAGGAGAAATGGTACGTGCAGAAGAGCTGTGCTGTGCACATTATGCAGAAGTGCACAGCACAGAAAACTAAATAACTGCAAAAGGATTTACATTTAAAAAACAAAAAAAAAACAAAAAAAAACCCCAAACAGCTTCCCTAATATTACTTTACTAACCAAACCTATGGGCAAAAAATGTTTTTAAGTGATACATCGCCTTTAAATTATAACAGCCCTGTTTCCTTCTTCTGTTTAAAGCCAGTACTCAAGCTTATAGTGGGGTCAGTGCAATAATAGACCAATGAAGCTCTGCTGGTGTTGACCTCCAACACCAGTGGCTGCACTCCAGGGTATGTACTGGAGCGTATGAGTAAAGTTACACAATTTCCTACACACATTGTATAACACTTTAAAGACAGAGTGGTGTGAATCACATTCCAAAGCAATGTATTGTACAGCCCTCAGGCTTATCACCTAAGAAATCCTATGGAGATTTTTAAAAAGCTTTCAGAATCAGCCGTATGTTTCATTAGATAATTTTAATTTAGAAAACTAATCTTTAATTTTTTTCAGTTTTATAGATTATGCTATTTCAGGTATGCTGTCCAGGTACTTTCTGTCTTAGCCCTATATTACCTCTCCTAGTCACAGTCTCTTAAATGGAGATGTGGGCAATGCATTGCTGATCCATCCTAGTGAGTGGGTAAGGTACTGGAGGGTTAGGACATGAAGTTCATACACAGTATCATGAGGAAATACTGAGTTTTCATACATCTTCATACAATACTGCATTTTCACACTTGGCTTCACATACTGTAAATATAATGCCTCAATGTTTGATTCGGGGCCCTGTGCTTTTCATCTTCTTCATTAATGATCTTAAATTAGATATTTAAAGTATTTTATCAATGTTTGCTTATGACACTAAACTCTGCATGGACACACATACAGATCAGTATGCAGTAGGCTTTTCTACAGCAATATTTGGATAAACTGAATAAATAGGTGGAAAAGTCTCAGATGAGGTTTAATATAGATATATATAAGACTATGCATTTGGAAAGCACTAACAAACATGCTACATATATACTTTATGGGAAATTACTTGGGGAATCCTTGTTAGAAACGTTTTAGGAGTATAGATAGACAATAGACTTCACAGCAGTGTGCAGTGTCACTGGCCTCTGCAAAAGAAAATAGGGTACTATCATATTATAAAAAGGTGGTATAGATACAAAGAATGGGAATATAGTGCTATCTCTTAATAAATTCTTGGAAAATCCTCATCTAGAATATGGATTACTGTTTGGACACTGGTTCTTAAAAAATATATTCTTAAAGTTGAAAGTACAGAGACATGCAATAAAATTGATTAAAAGATTGGAAGATTTTATAAGGCTGATGGAGGACATCTTCCAGAGACCTCCCAAAGTGAAGGTGCCATCTACCTTCCCACTGGTTGTGGAGAGCAGGCCCTGGATCGAAAGCAAGGGGTCTGGCTTCCACAATCAGTAGAGAACTTAGGTAAAGAGATTACCCAGCAACATCTAGTCTACTGAAGGGTCACGTAATGTGGTGCTCCTGGGCATTGTGTTGGCATAACATTCCTGTTCAGATCATAGGGTGAACACTGACTCTACAGGTATCTTGCTCTCAAGGATTTTTCCATTCACAACACCAGTAGGCAAAAATTACAGAGCTGCCATGGGAGAGGTCCCTGTCTAGTAGCAGAGCCTTCACCCAGGTAGCTGCCTTGGTTGTAAGTGATGCAGGACCATGACAGAACATCATGGCCTAAGGAAAGCCTAAGGAGTGCCGCATTATGTAAATAGTGAAATAAACAAATAAACAATATCCTCATTTTTTTCACACCTTAAATTGTTTTTTATGTTTTTATTTACAAGCTTTAATTGTAAAGGTTAAAACGTGCTTGCTCCTGCAGGGGAAAATGTATTTTGTTATTCATTGCAATGCAGAATGGTTAAGGTGTTCAAGTTTGGAAAGGAAGGGAAGTCTGAGAATGTACTTCTTACATTATAAAGCAAGACTACCTTTATAGCTCAAAACAATATTGAGAATAATAATAACTATACTACTACTACTAATAATAATAATAATTAGAGACATTCTAATACTCTACTAGATCAGTGACATTCTGGGAAAATACAATATCTTTCAGCAGTTCCAGTTCATCTATGAGGAATTCCAGAGGTGCCGAAAACAATTCTTATATTTACCCTTTGAGTGATAAAAAGGGTTCCCAATGCATTTAACTGATTGTAGCATTCAGTGCTATAAAACACCAATTTAAATCAAAGGGAATTGTGCCAATTTTATATGTAACTTTATGTCAAGTTGGTTTGCCCCAGATCTGCTCAATGTCACTGTGTATCAAAGGTTGGTGCCAAAATCCTGCTACCTGAAAGGTGTAACATACATAGGGTGACAAGCTCTTCCCTTTGATTGAGGACACATTAAAAATTCATAATTCTTAGTCCATTGCTGTGCAGCCATGCAGAATGTTATTTAATAGATATCCAGCAGTAAATATGGGTGGGAGATGCCCTAACGTGTTAAAGAGGTTATAAAGTGGAGATGACTTCTCCAGTGATATCACTTCTCCAGTTCCTTTTTTATTCCATGGAGCCAATGCATTAAGATGTCATTCGCTTTGGAGATCATAGTTCAGTGACTCTGTAGAATAACATAGGAACTGGTGAAGTGATATCACTGGAGAAGTCATCTTTTCACCTCTTTAACACTCCTTAGTGCAACCCCCCCCCCCCAGTGTACTAATTCACAATTTCCCCTGAAAACATATAACTCTTTTATTCTATCACATATTGTTATCCCCTTGTTTATTATCTCATCACATACTTCAGCCCGTTCAAGTGGAGTTAAAGAGGAAATGCTCCATATCCAAATTCATTGGGAGCATCCATCTTGACAACACTTGCATGATTGCTCTTCCCCATTACAGTGCTCCATCTCTATGGTGGATCTAATGTATTTTGGCAACCTCAGTAGGAGTGAAAATTTGTGAGGCTGTGACACACTGGTCAGAGAGTACAACTACACTAACATTAAAGAGCCCCTAACTCCTGAAACAAAAATCTCTGAAACCATTTCACTGACTGAAAAACAAAAATCACAAAGAAAAGTTAGTTTAAATAGATACTTCTACTGAGACTGGCAGGTGATAGGTTAACTTGAAAGAAAGTGTATATAGGTATGAGACAAAAGGATTTGATAAATAATTGAAAAGTGTGTATCACAACACATTAATGTGTCAGGAAAACCAGACTGAATTCATCCCAAACTTTCAATTATGTATTTAAGTTGCAATACACTAAAGGACAGAGAAAGCTGTGGAGATATTTTCACCTCACTGTTCTCAGAAACATCTGTGAAGGAGTCATATATTTACTAAAACCAAAGCAAGATTTTCTTCATGTGTAGTCCTGTATAAAAATACTGTGCACAAATAGGTATCAATGGGGCTCTACTGATCTTCAGTAGCTGCCACGATGATGGCTGAGTCAGCTGATTATTTTTTGCCCCTAGGCTAAATAGGAAATGGGAGCTAATGAAGATGATCAGCAGAGGAGCGGTTTTACAGCAAATCAACAGCACCATGGGGAACACTTTAAATAATCCCACAATTCCCATTGATATTAATGGGGCTTTTAACTCCTTGAATGCCTCAGTGGTTCTCTAGTGCACTGCAAAACAATATGTTGAAGACCTCTTTTGCATTGAAGGTCATTAAAATTCACATTTAAATTAATGGTATTCCCTCAATATGATGCTGACTTGTCCCAGCAGCACTGCTTCTTTTTGGTGCATATATGCAAATAAACAAATAAATAAATAAAAAAATAAATAAATAAATAAAGCCCTTTTTTGCAGTCCACTTAAAATATCATAGTTTCTAATTCATTGAGCAAATACATTTATACTTGACAGTGATAGGTTTAAAATTAAAACATTTTTTTCTTGTGTTACTTGAGTCAACTATTTATCTTACTAAGGGCTCAATTAGATTGAGCCCGGTAAAACAGCCGTAGAGCAAAATTGAATACCCGCCGATTAGCAAAAAGTGCTAACATGCTATTCAATTGCCCTACCAGCTGAAAGCGCAACAGACATTGGGCCACAGAAATGTCTTGTGGTCAAAGGTATGTTTTGTGCATTAAGTTCCCAAAACACTGCTAAATAGCACCAATAATGGGAACATCAAAGGAAAAAAGCTAAATATCGGTGCCTGAGATACCGCCGCACAAAGCTGATTGTGCGTAAGCACACATCCCAGCCAGTGGCTGTCAGGTAATTGGAACATTGACTGCCCATACATAAAGTCTCGTAAAGTAAAAGGGGGGGCTGTGCTGCAATTCAGTTTCTCCACCACTGCCACCACCGTAGCCGCACACAGCGATGGAGAAATAGAACAGGCCAATGATACCAGTGAGGTACGCAATGCATTGCTCAGATGAAGAAAGAAGAGAGAAGAAGGAAACGAGAAGAAAGAAGAAAAGAGGAAAAGAAAGGAAGACAGAAGGAGATGGACAGTGAATGACAGGTAAGTTTTACAGTATCTCAGGCACTGATAGTTATCTTTTTTCCTTTGATGTTCCCATCATTGCTGCTATTTAGTGGCCTTTTGGGAACTTAACGCACAAAACGGACCTTTGACTACAAGACCATTTCTGTGACCTAGCGTCCATTGTGCTTTTAGCTGGTAGTGAAATTGAATACCAACTTCGACTTTTTCTTTTGACGGTTGGTATCCATTTTTGCCCTGCTGGCTTTTTTAGGTCAGGTTATTGAATCGAGCCCTAAGTGTCTCCAATGTGCCAACTCTATTTAACAAGTAACATACCGGAGTGCAAAGGACTACATAAAAGAGACTCGTTCAGTACTGTAAATGTATGAGGAAAAAGGAACTAAAAACTCAACTTTTATTGTATGTATTAAAAATCAATAAAAACACCATTCCATGGAAAAATCTGTATGTGGCATTTTATTGTCTCAAGAAAGGTATTAGCATCTGTATACGGAAGAAGAGCATATCATATGGTTATTCTAAATAAAGTTCAAAGAATAGCCACCCTCGCTGTTTCAATCAATAACCAATATCTAAAAGAGATATCAGTATCGGTCCTGTATGAACTAAGTATATATCTTGTGTGTTAGTGCACCCTGCCTAACCACTATTAAAGCGGTCTATTAATTTATAAAGGGAAATTATATTCTCAAATACCGACTTAAGAATCATATGAGTCCTTAAATATACAGGATCAGATGATGTTACAAGATCTCATGTCATTGTCTGATGATGTGACTTTACAAGATACTCAAATAACGGGTCCATTTATAGACCTTAAAAATAATATTGCCTTTACTCCATCCAAAAATGTGTCCCCGCATGTTGAGGTTTTTTGTGACTATGTGACCAAGGATTTGGAGCACTTACATGACCAAATAAAAGCTGCTAACCCCTATTGTCAGATTAATTTTGACAATCTTTCAAAGTCTGAGAGACAAACTCTCTTACAATTGACTAATAATCAACAGATTGTCATAAAACCTGCTGACAAGGGGGGTAATATAGTCATTATGGATACTGACTATTATGTGAATGAATGTAAGAGACTCCTGGGTGATAAAAAATGTTATAAAAAATGACATTCTGACCCTACAGATGAGTTTAAAACAATTCTTAAAACTATACTTGATTGTGGTACTCAAATGAAGGTGATCAGTGATATGGAGAGAGAATATCTTTTTCCTAAAGATCCTACACTGGCCACCTTCTATTGTCTTCCTAAGGTGCATAAAAATCCATCCAGACCTCCAGGTAGACCTATTGTGCTGGTAATGGATGCCTTAGTGAAAGAGCATCAGTATATGTAGATAAAATTTTGAGGAATTTTGTAACATCTTTACCGTCCAATATAAGAGATTCACAGGATGCAATCACTAAACTTGAGGGTCTATCACTAGGAGAGAGTGACTATCTTGTTAGTTTGGACATAGAGTCACTCTATACAAGTATTGAGCATGAATTTCGAATTAGTGCCACAAAGGGTTTTCTTGAAACCAGAGGTAACCAATTTAGAGACCATAATAGATTTGTATTGGGTCTCTTAAGGTATGTACTCACTTATAATTACTTTTCTTTTGATGGTCAATTTTATCAACAAATAAGAGGCATCGCAATGGGAAGTTGCTGTGCCCCTTCATATGCCAATCTTTATTTGGGGTGGTAGGAGGATAAGGTGTTTTTTACTGATGAGAATATTCAATCTACTGATAAAATTGGCATCTGGCTAAGATACATCGATGATGTAATAATGACATGGTCAGGTACCATAAATGAATTTCAAGCGTTTGCAAACTCGTTAAACAACAACAATTTTAATTTAAAAGTGACAAGTGATATACAAAGAAATGAACTGGCATTTTTGGATATTATGCTGGTTAGAAGTAAGGAGAATACCATCATGACACGAGTATTTAGAAAAGCCACAGCTACTAATAGCTTACTATCTGCACATAGCCACCATCCCATTTCTTTAATTAAGGGCATACCAACAGGACAGTATCTGCGAATAAGGCGATTATGTACCACCATTGAAGACTTTAAGTCTGAAGCTAAAAAACTCCAAGAACGTTTCTTGGCTAGGGGGTACAATAAAAAATTTCTCAAAAAAGCGTATCAGAGAGCACTTCAAAGTGATCGTAATGATCTTTTGTACAAAAATGAACAAAATAGGAGTGATTCATCTAAAGAGATACGTCTAATTGGTACATACAACCAACAACACATTCTAAACATTGGCCGATA
Organism: Rhinophrynus dorsalis; assembly: GCA_037306005.1. NCBI lineage: Eukaryota > Metazoa > Chordata > Amphibia > Anura > Rhinophrynidae > Rhinophrynus > Rhinophrynus dorsalis. Next base: position 82,749,749 of record CM074721.1, read on the forward strand.
TTACATTTGGATAGTGATCTGAGTGAAGTCTTACCAGCATGTCCCAAAATAACATTTAGGAGAAATAAAATATTTGTGACTATGTAGTACATAGCCATTTTCAAAGGGAAAGGAAATCTAATTGGTTAGTATCTAATTTGCCCAGTGGCAGTAATAAATGTGGTCATTGTAAGGCTTGTTCATTTGTCACAAAAACCACTGTCTTTTTGGATAAACAAGGTAATACTTATAAAATTGGGAAATTCATCAATTGTCGTTCATCTGGAATTATCTATTTATTGCAATGTATTTGCGGGATTCAATATGTTGGTAAAACATTTAGAGAATTTAGGGAAAGAATCCTCGAACATGTGGGTGATATCAGGAACAAACGTGATATCCCTATAGCTAGACATGTACTTGAACATCATCCAAATGAGAGCAATGTAATTACATTTATAGGGATTGAAAAAGTCTATCCATCCCCCAGGAAAGGTGATTTCAATCAGAAATTGTTAAAACATGAAGCTTTTTGGATCTATAAATTGAGGACTTTAAGTCCAATTGGGTTAAATGAAGGCTTCACGTTCAAACCATTTATTTGATGTTTGTTTGGTCTCTTTGATATTGAGTAGACACTATGATAAATATATGGGATTACTGAGATCATTATTTTTGATCTTTTTTATTGTAATCCATTTGTTTGTCTCTTAGTTTATACCAATTTAATAACTTTCATTATCCTGAGATATTTGAAAGGATAATGGTTGGTACTTATGAAAGGATCATTATTAATTTATGATTAATTGATGAATTATTTTACTGTATTGGTCCCAAATAAATAGCTTGGTGGAATTATATGATAAAGAAGAAATGTATATATTTTTTTTAATGACTAATTGAATAAGTCGATATATATCTGGACTTATGAGATTATATTTTGATTTATGTAACTCTATTGTTTGTATTACTTTAAAGTGCCAATCATATTGAGGGTGAATGGGTTCACATCTATTTTGATGTGTTTCCATTTTGCCAGCTATGTATTGTAATGGAGATGCGCTTTAAAAATGGTCGACATCTCCAATTGAGGCTGAATTACATCCAAGCCTCTTTTTCAATTACAAGGAGGTTTAAAAGGGTGCTCGATACAGCGGCTCAGTTCATAATAAGCCCCTGATGAAACCAGTTGATCTGGTGAAACGCATTGGGCTATTTAGGGGCATCGTTACTTAGTGCCCCGTTGTGTCACTTTGATGTGTCTGTTGTGGCTTGAGAAAGGATTATGATACTATAGCATTAGATTAGCATATTGTAGAATGTGGCTTACTCCACGAGGAGATTAGTTAGCGTGCACTTGGCACAATAGGAATCATAGCTAGCAGTATAGAAGTTATACGTTAGGGTACTTTAGAATGTGGCTTACTCCACGAGGAGACTAGTTAGCGTGCATTTGGCACAATAACCATAGTAGATAGTAGTAAGATCTTATTTTTATACGTATTTCAACAGGTAGTTCTGTTACACGTATATCAGATAGTAGCAATATCAGTTATTGGATACTTGTGAGTGGTTGCGTGTTGTCCGTACAACTAGATACTGATAAAAAGCTACCTGTTGTTACAATGTTGAATTAAACACAAACAACATCTTTACACTCGTTACATATTATTTACTGAATAAACAATGAGTAATAGAGACACTCGTATAATAGAGTGATATCGATCTATCTATGGTTTATATGTATAAGAAGTATATAACTAAGGAGAGCGTGCTATAATGTTATTCAATACAGCTCAAACAATCATTCGTTATATATTTAGCATATCTCTAATACATGGATATAAGTATTAATACGACCATATTACCATGATTCAGAGCTCTAATGGTAATAGGTAAACAGCTTTATTATTGGTATTGAATAACTATCCCTTTAACTAGTACGGGCTGCTAACTAGTGGCGGCTCTGCAGCAATTGACTTGAATAACATTGCAATAGGGTATGTGTAGAGGAGTAATTAAAGGGTTGATGGTTTGTTAACTAATAGCGGATCTGTTATAACATATCCGCAGCAGTGTGTGTTTAGTGGACTAGCTAAATCATTGCTAATTAGCAGTGAATCGGCAGCAATTAATTTGTATAAAATCCCAGCAGCTATAGGGTTAATTAACCCATTGGTACATGGTGTACCTGAAAAGAAAGCTAAATAATGGCACATTTGTAGTCAGTATTTGAGAATATAATTTCCCTTTATAAATTAATAGACCGCTTTAATAGTGGTTAGGCAGGGTGCACTAACACACAAGATATATACTTAGTTCATACAGGACCGATACTGATATCTCTTTTAGATATTGGTTATTGATTGAAACAGCGAGGGTGGCTATTCTTTGAACTTTATTTAGAATAACCATATGATATGCTCTTCTTCCGTATACAGATGCTAATACCTTTCTTGAGACAATAAAATGCCATATACAGATTTTTCTATGGAATGGTGTTTTTATTGATTTTTAATACATACAATAAAAGTTGAGTTTTTAGTTCCTTTTTCCTCATACATTTACAGTACTGAACGAGTCTCTTTTATGTAGTCTTTTGCACTCCGGTATGTTCCTTGTTAAATAGAGTTGGCACATTCGGGGTAGTTTGCAAGAGACTTCTTGTGTTTTCTATCTTCTTTATTTTCTCGTATAGTATATGATGTTTGTGAGTTGCGGTACGAATTATTCATAATTGCGCACATATTCATTTTGGTACTTTATGTCCGTAGTAAGGAGGTGTTCGTTATTTTACTCAATGGAAACCTAGGTTCTCTCCAGTGTACTGCGTTGGAGTTAGGAGTTAATGCTATTGAAATGTATATCATGGAAAAAGGAACTAAAATATAGAAAATCCCTTTTATCACTCAATAAAAGCTCCTTCTAGATAAAATAAAAGTAGGCTGAGAATTTACAGTAAAAAGATAAAACTACAAATCTCATCCAGGGTGTTTGTACTATAATAATATCCCGATCCTGAGTTGTTATTTCTATACAAGAATGTAGTGTATATAACTTACAGTTTTTAAATGCATGCACATATAATTATATGTTATGTAGTGGGGAAGGGGGATTCTTTATAATTAAAAGGGAACTATGCACTGGGAATGATTGTTTCTTTATTTGTTTGACAAAACTGTAACACTTCCTTAGAATAACCTCTCCATTAAAGCTTTGTTCAATAAATAAACTATTTGTTCAGTCTTGGACACATTACATCTGTCCATTTAGGTGGCAGTTATAGCAGGACCTCAAACTCTTAACACTGAACATAATAATCTTCTGCAGCTCATGTGATCTGCCTGCTTCAATTTAAACAAAAAATGGAAGTGCCAGTATGCAGAATTTGAGGTCTTGTGGTTCAGCTACCAACTGTCATATCCTTCTCCACAGATTATCTCTTGTATCCATATGCAAAGGCAAAGTGCACAGAAACCATTAGAATGTCCTGTCCATAGTAAGGTAAGTGTGTGTGTGTGTGTGTGTGTGTGTTTGTGGTATTATTAGATGGTGTTAGAGTTAGTTAGGCAGCATTATCAATACAGGAGCAACTCTCATGTCCTCCTCCAGAGGTTCCCTCCTGAATCCAGATGCAGGGGCAAAATTGATAGAGACCATTAGAATTTTCTGTTCATAGTAAGGTAAGTGTGTGGGGAGCTATTATTAGAGGGTGTTAGCGTTACTTAGGCAGTCAGGAATACAAAAGGTATCTCTAGTTACTGTTTTTGTTTTTAACTCCTTTCAGTGCCAGGGCCTTTGGTCATTTTTTAAGGTGACCTTAAGGCGGACACATTTTCTGCATTTTGCTATCTGTTTCAGTATGATTCTCATAGATAACTTTCTAGTTATGTATGGAAAACAATATATTCTTTATTTTTCAGAACCAACTGAACCTTTGCATGGTATCTGAAGTGAAGTAAATTTCAAAGCATCAAGCTATGATGTCATGAATGCAAAAAAAAGTAAAAATAAAATAGTTATTTTGCTGAAATCACAGGCCATATATATTAAAAATGTTTATGCTGGTTGTGAAAGTTTCAGTTATTGAAAAAGCCCTGAATCACCAATCACAAAGATACCAAATTACCAACATGCATAGCCTGCATAGACCCCTAATTACCAGGAGGGCAAAAGGGTATATTTTCAACCTTATGAACTAAAATGCACATTCAAATTCATTGTAAAACTACATTAAAACAGTTGAATAACTAAAGAAAGACAAATATATCCAGAAAGTAGATATCCTATTCCATCAAATGAGAGATTCCTTGCCTTTTTATCATTTTGAAAAATATACATTCTCCTGCATCAAATGAGGGGCTGTATATCTTTCTACCCCTAAGCTGGTGTTCACAAATATTTCCATAAGTTCATGCTATAGGAACAAATATATGTTTTAGATTTTCACCAATTCATTGATAATAAAATACTTGAGAAACATGACAATCAGCATCTGCTACCAGAGAAAAATGGTACCCCAGTTACGTGGGTTAACATATCAAATGGGCTTGCCAGGAAAACTAACATTAGTCATTCCATATCGTTAGTCATAACATAATCATAAATAGAAGAGATAAGCAAGGTGTACTATTTTGGAAAGTAGACATTCGCAGGAATCAAATGAGTGGTCACATGCATTTTTGCCCCTAGGCTGGTGGGCACAAATGTTTCCAGAAAGTGGCACAATAGGACAAAATAGAGATAGTTTGCATTTCTACCCCTTCAATGGTACCTTTAAAAAAGTGGAATTTATTACTGTAATTATTAGCGACTGCTTGTAATGTTTCCATAAATACAGACACTCAAGGATAAACTTAATAGCAATTCTTTTATTTGACTAATTCCATTTCCTCAGATCACCTCACACTAACTGTTCCTTTTCAACTGTATTCTCCTCCACTTCCTGCTTCCTGATTACCGCCCTTTCTCCTTAAAGGGAGAGACACACTTTACTATATGTTACATAAACCCCCTCTTTTTTTTTATTAAGCAAAAACAAACAGAAACATTTATATTCACTGGAACATGAATATTAAAACATGAAAAATGTTTAAAGGCTGATTATGTCAGGACTATATTTCCTCAATTACTCTTGATGGGGCTTTTTTTTCCCTCACAAGATAGCGTCTTGAATAGTTGGGAATATTATTTTCCAATGGATTATCTGTGTCCCTTTGAGAATAAGTAGTATTGTCTATTGCAGACTCTTTCAGCTGAGGGGGTTCACCAATATCTTCTGTAGGCATGACTTTGAAGTGTGAGGTATTCCTGGTTATGGAGTGTCCATCACATTCTGCTGTAACCATACTTCCTTTCTTGGCTGATACATAGTATTCTGCTGGGTCATAGAATGAAGTAATCTTATTACGTGGTCTTTGATGTATAACAACCTTATCTCCCTTGTGTAGCGAGGATGGCTGGGCATGACGTTTCCCATCTGCATACTCTTTAATTTTCTCCTTAGTCTTTGCGTCTGTTGACCTTACAGTGACTTTGTTGAGTAGTGCATGAGTAGCAACATCAGGGATGCGTATGCAAGGATTTCTGTTGAACAACAGTTGTGCTGGGGCAGCATTGGTTGTTGAATGTGGTACACTTCTGTAATTGCACAAAACTTTGTACAGTGCTTGTTTCAGTGGTATGTGCTACAAATGGTCTGTTTTAACTCTCTCCCCCAAAGTGTGCATGAATCTTTCCACAATTCCACTTGCTTGCGGCCAGCAGGGCGTTATCTTCCTGTGAGTAAATCCAAGATATTCAGAGAATTGTACAAATGTGTGTCCATTAAATGGAGGCCGATTATCTGTTTTGACAACTCGTGGAATGCCAAATGTTGAGAAGATGTTGTCCAGTTCTGGTATGATACTGGAAGCTGAAGTCGATAAAATAAATGCAATAGCTGGATATCTGGAATATTCATCATTATTACCAGAATGTATTGACCATTAGGTAGTGGGCCATAGATATCAACCGCCACTTCTTCCCATACTGTTGTAGGGAGAGGAGACATTAGTAATGGCTCAGGTTTTGATGTAGAAGTAACAAGCTGACATGTAGAGCAATGTTTTATTAAATTATCTACCAGCTGATCCATGCCTGGAAAACATAACTTTTCCTGAAGAAGTTTCTTTGTACCAACAATTCCCAAATGGCCTTCATGAGCTATCTATATTACTGACGCAAAACCTTAGGAACTACTAGCTTGGTGCCTCTTAGAATGAGGTGTTTTTCTGTGATAGATAATTCTGCTCTTACACTAGAGAATGATTTTAGTTCTCTGAGGTCTATTTCAGGATCTGGAAATTTTGCTCGTAGAATTTCATGCCATTTTCCATTTTGGATGATGTAAATCAAAGCACAAAGTGTCTTGTCATTTGTAGTTGCTGTGACAAACTGATCAGCTGAAAGTGCCTTTGGTGGACCAATGAGTAGTTTGATTCACTTCAGGGGGATATCTTGAAATGTAGTCAGCTGGATTCCTGGTCTGTGACTAATTTTATAATTATAGCCTTGTAGTCACAGGCCCCATTGTTAAATTCTTGCTGGCATTTTGGCTCATGGATTTCCAAAGATGGTAAGTAGAGCTTGGTGATCTGTTACAATAGTGAAAGGCGCTTCATAAAGAAACAAATGAAAGTGTTCACATCCCCAGACAACAGCTAAGCTCTCTTTTTCAGACTGAAATATTTTCTTTCTGTATTAGTTAAGGCTTTACTGGCATATGCAATGATGGACGGCTCTGAGTTATAGGTTTTGTATTGTACTAGGATAGCACCCAGTCCCACCGGACTCACATCAACAATCAGCTCAGTGCGTAAAGTAGGATCAAAATAGGCCATTGTTGTTGCTGCACACAGATCATTTTTTATGTTATCAAAAGAAAATTGGCATTCTTGAGACCACTTGAATTCACATGCCTGTTTAGTGAGTTCTCTCAGGGATGCACTAGTTGTTGAAAAATGTTTACTATATCTAGCACAGTAGCTGGACATCCCTAGAAAAGAGTGAACTTCACTGACATTTTGAGGAACAGAGGCCATTCTGATAGCCTGTACCTTGTTCGGATCAAGTTGTATTCCAGCTGCAGAAAAAATGTGACCATAAAATTCCAAGGAAGGTTTGTTAAATTCACATTTCTCTTTGTTTAAAGTGAGTCCCTTAGATGATAAACACTCAAAAATAGCATGTAATGCACAGTTATGTTCAGCCTAGGTTTTGCCAAATACAAGAATATCATCACTGTAGATAAAAGCATTGGAAATATGTTAAATTATATTTCTTATGACATCTTGAAAAATGTCTGCAGCTGAACAGACTCCAAATGATAACCATTTATATCTTCTGAGGCCTAAATGTGTAGAAAATGTTGTCAAGTATCTGGATTCAGGACTCAGTTCCAGTTGATGACAACCTTTGTTAAGGTCTAATTTTGAGAAGACAGTTGCGCCATTTAGTAGATGAATAATGTTATTTATTGTGGGAGAGATGTGTCTTTCTCGCTGAATGGCAATGTTTGGGAGGCACATGTCAACACAAATTCTTATCTTGTCAGGAGTTTTTGATTGGAGAGACCCATGGAGTGGGACCATTGACACATTTGATAATATCTTGGTCTTCCAAAGCCTGGAGTTTGGTTTCTACTTTATCTTAGATGAAATGAAATGTGCCTGTGAGCTTATGCAACAGGACAAATATTCTCATCCATATGAAGATGTACTTTCAATTTTCCAAGCCCACTGAACAAAGAAGGAAATTCATTAATCATAGTTTGTATATCCTTGCCATCAGGACCAGCTAGTACAAGTACATGGCAGTATGATAACTAAGAAGACGGCCTCCAAAACCTTGTAAGATGTAAAAACATGTCTTTTGCATTTTATTTTTATAGCTGAGTACAGCATCAAATTTTCCCATAGTGGGTAGTGGGGTTTGAGAACCATATGGAAAGATTCTAGTGTGAATATCTTCCAAGACAGGCTTCATTTTCAGTCGGTCATATGTATCACCGTCTAATATATCCACTGATGCTCCAGTGTCAATCGTAAATGCAATGTCAGTATCAAACATAGTGAGTGTAACACTAGGAGATTGTGTCAATTTATCTGTCAAAGTAATGAAAACATTGTCATTCATTAAATAGGATGTCTCTTGTGTATCTTGATGCAAAAGTTTTACATTTGCTTGTTTTGCTGGGTTTGAGCTGATATTCGTTGATTTGCATACAGTAGCAAAATGTTTTTTTTTACCACATTTATTACACGTCTGACCTAAAGCTGGACATTTGTTTGTGTGAGGAAACTCCATTCCACACCTGTAACATATTTTACTTCTTGTTTTTGTGTAATTAACTGTTGTATGTTTATTCTGGACATTATTCACATGTGAGTCATGTCCTTTTTCCATCCTAGCAGCTTGATAGTCTGCAAGTTCTATGGCACGAGCCATTTTAAGAAGTTCATGTAGAGAGTAGTCTTGCTGTAATGCTTTGCATCTTATAATCGATGATGTGCAAGATACAATTATTTGAGTTATAATTTCATCATCATCAACAAAAACACATCTTTGTGCCAGTTCTCTTAAACGTGTGACTTATGTATCCATGGATTCATCTGGATGTTGTTTGGCCATCCTAAATATATATCTCTCATATCTGATGTTTTGTTTTGGGTTGAAGTAATCCATTAAGGCTTTGGAGCAGCCATTGTATGTGTCAGTGTCCGCAGCAGGTAGTGTGCAAAATATATCATATACTTCCGTGCATAATGCAATAATAAAGTCCTTTTTCTTTTATCATCTTTTATGTCCATTGCTTCCAGAAAGTTTTCATATCTAGTTACCCATTTTCTCCAGTCATGGGCCAAGTTATTGGTATCAGAAGTATCAAATTTAGGAAACATGTTAGATAATCTGCCATCTCAGCTCCACACAGTAATGTGCTGTCAGACCAGAACTGTGATGTAATTGCCTTCCTATGTTATAATATCCACCTCACATACCTTATTTTTCTCCTCGTTGCCATTTGTAATGTTTCCATAAATACAGACACTCAAGGATAAACTTAATAGCAATTTTTTTATTTGACTACTTCCATCTCCTTAGATCACCTCACACTAACTGTTCCTTTTCCACTGTCTCCTTCTCCACTTCCTGCTTCCTGATTCCTGCCCTTTCTACTTAAAGGGAGAGACATGCTTTACTGTATGTTACACTGCTCTTCCAAGGAAAACTGCACCCTGCTTGTATGAGTTGAAATATTGTAAAGAGTGCTTCAGTGGGATGTCTGAAGCACAAATCTACTCCAACTACCATCCAGAATTTTTCATAAATGTTTCATATATGACCTACCTGTATTAAAGAGAAATTAAGAAAATGTAGACAAAGCATATTATTTTGAAAACTAGACAACCTGCTACATCAAATGAGGGGTCACTTGCCTTTCTACCTCTAGGTAAATGTGCATAATTATTTCCTGAATTTGGTGTTATAGTAAAAAAAAACTCTTTTTTTTTTACATATCAATCATTTTAAAATATTAAAATAGTTCAACACCATGGGATTTCCTACTACATTCATTCAGTACCTATCGCCCGCCTTAGAAAAAATGGTACCCCATGGTATGGTTTGACATACCATAGTGGGTGCAAGGAGCATGGCTACCAGTTGAACAAGGATGGGAAAGCAAATAGTACATGTGTCTATGTATCACAGTGCCCGTGATTGCTGCTTTTCTTTGTCAGTTAACTGAAGGGGCCTCTCCATTGGCTCTCTGCCTTCAGCCCGCCCTGCATTGCCTGTTTAGACTGAGCTTGGGCACCCTTTGGTTGCCCTTTTGTGTTGTCTCTATGCTGCTTGTTCCTGCATTGAATTCCTGAGCTTCCTGGGCCCTGTCTACATTCCTGCTTGTCTGAGATCGTCTATTTCCTGCTCACCAGATACCCTGGTTCCTGCATCCGTTCCTGATCCGGTTGGGGTTGCTGTCCTGCTGCCGTTTCCTGCTGCCGTTCCTGATCCTGTTGACTGTCCGTAGTGCTGTTTCCTGTCCATCCTCGGCTGGGTTCCTGCTCCTGGATCGCCTGCAGTGTGCCTGTCTTCCCCAGTCGCTCTGGCGACATTTTCACTCACTTGTTGTTTCCCCAGTACGCGGCTACTGGTTTGCTCCACATACACCCGGCTGCTGTTGCACCAGTAGAGATATTGGTTATCCCAGTACACGGGTACTGGTTTGCTCCACTACCAACTGGCTGCTGTTGCTCGATAGAGTTATTGGTTACTCCAGTACGCGGGTACTGGTTTTCTCCACAACAACCGGCTGCTATTGCACCGGTAGAGTTGTTGGTCATCCCAGTATGAGGGTACTGGTTCGCTCCTTATACAACCGGCTGCTGTTGCACTGGTAGAGTTATTGGTTATCCCAGTACGCGGGTACTGGTTCGCTTCTTAAACAACCAGCTGCTGTTGCACTGTTAGTGTTGATGGTTATCTCAGTACGCGGGTACTGGTTTGCTCCATTTACGACTGACTGCTGTTGCTTCGGTAGAGTTATTGGTTATCCCAGTACACGGGTACTGGTTTGCTCTACTACCAACCGGCTGCGGTTGCACCGGTAGTGATATTGGTCTCCCCAGTATGCGGTTAATGGTTCGCTCCTCAAACAACCGGCTGCTGTAGCTCCGGTAGAGATCTTTGTTTCTCCAGTTCGCGGGTATGGTTCGCTCCATGTTTAACTGATTGCTGTTCAGTCCTAGACAGCTCCAGTAGTCCTCTTGTCACTCCAGTACGCAGGTACTGGTCCGTTCCTTGTTTTGACGGTCGCTGTTCAGTCCTAGACAGCACCGGGAGATTGGTGGTTTTCCCCAGTACGCAGGTACTGGTTCGCTCCCTGTATATATACCAGTTGCTTGTTGCAAGATCTGTTAGCACCTGTAGAGACTGTGTCTCCGCTGCACGATTACTGGTTTGCTCCTGCACTTCTCGCTGGCTATGCCATACTGAATATCCATTAGGCCTCTGTCTGTCATACTATGTGACTGGTCTATCCATCTAGCCAAGTCACCGAGGCCTTAGTTGCTACCATCCTGTTCTGCAGTCCAGGCTGCCTTGCCCGGTATATTGGTAAGGCTGGTAGAACATATTCATCTCTATACCATCTTGGGTTGCCTTACCCGGTATTGGCAAGGCCGGTAAAGCCTCTATACTTGCTGTGTCAGTCTCAGGCTGCCCTGTCCGGTATTTTGTCAGGGCCGGTAGAGCCTACATTATTTCCTTTTACTAATCTCCAGGCTGCCTTGCCTGGTATATTGGCAAGGCTGGTAGAGCCTATACGATTCCTTGAACCAGTCTCCATGCTGCCTTGCCCAGTATATTGGCAGGGCCGGTAGAGCCTACACTATTCATTGTACCAGCCTCCAGGCTGCCTTGCCCGGTATATTGGTAAGGCCGGTAGAACCTTTTCCATCTTGTACCACCTAGGTTGCCTTACCCGGTATTGGCAAGGCCGGTAGAGCCTGTGTCTTATTCCTTACCATTGCTTATGCTACTATGTAAATCGCTATATATATATATACATGTGTATGCTACCCAATAGGGTTTTCTTTAAACTTTTCAATAAAGTTGTGTTTTTACCTAACTCTGTGTCAGAGAGTCTTAACAAACCGTGACAGTTATACAGTTCCGCATAAAATGTGCGGAAAGCGTCTGCGATTGCAGGGAACGTTCTACAGGAATGTCCAGTTGGGGACGTCACCGAGTGAATGAAGCGAGATTGTCTCTTGATCTTAACTATCTTGGCTAATGTCTTCCCACATTTATCTCTGTTTAGGTAACAATCATATCTGGTCCACATGTAAGACTTATGGAGTTTGCTAGACAAAAGTTGTGCAAGTTCTCTGAGAGCAGCCTCCATAATCTTGTAGGTCTGACTGCGAGAGAGTCATTTTATGTACCCATTCTTTTTGTCGTATAGTTTCCAATAAAGTGTTAATTTGCTTCTGTTGCTCCCTCTTCACTCGGGAGCCAATCTTAATCAATTCACCGTGCAGTACGTACTTGCGTGCTTCCCAGACAATAGTAGGGGCACAGGCATCATTAGCATTGAGTTCAAAGTAGTTGCGAATCGCTCATTCAACAGAGTCTACAGTTGAAGGGTCATTTAATAGGGTCTTGTTGAGTCTCCAAGTGGGCACCCCCAGGTCGGCGAGGGGAAGATCAAGGTCTAACCATATCGGGGCATGGTCTGACCACGTAAGTGGTTCAATATGCGTTCCAGAAACGTTGTGTAGCTTATGCTGCGAAAGAAAAATATAATCGATCCTGGAATATGAAGCGTGAGGGTGAGAATAGAATGTGTAATCTTTTGCCGTAGGGAAAAAGTGTCTCCAGGAGTCTACCAGACGTTTAGTGTTGAAGAGAATGTGTAGCAGTGCCGGAGGACGTTTAATATAACGAGAGGAATTCTGCGAGGAGTCCAAGGATGGTTGGAAGACAGTGTTAAAGTCACCTCCTAGTAAAACGGTCCCTGCAGAAAAATCATCCTGGAGTCTCAAGGTCTTGTTCAAACAGGAAGTCTGAGATGAATTAGGCGCATATATATTAGCGAGGGTGTAGGTTTCGGAGTATATAGTCCCCTTGAGGAATAAGTACTGTCCTTCCGGGTCTATCAACAAGCCCTCCAAGATCCAGGGCAAGGTATTATCGATTAAAATGGCAACTCCCCTTTTTTTCAGTGGCAGAAGAGAGCCAGACATGTGGGTATCGCGAATTAGAAAGTCTAGGGGGTATGAGAGGTCTCAAAATGTGTCTCCTGGAAGTATATTACATTCGCCTTTAGTCTGAACGCCTCCAGTAGTGCCATCAACCTCTTATCAGTGGAATTGAGCCCTTTAACATTGAACGGCAAAAGTCTAAATTTTTGGGGCGTCATCACTTTCTCATATGTTTGAACAATGAGTAACTATATGAGCTAAAGGTGGATACGGAAATATCCTATGGCAGGGCAGACAGCCATCAGGAAGGGGTGTTGGGAAGGGAGGAAAAGCGAAAGGGGTAACAAAGTGGGGGGTCAGAAAGGGGGGAAGAGTGCAAAGGAAAGTCTGAGTTTGCCTATACTAAGAGGGTTATCAGCAAAAATTACTAGAGAATGATAACTTCACAACTGGTATGAAGCACAAACAGTACAATAGAGGATAGTGACTTGATATCAATATAGGACAGTAACAGAGGCCAGGTGGCTAAATGAGTGAACTAATGTAACGGTTTTTAAGACACTCAGACCAGCAGGTAAAATAAAACACAGTTTATTTAAAAAAAAAAAAAGAGTAAAGAACGTCCTCTACAGGCAACACAATAATAATAGCGATCAAAGACTGAGATTCTATCACAGGTTAAGTGTACAGAAGCAAAAGTATCACATGTAATATCACAGGATAGGTACACAGTAGCAAGGATACTCAAAGGTTAAATACAATGCTCTGTCAGTCTCTGTTGTGGTGTTTGGCATGCCCAAGGTGGTGATCAGGCAGCTATTAATGAAAGTTCTTAAGGCTGGAATGCGGCAGCCAGTACTGAATATTGGTAGAAACTGCAGAGAAGTTGCAGTGAATAGCCCCCACGGGCGTAGCAACGGGGACAACCTAATCTGCAAGTGCTTGAGTCGATAGCCCCCACGGGCGTAACAACGGAGACTGCTACAATGCAAGAGCTTGCCAATAGCCCCCACGGGCATAATAACGGAGACCAACTGCACAGTAAAGACTTGAGCCAATAGCCCCCACGGGCTTAACCGGAGACAACCTGCAAGAGCTTGAGCCAGTAGCCCCACGGGCGTAGCAATGGAGACTGCTATAATGCAAGAGATAGCCAATAGCCCCCACGGGCGTACAACGGAGACCACTCTGTGCTGCAAGTCTATGAGCCAATAGCCCCTACGGGGTATTAACGGAAACCACCCTGTGCTGCAAGGATATGAGCCAATAGCCCCCATGGGCGTATACCGGAGACTACCTTGCGACGGCGGCACTAGCAGCAGAAAGGAGGAACAAGCAGGTCACTGGAACAAGCCGGTTCAGGTCACGGAGCAGGAAGTCAGCCAGGCTGGATCGGTACACGGAGGTGGTTCTCAGACAAGCCAGATCAGTCACAAGCAGGAACGTCAGCCAGGCCGGGTCGGTACACGGAGGTGGTTCTCAGACAAGCCAGATCAGTCACGAGCAGGAATGTCAGCCAGGCCGGGTCGGATCATGGAGCAGGAACACAGGAATGTAGTCAAGACAGGCCAAGTCAGTACACAGGTATCAGGAACGCACGAACACAGCAACAGCAACACTGGCTCTGGAACACCACGAAAGGGCACCTGACAGGTATCAATGGCCAGGCATAAAAAGATCACCAGGGGTGGGCCAAACAGCCTCAGCCACTCAGAGTGCACCACAAGCGAGAGTGACAGAGAGGGATCACGGGCACCATGATAGCTAACCATGGAGTTGCTTGGGAGGTTGTAGTGGATAGGACAGGGGGTGTGGGGGGGAGAGAGTATTCAGAGAGAGTTGTCAGACCAGACAAGGGAAGGGACCAGCACACTCGCCCAGCAACTCTGTCGGGTGGACAAGGCTAATATAGCACGTCTCACTCAGTATACACCTCAGACACAGGCTTGTACATATAATACATGTGTATAAATAGACATGAGACACTATCATTCGGTCAAGCAGGCACAGAACCATGCTATGTAGAAGTTGCGGGGACCTGTGACATCGTATAAGCCAGAGTGGAGCCTCGCAAAAAGATTGTGTATCAAAGGAATAATAGGGGGAGTGGTTGATTTGTAAGAGGAGTACCAGAGGACATGAGAAAGAAAGGTAAGAGAGTAGATGAGGAGAGGTAGCTAGAAAAGAGGAGTAAATGAGGACAAGAGAGAGAGAGACAGCAAGGCAACCACAGAAGGCTGCTGGGTACAGATAAAATCACCCCCTCCATGGAGATAAAGGGAATTCAACATATTAGAACATACACCTTTATCAGTCAGATATTTAAGTGTACATCGTATGCATAGAGGTTCAAGGCAATAGTAAAGAAAACAATCAGTGGGCATCAGTCAATATTGAGGAAAGGGAGCCCATGAAACGGTATTACTGGAACCAGTGCTCACCAACCAAGACACCAGGGCCCCGATACAAGAGTCTTCAGGCGACCATGCAGGAGAGCAGATGGTCCCCATTCTCTGCTCCAGCAGCAGGACTCGTCAAAGATCACCTCAGCAAGTGGGAAAATGAGATGAGAATTGGGCATGGTAGTATACCAACAGGTGTGCAATAATATATCCTTCATATAAGCCCAAAATAAGATCAGCAAGTGTGAAAATGATATGAAAGCCGGTATAGAAGTGTAGCAACAGTTGTACCATAATACATCCTTCACATAGGCCCAAAAGAAAACAGTGAGAACTAGCACAGTCCTATCTAGAAAATATACAAAAAAAAAAGCTCCATTGCCGGTCCAGATGACCAGGTGGTTTCCCCCGCGGCCTAGTCAGCGGTGGGCAAGAGATAGCTTGTCCCCAATCCCTCCCGGTCACACCACCCCACCTCCACAAGTGTATAGATAAGCAAACTATCATGTCTCATGATAAAGAAAACAATATTAAGTGCTGTGATACCAGATGTCTGTGGACACAGTGATAACTCATGTTCAGAAATAACATCGACTCCAGCGTCTATCAAAAGACAGTCCAAGGGGATCTATCAAGCGACATATGATGACTGGGACAAAGGTACATGTTCATTCCCAATCTGTGGTTTCCAGCTGCCAAGCCGGGGCAGGAGTGGACTCCATCTTTCACGGTTTCTTAGAAAGTGGAGGACGCACCCCCAACCATCTCTCTCTCCGATCCTTCCCTGGTATGAATGTCTGGCCATCTACAACGTCCTGCTGAGGTTTTTGGAGAAATTCACTACAGCAATGCTCAAGGTAGCAGAGAATTGTTGTATATCTTCAGGATCCACGAGTGTAGCAGATATTTCACAATGAGTAGCCGTGAGGCCCATGGGGAAACCCCACTGATAGCGAATGCCCAGATTCCTCAAATGATCTGTAAGGGGCTTCAGGGCCCGGCGCTTTTGTAAGGTGTGTACCAAGAGGTCATTATATAAATGGACATGTACACCAGCAAATTTAATTTCCGAAAGTTCAAGACTGAGCCTCTTGGACTCAGGAGCCTCAGGAGATTGCAGTATGTCAGCAAATAGGCCTTGCAGTGAAGCTACTAGATCTTTCGGAGGTACCGACTCAGGAAGGTCTTTGATACAGATGTTAGATCTCCTGCTTCTATTATCAAGATCATCGAGTCTAGTGAGTAGTTGGTTGATGGTCTCCTCTTGTTGTAACAGGATCTATTCCAGATTGCTGGTCTGTTGCAGGCTTGCCTCGTGGCTTTCCTCCAAAAAATGCAGATGTTGCCCCAACTGAGTAAAGTCTTTGCGAAGGTCTGCAATCTCACCTTTCACAGTTGGTCTCAGGTCTTCTTTAATATCTGAGATAAAGGACTTCATGTCCTTCTTGCTAAATAAATGTGCAATGTCCTGTTTAGTGAAAAATTCGTAGCGAGTGTCAGGCACAGAAATAAGCCCTGGAGCAGCATCTGGTATTTCAGCCATAATCTCCAGAGGCTGCACTTGATGTATCGAGGTCTCCGAGTTGAAAATGAATTCTGTTGCTGCAGGATTCAAAGTCGTTTGAGGCACCTCGGTAAGTGAGGGCGAGGGATAGCCAGTAGTTTAGTGTCCGATGGCGGGCTTGTATGTGTTGGAAGAAAGTCTGTGATTCTCTTCAATGTCCTCTTTGTGGAATGTCTGCCTCCGGTCATGAGGTATAAAAATGATCTCCGTCGTGTAGAGAATATCTATAATATGGTTGGCTGCAGACTGAGTGCCAGTAGTAGCAGAAAAGGATCTATGTTGCCTGAGGAATGTGGAGCTCTAAGATAATGCGTCCATCTTGGTCTGCAGTTAGCTCCGCTCCCTCTGTGTTTTGCTTAATTGTTACTTATTTAACCAATCGGATAGTTGGAAAAACAAATACATGATGTAATGAAAAAAGTAGATTCACTTACCTTCAGACATCAATGATAACATGTTCCTGTCTATGGTACACTTCTGGCTCACTGTTTCCGCTTCCTTCTCCCACCCACTTTCCTCCTCACTCCCCATCATTTTATATTCAAGCTCTCAGCCCCATTCTCAACCTTTCTTTCTCCTTATAAATCTATGGCCCTCTCAGCTCTCGTTCATGTGCAGGCATTTTCTCCTATGGTTCCTTCTACTATACTCGGTTCCCTCTTCCATACTCCCTTTCCCAAACTCAGTCATAGCTCCCATACTTGGCTCTCTAGCCAGTCTTGCTCTCCCATTCTCACCTGCTCCCACCTTCATTATTTCTCTCTTATCCTGTCTTTTCCTCATTCTTTGCCTCAAGTCACTGCCCCATCCCTCTATGATTTGTTTTGGATCAATTTTGATGAACCCATGATAGGGGACATTCACTGGAAATAAAAAGCTTGTATCTACCAATTATGAGGATGACCTTGTTATTCAAGTTTTAATTTTGATCTTGAATTTTACATTTTTATTGGCTACCTTAATAAGTCTTATTTCCCACCTAAACATCTGTGTTGGAATGCAAATTATTCAGAATCATTGTATATAAGCTATTTATTTTGTGTTAGAACTTGTTATTTCATTATCAATGGCATGGAAACATATCCAACAGAAAAAAATGAGAAACTGAAGATTTGCTCATGTAACAGCTTTACTGGAACTAGGTCTCTGTCATCAATAATATAGTTCCTTTCATAATTTTTCCAGTGAGCAAAATCTTTGGTCTCACCATTTATTTTCTTTAATGTATCCCAGTAAAACATCTTGGCATAACGCCACTTTCCTTGACCAAGCAATCTAGTTTCTCGTTTTCCAAAAGAAGACATATATCTGTTTAAAATAGAGAACGCTTGGCAAAGTCACCTTCAACTACTTGCAGTAATTAAGAACGAAATTGGTTCAGATTAAATCACCCTTCTAAAATATAAAATACAATGTAGCAGTTAAATGACTTTCCATCATCAACAGTGAAATTTCCTTACATGTAAAATGTTTAATGACTGCAGTTTAATAGAATCTTTTTTCTTACCAAGACATATGCTGTACGCCGCGTGGTATATGATACTATGTTACTGCATAGATTACAAATGAGGAGGAAGGATGATAATGTAATGTCAGTCAGTCTTCTCAATAATTCCATTTATGTGTTTCCTTTCTAAAGTTTGTTAAAACCCCAAGCTCAATGATTCAGAGAGAAAAGATATTGCTAGTCATTGTTTTTAATGGTAATCTGAAAATAAAGAGGTTGATGTACTAAGAAGAAATGGAGCAGTTTTCGAGAAAAACAACTGTTTATAGGGGAGAAATAAAAATTCCCATGGATTTAAATAAAGATTTTAAACCTCTTGAATGTTATAGGGGGTCTACAATGTGTTGAATATTTCTATTTAAATGTATGGGGGTTTGGAAATGTTTAATTTTCCATTATGGTGTAATTGCTTCTTCAGTTATTCTAAGTAGGGATGGGCGAAAGTTGTCGCCGTATTGCCGCTTTAAAACTAGCGGTTAAAATTTTTGCATCTTTCACCCACTGGCCAAAGTCTTTTACCAGTTTTTCAATGGCTAAAAAGTTTTCGCCCATTGATTTACATTGTTTTTGCATTTACGCTATAAAAACGTGACATTTTTGCTGCAGGCAGACACAATAGAAACAGCTACAGAGCAAGATACATGTGCTGTGCTGTTCTCTTGTGATATTTAGCAAAAATTGAGGCAGGAGCAGCAAATGAGTACCACTATGAGCAGCAAAAAGAGGAAATGGAAGGACCCTTATTATGTGTCCACTGAGTCTGTGGAGGAGGAAGTGACTAGCAGTACTCAACCAATGCTGTCCATTCCCCCTAAATAACCCCAAGGGATCTTGGGTATTTTAATAAGAAGGGAGGGAGAAAAGGGAATGGGAAGGAAGGGAAAAAAGGGAAGGAAGGGAGGAATGGGAAGGAAGGGAGAAAAGGATAGTGAGAGTAGGACAGGTCAGCTGCCTGTGCCTGCTGCAAGACGTGCTGTTCCTGCTGCCAGTGCCACCATTTCTGTAACTGCAGCCACTAGTGTTGTACCTGTTGCCAGATGTGCTGCCCCTGCTGGCAGTACCACCATTTCTGATTTTGCCGCCACTAGTGTTGTACCTGTTGCCAGACGTGCTGCCCCTGCTGCCAGTGCCACCATTTCTGTAACTGCAGCCACTAGTGTTGTACCTTTTGCCAGACGTGCTGCCCCTGTTGTCAGTGCCACCATTTCTGATCCTGCAGCCACTAGTGTTGTACCTGTTGCCAGACATCCTGCCACCATTTCTGATCCTGAAGCCACTAGTGTTGTACCTGTTGCTAGTACTGAACCTGCTGCCAGTGCTGAACCTGCAGCTAGTCCTGAACCTGCTGCCAGTGCTGAACCTGCTGCCACCAATACTTTGCCTGCTGCTAGTGTTTCTTGTAGTTCTTGGGGCAGAAGGAGAAAATGATGCCAAGTGTGACAGCAGGGGACTCTAAATCACACTTTCCATTCCCAAGCAGTCCTGCCAGTGCTAGTACTACTGCTACTAAGGTCCAGCAGCTTGTTAGCCATAGGAGTGAAGGAGGGGGTAATCAACAATATCTTGATATTACTAGTGACTGTGAGACTGAGGAGGAAGACTCTGCGGCTGAACTTGATGTGGTTGGTGTTAGTAGTAGCAGTAATGGTGAAGCAGCCGGAGTGGTAGGGGAAGCATTTTATAGCATCCAGACTAGCGGTCAAGGCAGCCCACACCATTCTCCTGACCCTGGGACTGGGAGTCCTCCCCTTCTCTTCACTACAGTGTCCAGGTGGAACATGAACCTGAAGAGGCCAGAACTTTTGTCTAAACGGTTTCATTAGGGATTTGAGCATTATTTAAGATTCAGACATCAGGACTATTCATTATAGCAAACAGTCTGAGCTGCTCTATTTTCTAAACCTTACTATCCCTTTAACCACTTGAATGCTCAAGAGATCTCCTGCATAATGCTTTGCAATGCATTGGACACCTCTCTAGCATCCAAGTGGTTAAACATGAAATACTTAGTTTCAACATGCTCTTAAACATGAATACATGTTTAGTAAATGACCTTCAAACCAAGCATACCTAGCCGTGATCTTGAACTTCTGAAAACTGGTGTGTTCCTCATCTGAAGTACTGAGCAATTTTATCTGCTAGCTGAGAATGAAACTGTATACAGTAACCTGTGCTAGGCATATGAATAATATTTAATTCATTTGCAGTTTATGACTGAGTGCATGTGTAATCATCACTAGCATACTTCTTTGCGAGTCACTAGAGGGCAGCAGCTGTTTGTTTATATGTTATTTTCATCTGGTGCATAAACCAGTTAAGATGAATGGAAACTTAAACAAATGTTGATACAAAAATGTCTTCTATTGCCAAATATTATATATTAAATATAATTTAATAGAATGTGGCAGATAAGGAGAAATATCTGAAGATAAACTTCTGTCAATTAAAATACAAACAATAACTGTGTGTTTTAGGATATCTAAATAAAAATGATAAATCACACACAATGATTTCCTCATTTTATTTGATCTATTTTGACCATTTTGTAGTCCAGCTTGGATCATGAAAATGAGCCTTCTTTCCTCAGTTCATTTCTCTCCTTCCTTCCTTCCTTCCACTATTCTTCAATTCAATCCTTTCCTTCCTTCCACACTTCCTTCCTATCCTTCCTTCCTTCTTTCCACAATTCATTTCTGTCCCTCTTCTTCCATAATTCATTAATCTCCTTCCTTTCACACTTTCCTTTCCTTCTTTCCTCAATTCATTCTGTTCCTTCCTTCCATATTTCCTTTCTCTCCTCCCTTCCTTTCTCACTTCCTTCCACATTTCCTTCATCTTCTTTCTTCCTCTCCTTCCTTCCTCTCCGTCTTTCTTCCTCTCCTTCCTTCCTCTCCTTCTTTCATAATTTCATTCCTTCCTTCCTTCCACAATTCATTCCTCTCCTTCCTTCCACAATTCATTTTTCTCCTTCCTTCCACAATTCATACATCTCCTTCATGCCACACTTTCCTCTCCTTCCTTCCTCAATTAATTCATCTCCCTTCTTCCTTCTTTTCTCAATTCAGTCCTCTCCTTTCTTTCACATTTTATTTCTCTCCTTCCTCCCACACTTTTTTCTCCTTCCTTCCATCCTTCCTTCCTCAATTCATTCCTCTACTTCCTTCCACAATTTTTAATTTCCTTCCTTCTTTCCACAATTCATTCCTCTCATTTCTTCCACAATTCATTCTTCTCCCTCCTTCCTTGTTTCCTTCCTCCTCTCCTTCTTTCCACACTTCCATCTTCTCCTTGCTCATCACTGTTGTAGACAAATCTTTCATAATTTACTTTAAGGTATTTCCCAAACCTATATAAACAATAATTATACTCAGTGATTATTTCTCTCTTCATTCTTGAAATATCATACAGTGCTATACAAAATGTACTTACTGTCACTTATTTTGTCTCAATCCCCACATTCTGCATTTCTGAAAAATCGCAACAAAATTGAGACGTTACCATCCGTATACATGGGCGTAACACTGTGTATCTAATAATCATGCTTCCATTGTATTTTGTACTTCTATTCACATGCCTATTGTGCAACAATTGGGTACAAAAGGGCTTATGTATAAAAACTGTTCTGGAGCAAACCAACAACAACATAGAGGACATATTAAACTTCCCAAAATTACCATTGATTTAAATGTGGCTTTTAACCTCCCGAGAGCTAGAGAAGTCTCT
This sequence comes from Rhinophrynus dorsalis, assembly GCA_037306005.1. Lineage (NCBI taxonomy): Eukaryota > Metazoa > Chordata > Amphibia > Anura > Rhinophrynidae > Rhinophrynus > Rhinophrynus dorsalis. Next base: position 82,771,667 of record CM074721.1, read on the forward strand.
GATACATTGAGGGGGTCATATGCACAAAACAGAAGAGGAACAAAATGTTGGAGACATCTCTAGTAGCTAAGAGGTTAACCCTTTCAGTGCCAGAGGGGTACATCTGGCACTGAAAGGATTAAAAGCTGAGGGGGGAATATATATATATGAAAGGGAATTTGGTTTGTGTCCCTTATGATGCAGTTGGTATACTCCAGAATTGCTCATTTGTAGCTCCCTGAATACAGACAAAAGCTTTTTACTTGTCCTCAGCTAAGAAGATTAATATAGTCAAACATTTAGTACAGATAATAACTTGGCGTTATTGAGAACGTTTGGTATAGGTTATGGTGAGCAACAATGTAACACAAATATTGCCATTATACAGAGAACAGCATCTACACACTTGTATCTACATTTACATGATTGAAACAGACCTGTAAACCTAACCTTACCTTACCTTACTCCAACGCTTACAAAATGTCAGATCCCAGAATTCCACATGTCAGCATGTAACTGAAATACAACCTCTGACAATTTTCTTTGAAGACTATTATATTTAAATTAGAACTGTTACTTTGGGTGGAAGTGGAGCATTCACCATTTTTAAGCCATAAATGTATGTACTATTTGTAATTGCTCATGTTTCGATGCAGGAAGCATATTATCACATTGATGCTCATTACCACATGCGCCCAAATTAAAGGCAAAGTTAGCTAGGCATATGAAAATGTGTTAGTTGCTTTCCTGAATTAGGATCAGGGGAGCAATTACCCCCTGGGCCGGCCATATGTCTGGGCCAGTGGGCCACTGCCTCACTTAATCTCCATCTTGTTGCTATAAGTCAAGTTATACTAGTGATACCACAGCGCTTCCAACTGAAACAGAACTACACAAATTATATCACAGAGCTACAATCCAAATGAAGCTACACTAGTGGTATAATGCATTTCCCTTCTAAGCTCTATAGTATCACTAGTGTAGCTTTGCTTAAATTATAAGCTCTATAGTATCAGTAGTGTAGCCAATTTCTACTGTGAGCTACATGGTATTGCTTTGTTTCATGATGTTAATGCCACTTTTAAAATTAACAAAAGGGTTTGGGCTGGTACAGTGGGCTCAAACAATAGTAAAAATGGTCCACTTGATCGTATTTGCCCTCCGGGCCACAAGTTGTCAGCCCTCCCCTGATTAGGATCAATCGCTAATTCTTTCACAAAACAGAAGACAAACGTTTGCTAATATAGAAATATCATGAGCAATTTAGTGACATTTTGGTACTAATCGTTCTGCCATCAAAAGTACACTGTAAATAGCAACTGTGCATTGTTCTTGCATTTGTAACAAATAGGTGATTTTGAAAAATCACTTTATGTATATATTTTTTCAGACAATAATTTATAAGGAATTTAGAATTATTTGCTAGTTTTGCAAATGAGCTTGTACTGACTTGAATTGAGTGGCAAGTGGGATGGGAGCAGAGTAGAACTGACTTCTGCACAGCAAAAAAATGTGTTACGTCCTAATCATTTGGGGAAAATGAAATTAGTTTACCATTATGTTCAGTTAGTCAGAATTGTGGTGAACAATTTTGTTGCCAGTCATTCAGTGCCCTGGTAACCCCAGTTCCCAACTAATGGGAGAACAAGAAATAGTTTGAACAGGGATTGGCCATACAAAAGCCAATCCCTGTTAATTTCTTGCCCACACTTGATCAGGCAAAGGCCCGAACAGGACTAAGGGTGGTATTTTAAAAAAAAATATATTAGAGCCTGTGATGACAGTGGTGCTGGTGGCAGGGTATTAGGGTTTTATTTAAATTATGATATTGTTTTTAAAGAACATGGTGTCAAGAATGCCACTGGGCTTCTGGATATCCTTTTAAAAGGTCGCACATGAAAGAGCGTGTGACCAAAACATAAATTAACCATGTCGTCAGCATGAAAACATTGACATGAGAATCTCGCACTGCACAACAGCATTATTGATTTGCCAGTGAATGTATGTTAGACAATAATGGTTGGAATTCTTGCTAGAAAAGAACATTCTACCCTAGACATGTGCAACCATTTTGTAACTAATGTAAAGACAATTACTTGTTTTGTGTTTTGATTCAAACAACAAACTAATGGAACAGAACACTAATTATCAGAATGGCAAGCAACACTTTCTGTTCTTTTGCCCTCATTCTTTCATTCACACGCTTATACCATGTGTTACACAAGTAAATTACTTACCATGATGTCAGAAGCCTGGTTTACTTTTAAAAGGCTTCACGCTAAAGAGCGTGAATGAAAATGTCAACATGAGAATCTCGCACTGCATGACAGAGTGAGATTCTCATGTCGAGTAGTTGAAGGTCACATCCCAGTCAGTTACTGACTGCCGGTTGCCAGTACCAATATTTGTAATATACATTGGTTACTTGAGCACCAAAGGATGCACATGTTTAGTGTAGAATGTTCGTATCTGGCAAGAATGCCAGCCATTATTGTCTAACGTACATTCACTGGCAAATCAATAATGTTAAATATCTCACTAACTATACCTTTAAATACAAATGATAACATAAATACAGGAGATTTAAAATGTAAACAGACACTCTCACTAGTACGTCCACACACACACAAACACACACACACACACACCAATTATGCAAACTTCAGAAGACATATAAATCTAGCTCAATGAAAGGCAATGTGTTGGAGATAGTCCTATCATTCAAGGGGTTTAGAGCCCAATTTAAATCACTGAAATGTTTTATTTGTCCCCTAAGGGGTAGTAGGTTTGCTCCAGAGTTGTTCCAGTTCTTACATCAGCCTCACTCTGTTATTGGAGCAACTACAATGTAGCCTGTAAAGACAATGACATGTTGGAACAAAGTGTCTATCATCCCTTTAGGCAGATATATTTTAATGTGAGCACAAGCATAGAGTATTCTATGTCCACATTCTTCAAAGAAGGTTATAAAAGTTTATGTGTCTGCTTCTGTATTTTTGAATTTACATGAATGATTACTAATAATTCCCAGCCCAGTTGTTGATTTCCTAACACTCTGACCTACATTTATAAAGGAGTGATAACAAATATTTAAAGGGCAGCTATTATGATGGCAGCCAGCCTCAGCAGGTCACCCCATCCGGAAACAGACTTAGAAAGCCCAGGCTACTCCCACTCACTGATACTGCTCAGTAATGCATTGCCTACCACTCCTAGCCAATGTTCCCTCTAAGCACTGAAAGGGTTAATTAAAACTGCATGATGCATGTGTAATTCCAATGAAAGTCCTTTTTAACTCTTTCAGTGCTGGGTTGTACAATGTTACTCGCCCTAGAGGGAACAATTCCTCTAGCAATGAAAGGGTAATTTGTTAATGAGTGTGGGAGGTAAAGTAGAGCTAAGACAGACATAGGATGTTGATTTTAGGTGATACTGTCCCTTTAAGGAAAACATTTATGCAATATTTCCCTTCTAGGCATGTCATCTTTTCTGGGAACAAACCTCTAGCATAAGCTGAGTTAACACTGCAAGAAAAGGAGATCATCAGTAGAGCTAAGCAGTTCCAATTGTTATTTCATATGTGGCCTGTAAGGGTGGTAAGTTCTGACCTATAAATAGGATGAAAGGACTCACAGTCCTCTTTGGTCAGTTGCCACTTCCTGCAGGCCATAAGAGCCTCATTTCAAGTAAGTCCCCTCTTACACCTTTTTAATATAATTGTTTGTTTGTCCCCTTGTTTTTAATTGCATACTTAACGTCAATGCTTATGACGCTTTTCCTTATAACATCTTATTAGCCACTTTCTCATGTTTAAAAAAAAAAAAAAAAAAAAGGGTACAAAGGTATATTAGAGTAGATACTTGCCAGATTTGAGGTACCTTGGTGAGGTTGGCGAGCTTAACATCTCTTGGCCATTTGATGGACTAAATCCTCATATTTATCAATTAAGTTATCAGGGCTTATAATTTTAAGTCCTTTGCTACTAGCCAGACCTGAAAAGTTACTCGCCATTGCAAGCCAAAACATACCCACCAGGGCTGAATTTCTACTCGCCAGGGCTAGTGGAAATTTTGAGCCCTGAAGTTATTATATATGCACTAGGTAGGGCACAGATTTATATTCTGGTATGGAGGAGCGCAGGGTCACTTTTTTGTTTTGTGTGTGAAAAGTGACCCTTGGTTCTCAATAATGGATCCCATCAGAGAAACTGGGATTTGAGTCTTTGAAGTGGGGACACACCATGAGCTCTCATCATAAACTGCTAGAGACTGGTTTTCTATCCTGACCCAGGATGTCTATTGGTACTACTGTTTACAGCCAGTGAAGCCTGTATCTTTGAGCCACACACACACACTTGCTTATTGTGTTCAGCCCTCTCTGACAGTTGAGGGAGTCAGTTTGCAAGACAGTGCAGTTACTGCATTTCTACTAAGTCTTCCCCAATAGATTCAGGGTCCTCTGTTCAAAAGGATAGTGGTGGAATGCTGGAGCAACCAATCTTCACCATGGGGAAGAAAAAAAAATCCAGTGATTTGAAATTATGATTTTAACACCTTTATTATCAAAGGTGTCTTCAATGCATTGTTAAGCAATGTGTTAAAAACATCTTTGGCAACAGAGGTGTTAAAAGACCCATTGAAATTATAGGAAATTTGGGAATATGTATTTTTTCCCTGTGGTGCAAATGGTTTACTCCAGAATTTCTCCCTACTTGATAAGCCCTACTTACCAAGCTAAAGAGGTGCAATTCTGGGTCTGATTATCTGAAATGAAAAGTACTGAACATATGAAATGAAAAGTGCTATTGATGGAAATGGGGCTTTTAACCCTTTGAATGTTAGCGAGGGATCCAACACATTGCTTTGTAAAGGGTTGGAGACCTCTCTGGCATACAAGAGGTTCAAAGTCCCATTTAAATAATGGGAATTTGCAGAATATTAATTTCCCCCTGTGGCATAGTTGACTTCTTCCAGAATTGTACCTCTTTCATTTGATAAATAAGTCCCTTAAGCTAAGAAATAACTTGATTTGCATCTCTTTTTCTTATGCCAAGAGGAACAACACAGTGTTCTATTTATATGCAACTGTAAGTCTACAACATGCATTCACATGTGATCAAGTAATGCTTAAAGTGGAATGTATACCTAAAATCAACTTAAATTAGTAACATTCATAGTAAATTAGGTTGAATAAAGACACAAGTCCATCAAGTTCAACCTTCTCCTCATACCCAGTAACTGAGAATTTTATAGCTTTCCTGCTATCAGTTAAATGAGTCTTTATCAGACCTTCCTGATCTGCCTACTGATAAACAGTATAACTCTGTATGTTCCCTTTTGAAAGAAATGTATCTAATCATCTCTTAAATGTATCCATTGTATCTGCCATAACCACCTCCCTGGGCAATGAATTCCACAATTTAACAGACCTTACCATAAAAAAACCCTTCCTCTGCTGAAGTCTAAACCTCCTTTCCTCTAATCTCAAGGGGTGTCCCCTGGTCACCTGATCAGGCCTTGGAATAAAAAGGTCACCGCAGAGATCCTTGTATTGACCTCTCATTTACTTGTACATTGTGATAAGGTCTCCTCTTAGTTGTCTTTTCTCTAGAGTAAATAAACCAAGTTTGACTAGTCGTTCCTCATATGTCAAGTCCTCCATTCCTTTAATTAATTTTGTTGCTCTCCGCTGTACCCTCTCTAATTCTAGTATATAATTTTTCAGAACCGGTGCCCAAAATTGCACTGCATACTCAAGGAGAGGTCTTACCAAAGATTTGTATAATGGCAAAATAATGTTATCCACTCTTGCTTCGATACCTCTTTTTATGCAAACATCTTTCCTTTAAGTTCAGTTAGCCATCTTGATTTATTTGTTCAGTGTTATTTCACTTTATTTGCCACATTTTGCACATTTGACAGAACTGGCTGGCATAGTTATGTGCCAGATTACCTGAGCAGAGTGGAACGTTAGTATCTGACCAAGTCAGCCTGTACTGTTTGATGTGGCAAATAAATAAAGCTATATATCTCATAAACTATGGTTTTCAATAAAATTGACTAACGTAACATATAGGCGATTTTGTAAAATCTGTCAAATTAACCTAAGTGGTTAGTTCCACTTTAAAGCAGAACTTTCATGTATTTTAATGTGCCCTGAAATCATCCTATTTAATAATTTGTTAATGTATGTTTGTCAGAAGTAGTCATGTCAGTACAGACTGCCCGTGCTGCGGCTGATAACGGAGGAGGGTGCTCCGAATTCATAGCATAGTCCTCTACGTTCTGAATTTGGAGCGTCCCGCTCCGTTATCAGCTGTGGTGCGGGCAGTCTCCACTGTGCATGACTGCACCGCGGCCATTGCTGCCTGGCACTGTGGCCCATTTACACAGGCTCTTCAATTAGTTTTTAATATAGCGTTAAGCTTATCAATATGTGTATTATCCTTGGCAAGTCCAGCATTATTTAGAAATTCAACTTCTTTGGAGACTTGCCGGCAGGAATCTTAATGTATAGGCATGTGTGAGCCTGTGCTTTCTGTGCCTGTCTGTACCTTAAGGTTCAATGAATCTCCCCCTAGCCAATCATAGAGGAGACAGGGATGGACAGGGCAGGCGCACAGATGCCTCTTTGGCAAGATGTCTGTACTGTCATCTGCTGGGGAGTCTCCAAAGAAGTTGAATTTCTAAATAAAGTGGAGATTACTTCACCAGTGATATCATTTTTCCAGTTACTATGTTATTCTATGGAGCCAATGCACTAAGATTTCCTCAGCTTTGGAGATCTTCGTACACTGGAATTGGAGAAGTGATGTCATTGGAGAAGTTATCTCCATTTTATCATATCTTTATCATGCCTGGGTGCATAACCCCATTATATTTTATCCTTCCAGTAATCCTTATCCTTTAACTGCTTGGGTTCCAAATAGACCTTGCCAAAGCATGATCCTTACTCTTTTCCTGGAAGCATTTTTATATATTAATCCAGTATGACATAAACACTCCTATTATCAATAAAGTATAATCATGTTACTATGGAAAGAGAAAAACACATTTAGAGCTGGGTTTAAAGTATTAGTAAAGTATCAAAAATGCTTTAGGTATTTACTTGCTGGGAAAACAATAGTACCCCCATTACTGAGAGATTTTGCATCCGACAATTACCACATTATTTTCACATGAAAAAATTACCCGTACACACCTGCCAGCTTACCATCCCAGGTGCCCCTAGCTCTGCTCATGGCCACACCCTTCTACTCACATGGCCCCACCCCCAGTCCCATTCACTGTTTCCAGTCACAGAAAATACTCTTGGCCTATAACATGCAAGAATGAAAAAAAATTTAACCTCTTAGTTGTTAGAGGGATCTTCAATGCATTGTGTGTGTGTGGCTTTTCTTACTGATAAAAAAAGTAATGCTCCTATTGCTAGGAGATGTTTCAATTTATTACAGCTTTTTTTTTTTCCCCCCATTAAACTGCAATTTTCTATTGTGGTCACCAGGTGAAAATGATTCCCCACTGACATAAGTTGACACAACATAGTGGTTGCCTGGAGCACTAAACTGCACCTAACACAATCTTTCTGTTTCCACACAATTTTAGAAATGGGATATACCCACATGAAGATGCAGCTTGAAAAAAGTAAACATGGTACACCATTTTCAACCACAACCACATCATATGAGCGATCACTTGCATTTTTTCAAGTTTCCACAATTTGGAGCTAAACAATAAATAGTTTTACATTTTCATCACTAAAATCCTTGAAGAACATGGATTTCCTACTTGTTCTAAAAATGACAGATACAAAGAAAAGGCAGACAAGCCTGGAAACCACATAACTGACTGCTTCATATGAGTGCTAACTTAACCCCGCCCCAGGTTAGTATGCATAAATATTTCCAGAAGATGACACTACATAAAAAGATATATCTTTTTATATTTCCATCACTTCAAAGATACAAAAATCTTTGAAGCACATGGAATTTCCTACTATATAACGTAGATACTGTCTTTTCATGAAAAAATGTACCCCTCTGGTATGGGTTGACATACCTCAGGGGTCTTAATAGCACCCAACTGCACCGGACTCAACCTTTTAGTTTTCTTTTTTAAATTATATACCTTACCTAAAATGGTACATGTACATACAGGTATGAAGAAATGTCACAAAAAAGTCATACCATTGGTTGCTTCAAATGAGGGGTCATATGCATTTTTACCCCATGGCTGGTGTGCATACTTGATACCAGCAATGGGATATACATAAAAAATAAATGTTTTGGGGACCCAAAAGAAATAATACCCCATTTGAGTGCATGAACTCTTGGGAGATGTCAGCTGAACTTGGGCCCTGGATGATATCTCCCAAGATGGCAGCAACACATAAAGGGTATACATATCCCCACTTGCAAGAGGAGAATTTGGCACCAGTAGGAGAAAAGGAGGGAGTTTGAAGGTGTTTAAAGAACTCCACTAAACTCCATTTATGTGGCTATAGGTTATGATAGTATTGTTGAGTGATTACAAGATGCCCCAGCAAGGATTTTGTGATGAGTAAGCATTCCTGTAAGGGGAGCGTCTCCTAAAAATAGTAATTGTGTATCACCTAAAATGAATAGTTCTCATACCTTTTAAAATATCATATGCTTCTTACGATCATTTGTAAAAAAATATTCTTAGGTGCATAATCCCCCCAAAAGTATTCTAAATATGCTTACCCTATTCATCTGGAGGCAGCTGTGACCAGTTTGTTTATATACATGATAAGGACAATGTATGGCATGATTTACCTAAACAAATAAATATAATAGACATTTCAATTATCTGAACTGGGTGACTTCTAATCTCAATACACTGTTTGCTGTTTTTTAACATGCATGATGTAAAGTGGCCAAAAGTGTCCACGTGTCCATTTTTACATTTTGTTTTTAAATATTTTAGAACTTTTTTCACCAAAGGAAAAAATGCTGTCTAAGGGTACATCTTATTTTAATAGATTTGAGACCTTTTTATTTATTGTATTGTCTCTTTAAACTTGCCATGTGATTGTAACCTGGAAAGTTTACTTTAAAGGGATAGTAATACTTAAAATGTAAAAAAAAAGTGTTGTAGGGTTTATTCCCCTGAGTAAAACAAGGGTACTCCCACTCCTGAATGGTGTTTCATTCAAAAGTTATTACAGCTCAAAGTTGAATTTTTAGGTGCAATATCACAGTGGCCTGAGATTGTACAGTGGTGCTGTTGCTACACCATCCTATGGAGATTTATGGTCCCGAGGCCAGATCTGTCCATAGAATTGTGTAGCAATAGCACCACTGTACAATTTCAGGCCACTGTAATATGGCACCTAAAAAAATCAACTTTGAAGTGTAATAACATTTGAATAAACTAATTTTAAGTATTACTATCCCTTTAAATGTGCTCTTGTCTGAAAATTCTCTTCTTTCAGACAACTATCACATTTTATTATCAGCAGCAATGGGGAGTTGAGATCAGGAGAATCTCCTCTTTCAGGCAAAAGTAACATTTCACCTTGAAGCACGAGTGGAGGAAAGATTAATGTTGAATAAGAGCCTTCCCCTGCTTCTGTACTTCAGCTCTCAGAGGCCTGTCTGGTAGAATGGTAAAGTTGCACTTCGGGACATAATCGTTCATGAGTGCAGTGACATCGGTAGAAGGTACCAGTTCCTTATGTCCAGGGCAACATGCGACTGGAAGGGAAATGCAAGTGAGAAAACTCCAAAAGTCTGATGATTATTACACCCAACAGCCCACAAGTGCCTCTGACATCTTAGGATATGTTAGTTGTACACAAGTCAGTTGCATGCAAGAGCTTAAATGTAAGGCACCCTTAAGCTAAGACTAGGATTTACCAACCTTGGGCTCACAGGTTACTTGGGGAAGATGTATGTTAAAGTCCTCAACAGCTAGAGAACTAAAGGCTAACTACTCCTTCAGTAGCCATAAAAATATAAACAAAATTCTTAAATAAACTAGTATATATGTATATGTACACACACATATATATATATATATATATATATATATATATATATATTAGTAATATGTATACTGGTAAATATACTTTCTATATAACAGGCGAAGGTGTTAGATGCAAGGGAACTGTGACTGCTCTATCCATGTCCATGACTGTAATGAGTGGTGGTGGCTATCACATTTGAGGAGCCACTCTCAGTTAGTCTCTCTGTGCATCTGTTTACAATGCTTAATGATAGATCTTATACTGACAAACGTGTTATTTCACAAACGCCCATAATTTACATCAAAGCAGGTGTGTAAAGATCTAGAAGGCAGATTTATTTTTGTGAAAGGCTTGATCGACAGACAAATGTATACTTTTACATCTATCTAAGCCCCATTTGATTCTCAATCCGCCTTCTTTCAATGGACGCTTTTAAGGATGGTATTGTAGTGGTGGGTGGGGATTTTAACACTCATCTGACTCCTTCTCTAAATTGTTTGTCAGGCATCTCCTCTTGTTCACACGCCTTCACTCATCCCGTCTTATGGATTCTTGGTGACTACTCAACCTGGAAACCAGAGACTACACGTTCTGTTTTCACCCTTATAACTCCTACTCTAGGATTGACTATATTTTCCTAGACTATTCTCATTTACATCTACTCAACTCTGCCACTATTAGTTCTATAACCTGGTCAGACCACTCCCCAGTATCCAATCTATCGCATCGCCAAGCCCACGCTAACACTCCAATACTGTGGCAGCTAGATGAGTGCTTACTCACTTCTGAGGACATTAAAACCTCCATAGGGAAGTCAATACGTGATTATATTAGTACTAATAGATCTTCTGAAGTGTCGCTATTGCTATTTTGGGAGGCACATAAATGTGTCATCCGTGGGTAATTTATCAAACATGTGGCTCATAAGAAAAGGGAACGTGCTAAACGTGTGGACTCATTGGTAGCAGATATATATGCCCTGGAACAGCAACACAAGCTCTCTAAGGTGGTTACTAGTGATGAGCGAGCACCACAATGCTCGGGTGTTCGGGTGCTCTGACCGAGCACCCCCGGAGGCTCGAGTGCTCGGCCGAGCACCCGAGCCCCATTGAAGTCAATGGGAGGACTCGAGCATTACACCAGGCACCCCCTGCTCTGATGAGGGGAGGGTGCCTGGTCCATAGGAAAAGGGCAGAAAATGATGGAAACACCACAGAAATGGTTCAGGGACAGCATAGGGAGGATGTCTGGATGCATCTTGGACTCCAACATCGCTGCTGGGAACGATCTTTCGCCCGTAGTACGCCATTTTTACAGACTGACCGTAAAACACACAAAAAGGCAGATAAAAACGACTTTAGGCGAAAAATTGTTACCAAACAGTATTTGCTGTATATTTACTTGTATATCATCTGCAAATTCTCCCAAAAATTTCCTCGATTTTTCTGAACTGAGGCCATGATTAAGAGGGAAACGTGCGCAGAGGCAAATTCTCCCAAAAATTTCCTTGATTTTTCTGAACTGGGGCCATGATTAAGAGGGAAACGTGCGCTGAGCCGACCATCTAAAACATTATGGGTGAGGGTCTGCTGCGGAGCTGACCATCCTAAACATTATATGCGAAGGCCCGCTAGTGAGCTGACGCTATAAAACATTATATGAGAAGGCCCGCTGGTGAGCTGACCTATACAAAAATTGTCAAACAGGGCCCGCTGGTGAGCTGGCCCTATATAAAAATTATATCACAGGGCCCGCTGGTGAGCTGGCCCTATATAAAAATTATATCCCAGGGTATATGGAAGAGAGTCAACCATATACCCATTTTTTTGGGTGGAAGGGGTGAATGGGAATACAGAGTATTCCCATCATTGTAAATAACATATATAAAGTGAGTTTATGTTCCCCCGGGGCTTTCCTCCAGTGGAGTGGAGAAGTCAGGGGAAATCCAGGCCTTGTTCATTTTTATAAGTGTCAACCTATCAGCATTGTCGGTGGAAAGGCGGATACGCTTATCTGTTATGATGCCACCAGCAGCACTAAATACCCGCTCAGACAGAACGCTGGCGGCAGGGCAGGCCAGCACCTCCAAGGCGTAGAGTGCCAGTTCATACCACGTGTCCAGCTTGGACACCCAGTAGTTGTAAGGCACAGAGGGATCATTGAGGACGCTGACACGGTCTGCTACGTACTCCTTCACCATCTTCCAAAACTTTTCCCTCCTTGTGACACTAGGCTGCGCATCAGGTTGAGGGTGCTGGCGGGGTGTCATGAAGGTGTCCCATGCCTTGGAGAGTGTTGCCCTGCCTTTGTCGGAACTGCTGTGTGCTCCCCTTTTCTCCCCTTCTCGGTTGGCCAAGGTAGCACGTACTCTGCCGCCAGCGTTGTCAGATGGAAAATTTTGGAGCAATTTTTCGACAAGAACCTTCTGGTATTGCACCATTTTGCTTGTCCTCTCCACCGGAGGAATGAGAGATGAGAAATTCTCTTTGTAGCGGGGGTCCAGAAGGGTGAACACCCAGTAATCCGTGTTGTCTAAAATGCGTATAACGCGTGGGTCACGGGAAAGGCAGCCTAACATAAAGTCACGAGTACAAAAGAGATCAACCGTGCTACAACGCTATTTAAAATAATATGTCATCCAGTGATGTAAAGGCAATAATCCACTGAACTCACCCAGAAACGGAGTGCTCAGCCTAAACGGGTTCTCCAATCCCGATATCTCAAAGTATATACAAACAAAGGTATCAGGCGGCACCTCCAAAATCGAGCAGGCATAGAAGAGTTAAAAACGGCTTTATTGTTGAATCATAAAAAAGGCATGAAGATACATCCCAATAGTGCAGGATACATTAGACTGATATAACACTGTCTAACATGTTTCGCGCTTCCAACAGCGCTTAATCATAGACATCCTATGACATGTCTATGATTAAGCGCTGTTGGAAGCGCGAAACATGTTAGACAGTGTTATATCAGTCTAATGTATCCTGCACTATTGGGATGTATCTTCATGCCTTTTTTATGATTCAACAATAAAGCCGTTTTTAACTCTTCTATGCCTGCTCGATTTTGGAGGTGCCGCCTGATACCTTTGTTTGTACTAACATAAAGTCAGCCATGTGTGCCAGAGTACCAACAGGCAAGATTTCGCTGTCCTCACCAGGAGGATGACTCTCAATCTCCTCATCCTCTTCCTCCTCTTCTGCCCACCCACGCTGAAGAGATGGAACTAAAGTTCCATGGCTACCCTCTGTAGCGGAGGCAACCGTGTCTTCCTCCTCCTCCTCCTCTGCCTCCTCCAATTGTCGCTGAGAAGACGAAGTGAGGGTGCTCTGGCTATCACCTTGTGTAAGCTCTTCCTCCCCCATTTCCATCTCTTCCACATGCAAAGCGTCGGTTTTAATTGTGAGCAGCGAGCGTTTCAGTAGACACAGAAGTGGGATGGTTACACTGATAATAGCGTTATCGCCGCTCACCATCTGTGTCGATTCCTCAAAATTGCGTAAAACCTCACAGAGGTCTGACATCCATTCCCACTCCTCACTTCTGATTAGAGGAAGTTGAACGGAGAGGCGACGACCGTGTAACAGCTGGTACTCCACTACTGCCCTCTGCTGCTCACAAAGCCGGGCCAACATGTGGAAGGTGGAGTTCCAGCGCGTGCTCACGTCACACAGCAGCCGGTGAGCTGGCAATTGTAAGCGCTGCTGCAGCTTCAACAGGCCGGCTGAAGCTGTTGATGACTTACGGAAATGTGCACACACGCGGCGCACCTTGGTCAAGAGATCATGCACATTGGGGTAGGTTTTTAGAAATCGCTGAACCACTAAATTAAATACATGCGCTAGGCATGGTACGTGTGTGAGCTTGCCGAGCTCCAAAGCCGCCACCAAGTTACGCCCATTATCACACACAACCATGCCTGGTTGCAGGTTGAGTGGCGAGAGCCACTGCTCGGTCTGGTGACTAATCCCCTGCAACAGCTCTGAGGCCGTGTGCTGTTTGTCCCCAAGGCAGATCAGCTTCAGCACGGCCTGTTGACGCTTCCCCACTGCAGTGCTACACTGCTTCCAGCTACCGGCTGATGGGTGAGTGGCGCTGCGTGCAGAGAATTCGGAGGTGGAAACGGAGGAGGAGGAGCCAATAACGTAGGTGCTGGCGGAAACCCTGATGGAGGTAGGGCCCGCAATCCTCGGCGTGGGTAGCACCCGTGCCATCCCAGGGTCCGAGTTGCTCCCAGCCTCCACGACATTCACCCAGTGTGCCGTCAGGGAAATGTAGCGTCCCTGGCCACAAGCACTTGTCCATGTGTCAGTCGTTAAGTGGACCTTCCCAGTAACTGCGTTGGTCAGGGCACGGGTGATGTTACGGGACACATGGTGGTGTAATGCGGGGATGGCACACCGGGAAAAGTAGTGGCGGCTGGGGACCGCGTACCGAGGGACAGCTGCTGCCATCAGGCTGCGGAAGGACTCAGTCTCCACAAGCCTAAATGGCAGCATTTCGATGGCCAGTAATTTGGAAAGGTGTGAGGTTAGTGCTATGGCCTGTGGGTGGGTGGCTGGGTATTTTCGCTTGCACTCAAATGCCTGGGGTAACGACATTTGGACGCTGTGCTGGGACAGGGAAGTGGATGTGGTCGCTGATGGTGCTTCAGATGGTACAGGTGCAGGGCGGGAGGTATGCGGGCCTGCGCCTTCGACAGGCGATTGGCCGGCACCGAAAACAGGGGAAGAGGAGGCAGTGGTGTGGCCTGCAGACACAGATGGGCGATCCAGGCGTTCCTCCCACTTATTACGGTGCTTGGATGCCATGTGTCGGATCATGCTGGTGGTGGTGAGGTTTCTAGTGTTCATGCCTCGGCTCATTCTGGTGTGGCACAGGTTGCAAACTACAATTCTTTTGTCGTCCGCACTTTCCTTAAAAAAACGCCATACCGCGGAACACCTACCCCTTGGCAAGGGAGATTTATGCAAGGGGGTGCTCCGTGGAACATTTGCGGGCCGGTTTGGTGCGGTCCGCCTTCTTTCTGTAGCCACACCACTGCCTCTTCCAGCCTGTTGCGGTGCTGCAGATGGCTCACCCTCAGGACTGCTGTCATCGCTCGGCTCTACACCTTCCCAGGTGGGGTCAGTCACCTCATCGTCCACCAAGTCCTCCTTCACTTCCTCACTCTGATCATCCTCCTCATGTCTTGATCCCACCACATACTCAGTCATTGACAACTGTATATCATCCTCCTCATCAAGGTCTTGAGACAGTAATAGTGGTTGATTTAATGGCAACTGTGTCTCATCATCATCATCATCCACTACTTCCTTTGACCTTAAATGCCGTTCACATCTGTCATCTTCTTGTGATTGGGTACCCTCTAGAGGTTGTGAATCAGGGCACAAGATGTCATGTTCCTCTGCAAGCGTGCTTGGAGAGAGGGTCAAATGAAGTATTGGTGATGAGACGAGCTCCTCACTATATCCCAGTGTGGGATCACTTCTTTGACCAGACCCTCTATGGTGGGAGGAAGGATGATCAGATTGAGGATTATGTTGACCAGACTCTTGGCTACTGAGAGTGGACTTGGTGGAAGACAGGGTGGTGCTTAACCTACTGGAAGCAGTATCAGCTGACATCCAACCGACCACCTGTTCGCAGTGGTCGGACCTCGAGAGTGATGTCCTGCGACGCCCTGTAAAATGAGACATGAAGCTAGGTATGGTGGATGTCTTTCTTTCTTGTGCTCTGGCACCAGGCACAGTTTCTACGCGTCCTGACCCGCGCCCTGAACTATCAGGATCACGTCCACTTCCCCGTCCCTTTTTACCCGCCTTCTTCATATTACACGGAATATGTGCTGCAAATCTGCAACTTTGCACAGTACACAGAATGTGCTGCTAAACTGCGGCGACGCACACTGAATGGAATATGTGACTTTGATATTTTACAGTTTGAAGACTTAACAGTATTTCTTCCTATTCTGCAACTGTGCACAATACACAGAATGTGCTGCTAAACTGCGGCGACGCACACTGAATGGAATATGTGACTTTGATATTTTACAGTTTGAAGACTTAACAGTATTTCTTCCTATTCTGCAACTGTGCACAGTACACAGAATGTGCTGCTAAACTGCGGCGACGCACACTGAATGGAATATGTGACTTTGATATTTTACAGTTTGAAGACTTAACAGTATTTCTTCCTATTCTGCAACTTTGCACAGTAAACAGAATTTGCTGCTTATCTGCGGCTACGCACAGTGAATGGAATATGTGACTTTGATATTTTACAGTTTGAAGACTTAACAGTATTTCTTCCTATTCTGCAACTGTGCACAGTACACAGAATGTGCTGCTAAACTGCGGCGACGCACACTGAATGGAATATGTGACTTTGATATTTTACAGTTTGAAGACTTAACAGTATTTCTTCCTATTCTGCAACTGTGCACAGTACACAGAATGTGCTGCTAAACTGCGGCGACGCACACTGAATGGAATATGTGACTTTGATATTTTACAGTTTGAAGACTTAACAGTATTTCTTCCTATTCTGCAACTTTGCACAGTAAACAGAATTTGCTGCTTATCTGCGGCTACGCACAGTGAATGGAATATGTGACTTTGATATTTTACAGTTTGAAGACTTAACAGTATTTCTTCCTATTCTGCAACTGTGCACAGTACACAGAATGTGCTGCTAAACTGCGGCGACGCACACTGAATGGAATATGTGACTTTGATATTTTACAGTTTGAAGACTTAACAGTATTTCTTCCTATTCTGCAACTTTGCACAGTAAACAGAATTTGCTGCTTATCTGCGGCTACGCACAGTGAATGGAATATGTGACTTTGATATTTTACAGTTTGAAGACTTAACAGTATTTCTTCCTATTCTGCAACTGTGCACAGTACACAGAATGTGCTGCTAAACTGCGGTGACGCACACTGAATGGAATATGTGACTTTGATATTTTACAGTTTGAAGACTTAACAGTATTTCTTCCTATTCTGCAACTGTGCACAGTACACAGAATGTGCTGCTAAACTGCGGTGACGCACACTGAATGGAATATGTGACTTTGATATTTTACAGTTTGAAGACTTAACAGTATTTCTTCCTATTCTGCAACTGTGCACAGTACACAGAATGTGCTGCTAAACTGCGGCGACGCACACTGAATGGAATATGTGACTGATATTTTACAGTTTGAAGACTTAACAGTATTTCTTCCTATTCTGCAACTGTGCACAGTACACAGAATGTGCTGCTAAACTGCGGCGACGCACACTGAATGGAATATGTGACTTTGATATTTTACAGTTTGAAGACTTAACAGAATGTGCTCTAATCTGCAACTTTGCACACTAAACAGAATGTGCTCTAATCTGCAACTTTGCACACTAAACAGAATGTGCTCTAATCTGCAACTTTGCACACTAAAAAGAATGTGCTGCTAATCTGCAACGTTGCACACTGAACAGAATGTGCTCTAATCTGAAACTTTGCACACTAAACAGAATGTGCTCTAATCTGCAACTTTGCACACTAAACAGAATATATGAAGTTTTTTTTTTTTTGTTTTTTTTCCCCACACACAAAATAAACTGCTGCCCCCACACACAGTAGTCCTAAAAAGGACTTTTGGGTCTTTTTTTTTACAAATTTGCTTTTTTTCTCGCTACACTGACTTTCCCTTCCTATCCTCATCTCTCCCTGGCTAAGACTGAGCCGAACTCGCTGGTCAGGTGCTATACAGCACCCGACCACGGGTTCTGGCCAGCCAATCAGTGTAATGCCAGCAGCCAACATGGCTGCTGGCATTACACTGATGTCAGAGCCTCCCCGCACGTTTATTGGCTGCACAGCAGCCGCGAAACGTGCGGGGAGGAGACCCGAACATGGCGGGCGAGCACATGCGGTACTCGTACGAGTACCGCCATGTGCCGAGAAGAGCGATGCTCGAGCCGATCCGAGCATCGGCCGAGCATGCTCGCTCAACACTAGTGGTTACTGCTCTCCCTCATTTGACAGCACTCCAGAAACAACTTACTGCAGTGCTTCATGAACAGGTAGAATGGATGTTTTTGAGGGCAAATATTAGTTCTTTGAACATGGCAATAAACCTGGTCGCCTGTTGGCACAACAACCGAAACAGCAGACTTTATCCACCATCCATCCGTTCCTCCTCGGGGCACCTCCATCACTTGGATGCTGACATTTTTGACACTTTTCGTGCCTTCTACAACCTTAGTGACACTGTTCAGTTAGATGACACACATTCACTTTGCATCTCTGAGTACCTTACCTCCTCCTCCTTGCCCCATACTAGCGATTCTGATAAAGAGGCGCTGGATGCGCCCATTCCAATGGACAAAATAGTTCAAGCCATAGGATTTCTCCCTTCAGGGAAAAGCCCAGGACCAGACGATTTCTCACAGGGATACTACAAGACTTTTTGCCATCTACTTTCTCCTCTTCTTGCCAATTATTTTAATTCCCTCGCTGATATCATCCAGACCCACCCAGATACCTTATCCACTCATATCACAGTCATTCCCAACCAGTAAAAGATATGCTTAACTGCGCGAGCTACAGGCCGATTTCCCTGCTGAACGTTGACCTCAAACTTTATGCAAAAATCTTAGCAGATAGGCTAAAGTCTAGATTGTATAAGTTAATATACCTTGACCAGAAAGGCTTTGTCCCGCAGTGAGAAGCTAGGGACAATACTAGGAAACTCCAGACCCTACTCCACATCTCTTCCGCATCATCAACGCCTCGAGTTTTCCTCTCCACAGATGCCGAAAAGGCGTTTCACCAAGTCAATTGGTCCTTTCTGGAAAAGATGCTGCAAGAGTTTGGTCTGGGACAGATCTTCATTAAAAGGGTCATGGCCTTACATTCTTGTCCCTCAATGAAAGTAAAAACCAACGTCCATTTATCATGAGTGTTTTGCATCACTAATGGCACTCGCCAAGGTTGCCCTCTCTCATCGATGTTATTTATCTTAACCATGGAAACTCTGGCACAGCATATCTGTCTGAACCAGGATATCTGTGGTGTGACACATGACAAGAAAGAATACAAACTGTCAATGTTTGTGGACGATGTCCTAGTATCTCTCACATCCTTAGTCCTCCATGCCTGCTTTAATGTCGGAATTTGACACTTTCGCCTCCTTATCTGACTTTAAGATCAACTTCACTAAATCAAAAGCACTTACCACTGCCATCCCTTCTGGAGAGCTCTCTACTTTCAGGACTTAATTTCCCTTTAAATGGGCCAGATCATCCATCCAGTACCTGGAGATATATTTAACCTCCTCTTTCAACAGCTTATATGTGATGAACTTCCCACTGCTACTGACTTCGATCCAGAAAGACCTCAAGAAATGGGACCCCCTCTTCTTATCTTGGATGGGCCGTATTGGAGTGTTAAAGATGACCATACTGCCCCATAAATTATATTATTTTCAGACGCGGCTCACGGCAGGTTTTTCCCTAATGACAGACTTCGTCAAGTTACTGCAGGTGTTCCCCTAAAGGCATACTTTGGTGCCCTCTTGTAGAAGTGATTTGTGACTCCTCTTTCCTACTAAATGATGTCTCCCCAGTGATTACTCCCGTACTCTCCATGATTCCATCAATTTATGATTATCCTGTTTTATAACATATGAACAAACATATGTACCATATAGCAGGTCTGGGCAACCTGATGCTGGTGAGATAGTTCAGTGGTAAATGCCCTGACTGTAGAGCCTACGCACACCTCAAGGTTGCAGGTTCGATTCCCAGCAGAATCAACTCAGCCCTTCATCCCTGTGTAGCTTCACACACAATGTATTAAATCTGTATCTCTCCCTGCAATGTTAGAATGATATAGCTTACAACAAAGTACGACATTTCATACAGTGTATTATTCTTCCTTCAGTGAAATCCAAGAAGGACAATTCTATCAGTATAACAGCTCTGCTGTATGTATATAGACAGCCAGACAAAACTGCCATAATTTGCAGGTCTCTGTTCTATATAAAGATTGTGCTTGGTCTTGCATTCTTCAAATATGTGTTAAAAGAGAACTAATACCTCCTAATAATAATTCACACTTAAAGGGATAGTAATACTACATTTTAACTTTATTTTATTTTGTAGGCATTAAAAAAACATGAAGAATGATATAAGTCTTATCCCTCAAACCTTTGTGGTTTATGAGATATTCACAAGCAAAGTTTCCCCTCCCCACCCCTTTTACCTAGTGTAAGCAATCTCTTCTCAGATGTGAATCTGGTTGTATGACCAGACAGATAACAGAAGGGGACAATTTTCTTTGTATGAAAACAATGAAAGCCCTTCCCCCCTTGACAAGTTTTTCAGCTTTTTCCCTTATCTTAATTGAAGATTGTCCCTCTCTGCAGTCTACCTGGGCACCTCCCTTCTGATCTGGTTGAACGGGGGGGGGGATACTTTGTTTGTGAATATCTCTTAAACCATAATGGTTTGAGAGATAAGACATATCATTCTTCATGTTTTTTTAATGCCTACAAAATAAAATAAAGTTAAAACAAAGTATTACTATCCCTTTAACTTACAATAGCCACATTTTATTAACGGTCCCCATGAATTTTGAATTGTGCCCTATACAACCAGTTCTTGATGTTATGTCTATGGAGGTAGACATGACAGTCGCTGCAAAGACCACAGGACCTCAAACTCTGCACAAGTAATTATAACTCTTCCAGGACCAAAGAAGTGAGTTGCACACCCTGGTCCTAGATAACACTAGTTGCTTCTATTTGAAACAACGGCCAGCAAAAGCAGAGGAGTAGCGGAGGCCCCTGCAGCACCAGCAGTTCAGGGGGGCCCTGCTGATCTTGGGGGACTCCATACAGTTTTGCCTCCAAATTGTTTGTATCTGGATAATCCCTTAGGCTGTTATGGTGCCCATACATTTATATCAGTGGAGAAGGGCAGGGCAGGAGAGGACTCTGGCTGTTGCTGCTCCCTCTGTGCAAGTGTGTAATACTGGATTTGAGGCCTCAGAAAACTGAACCAGTGTTTCCGAGTATGGAAACAAAGAGTCCAAAAAAGGGAGTGCAAACCCCTAGTAAATATAATCTTGATAGCACTTATATATAAATCACTGATCCACAGAATGGTACTTACACTTTCCAAAATGTGGGCCGTTTGTGAGAATAACCAGCAATAATCCAAAATATATTTATTATAAAACAATGCCAAGTCAAACAAAAACGTCAATATGTGCCTGCTTTGATGCATTTCAAAGTACTCAACTTCTATTTCAAAAGAACTTAGACATATTCTAAAAACACATACAATGTGCAATTACAAATTACATTGGCGATACTCCTGCCTAGCCTATACTCTATTTTTTGCCAGTGTCATTTGTAATTGCACATTGTATTTCAAAGGCATCAAAGCAGGCACATATTGATGTTTTTGTTTGACTTTGCATAGTTTTATAATAAATATATATATTTTTATACATACTGTGGATTCTATACATATCTTTTTAGTGTGGAAGATTCAGGCACAAACTGAAGTTTTTGTTTGACTTGGCATAGTTCCACCAAGGGATCAATACAGTTAACTGTTGTAGATAATGAAGTCCAGTGTCCTTATACAGAAATAAAAAGATGAAAAATACAAATTCCCCAAATAACCACTGATGTAAATGGGATTTTTAACTATTTGAGTGCTAGAGATGCACATGGTGTAATGCATTGCATTGGATACCTTTCAAACATTCATGGGGTTAAAAGCGCCATTCCAATCAATGGAATTTTTTAAAAGTTAAATCTAGGTGAAGTTTGTTTGGTCTGGAGTTTTATTCCCTGTGGAAGTGCCGGAGGAGGTGCAAAACGCGTAGGAATTGTTTGCCCTTCTTGTGCTTGAACCTCTTGTCTGCTTACATGTACAGGTTTCTATATTGCACATTGAGACTGTTTCAAATACTTTATTCAGTGAAGAGATGGAAGAAATCTTTAAGAGACTGTTTGCACGATACACCTCTGCCCGCTTATTTATATATACCTCCATCAAGATGAGAGAGACTGGCTTACATTGTTCATCTACCTCTGCCCACTGTCAATTTCACCCCTTTTTGGTGACGCACATTGCTGGAGGCTGCAGCATAGTTATTTCTGTATTCTTTGTGATATATTTTTATATTTTGTGAGACATACAAATCTTTTGGGACATCTGTTTTGGTGATATCATGAGATATACATTTTAATTACGTTTTTGACCATTTTTATATAGGTTCCAATATGTGTATATTATTTTGTATTTTTTGGTTATTATGCTATATTAAATTTGATTGTGTAATATTACATTCATTGAATATTTTATACTTAGAATATGAGGTCTCTCCTCCTTTGTCTTGGGGATTTGTTTAATTGTATGATGTCATCAATGTTCCACTATGACATCAATACAATTAACTGCAGAAAGAAAAAAGATGAACAATTCTAGAATCCACAAAGTGCACCACAGACACAAATACAAATTCCCCAAATGACAGTTGATATAAATGGGACTTTTAACTATTCTGAGTGCTAGAGACGCACGCAATGCAATGCAGAGCATCGGATACCTTTCTAGCACTCATGGGGTTAAAACCACCATTTAAATCAATGCTTTTTTTTAAAGCATTTAATTAATCATCATAGTATCTGGACTTTGGAGAGTGTTATTTCAATTCTGTCAGAGTTGTAGTTGAAGAGTAATTCAATGACAAAGTGTCCCCCTCCCGCCCTTTTACTGATGTAACACTGCTCAGCCAGAGCAGAAGGGAGGTGCCCAGGTAGACTGCAGAGAGGGACAATCTTCAATTAAGATAAGGGAAAAACATGAAAAGTTTGTCAAGGGGGGCAGGGCTTTCATTGTTCTCATAGGAAGAAGATTGTCCCCTGCTGTTATCTGTCTGGTCTATGGACTGCATTCCACATCTGAGATTGCTTACACTAGGTAAAAGGGGCAGGGGGGGAAACTTTGCTTGTGAATATCTCTCAAGACTTATATCGTTCTTCATGTTTTTTAATGCCTACAAAATAAAATAAAGTTAAACCGAAGTATTACTATCCCTTTAAATCTTGGTGAAGTTTGTTTGGTCTGGAATTGCTCATCTTATTCTTTCTGTGTATCAGACCCAAATTGTGAATCAGCGACTACGGTTCATCACAATGTTTTGTTATTACATTTTTCAAGTTACTTTTAAGCAAAATACACATCTTTTTAAAGTAAAAAGCAAAAAAAAAAAATTATAAATATATAAAAAATCATCCATTGTCTGGAAAATGAAATCTTGTCACATAACCAATCTTGTGATTATTTTTAAGGCTTTAGAATCATACGTGCTGAAACAGTTTCCTATAATAAGGGTCTGTTAAAAACGGCTGTCATCACCCCTAATATCAAAAACATCTACCGCCCCAGGATATGGCAAGTTTAGAATACTTTGTATTCGTTATATTACATGCAGTGCATTACAGGCTTAAGTCAAATTGCTATAGAAAAATATACCTTTCATTTTTTTCTTTTTTTTGATCAGTGGATTTAAATGTTCTTTTGTTCATTTACAGATTCTTCTGAAAAAGTAATATGTTTTATGCAAGTGCATGGTTTTCTTTGCACGAAAAGCACAATCTCTCATCAATATGTTTGTGGAAATACTTCCCTTTCTTGTTAATGAGCTTAAGAGTAGCCAGTAAGGAAATTACTAAGAATGAAACTTTTGCTAGTTGGTGATTATTAAAAATATCCCTGAAAAATGTACTTCTTTATTAAAATAATATGCAGGTTAATACTTTAAAAGCCGGAAAAATGAATAAGATTTTCATTTGATCAGTCAACAACATTATTAATGTCTCAACAGACCACAATAATAGAGGTACAGTGGTTTTCATTAATTCTGCTATTCAGTGCATTACTGTTGACTATCCAAGATTTTATGCTGAAAGAAAAAGCTAAGCAATTGTGGAGCAAACCAACAATACTATAAGGGAGAGAAAAACATTCCCATTAATTTAAATGGGATTTTAACCCCATAAACCGATAGTAATGCTTCACAATAAAAGCAGCTCCAATTAATCTTCATAGTATTTGGGCCTTGGAGAGCATTATTTCAATACTGTCAGAGTTGTAATTCAAGACTAACTGAATGCTAAAGTATCCCCCTCCTGCCCCTTTTACTGATGTAACACTGCTCTCCTCAGAACAGCAAGACTGTCTGGATGGATCGCAGAGAGGAACGATCTTCACTCAGCATAAGGAAAAACCTGAAAAAACGGTCAAGGAGGCAGGGTTTTCCTTGTGCTCACAGTAAGAAGATTGTCCCTTGTTATGAGCTGTCCGATCAAGTGGCCAGATTCTACATCTGAGGTAGCTTACATTAGGTAAAAGAGGCGGTAGGGGATAATTTATCATTCAATTACTCTTGAACTACAAACCTGACAGTGTTGAAATAACACTCTCCATGACCCAGATACTATGAAGATTAATTGAAGCTGCTTTTTTGTGAAACATTACTATCCTGGTGCTAATGAACTCCTTACGGCCCTGTAAAGAGTAAAAGTACACAGTATCTAAATGGCTATAAGCTGTACACGGGGCAGAAATATGTGGAAAGGAGGTACTGTCTACCCATAAAAATGAAGACTAATACGTAAATAATAATATTATAATATCAAACGTACAGATTAATCACAAATAAATGTATTACATAAATAAACACAAAATTTATATAGATACAAAACCCATATACAAAGTACTTGGTGACCCTAAATACAATTACCCTATTTATATTTGTATTTAGGGTCACCAAGTACTTTGTATATGGTTTTTATTTCTATATAATTTTTGTGTTTATTTATGTAATAAACTTATTTGGCATGAATCTGTCCATTTGATATTATAATATTATTATTTATGTATTATTCTTCATTTTTATGGGTAGACAGTACCTCCTTTCCACATATTTCTGCTCCGTGTACAGCTTATAGCCATTTGAACTTTGAAGAGGTATCACGGTGCCCGTGATTGCTGCAGTTCTCTGTCCATCACCTGCAGGGGGCTCCCATTGGCTGTCAGTCAGCCCGCCTCTGGTTGCCTTTTTTAAACTCAGTCTGGGCACCCTTTAGTTGCCCTTTCGTGGTGTCTCTGACAGCATTCACTTTGCCTGTCTGCTGAAGCTATTGGGCCTGTTCCTGAGTTCCTGAGTTTACCTGTTCCTGTGTTCCTGCCTGCGTGTCAGTTCCAGTCCGGTTCTGGTTGCTATCGTTCCGGTTGCCAGCTGACTTGCGGTGCTCGTCCCGGTTGAGCCTCGCCCTGCTCCTGCTGTTTCCTGTGTTCAGTTCCAGTGGCGATATTTCCTCTCCTGTCGCTCCGGCGACATTCTGTCTGTTGGTCCTAGTGTGCGTACGCTGGTTTACTCCATTAGCCTTGCGGCTCAAAGTACAGTTTTTGGTCCCAGCGTGCGGACGCTGGTTTACTCCATTAGCCTTGCAGCTCACTATACTGTCTGTTGGTCCCAGCGTGCGGACGCTGGTTTACTCCATTTGCCTTGTGGCTCACAATACTGTCTGTTGGTCCCAGCGTGTGGACGTTGGTTTACTCCATTAGCCTTGCGGCTCAAAGTACAGTTGTTGGTCCCAGCGTGCGGACGCTGGTTTACTCCATTAGCCTTGCGTCTCACAATACTGTCTGTTGGTCCCAGCGTGCGGACGCTGGTTTACTCCACTAGCCTTGCGGCTCAAAGTACAGTTGTTGGTCCCAGCGTGCGGACGCTGGTTTACTCCATTGGCTTTGTGGCTCATTCTACTGCCTGTTGGTTCCAGCGTGTGGACGCTGGTGTGCTCCATTTGCCTTACGGCTCAAAGTACAGTTGTTGGTCCCAGGTTTCTAGGTGCTGTCCAGTCCTAGCAGCACTTGTTTCAGATGTGTACTGACACTAGTCTCTCCCTTGGTGAGACAGCTTGACCGTATACTCTATTTACCATCCTACTGTCATTGTCATCTGACAGTCACTGGTCTCAGTGGTGTCTCCCTCCTTGGGCTGCCCTGCCCGGTATTGGTAAGGCCGGTAGAACCTTTCACGTTGCCACCTATAGGTTGCCTTACCCGGTATTGGCAGGGCCGGTAGAGCCTATCCTTGGGTATCCATTCTGGGCTGCCCTGCCCGGTATTGGTAAGGCCAGTACAACCTGTTACGTTGCCATTCCACGGTTGCCTTACCCGGTATTGGCAGGGCCGGTAGAGCCTATTCCTTGTGCATTCCTCAGGCTGCCCTGCCAGGTATTGGTAAGGTCAGTAGAACCAGTACATTACCATCTTACGGTTGCCTTAGCCGGTATTGGCAGGGCCGGTAGAGCCTACTTCCACTATTCCTTCAGTATCGCTTGGGTTGCCTTGCCGGTATTATTTGCAAGGCCGGTAGAACCTACCTCAATTGTCATTTGCTTATATATATGTAATGTTTGTATGTGTATGAAAACCCTATGGGATTGCCTTAACTTTTCAATAAAGTTATGTTTTACCTAAACCTTACGTCTGAGAGTCTTAACAAACCGTAACAGGAGGCTATGATGCTGATGATGACTGATGGGTGACTGTGTGCTTTTTGACATCTGTACTTGTCCAGGGTCAGACTTTCCAATGGCTTTCTCAAACACTTATAGACAGGCACAGTGCTCCTTAAAAGTGGCGGAAGATACAGCTTTTGACTTTCTGCTAACCTTATAGCCCCATCATCATCCTCACTCTCAACTTCATCTGTATCTGAACATGAGAAGAATGCTTGAGGGATATATTCTTGCATCATCATCTGTCATCATTAGGTCATCCTCAGCAGCATCAGCATCACCTGACAGTTCTTGCCCACTACTACCCTTATATTCCTCTAAGCTTTTAAAGGTATCAAACAATTTATTTTTACTTTAACTGTAACAAAATTTGCTACTACTTTGAGGGCAGGTGTTTTAGTGCTTGGTTGTCTCACTGTCTGATGCAGCAGGCGGTTCAGCTGCTACACCTTCCTCTATTATGCTATTGCCAGCATCTATATTTCTACTCGCACTGGTATTGCTGGAACTAGTTTTGCTGGGACCTTGACAAACAGCATCCTCCCTTGGAGTAGAGGGATCATCACCACTGACTGCACACACTGCAGCAACCATTGCTGCAGTCAGTTTTTGAACTACTACTTTACTCTCATGTCCTTACACTGCTCCACCCCTCCCCCCTTTCCCTTGTGTGTTTGTTGGACATTACGCAACTACACTGTGTTTTTTTACTGTACGGTACACAACACAACTGATGGAGCTGTATGATGCCTTGCCTAAGCCCAGTCAGCTGTCTGTCACTGTCACCTAAAAAATACAACTGAAAAACTAAATCAACAACGTCTTTTCCCAGACTTCCCCACCCAGCACAGAGACAATAACAGCAAGATCAGCAAGCAAATAGGTCCCTAGCTGCATGTGTCTTGCCAGTCAGTCATATGGAATTTTGGAGTATTTGGGGGTCAACCTCCTTCCTGCCTTCTTATGCCCTAGAGAACAAATGTCCTACCTAAATGACTCCCTAAACTAAGCTTCAATTCCCATTTATTCTCCTATCTCCTCTAGCTCAAAAACATACTGCTCTCTCCTCTCGCAAACACAGAATGACTGCTGTGAGAGCCTGATAGCCTTTTATATGGCTGTAGAAAACTTTCCTGCGGTGTAGAAATATTTTTCTTCTCATTGATTTCAATGGGTGGAAAATGCAGAAAAACGTCACTTTTCGCAGGAAATTATTCACCAAGCGGAAAGTGACATTATTCGCCAATTTCAGTTTGAGGGGAAAATTTTCGTACATCCCTAATAAAGAAGTGATAGAGCAGATATGACTTCTCCAGTGAAATCACATCTCCAGTTCCTATGTTATTCTATAGAGCCTATTTACTAAGATCTCCAAAGAAGGAGAAATTTTTGAGCATTGGAATAACATAGAACTTGGAGAAATGATGTCATTGGAGAAGTCATCTCCATTTTATCACCTCTGTCTCAAGCCTTAGTGCATCTCCCCCATGCTGTCAGAACTATCAGGAAGTAAACACACAGTAAATTCACTTCCTGATTATATAAAATGTTCTAGCTTTGGAATGAAACAACTGACAGAGGTGGGAGTGACCATGATTTTCTCAGCAAGAAAAACTCTATAAAAAAATGTTTACTGCTCCTTTAAGCCAATAAAGAAGCTTTGGTTCAGTCACAATGAGACTGATATACTAAAAAGAACCTTATTAGTACTCAGACCAAATATACCGTAGGGGGCATAAAGTCTCATTGATTTAAATGGGGATTTTAATACCATAATATTAGAGAATAAGAAAAAGGGGAGCTCCTAGTGTAATATAGCTAATGCACTTGTACAACCACCACTTCGCCACCGTACTCACAATATAATTGTTCACTATTAGTGGACAGTAGTGCATGTAGAGGAATCTAGACAGTCTCCACTCTGTCAATCCTTCATTTGGAGAATGGCTGCAGCTCCACCTCAGAAGATTAGTGATGATCGAGCACCCCGATGCTCGGGTGTTCGGGTGCTCTGGCCGAGCGCCCCCGGAGGCTCGAGTGCTCGGCCGAGCACCCGAGCCCCATTGAAGTCAATGGGAGGACTCGAGCATTACACCAGGCACCCCCTGCTCTGATGAGGGGAGGGTGCCTGGTCCATAGGAAAAGGGCAGAAAATGATGGAAACACCACAGAAATGGTTCAGGGACAGCATAGGGAGGATGTCTGGATGCACATTGCCCCTTCCTCAATGCCCCCTTCATCTCCACACTGCCCCTTCATCTCCACAATGCCCCCTTCATCTCCACAATGCCCCTTCCACACTGCCCCTTCATCTCCACACTGCCCCTTCATCACCACATTGCCCCTTCCACAATGCCCCCTTCATCTCCACAATGTCCCCTTCATCTCCACACTGCCCCTTCCACAATTGCCCCTTCATCTCCACAAAGCCCCCCTTCATCTCCACCATGCCCCTTCCACAATGCCCCTTCCATCTCCACACTGCCCCTTCCATCTCCACACTGCCGCTTCCACACTGCCCCTTCCATCTCCACAATGCCCCCTTCATCTCCATCTCCACAATGCCCCTTCCACAATGCCCCTTCCACAATGCCCCCTTCATCTCCGCAATGCCCCTTCCACAATGCCCCCTTCATCTCCGCAATGCCCCCATCTCCACTTCACCTCCACATTGCACCTTCATCTTCACATTTCCCCTGGTGGTCTAGAGGTGTACTTGACAGATCTGTGCTTCCTTCGGCACAGATCTCTTTGACTGAAGCTCCCGGCGCCGCTGTAGTAATGCAGAGGCTGGGAGATGATGTCATCTCCCAGCGCTCTGTATTACTAGAGCGGCGAGATGAGTGAGAGATCAGGTAAGCTGCGGGCGTGGGGGTTGAATCTCCCGGCCAAATGAGGGGGGCCCGGAAAGCCTCATTCAAGTTGAATGAGGCTTTCCGGGCCCCCCTCATTTGGCCGGGCCCTAGGCAGGCGCCTTGTGCGGGGAGGAGACCCGAATATGGCGGGCGAGCACATGCGGTACTCGTACGAGTACCGCCATGTGCCGAGCAGAGCGATGCTCGAGCCGAACCGAGCTTCGGCCGAGCATGCTCGCTCATCACTACAGAAGATCAAGGGCATGAAGAACACCATTGAAAAGAAATTAAAAAAAACAGAAGGGGTGCACACCACATTAAGTAGTAAATACCAAATAGGGATGAGCTCACCTTTAATGTAAAACCAGTTCCAAAATGCAACCGGTATATAGCAAACAGGGAATTTTAGATCAGCCCCAAATTGGGCAACATTCCTCCAAATAGATAAAAAAAATAAAAAATTAAGAAATACAAATTCCTCTGAAATAATGATAAAGCTAAACAATATTTATTTATAAAAAAAAATTGTGCATGCACAATTCAATTAATGCCCAATAAGTCAACGGTTGAAGGAACTGTTATATCACCTTACGGGTGTTTGGAACATTAGTTCACCCCTTTTGGTTAACGGCCCGGGGAGGGGGACAGAGACAGAGACTCTGGTATTGGTGTGTATTATCTTGCCTCCTGGCACAGGCCAGGATGCAGGCATATTGTTTATTCTTTGTGTTATTGTTAATAAAGCTGTGACCTTTTTCTTACCCGTAGTTGGTTGTCAGTCTGTTTTATCGGGTGGGAAAGGGTCATTGGGTGACTATTTGGATTATGTGCCCCCTAGGCAGTCACGGATGTTAATCCAGGGAAATATCTGACTGTCATTTGTAGTCAGGAAATAATTTTTGGAAATGGCTTCAACGGACACGTCTTTTTTCATCCTCACCAACAATGTTACTATGTTGCTACATTGCTACAGTTGCTACAGTGGGTTAATAAGCTGCGGTCTATATACAGCTGAGAATGTTATCATCGCAGGATGTAGTATACAGACGGCTGTTACCATTTTGGATTTAAGTGCACCAACGAAAATACAGCTCTGGAGCTATAGACTGTTTATTATTATTTTATTATTATAGTGGTTACATTGTCAGTAGCAGTGTTATTATATATGTTTTATTGGATGTATTTTTAATAAATTTGTACAGTCCATTTGAGCGCTCTCCTATTGTATTGGATTTAGTATATATATCTATATATATATATATCTATATATATATTTATATACATACTAGTATTGAAGCCCCGTGTACACAGGCCAAAGTGCCACCCAGTGGCCCTGGAGCGGAGACAGTCGGTGGGCCATTCGGAGCGCCCCACTCCAGATCAGTTGTGCCTCAGACTGGAGGCCGGTGCATTCGTCTCTACTGCACATGACTGCATCATTCGGGCAGTCTCTACTGCGCATGTGTGGTTACACACACAGGGAGTGACGCATTCTAGTGAATTATATATACTGATATATAAATATATATATATATATACATATATATATATATATATATATACACACACACACAAACACACACACACACACACACATATATATATATATATATGTATATAAAAAATGAAACGGGATGAAGATGATTATTCTGAGGAGAAAACATATAGATATCAAAAGAGAGAGTATCAGAATAATGTATACCAAAAGAATAAGAATATACATCCAAACAAATATAAAATTGATAATCGTGAGAGAAAAGAAGACGTTAGGAGAGATGCATCTAGATCAGTGGGTCCTAATAAAATTACGTCCACAGTAGTGCCTAAAGTACATTCAATAAATTATAAGACACATACATAAGACACAAAAAGTAAAAGAAAAAATACAACCAATACACACATTAATGTTGAAGTACCAACAACTAATAGGTTCTCGGTGCTTCAGAATGAGGAGGAATTTCTTGCCCTGCCGTCTGTGTCTTCCCTTGCACATGTAACCTCCCCAGGTTTTTTGGGGGTTGGAGACCATGGGAATGACAGAAGACATGGAGGGAGGAGTAGGAGATTTGGGAGTATTAGGAGAAAACATGAGGAGAAAAAGAACAGAAAGTGCAGATGAGGAGGAAGAGGAGGCGAAAAGAACAAAGAACCAGATAAAGGATTAAAATCTAAGGAACATAAGGAAGGTATAGTTAATCTAGTAGTGACTTAGATTCCTTCAAGTTTGCAGTTCTCAGTAGAGGTCTCAAATTTGCCCCAACCGCGGTTTCGAATGAGTTAAAATTTTTTGTGGATCTTCAAAATTCAGTAGAAAATTAGCTTTAAAATGATATTTTAACAACAAAAAGATTAATGGTGATTTGGGAGACGAAAACAATAAATGGGAAATAGAGGATCTGGAAACATTACAAATATTAGAAGAATTAAAAGAAGAAAATATAGAGGATAGTTTGAATTTAGATGGTCATTTCCAACAAGATCCTAAAATACCTATTATAGATTCCAAACTTAAAGCTAAGTCGAAATTGTACCCGACACAATGGAATGGACAATATGTAGAAATGTTCTACAAGCTTGTGATGGAGGAGTACACCAAAAATATTAAAAATAAAAAATGTACAAAATATAATATGAATTATGAAGAAAGAAAGGCTATGCAGAACTTGGCTAAGAATAATGATATAACTATCTGAGAAGCGTACAAGGGAGGGGAGATTCTTGTGCAGGACACAATAGATTATATAAGAGAGGGGGACAGACTTTTAAGTGACACCATTTCATTTACAAAATTGGATAGATGTCCAAGTGAAGATTATTGCTTACTATTGAGAAACCTGACTGATGAGGCGCTCAGGAGGAATATTATTACCAAGGAAGAGTATAAATTTATCAATGTTCCAAATCCATCAATAACATGTTTTTATCACATACCCAAATTACATAAATCTATAGTTGATCCTCCTGGGTGCCCCCATCATATCGTACATCAATTCCTTGCTGTCTAACTTGTCTGCTTATATAGATGTAATTTTGCAAAAATATGTAGTGCAGCTTCCTTCATTTATCAGAGATACCCAACATGAATACTTTTCAATGGATAAAAGGCAAGTATATTATAGCCACATTTGAAGTTATGTCTTTGTACACATGCATACAGCATCACTTAGGCCTTGAAGCCATCACATTTTTTTTAGATTTAGACAATCACATGTTAGAAATTCAAAAATAATTTATATTATCTTGTATTAATTTTGCACTGTCGCACAATTTTTTTGAATATCAACATCATTTTTATTTACAGACAAGGAGAATAGCCATGGGTGCCAGGCATGCCCCCTCCTATGCCAACCTCTTTATGGGACACTGGGAGGTGTTGAGTGGTCTCCAGGTTGGCATGGGAGGGGGCAGCCTGGCACTATATGGCAGGTATATAGATGATATTATTTTAGTTTGGGAAGGGACACATTCATCACTAGTTTCTTTTATGGAGGAGTTAAATAATAATAATAGAGGGATACCCCTTACATATAATATTAGTAATAATTATGCTCAATTTTTGGATTTGGCTATTTTGGTCTCTGAACAGGGTAAAATAGAGATTACAATATATAAAAAAGAGGTCTCTAGAAACCCATATATTAAATTTGATAGTTGCCATCTACCTAGGTGGCTATGCAGTATACCATATAGTCAGTATCATCATCTAAGGAGAAATTGACGAAGTGGTTATAGACTACGTAATGCGTAGGGTTAGTATAGGAGCAGTGGTCACTGTATTACTTATTGCTTATTCAAGCTATATTTTATTTATTATTGTAAGTACATATGTATGTACCTTTTAATCTTTTTTGTTCTATCTTTTCATTTTTTTGATATAGAATAAATCATTATTTTTATGAATAGAGAGTGATCCAATATATGTGTTCCATCATTATTTTTTGCTAATATAATATATTAGTGTGATACTCCCTATACTTAGTCCCCTAGAGGCTAGAGTTAGCTGTTCACTAGATATAGGGCTATTTGGTTAGATTCTATTTAAGCTGCAGTTTCAGCTGTTGAAGAATCAGTGAGAGTTGCTCTGAGTGATACAGCATATGAATATCGAGGCCTGAGGGACAGTGGACGGAGATACAAAGGAGCCACACAGATAGCTGCACTGGGGGTTATACAGTGGATGCGCTTAAGCTGAGAGGACAGTTGTTGCCTCACCCACATGTGAGTAGAATTGAGCACGTGACAAGGTGTGTACTCGGTGGTGGTCCTCATTAGTGAAACAGTCTACGCTTAGAGCGTGTTCGCCCCTCTGTTTGTTTTTGTTTTAATGGTAAGTGTTACTTTTAATGGTTTTTAACTTAGTCGGGTTAACCCCGTGAATGCTGGTGGGGTAATTCTACTAACTTTTGACACATTTTTCATACTTTGGATGTATTGATATGAGGACTTAGGTTTTGTTTTTACTTTTCTTTATGTTTTTGTGTCGGTTATTTGAAGGTCCGCTAAGGGACTCAAGTCACAAAAACTGGGTCTTAACCTTTCTGTGATCGGATCGTCATGGCTAACGCAGATATTTGAATTACAAATTACGGTGCTTTCATCATTGGCTCTGGGTGAAAAATCCTCTTAATTTTAGCACATGATGGCTTTTTTTTTGCAGGTATTTTTCTCACAGCACAGGCATTTGAATAGCTTATTGTGCTTGAAAAAATGCCGTCAGCAGAAAAAACAGCCGTCGCTAACATTTGCATGAAGCCCTACATTTTTTGAAACAAAAGAATATATGTATCTCAATGGGTTAAAAGTCCCATTTAAATCAATTGAAATGTGTGAGTGTGTATACATCGTGCAGATGTCTTGACCCAGCATTGCTTCAGTTTGCTTTTATATGTATGGCCCATTATATATAATTTTGCTGTCAGTGGAATCATTTGAAAAGTAAACTAGCCTATTTCATGTTATTGTTTTCAATACAGAATGCTTACATGTATGGAAAGAAAAACAAGGGAGTTTATATCAAAGGATTTATAAATTTATAAATTCTATGTAGTCAAAGAAAATTACACACAGTCAATAATATTCTACTTACTCATATTTCATAGAATCCATTTGTGTATGGTTGCAGCCCTGTGTTTTAATTGTACTGACAGATACTCAATTCCAGTAAAACACCGTGACTGTTTGATGACACAGTTGAAAGAAGAAAAGCAGGGAAAAAATATATAAATATATCTATCTGTCTATAGATAGATAGATAGATAGATAGAAAGATAGATAGATATATCAGTGCTGGAGGAGGTGACCAATAATTATGGTCTCTTTTATGGTTCTGTCAATCTGGACAAATGTGAACTACTCAATGTCTCAATACCTCAAGCTGATTTTAGCTCCTTGCTGGAATTGAATCCCTTCAAACAAACTCATAAGCACCTCAAATACCTAGGTATTACCTTACCCCCTCATACTTCCTCCCTATATTCTCTCAACTATGTTCCAGTCTTACACTTGATATCTAGAGACCTAAAGAAGTGGTCTTCGCTCTATTTCTCATGGTTGTGCTTTAAAAATTTGATTAAAATCTTCTATCTGTTCCTGACAGCTCCAATCCATGTCTCCCCAGTCTTGTATATGGTTTGACTAGCCAGGCCAGAATCCCATTGAGGGATTTGGCCTTATGTAGGGGTGCTGGGGACCGCAGTGGTCTTCAAATACCACTATGCAGTCCCATGCAGGTACTGGAACTTATGGTAATGGAAATATGTATACATTTCAAGTAATCGTTTGCCAAAACCTTCATGAAAATATGGGACCCCTGTTTTAGGTTTCTAACAACCTATCACCATGTAGATTATGTTTGTATGTTTTCTTACCTGATTTTGCCATCTTACTCTGGGACCACATCCTCCCCATCCTAGCCATCTTACATCTATCTCTTTCCCTTTTTTCCTACTACTCCTTTCTTCCTCTATTTCCTTACCTCTGCCTAAGCCCTAGCAGTCCACTGGGCCAATATGTGGAGACAGCTCCTACTGACCTACTACTCAGATAAAGTCCTTTAGGCTGGTTATATTTTGTTAGTTGCTTACGAGTCCCAATGCTTGATTGCCCAGACTGCTATTGTTGATGCCTGTTATATCAGGGAGTTCATTGTACCTCTGTTTTTATAACTTTTTTTTTAATTTCGTCTTAATTCTAATAAAAATGTATAAATACAAATCTTAATCTTTATAAAGTTAATTCCTGCTTCTCCCATTTCTGAGAGTAGTAACATTAGATTTTTGCAGATAAAATTGCATATATCTGCCTTAATCATCTTGTCACACTTGATGCAATAGCTGAAACTGGAAGTGGCAGGTTAGAAGGATCAGCTGGATGTGCATTACAATACCAATATTATTCATGAACTAGTGCAAAATAAATAAAATCACATTATCTATATTTTTTATTCTTAAAGATAAAGGAGGGGGTACAGAAAATAAAAGAAGCAGGTGGAAGGGGAGGGAAAATATTCTCTAATAGGCTTCAAAACCAAACCACAGAACATGTGAGCATAATTACATAGATACAAAATAGAATTACTAGGTGAAAGGGTATCTTGTATAAGTAAAATTATACACAATTTGATTACTCCCAGTAATTTAAATGAGAAGGCTTAGCTAAAATATAGATACTAGCATAAAGGAAAGAAAGAAAGAAAGAAAAACGAGATTAGGAAAACAGTAGGAAATGGGGGTGAGGGAAAGCATCCATTACCTGGTCAACAAAACAATCAGTTACTCAGATCAATTCTCTCTTCCAGTAATCTAGTGCGGGCTGTCATGTACCCAAAAAGTATATATGTCAAATTAATATGAAAGGCTCAGTTTTTCTAATGTCAGAATAACTGAGGATGTATTGAGGTTGTCTAATTTGGTTGGAGGAGAGGAGTGATCCCATGTACGGGGATGCACATCTTGGCTGCTTTTAGAGATAGAATTAAACCTTTGTTTTCCTTTTAATTGTATAGTATTTAAGAGTAGGTTGAGACCAATTTAGTAGAAAAAAATGAGCAGTTTTGATTAACATGAGGGCCATATAACAGGGCAATCCAAACCTCCAACATGAAACTGAAAAATTTTAGATGAATTTATAACTTTGCACTATATGAGGAGTTTTCTCCATGTATTCCTGCCCTGCTAAATTGACAGTATAAAAGGAGGTGTCAGTTTTCTGTATGTTGGTCTTTACTTGAGAGAAAAAAGAAAAAGCTGATTAAATGTGTACAGACAGACAAAGAGGGGGATCTGGAGTTGCTTGGCTTAAGGAGTATTGATTGTAATCTTTGTTTTCTGAACAGATGAGGTTCAGAGGGCGCGGGAGTGATTTGCAGACAGTGACAGGGACTAAAAAAATACATTTGATTAATAAGTGATGGTCAGACAAACAGAGTGAGAGCTACAGTGAGATACTTGACACAGATTCCTAAGTTACACATTATTTTCACTCCACCCCCAGACAAAAAAAAGACAAAAACATATTAGTACTGCTGCTGTGCTGTGTTTCCTGTGTTGAGATGGGTGAAAAGTCATGTTTTATTTCACTGAATTTACATGGGAAAAAAAACAACGTGACACTTTTTCTGTGGAAATTCCTGTACTTGGAAAATATATAAAACTTCCTTCTTTTCTCTACCGCCAATGAATTCCCATTGAGAATGATGCCATTTTCCACCAAGGCTGACCACATCAATTCCTGCTGAAATGCTACTGCTGATGTGTGCTGAAGTGGAGAAATCCACAGATGAAAGTAAAAGTTTCAGCAATATAAGTAAAGTAAAAGTGTACAGAAATATAATTACTGAAAATTTCTTGAAGGCCTTTTCTACTTTTTAGACAACATTAACTACCTACTTCTTCAACTGTTGCACAGTTGAAAGGCAACTGTGGTTTGAGATAAACCAGTGGAGTGCAACATATATCAGTTTTTTAGCAGAATGTCAACCATCAATGTTTTGAGAAAAGTGAACAGTGTCCTCATGCTAATCATTAAAGGGATAGTAATGTTTCATAAAAAAAGCAGCTCTAATTAATCATCATAGTATTTGGACCTTGGAGAACTTGTCAGAGTTGTAGTTCAGGAGTAATTCAATGACAAAGTGTCCCCCTCCCGCCACTTTTACTGATGTAACACTCCTCAGCCAAAGCAGAAGGGAGGTGCCCAGGTAGATTGAACAGAGGGACAATCTTCAATTAAGATAAGGGAAAAACCTGAAAAGCTTGTCAAGGGGGGCAGGGCTTTCATTGTTTTCATATAAAGAAGATTGTCCCCTGCTGTTATCTGTCCAGTCTATGGACTGCATTCCACATCTGAGAAGAGATGGCTTACACTAGGTAAAAGGGACGGGAGGGGAAACTTTGCTTGTGAATATCTCTTAAACCATAAAGGTTTGAGAGATAAGACTTATATCGTGTTTTTTTAATGCCTACAAAATAAAATAAAGTTAAAACGAAGTATTACTATCCCTTTAAATGCCTGTAGGAAGGGATCCAGAACTGCTAGAGGAGGTATAGGTGAAGACTTTTGTCCAAATTTATGAGAAAAAGGCAGTGATTTTGCCTTTTTTGGGCTGATACATACTGACCCCCCAGCCTTGTCTGATTGCATTGGTAGCCACAAAACTACACATAATGACAAACAGCCTTCTTCCTCACTAGCCACTGAACCACACACACATTCACCCTATAGCATGGGCATCTGCAGGAATTTTTCCAGTGGGGGGCATAATTTTAATATATATTAACACTGGCTCCAGTGAGTATCTAGAGAAAAATTGTGGATCCACAGATAGATATAGTGAAAAAACACTGTGGTTATTTGTTGGCCATATAAAGAACAAAAGTACATCCAAAATAAAGTCACTGATGGAAAAATATATGTGGGGGTGGATTTATATGTATGGGTATTCATTGTATGTTCCATACAGTATATGGAGTTGGACGCACTGTGTTCTTTACCTTTTTGTATATTTGAAATCTTTTTCAGTCTACTAATAAATTATATATTTTTTTACATCTAGTATATTTTTACTTACAGATATATGGAGAATGAGTGCCTAAATAGGTCCTATACTTTTGTTCTTATATTTATTTTTTTAATTGCACTCAACTTTACTCGCCTCAACTTTATGTATAATAATATGTCTGTGATTGGCTTTTACCGTGTGCGTGTGCGGCCTCACTGCCTGATGCCCCCGATGTTCGATCCCTGATGTCAGCAGAGCCAGAGTACCTGCCACCCCAGAAGTTGCCTCCAAAATGATCAAGCGGGCGGGAACTCTTCTATTTTATAGCTGCACCGCCGCGTGACCAATGTGTTGAGTATCCCTCCTCATATGCGCATATGTCAGGAGAACAGGAAGTCCTGACACATGCAAACTTTCAATGACGGGCTATGCAGCCTGAATAGAGTTAGGGGGAAGCTGAAGAGCACCTGGAGCAGAGCAGGGATGAGATTTCCATCAGACCCCCTCATCCAACTGGGTCCTTTTTAAAAGGCAAGATGAAAATCCAGGGGGGGGGGCAAATACCCCCCCTTGAGGACGCGCATGCCCTGTAGCCTTGTCCCACTGTACTGGTAACCTGTAAGAACCCACTCTAATCAGTCCTGTTCTGCACTTATTACTGGACACACCAACTCCAGAGACTCTGTAATTACCTGCTATCTTGTAAATTCTCATAGACCCATATCTAAGGCTTATATGAATCAGCAGCACTGGAGACCCAGTGAGTATAATGTCTTATTGTTGGTGTTCCAGAGCTGTGTCTTGGCTTGTCTTAATCCTGTTATGACTTTGGACTGTTATCTGACCATTCTTCTGTTTGTTGACTGCTTTAACCAAAGCCTGTTAAATTCTCATTCTTCTGTTTTCTGCCTGCCTTGACCCAAGCCTGTTTAATCAATCTTCTTCTATTGTCTGTCGGCTTTGTCCCAAGCTAGTTCACTAGCTACTATATCCTGGTGCTAAAGCCCATGATCAAGCTGTATGTCATTACTAAACCAGTATCTGTTTTTTTGATGGCTCCTGGTTGACAATGCTCCCTAGCATCTCTTGCTAGCATCTCCCCACCTAGCGATTACAGCTGGTAATTCAGTGTGGGTGCTAATCAACATGGGGCTCTCTGTCCTGGCCCCAACTATTACCAGTAAGCGGCTCACCTTTCTTCTTGTGTTTCTAGTCTCCTGTCCTGATACCTGTCTTGTTTGTTCAAGCCACTTGCAGCTATAACTCATGCTGGCCCAGGAGGACACTGATACCAGTTGAGTCCCTCCTCTACACTGTAGGTCTGTGCCATGTCTGGCCAGTCAGTGTGACATAGCCATAGAGCTAGACTTCTGTGAATCGGTTTGTCCAAATTCAGAATTAGGACGAATAAGGGTCATTCAGCGTCATTCGGGCCGTCCGAAAGGCAAGGGCCATTCATGAAAAAAATGCAGAATCCAAATAGCCCTGGTCTGAAATTTTGTTCTAAATTTTGTAAATTCGGACAACGGCTTTCCGCGCACGTGCACTACTTTCCCTCCCTCTCTAGTCCAATTAGCTTCTTCATTTCATGATGGGGGTCCTCTCTAGTCCAATTATCTTCTTCGGTTCATGATGGGGGTTGGACTAATGACACAGACACCCAGACAGCCTGCATTTCCTGATAGTCCATTGTTGGAGCTCAGAGAGAGAAGAAGCAGAGAGAGAGTGTCCAGAAAAGCGATTTTACTAGCCAGTAGTGTTGAGCGAGCATGCTCGGCCGATGCTCGGATCGGCTCGAGCATCGCTCTGCTCGGCACATGGCGGTACTCGTACGAGTACCGCATGTGCTCGCCCGCCATGTTCGGGTCTCCTCCCCGCACGTTTTGCGGCTGCTGCGCAGCCAATAAACGTGCAGGGAGGCTCTGACATCGGTGTAATGCCAGCAGCCATGTTGGCTGCTGGCATTACACTGATTGGCTGGTCAGAACCCGTGGTCGGGTGCTGTATAGCACCTGACCATCGAGTTCGGCTCAGTCTGAGCCAGGGAGAGCTGAGGATAGGAAGGGAAAGGCAGTGTAGGGAGGAAAAAAAAAATTGTGAAAAAAAAGAACCAAAAGTCCTTTTTAGGACTACTGTGTGTGGGGGCAGCAGGTTATTTTGTGTGGGGGGAAAAAAAAAAAAAAAAAAAAAAAAAAATATTCTGTTTAGTGTGAAAAGTTGCAGATTAGAGCACATTCTGTTTAGTGTGCACAGTTGCAGATTAGAGCACATTCTGTTTAGTGTGCAAAGTTGCAGATTAGAGCACATTCTGTTTAGTGTGCAAAGTTGCAGATTAGAGCACATTCTGTTTAGTGTGCAAAGTTGCAGATTAGAGCACATTCTGTTAAGTCTTCAAACTAAAATATCAAAGTCACATATTCCATTCAGTGTGCGTCGCCGCAGTTTAGCAGCACATTCTGTGTACTGTGCAGAGTTGCAGAATAGGAAGAAATACTGTTAAGTCTTCAAACTAAAATATCAAAGTCACATATTCCATTCAGTGTGCTTCGCCGCAGTTTAGCAGCCTATTCTGTGTACTGTGCAGAGTTGCAGAATAGGAAGAAATACTGTTAAGTCTTCAAACTAAAATATCAAAGTCACATATTCCATTCAGTGTGTTTCACCGCCGTTTAGCAGCCTATTCTGTGTACTCTGTACAGTTGCAGAATAATAAGAAATATTGTTAAGTTTTCAAACTCAAATATTAAAGTCACATATTCCATTCAGTGTGTTTCACCGCCGTTTAGCAGCCTATTCTGTGTACTCTGTACAGTTGCAGAATAATAAGAAATACTGTTAAGTTTTCAAACTCAAATATTAAAGTCACATATTCCATTCAGTGTGTTTCACTGCCGTTTAGCAGCCTATTCTGTGTACTCTGTACAGTTGCAGAATAATAAGAAATACTGTTAAGTTTTCAAACTCAAATATTAAAGTCACATATTCCATTCAGTGTGTTTCACCGCCGTTTAGCAGCCTATTCTGTGTACTCTGTACAGTTGCAGAATAATAAGAAATACTGTTAAGTTTTCAAACTCAAATATTAAAGTCACATATTCCATTCAGTGTGTTTCACCGCCGTTTAGCAGCCTATTCTGTGTACTCTGTACAGTTGCAGAATAATAAGAAATACTGTTAAGTTTTCAAACTCAAATATTAAAGTCACATATTCCATTCAGTGTGTATCACCGCCGTTTAGCAGCCTATTCTGTGTACTCTGTACAGTTGCAGAATAATAAGAAATACTGTTAAGTTTTCAAACTCAAATATTAAAGTCACATATTCCATTCAGTGTGTATCACCGCCGTTTAGCAGCCTATTCTGTGTACTCTGTACAGTTGCAGAATAATAAGAAATACTGTTAAGTTTTCAAACTCAAATATCAAAGTCACATATTCCATTCAGTGTGTTTCGCCGCAGTTTAGCAGCCTATTCTGTGTACTGTGCAGAGTTGCAGAATAATAAGAAATACTGTTAAGTTTTCAAACTCAAATATTAAAGTCACATATTCCATTCAGTGTGTATCACCGCCGTTTAGCAGCCTATTCTGTGTACTCTGCAGAGTTGCAGAATAGTAAGAAATACTGTTAAGTTTTCAAACTCAAATATCAAAGTCACATATTCCATTCAGTGTGTTTCGCCGCAGTTTAGCAGCCTATTCTGTGTACTGTGCAGAGTTGCAGAATAATAAGAAATACTGTTAAGTTTTCAAACTCAAATATTAAAGTCACATATTCCATTCAGTGTGTTTCACCGCCGTTTAGCAGCCTATTCTGTGTACTCTGTACAGTTGCAGAATAATAAGAAATACTGTTAAGTTTTCAAACTCAAATATCAAAGTCACATATTCCATTCAGTGTGTTTCGCCGCAGTTTAGCAGCCTATTCTGTGTACTGTGCAGAGTTGCAGAATAATAAGAAATACTGTTAAGTTTTCAAACTCATATATTAAAGTCACATATTCCATTCAGTGTGTTTCGCCGCAGTTTAGCAGCCTATTCTGTGTACTGTGCAGAGTTGCAGAATAGGAAGAAATACTGTTAAGTCTTCAAACTAAAATATCAAAGTCACATATTCCATTCAGTGTGTTTCACCGCCGTTTAGCAGCCTATTCTGTGTACTCTGTACAGTTGCAGAATAATAAGAAATACTGTTAAGTTTTCAAACTCAAATATCAAAGTCACATATTCCATTCAGTGTGTTTCGCCGCAGTTTAGCAGCCTATTCTGTGTACTCTGCAGAGTTGCAGAATAGTAAGAAATACTGTTAAGTTTTCAAACTCAAATATTAAAGTCACATATTCTGTGTAAGATGAAGAAGGCGGGTAAAAAGGGACGGGGAAGTGGACGTGATCCTGAAAGTTCAGGGCGCGGGTCAGGACGCGGAGAAACTGTGCCTGGTGCCAGAGCACAAGAAAGAAAGACATCCACCATACCTAGCTTCATGTCTAATTTTACAGGGCGTCGCAGGACATCACTCTCGAGGTCCGACCACTGCGAACAGGTGGTCGGTTGGATGACAGCTGATACTGCTTCCAGTCGGTTAAGCACCACCCTGTCTTCCACCAAGTCCACTCTCAGTAGCCAAGAGTCTGGTCAACATAATCCTCACTCTGATCATCCTTCCTCCCACCATACACGGTCTGGTCAAAGAAGTGATCCCACACTGGGATATAGTGAGGAGCTCGTCTCATCACCAATCCTTCATTTGACCCTCTCTCCAAGCACGCTGGCAGAGGAACATGACATCTTGTGCCCTGATTCACAACCTCTAGAGGCTACCCAATCACAAGAAGATGACAGATGTGAACGGCATTTAAGGTCAAAGGAAGTAGTGGATGATGATGATGATGATGATGAGACACAGTTGCCATTAAATCAACCACTATTTCCGTCTCAAGACCTTGTTGAGGAGAATGTTATACAGTTGTCAATGACTGAGTATGTGGTGGGATCAAGACTTGAGGAGGATGATCAGAGTGAGGAAGTGGAGGAGGACTTGGTGGACGATGAGGTGACTGA
The DNA here is from genome assembly GCA_037306005.1 of Rhinophrynus dorsalis. Taxonomy (NCBI): domain Eukaryota; kingdom Metazoa; phylum Chordata; class Amphibia; order Anura; family Rhinophrynidae; genus Rhinophrynus; species Rhinophrynus dorsalis. Next base: position 82,815,144 of record CM074721.1, read on the forward strand.
CCCCACCTGGGAAGGTGTAGAGCCGAGCGATGACAGCAGTCCTGAGGGTGAGCCATCTGCAGCACCGCAACAGGCTGGAAGAGGCAGTGGTGTGGCTACAGAAAGAAGGCGGACCGCACCAAACCGGCCCGCAAATGTTCCACGGAGCACCCCCTTGCGTAAATCTACCTTGCCAAGGGGTAGGTGTTCCGCGGTATGGCGTTTTTTTAAGGAAAGTGTGGACGACAAAAGAATTGTAGTTTGCAACCTGTGCCACACAAGAATGAGCCGAGGCATGAACACTAGAAACCTCACCACCACCAGCATGATCCGACACATGGCATCCAAGCACCGTAGTAAGTGGGAGGAACGCCTGGATCGCCCATCTGTGTCTGCAGGCCACACCACTGCCTCCTCTTCCCCTGTTTTCGGTGCCGGCCAATCGCCTGTCGAAGGCGCAGGCCCGCATACCTCCCGCCCTGCACCTGTAGCATCTGAAGCACCATCAGCGACCACATCCACTTCCCTGTCCCAGCACAGCGTCCAAATGTCATTACCCCAGGCATTTGAGCGCAAGAGAAAGTACCCAGCCACCCACCCACAGGCCATAGCACTAACCTCACACCTTTCAAAATTACTGGCCATCGAAATGCTGCCATTTAGGCTTGTGGACACTGAGTCCTTCCGCAGCCTGATGGCAGCAGCTGTCCCTCGGTACGCGGTCCCCAGCCGCCACTACTTTTCCCGGTGTGCCATCCCCGCATTACACCACCATGTGTCCCGTAACATCACCCGTGCCCTGACCAACGCAGTTACTGGGAAGGTCCACTTAACGACTGACACATGGACAAGTGCTTGTGGCCAGGGACGCTACATTTCCCTGACGGCACACTGGGTGAATGTCGTGGAGGCTGGGAGCGACTCGGACCCTGGGATGGCACGGGTGCTACCCACGCCGAGGATTGCGGGCCCTACCTCCATCAGGGTTTCCACCAGCACCTACGTTATTGGCTCCTCCTCCTCCGTTTCCACCTCCGAATTCTCTACACACAGCGCCACTCCCCCATCAGCCAGTAGCTGGAAGCAGTGTAGCACTGCAGTGGGGAAGCGTCAACAGGCCGTGCTGAAGCTGATCTGCCTTGGGGACAAACAGCACACGGCCTCAGAGCTGTTGCAGGGGATTAGTCACCAGACCGAGCAGTGGCTCTCGCCACTCAACCTGCAAGCAGGCATGGTTGTGTGTGATAATGGGCGTAACTTGGTGGCGGCTTTGGAGCTCGGCAAGCTCACACACGTACCATGCCTAGCGCATGTATTTAATTTAGTGGTTCAGCGATTTCTAAAAACCTACCCCAATGTGCATGATCTCTTGACCAAGGTGCGCCGCGTGTGTGCACATTTCCGTAAGTCATCTACAGCTTCGGCCGGCCTGTTGAAGCTGCAGCAGCGCTTACAATTGCCAGCTCACCGGCTGCTGTGTGACGTGAGCACGCGCTGGAACTCCACCTTCCACATGTTGGCCCGGCTTTGTGAGCAGCAGAGGGCAGTAGTGGAGTACCAGCTGTTACACGGTCGTCGCCTCTCCGTTCAACTTCCTGTAATCAGAAGTGAGGAGTGGGAATGGATGTCAGACCTCTGCGAGGTTTTACGCAATTTTGAGGAATCGACACAGATGGTGAGCGGCGATAACGCTATTATCAGTGTAACCATCCCACTTCTGTGTCTACTGAAACGCTCGCTGCTCACAATTAAAACCGACGCTTTGCATGTGGAAGAGGTGGAAATGGGGGAGGAAGAGCTTACACAAGGTGATAGCCAGAGCACCCTCACTTCGTCTTCTCAGCGACAATTGGAGGAGGCGGAGGAGGAGGAGGAGGAGGAGGAGGAAGACACGGTTGCCTCCGCTACAGAGGGTAGCCATGGAACTTTAGTTCCATCTCTTCAGCGTGGGTGGGCAGAAGAGGAGGAAGAGGATGAGGATATTGAGAGTCATCCTCCTGGTGAGGACAGCGAAATCTTGACTGTTGGTACTCTGGCACACATGGCTGACTTTATGTTAGGCTGCCTTTCCCGTGACCCACGCGTTGTACGCATTTTAGACAACACGGATTACTGGGTGTTCACCCTTCTGGACCCCCGCTACAAAGAGAATTTCTCATCTCTCATTCCTCCGGTGGAGAGGACAAGCAAAATGTTGCAATACCAGAAGGTTCTTGTCGAAAAATTGCTCCAAAATTTTCCATCTGACAACGCTGGCGGCAGAGTACGTGCTACCTTGGCCAACCGAGAAGGGGAGAAAAGGGGAGCACACAGCAGTTCCGAGAAAGGCAGGGCAACACTCTCCAAGGCGTGGGACACCTTCATGACACCCCGCCAGCACCCTCACCCTGATGCGCAGCCTAGTGTCACAAGGAGGGAAAAGTTTTGGAAGATGGTGAAGGAGTACGTAGCAGACCGTGTCAGCGTCCTCAATGATCCCTCTGTGCCTTACAACTACTGGGTGTCCAAGCTGGACACGTGGTATGAACTGGCACTCTACGCCTTGGAGGTGCTGGCCTGCCCTGCCGCCAGCGTTCTGTCTGAGCGGGTATTTAGTGCTGCTGGTGGCATCATAACAGATAAGCGTATCCGCCTTTCCACCGACAATGCTGATAGGTTGACACTTATAAAAATGAACAAGGCCTGGATTTCCCCTGACTTCTCCACTCCACTGGAGGAAAGCCCCGGGGGAACATAAACTCACTTTATATATGTTATTTACAATGTATTCCCATTCACCCCTTCCACCCAAAAAACGGGTATATGGTTGACTCTTAATCTTCTCATCCTCCTCCTCCTCTTCCATATGCCCTGTACTATAATTTTTATATAGGGCCAGCTCACCAGCGGGCCCTGTGATATAATTTTTATATAGGGCCAGCTCACCAGCGGGCCCTGTGATATAATTTTTATATAGGGTCAGCTCACCAGCGGGCCCTGTTTGCCAATTTTTATATAGGTCAGCTCACCAGCGGGCCTTCTCATATAATGTTTTATTGGGTCAGCTCTCTAGCGGGCCCTCTCATATAATGTTTTATAGCGTCAGCTCACTAGCGGGCCTTCGCATATAATGTTTAGGATGGTCAGCTCTGCAGCAGACCCTCACCCATAATGTTTTAGATGGTCAGCTCAGCGCACGTTTCCCTCTTAATCATGGCCTCAGTTCAATAAAATCAAGGAAATTTTTGGGAGAATTTGCCTCTGTGCACGTTTCCCTCTTAATCATGGCCTCAGTTCTGAAAATCAAGGAAATTTTTGGGAGAATTTGCCTCTGCGCACGTTTCCCTCTTAATCATGGCCTCACTTCCGAAAATCAAGGAAATTTTTGGGATAATTTGCAGATGATATACAAGTAAATATACAGCAAATATTGTTTGGTAACAATTTTTCGCCTAAAGTCGTTTTTATTTTCCTTTTTGTGTGTTTTATGGTCAGTCTGTAAAAATGGCGTACTACGGGCGAAAGATCGTTCCCAGCAGCGATGTTGGAGTCCAAGATGCATCCAGACATCCTCCCTATGCTGTCCCTGAACCATTTCTGTGGTGTTTCCATCCTTTTCTGCCCTTTTCCTATGGACCAGGCACCCTCCCCTCATCAGAGCAGGGGGTGCCTGGTGTAATGCTCGAGTCCTCCCATTGACTTCAATGGGGCTCGGGTGTTCGGCCGAGCACTCGAGCCTCAGGGGGTGCTCGGTCAGAGCACCCGAACACCCGAGCATTGGGGTGCTCGCTCATCACTACTAGCCAGTCTCCAGTCTAGTGCCAGTCTAGGTCCTTATTGCCACTGTCAGAAGCTGTTTTTTTTTGTTTGTTTTTTTAAGTTACACAGCCAGTTTGACAGTTGTTGTGTAGGCAGGCATCCTGCATTAGTGCCTTATTGCCTCTGCAAGTAATTTTTGTTCCTGTTGAAAATAAAAATATTAGGAATTTGTGCAAATAATAATTTTCAGAGTGACACAGCCAGTCTGACAGTTGTCGTGTGGCCAGGCAGGCAGCTCTAGTGCTTTATTGCCGCTGCAAGTAAATTCTGTTCCTGTTGAAAATAAAAATATTAGGAATTTGTGTAAATAATAATTTTCAGAGTGACACAGCCAGCCTGACAGTTGTGTAGGCAGGCATCCAGCATTAGTGCCTTATTGCCACTGCATGTCAGTTTTGTTCCTGTTGAAAATAAAAATATTAGGTATTTGAGTAAATAATAATTTTCAGAGTGACACAGCCAGTCTGACAGTTGTCATGTGGCCAGGTTTTAAAGTTTTAAAATTATTATAGTACACTACCTACCTATGTGTAATAGATTTGAGTTCTAGTGAACAACCTGATGTTCCTCATCCTGGTACCAGCTGCAGTGACCCAGCAACCACCAACACCACCACAGTGCTGTTGCTTTCAAGAATAGCTAGCAGCAGCAGGTATCTAAAAAAGAGCACTGTCAGTAGTACTAGTACTAGTAATAAATGTCATAGTCAGACTCAGCAGCAGCACTCCAAACCAAAAAAAAAAAGAAATAATAACGGAACTGCAGATCTTCTACCTCTACTAGAAGGGTAGAGAGAGGTCCAGGTCCTCCTCTGAGACCATGAAGCAGTCAGTATCTGTTTCTTGTCAGCTGTTTCGTGATGATCCCCCCAGAACCACCTGCACAATGACTAGTTCCACTGCCAGTTTTGTCACCACCTCCACTTCAGACAGTTCTACTGGGGACACCTAGCGTGTTTAACACTACTGGTCGGAAACTGCAGGCAGTATCAACGCAGGATTTTTATAGCGAATGTCTGTCTAAGCAGACCAAAAGGAAATTATTGCAGTATTTGGAGAAAATGTCTCCTGTCACCACTGACACTGCCACTGAGAGCATATATTCTCCAAAAAATGTTATTGAGGGAGATAATTTACCATTTCCCAGTAGCCACCAGGCAGAAGAGGGAATTCAGCAGGTCTCCCCAAAATCTGCTGCTGATGATTTTTCTTCCTGTCCAAACCTACAAGAGGTAGAAGAAGAATATGAGGGACCTAGGCCTCCTGAGCTTGATTTTTCCACTGAGCTTGATTTTTCCCCTGTTGCCCATAGTACTCCTTCTGTTTCTCCAGCTACAATTGTGTCTTCTATTGAAAACTCAACACCTGCCTCTCCAGTTCCAATTGAGTCTCCCAGGCAGGTAGTAGCTGCTAGTGTCTCCGCCACCACTGTTACTCCACTATCCTCCTCAAATCCCAGTCCCAACAGCCATGCTGCCACGTCTAGTTCTACTAGTACCCCTGTAAAGTACTTGGAACTAAGAAGCATAGTGAGGTTGCTCCAGCATGTGAAGATCAAGAAAGTGTCTCCTCAGTTTCTTCTCCTACACCACCTTCCATTTCAACTGGCAGAGTCATCCATCGCTCCAAAGCGTGGGAGCATTTTGTGACACTTGCCGATGGTCGGATAGTGAAATGCAAATTGTTTGGCAGGGAAGTCAGCCATTGGAGGTTGTTGGGTCATCTAACCACCTGGATGAACCAACACCACTAGTCAGTGTTGATAAGAGCAGAAAGTGGCCCTACTACATATACCAGTGTCACACTCACCACCAGTACGCAGGAGAAAGGGCAGAGGGATCATGCCACATCTGCTCCTAGTAAGAGCAGACAGTCACAGCCCATCCCAAAATCAATGCAGTCCACACTGGAAGATTTTGGTGAGTTTTAGTCAATGTGGATGTGCAGACAGCAGTCGCGAAAAATTACAAGCCTCACTGCACAGCTCATAGCCATTGGCGGTGCTACTTTTAATTTGGTGGACGGGGAGCCCTTCCAGCAACTTATGGAGGCTGTCTCACCCCTATATTAAATTATATCCCGCACCACATTTAGTCGAACTATAGTGCCCTCACTGTACCGGTCATGAATTGGGCTTTTGAAGGACCTGCTAGGAAAGGCTAGTAGTCAGTCAGTGCACTTTACCACTGATTTATGGAGTGCTCAAAGTGGCCAGCATGGCTTCCTGTCATTGACAGCACATTGGTGGCAACCTAGTGTGTTGCAAGACACATCATTACTAATACCAACAACAAGTTCAGGTGCAGTAGCCAAGCAGGAGCACCAATCTTTCCTCCTCCATGCTGAGGTAATGGATCAGCAGCACACCTCAGATAACATTCGCAAAGCTCTGCAGAACATGGTGGCGCAGTGGCTAGGGGAACAGGCAGGCACACAGGCACAAATGGGGTTAGTGGTTACTGATGGTGCAGCTAACATGACAAAGGCTCTCCGGGATGGCAGATTTGTGGGTGTGCACTGCTCAGTGCATGTCCTGCATATTGTAGTTAAGGCTGCTCTGGAGGATGGCAATACCACTGGAAGGTGGTAAAGACTTATGGAGTCGTGTCGACAAATTGCTAGCCACTTCCATCATAGCTTCAAAGATAGCCAGCTCCTCAGGGAGGAACAAAAAAAGATGTAAAAAAAGAAAATTTTAAACCACTCAATACAAACATATGTATACCGCTATATGTTGGAATTAACCAAGTGTGTGCAAAAATAGGGAAAACTTCATTCACCTTGGTCTTACAAGCCATGTATCTGTGTACATAATATTGCTCCAATAACAGTAATGGGAGGACGACTTCAGGAACTCCACTCCTTGATCCATAGAACAGCAAAATAAGAAATCCGCACTCCAATTGGAATATCCTTTGATGAAAAATCACAGATTTTATTCAAAAGTTTAAAAGCTTGGGAAAAAAATGAGACTAACAAACATAAACTTCACCCCATCTGCACCAGTGTCCTGCAGTTTGCTGCTGTCTACATCTCCAGTGTTGCTGTCATCCAGAGTCTGCCCTGCACCAGTCATCCTCAGTTTTGTAATCTCTTCTAAAAAAAGTCTGTGGTATCTGTCTACTGAGACCTTCACTAGTGTTCTACAGCTGCTGGATACATCTACAGTGTTCCAGTCATCCTGAGTCTGCCCTGCAAAAGTCATCCTCAGTCTTCCTTCTTCCTTTGAATTTAATTTATTTGTTCATTCATGCTTGTAACTAGCTAGTTACATCCATACTTCATCAACTTCATCCATAGTAGCATAAGCCTAAAGCTCCACCTTACCCCGTTTCACTGTCTTCATTTAGACCCTGAAAATGGTTCCATTTTTTTTTATTTATTTAATTTAAATTTTTAATTGTATATTTTACAGTATTTTAAATTCGGCCGGATAATTCAGACTTTTGTCGAATTTCACCTGCGTTGAATAGGTCCGGGCCGAAATGCGGATGCTCAGAATGAGAAAAAAAATTAGCCCGAAATCGAATTTTACTGAATTTTTTTGTTTTTTGCTGTGCACAAGTCTACATAGAACCACACAGACTGACCTCTGATTTCCAGTCTTGTCCCATATACTGCTAGCCACAAAATCATACATAGTGAGTCTGACCCTCCTGTCTAGACTTCTCAGGAACAGAAGAAAACTGGAAAGGTTTTCACATAAAATTCCTTGCTGTTAATGGAAAGGCAAAAATATAATGGCGTTTCTGTGAAAAAATCAGAAAATTGTGTGTTTCCTGTAAATATCCTATGGGAAAAAAATTGACTTCTTCCTATACCTAGTGTTATTGTTATTGATTAAAATATCCCACTGTCTGAGACATCTACAACACTACTATGTGCCCCTTGGCCGCATACACTTTTAGGAGTGTTTATATTGCTGCTAGTAATTGTGTTTCTTGTGAGCTGCTGATGTGCCTCCCAATCAGAACTGTGGTTGTGTTTCACAGGGTATCTCAATGAGGATGTATAGAGATGTGATCCTGCTTTACCCCTGCTTGGCATAATTTTAACAGACAACACATAGTAACATGTTTAACTTTAGGATTGTTAGTGAAGTGTCTCCATACTGGAGATTTAATATAGTGAGGGGTCCCTGATGGACAACTACTACTATAACTACTACTACAATATCTAGATACAGCAATAATACTAGAAGTAAGTATCAGCTGCTGTTCTTTGTCGATACTGCTGCTTGATCACTTTAAAGGGATAGTAATGTTTCATAATAAAAGCAGCTCTAATTAATCATCATAGTATTTGGACTTTGGAGATTGTTATTTCAATTCTGTCAGAGTTGTAGTTCAAGAGTACTTTAATGACAAAGTGTCCCCCTCCCGCCCCTTCTACTGATGTAACACTGTTCAGCCAGAGCAGAAGGGAGGTGCCCAGGTAGACTGCAGAGAGGGACAATCTTCAATTAAGATAAGGGAAAAAAGCTAAAAAGCTTTCAAGGGGGGCAGGGCTTTCATTGTTCTGATAGGAAGAATATTGTTCCTTGCTGTTATCTGTCTGGTCTATGGACTGCATTCCACATCTGAGAAGAGATTGCTTACACTAGGTAAAAGGGGCAGGAGGGGGAAACTTTTCTTGTGAATACCTGTCAAACCATAAAGGTTTGAGAGATAAGACTTCTATCGTTCTTCATGTTTTTTTAATGCCTACAAAATAAAATAAAGATAAAACGAAGTATTACTATCCCTTTAAAAAATGTCTCCACAAAGGACCTTTATAGTGTGTGGGAAAGAATTGAGATCTTTTCTTATATGTGGTATGTATTATTTTTGATATCTCTTTTTTATTGATATATTCTCCAGTGTCTTCCTCATCCATTAGGGATTGTAGGTTCAAAAGGCTATTTAGGTCCTCTTCTATTTGGAGGTTTGTCTCTTTCAATGTAAAATATAAATTAAACATGAATTCACACCTAAGTTAATCTCTGATGAAGTGACAGAGTCATGAAACACGTAGAGAATGGTGTATTATTTTATTATTTTATTTAAAGTGATAGTAATGTTTCACATGAACAGCAGCTACAATTAATTTTCATAGTATTTGAGCCATAGAGAATGTTATTTCAATACTGTCAGGGTTCTAGTTCAAGAGTAGTTTAATGATAAAGTATCCCCCTCCCACCCCCTTTTGCCTAGTGTAAGCCACCTTCCCTCAGATGTAGAATCTGGTCTCTTGACCAGACAGATCACAGCAAGGGACAATCTTCTTACTGTGAGCATAAAGAAAAACCTGCCCCCCTTGACAGATTTTTACATTTTTTCCTTATGCTCACTGACGATTGTCCCTCTCTGTGATCCATTCAGACAGTCTTGCTGTTCTTAGGTGAGCAGTGTTATAACAGAAAAAGGGGCAGGAGGGGGATATTTTATCATTCAATTACTGTGGAACTACAACTCTGACATTATTAAAATAATACTCTCCATGGCTCAAATACTATGAAGATCAATTGGAGCTGCTGTTTTTGTGAAACATTACTATCCCTTTATGCAGATTTTTGTACTGTATATATTTTTTTCTTATTTTATTTATATCCTAAGATTTTTAAATTCATTTAATAAAATCTTGTGTTTGGTGTTTATTCCAGGTGAACAAGGTGGTTTTTCCAGGTTACCTCTATATTAAGGCTGATCTTTCTGTGACATCTGGTAAGTGGAGTTCATTTGGAGTGGGGATACCCATTTTATAAGTGGCATATGAGGCCAGCAGGACATCTGAGAATGTTGGGGGAATACTTGGAAACTCATAGCCCATGCCTTAATGGCATTATCCTGATTGAACATTCAGATTGATGTCTGATATTGATATGCTCGATTACATCTGTCATTGAGTGAGTACAAGCACATTAGATAGGAACCATGCAAAGTTTATAACAGATGCTACTCTTAAAGGCATTTTGCTCTCTTTTATCTTTTTTAGCATTTTGTTTGGTCTGTGGAGGTGCAACTGTGGACTCTTGAAAATAAGCAGCAGCCCTAAAGAAAGGATAAGACAGTTCAAGTTCCAAAGACTATATCAATATGTTCCCTATGATATTGAATTGGCCTATGCAGTGGGACTTAAGCGCATTTATTTTGTTTGTTTCATAAATTGACACTGCATGTTATACATTAGTATACACATGAAAAAAACACAGATGAGTGTAAAAACTAGAGTTTTCACTAGAGTTTTCAGCAGAAGATGGGGAGTGATGACTTTTCCATGTTTTAATTTTGAGGCAAAATGTCTTGACTAACCCTAGTCATTTGCAACTAAATGTATACTACAGACATGTTGAAGCTAACAATGCTGTTAAGTACTTTATAGTAAAAAAGAACACTACTATGGTTCATTATGTAGGGGAGGAAGATAATTTGGTAGTATAGGATTATGATACTGACCTAATTTTTATTGATTATGGTTATTTAGAACATGTCCCTCCACTATCAGAATTCCTGTTTATAGACTCTTTGAACAACTAAAAAGTCTAGATGAATAAACAAGCCTAAAATACATAATCATTGTTGTTATCATCATTACCATCCCTCCTACGTTCAAGCCCCACCGAGTCACACTTATTATTACTGACTAAATTTCAACACAGGTCAATAGGGCTGGGCTAATGTTGTCGCCGTGTTCCTGAGAGAGATTTGGCGAAAAGCACATTGTTAACTAGTGGTTAAAATTTGCGCATCTTTTGCCCATTGGCCAAAATCTTTCACCAGACTAGCGGTCAAGGGAGCCCACACCATTCCTTTGGCTCTGGGAGTCCCCTTCCCTTCACTACAGTGTCCAAGTTGAACATGATCCTTAAGAGGCCAGAAATGGTGTCGGGGGAGAGCAGGCTCAGAATTAATACCCTCACCATGCCTGTTGCTACTGCTGCTAGTGCTAGTCTGCCTTTTTCTTCAGGTCAAAAGGAAATGGCAAGTGTGACATTGCTGTCACATTGCTTGTCACCTCTTCCAAGCAGCAGAGAGATGTCTGGAATAGAGCAGCAGCAACAACAGCATGTAGGGACTAGTGGTGGTGATGATGATGATGGAGAAGCTGGGGTAGAATAGACATTGATGGCCTTTTTAGCAGAAACTGAGAAGGAGACAGGGATGAGGATGGGCATCACCACCACCACCACTAGCAATGACATTTTGGAATTAGTGGAATTTGCAACTGCTCTAATTCCTTCTGATGCGTAAATACAAGGGCAGCAGGATGCTGAGGAGCAGGCTAGTGTGCCACAAACCATCGTGGACACAGTGGGGATGGGGTCAACAAGTGATGTGGGACTAGGACAGGTTCCACTTGCCAGCAGTAGCAATACTCCTGATCCTAGTTACAGTGCTGAATCAGAGGCAGAAGCAGAAACAGCAGCAACATTATCTGCTGCCACAGACAATGAAGGGGAATGTGAAGGACGAGAAGAATGAGGCCATTCTTCTACATCTGTTCCCTTCCCCCTGAAGTTATCATGGGTGTGGGACTATTTTTCTGTTGGGGCAGGCACAGTGCAGTCATCAGTAGTGGCACTGTGCACAATTTGTGACAAGTGCATGAAAAGAAGAAAGGAGGGAACACACCATGGCACAAGCACCCTGTTATCACACATGAAACACAGACACCATGACATTTACGTCAAACATGTTAAAGAAAAAACACCCACCACAGAAATCATGCACTGCTTTTGCTGTCCCTGACTCTGTAGAAAGGCAACAAGGGGCGAGGCGGAGATCAAAGAGGAGGAGGAATAGAACAACCCAGGTGGAGCCTGGAAGTTCCATGACGAGTGAAACAACTTCTGCCAATCCACCTCATTCATTACCTCCCCCGCCAAATGATAGCCATTCTGTTGATGATAGGATTTGGCAGTTTGTCTCTACCCATCCTGTCTTTATCACTTTACATACAAATTTCTTATTTTATTTTATAGATTTTTTTTTTTTATTAACTGTCCCCCAATAGCAGTCAAGAACCCCCCCAAAAAAAAATTCCCTGTCCAAATGATTCATTCATTCACCAAAACAGGCACCCTCCTCAGACCCCTTTATACCATGTCTTATGGTTTTTATTTTATTTAGGATTTCTTTTTTAGTAAGTGCCCACCAATCCCAGTAATCAACCCCCCCAAAAATCATCCCTTGTTCAACTGATTCTTTCCCCACACCCCACCAACACAGGCACCCTCATGCCCCTTTTATACTATGCCTTTGGGAAATAAAGTAATATTGCTATGTGTTGTGTGTAACTCCTATGTTCCCTTGATTTCAATGGAATGAGCTATGTAAAAAAAGCAGAAAAAAGTGGAAAATCAGCACTTTTCGCTGGAATTTTTTTGCCAAGCAGAAAGTGACATTTTTCGCCGATTTCAGTTTGAGGCGGAAATTTTCGCCCATCCCTACAGGTCAACATCAACAATAATAAATAGTAATCCCTCAGAAACTACTCAGTCTATGATATTTTTAATGATCCGGATGTGTTATCCTTGTAAAAAATATATTAGGAGGGGGAAAGCAGGATCACATCTAGACAAAGCCTCATTGAGATCCCATTTGAAGCACAACCACATATCTGATTGGGAAATAAACTAGCAGAACTTCTGAGGTTCCATGACTAGCATTAGTAGATGTACCAGTACTTCTAAAGTTTTATGAGGCAGAGGGGGACATTAGACTAGTGTCGTAAATGTCTCAGGGAGAGTGACATCATTTTCCTCAGTACAATGACACCCCTGTCTCCTACTGCTGTTGTGCAAATGCAAAACACATAGGAGGAAGACTCTGAGACTTGGTTAGTTTGATGTGATATGAGACTGTCACGGTTTTTTGATGAACACAGAACAGCTTGGTAAGGTTAAAATGACTTTATTAAAATAAAGATCACACACGTAGTCAGGACTATTGGCCCACACAAACAGAGCAGAAATACATGCAGATATATACAGTAATAGCAAGCCAGTAATAGCAATGTATGTGTGAGAGATGACAATCTCTGGCAACAGAGTTTCTGGCTTAATCTTAACAGGCAGCAGGCAACACAGTCCGAGGACTGACCACAGGACCTTGATGGCAGATGGTCCAGGAGGAAGTGACTGGCACAACCCAGAGATGCAAGGCAACTCTGCTGGCACAACCCAGATGCCTGGGAGGCACAGAACCCAGAGGAGCGAGGCTAGACTACTGGCACAACTCAGACGCCTGGGAGGCACAGAACCCAAAGGAGCGAGGCAACACTGACCCTGGCACTGGATGCCAACGGACCAAAATAACTCTCCTGAGCAAAACCCTAGAAAGCTAGGGGTGGATCACAACACAGTGTAATTATATATATATAGGTAGGCAACCAGTGTCCCCTCTACTGACGATGGTACAATGCAATGCTGGCTCTTGAGCCCAAGGCTACTGCAGATAGGAATATGCACAACCCTACCTGGGCTGTCCAGGCACGCAAGGGTCAGTTGGTAATACCCTGTGATATACTGCAACTCCCCAAGGGAGTGAGCCCAGTGCTGTATGGAGGTGGACACAGAGAGATCAGAGTAACACAGTCAGTGCTATGAACACTGTACCGGTACTTCGCGTGTGCACACCGCCAACGGCGGTATGGAGAGTAGCTACAGCATGAATGCTTAGTTCACGGTCGACAGAGTAATAGCGCCACTTGGCGCAACCGACTAGCATAACGGCAAGCCACCAAAGAATAGCAGGAGCAATACGGAGGTCACCAGGCCGTAGGCTACATATGGAAGGCAACAGTGTGTCACTCTGCTAGACACAGAATAAACTCGCAGCCAGGAATGGTCAGAAATGGAGTGGGTTCTAAGTCAGATACAGTCGGTAACGGAAGCGGGTCCTCAGCCAGATATGATCAGCAACGGAGCGGGTTCTCAGCCAGAAAGAGCCAGTAACAGAAGCGGGTCCTCAGCCAGATATGGTGAGCAACGGAGTGGGTTCTCAGCCAGATACAGTCAGCAACGGAGCAATCGAAGTACAGCAAACTCAGGAACGTCGTCAGGCAGACCAGGTCATACATGATCAGCAATAATGGAGCAAAAGTCAGGAACTAGTACACCACAAAAGGGCACCATAGTGTAGACATGACAGAGGTTATACAGGCTATGACTGGGCGGCGACAAGGATACTGGCCAATCAGACAGGAAATATGGAAATAGACAGTCAGAATGTCGCCGCCTGCAGCCAGGAGCACGGGCACCGTGATAGAGTCAAAGTGTACCTACAAGTGACACACTGCCCCCACCACCTCCAAAACAACTATTCATTTTGTTAAAACAATTAAGGTACACAGAGGATGAGATTTATAAAAGTGGAATTAATGGAAAAGAAGCATTAAAATGGCCTTAAGATTGTCACTGGTAGTTATAAAAGGATTAAGGACAGTTTAGGAGAACAGAATTCTGTGTAGTATGTTTTGTTTATAAAATGGTGTAAGGAAGTTTGTAAAAAAATGGCACAGTGAATTTATAAAGAAATGTCGCTATTTGTGAACAATTTAGTGGCAGAATTTTCACCCAATATGTAAGATCATGTCTACCCTGTTCTTATTCTTTACCACATGTATAAATATAACTAGAATACTTTATAAATACCAACACTCATAAAAAGGAATAACTACATTTTAAGGATCCATTCACAAAAACGAACAAGAGCACTATTTACAAATCCCACCACAGGTCTTCTATGTGCTGCAAACTCACACTTACTGAGTTGTTAGAAGCAAAAAATTGCACAAAAATAATCCAAATGAATGCTTGTGGAACAGCAAACTTGCCCAAATGTTCACATTCCGCCTTATTCTATTGCAAGAAACAGATGTTTGAAAGAACTGGAGGGAGATGCACTTAAAGTGGAGATGAGTGTGACATCACTGCTCCAATTCCTGTGGTATTCTATGAAGCCCATGCACTACGATTTCTCAAGAGAGATCTTAGTGCATAGGCTCCATAGTATAACACAGGAATTGGAGAAGTGATATCACCGGCAAAAGTCATCTCCACATTATCACCTCTTCATAACACCTTATTGCATAACCACTCATATGTCATGTGTCGAACCACACTGGCAAATCCTAAACCACAGTAATATTTCAAGAACGAATGTGTCTGAGTTGTACAAGTAGGTGGTTATTGTCATGCAGGCAAAGGGCCGAAAACAGCATCTAGCAAGAAAGTTCCCTTGACCACAGATATATGGACAAGTGTCCAGAGTACAGACTATATACACAGACAGTACGTACACAGACAGCATACAGAGTACTAAAACCTCACAGCATGGTGAGACGTTCCAGGTTTTTATAGTTTTGCAGTAGCAACTCTGAAATTTTCTATTTACTTAAATTTCTACAAAAAAAAAAAAATAATCCTGTGCTAATTTCTGCAAAAAGAAAATATGATTCTTTTTCCATCCCTAGTGTATGGTGTCATCCAGTCAGAGTACATGAGTCTGAATTCTACTGTGTCTTCAATAGAGCAGGAAGAGAAGTGTGTGAGTATCATTACTTCCCTATAGCTGCTGAAAAATTGCACAGGCAATTTCATGTATCCTAACTTATAATGCATTATGAAATATATTATATATAAATCTGTGAAAAATGCAGCATGCACTGTAATATACAATTATACTTTATTATTTTAGTTTTGATTTCTCATTTTCTTATGATCCAGAATTATTTTATTTGTATCCTAATAGTGCATTATACTACAGATCTTTATTTTGTGTTATATATTTACGTTAACTATTTGCTAAATTAATTTATTGTCAATCAGTTTTGATTTTTCACATTTACCATCAAGCCACCAACAAATATAAAGTCAACTCATTACTAATTATACCCACTTGAGAAAGTGCTAAACATAAATAAATACACAATGTGGGTTTGGAGGCAGCCTGATAATTGTTCCCACAGAGCAAATTTAGCTATTGAGCCAAGAAACACATTATGATAATGAAAAGGAAGTTGAACTTTGTATAAACTGCTTTTGAAACCTAAAATCCCATATTAGGAAACCACATTGAATATAATGTGGATAGATGTGGAGATTGTGCATATCCAATTGCTTTAGTTCCTTTTTATGGAAAGCTGCCCAATCTGCACTCTACTAAATAGTCTACAAAGAACATATGAACATGGACTATTGTTAAATAATAGCAGAGTTTGGCTAATGAGAATTCATCTAGAGAATAGTTTTTTCATTTACTGCTTAGATCAGGTGTGTGTGCAATAAGAATGCCTCCTATAGGCTAAGACACAAGCTCATCATGCAAAGGTGGAATCCAGTATTCACTGAGTGTTCCTTGAAGTGTAGCAATTCATGAAATTTAGAAATGACCAACAAATTAAAGTGAAGCTGTAAATTAAATTAGGCTGTGCCTGGATGGGATCTTGCTTTTAAAACAGCACACATATTTTTATAGGGATTAGAGACAGCAACATTTTAGCTTTTGGATTGTGAGTGAAATATCTCTATCCTATATAATAATTCGCTAACACGTGTGTAATGCCGCAGTCATGCGCAGTAGAGACTGCTGCACTTGCTACTTGCTACAGTCATGCACAGTAGAGTCTGTCAGCGCAGGCAGTCTCTACTGCGCATGACTGCCCCCTGACCGGCTGACAGTGGCACCGTGGCCCATGTAACGGGCTCTTCAACTAGTTAATTTATATTTCATAAACTGAGGGGTTTCTGAGAACCAACTATATATCCCAACATTTTTACAAACAGCTTGCTCAGGAGGAGGAGCATCATTAGAATTTATTGCACAAGTTGAATTAACCATGCTTGGAGTCAAATTTTTTAGCACACATTTACTAAAATCAAACCGTCCATGTCCTTGTCCACCTATTATGGTTGGCGGACATAATAAATTATATTAGTACTAGTTGAACAGCCCGTTACACGGGCCACAGTGCCACTGCCACCAGGTCACGGGGCAGTCACGCTCAGTAGAGACTGGCCGCGCCATGGAGCGCCTTCGGAGCGCCTTCGGAGCGCCCAGCTCTGTATCAGCCACGGAGCAGGCAGTCTACTGCGTATGACTGCAGCACGGGCAGCAGTGTCTACTGAGCATGTTGCGGCGTTACACACGATTTAGCGAATTATTATATAGGATTGATTTTCTTGCACAGGACAACACAGAATATCAGCAGCTTCAAAATATGGTTGTCTTTTTCCATGTAAGAGTGCGGAAGGATTTCTTGTCTGTTGATGTCTTTATGAAAATAATGTACAGTATGATAGATTTCTCTGTCTTTATTATCTGTCACTGTCACTTTTGCAGTGTCAACTAAGGTAGAATCATCTGCCTGTCTGTCACCTGTCTGTAAAAAAGTTGTTTTGTATTCATTTTTTGTGTCTATGTTACTGTCATTGTCAATGTCTAAAAATCCCACCTGAGATCCCTGCAACCCACCAGTCCAGAGAACAATTGTCTACCACAAACACTGCTTAAAGGGATAGTAATACTTTGTTTTATCTTTATTTTATTTTGTAGGCATTAAAAAAAACATGAAGAACGATATGTGGAATGCAGTCCATAGGCCAGACAGATAACAGCAGGGGACAATCTTCTTCCTATGAGAGCAATGAAAGCCCTGCCCCCCTTGACAAGTTTGTCAGGTTTTTCCCTTATCTTAATTGAAGATTGTCCCTCTCTGCAATCTACCTGGGCACCTCCCTTCTGCTCTGGCTGAGCAGTGTTACATCAGTAAAAGGGGCAGGAGGGGGATACTTTGTCATTTAATTAGTCTTGAACTACAACTCTGACAGAATTGAAATAACACTATCCAAAGTCCAAATACTATGATGATTACTAAGAGCTGCTTTTATTATGAAACATTACTATCCCTTTAAAACAACTCTACTAGCTCCCTCTCTTTGCCTGTTTGCTTCTAAACTAGTTTGAGTCAAGACTTTAGCAGCTTTCTCTCTCTCTCTCTCTCTCTCTCTCTCCAAAGCACATTCTTACAACATGAAGTATAGTTACACCCCTTTTTTTACTGGTGAGTTAGCATAGGAGGAACACATGGGAGAAACTTTTGACATAGGAGAAATTACATTATTGATCTCAATATAAAAAAAGCAGAAAAAAAAGCTTTTTTCCCTCATGTTTTGCTTTTGAAACATAGAAACATAGAATTTGATGGTAGATAAGAACCATTCGGACCATCTAGTCTGCCCATTTTCCTACTGTGAAAGCCTCAAAGATTATTTGGTCCTTTGTCTTTTCTTATGTTTAGGACAGCCTTAGGCCTATCCCATGCATGCTTAAATTCTGTCACTGTATTAACTTCTACCACTTCTGTTAGTAGGCTATTCCACTTATCTACTACCCTCTCAGTGAAGTAAAACTTATGTCTAAACCTATGTCCCTCTAGTTTTAGACTATGGCCTCTTGTCCTAACATTTTTACTCCTTTGACATGTACTTCCATCCTCTATTTTTTTTAATCCATTTTATGTATTTGAGTGTTTCTATCATATCCCCCCTCTCTCTTCTCTCCTCTAAGCTATACATGTCCGGATCCTTTATCCTGATATTTCTTTTCCTGTAAACCAGTCTCCATTTTAGTAGCCCTTCTCTGAATTTTCTCTAAAGTATCTATATCCTTCTGGAGATGGGGTCTCCAGTACTGTACACAATACTCTAAGTGAGGTCTAACTAGAAATATGCAGAGTGGCATGACCACTTCCCTTTTTCAGCTACTAATGCCCCTAACTATACAACCCAGCACCCTGCTTGTATTTCCCACCACTTTATTATATTGCTTTCCAACCTATAAGTCATTAGAAATAATTACTCCCAAATCTTTTTCCTCTGTTGTCTTCAACAGTACCCTTAATATTAAAATTTTCCTTGGGATTTTTATGTCCCAAATGCATTATTTTACATTTATCAACATTAAACTGCAGCTGTCCCCCTCGTCTTCATTCTTCTAATTTACCTAACTATTTGGTCATTTGGCTTATTCCCACTGGAATATTTACCCTATTGCAGATCTTTGTATCATCTGCAAGAAGGCATACCTTACCTTGAAGACCTTTTGAAATATCACTAATAAAAATATTAAAAAGAAAGGGCCCAAGTACAGATCCCTGAGGTACCCCACTAGTAACACTCCTTTTGTCTGAATATTCTCCATTGACTACCACTCTCTGTCTTCTGTCACTCAGCCATTACCTTATCCATTTAACTATTTTTACACCCAGACTCAAACACTGCAATTTATTAATGAGTCTTCTATGAGGGACAGTGTCAAATGCTTTACTGAAATCTAGATAAGCTATATCTACTGTTACCCCTTGATCTATTATTTTAGTTATCCAGTCAAAACATCTATGATGGTAGTTTGACAAGATCTCCCTGCTGTAAACCCATGTTGTTTGGCATATTGCAAGCCATTCAAATTCAGATATTCAACAGTTCTTTAACTTAGTCTCCATTAATTTTCCCACTACTGATGTAAGACTTACTAGTCTGTAATTACTAGACTCTTCCCTGCTACAGTTTTTGTGGCACAGTACTACATTTGCTTCCATCCAATCTTCTGGAACTACTCCTGTCGATAGTGACTGATTGAACAATTTTGTTAAAGCAAATCCTTACATCCATCCATATTAAAGAATATAACACCCTCATATTATGAATGCACAGATTGGCATTTTATCATTCAATTCCTTTGAAGAAAGAGGAAACTTTAACTTGTTGGAGATCTAGAGGCTGATGTAGTAAACAGTATTGAAGCAATTATTGGGCAAAACATTTCCACCATAGGGGTCAGATCGATTTAAATAGGGTGCTTAAGTCCTTTTATCCTATTGAGGTATTTACTGCATTGACAATGTGTTGGAGACCTCTTTCATTTACAATGTGCTAAAAATCCCCAGTTTAATCAATGAGAATTTGGGAAATATATATTTATTTTGATTATTCTCTGAGATTTTCTTCTCAGTTCTCTTTGCTTCACACTCTCATTCTATATACAAATCACTCTGCCTCAGATTAATTATTAATAGTTGTATGGCCACCATACCCCCCATAATCTCTTATCGAAAGACGAGAAATGGTAGAGTAAACTAACTGGGGGCGATTCCCATTTAAATGTGACTCACTGAAGTCTAGAGAGGTTTCCAACACATTGTGATTCGTTGTGTTGACGATCTGTCTAGAATTACAGGGTTTAAATTAAGCCCTATCCAAATGAAGGATACTTCTTGGAAGTGTTATTTGTCCCCTATGTGCAGATGACTTACTACCGAATTGCTATGCTTTTGTTTTTTGAATTTGAATCAGAGCAGGATAACCAACCCTGGTCCTCAAAAGCTACCAACAGTGCATGTTTTTAGGATGTCCCTGAATGATGAAAGGTGGACTAATCTGAACCACTAATTAGTCCACCTGTGCTCCAGCTGGGATTTCCATAAAACACACACTGCTGGCAGCTTTTAAAGACTACAATTGGATACAGTTCAGAGTAAATTGCCTATATTTTTTTATGGGTAAAGCATGATATCATGTTACCCATACAAAATGCAGAAGACATATTTTTTCTTATTCATTTTTAATTTTTATATTGTACTTTTATTTAGCCGGTAAAGGTAGCCTAGTCTCCTATATTTCTTTTTGACTTCACATATTTTTGTTTTACACTTTTATGTC
Source organism: Rhinophrynus dorsalis (assembly GCA_037306005.1). Taxonomy (NCBI): domain Eukaryota; kingdom Metazoa; phylum Chordata; class Amphibia; order Anura; family Rhinophrynidae; genus Rhinophrynus; species Rhinophrynus dorsalis. Next base: position 82,835,619 of record CM074721.1, read on the forward strand.
ATAGACATTAAACCTTTGAGTGCTAGAGGGGTACGCAATGCATTGCAAAGCAATGAGTTGAGTACCACTGTGGCACTCACATGGTTTCGCTCCCTAGATCTTTGGCCCAGTGAGTTTTCTGTTCATAGTTCACAGTTCTTGACAGAATGTCAGTGACATGAAAGTGAAAAAAAAACAATAGGTTAAACTATGCCTTTTACTCTAAAAATAATAATAAAAACGGGCTCCATTTGTGCTATCCATTTGCTTGCAATATAGATAGTTTTTGAAAAATTAACTTTTATTAGTATTATTTAGATTCTGTGTTGGGCCAATATTACCACACACTGTTATGAATGAATCTAAGCAGAGCCCACACACTGGGTGCATTTCTAATAGTGTAGCAAGCAATAAGTTTGGACTGGAAGATGAATTAGCATAATGTGAAGGGAATTTCCATAAATTGCCATTCTGAGCCAGCAAATTATAAAGGTTGTCTTTTCAAACAATTGACTTTGCATGAAAATGGCTAGCACAACACAGGTTTTAATTATCTGTAAAAGAAACTGCATTTGTCTTAAATCGTGTGTATAGGTAAGTGCTTGAGAATTTAAATTGGTGAATAAAAGTGAAATACAAAAACAAAGTGAGGTAATTATTCTTGTAAAGCAACTCTAAACCTCTGTTATAAAAGAGCATGTAAGTGTGAATGTGTGCAATTGAATAGGTGAGAGTTAATAAGAACAAATTAATATATAAGAAAAATATATAACACACAATAAGTTCTCAGTGTGACAGTGATTATATTAGTGATATATATTAACCTTGTGACAAATAAAAAATGTAATATAAATCATATAATGTAAAAGTAACACGGTACTTACATGTATCCAAATCTATATAAGAGTACTTGTATATGACCTTTCTTGTAAACTGTTAGTGTTCATTTCTTATTAAATCCGTCAAAGATATCCTCATGAGATAATGTTATACACGCAAAAAAGAAACAAATACATAGCTTAATCAGTTTACAATAAAAAGTCCCAACAGTATTTACGATTTTTTTCTTATTATATTAGAAATATCAGAAAGTGGGAATCTTGTTTGCAGATATTTGGTAAGAAATAATGTTCAAGCTGAATTTTGTAAAATGATGTTCTATACAATGAACCAGCTTACATCTAGTGATGTGCGCTTGGCTGGCTAATTTGACCAGGCAAGCTTTTTTAGCATGTGGGGAATTATTATAAGCTGCCCTCACTCAGATACACCGGATGTCTTTCAATCAGAATCGAGCTGAATTAAGTAAAATGATGTTCTATACAATGAACCAACTTACATTAAGGGATGTGCGCTTGGCTGGCTAATTTGACCAGGCAAGCTTTTTAGCACGTGTGAAATTAATATAAGCTGTCCTCACTCAACTACACCAGATGTCTTTCAATTAGAAACCCATTAAGATGTTTGCTCTGAAGATAAAGACCAGGGTTCTAAGAATTAATCATTTCAAATATAGGTACTGACACTTTTGAGCTACCCTGGGATGGATTCCTACCTTGGTAGAAGGTCAGAATTTTGGATATTGCTCACATGAGTGTGCCTCGTTAAAGTGATAATCCTTGAGTTTCTTATCTGCAATTTTGTGCTTTTAGGTGGTTATGACTATACCTGCTGACTGGCAAAGATTGGGTGGTCTCCACTATCCTAGTCCTGACTACTGCTAAGAATGGTTAATATAGCCATATAGCTAACATCAATGGTAGAGGTTAGGATTTAAGGCCATATTTACGGATTTGGTATTAGGGTTAGGGATTGGTTGTTAGTAGTGATGAGCGAGCACCCCAATGCTCGGGTGTTCGGGTGCTCTGACCGAGCACCCCCTGAGGCTCGAGTGCTCGGCCGAGCACCCGAGCCCCATTGAAGTCAATGGGAGGACTCGAGCATTACACCAGGCACCCCCTGCTCTGATGAGGGGAGGGTGCCTGGTCCATAGGAAAATGGCAGAAAAGGATGGAAACACCACAGAAATGGTTCAGGGACAGCATAGGGAGGATGTCTGGATGCATCTTGGACTCCAACATCGCTGCTGGGAACGATCTTTCGCCCGTAGTACGCCATTTTTACAGACTGACCATAAAACACACAAAAAGGAAAATAAAAACGACTTTAGGCGTATATTTGCTGTATATTTACTTGTATATCATCTGCAAATTCTCCCAAAAATTTCCTTGATTTTCTGAAGTGAGGCCATGATTAAGAGGGAAACGTGCGCAGAGGCAAATTCTCCCAAAAATTTCCTTGATTTTAAGAACTGAGGCCATGATTAAGAGGGAAACGTGCGCAGAGGCAAATTCTCCCAAAAATTTCCTTGATTTTTCTGAACTGAGGCCATGATTAAGAGGGAAACGTGCGCAAAGGCAAATTCTCCCAAAAATTTCCTCGATTTTTCTGAACTGGGGCCATGATTAAGAGGGAAACGTGCGCTGAGCCGACCATCCAAAACATTATGGGTGAGGGTCTGCTGCAGAGCTGACCATCCTAAACATTATATGCGAAGGCCCGCTAGTGAGCTGACGCTATAAAACATTATATGAGAGGGCCCGCTAGAGAGCTGACCCAATAAAACATTATATGAGAAGGCCCGCTGGTGAGCTGACCTATATAAAAATTGTCAAACAGGGCCCGCTGGTGAGCTGGCCCTATATAAAAATTATATCACAGGGCCCGCTGGTGAGCTGGCCCTATATAAAAATTATAGCACAGGGCATATGGAAGAGGAGGAGGAGGATGAGAAGATTAAGAGTCAACCATATACCCGTTTTTTGGGTGGAAGGGGTGAATGGGAATACAGAGTATTCACATCATTGTAAATAACATATATAAAGTGAGTTTATGTTCCCCCGGGGCTTTCCTCCAGTGGAGTGGAGAAGTCAGGGGAAATCCAGGCCTTGTTCATTTTTATAAGTGTCAACCTATCAGCATTGTCGGTGGAAAGGCGGATACGCTTATCTGTTATGATGCCACCAGCAGCACTAAATACCCGCTCAGACAGAACGCTGGCGGCAGGGCAGGCCAGCACCTCCAAGGCGTAGAGTGCCAGTTCATACCACGTGTCCAGCTTGGACACCCAGTAGTTGTAAGGCACAGAGGGATCATTGAGGACGCTGACACGGTCTGCTACGTACTCCTTCACCATCTTCCAAAACTTTTCCCTCCTTGTGACACTAGGCTGCGCATCAGGGTGAGGGTGCTGGCGGGGTGTCATGAAGGTGTCCCACGCCTTGGAGAGTGTTGCCCTGCCTTTGTCGGAACTGCTGTGTGCTCCCCTTTTCTCCCCTTCTCGGTTGGCCAAGGTAGCACGTACTCTGCCGCCAGCGTTGTCAGATGGAAAATTTTGGAGCAATTTTTCAACAAGAACCTTCTGGTATTGCACCATTTTTCTTGTCCTCTCCACCGGAGGAATGAGAGATGAGAAATTCTCTTTGTAGCGGGGGTCCAGAAGGGTGAACACCCAGTAATCCGTGTTGTCTAAAATGCGTATAACGCGTGGGTCACGGGAAAGGCAGCCTAACATAAAGTCAGCCATGTGTGCCAGAGTACCAACAGGCAAGATTTCGCTGTCCTCACCAGGAGGATGACTCTCAATATCCTCATCCTCTTCCTCCTCTTCTGCCCACCCACGCTGAAGAGATGGAACTAAAGTTCCATGGCTACCCTCTGTAGCGGAGGCAACCGTGTCTTCCTCCTCCTCCTCCTCCTCCTCCGCCTCCTCCAATTGTCGCTGAGAAGACGAAGTGAGGGTGCTCTGGCTATCACCTTGTGTAAGCTCTTCCTCCCCCATTTCCACCTCTTCCACATGCAAAGCGTCGGTTTTAATTGTGAGCAGCGAGCGTTTCAGTAGACACAGAAGTGGGATGGTTACACTGATAATAGCGTTATCGCCGCTCACCATCTGTGTCGATTCCTCAAAATTGCGTAAAACCTCGCAGAGGTCTGACATCCATTCCCACTCCTCACTTCTGATTACAGGAAGTTGAACGGAGAGGCGACGACCGTGTAACAGCTGGTACTCCACTACTGCCCTCTGCTGCTCACAAAGCCGGGCCAACATGTGGAAGGTGGAGTTCCAGCGCGTGCTCACGTCACACAGCAGCCGGTGAGCTGGCAATTGTAAGCGCTGCTGCAGCTTCAACAGGCCGGCCGAAGCTGTAGATGACTTACGGAAATGTGCACACACGCGGCGCACCTTGGTCAAGAGATCATGCACATTGGGGTAGGTTTTTAGAAATCGCTGCACCACTAAATTAAATACATGCGCTAGGCATGGTACGTGTGTGAGCTTGCCGAGCTCCAAAGCCGCCACCAAGTTACGCCCATTATCACACACAACCATGCCTGGTTGCAGGTTGAGTGGCGAGAGCCACTGCTCGGTCTGGTGACTAATCCCCTGCAACAGCTCTGAGGCCGTGTGCTGTTTGTCCCCAAGGCAGATCAGCTTCAGCACGGCCTGTTGACGCTTCCCCACTGCAGTGCTACACTGCTTCCAGCTACTGGCTGATGGGGGAGTGGCGCTGCGTGTAGAGAATTCGGAGGTGGAAACGGAGGAGGAGGAGCCAATAACGTAGGTGCTGGTGGAAACCCTGATGGAGGTAGGGCCCGCAATCCTCGGCGTGGGTAGCACCCGTGCCATCCCAGGGTCCGAGTCGCTCCCAGCCTCCACGACATTCACCCAGTGTGCCGTCAGGGAAATGTAGCGTCCCTGGCCACAAGCACTTGTCCATGTGTCAGTCGTTAAGTGGACCTTCCCAGTAACTGCGTTGGTCAGGGCACGGGTGATGTTACGGGACACATGGTGGTGTAATGCGGGGATGGCACACCGGGAAAAGTAGTGGCGGCTGGGGACCGCGTACCGAGGGACAGCTGCTGCCATCAGGCTGCGGAAGGACTCAGTGTCCACAAGCCTAAATGGCAGCATTTCGATGGCCAGTAATTTTGAAAGGTGTGAGGTTAGTGCTATGGCCTGTGGGTGGGTGGCTGGGTACTTTCTCTTGCGCTCAAATGCCTGGGGTAACGACATTTGGACGCTGTGCTGGGACAGGGAAGTGGATGTGGTCGCTGATGGTGCTTCAGATGGTACAGGTGCAGGGCGGGAGGTATGCGGGCCTGCGCCTTCGACAGGCGATTGGCCGGCACCGAAAACAGGGGAAGAGGAGGCAGTGGTGTGGCCTGCAGACACAGATGGGCGATCCAGGCGTTCCTCCCACTTACTACGGTGCTTGGATGCCATGTGTCGGATCATGCTGGTGGTGGTGAGGTTTCTAGTGTTCATGCCTCGGCTCATTCTGGTGTGGCACAGGTTGCAAACTACAATTCTTTTGTCGTCCGCACTTTCCTTAAAAAAACGCCATACCGCGGAACACCTACCCCTTGGCAAGGTAGATTTACGCAAGGGGGTGCTCCGTGGAACATTTGCGGGCCGGTTTGGTGCGGTCCGCCTTCTTTCTGTAGCCACACCACTGCCTCTTCCAGCCTGTTGCGGTGCTGCAGATGGCTCACCCTCAGGACTGCTGACATCGCTCGGCTCTACACCTTCCCAGGTGGGGTCAGTCACCTCATCGTCCACCAAGTCCTCCTCCACTTCCTCACTCTGATCATCCTCCTCAAGTCTTGATCCCACCACATACTCAGTCATTGACAACTGTATAACATTCTCCTCAACAAGGTCTTGAGACGGAAATAGTGGTTGATTTAATGGCAACTGTGTCTCATCATCATCATCATCATCCACTACTTCCTTTGACCTTAAATGCCGTTCACATCTGTCATCTTCTTGTGATTGGGTAGCCTCTAGAGGTTGTGAATCAGGGCACAAGATGTCATGTTCCTCTGCAAGCGTGCTTGGAGAGAGGGTCAAATGAAGGATTGGTGATGAGACGAGCTCCTCACTATATCCCAGTGTGGGATCACTTCTTTGACCAGACCGTGTATGGTGGGAGGAAGGATGATCAGAGTGAGGATTATTTTGACCAGACTCTTGGCTACTGAGAGTGGACTTGGTGGAAGACAGGGTGGTGCTTAACCGACTGGAAGCAGTATCAGCTGTCATCCAACCGACCACCTGTTCGCAGTGGTCGGACCTCGAGAGTGATGTCCTGCGACGCCCTGTAAAATTACACATGAAGCTAGGTATGGTGGATGTCTTTCTTTCTTGTGCTATGGCACCAGGCACAGTTTCTCCGCGTCCTGACCCGCGCCCTGAACTTTCAGGATCACGTCCACTTCCCCGTCCCTTTTTACCCGCCTTCTTCATCTTACACAGAATATGTGACTTTAATATTTGAGTTTGAAAACTTAACAGTATTTCTTACTATTCTGCAACTGTGCAGAGTACACAGAATAGGCTGCTAAACTGCGGTGACACACACTGAATGGAATATGTGACTTTGATATTTGAGTTTGAAAACTTAACACTATTTCTTACTATTCTGCAACTCTGCAGAGTACACAGAATAGGCTGCTAAACGGCGGTGATACACACTGAATGGAATATGTGACTTTAATATTTGAGTTTGAAAACTTAACAGTATTTCTTACTATTCTGCAACTGTGCAGAGTACACAGAATAGGCTGCTAAACGGCGGTGATACACACTGAATGGAATATGTGACTTTGATATTTGAGTTTGAAAACTTAACACTATTTCTTACTATTCTGCAACTCTGCAGAGTACACAGAATAGGCTGCTAAACGGCGGTGATACACACTGAATGGAATATGTGACTTTAATATTTGAGTTTGAAAACTTAACAGTATTTCTTACTATTCTGCAACTGTGCAGAGTACACAGAATAGGCTACTAAACGGCGGTGATACACACTGAATGGAATATGTGACTTTGATATTTGAGTTTGAAAACTTAACACTATTTCTTACTATTCTGCAACTCTGCAGAGTACACAGAATAGGCTGCTAAACGGCGGTGATACACACTGAATGGAATATGTGACTTTAATATTTGAGTTTGAAAACTTAACAGTATTTCTTACTATTCTGCAACTGTGCAGAGTACACAGAATAGGCTGCTAAACGGCGGTGATACACACTGAATGGAATATGTGACTTTGATATTTGAGTTTGAAAACTTAACACTATTTCTTACTATTCTGCAACTCTGCAGAGTACACAGAATAGGCTGCTAAACGGCGGTGATACACACTGAATGGAATATGTGACTTTAATATTTGAGTTTGAAAACTTAACAGTATTTCTTACTATTCTGCAACTGTGCAGAGTACACAGAATAGGCTGCTAAACGGCGGGGAAACACACTGAATGGAATATGTGACTTTAATATTTGAGTTTGAAAACTTAACAGTATTTCTTACTATTCTGCAACTGTGCAGAGTACACAGAATAGGCTGCTAAACGGCGGTGATACACACTGAATGGAATATGTGACTTTGATATTTGAGTTTGAAAACTTAACACTATTTCTTACTATTCTGCAACTCTGCAGAGTACACAGAATAGGCTGCTAAACGGCGGTGATACACACTGAATGGAATATCTGACTTTATTATTTGAGTTTGAAAACTTAACAGTATTTCTTACTATTCTGCAACTGTGCAGAGTACACAGAATAGGCTGCTAAACGGCGGTGATACACACTGAATGGAATATGTGACTTTGATATTTGAGTTTGAAAACTTAACACTATTTCTTACTATTCTGCAACTCTGCAGAGTACACAGAATAGGCTGCTAAACGGCGGTGATACACACTGAATGGAATATGTGACTTTAATATTTGAGTTTGAAAACTTAACAGTATTTCTTACTATTCTGCAACTGTGCAGAGTACACAGAATAGGCTGCTAAACGGTGGTGAAACACACTGAATGGAATATGTGACTTTAATATTTGAGTTTGAAAACTTAACAGTATTTCTTACTATTCTGCAACTGTGCAGAGTACACAGAATAGGCTGCTAAACGGTGGTGATACACACTGAATGGAATATGTGACTGTGATATTTGAGTTTGAAAACTTAACACTATTTCTTACTATTCTGCAACTCTGCAGAGTACACAGAATAGGCTGCTAAACGGCGGTGATACACACTGAATGGAATATGTGACTTTAATATTTGAGTTTGAAAACTTAACAGTATTTCTTACTATTCTGCAACTGTGCAGAGTACACAGAATAGGCTGCTAAACGGCGGTGATACACACTGAATGGAATATGTGACTTTGATATTTGAGTTTGAAAACTTAACACTATTTCTTACTATTCTGCAACTCTGCAGAGTACACAGAATAGGCTGCTAAACGGCGGTGATACACACTGAATGGAATATGTGACTTTAATATTTGAGTTTGAAAACTTAACAGTATTTCTTACTATTCTGCAACTGTGCAGAGTACCCAGAATAGGCTGCTAAACGGCGGTGAAACACACTGAATGGAATATGTGACTTTAATATTTGAGTTTGAAAACTTAACACTATTTCTTACTATTCTGCAACTGTGCAGAGTACACAGAATAGGCTGCTAAACGGCGGTGAAACACACTGAATGGAATATGTGACTTTAATATTTGAGTTTGAAAACTTAACAGTATTTCTTACTATTCTGCAACTCTGCAGAGTACACAGAATAGGCTGCTAAACGGCGGTGATACACACTGAATGGAATATGTGACTTTAATATTTGAGTTTGAAAACTTAACAGTATTTCTTACTATTCTGCAACTGTGCAGAGTACACAGAATAGGCTGCTAAACGGCGGTGAAACACACTGAATGGAATATGTGACTTTAATATTTGAGTTTGAAAACTTAACACTATTTCTTACTATTCTGCAACTCTGCAGAGTACACAGAATAGGCTGCTAAACGGCGGTGACACACACTGAATGGAATATGTGACTTTAATATTTGAGTTTGAAAACTTAACAGTATTTCTTACTATTCTGCAACTCTGCACACTACACAGAATGTGCTGCTAAACTGCGGCGAAGCACACTGAATGGAATATGTGACTTTGATATTTTAGTTTGAAGACTTAACAGTATTTCTTCCTATTCTGCAACTCTGCACAGTACACAGAATGTGCTGCTAAACTGCGGCGAAGCACACTGAATGGAATATGTGACTTTGATATTTTAGTTTGAAGACTTAACAGTATTTCTTCCTATTCTGCAACTCTGCACAGTACACAGAATGTGCTGCTAAACTGCGGCGACGCACACTGAATGGAATATGTGACTTTGATATTTTAGTTTGAATACTTAACAGAATGTGCTCTAATCTGCAACTTTGCACACTAAACAGAATGTGCTCTAATCTGCAACTTTGCACACTAAACAGAATGTGCTCTAATCTGCAACTTTGCACACTAAACAGAATGTGCTCTAATCTGCAACTGTGCACACTAAACAGAATGTGCTCTAATCTGCAACTTTTCACACTAAACAGAATATTTTTTTTTTTTTTTTTTGTTTTTTTCCCCCCACACAAAATAACCTGCTGCCCCCACACACAGTAGTCCTAAAAAGGACTTTTGGTTCTTTTTTTTCACAATTTTTGTTTTTTTCCTCCCTACACTGCCTTTCCCTTCCTATCCTCAGCTCTCCCTGGCTCAGACTGAGCCGAACTCGATGGTCAGGTGCTATACAGCACCCGACCACGGGTTCTGGCCAGCCAATCAGTGTAATGCCAGCAGCCAACATGGCTGCTGGCATTACACCGATGTCAGAGCCTCCCTGCACGTTTATTGGCTGCGCAGCAGCCGCAAAACGTGCGGGGAGGAGACCCGAACATGGCGGGCGAGCACATGCGGTACTCGTACGAGTACCGCCATGTGCCGAGCAGAGCGATGCTCGAGCCGATCCGAGCATCGGCCGAGCATGCTCGCTCAACACTAGTTGTTAGGTTTAGACGTAAGGCTTAGATGCTATTGTTGGGCTTTAGGATTAGATTTTAGAGTGAAGGTGTAGGTGTTAAGCTTAAGTGCAATTATCACCATTTCAATGGGTAAATAGGAGAGCTGGATGGAGGTGAGAAAAGTAACCCCTGGAGTTCTCCCACTGATCCTGTCATAGACACTGAACTGTCAGAGTATTGTGGGGTGGAATTTGTAGTTCCCATAGGCTGCTAATGTTTGGACCACACTCACAACTCAAAGATGTATGTGACTATGAGCTACACATTTTCAAGTTGCTTCCAGCTCCCCTGCCAACCTTTGGGTTCAGTTTTCTCATCCTACCAAATGAGTGACATTGGCTGTTTTGGGACTGCACACCACTGCCTTACACTTTTTACTGTATCTGCTCTCACAGGAAAAAGCTTACTACATCATAGTAATTGCCTTTAAGTTCAAGGGTAAGTTGGTATGGTTTAATCATTTTAGGACCAAATAATCTCAAGAACTTTATGATACATGTAGAGCCAAAGGTCTCTCAGGATTTGGTGGAAAACCTCCAGCTTTTTGTTCAACTATATTTCCATCATCCTCAGCTGCTAGCTGATGATGATGGGAGTTGCGGTCCTACAGCAGGTTGTCACAGATTGTCTCACTCATACTCTAAGGTGCTATATGATTGTTAATAATAAAGTCAATTAACTATTCTATACTCCATATTCAACATGCCAAAAAGTAAGAAACAACCTAATCAATAGTAGACAAAGTAAAAAATTCACACTGGGTGTAGGAGTATAAGGGGTTGTTGCCTCCTCCCTACACACACACACACACACACACACACACACACACACACACACACACACACACACACACACACACACACACACACACACACACACACACACACACACACACACACACACACACACACACACACACACACACACACACACATAATGCATGTGCACACACCAAAATAACATTGGGTGGGAATCTTAAAGGAGCATTCACCTAAAAAAGTATTACTACTAGCTGGTATGGAAATGTGTAAGACTCTGCTCTTAATGGTGCCTTACCTTTCATAATCCTATCTCCTCTACAAATATTCAGGAGTATAAAATGTGGAACTTTAGCTGGTCAATTCTTCATTTTAGTTCTGAATAAGGGGCAGAATTAGATCGACAAATTGTGTTTTTATTTTTCAAAAACACCTCTTTTCATTCCTTTTGGAGTACTAAAATATGGCCTCTTTCCTTTGGCTGGACTAGACAGGGGTAATGATGGGTACAATAGTCTCTGGTATAACTCCTTAGTTGCTGGATTGCAGCAATTTTTCAATGGAGGGGTAAAACAGTAAAATAAAGCCCTACCATATCCTGTGAAACCCTTCAAGTTACTCTAACTTCAAGGACCCCCTCACTTCCAAAACCCTGCAATTTACAGATTAGTATGACCACCAGTATGACTTGCCACCCCTGCTACCTCTTGATTATAAGCTTTCACAAAAGTATCTGAGAAATTATTTATTCTTAATTACAAAGAGTCACAGTGCCTAGAATTACTAATACATATATTTTATAGAAGGGCAATTTATTCTCAGGTTAAGTTCACATATGTCAACTACTAATGACTATTATCAGTGACAAAAACAATTAGATACTATGCTTACACAGATAAAAATAAGAAACTGCATTTAATATCCAGGCGTAGGTGGTCATAGAGACCCCACACAGTTTCTCAGAAAATCATTGCATAGTTTGAGTAATCTTTTGGCTCAAATATTCATGTAGACTGCTCGGAAAGACCTGTCTCTGAATGACTTTTGGAAAAAACAGACGTGTGCCTAATTTAATAGCTAGTCAGAAAAAGAATTAACTCATTGGATGATAGAGTTGTCTACAGTGCATTGCTTCTCAATAGGTTTTTGAGGTGTCTCTAGCATGCAAAGGGGTTAACATAAATTTGCTTCACAAAGCGAACCTTGCTTTAGCTGTAAATCTTTTCCCTCTTTCTGAGAAAAGCCTTTTAATATTTTTCTGTTGCAGTGGTCTGGGATTTCACCATACTATGTACCTGGCTGCAGCTAAAAATACTCTTGACATTGAAAAGTAATTAGCACCACTTTATAGCTACATTCCACATAAAATGTTTTCCTCATCTTGATTTAGAGGTGCCTCTTCACTTTTTTCAACAGCATTTTATAGTTTATTGTATTTATGTAACTGAGTACAAAATTATGCTTTCCTTCTCTCCATAATTTCCCCTGGTTCCTGGTTATGTTATACACATGTAGCTAAAGTATCAGTCAAGCATATTTAAGGGATAGTAGGACCCTGAGACTTGTTATGTTCCAAGGTGCACTGAAAGAACGGGGCAATATTACAAAATAAGCACCTTCTCCCCACAGACAGTTCACCAACTGCACTTGAAGCCAGAGAGATGGATGGGTACATGTGTCAAACTTAAGCAATCATATGATATAATTCGCTATATTGATACATAAGGGGGAGATAATTAGATCTTTGCTCCTACTGACGCATGGCTATTTGTGAAAAGCACATCAAGTGACTGGCATGCTGCACTATTGTTTCATATTTTTAAAAACACTTGTCTCAAGGTCATAGTTCCCTTTAACCCTATGGAATACATACACATATCTTTTAAAATGTCCTTAATGGAGTCACTATAGGAATACGTGTCTTTGTTGGGGCCCTATGTTCAAAAGAAAAAAGTAGTCTTAAAATGTTGTTATTAGTATCAGAATATTTACCTGTCAATTTTCAAAGAGACTATGTCATGTTTTCTACTAGTTAAGATGATGAAAGATTATTTCAAAGCAATGGTCTTAAATATGAGCACAATCAAATCTAACATCAAAACCAATCTAATGCTTAAAGATAATTTCAATGCTTCAAAAATATTTGTCAAAACTTCAGTTAAATTGCATGTATATATAGGATAGTATTTATAGCACCTTACAAAATGGTACATTGTAATTATGTTCTCTATGATATTTTATTTTTAAAACCCTGTGATGTGGAAGGTCCCAATTTACACATATGAAAGAAATTGCCCTAATGATGACACAGTTTCCTTACCACTGGCTTCTGCCTGTGAACCATTAAAGTTGTTGAGAGAAAATCTTCTGAAGCACATCATACACACCACGAAATGGCAAACAATTCTTCTCTGAACAAGGGAAACAGCTAACCCCAGATGTATGTTTTGGCCTTTTTGGGCCTCGTCGGTGAGGTGCATCTGATCCCTCTAGGCACTGTGATAAAGGGGTCCACGTCTGGATTCCCCCCATCACTCTTAGGGTGACTAATCCCAAGAGCAATTTGCATCTGTAGAAAGAGAGGTCAGAGATGCTCAACTAAGCTCATGAGCTAACAAATACATGCAAGAAGCTCACTAGGGAATCCAATATACCCCAAAATACTTAAAGCTATTATTTCAAAAGTGGCACTACTAAATACTAATGTGGGGGTGTTGAATACTTATGCAACCAACAGATTTCAGTTTTTCTGAAACCAATTTCACTTTCCAATAATTGACTATAATTTTTAGTGTTTTAAACTAAACATCATACAGAACAAAACTACAATATACCATTTTTAATTCAGTAATTTGAGTGAGTTGGCCAGGGATAGAACAATATGGGTAGGGGCTGGGTATTCTCAAAATGTGTATATCTGTTTTGGATTGTAGGAAGTAGGAACTAAATGCAGACTTCGAATGGAGATATATAAATGCATTCATCTACAGGTTTACAATGCAAAATAGAAATGTGATTTCTGTGTGAAGCATCCCTACTTAGCAAATGCTTCCATAAAACAAATTACTGTAGGAGTATTTTTTGTGTGTTTTGTGTGAGTGAGACACCAAACTAAATGTATTTTTGCTGTATTTTTACAATTTCATTTTTTTTATAGTTGCTTATTTTATCTCCTCCCTCCTCTTCAGTTAATTACCGCAAATTTTATGAATTGGCCCATGAAGGAGTAGGCTTGCATCTATTGTAACAGCTCACGAAAGCACCCACAGTGAAACTACAGAGTCTACCAAAATGTTTCATGTATTGTATTAGATCATTGATTCCTAATCCCATCCTTAGAGGTGCCTAACAGACCTTTTCTTTAGGCTGTCCCTGCTTGTGCACAGGCAAATAAATTAAATTATTGACCATCTGATTAACTCACCTGTGCGCACACACAGGAAAATCTTAAAGTGTTAGTAATGTCCCTGTAAAAATATTTTGCATTGTGTAGAGCTTAAAAAGTTGAATTGAATGCAAAAAATGTATCTCTCAAATTGCTATGGTTTGAGAGATATCTGCATTCAAAGTTTGATGTTTCCTGCTGTCAGCTGTAAAGCTGTCAGCAGGAGATCCGTGTCTGCTGACACAGAGGCTCTGCAGCAGAGCTGCAACTGAGTTATTTAAAATGAATGACTTCATTGGAATGGTCTACAAAGTGTGCAAACTTTGAATGCATGTATCTCTCAAACCATAGCGGTTTGGGAGATCAGGTTTTTTGCATTCAATTCAACTTTTTAAGCTCAACACAATGCAAAATATTTTTTCTTGGACATTACTAACACTTTAAAGACAGGGGCTGGATTCAAATGCAGGTGCTAATTTTATTTCTGCTTTTATCTCCAGATATCCCCTAGACTTCAATTTAATTTTTTTTATAGAACGGGAGGTAAAATTTATCTCCTGCATTTGAATCCAGCCCACGGTCTGTTAGACACACATGAGAACAGGCTTGGGAACAACTGTATTAGATGATCAAAATAGTACATAGGAAACAACATAGTAACATACATAGTAACATAGTAATTTAGGTTGAAAAAAGACTTGCGTCCATCTAGTTCAACCCTTTTCCTATTCCCGTTTACCATCGTTGATCCAAAAGAAGAGATTTCTCCCTGGATCAACAAGCCCTAACTAAATATTAATCCCAATACTAACGTACATAGCCCTCTATGTTATGCTCTTTTAAATAAGTATCCAGGCCCCTTTTAAAGACATCTAATGTATTTGATAGCACCACCTCCTCAGGAAGTGAATTCCATACCTTTATTGTCCTTACTGTAAAGAAAACCTTCTGCTGTTGTAGATTAAATCTCCTTTCCTCAAGTCTAAGCGGGTGGCCCCTTGTCCTGTGTACTGTTCTGTTAATGAACAGGTCTTTGGCGAGCCCTTTATATGGGTCTTGAACATACTTATATAGTGTTATCATATCCCCTCTAAGACGCCGTTTCTCTAGTGTGTACAAGTTTAATTTTTCTAGCCTCTCTTCATAACTAAAACTTTCCATTCTAGTTTTGTAGCCCTCCTCTGCACTCTCTCTAGTTGCATAATGTCCTTTTTCAGAAAGGGCGCCCAGAATTGAACAACAAGGTCATACCATACTTCACATAATACTGTGTTGACTGAAATACATTGATGTACACAGTTGTTTGGTAACATTGGCTAACCTCAAACAAACCAGTTTAAGGCATGAAGGGTGATATAACCCTCGCCACTCTGTGATACCACTCTTTGCTAGGATAAACTCGATTGGCTATATTAAGCAATACATGTTTATTAAAAAAAATAACACAATAAAGCCATGTTCATGGAAAACATTTAAAAGTATTCAATGCGTTTCTGGGCTCACGATCCTTTCTTCAGGAAAAAAGTGATAAATACTATGCATATAACTTAAAATCTATAGATCAACTGAACCACAGAGCTTATATCAGTAAATATCATATCTTGCACTGTATGGAGGAACTGACTCATGATCTTTCAACCCATAGCTAATTTAGTGACCTAAATAAAATGAACCACTGGTCCTGTAATTCACTTAGGTACTTACCCATTGTGTGTACAGTCAGTAGAGTTTAAAATACATTCAGTATGACACACAGCACTTTCAATAGACAAGAAAACAAATACATTGAGCTTACATTTAACACGAAAATTAGATCACGGTGCTTGCAATCTGTAGTTACAATTGCTGAACTTGTAAATAAAAGTGGAAAGTGACACACAGGTTGTGCAGACAGAAATAGAACTGACCCACAGACCTTGCAATTAATTATAAAATAACCATACTGTTTGCTGCACAATGAGCTGGAGACCATTTAAATCAGTGATAATGTTTATTAGTCCCTTATGGTGTTTTTGATTTCACCCAGAATTACTCTATTCTTCCCAGTACATCATCCTCAATGTAAAATCTCATAGTCTGTTCTTCTTTTCATAGCCAAATAAACTGTCATTGATGGAGGCTATTATTATTATTATCATTCTTTATTTATATAGCCCCAACATATTCCGCAGTGTTGTACAACAGGGAATAGACATAGAGATATTAAATAGTACAAATCGAATATGGAGAGCAAAAGGATCAGAGGGCCCTGCTCAGGAGAGCTTACAGTCTAGAGGAAGGTAGGATGGACAGAGAAGGAGTAAGTGCTATTGAGTGTAAGTGCCTCCTGCCAATTGAACTGCCGGTAGGTGGATGGGAGAGAGAAGTGCTGTTGAGTACAGTGGTCCAGGGAAGGGATGGTTCTTGGTGATAATGTTTATGGAGGCAGTTGATAGGCTTCACTGAAGAGGTGAGTTTTCAGGGAGCGTCTGAAGATCTGAAGGCTGGGGATACGTACTGCTTTCAAACTTCTATTTGAATTTAAAATTTCAACATATGAAGGAAAAATATCAGTTGACACTGCATATCATGAGAAAAAAAGTAACAATAAAATAATGTAAAAGTTGCCTTTTTAAAATCGTTTTAGGTGTGAAGCATAAATCAGGCAATACAAACAGATGTTCTCTGACAATGATGAAGGATTTAAAGTTCAGCAATTAGAGAGGGGCATAAAATGTATAGGAGAAAGGCTGCAACCTATTATTCTAACTACTAATTTTTTATTTTCAGAAAACACAAACTAACTCTCCGCTACTCTTTAAATTTATATTTTTGGGGACATGGAATGTAATTTTTATTAATAAAAAGGCTTCTGTATCTTTTAAAATAAACTAACACCATCTAATAATAAGTCGCCCCACTTGCCTTATCATGGCCAGAAAATCCTAATGACCCCGATGAATTTTGACCCTTAATCTTTGCTCATAAGATAACATATTCAGTAAGGCCCTGATGTCATGTCAATGGAGGAGGATGTAAAAGGGTAGCAGCTAGTTCCTATCCAGTAGAAGAACCCTGGTGATGTCAGCAGACCATGTGACTGTTTGGTCACATGGTACAGAGAACTAACGATCAAAATCCAATTGAATGGAAGTTTTAATTTTTCAAAACATATTATTTTACAAAATAGCATTGAAGTTGAAGGTTTGCAATGTAATATATCAAATTAGCTAGAATACAAATCTCGACATGTCATGTATTAAAAGACGCATGTCAATATTTACATTGCTGGAGAAGGATTTAACCCTTAAAGTCCCATTTAACCCTTAAGAGTGATATTGTCACCCAACTGAAAGGATCCAGGGCTGTCCGGTTGTCCTTGGGTCAGGCTGTTCTTATTGTGGTTGAAACCATTAAGTATTTTCTAGCATAGCTAGACATTCAATATTGTAACTTTATAATGTTTGTAGCTTGTAGCAAGGTACGGATGACATTAGCCCTTTGAGTGCCAGAGGGGTAGCCCTCTCTGGCACTCAAAGAGTTAGACGTGTGTTGTCCAGTACCTTCTTACCGGACACTAAAAAGGTCCTTTAGCAGTACAGGAACTAGCTCTCTCAGTGTAAGCTGGCTAGTTCCAATCCCAGGACCTGACCACTAGGGGGCAAAAAGGTCCTTTAGCAGGATAGGAACTAGCTCACTCACACTGAGAAAAGCTATTTTCTATCATCAGAAAGGACAGCGTCCTTCTACTGGATAGGAACTAGCCACAACCAATGTAAAAGTTGCCTGAAGGACTACAGGACCTCAAACTATGTTCATTATACATGGGACTCTTCACCCTTTAATGACCAAATGGGTGTGTAATGCAGTGTTTCAAAAGGCATTACTTGTCCGCCTTGTTCTTAAAGGTTTAAGTAGACTCATCCACCCTGCCTGTCCAGCAACTGTCATGTCCACCTACATGGATATGACATGTAGTATTGATTGAAGATGTTATATCTTGAACAAAGGTACTATGACAAAATTCACATAGGCCATTAAGATTTTCTGGCCACGATAAGGCAAGTGGGGGTTTATTATTTGGAAGTATTCTTTAAGTATGTCACGTAAGGCTGATGCACTAAAAAGAATTGGAGAAATTTTGGGGGAAACCATACAGAAAAAAATACATTCCAATTTATTTTAACCCTTTGAGTGCCAGGAGGTTATGGAACGCATTGCTTTGCAATGCATTCCATACCCATCTGGCACTCAAAGGGTTAATGGAGCTTATACCACCTTGAATGCCAGAAAGTTCTTCAACGCATTGCAAAACATTGCATTGGAGATCTCTCTAGCATTAATGATGTTAAAAACCCCATTGAAACAATAGAATTTTGTGAATTTTGTTTGTCTCCTATGATGCATTTGGTTTGCTCCAACATTTCTGTATTTCGTCTTAGTGTATCTGCCTCAAGGTCTCCACTGGGAAAAAAGAAGTTTTTTGCCATATTCAGGTAAAGTTATTATACAACAATTTCCTCATGTATTTTATGTGCTTAGTATAAGCTGATTGCACAGCTCCTTTGTGTAGCCCAACTCCTTGGATTATAAAGATATCCAAAACACATTGCAAAAAGTAATTCCAGCAAACAAAAATGGCTATTTTATCTGTAATTGCTTTCTTCCTATTTTCCCAGCCACACCCTTTATATGGTGTGGGCCTCCATGTCACAGAGTGAGTGAAGGAGGTGTGCAGGGCCATATTTCCCATGAGGCATAGGAGGCAACTGTCTAGACTACCAGATTTTGTGAGTTGCCTTAGTTGTGCTGGACACACCCATATTCTGGTTTATGGGTGGGTGTGACCAGTGCAATTCCTGTACACACTCCTGATTTATGGTGGCTGGTTTATATAACCATTTCTTGACTATTATGTAACCCCTTGTACACTAGAAAGGTCTCTAACACATTGAGACCTCTCTAGCATCCAGTGGTTCGATATTTTATAGGCAAAGGGTATTTTCTGTTGACAACAGTGGATGGCAGTGAAGTATATGATTCGGAGGTGTATCCATGGGCTGGACTAAGGGCACTGGAAATGTCCTGGCCTAGGGGTGCCTATGTAAATCCAGGCCTGGAGGTGGGGGAACTCCATCTTTCTATCTCCATGAATCAGGAGAGTAACATAACCTGCTAGGCCTTGGGTGAAATCTTATACTGCCCCCCTCCTTTGTCTGGAGCAAATTTGTCCCACTGGAGGATCTCAGAAGTTCTTCATGTGATGGCGACAGAGAGATGAAAAGCATTTTATTTGCAGCACCAGAGACATGTTGCATCATGATTCATAACCCACATGCTGGTAGTTAACTCTTTTATTGCCAGAGGGGTGTCCAATGCATAGCTTTGTAAAGCATTGGATTCCTCTCTTGCTTTCAAAGGGTTAATAAAGAAAAGGGAAGGCAGCTCTATTGTTATCTTACTGGCTAGCAGCAGCCGTGTGTGAAAGTGTCAGTAGCCAAAAGGCAACATAGTAAACTGCTCTGATTGTAAGGTGTTGCAGGATTAGTACCAAACTGTTGTGCCCCCTTTGGCACCAAGGTCTGTTACAACTGCATCCACTGAGGTTACATACCTGCCAAGAATCTAAAGAAGAAAATACATTACCCTAAAGGGACACTATCACATAGTAACATAGTAATTTAGTTTGAAAAAAGACTTGCGTCCTTCTAGTTCAACCCTTTACCTATTCCTGTTTACCATCGCTGATCCAAAAGAAGACAAAAAAACCCTCAATGCAGCAATTTCAAATTCTGCATTGAATGGGGGGGGGGACATTTCCTTCTTGCTTCCAAATAGCAATCAGATTTTTCATTGGATCAACAAACACTAACTAAATATTAATCCCAATACTAATGTACATAGCCCTCTATGTTCTGCTCTTTTAAATAAGTATCCAGGCCCTTTTTAAAAGCATCTAATGTATTCGATAGCACCATCTCCTCAGGCAGTGAATTACATACCTTTATTGTCCTTACTGTAAAGAATCCCTTCCGCTGCTGTAGATGAAATCTCCTTTCCTCAAATCACCTTAAAACAACTTCAGTGATTTTGAAATAAATGTATAAATCACCCATGTTGTATTAGCATTTTTTATTTAAAAATTAGAATGTTAAAAATATTAATTTGACCATCACTTTTGTTGTCTGATTAAAGTAATTTTTTCCTAACAAACTTTGCAATGCATTGTGTATCCCTCTGGCATGCAAAGAGTTAAAGCACTGTTAGCAGGAGTGAGAAGCAGCACTATGAAGTTAACTGGTAAAAAAAAGTATTTGAAAATGCATCATTTTTAAAGACAAAAATATCTTTGTTTCTTTGAAAATTCTCATTTCAAAGACAAAATGAAAGACATTTTTAACATCAGAATTTTTAAGGACAATGTTTATCAATCTTCTTATTATCATGTTTAATTCTTTATGATGCATTTTCAAATGTGATGGATTTACCTCTGAAAATGTTGTCATTCTTTTACCACCAACTCAGGATCCAACAATTTTTTCATTTTGATGACTTTTTGAACATCTTGCCCTATGTGTCTTTTGCTTTTTCATAACGTTTTTCAAGTACAGTAAAATGTTGGGTATAATGCTCATATTTTTACCCAATTTCACCTTTTGTCAGCTATTAGACACGCAGTGCATTGAAACTACAGTAGTGCCCTGTCAGGACCCGGAAGACCTAACAGGGCAGTCAGGCACGGGTCAGGCATTTTCCAGTGGTGAGAGGATCTTGCAGGGGAGAGCAGCAGAGCAGGCAACAGACTAGCTGCCTAATCAGGGATCCAGGATTTATGGGCATCGAGGTGCATAGAGGGTGGAAAGTGGGGGGCTTCAGATACTTTATTGAGTTGAGGAAGAGGGATCAAGGAGAGGACAACATTTGACTTTTTATGGGGTGGGGGTAGAGGGTGACAAAAGGGGGGGTTGTATTATACACATGTACAAAATATTTCTTAAAGCGGAACTACCACCCAATAAGAACATTGCCCCACATAATTGCCCATCTGGAGACTAGCAACGCCTCCTAGATCAGGCTGGGACTGACAACGCAGGTGCGTGGACATCACTATGGCAAGATGTCTGTGCTCCGCTGTGCTGTCAGTCTGGGAAGAATAGCGAATTCTTTTTAATCTGGTAATAATTCTGGTGAATAGAGCTACTTGAGCAGCTAGCTGTCAGATGGGCAATTATGTGGGGCAATGTTCTTACTGGGTGGTAGTTCCACTTTAAAACATGTATTACATACAGATGCATATTATACCCGAGATGTTACAGGTATATAGTGGATATCCTTCTCTAATTGTATATCCAGTGTGGTGTAATCCGTGTGCAGTGTGAGTTATAGTACCCTGCGAGTGCATATACTTGCTTGACATCCAAAGTCAACTATATGATCATACCTGGAAACTTTTGAAGCAGGGCTACCCGGAGGGTAACCCTGCCAGTGCTGGTCGGGGAGGAAAATGACGCAAATCGTGTCATAAAAAGGGCGGGGCTTAGTTGTGAGAGGGGGCGGGACAAAAAAAAAAAAACAACAACTGCAAAATACCTGGGAATGGAGGGTAAGAGGGCAGGGAGTGGGAGGAACCGGGCGGGATGGAGCACAAGTGGGCAGAGTTTCTACTTAAACTCTGCCCACCCAGAGATTCACACACTGCCCCGGAGACCCGGTTTTAAATCTGGAGTCTCCGGGGCAAAACCAGAGAGTTCCCAGGTATGTATATGATGTGTCATATCACTTTTATCATTGCAATTCAACTACAGACTGGTGTTGTTAGCTCCCCCATTTGCCTTTTGTGTCTATTTGAGGGATCTATGTGGATTGCCTAGATTTCTAAAGAGCAGCAGTATCACCCAATGACAAATGAGTGGAGGTAGTCAGAATCCTTCACCTACGTGCCCAGCCTCAGTGAATGGTTATTCTATTGTGATTAAACTTGTGACTGATGGATGTGCCCAGGGAACTTGGCAAATATTATACTACGGGGGCGGGGCAGTCATGCGCACTAGATACTGCCTGTGCTGCTGTAGAGCGTCCAGCTCTGTATCAGTCGCGGTGCGGGCAGTCTCTACTGCGCATGACTTTGTCGTTACACACGTTTTAGCTAATTATTATATAGGATGAGCGCTTTGTGTTTGTCATACAAATGGGAGGAGGGGAGGGCATTCTCATATTTTTCACCAGGGCCAGCAATGTCCAGTTACACCCCTGTTATTAACTCCCTGATTTCTGTTTGGTCCTGTTCCAGTTCCTGTACAGGTGATTAAGGACATTGTGAAATGTGTAACACTATATGGAGTCTGTGCATGTACTCCTCTGATGTAATTATTTTAAACTGTGCTTTCAATAAAGTCTTGGGATTTTATTTTCTTCTACTATTGTGATTTTATCTGAATGCCGAGCACCTATATTATTAAGTCTGTGCTCAGATCCCTGTGGGTCCGCCTCCTGTCTGGTCTGTCAGTAGGGCAGATTTATGCTTGGTGGTTCTAGCAATCAGGATAAAACTTATACTAATGCAAGGATCATGTTCCTCATCAGTGATGTTAATATTTCCAACATCACGATGGGCAACTTAATATTGAAAAATGTCAGCGTGATTGATCACAGCGTCACACCACTACTAATGCATTTAGTTATTACTGGTCCCTGTATTGAAGCATCTTTAATACATGGTTTCAGCAAATTTTCATATCCCAAAATATTGTCCTTGTCACTTAACCTTTGATCACGTCTATAAATATCAGATTTGTGAAACTGCCTTTAAATTGGTTTCTTAATCATTTTTATTAGCAAACGTAATAAAAAATGTAAACTTTGTTGATTTAATCAAGCTGCCTATTGCTGCTGTAAAACTAAGAGATAAAGGAACACTTCAGGAATGATAATAACACTTCTGGAGCAAACCAACTCCACCATAGGGGAGAAATACAGTTCCCCAAAACTCTCATTGATATAATGGGGCTTCTAACGACTAGGGAAGTCTCTAACCTTCAAGGAGTTAAAAGCCCCATTTAACTCAATGGGCAGTTTTATTGTCGCCCATGCTGCAGTTGGTTTGCTCCAGAATTGCTCCCCATTTTATTTGTGTGTGTAAGGCCCCTTGGTGCTTTATGCAGAAGTGATCATCAGCAGTTAACCCTTTGGTTGCCAGAGGGGTACTCAAGGCATTGCAAAGCTATTGCTATATAGTTGTTTCAATAATTAAGAAATGTGACCCTTTGTCTATGTAAATTTGGGTATCACTGCAAGTTAAATTAATTTAAATTTTGAATTATAGATTTGCTATGAAAGTATAACTAATGTCAAAGTAATATATCCACAGTGTGGATGCTACCGTTCTTGAACAAGGTAGAACCATAAGCATACATAGGAACTTCCCAGCCTTCAGCACCTAGAGAGCTAAGAAGTGCGGTGGTGGGAGTGGCCGACATGATGGGATTTGCTAATTATATGGGTGGTGCTTTAGAGGGGTAGGCAAGATTAGGGAGGGTGTTTGGGTTTTTTACCTATAGTGGAGGAAATGAGGTGGGTGGAATAGATGGGTAGAAAGTGCCTCTGTCCCCAGAGACCCCCAATAAACCTTGAAAATCAGAGTCTAGTATGCAGACCCGGAGAGTTCCCTGGTATTAGCACATGGAGAAGGGGATTCAGGGAATTGCAGGAAATTGCTAGAAAGAATATGAAAAGCAGGGGGAGAAGAAGGGAGTGACAGAAAAACAGGAACATAGGGCAGAATGCAAGAAATGTGTGCATGTGCTGAAGGCATTGTTCATGCGCAAATAGATATTGCACATGTTCTAATGCAGGAAGCCATATACTGAATTCTTCTTGAGTTGCGCATGAAAAATGACCTTTTATGACAAAACTACACAGAAGTATAAAATCCTTTGCAAAAGCACTTCCTGCATTAGGCGCATTCGCTATTCCACTCAGATTTGTTAATTCTGACCACACCCACAAAAAACACATGCGCAATTCAACAAAATCATGTGCAAACCTATTCGCTAATGGTTTTCACACTGGAAATAGAGACTGAGCGTGTTTCCTGCATCCCGCCCATAGTTACATACTTACCTAGTAATTTAGGATGAAAAAGACACAGCTATCAATCTCAACAGTTGTAAACAAAAATGAATCAAACTAATATGAAATGCAGGGCTGCGTCCACCAAGAAAGAATAGCAATTCTGGAGCAAGCAAACTGACTCCACCTTTGGGGACAAATGAAAATTCCCTTTAACCCCTTGAATACTGCATCCTACAACACATTGTTGCAGGGAAAACATAATCCAACTGGATTAAGTTTGGAGAAAACCAACTGCACCTTAGGGACCAAATAAAATAATGTCTAAATTCCCAATGCATTAATTGTGCTTTTAACCCTTTAAAAGCTAGAGAAGTCTCCAATGCATTGTGAAGCAATACAATGGAGACCTTTCTATCATTCAAGGGTTTAAAACTCTCAAGTAAATCCTTTAGGGGAATTTTTTGGCTGGTTGGGCTAAAAATTAGTCCATACATCCAGATGGACTTGTACAATTAACCCTTTCCAGATCTGAGTGGTCTTCAATAACAAGCATTTGGCTTTCTGCTCATTTCTATTTGCAATGCTTATTTACAGTTAAGTCAACTGTGTCCTTTGTTTTTATTGCAAATCATATATATATATAATAGTTTTCTGTTTACATTGCAGACTCACTCAAACTGTTTGTGAAGAGTGCTGTCAAGACTTAGGACCACCACAGTGATGCAGCGAATCCAAACAATGGTTTATGTGGAAAGGGTTTTATAAGTATGTGAGGAGTGAAAACACTGTTAAAATAACCCGAAACTCTGTCATCATTCTCTGCCAACAATATAGTAATTTACCTGGAAATTCCTGGAAGATGCATCCGCAGTCTGAGCATGATTTCAAGATTGACGGCAATCATCATGATGGCAGCATAGCCTTTTTTTCATTGCTAATTGATATGTGTATATAGGATTTAAAAAAAAACAAAATGTTGAATGTAAATAAATCAGTTTTGCAGCCATAAAGAATGCTTTGAAACATTTAACAAAAATGTAGAAACCATTTCTACGGACTCTGCTTTAACCCTTTGAGTACCAAAGAGGTATTCAGAACACTGCAACGCAATGTGTTGGGTACCTCATTAGCACTCAAAGGGTTAAAAAAAAAGAAATTGTGGTATTCTGGGAGCAGACTAATTGTACTATAGGTAATGCATACATATCTTAACAGCTTTAAATTAGGCTTTTAACCCCTCGCATGTTGGAGAGGTCTCCAATGCATTGTGTATTAATTGAGACATCTCTAGCTTATTAGGGGTTTAAAGGCCCCACTTGTATCAGTGGTCCCATAAGGAGGGAGATGCACTAAGGTGTGATAAAGAGGTGATAAAAGGGAGAAGACTTCTCCAGTGATATCAATTCTCCAATTCCTATGTTGAGCCTATGCACTAAGAATTCTCAAGTGAAAGAGATCTTAGTGCATGGGCTCCATAGAAAAATAGAACTTGGAGAAGGGATATCACTGGAGAAGTTATCTCTGCTTTATCACCACTTTACCACACCTTAGTGCATAACCCCCACTGGTCTCACCTAAAATTACTCCCATTTTCTTTTGAACATCTGGGGCTGGATTCAATTGCAGGAGATAAATGTTACCCCCCGTTTTATCAAAAATGTTCCTATTGAAATCTATGGGGAAACCTAGAGATAAAAACAGAGATAAAATTAGCACCTGCCCCTTATCCTTAGGGTAAGTTTGTGCAGGCAACTTTATTATTATTATTATTATTTATTTAGATAGCGCCAACGAATTCCGCAGCGCTGTACAATTGGGAACAGACATACAGAGGTATTAAATAGTACAATCAGATGTGGAGAACAGAAGGGTCAGAGGGCCCTGCTCATGAGAGCTTACAGTCTAGAGGAAGGTAGGTTTGACACAGAGGGAGTAAGTGCTATTGGGTGTAAGTGCCTGCTGAGACATGAACCGCCAATCAGTGGGTGGGAGTGAGAAGTGCTGGTGAGTGCAGTAGTCCGTGCAAGGGGTGAATCTTGGTGATCATGTTTATGGAGGCAGTTGATAGGCTTCCCTGAAGAGGTGAGTTTTCAGGGAGCGCCTGAAGATCTGAAGGCTGGGGAGGAGTCTGATTGGGCAGGGAAGGGAACGCCAGAGCTGAGGTGTAGCACGGGAGAAGTCCTGTAGGCGGGAGTGGGAGGATGTGATAAGACCTGCGGAGAGCAGAAGGTCGTGTGCAGAGTGAAGATGGCGGGGGGGAGTACATTCACAACGTTTTTAAGAAAAACATGCAAGTTTAGTAATATAAACATATAAATATCTATATATATAAAAGAAGACTTTGTGCCTGGCAAAACACACCCAGGGGCGGCAGTAAAAAGGATTACTGCTGCCATTGGGTGATTCTGTGGGAGTGTGATTTTTGGCCTGCCCCCACTATCCAGCCCGCCCACCACTATCTAAGGCTGAAAAAAAAAATGGCTGCCACACACTCCTACACCACAGACACATGCACATGCCCTCCCACACACACACTAGCAGACACATACACACATATACACACACGCACGCTGAGGATGATGGGAACAATGTTCAAGCTACAGCTGGAAGGCCATGGTCCAATCTATATTATGCAGCTTCTTCATTCCCTGTCTTTGAGCCTACACAGCTCTGCTAATTACTACAAGTGAGCTGATTTCTAAACAATCAGCAGGAGGATACTGGCTTGCTGAGAAAGTGGAAACAACGGCAGAGAGGTGATCAGGCAGTACAGAGCAAGGCTTCAGCTGAGCTGGTAAATGGCAGAGACATGGATGTGACTGTATTTATATATTGCACAAAGAGAGAGAAAGAGAGCAGGTTGTTTGTCAGTCTGTCTGTAAGTAGAGGTGCCAGTTCCTGCAATCATCTCCATGCTGTACATAGCTCACTGTATAGCATGTATGACAAACTATTTATATATGGTCTGGCATTGTATAGTATACAGTCTGTGTATAAGGACTGGCACTATACAGTATAGGAGGGACAGTCCCTGTTTGACACCCAAATCCCTCTGCTCCTCTATTTAGGAGATCACACGGTGTGGTGTATATACAGTAGGCTGACCAGACCTCACCTTTAACCGGGGACACATAGGAAATAAGCATATTTCAGGAGTGCACCAAAATCAAAGCAGCCCTGCAGTATGCATTTTTCATATGTGTCACTGGTTAAAGGTGAGGTCTGGTCAGCCTAATGTACAAGTGTATCAGATTGCTTCACATCAGTAAAACCCACGGTAATGTGGGTATAAACTTCTGTATATATCTGTTAAATTAGTCTGTGTAAAAAAATACTTTCATCTTCTTCTAAATCATTCACTTACAGAAAGAGTAACTTAACCATTTCAGTGCCAGAGGAGATGCAATGCATTGCTTACCCCCTGGCACTCAAAGGGTTAAAAATTCTCTACAATGGTCTGGCACTGTATAGCAGTGGTTCTCAATCTGTGCCCTCAGTGGCTATTAACAGGCCAGGATTTTAGAATTTCCTTTTAAGAGCACAGGTGAGTTAATCAATATGACTGAGCCTCTGATCAACACACTTGTGTTCTAGCAGTGAAATTCCTAAGTCCTGGCCTGTTAGTGGCCACTGAGGGCATGGGCTGAGAACCTCTGCTGTATAGTATACAGTCTGCATGTGTCTGTGTATAAGGACTGGCACTATACAGTATAGGAGGGACAGTCCCTGTTTGACACCCAAATCCCTCTGCTCCTCTATTTAGGAGATCACACTGTGTGATGTATATACCAGTGTATCAGATTGCTCCACATCAATAAAACCCACAGTAATGTGGGAATAAACTTCTGTATATATCTGTTAAATTAGTCTGTGTAAAAAAAATACTTTCATCTTCTTCTAAATCATTCACTTACAGAAAGAGTAACTTAACCATTTCAATGCCAGAGGGGATGCAATGCATTGCTTACCCCCTGGCACTCAAAGGGTTAAAAATTCTCTAAAATACACCACCAGCCACGCCCCCAGTAACACCACCGAAAACACAAGTGTCCCTCTTTGGCCATATGAAATGTTGGGAGGTATGTTACTTACACTGCTCACACTGTATGTATGTATGTTCTGATTTGCAGCTGTGTGTCACTGTTTGTGTTGTCAGTGCATGTGTGTGTATATGTGTGTGTTGCATGTGTCTCTGTCTATCACTGTGTGTACCTTTCTGACACGTACACCCTACGCTATAATTCACTATCATAACATTTATTTTAAAAAAAAGAAACATTTCCTGCATAACATGACGGGCAACGCCGTCCCAAACTGCTAGTATATATATATATATATATATATATATGAACACACAAAATTAGGTGCAATTATGGAGCAAACTAACTGCACCATAAGTGATAAATACAATTCCCAAAATTCCTGTTGAGTTAAACGGATCTCATAATCCCCTGTAATTCTAGAGATGTCTCCAGTACATTGAGAAGTTCTATTTGTCCCCTATGGTTAAGATGCCCTAGAATTGTGCCAATTTCTTTATGCATAAGGACCATTTCCTCATGTTAGACTACTATATGGACAGTTTATTTAGCACATATCAAATGGCAACTCAAGCTTGCTGCAACTTTGATCTAGCAGCGATTTATAGCTCTGTACATTTCTGTTATTGGTTTCAATGGGATTGAAATAGAATTACACTGAAAACTCAAGAGCAAGGGACACTGCAAAAAAATACCTTTTTCACTTGACACTAAATGTTAATTAGTTTCACATTATATAGAATTCCATCAGAGTAATATAGAGGGTACCTCCCTATTGCCTTTGCAACATATTCCGACATCCAGTGGGAGTAATAGACTCCATGTATTGTGCCAGAGAGAAACCTACTGGATATATAGTATGGATTCTCTGGCTCCCAAGGGTCATAATGAAAAAATAGATGTGCATACCTTTGTGTAATAGGGAAACCCTAGTTAGTTAGGGGGTAGTTAGAGAGTGTCCTACCCGTATCCATGGCCCTTGACTCTTGTAGAGAGGAGAACCTTGGGTATATTATGGAGACTCTTATTATTGGCTGGTTTGGTGTTTATTCTTTGGCACTATTTTACTTTTGTGGGTGACATATTTTGATGTGCTTAATATGTCACACTATTTTCTTTGGTCTGTTCTGTTGTGCAGTATTATTCATATATGTGGAATATTGATTGATATACAAAATGTCTCGAAGTCCTGTGATCATTGGCACCCTAGTTTCCCTCCCTTGGTTTTGCTTTTCTTTCCCTCAAATGTAATACATAAAGACCAAAAGTTTACTGTCCTAAGGGCCGAGGCCTAGCTCCAGTGTGCTACCAAAGGACACAGGAAGTAAAAGGAACTGACAAATAAAACATTCTGTCTTATCTAAGCCCATTTACAGATTATTCATTCTAATCAACGAGAGCCCTGGAAAAGGCAGGAATGACTGTTCCACCGAGCATATGTAAGGGATTCTAGAACAAATAGAAAATTGTTACACATACTGCTATGAAACACAGGACAATTAAGTGTTTATAACACAGTTAATCGTTAAGCTTTAGGGCTTGTTTTATATATGAACAATAAAACACCGGAAAAATTCTGAGGCAAACCAAATGTACCATAGGGCTGGACTGCCTTTTGGTACGATCAATATGATGTGCTTTAGGATATATCCTCTCTATGAAAGGCACTAGTGAGCTAAAAGAGATTGCACCCTGGGTAGGATACTTATCTTATAGAGCGTCATCACTTCGAGGGCAGGCTCGTTCCAACTTGAGCGTCTCTGACGCTCTGTTTGTATATGCAAATTATCCTTGGGACTAGTCACCCTAGAGGTAACAGAGTAATCCAGACGTGGATCCCTTGCACACAGTACCTAGAAAGATCAACAGCACCTCACCGATGTGCCCCAACAAGGCCAAAATGTAAGGCTGGGGTTGACTGTGCCTCTTGTTCGGAGAGGAATTGCATGGCACTTTGTGTCTGGACTGCCTTTTGGTAGGATCAGAATGATATGCTTTAGGAAATGTCCACTCTGTGAAAAGAACTAATAAGCTAAAAGAGTTTGCACTCTGGGTAGGGTATGTATCCTATACAGCCTCTTCACTTTAAGGACAGGCTTGTTCCTAGTTGAGCATCTCTGATTAGCTGTTTGCATATGCAAATTATCCTTGGGACTAGTCACCCTAAGGGTAACAGGGTAATCCAGATGTGGACCCCTTGCTCAAAGTGTCTAGAGAGATCAGCTGCACATCACTGATGAGGCTCAACAAGGCTGAATTGTGTGGTCTGGGTTAGCTGCGTTTCTTGTTCGGAGAGGCCTTGCCTGGCATTTCGTGGCTGGACTGCATTTGGTAGGATCAATATGGTGTGCTTTAGGATATTTTCTCTCTGTGAAAGGCACTAGTGAGCTTAAAGAGATTGCACCCTTGGTATGATACTTATTCTATAGAGCCTCATAACTTCGAGGGCAGGCTTGTTCCTAGTTGAGCATCTCTGGCTAGCTGTTTGCATATTAAAATTATCTTTGGGACTAGTCACCCTAAGGCTAACAGGGAAATCCAGACATGGACCCCTTGCTTAATAGAGAGATCAGATGCATCTAAATGATGAGGTCCAAAAAGGCTTAAATATACATCTGGGGGTTGATTTGTTTTTTTTGGTTTTTTTTTTTTTTTTTTTTGAGGATTTGCCTGGCACATCATAGCTGGACTTTCTTAGAATAAGTATGGTGTGCTTTTGGAAATTTCCTCTCTGTGAAAGGCACTAGTGAGCTAAAAGAGTAGGATACTTACCCTATAGAACCTCATCACTTTGAAGGCAGGCTCCTTACTAGTTGAGCGTCTCTGACTAGCTTTTTGCATATACATATTATCCTTGGGACTTGTCACCCTAATGGTAACAGGGTAATCCAGACGAAATGTATGGCTGGGATTGGTTGCTTCTCTTGTTCAGAGAGGAATTGCCTGGTACTTTGTGGCTGGACTGCCTTTTGGTAGGATCAGTATAATGTGCTTTAGGATATTTTCTCATTGTGAAAGGAACTATTGAGCTAAAAGAAATTGCAATCTGGGTAGGATACTTATCATATAGAGCCTCATCACTTCGAGGGCAGGCTTGTTTCTAGTTGAGCTTCTCTGACTAGCTGTTTGCATATTCAAGTTATCCTTAGGATTAGTCACCCTAAGGGTAACAGGGTAATCCAGACGTGGGCCCCTTGCTCACGTTGCCTAGAGAGATCAGCTGCACCTCACCGATGAGACTCAAAGAGGCCAAAAATGTACATCTGGAGTTGGCTGTTTCTCTTTTTTATAGAGGAATTTCTTGGCACTTCATGGCTGGACTGCCTTTTGGTATGATCAATATGGTGTGCTTTAGGATGTTTCCTCTCTGTGGAAGGCACTCTAGTGAGCTCAAAGAGATTGCACTCTGGGTAAGATACTTATCCTATAGTGCCTCATCGGTTCGAGGGCAGGCTCATTCCTAGTTGAGAATCTAGCTGTTTGCATATGCAAATTATCCTTGGGACTAGTCACCCTAAGGGTAACAGGGTAATTCAGACATGGACCCCTTGCTCACAGTGTCTAGAGAGAGATCAGTTGCACCTCACTGAAAAGCCCCAACAAGGCTGAGATGTACGCCTGGGCTTCATGCTGCTCTTGTTCAGAAAGGCATTGCTTGGCACTTCGTGGCTGGACTTTTTTTTTATAGGATCAGTAAGATGTGCTTTTGGAAATTTCCTGTGAAAGAAACTAGTGAGCAAAAAGAGACTGCACCCTGGGTAGGATTCTTACTGTATAGAGCCTCATCATTTCCAGGGCAGGCTCGTTCCTAGTTGAGCGTCTCTGACTAGCTGTTTGCATATGCAAATTATTCTTGGGACTAGTCACCCTAAAGGGTAGCAGGGTAATTCAGACATGGACCCCTTGCTCACAGTGCCTAGAGACCTCAGCTGCACCTCGCTGATGAGGCCCAACAAGGCCAAAACGTATGTCTGGGATTGGCTGCATCTTTTGTTCAGAGAGGAATTGCCTGGCACTTCGTGGCTGTACTGCCTTTTGGTAGGATCAGTATGACGTGTTTAGGAAATTTCCTCTCTGTGAAAGGAACTAGTGAGCTAAAAGAGATTGCACCTTGGGTAGGATACTTATCGTATAGAGCCTCATCACTTCGAGGGCAGGCTCGTTCCTAGTTGAGAGTCTCTGACTAGCTTTTGCATATGCAAATTATCCTTGGGGCTAGTCATCCTAAGGATAAGAGGGTAATCCAGACGTAGACCCCTTGCTCACAGTGCCTAGAGAAATCAGCTACACCTCACTGACGAGACCCAACAAGGCCTAAACGTAAATCTGGGGTTGGCTGCTTCTCTTGTTCAGAGAGGAATTTCCTGGCACTTTGTGGCTTTACTGCCATTTGGTAGGATCAATATGATATATCCTTAGTGTGAAAGGCACTAGTGACCTAAAAGAGATTGCACCCTGGGTAGGATACTTATCCTATAGCGCCTCATCACTTCGAGGTCAGGATCGTTCCTAGTTGAGCGTCTCCGACCAGATGTTTGCATATGCCAATTATTCTTGGGATTAGGCACCCTAAGGATAACAGGGTAATCCAGACGTGGACCCCTTGCTCCCAGTTCCTAGAGAGATCAGCTGCATTTCACAGATAAGGCCTGACAAAGCTGAAGTGTATGACCTTGATTGGCTGTTTCTCTTATTCAGAGAAGACTTGCCTGGCGCTTTGTAGCTGAACTGCCTTTTAGTAGAATCAGTATGATATGCTTTAGGATATTTCTTTTCTGTAAATGGCACTTGTGAGCTAAAAGAGATTAAATCCTGGGTAGAATACTTATCCTATAGAGCCTCATCACTTAGAGGGCAGGCTCATTCCTAGTCGTGTGTCTCTGACTAGTTGTTTACATATGCAAATTATCCTTGAGAATAGTCACCCTTAGGGTAAGAGGGTAACCCTGTAGGTCAGAGACAGTAAGTGAGGTAAAACACAGTTTTATTGAACAAATGTAAAATGGCAATAACCCTCATGGGTCCAGTAATATATACACAATATAGTACTGACACAGGACAGGTTACAGTAATTGTACAGAAAGTGATAACAATATATTGACACAGGTCAGGTAATATGTGAGATCTCAAACGAGGTAGCAGTGAACAGGTTACTAATAGGCCAGGAAGACTGACAGGCCCTATTAGCACGAGGCCCTTAAGACTCTCACTTGGGAGGGAGAGTATAAAGAGCGAGTAATGCCACAGGAGTAAGTGAAGGCCCTTAGTAAGCTTATAGACTGCCGTAGCAGTAGCGGAGGACAGGCTGTATGCCCAGAGGATGCCCAATGGAGACTACAATGCCAACAACCGTTGGAGAACGGCCCTTTTCCCCGTGGGGATAGACGAACGCTCAGACCAATGTCTACTGCCGAGGTGGATAATAGCCTAAGGTGCCCTAGGAAGACCAACCTCAGCTGATGGCAGGTGTATAGGTCTAGCATACCGTGGCACAGAATGGAAGGCTCACACCGGAGTGTTGCCCACACGACATGGAACATAACTTAGACCAGGCTGCAAGAGCCATAAAGCAGTAGGCAACACTGCCCGGATGCCAAGCCCAACGAGAGCCACAGAAGGAGCAGCAGGCAATCCTGGACAGATAGTGAGCGGAAGCCCAACGGGTCGGTACACAGGACAGGAACAACAGCCAACCGAAATCTGTGCACCAAACAAGAACGTCAGCCAATCCGAGTCGATACACAGAGCAGGAATGTCAGCTGGGCTGGGTCGGTACACAGAGCAGGAACGTCAGCCAATCCGAGTTGGTACACAGAGCAGGAACGTCAGCCGGGCCGGGTCGGTACACAGAGCAGGAATGTCAACCAATCCGAGTCGGTACACAGCGCAGGAACAGATTCAGTAGAGTAGTCAGGCAGTCCGGGTCAAACACTGAGATCACATGAGAAACTGGAACAAGAGCTGGTACAGAAACACCACGAAAGTGCAACAGCTAAGTGACAGGGCCCAGTATTTAAGGACAAATACTGGGCGAGCCAATACCACTGCAACCAATAAGAGCCAGCAGAGAACAAGACTGACAGAATGTTGCCAGCATA
The DNA here is from genome assembly GCA_037306005.1 of Rhinophrynus dorsalis. Classification (NCBI taxonomy): domain Eukaryota; kingdom Metazoa; phylum Chordata; class Amphibia; order Anura; family Rhinophrynidae; genus Rhinophrynus; species Rhinophrynus dorsalis. The sequence continues at coordinate 82,869,873 of CM074721.1, forward strand.
GCATGGGCACCGTGACAGTAGGATACTTATCCTATAGATCCTCATCACTTCGAGGGCAGGCTCGTTCCTAGCTGAGCGTCTCCGTCTAGCTGTTTGTATATTCAAAGTATACTTGGGACTAGTCACCATAAGGATAACAGGGAAATCCAGACGTGGACTCCTTGCTCACAGGGCTTAGAGAGGTTAACTGCATCTCACTGATAAGGGCAAACAAGGCTTAAATGTATGTCTGGTGTTGGCTGCTTCTCTTGTTCAGAAAGGATTTGCTTTACACTTTGTGGCTGTGCTGACTTTTGGTAGGATCAGCATAATATGCTTTAAGATTTTCTTTATTGTGAAAGGAGCTATTGAGCTGAAAGAAATTGCACTCTGGGTAGGATACTTATCATATAGAGCCTCATCACTTTGAGTGCAGGCTTGTTTCTGGTTCAGCTTCTTTGACTATCTGTTTGCATATTTAAGTTATCCTTGGAACTAGTCAGCCTAAGGGTAACAGGGTAATCCAGACATGGACCCCTTGCTCATAGTGCCTAGAGAGATCAGCTGCCCCTCACTGATGAGGCCCAACAAGGCTGAAATGTACATCTGGGGTTGGCTGTTTCTCTTGTTTATAGAGAAATTTCTTGGCACTTCATGGCTGGACTGCCTTTTGGTAGGATCAATATGGTGTGCTTTAGGATATTTCCTCTCTGTGAAAGGCACTAGTGAGCTAAAAGAGATTGCAGCCTGGGTAGGATACTTATCATATAGCGCCTCATCACTTCGAGGGCAGGCTCGTTCCTAGTTGAGCGTCTAGCTGTTTGCATATGCAAATTATCCTTGGGACTAGTCACCCTAAGGGTAACAGGGTAATCCAGACATGGACTCCTTGCTCACAGGCCTTAGCGAGATCAGCGTTACCTCACTGATGAATCCCAACAAAGCTGAAATGTACAGCTGGGGTTTGTGCTGCTCTTGTTCAGAGAGGCATTGCTTGGCACTTTGTGGCTGGACTTTCTTTTGATAGGGTCAGTAAGATGTGCTTTTGGAAATTTCCTCTCTGTGAAAGGAGCTAGTGAGCTAAAAGAGATTGTACCCTGGGTAGGATTATTACTGTGTAGAGCCTCATCGTTTCCAGGGTAGGCTCGTTCCTAGTTGAGTGTCTCTGACTAGCTGTTTGCATATGCAAATTATTCTTGGGACTAGTCACCCTAAAGGGTAGTAGGGTAATTCAGACATGGACCCCTTGCTCACAGTGCCTAGAGAGATCAGCTGCACCTCGCTGATGTGGCCCAACAAGGCCAAAACGTATGTCTGGGATTGGCTGCATCTCTTGTTCAGAGAGCAATTGCCTGGCACTTCGTGGCTGTACTGCCTTTTGGTAGGATCAGTATGACGTGTTTAGGAAATTTCCTCTCTGTGAAAGGAACTAGTGAGATAAAAGAGATTGTACCCTGGGTAGGATACTTATTGTATAGAGCCTCATCACTTCGAGGGCAGGCTCGTTCCTAGTTGAGCGTCTCTGACTAGCTTTTGCATATGCAAATTACCCTTGGGGCTAGTCATCCTAAAGATAACAGGGTAATCCAGACGTGGACCTCTTGACACAGTGCCTAGAGAAATCAGCTACACCTCACTGACGAGGCCCAACAAGGCCTAAACGTAAATCTGGGATTGGCTGCTTCTCTTGTTCAGAGAGGAATTGCCTGGCACTTCGTGGCTTTACTGCCATTTGGTAGGATCAATATGATGTGCTTTAAGATATATCCTTACTGTGAAAGGCACTAGTTAGCTAAAAGAGATTGCACCCTGGGTAGGATACTTATCCTATACAGCCTCATCACTTCAAGTGTAGGCTCATTCCTAGTTGAGCGTCTCTGACCAACTGTTTGCATATGCAAATTATTTTTGGGATTAGTCACACTAAGGATAACGGGGTAATCCAGATGTGGACCCCTTGCTCCCAGTGCCTAAAGAGGTCAGCTGCATCTCACAGATGAGGCCTGACAAGGCTGAAGCATAAGACTGTGATTGGCTAATTCTCTTATTCAGAGAAGAATTACCTGGTGCTTTGTAGCTGAACAGCTTTTTGGTAGAATCAGTATGATGTGCTTTAGGATATTTCTTTTCTGTAAAAGGCACTTGTGAGCTAAAAGAGATTACAGCTTGGGTAGGATACTTATCCCATAGAGCCTCATCAGTTAGAGAGCAGGCTCAGTCCTAGTTGAGTGTCTCTGACTAGCTGTTTACATATGCAAGTTATTCTTGGGAATAGTCACCCTAAGGGTAAGAGGGTAACCCTAGGTAGGATACTCATCCTATAGATTCTCATCACTTTGAGGGCAGGCTTGTTCTTAGTTGAGCGTCTCTGTCTAGCTGTTTGCCCATTCAAATTATCCTTGGGACTAGTCACCATAAGGGTAACAGGGAAATCCAGACGTGGACCCCTTGCTCACAGTGCTTACATAGATCAGCTGCACCTCACCGATAAGGCCCCACAAGGCTTAAATATATGTCTGGGGTTGGCTGCTTTTCTTGTTCAGAGAGGATTTGCCTGGCACTTCATGGCTGAGTTTCCTTTCAATAGGATCAGTATGATGTGCTTTTGGAAATTTCCTCTCTGTGAAAGGAATTAGTGAGCTAAAAGAGATTGCACCCTTGGTAGGATATTTACCATATAGAACCTCATCACTTTGAGGGCAGGCTCGTTACTAGTTGAGCATCTCTGACTAACTGTGTGCATATGCAAATTATCCTTGGGACTAGTCACCCTAAAGGTAACAGGGAAATCCAGATGTGGTCCCCTTGCTCACAGTGCCTAGAAAAACCAGCTGCACCTCACCAACGAGGTCCAACAAGGCTTAAACATACGTCTGGGGTTGGCTGCTTTTCTTGTTTCAGAGAGGATTTACCTGGTACTTCATGGCTGTACTTCTTTTCAATAGAATCAGTATAATGTGCTTTTGGAAATGTCCCCTCTGTGAAAGGCACTAGTGAGCTAAAAGAGATTGCACCCTGGGTAGGATCCTTATTCTATAGAGCCTCTTCACTTTGAGGGCAGGCTCATTACTAGTTGAGCGTCTCTGGCTAGGTGTTTGCATATGCAAATTATCCTTGGGACTAGTCACCCTAAAGGTAACAGGGTAATCCAGACGTGGACCCCTTGTTCACAGGTCCTAGAGAGATCAACTGCACCTCACTGACAAGGCTGAAATGTACATCTGGTTTTGACTGCTTTTCTTGTTCAGAGAGGAATTGTCTGGTGCTTTGTGGCTGAACTGCCTTTTGGTAGGATCAGTATAATGTGCTTTAGGCTATTTCCTCATTGTGAAAGGAGCTATTAAGCTAAAAGAGATTGCACCCTGGATAGGATACTTATCACACAGAGCCTCATCTCTTCAAGGGTAGGCTCGTTCCTATTTGAGCGTCTCTGACTTGCTGTTTGCATATTCAAGTTATCCTTGAGACTAGTCACCCTAAAGGGTAACAGGGTAATCCAGACGTGGACTCGTTGCTCACTCTACCTAGAGAGAGATTAGCTGCACCTCACTGACTAGGCCGCACAATGCCATAGCGTACGTCTGGGGTTGGCTGTTTCTGTTGTTCAGAGAGGAATTGCCTGGCATTTCGTGGCTGGACTTCTTTTCGATAGGATCAGTATAATATGCTTTTTGAAAATTTCCTCTCTTTGAAAGGAACTAGTGAACTAAAAGAGATTGCATCCTTGTTAGGATACTTACCCTATAGAACCTCATCACTTCGAGGGCAGGCTTGTTACTAGTTGAGCATCTCTGACTATTTGTTTGCATATGCAAATTATCCTTGGGACTAGTCACCCTAACGGTAACAGGGAAATCCAGACGTGGACCCCTTGCTCACAGTGCCTAGAGAGATCAGCTGCAACTCACTGACAACACTCCAGTGAGGCTGAGATGTATGTCTGCGGTTGGTGCTGTGCTTGTCCAGAGAAGAATTGCCTGGCACTTCGTGGCTGGACTTTCTTTTGATAGGATCAGTAAGATGTGCTTTTAGAAATTTTCTCTCTGTGAAAGGAACTAGTGAGCTAAAACAGATTGCACCGTGGGTAGGATACTTACCCTATAGAGCCTCATTATTTTGAGGGCTGTCTCGTTCCTAGGTGAGCATCTCTGACTAGCTGTTTGCTTACTCAAATTATTCTTGTGACTAGTCACCCTAATGGTTAAAGGGTAATGCAGGCTTGGACCCCTTGCTCACAGTGTGTAAAGAGATCAGCTGCAACTCAATGACGTGGCCCAACAAGGGTGAAACGTACATCTGGGGTTGGCTGCTTCTCTTGTTCAGAGAGGAATTGCCTGGCGCTTTGTGGCTGAACTGCCTTTTGGTAGGATCAGTATAATGTGCTTTAGGCTATTTCCTCATTGTGAAAGGAGCTATTGAGCTAAAAGAGATTGCACGCTGGATAGGATACTTATCACATAGAGCCTCATCTCTTCAGGGGCAGGCTCGTTCCTATTTGAGCGTCTCTGACTTGCTGTTTGCATATTCATGTTATCCTTGGGCCTAGTCACCGTAAAGGGTAACAGGGTAATCAAGACGTGGACTCCTTGCTCACTGTACCTAGACAGATTAGCTGCAACTCACTGACGAGGCCCAACAATGCCAAAACGTATGTCTGGGGTTGGCTGTTTCTGTTGTTCAGAGAGGAATTGCCTGGCATTTTGTGGCTGGGCTTCTTTTCGATAGGATCAGTATAATGTGCTTTTGGGAATTTCCTCTCTGTGAAAGGAACTAGTGAGCTAAAATAGATTGCACCCTTGTTACGATACTTACCCTATAGAACCTCATCACTTCGAGGGCAGACTCGTTACTAGTTGAGTGTCTCTGACTAGCTGTTTGCATATGCAAATTATGCTTGGGACTAGTCACCCTAAAGGTAACAGGGAAATCCAGACGTGGACCCCTTGCTCACAGTGCCTAGAGAGATCAGCTGCACATCATTGACAAGGCCTCAAAAAGGCTGAGATGTATATCTGCGGTTGGTGCTGTGCTTGTTCAGAGTGGAATTGTCTGGTACTTTGTGGCTGGACTTTCTTTTGATAGGATCAGTAAGACGTGCTTTTGGAAATTTTCTCTCTTTGAAAGGAGCTAAAACAGATTGCGCCCTGGGTAGGATACTTACCCTATAGAGCCTAATCATTTTGAGGGCTGTCTTGTTTCTAGTTGAGTGTCTCTGACTAGCTGTTTGCTTACGCAAATTATTCTTGGGACTAGTCACCCTAAGGGTTACAGGGTAATGCAGGCTTGGACCCCTTGCTCACAGTGCATAAAGAAATCAGCTGCAACTCAATGACGTGGCCCAAAAAGGGTGAAACGTACATCTGGGGTTGGCTGCTTCTCTTGTTCAGAGAGGTATTGCCTGGCACTTTGGGGTTGGACTGCCTTTTGGTAGGATCCGTATGATATGCTTTAGGATATTTTCTCTCTGTGAAAAGCACTAGTGAGCTAAAAGTGATTTCACCCTGGGTAGGAAACTTATCCTAGAGAGCCTCATCACTTTGAGGGCAGGCTCATTCCTAGTTGAGCGTCTCTGACTAGCTGTTTGCATATGCAAATTAACCTTGGGACTAGTCACTCTAAGGGTAACAGGGTAATACAGACGTGGATCCCTTGCTCACAGTGCCTAGAGAGATCAGCTGCATGTCACTAACGAGCCCCAACAAGGCCAAAATGGATGTTTTAGTTTAGTGCGTCTCTTGTTAAGAGAGGAATTGCCTGGCACTATATGGCTGGACATTCTTTTGATAGGATCGGTAAGATGTGCTTTTGGAAATTTTCTCTCTGTGAAAGGAACTAGTTAGGTAAAAGAGATTGCACCCTGGGTAAAGCCTCATCACTTTGAGGGCAGGCTCGTTCCTAGTTGAGTGTCTGCCTAGTTGTTTGAAAATAAAAAAAGCCCTAAAACTCTAATGGAGTTAAAATTGGACTCTTAAACCTTTGAACGGCAAAGGGGTATGAAGCCCAAATCCCTCTGGCACTCAAAGGTTTTGAGAAGTCTCAAACACATTTCTCTACGATGCATTAGAGACCTCTCTAGCATTCAAGGAGGTTTAAAGTCCCCTTTAAATGGACGGTAATGTGGGAATTAACAGGAATGTGTCCCCTATGGTATAGTTGGTTTGCTCTAGAATTGCTCCGGTTGTCTTTTGTGCATATGGCTTTTTTGGTCTTACATAGAAAGCAAAGGATATGCCATTCTAGAACATACCAAATTCATAGTAAGGGACAAATAATTTCTCCAGTTCTCATTGACTTAAATTGGGCTTTTTTTAACCACTTGAATGCTAGATAGGTCTCCACGGAGCAATGCATTGGAGATTAAACCTCTTTTGCATCCAAGGGGGGGGGGTGAAATCTGCATTGAATTCAATGGGAATTTTTATTTCACCTTATTAAGCAGTTGGTTTGCTCCTGAGCTGCATTTCTTTTGTTTTATTCATAACGCGAGATGTTCTTCCTCATAAAAAAATTCTTTGACCCTTTGAGTGCCAGAGGGCCTCCAAGGCAATGCTTTGAGTAACCCTATGGCATTCAGTGAGTTAAAGGGATAGTATTATTTCACAAAATCAGCAGCTCCAATTAATCTTCATAGTATCTGAGCCATAGAGAGTATTATTTTAGTACTGTGAGAGTTGTAGTTGAAGAGTAATTGAATGATAAAGTATCCCCCTCCCACCCCTTTTACTGATGTAACATTGCTCACCTCAGAGTATTAGGGTGGTGTCCAAGTGGATCGCAGAGAGGGACAATCTTCAATTAACAGAAGGGAAAAACCTGAAAAACCTGTCAATGGGGGAAGGGTTTTCATTGTTCTCACAGTAAGAAGATTGTCCCTTTCTGTGAGATGTCTGGTTTATGAATTCCACATCTGAGGGGAGGTGGCTTACGCTAGGTAAAAGGGGCAGGAGGGTGATATTTTATCATTCAGTTACTCTTGAACTACAGCTCTGACAGTATTGAAATAACACTCTATATGGCTCAAATACTATGAAGATTAATTGGAGCTGATGTTTTTGTGACACATTGCTATCCCTTTAAGAATTAGGCTACATTTCTGCAAAGCAAACACTGTCAGAAAAGGATATTTTTGCCTTCTAATATTAGTACAACATGCACAAAATATATATTTTTTTAACTAATAAGATGTTGTATTAACCCTTTCAGTGCCAGAGGGATACACAATGCATTGCTTTGCAATGCATTGCGTAACCCTCCTGCACTCAAAGGATTATATATATAATATTGGCACTATATAAATAAATAAATTCTAATATTAGAACATACATCAGCTGAAAACAAGAGACCACATGAGAACAATAGATTATCATTATATGCAAATGTTTTACATCTCGTTAGATGTTAATCTTTGAAAACACAGACACAGAATTTATGTAAACGAGCTCATCCAGGGAAACGTTTTACCATGTCGGTATGCTGAATGCAGCGGGAAACCACTTATTATAAATGATTACCACTTTCTTGAGCTGCTCGTCATCCCCAAGGCCAAATTTTGTAGGATGAGGTATTCAAGAAAGCACATGTTGCAGGAATGCAATGTTTCTTCGAGGCAAATACCTATGTAAAGCCAGTAAATTAAATGTTTCAAAGCAAAGTCATCGCCATAAGCTAATTTAAACTTAACGTTCATATTGTCTGATGTTGGGGATTTTGTTTTCTATCATATACGGTGTAAATTAGGAAGTAATTCCTCTTTCTCTGAATTGCATTTCTTTTTAGGCTGGGCAGTTATTCCCAAGCACTGTTGTACTGTATGTTGTCATTGGGCTGGACCCAGTAATGAAGGTATTTGACACATTTATATTATCATGTTTTAGACCTTCCTTCTAAATCATTATTCTTAATCTCTTGGATACTACAGAGATTTCATTTTCCAAACTTGATAAAACTACCCACTGGAATGATCTCTAGTGTTCATAAAGATAGAGAGAAACCAGCATTATACATTTACAGCACTAACAGAACTGTTGAATCTCAAGCCCCGTCTCTTGCAAGAATTGAACTTGCCAGTGGTGGGTATTGGGTGGGTATAACATCAAAAAAACAATTGGAATCTCAATTTCTTCCCCAGATTTTACAGTACTACCTCTGGGGATTAAAAGCCTGGGGAAGGGGTGGGAGGGGGGTGACTGTATACCGAGGGCAGGAATTTTAGCATGTGTTTACTGATTTCACATCAGTTGCCTTTTATTATAATGAACACAATGTAGCTTATTCTCACAGCTAACATTGTTGCAGTAAAGTTATCATTATTATATTCAGGCCTCTTCACAGTAACACCAGGGATTTACTTGTTTCTATATTGGTGTATTTTTGTTTGTATAACTCCACCTAAAGTATAAACTGGTTTAAAGGGGCAGTACCGCCTCTTAATAATAACAATCCACTTATCTTACTATGGCCTGAAAATCCTAATGCCTCCTCTGAATTTTTCTTTTATCAGATAGGTAGTATATCAATAAAATACATACAACAACTATTCAAACTGCACCGACTTCTTGAAAGACAAATTGGCAGTGCAGAAAAACTATAGATGGCTTCTGCATCATGTGATCAGAAAGCAAACCAATCACATTCCTGACTGCAAGAAATGCATAAAACTGAAGCAATAGAAAAATAGGATATTTGCCAATGTATTATTATGTTTCCAAAGATAAGATTAAAAGGTTGGTGGCTATTAGTCTCTTGAATGCTAGAAATTTCTCACACTGCATTGTTATTATCAAAAAGTTTAAACTCTGCCATTTGATATGAGCCTACGTGGATAACAAATAGATGGAATTATCTTGACATGCTTTCTTGGATAATAACGTTGTTGGAAGGTGGCAGAAATTGCTACACTCCTTTTTTCCCTTTTTTGTATAAAGCAAATGATTTTCCCAGTCTATGATCTGGTTAGATGTATCAGAGAAAAAAAACGAAAAAAAAAAACATCAAACGCTTTCATTTTGTGCTTTAAAATTTGTTCTTAATTTGGTAAACTCGGATTCCATTCTGTATCTTTAGGCTAACATAATGTTCAGGCTTGTACCATGAACATATTTCATCAACGGTCTTAAACATCATGTGTCTGTCAACTTTTCTTCACCTCTGTCATACTTCCAATGCTCATCAACATATGCTGGTAGACATTATGGGAAGATATTCAAGGAAATAATTTATACAATTCAAGGGAGATAAAAACGAACAATGTTCAATTTGAAGCAGAGCCCTGCATGAGAATGCTCTCTCAGGGCTCACAAATACTGCATCCGTGCTGAAAGGGAAAGGAGCACACGTAGGGGGATTCTGCATACACATATACGTCCAATGTCTATAGCCAAAGATTTTTTTGCACAATATGTTAATTGCTTTGCCCCCTATACAATTTTTGAGGTTAGCATATTGCTTTTGCTCTAATTTGTGTTTGGGTTTATCAGGTTTTACTTTACACAACGTCTTGTCAGTGTAAGGTATTTTGAGCAATGCTGATGCCCTGACATGCGCCCCTAGCCTGTACACATGCATCCAATGCCAAGACCAGCCATCTATCCAAACAGAATGTACATGTACTAAAAGAAACTCAAGGCACCTGCACACAGTTCACCACTATAAAAAAGCATCAGGGATCAAAGCAGCAGACGTAGAAGAACAGTCCTAGTATATGAAGATGAGAATAAAAATACACTCATCTAACTACTCTGATGTATGGGGAAAATCAAACTAAAAGCTGAAGCACAAAATGCTGAAAGTACAAGGCCCAAAAGCCAGCCACAAAGCATATAAGACCCATTAAAACACTAAATTAGGATGGAATGGCTTTAGCAGGGCTCCCTCACAGGTGAGCATGATTAAGCACCCATCATCACCAAACAGAGGAAACAAGAAAAGTGGAACAGAGGCCTAGAATGGAGAACTACAAACATACCTGAGGACAGGAAAAGTGCAGGAAGTCCAATTGTCCTGAGTACTGGAGTTATGGCAACCCTTGAGCAGGTGGCATAGACAACCTATCCCTGCATATAGCTCCAGGAACTCCAAATCGGGCAGACTATTCTTCAGATAGGTCCACATCAGCATGCACTCAGTGGCAGGATCTGTAATAATGTTACTGGAAGAAACAGCATTCCCAGCACTGCCTCTTTTACAACTGCTACCGCAGGGAAACCCTGGACTCTACAGGGTCTCCAACTCGCCGACCCTTGAAGGGTGGATTAAAAATTGGAGCTTCAGAAAAAGAGAGGAGGAGGAAAACTCCAACTGGCAAGGGACAAAGGCGAGCTAGTCCCTGTAAGCCTCAAAAGAAAAATACAGCTCTCAAAAAGAGAGTCAACCTCACCAGTCCTACCAACTTCAGAATACAGAGAAAAAAAACATCTGGTGAAGGGGAGGGGATCTCTTATACTGTTTGATTTTCTTTGACTTTTTCTCTGTCCTATCAGCTGAAAGGGGAAGAGCTTAACCATCTAGTAAATTCTGCCATGGATGTCCAGGAAAGCATTAATAGTTGTGGCATATTGCAGTGGAGTCACCGCTATAATAGTGAACCAGATAAGTGTTGGAAAGAGATGGTGAACCATGGGATCACAGAAGCACCTTAATGATCGCTCTCTGTTAACTACAGGCTTATCTATCAAGAAGATTTCTGGTGAGCAGATAACAAACTCATCTAGGAGCAATATGACCTTAAATATTATCTTGCACTAGGAGGGAAGACTAACATCTGACACCCCCAACAGAGATTACTAAGTATAGGGGCATAGACTCTTTATATTTAATGTTGGACTTAAATAAAATAGGTTCCGTTTCACTCCACACATATCCACTATGCTACTATCCGACATCCACTTTTATACTCTATATGATATGGAGAAATAAAGATCTTGTGGAATTAGGACATTCATATAGGTATTTTTTAACAGATAATAATAGATTGCTTCAAGTCATAACTGCACACTATGTATGATTTTTTTATGTCAAACAGTTTTTTTTAATAAATTATTATTTACTTATCATACAGCCTTTTAAAGTTTTGAGCATTTTTTAACCTCAGATATTACACTTAGAAGATCTTTGTGGGCTGTCTTTTTTCTCTTCTTATGTGTTTCCATAGAGTTTTCAGTGAGGGACTGTGAAAGCAGAGATCTTAAAAAATGCTGTAGTTTGCCTGCTGCTCTAAGTGCTCTGTATACAATAGGGGTAGGAGTTCTACATTGCTTCTCTTTCATTTTTTATTGTATCTTATTACATACATTCATATAGCTTCCTGTCAGGGACATGGAAGTGTAAAAAATAAGTGAAGATTTGAAATTAATGGAAGCTGTTTTAGTGATGCCTATGGCATGTCTCCACTGTTCCAAAGAGAAGTGTTTACTAAGGTCAGCTTCCCACTTACTAAGATATTTGGATTTCTAAAATTGGTGGGAGGGGGTTGGTTTGATAAGGGTTTTAACTAAAAAAACAAAGTTTCTTGCACTGTTAAAAAAACCCACAGGGAAAGCATTTCAGCCTCCATAGATGTCATGGGGGTAGAGATTTAGACAATAGAAAGAACAGTATGTATTGTTTAAGATAAGTCAAGAATTCAGTAGTGGAAGCTTCATTTTTCCAAAAGACCTACTCACCATACATGCCTTTCAAATGAATAATTCTGTTGCACAGCCATAATCTCAGGGAGAAGGTAGTGTCAGTTGTTACTTTTGGGAAACACACTAGGGGAAGGCCAGACTGGTGGTGGTGGTTGTGGTGTGTGTGTGTGTGTGTGTGTGTGGTGGGGTTGAGATTAATTTACTAGAGTTTACTAATTTGTCCTTGAATATGGGTTGGATAAAATGGTTAGACAAAAAAGGAGGACACATGACCTTAGCTGCTTTGGAATCTAGACTTAAACAGAGCGTGGACTGCCTTGTTGGATATCAGATTTGGTATCCATTGATAGTTTGCCTGAATGGGATAGAAGGTTCATTTGGATTTGGTCTCATGATATAGAGCTATTTTGGGAGCAGCCATTTGAAGGAACTTTTTCAGTCCTCATGGCTATTTTGGGGCTCCTACCCCCGTATGAAATGGTTGAAAAGTTTCTGTATATTAGTTATGCAGATCTGTCTAATCCAAACTGGCAATGCTCTGAGAAGGCAGAGAATTTAAGGTGAGGCCAACATTCAGCTATTCTCCCCAGCCAAACCAGAATGCAAGGTTTCTATCTAGTCATATCCTACCACTGTATGTTCATTAAGTTGTCTTTAATTATGCTGGTGGGTTTCTTAGGATCTTTAATGCCAAGGTATTTAATATGCCTGTCCTTCTACTTACAAAGCAATATTGGTTTGAAGGCCTCAGTTGTTCTAGATGGTATCCCTATCGACAAATTTAGTAATATTGGCTAAAGTAATTAAGAGTTTGTTGAGCATTTGTGAGAGATATAAACATGTTGCTAATAGCTAAAGCCATATCAGCAGCAAATAAACTGTTATTATGGTCCATTTGCCGACTCTTTTCAATTATGTCTGTTAAACTCTGGTGTGGAGAGATTGCTCTCATTCTCAGCACTATATGTGGAGCTACCACATTCTTGGGCAGGTTTCAATTTCATTTTCCTTTGTTTAGATGAAAAGTACTATATCCTTCATGGATGTTTTGGAGCCACCAACCATATTAGGTGGTACACCACTTCCAGTGTAGAGAATGTAAGATCTCAAGATAAATAAAGTAATTTTGTGACTTGAAAAGTGAGAGCTCTCACCTACATGTCTTGCACAATTGCACTGTAACCACACCCCCATTAAACTTTATTTATAAAGAAGAATACACATAGAGGCCAAGGAATGCTTTTTTGAAAGGCCAAAGATATCAGGAAGAAGTAAAGATCCCAAAAGAAAAGTACAATAATTCTGGAGCAAAGCAAATTATTTGTTCCCTGTGGTGCACTTGTCTTTTATACATAGGATCCATAATGTAGGTTCTTTTGACCGTTCACTTTAACCCATTGAATGTTAGGAAGTGTCCAATGTGTTGCTTCACTATACTCTAGCAACCATAGGACTTTAGTTTTAAAGGAAAACTTGATCTATTCTGGAGAACACCAGCCACAGGGAGAAATTAAATGACCCATTAATTTAAATAGAGATTTTAACCTCTTGATTGATAGAGACCTCTCTAGCATTCAAGGGGTTAAAAACCTTGATTAAAACAATGGATGTTTTTAGGAATGTGTGTTTGTCTCTTATGGTGCAGCTGGTTTGCCTTACAATTGGTGCACTTACTCAGTGGCATAACAATAGGGGTCGCAGGGGTCGCACAAGGGGCCCGGCCGCCCCCTGCGACCCCCTCGCCTGCAACAGTCACTTAGCTGATATCCCACTCGGTGCGCCACTCTAGTAATACAGAGCGCTGGTAGATGACATCATCTCCCAGCCTCTGCATTACTAGAGCAGCGCGCAGGAGCTTCAGTTCTAGAGATCTGTGCCAAAGGAGGCACAGATCTGTCAAGCCACAGCGCTAGACCACCAGGGACTGGAGGTAGGGGTATTGTGGAAGGGGCAATGTGGAGATGAATTGGAGATGAGGGCATTGTGGAAGGGGAAATGTGGACATGAAGGGGCGATGTGGAGATGGGGCATTGTGGAAAGGGCATTATGGAGATGAAGGGGGAATTGTGGAAGGGGCGATGTGGAGATGGGGCATTGTTGAGATGAAGGGGGCATTGTGGAAGGGGCAATGTGGAGATGAAGGGGGCATTCTGGAAGGGGCAGTTTGAAGATTGGGGGGCAATGTGGAGATGGGGGCATTGTGGACATGAAGGGGCAATGTGGAGATGGGGCATTGTGGAGATGAAGGGGCAATGTGGAGGTGGCCAGTGTGGATGAGGGGGCCAAAGTGGTTGGGGGGGGGCCCATGGCAATTCTTGCACCGGTGCCCGGTGGCTTCTAGTTACGCCTCTGCACTTACTCTTTATACATAAGGCTCATTGACTTTAACACAGTTTCAGCAAACAAGGCAAACTTAAATTGGTTCTTAAACCACACAGAAACCAATGGTTAATCTTTATTCAAGTGAGTTAGAGAAAAAAGTTTCAATTCTTCAATTCAGTTTCACTCTCAGTAACAAGCGCTCGTTGAGGCACAATACATTTTGACAGGAAGGATTTTCTCTAAACCTGCATATCATAATATTTTACAACAAGCAGTTTACATTATTACTTTTTATACAATACTCATAGAACACTGTAAAATATCTAATCATGAGGAAATGGGTTGTATTGTATAATTTCTGGAATGTTGTGATGAGAAAAGAAAGCTATATATTCATTTAATGTCAAAGGCTGAAAGGTCTGACTGAAAGGTCAGTCAGCTACAAGAGGTTTTGTAGCTATTAACATCATAAGCTGCAGGGCAGAACTGATCTGTTGACATAATCAAATCTCCTATCCTCTGAAATGTTGATGGAAAGGTTTTTGAAGAGGTACTAAGTTTCATGTTGAACATTTAAGCAAACTTAATTATGTGGAAGTTGAAACAGTTACAGCTTACGTGTATATTTATAATTCAAAATCTTACATTTCTCCACTTTGATTTCCAATAATTGAACTGTTTGTTATAACACTGAATGAAGTCCATTGAAAAAATTTAATGGATTATGAGAATGTGAGTAACACTCTTACATGTCTATAAACATTGGCCTGAAAAAGGTTCTTGCTTAATCCAAAGCATTGTAGCCTGTGAACGTCTATAGCATAAGTTAAACGAACAGTGAAACCTAAACTGATATTTGTTGATATCCATTTAACAAGTATGTACTTAATCTGGTGTCCATAGTTTCTTTTTATATTAGATCCATAAAATATAATCATAAACACATTTTTTCAATACATTTGAATTGTGAAGGCTGTCCTAGTCAGGCACTACTAGTTTCCTTTTGTTTTTGCCGTTTATAAAGAGAAATCACAGCTAAGGCAATTACTGAGATAATACCTACAGCTCTTGTGTTCAGTGTATGCATATACCAGCGCAGCTCCACTGGTGTTAGCCTCCAATTACAGATTGCACCTAGGAGGAAGGGGATAAAGCATATGAAGCACACTCTCTGCTTGTAAAGTACTTGATGGTAAGTCTCATCCAGGGATTGGAGTCCAGTTGTAGGGAGGCGCATCCTCTTGCAAAGAGGATGAAGACAGAGCCCCCCCCCATTAGCATGTCTAAAAACACTAATTCATGCAGAAACATGCATACATACACAGAAAGCATACATTCTGACATCCAACTGTAGCAAGAATGCCACTGAATATTCATACATAAACTCAGGAATAATTATAAATAAGCAGGAACAAATTTGAGCCAAGGCTGATGATGGCATGGTGGCATAGCAGTTCTTCACCATGATACCGTTGTTGTCAAGACTTTAATACCAACAAGCCCCTGTTGCCTTCCTCCTAGCATGTAAATGACAATAAAGTTACTCCTTTGACTCTGCATCTTGGTTAATAAAGACATTAAACAGACAAACATGAAAGAAATGCAACAAGCACTGTTCCACTTCTCTCCCCTTGGAGGGGAACAAGACAATAACAAGAGAATCTTCAGAGTAAGTAGCTTAGTAAATTGATATTAGGTATGCATTGGACCAAGTAATGTCACACTTTTTTCCATAATCCTTTGGTTCTTGTATTCATAGTTGTAATCTTTCTCCTCCCTCTTTTTTCATAGGTGCTGGTGGACTTAAACACCAGCCATACTTTGGGGCCACTTGTCCAATTATTTGAATTTGTTTGTTGTTATACTAGATTTTGTTGCAGTTCCACTTTGGCTTGTGTATACTTTGGATTGTCCTTCCAGTTGTTTATTCCTTGGCTTTTATGTACTATGCATTCTGCTTATCTCTTATATCCAATACACCTTGTTGACCTTGTTTTTTTCTGACTATTCTGATGCTTGGCTTCTTTCACACCTTCAGGTTCATTTGTATCTTGTGCCTTTGGGCCTGAGAGGTATATTGTACTCACTATTCTACCTGTGTTCTCTGTGTATTCTCCAACCCAGGCTACAGGCACTATTTATTATTATCCTATTCACACCTTATCATTACCTTTGACTTGGGTGTCCTCGTTTGTCGACCTCTGGCCGACTTCTCTCGACAGTGTGTTTGCACTGCAGGGCAAGTTGAAGCTGTGAGAGTTGCATCTCTCAGCAGTTCAATTTCTTAGTGTTATGGGGTGTCTAACTATAGCTGGTATCCTGGCCTTGGTGTCAGAATTTGCAAGGGTGAGTTGTTGATATCCTCCTGGTCGATTGGTTACCTTCACTTGGTTAACCCTATACGACTTTGGGTACCAGTAATATGAGAGTTGTACGGTTACTTATAAATCACTAGGTGGTGGTAGTGTCCCACTCTGTTGTTCTATCTGTGGGGATTACAAGAGTTTGTCAATTCTAGTCGTACTCGATTCCAAATGAGGTTGGATATATATTACACTAGTCAGTTCAGTAGTACTCGCTTCAACTTCCAGTAGTAGATTAGTTCCCTCATTCTTTGTCAGATACTCTTCGACTACCAGTTGTAGATATTCTTTTACGATATTGACTAGTTTATATCTGACTTATGGTCATAGCTTCCTTAGAGGTTTCCTCATTGCTGCCAGCATCCTGATTTCTCTCACTGTACTTGGTCAGGGAGATTCTTTTGGCATTTCTATATTCTGTATTGAGATCCTTCAACCGAAGAGTCTGATTGTATGGTACATCCTACTCCCATACTGGTCAGGGTCCCGGATCAATTGGGATCAGACATCTGGCTTCTTGGCCAGCACCTTTAATCCAGCCTCAGCCATAGCAAGGGATTAGGTTGACGTCACCCTACCAAGCCACGATACCAAGCGTTGCAAGCTAGCATCTCATACTCCTTTGGATATCGTTACAGATAATTGATTCTCAAATTGTAGAAAATGCACTTTAAGTCTGATGTATGAGGTTTTCTTCTGGAGTTGTGCTACACAGTATTATGGGCACTAGTGGCACTCTATCATGTGACTGAAAAGGGTCCCTCAACATTTTTCCCAGCCCCAACAGATGTTACATTTGAAAGTTTTTACTGTGCCAACTTGCTTTTATTTGAGAATTTGAGTTTCAGTTTCCCTGTCAAAGGAGAGACGAATGTGGAGTAAGTGGAGTGGAAGGACTACAGCTGTTAATGTGGAGGCTTTTAACTCCTTGAATGCAAGAACATCCTCCAATGAATTGGAAAACAATGACTGGTAGACCTCTCCTGCATGCAGTGCGAAAAATTCACCATTTAAAGAAATGGAAAATGTTATTTGATCACTATGGTGCAGCTGGATTGTGTCAGAATTGCTTCTTATTACATCAGCCTCATTGGCTTTGAATGTGCCAGTTTAACCATTTTTGTAAACATTTTGATATTAAAATTAGTGGGGCTATTCACATGTGCATAAGCCACTAAATGTTTAAAGTATTTCATGAAAAATCACCAATGAATCTTTAAATGGATATAAAAATAAAAACTTCTGATTTAATGGCATTGAATAATGAATTATTCATGGCCATGAAAAAAGGCACCAGGTGGTAAATAACTTCACAGAAGCTTCATGTTCTCTTTAATCCTATTGATTGTTTTTCTCATTCAATCACTTCACATTCAGATGGAATAATCCAGGTGTCTCGTTAAAAAGAGATCTTGAAAGGTGTGTATGCATGTGCTTTGTTTCCTGGGTGTGTTTCTGAATACTGAATCACAAATTACGGTTAGATTGTGCACTCAAGTAAACTCCCTCTTTATTTTTCACCAATTCTAGAGTTTTTTCTATAATGTTATTTAGATCATAACCTTGCAAACTGAAACATGTAGATGAAAACATAGGCCTGCCACATTACATATTCATCCATGAAGAGTTACCGTGATGGACTAGCAATATCATACTGCATAAAGTCCTTACTGGGACAGCTACATCACAAGAAATACGCAGTATACAATTTTACTAAAAAAATGCAAACAAAAAAAACTACACAGTGATGAATACTGACACAATGGATAGTAGACTGATGTATGCATTTCATAAAGAAAGTGAAATAAACCAAAAATCACATGTTTAGAGAGATGTGGACTAAAACTAGATACTAATTGAATGAATAAATATGTTTATTTATATAGTGCCACAGGTGCACGCACGCGGTGGTCACTTAAGGACCACGGAGCATTTTTTTTTCATTGTTACCGGTTCCGGACTCCCCGACCGGCGTGCAGCCATGGGGGGAGCCCGGAGTTCCATGACCGTTATAGTACGTCATGGGTCGTTAAGTCAGATCTACCCATGACGTGCTATGACCGTCAAGGCTCGTTAAGGGGTTAAAAAGATATAGAAGAACTTGCTTGTTATAAAGAAAACTATGTAGGCCTACCTGGGAGAAGTTCACATATTGTCAAAAGTAGCATAAATGAGGTATGCAAAGTAACTTCAAATGGACTGAACCAATATGTAAAGTGAATAAGAGGTCTGCTTTTACCTGGAAGTCCAAAATTAATATGGACCAAACTGGACATCCCCACACCTTTTTTGACAAATATGCTGATTTAACCCTTTGAGTGCCAGAGGGGTACACAACACATTGCCCTTAAGGACCACTTTGGTCTTTCCGATGTGCAGGTACACATGACCTGTGACGCGTACCAGGGAGCCACACTGGAGAATGGAGCGGTCAATTTCAGTCCCTGTTTTTACTTACAGTGGTCCCAGAGGAGACCTGTAAGTAGAATGTACGTGACGTGCTATGACCATCACCGGTCATTAAGGGGTTAAAAAACAAACAAAATACAATATTTATGTTTTTAGATTACATTTAAGTGTTAATTTCTAATTAATGATAAAATATATCACCAATTTTCCATTCTGGCAGAATATCCAAATGTACCCATTGAACCTGGGCCTCTTGTCTTTGATCAAGAGATAACATTGTCAGTCAGTTCTGATGATCTTTTTCATGGAGGTAGACATGACAGTTGTTAGCAGGAACACAGGACCTCCAACTTTGCTCACTGCATATGGCAGTAGGGTGACTACATTTCTATTCTACCATTCAAGGACACTGCAGAGATGAGACCAGCAGAGTATTTGTCCTTAGCTCTAGGGCAGCTATGTGCGAGGGGTCACTAGTCATTACTGGACATCAGTGCACAGCCTGCTCTTTCTCCAGAACATGACAGAGTTCTAAACTCAATAGGGTGAACTACCCATTGACTGCTGTGACAGAATGAAATGACAGTGATGGGCTACAAAAAAACATGCAACACTCCCAAAGCCTTACGCTAGCATTAGACTAGTAACATAATTGCTGCACTACAGCTTCTGTCTGTGGTCAGGATCAAGGTTCTGTTCTCTCTCTAGTGTTGAGTTCTGTCTAGAAGCCATTTTGTAGCACAGCAGAGACAACACTTCCTGTCACACAAGTCAACTGGTAATTAGGTGATTGTCCCAGAAGGAGACTGCCCATTAAATGGGACACATATTGAAAATTGAGGACTGTCATGGGCAATCTGGCAAATGTGATCATGATCACCCTATCCATGCAATATTGTTACTTATTTTTTATAAAATTGCCAGCAGCTGTCATTTCCATCAATTTTATGATGCATCTCCCAGCCTCTGCATTACTAGAGGCGCGCGGGACTTCGCACAGCCACGCCGCTAGACCACCAGGGACTGGAGGTAGGGGCAGTGTGGAGATGAAGGGGCGATGTGGAGATGGGGGCATTGTGGAGATGAAGGGGGCATTGTGGAGATGAAGAGGGCATTGTGGAAGGGGCATTGTGGAGATGAAGGGGGGAATTGTGGAAGGGGCAATGTGGAGATGGGGGCATTGTGGAAGGGGCATTGTGGAGATGGGGGCATTGTGGAAGGGGCATTGTGGAGATGAAGGGGGCATTGTGGAGATGAAGGGGCATTGTGAAGGGGCATTGTGGAGATGAAGGGGCAATGTGGAGACAGGGGCATTGTGGAGATGAAGGGGGCAATGTGGAGATGAAGGGGGCAATGTGGAGATAGGGGCATTGTGGAGATGAAAGGGGCATTGTGGAGATGAAGGGGGCAATGTGGAGATGGAGGCAATGTGGAGATAGGGGCATTGTGGAGATGAAGGGGGCGATGTGGAGATTTCTGCAGGGGGCCCAGACCTCTTTTTGGACCAGGGACCCTGGGTCCTGTCAGTCCGCCCCTGATAGTAAGGTAAGTGGGGGTTAATATTAACCCTTTGAGTGCCATTGGGGTACTCAACACATTGCTCTGCAATGTGTTGTCTGCCCCTCTGGCACTCAAAGTGTTAATATTAACCCCCACTTACCTTACTATCAGGGGGATAGTAATGTTTCATAATAAAAGCAGCTCTAATTAATCATCATAGTATTTGGACACTGGAGAGTGTTATTTCAATTCTGTCAGAGTTGTAGTACAAGAGTAATTCAATGACAAAGTGTCCCCCTCCTGCCCCTTTTACTGATGTAACACTGCTCAGCCAGAGCAGAAGGGAGGTACCCAGGCAGACTGCAGAGAGGGACAATCTTCAATTAAGATAAGGGAAAAACCTGAAAAACTTGTCAAGGGGGGCAGGGCTTTCATTGTTCTCAGATTGAAGAAGATTGTCCCCTGCTGTTATCTGTCTGGTCTATGGACTGGATTCCACATCTGAGAAGAGATGGCTTACACTAGGTAAAAGGGGCGGGAGGGGAAACTTTGCTTGTGAATATCTCTCAAACCATAAAGGTTTGAGAGATAATACTTATATCGTTCTTCATGTTTTTTTAAGTGGCATGATGATGATCATGATGATGATGGGAGTTGTAGTCTGACAAAAGCTGAAGGAAAGTGACAGGTTGCCCACTTAAGAATTATGCACATGTATCTGCAAAGACTTTTAGATGCAGAGCTACACAAAACAAATCCCTGTTATTATACTGAACGCTTTTTTTGTTTTTGGAAATCCTTTTCTGGAAATCCTGGATTTGCCCTGAAAGTGTTCAGTCATAGCTACCATTTGTTTTTTTTTTAAACTATAAGCACAACATCTGCAAATATTTACAACTTCTGAGTTCTAACATCAAAAATAAATAATGCCAGTAAAACAGCCAAATCCTGAATTAAACCAAAGAATTTCCAGCAAATCAAAGTGTTCACATGTGCACTATAATAAACAAAGTATGTCTGTAAGCTATGCAAAGAATAAAAGTTTCCTAGCCCTGAAAAAAGCAAGATTTCAGACTCACACATGCTGGATTATGTCATGAGCCAAAAGTCCTTTACATATGGATGAAAACAGAATAGACAAATCATCAAACACCATAAATATGTATTAACATTCCTAACACTCATTTTACCAGAAATCTTTCAATACACTTGGATCTGACACCCACCTCAGGTTGTAACAGAAAGCACCTTTGATATCTCTGTCAGTTTCAAGGGACAGTAAACCCTTGTTAAAGGGATAGTAATACTTAAATTTAACTATACTCCATCTTGTAGCCCTTAAAAAAACAAATTAAATGCTCCCAGTGTCATCTCTCAAACCTTTATGGTTTGAGAGATATCCACTTTCAAAGTTCCCCCCTCCCTGATGTCAGCGCTCTAGCTGACTGCAGGGGAATCCGGTTTGAGAGATATCCACTTTCAAAGTTGTGCTTTTTGCCTTTCCCCTGACGTCAGTGTTCTAGCTGACAGCAGGGGAATCCGGTCCCGGGACTGGCAGAGGCTCTTTAGCATAGCCAAGATCACGTTAATGAAAAAGAAATCCTTCAATGAAATGGTCTTCTATGTGTGCTTGCAAGCCAAGCACACATAGAAGTCCGTTCCAGTGAAGGATTTATTTTCCATAACTCGATCTCGGCTCTGCTGAAGAGCCTCCTCCAGTCCCGTGACTGGATTCCCCTGCAGTCAGTTAGAGTGCTGACGTCAGGGAGGGGGAAACTTTGAAAGTGGATATCTCTCAAACAATAAAGGTTTGAGAGATGGCACTGGGGGGCATTTGGTTTGTTTTTTTTAAGGTCTACAAGATGGAGTACAGTTAAATTTAAGTATTGCTATCCCTTTAAGACTTATTTATACTGTAGGACTCGGGGTCGGATTTGCATTCTAGGTTCTCCCCGGCAAAGCACTCTAGGTTCCCTTAGTTCTCCCCATGCCCACAGCCCACTCCTCACATGACCCAGTGCCCACCCCCATCCACTGTTTTATAGCACAGAAAATACCCTTGGCCTATGACAAGCAAGAAAGAAAAAAGCTTTAACCCCTTGGTTGCTAGAAAGAACACCAATGCATTGCTCCCAAATGCATTGGAGATCGCTCTCTAACATCTAAAGAGTTAAATAATAGCCTTCAAAGGTGTGTAAAACTGGTACAGGGTCATTGAGATTGCTGTAGCCTCTCCCACAATTCAGAACGTGGTTGTGGCCAGAACAGCTAAGGCTCCCCTCAAAATTTGAAGTTCTAGGCAGCTGCCTACTCGGCCTTTTGGGAAATCCATCTCTTAGATCTTTTCCTGCAAAGTGAAACAGGCTATTTCCACTGTTGGGAGTTTTAATTTTTATTATTATTTTTTTTTTATTTTATTTTTTGCAGTGGTGTTGCCAATACTGTTTATGAATAGCTGAGTGTCATAGACAAAAGCTTTCCATAGATAGCAGTAGCAGCAGTTTGACCGGGCAGCGAAACATCTTGAACTAAAGTTATGAGTAAAAGCATGTTGACTCCATAATAACTTTTGTAAAGAGCATTTCCCACACTTGTTTTACTCAACATGAAAGGTCTACAACATTTATATTTTCATGATTAGGGTTTACTGCCCTTCTAAATACAGCAGCATGTATCCCTTGTCATTTTATATTCTGAGTAAGGCTATATACTGTAAAATTTTGCATATAGTATGCACAATTTTGCCCCTCTTCACCTTATGTGAAGTGGATGTTGCGAGTTAATAAATGCCCATATATTTATTTGTGTTCCCCCAGAGCAACCCATATCCCTTTGCCCGCCCCTGCTTCAACTCACCCCCTACGGAGTCGGCTGGGATCTCTGCACACTGGTGGCACTCTTGCAATAAAGTATATCCAATGAATAGATCTCTGAGCACTGGATGCATTGTATTGCCCTGCAAAGACCTTGAGGAATTACCATTTGTTAAAGGTATAGTAATACTTAAAAATTGCTATCCCCCATCTTGTAGCCAGTAAAAAAATGAGTTAAATGAGGCCAGCAGCATCTCTCAGACCTTTATTGTTTGAGAGATATCCACTTTCAAAGTTGTGCTTTTTGCCTTTCCCCTGACGTCAGCATTCTAGCTGACAGCAGGGGAATCTGGTCCCGGAACCGGCGGAGGCTCTGCAGCAGAGCCGAGATAGAGTTAATAAAAAAATAAATCCTTAACTTAAAAGGTCTTCTACATGTGCTTGCAAACCAAGCACATGTAGAAGACCTTTTAAAGGAGGATTTATTTTTTATTAAAGCGATCTCAGCTCTGTTGCAGATCCGCCAGCTGATCCCAGGAGAGGATTCCCCTACTGTCAGCTAGAACGCTGACGTCAGGGGAAAAGGCAAAAAGAACAACTTTGAAAGCGGATATCTCTCTGCTGCTGGCCTCATTTAACTCAGTTTTGTAAAGGCTACAAGATGGGGGATAGTAATTTTTAAGTATTACTATCCCTTTAAATAAAAAAGGTCCTCTCAGGGATTTACTGGAAGCAGGCGGCAAGTGCAAGAGTGCTGCCTGCTGTGTAAAGATCACAGCTGAAGCCGGTGGGGTGAGTTGAAGCAGGGCAGGCTAAGGGAAGTGGATTGTGTTTGTTGGAGGGAGGTAATCGGCAACAAAAAAGTAAATTTTTTTTGGTGAATAGACGGGGAAAACAAGGGTGTGTATTATATATAGGCACTCTTGTTTTCCCCTAATATCTTGGGTATAATATACACCTGCGTATTATACATAGTTGTGAATTATACCTGAGATTTTATGGTAATTTATTTATTTGCAGTATATTTTGCACCTTACACTTGTGAGTATGGCCCACATTAATAAAAGCAAACTGGAGTTATTCTGGAGTAACCCAATTGCTCCACAGGGGACAAATAAATATGCCTTTTAATTTAAATTGGCATTTTAGCCCCTTGAATGCTATGCTTGAAGGAATGCATTAGAGACTTATCTAGCCTTCAAGAGGTGAAAAAACTCTATTCAAGAGCATGGGAATTTAGGAATTGTTATTTGTCCCCTATGATGCAGGTGGTTTACTCCAGAATAACTCATAGAATTTGAAACATAGAATTTGACGGCAGATGAGAACCATTCGGCCCATCTAGTCTGCCCATTTTCCTACTGTAAAAACCTCAAATCTTTTTTGGTCCTTGGTCTTTTCTTATATTAAGGACAGCCTTATGCCTAATCTATGCATGCTTAAATTCTGTCACTGTATTAACTTCTACCACTTCTGCTGGTAGGCTATTCCACTTATTTACTACCCTCTCAGTGAAGTAAAACTTTCTTACGTCTAAACCTGTGTCCCTCTAGTTTTAGACTATGGCCTCTTGTCCTAACATTTTTACTCCTTTGAAATGTACTTTCATCCTGCACTTTGTTGAATCCCTTCATGTATTTGAATGTTTCAATCATATCCTCTCTCTCTCTCTTCTCTCCTCCAAGCTATGCATGTTCAGATCCTGTAGTCTATCCTGATATTTCTTTTCCTGTAAACCAGTCACCATTTTATAGCCCTTCTCTGTATCTATATCCTTCTGGAGATGGGGTCTCCAGTAATGTACACAATACTCTAGGTGAGGTCTAACTAGAGATCTGTAGAGTGGCATGACCACTTCCCTTTTTCTGCTACTAATGCCTCTAGCTGTACAACCCAGCACCCTGCTTGCATTCCCCGCTGCTTTATTACATTGCCTGCCTACCTTTAAGTCATTAGAAATAATTACTCCCAAATCCCTTTGCTCTGTTGTCTCTGATAGTATAGTACCCTTAATAGTATATTTTTCCTTTGGATCTTTATGTCCCAAGTGCATTATTTCAGAATTATCAACATTAAACTACGAGCTGCCACACTCTTGTCCACTCTTCTAATTTACCTAAATCATTTGTCATTTGGCTTATTCCTCCTGGAATGTCTACCCTATTTCAGATCTTTGTATCATCTGCAAAAAGACATACTTTACCTTGAAGACCTTTTGCAATATCACTAATAAAAACATTAAAAAGAATGGGCCATCCTTTTTGTACAATTCCTTGTTACACCAAATAGGGTTGTTGTGAGAAACAAAGCCAAATCCATGTTTTTGGCCCCACTTCCCTTGCCATGAATTAAATTCTCTAATTCGCTGCATCCTACCATCATCTTCCTTATACACTGGCAGAACCTCTGAAACAGATACAGTGGAAGCAACTTGCTGCAGATCCTTACATCACTTCTTAAAAACATCTTTTACTACACTCACCTCATTACAAGCCAAATCACTTGTCCCTAAATGGACTATGACATCCAACTCTCCATTCTGTATTGCCTCCGTAACAATTTTTAAAATGCGTCTTCTATCTCTGTGAGCTGTAGCACCAGGAAGATATCTGACTTCTTTGCCACCACCATGACTATCCGCCAGAGTCACTCCTCTTAATATAGAATCCCCAAATAATAGTTGCTTCCTCTCAAAGTAGTTTGCATTTCTTACCTTCGTCAGTTTGTCGGTGGTTGCAGTCTAATTTACCTGTGGATTACAGGCTGGTGAACCAGTAGGCTCTGCTTCCGCAGTTGTTCCACTATTAATGCAGTGTTCTGAAAGTGCAGCAAAAGAATTATAAAGCGGCACAGACTTTGGGACATGCGTCTTGTCCACAACTCTTACCCTTCCAGATCCATCTGCCATTTCTTGGAAGTCTCTGGGGCAGTGGCACTTGTTTCTTTTCTATAGGTGTGGAGCTCACAGACATTTTGTAGATTTCAGCCTTCAAATGATCAATCTCCTGCTGTAAAACAGAAAATTACTGACAAATTGGATAACTTCTGAACCTCCAAAAGGTTTCTCGGGGGAGAAAAGCAAAACATCCATTGCAGTGCAACATGCCTGACATGTTCACAGCACTAATGTAATCAGGGGACAAAGAGTAAAATACCTTCAGATTTTGTAGTTGTTTTCTGACTTTAGTCACCACAGATCACCTCCAGATTATCTCCAGAATATCTCCTTGTACACTTACAATTGCTCACTTTCAATTGCTGTGCTGACCAGCTAGTAACTCCAGTTTTCTTTTATAATATAGTATGAAAATGTCTGTGTGTGATTTTCATAGATATGCACACCTATTCATGTATTACTAAGGATGATATACTGAGAATGGCTGGAGCAATCCTGGGGAAAACCAGCTGCACAATAGGGATAAATAAAAGTAACATTGATTTACATGGAACTTTTCACCCCACAACTTCTAAATATTGCCCTGAAGCATCCACAGAGAAGTCATCTTTAGATCTGCTGTAAGCAATGCATCATAGACTTTTCTAGGAACACAGGGGCCAACAGCTTTTTGA
Source organism: Rhinophrynus dorsalis (assembly GCA_037306005.1). NCBI lineage: Eukaryota > Metazoa > Chordata > Amphibia > Anura > Rhinophrynidae > Rhinophrynus > Rhinophrynus dorsalis. The sequence continues at coordinate 82,896,453 of CM074721.1, forward strand.
GCTTGTAGGTTATAGGCTAAGTGTTCTTCTGTGCCAGCTGACAATGGGTGGGGCAAGAGGCAGAGTCATGGAAGTAGTGAGTGGGGAACAGTTGGTGGGGAGGACTTGGAGAGCATATGGTGCCTTACTATGGGAAGCCTGAGACATAAATCTGGCCTTGCGTATATCAGATTTAAAGATGATATCTCAATGGATGGGTTGAGTCCTCGCTAGCATTCATGGAGTTAAAAGCTCCATTTAATTCAGTGGAATTTGGGGACATTTTTATTCGTCCCCTATGGTGCAGTTACTTTACTCCAGTAATGTTTCAGATCTTTGTATATCAGCCTCATGATGAAACTTATGCAAAAAGCTAAAGTTGTGCAATACTGGAGCAAATCGACTGCATTATTAGAGGAAAATACCCTTGAATTCTAATGAGATTACCTTGAATATCTATTTAATGTTCAAGAGCTTAACCTGTTAAGAACTATGGACATGCCAGGAACATTACAATTTTCTGTCTATTCAGGACAGGTGATGGTTCTGGCATGTCATGAGTTTTATAATCAAAGCATACCTGAGGGCGCAATGTGATCATGTAGGGAGTCTAAAAGTGACTGCTCCAAGGCCAGAGCAGTCACTTTCAGCGTTTCTCTTGACAAGCTGGTACATGTGATAGCTCACATGTGCTGGCTCTGCAAATAAAATGGCCCTGGTCTTCTTGGGTAAAAAAGAAAAATCCCGGTTCAGCTGGTCCTTGTACTTGTTTTGCTCCAAAGTTCCACCTCTTTAGCTTCCTGTGTAAAGCCATATATGTTTTTGAAAATACATTTTCTGAAACAATAGGTGTAAAAAATGTTCATTATTGCTACTGGTGCTTACAGGGTGCTACACACACACAATGGATTTCTCTATACAAACCAAAAACCCTGTCAACGTAAGCCTTGCTTAGGGATGGGTGATACGTTCTGTGCTGTTTTTTTGTGGAAATGTTTGCAGAAAAACACACAATTTTCCCCTGACTTGCCGCAGTTTAACACACCTACAGCTTTGTGGGTTTGTCTCTCAAAGCTATATATGCATATAGTGTCATGACAATGATACAGACTATGCTGATACTGACATTTTCTGCTAATGCCAGAGGCAATACTGTTGGTTACCTTCTGCTGCATCCTCCAGTCCAATGAAGGAAAAGATACCCAGAAAACAGTGATAGTCATATAGTCTGTACTCTGGTGACTTGTCCACCTTTCTGTGGTCAGGGGAACTTTCTTGCAGTGTGAGGATTCAGGCCTTTTGTACACAACATTAACCACCTGCTTGTACAACCATTCTTGAACAATAATTGTGGTTTGTTATTTGTCAGCTGAGTGCAACACAAGACATCAGTTCTTTAAAACTTCTGTTTCCTGAATAAGAATTCAAGAGCATATCAGCTTCCAAAATTATGGCAAGTTTATCATCCCACAGGAGTACTTTTGATTTTTTTTTAAGAATTATTTACTTCTTTCTAAGAACATAGTAAGTGGGAGTTTGACACACACATAAAAGAACATGACTAGTGGTGTTGGATGTAGTGGTGTCAAGTGTGACATTTGTGGGGAATCTATGATACTTGTAACCACCAACTTACTCACAGTCATCCACCTCAACTCTTTGCATTTGCACAACAGAAGTAAGAGACATTGGTGTATTATTACAAAGGAAAATGTTATCTCATTCCCTAAGACATCTGAAACACTTTTATTGTGTCTCACCTTGAGCCCTGTGAACTTTTAAGGGTGCTGTTAATGCTACTATTGCTAGTCATTATACTCTCCACATGCCTAGATGGGGTCAGCGGCACCATACTGACAGGCCCACATGGGCTGAAATATATGTCTGTAGGTTTCTTGGTTCCCTTGTGTATAGGGGATTTGCTTGACATTTCAGAGCAGGCCTGTCTGTGGGCATGCCCAGTCTGATATGGATATGGAAATGTCCTCTCTGCAATGGCAAATGAGAGTGAAAAACATGACATGAAGCACCATTGAGAGGCCACTATGCCTCAGAACAAGACACTCTATCTTGTTTGTCCTCAGTGGATGCTTGTCACAGTATTTCTTTCTAGGTCTATCTAAGTGGAGGGTATTCTAGTCATGGGCCCGTCTCCTCCATATGCCTAGAGGGAATCAGCTTCACCACACTGATGAGGCCCACATAGGAAATGTACATCTGTGCTAATGCTGACTCTCTCGTCTAGAGAGGATTTGCCTGACATTTCGGAGCTGGACTGTCTGTGGGCAGGACTAGTTTGATATGGACATGTAAATATCCTCTCTGCAAATTTTAATTGCAACATTGGAGGGCGCTGCTTTTTCTGTCTCTATAGATCTACATATACATTCCTTCCCATAAAAACTGACGTTAAAATAAGTAAGTTACACATTCATGTCACAGTTAATATTGCAGATCTCTAAACCTGCTTTAGCAATTAAGCCCCAGTCTTTTTCTGCTTGAATTATTCTATATGAACCAAGAGATCTTTCAATGATCATACTAAATGATGCAGTATATTGTTGTAGTGAATAAGGCGCTCTTGTCATATTTTACCGCAGGTTAAATTTTATTTAACCATTTCAAATAAAGAAGACAGAATGACAGCTCTGCGCAGCTGTGGTTTGTATTTATATGGATGTTACATTCAATTTCCACATTTTCCCTTTACAAAACATTGCACTTTAAGTATATGTTGATAATTTATAACTTGTTATTTACTAGAACATTTCAATGGAAAAATGACAGCGGAAGCAATAGAAACTGCTAATTGTTAAAGAAATGCAGTTATTCTGATTTTATTTTTCTATACTAATCATAACGCACATTCTTTGTCAAATATTCTCCGGAGATGAATGTTGATTTGGAAATAAAAAATGTAAAACGTTTCCTTGCACAAATATCAGTAAGGACCATGAAATAAACAAAGTATAGGACACACTAGTGAGAATGTAAAAATCTGCTAGCATAGTTCCTTTTGTTTTAGCCTCCAACTCATACTCATCAGCATAAGCACTAGCACATATGTCTAGGGATAGGGGAATTGTCAGTTTTTCCCAGCAGGAATTATCACTGCAAACAGTCAGTTTCCAGCTTTTTCTGTCCAAATTCAACATATAGAACACCCCACCCCCACAAAATAAAAAAAAATCCTCCACTTCACAAACCCCCCACGAAATTTCCCACAGTAACTTTGCCAGAGAGAGGGGGGTTAGACTCAGTGTGTGTGTGTGTGGTGGGACAAAGCTGGGGGACAGTATGTATGATTCTGTGGCTACCATGGGACAAGGATGGCGGTCACAGCAGTGGTAGGCAATGTGTAGTCCTACAGCTGCTGCTATACTACTCTCATCATGCCCCACCAGCTGTTGGCAGAGACTGATAGGAGTTGCAGACTTGCAGCAACTGGAGGGACTCACATTGCCAATCTCAGCTACCAGACAGCAGAACAAGCCTGAGGTTCAGTATGTGTGCTACCGTAGGACAAGACTGGGAAGTTAGTATATATATATATATATATATATATATATATATATATATAAAGATTGGTTAAATCAGCACTCACAGGACTTGAATATGGGAAAACAAAAAATATTTTTATTAGATCGACGTTTCCGGTGAGTGCTGATTTAACCAATCTTTATAATTATTTCATCCGGACACCCAGGCATTTGCCCTATTATCGAGAGTGCTGCCTTCTGCCTTGTTTATATATATATATATATATATATATATATATATATATATATATGGCAACCAGTGGTGTGTCCAGTTCCGTGGCTACCATGGGACATGCCTGGTTCTATGCCTGGTTCTAGTAAAGTGGAATAGGGCTAGGGCTTAAGTAGAAAAATGTAGAAAAGATGACTTTTTGTGAGAATTACCACAGGAGGAAAATAATGCACTTTTTTTTTCTTTTTTTTTTTTTGGGGGGGGGGTGTTCTTTCCATCCTCACAAGTAACTTATTTAGTGCATATAGGCACATGCACTCTCCCATAGATGTTAATGAGAACAAACCCTAATTACATCACCTATGGCATATGCAGGAGAAAGTTATGCTGCTTTCCTCTGCATCATATTAGCAAATAGTGTTAAAATGTGCACATGAAAGGAACAACCTGAAACATCCATGACCCTCAATGCTTCCCTCCCGTCAGAGCAAGTAGCACTCAGAGAAGAATGTTCTGTGTATCTTATTACATTGGCATTAGGCAGGGGGAGCTTAAGACATTTTTTTAGAGCCTAGATTAGGGTAGAATCGTACTAGCTCATCTCCCCTACTGAGGATTATGTACCAAGAACTGGAAAAATTGTGGTTCGTTCAAGGAGTTAAAAGAGTTATTTTGCATTTGCTTTGCCTTAGAGTAGCTCAATTTTGTTTGTGCATATGGCCCATATAATGTTTTAGTGAACTAGTTAATTACCACACATAGTCTGTTGTTCAGGACATGTTTGCTCATTCCTGACAGTCACATGCAATTCTACAATAGAGACATTTTGTTATATTCTGAAATTAAACTACTGTGATGTTCATATTTGGACAGTGACAAACGTTTTGCTATTTTGGCTCTGTACTCCTGCACTCCTGGGTTTAAAATAGAACAGTGACTGATGGGATAAAGTCCAGACTGGCAGCCTTAATTTACATGCACCAACCATGAATCATGTAGGAATTGTTGCCCTTTTTATTCATGGTCCCTCCACCAAAAGTAATTGGACAATTGACTTCTCAGCTGTTTCAGGGAAGGGTGTGTATTATTGTATCATTCGTCCATGCATAAGAGAGTTAACAAAAGGTGTAGGGGTGATTTTAGGTGGACATTTTCATTTTGAGTCTATTACTGTTGTCTGTCAATAGCTGAAGCAGAGAAATCAATGTCAGTAAAGCCATCATGAAGCTGAAAACTTTGAATAAATTGATCAAAGGCATAGCCAAAACATTAGGAATGTCAAAATCGACTGTGTAGTACATTGTTAAGAAGCAAGAATGCAGAAGTGAGCTCAACAATAGAAATAACATGGTAAACCATCGGAAATGATAATGATCCTTCTCCTCCTGAGAAGGATGTTTGTGAAAGTGACATAAAATGTTCCTCCACCATAACCAGCAGTATTAAGAAATCATTTAAATCCCCACCTCGCTTCCAAAGACACGTAAAGTCCTACTTGCACATCTTCTGAACGCGGCAAGGTCTCTTATTCCGATGTTTTGGAAACAGACATCTACTCCTCCCATTTCTATGTGGTATGGGAAGATTGATAATATCTATAACATGGAAAGATGCCACGCTATCGCATCTTCCGATCTGGTTTTCTTTCGCTCTTGCTGGGACGCTTGGTTCAAGTGATTACGCCTCTGGTATTGTCACACTTGACATTTCAGTTATGTATCTGAGACAGATAAAGTGTCAGGGAACTGCCGACCCCCCACCTTCTCTTTCGCTCTACCCCCCTTATCTTTCCCTCTCTCCCTTTTCTTCTTTCCCTCTTCCCTTCGTTCTCTTCCTATATCTTCTCTCTCCTTTCTTTAATGCCTTCGTATTTCTTTCCTTCTGCCTTTCTTTAACTGTTACATTTCTCTTCATGGACGTATCTGGCAAGATTACATCAACGCTTGTTTATGTCATGATATATGGATTATCACTAGCCATTATGGATACTGTCGTATGGAGAGTATGTCCATTGTTTAATTCCATTTACGAACTGTCTAGCGACAGTACTTACATAGAAATCTTTCTCAGGCAGCAATAATAGATCTCGCTCTTTTGTATACTGTATGTTTAACATTCTTACCTGTTTTATGTACCTAAGCCTTTTGATGTACTTTTGTATGTTTTACTCATTTTCAATAAACTTCTTTTATAAAAAAAATAATAATAATTTAAAAGCACTGAAAATAACAATTAATTGCTTTCTAGTGTTGATGGCATAAAGAAGGAAGGTGTAGTAATTCAACCAACTGCTACAACTGACAGTGAGACAATCAAGTAGAACACCTATCCTGAAAGTAGTATGAGGTACACTGTCAGCTGATGTACCCTGCTCATACTGCTTCCCAGTGACCCCTTATTTATTCCCCAGATCTCTAGGAAAGCAGTTGGGAGACTATGGATCATGTGGGCAGAGGGAAGTGGGCTTCCTTTACTGCTGGTGCTACTGGATTCCTCAATGTCTGATCCAGCAGCATCATCAATGTCAGCACAGCTTCTCCTTTAGTAATTTTTTTTCCTTCTGTCTCTCTATATCTCAGTATTCATGTCTGCTTCCACTCTCTTCTTCTGCTATTCTGCAACATTCTGCACAGTGAGAGATTATGGGTGTTTTATAGTATGGGGGCATGAAAACATGGATGAAAAATGGATGGAATGTGTAATAGTGATTTAGACAGTTATTTATGTTCCTAGTACAGGATTTTCTTGTTTTGGTTATCCTGGTTTATAAGGGATTCATCATTTACCCCACATTTATTCTATGTGAAAGGAGGCACTGAAAAACAAAATATCAAATAGGTTTATTGGAAAAATCAAAATAGTTCCTCAATGCAACATATCATTGATAAAATAGACACTTACAGAAGCTTTCTGGTACACAACATTATAATGTACTTACCTTTTCACATAGACATAGCAGTCCAAACTAGGGCCTGTGTAAAGACCTTACTAAAGGCCCTTGATTAGGTGAAAATGTTATAGGAAAATGTAAATAAATAATTTTTTGACCCTGAAAGCTGTCTTGTCTTCACTGCCTGTCTTTTCAGTGTTATGTTACGCTGTTCAGTTGTTTTGCTTTTGCTATGCTGATAATGACACTGTCTTTAGTTGCTTCTGAAAAGGGATCATCCATTCATTCTCTACAGTACTTGACCATATATGGAAAGCAACATTTACTTTAATATTTAGTTAAAATGCAGGAAAGGGTTTATGAACTCATAAAGGTTTAAAGGTGGTGGGAAAATCCAGTTTCTTCCCTCGGGTACTCCTGATATAGTGATCCAGCATCAGAAAAGCAGAAAAAAAACAGGGGTTAATAGCTTTACTGGCATTAAAAACATAATGAGGCTGGTGTACAAAGATGACCTGGAGAATATCTAAATCAAAGCAACTGCACCATAGGGAACAAATAACTTCCTATTGATTTAAATTGTGTCTTAAATCCCTTCAATGCAATAGAAGTCTCAAACACATGAGACATGAGACCTCTCTAACATTAAAAGGGTTAAAAGCAACTTATAAACCAGTGATACATTTTATGTGTTCCTTATGGTGTCATTTGCTTGTGTCAGAACTGTTACAGTCCTTCTATGTACATCAGCCTCAACAATTTCTATATATGTAAATTCCCTTGAAAAAGCCACAATATAGATGCAAGGGGAAGAAATGTAAAAAAATCCATATACCTATACTGTACCTATATTTGTTAAAACGATCAGGAGAGGAGCTGCTAATGAACACAGTAGAAAATTATTTGTTTTTCAAATATTTTTGTACCTTTGAAAGGGTAAAAATGTAAATAAATGTATATAGTTTCCTTTAGTGCCATCTTCTGGAAGCAATTATGTGAATCGGGGCGAGGGATAAAAAGGCAAGCTACCCTTCATTTGATGTGAGGGAATGACTTCTTCCAAAAATATTCCTTGTGTACCTTTTCTTCTTATCTGTAGTTGATACAAACATTTACCGTAAAATCTCAGGTATAATACGCACAATTTTACCCCTCTTCACCTTATGTGAAGTGGGGGGTGCGTATTATACACAAGAATTTTTTTGGCTTAATTGAAAGAAAAAACATATTGCTGCCGGCTACCTTCCCTCCCTCCCCCCCAGCGCGATCTGATGTCCATAGAAGCCTTACTTTATTTTGCTGCCCTTGAATACCGCACTCTGTCTGGCTTAAGCTCTGGTCCCATCTTCCCATGCGGGAGGCAGGCTTGCATTTGCCGTCCGCTTCCTTCAATGAACATTTAGGACCTTCCGCCTCCAGCCATTGGTATTGGAGCGGAAGGTACTAAAAGTTCATTGAAGGAAGCGGGCGGCAAATGCAAGCCTGCCGCCCACATGGGAAGATGGGACCAGAGCTTAAGCCAGACAGAGTGTGGTATTCAAGGGCAGCAAAATAAAGTAAGGATTTTATGGACATCGGATCGTGCTGGGGGGGAGGGAGGGAAGGTAGCCGGCAGCAATATTTTTTTTTTGTAAGGGGGGAAAACAAGGGTTCGTATTATACATAGGCACTCTTGTTTTCCCCTAAATCTTGGGCATAATATACACCTGCGTATTATACACAGGTGCGTATTATACCTGAGATTTTACGGTAAGCACATGTATGTCATATGAAAAAGAAAACCGACGCAGTGTGTTCTGTGCAGTTTTGCGGTCCTGGTACTCCCTATAGTATGTCAGTTCATACTCATGAGTCCTATAGCTAACTAACTTAATATGGTATTCCATGGTTTTCAGTGATTTTAGTATATATAGAATAATGCAAATATGAAAAAAAAAAAAAACATTTCTATAGTGCCATCTTCTATTGATATAATAGCAAGTCTGCTTTGAGGTACAAATGCAAATGACCAGCCCCTGAAACCAGAATTTTATATGGTTTATATTTTTTGTTTTGTGCTTAAAATACAGAATGGTGAAAAATGGAAAAAAAAATAAAATTTAAAATTTTTTTCAATTAATAATTTTTATTGGAAGACCTTTGCATAAAAATATGAATTATAATGTTTTAGAAAGGTGATTTAATATTAAACTCAGAGCCATAAGAATTTGCTAGCTCAACATAAAAAAATACACTCCAAGACAGTTGTTTATCATTTACTTTATTGGAAATTCAATTAAAATCATTGTTTGCATTCTTGGTAAAATGTTTTGGCCATCTTAGGGTATATACACAAACCAATGGTATTGTTGAAAAGTGCAGGGCTTGCTCCAGAAAAAGCAATAAAAATTGTCATTTGACTGTAAACAAAATATGCTTAGACTAATTTTAAAGACCGTGTACATGGGCCAACACTGGCGGAGCTGCAGTCATGAGCAGTACTGACTGCTTGCGCCGCGGCCGAAACGGAGCGGGGTGCTCCGAATTCAGACCGTAGTCCTCTCTGAGCACCTTCGTGTGCAGAGAGAACTATGATCTGATTTCAGAACACCCTGCTCCGTATCAGCCACTGCGTTGCAGTCAGTACTGCGCATGACTGCAGAGCGCACAGCTGTCTCTACTGCACATGATGGCTTCTGACAAACATCATTAGCAAATTATAATATAGGATTGAGGGTGGGGGTGAAAAGGCTTACTGAAATGGTTTAGAACCTTAGAGGCCCCTATCAACATTTTTAATGGCAGCCCCAACATATAGAAATACATTTAGGATCCTCTTAAATTTAGAGATAGCCCACTTAGGCATAATATCTATTGCCCCATCTCCTCAAAATAGTCTGTGATGTCAGAATAGCCTTTGCAATGTGTTGCATACCTCTCTGACACTCAAAGGGTTAAATTACTGAGCATTTGGGGGATTTTTTGTCCACTTTCATGCAATTGGTTTGCTTCTGAATAGCCTCAGTATAATTTTCAGTTTTTTTTTAATACAATATGCATGTTTTCTTGACTGTAACTAAACACACAACAAGCAAGCACTGCAGATTAGGTTTTTGATAAATCCTAAAAATTAGGACAAATACTGATGAAATCAGCATAATTAACATTATGTAAAAATAATCCAGCTTTTCATATAATAAACCCTCAAATCCTATATTAATACAATGGATTTGGAGATTTCTTTTCTCATTGCTTGAAAAATCTAATCATAAATGTGGGAGTTTAACTCTTTGTATGCCAGACAGGTACACAACTCATTGCAAAGCAATGTGAGGTGCACCCCTCTGGCACTCAAAGTGTTAAGTAATCCAGCTGCTGTCTCTTTCTTTCTTTGTGCATGAAATATGTCATAATAACATCATTTTCATTTTCCTCACATTTTCATAGACCAGTTTTAAGAATAGCAATCATCCCATACAAAAAAAGTGTTCTAGAGATTGACGCCCTTGTTCAGCAAAAAGGTGCAATTCTGGAATAAACCATCTGGGCCATAAGGGAAAATGAAAATTGCAATTGATATAAATGAGATTTTAACCCTCTGAATGCAAGAAAGGTCTCCGACAAATTGCTTCACTATGGGCTATATGTTCAAAGAAGTAGCAAAATAGCTTTTGTTGTTTGTAACGACTTTTCAAACTACAGTGTCGCTGGGATCATTAATATTTTCAGAGAGTGTCGGTTGTGATTAGAAATATGTCATTTGTCCTGACTGCAATTATCGTATGTAAAGACAAAAAATGTCTTAACTAAAAAATGTCTTTAAAAATGTCTTAACTAACGAAAAAATGTCTTAACTAAAGACAAAAATTCTCAAATTCAGAACTTCACATTCCCTCCACTTTTTTTCTTAACGTACAAATTTTGGGCAATATGTTCAAAGAAGTAATGAAATAGCTTTTGACGTTTGTAACAACTTTTCAAAGTACAGTGTAGTTAGGATTATTAATATTTTCAGAGAGTGTCGGGTGTGATTGGAAATATGTTGTTTGTCCTGACTGAAATTGTCGTAACGATAAAAAATGTCTTAACTAACGACAAAAATGTCTTTAAATATGTCTTAACTAAACACAAAAATTCTCACATTCAGAACTTCACATTCCTTCCACTTTTTTCTTAACGTACAAATTTTGTCTTTTGCAAGACTTTTTTTGTTGTTAGTTATGACAAATTTTCTTTTCCTCTATACGACACTGGTGAATAGTTTAGACCCGCCCCTGCCCCGCCCCCTTTCCCGTCAATTCTGGAGTTGTGATATACACAGCGGACATTACTAGTTTTTTATCGTATACTCTATAGAAAATATGTCATTCATGCATACAATGATTTATTCTTGTCTTTCATTAGACATTTTTTTGTCGTTATCCCTTTGAACATATGGCCCTTTGTCTTTTGCAAAACTTTTTATGTCGTTAGTCACAACAAATTTTCTTTTCTTCTATACAACACTGGAGAATACTTTAGCCATGCCCTTGCCCTGCCCCTTTGCCCATCAATTCTGGAGTTGTGTACACAACGGACATTACTAGTTTTTTGTTGTATACTCTATAGAAAATATGTTGTTCATGCATACAGTTGCTAATTTTTGTCTTTCATATGACATTTTTTTGTCATTATCCCTTTGAACATATGGCCCTATGACTTGGAGACTTCTCTTTAATACAAGGGATTTTAAAGTGGAACTTTCATTAAAATGAAAGTGCCCCCAAATCATTATTCGCATAGCAATATGCATTTAAATACTTTTATTATCCTGAATAAGTCTGGCATTATTGAGAAATACAACTTGTTCTGCAGGTATCAGCGACAGGCATCATGCTGTAGACACATCTGTGCGCCTGCGCCATCAGTCCCTTCCTGTTCCTTAAAGTACAATGGAACTTCACCTCACCGATCCTGGAGGAGACCAGAATGGACATTGCCTTTTTGCCAAGATGTCTGCGCTGGTGCCTACCTAACATGTATTTCTCAATAATGCTGGGCTTATTCAGGATAATACTAGTATTGATACGCGTATCGCTATTTAAATAATGATTTGGGGGCACTTTCATATTAATGAAAGTTCCGTTTTAACCCTTATTCAAATCAATGGACATGTATGGAATTTTCATTTATCTTCTAACATTCAGTTGCTTTACTCCATAATTACACCTTTTTGGCTTTATGACAAAGGCCCTTAGGGAGGAATACAAGAAAGTGAAGCATTAGTTAGTTTTGAATGCCATAAATTTATGGGCAATTTGTGATTGCTCACATTTTGATGCAAGATACACGTTGTCGATAAGCATATGCTTCTAAATTAACCATTTGAGTGCTAGAAAGGCATCCAATGCATTGAGCTGCAAAGCACTAGATATCTCAAAGGGTTAATGGTAAAGTTTGCACATACCTCTAAATTAATGGCAACATTAGACAGACGTATGAAGATGTGTGCTGTTTTTCTGAAATAGGAGCACTCTCTAATTCACACACACAAAACAGTGGACATTTTAGCTATGCTCATGTTTTGAAATGCATTCACTATAAAAGTAGAAATATTTGCTAATAAATAAACAATTAGCATTTTAGTCACATTTTGGCTCTAATAAGTTTTCAGCAAAGTACATTGCAAATAGCATTTGTGCTGCATCTGTTCTTAGAGCCTTAGTCATCAGGTTGAAAAGGAGCAATTCTGAGGTAGGGATGGGCGAAAATTTCCTCCTCAAAATGAAATTGGCAAAAAATGGCACTTTCTTCTTGGTGAAAAATTTCCCTCGAAAAGTGCTGATTTTCCACTTTTTTCTGCTTTTTCTGCCTAGCTCATTCCATTGAAATCAATGGGGACATTGAAGTTACACACAACATAAAATAAATATTATTTAATTTCCTAAAGGCATAGTATAAAAGGGGCATGAGGGTGCCTGTGTTGGTGAGGTGTGCGGAAAGAATCAGTTGAACAGGGGATGATTTTTTTGGGGGGTGTTTACTGGGATTGGGGGACACTTAATAAAAAAGAAATCCTAAATAAAATGAAAACCATAAGACATGGTATAAAGGGGGTCTGAGGAGGGTGCCTGTGTTGGTGAATGAATTAATCATTTGAACAACAAATTTGTTTTGGGGGGGTTTCTTGACTGCTACTGGGGGGACAGTTAATAAAAAAAAAAGAAATTTGTATGTAAAGTGATAGAGAGAGGAACCCCTTGACATAAGCTGCCACTGGGGTGGACTAATACTTGACTTGAAAGAGTTTTTCGTAGAGGATGATTTGTTACATTTGTTGTTAGAGGACCAAGTCATGAGGAAACATTGATTTGTAGGACTTAAGCTTGTTTGGCACAAGCCCTAAGGAAAAATTGATTTGTAGGACTTTTTAGAAACAACCCCACAAAAATTAATTATTTTTTTTTTTTTGTAGGACTATGTTTTTTTAATTTATTTATTTTTTATTTTTCGAAGCACAAGCCCTGAGACAAAAATTAAAAGGCCCTATTGACCTAGTGCCAGCAGATCATGTTGGCCAGTAGCCACTGGCCATTGTCAAATGTCCTCCTGAGTCCTGAGTTGCAACTGCTGTTCGTACTGCTGCTGCTAAGTTGTTTAAGCAGCAGGATGATTAGGCAGCTGAAAGGAAATGGGGGCAACAATAGCAGTAACATAGAAGATGGATGATGAATGTTCCACTTGCCTCAACTGGCTCCAGTGATACACCTGAGGTAGTAGCAGAAGAATAAGTAGCCCCCAGTATATGTGGAGAAAAGAACAAGTTGGCCATTAAATCTTCTCCACCTGCCTCTCCTCCAAAATCGTCATGGGTGTGTTATTAGAATATATATTTTATCCCTTGCGAACAGGAACTGTGGCTTCCATCAGCAACTGCAATGTGCACAGTGTGTGTGTGTGGTAAATAACATCTGGGGGCACAACTGTATCCAAACACCATGACACCCAAAACCAAGTACTGCCACTGTCACTGTACCCCTTGTCCAGACCCCCGCTAAGGACACATGACAACTTGCTGACAGTTTAATAGTAATGATGAACCCTCCCTGCCAGAATCCTAGCATATTCTGAGGGATGGAATCTCCTCAGATGCCACCTCATGACCTGGTATCGATTCTCCTCCACCACACTGGCATGTGTGGTCAGTGCACCACATGGTGTGCAATGGGTAGAGATGAACTGCCATATCCTATCATCAAAAGAGTGGCTATCATTTGGTGGGGGAGATAACGATGAAAGAGGTGGATTGGCAGAAGATGTCCTTGTTACCCTAGAGGAAGAAGATGATGTTGATGGCGAGTTAGTTGTTTCGCTCATCATGGAACTTCCAGTGTCTGTCTGGGTTTCTTTATTCTTCCTCCTCTTTTATCGCCACCTTTTCTGGAGGGTCAGTGGGTACAGTAAGAGTGGTGCTAGATTTCTGTAATGGGTGTTTGGCTTTAACATATCTGACATAAATGTCATGGTGTCTGTGTTTCATGTGTGCTATCAAGGAGCTTATGTGTAACGGATCCTACTCGTTACTTGAGCCCTTGTCTGGCCATAAGTTTGTTTATCCAAAAACTGTGGACATTTTTCCCTGGTTATGCACTAAAAATACTTTGTGTACGCTGTATGTGAAGGAGGATATGGACCTTATTACACACAACTGCCCTGTGGTAGACTGATGGCTTGCTTCCAAGGGAATAGGCAGTGAGGGGTTAATTATTCCAATGTGTATTGCAGTCCCTCAAGCCAGTGACTATGGGTACTGTAGCAAGACCTCCTGCTGGGTGTTAATTAAGCCATTGTGAACTGCAGTCAGACCCCCTGCCGTGTGGTTATTAGTTCAAGCCCTCAAGTCTTTGTTCAATTAAACCCTTTTGTATCTGAAATGTAATCCTGTCTAAGTTATTGTCTAAGTTATTCCCCTATAAGTTCCCGTGTAAGAGTTCTGTATAAATATCTGTGGTCTTTGTCAATAAAATGAGTTATGTTTGGAGTGAACCAGAATCCTGGAGTCTTGTGTGTTCCTATGGTATTAAAGTGGCCACTCTGCCACCCATCTGAGCCCAGGTTCCTATATTGTTTGTCCATCTGCTGCCAGTATCCCGCTACCGAACTTCAGATCCTGTCAGGCGGCAACGTGGATTCTGCCTTGTGGTTTCCTGTTCCGTCTACAACCTTCGAGTCGAGCAATGGAGTGCTCGAAACGGCTTGGCAACCGCTACCTTGGTTCCTGCAACACTTTCCCTGTTCTGGTTCTGCGAAGGTCGACGGTTCGAGAGCCCGACGACCCCTCTGCCATCTGCATCCTTCGAGGTAGAGTCAACTATTTCGGGGTTCGACGCCACTTTGAGTCGACCACTGGACTGGTTATCTGCTCGACCGGTGCATCCGACGGCACCAGTCCGGCGTTGAGAAGGAGAGACCCGGGAACGACGGCGAAAGGCGACGCAGTCCCTTCTTAGCTTCCGTTACATTGTGCCAAGGTGTGTTCCCTCCTTTCCCCATATCACTAACTTGTCACAAATTTTGCACTGTACCATTGTTGATGATGACTGCACTGTGCCTGCCGGAAGAGAATAATAGTCCCACACCCATGACTTCTGGGGGGAGGGATAGGGAACAGGTGGAGAAGAATGGCCTCTTTCTTCTTCTCCACATTCCCCTTCACTTTCTGTGGCAGCAGATAATGTTGCTGCTACTGCCTCAGATTTAGCACTGCATCTAGGAACAGGAGTATTGCTGGCGCTGGCAAGTGGAACCTGTCCTAGTCCCGCATTACTTGTTGACCCCATTCCCACTGTGTCCACGGTGGTCTGTGGCACTCTATCCTTATCCTCAGCACCCTGCTGCCCTTTCATCTCAGCAGCAGCAGCAGAAGGAATTAGACCAGTTGCATTTCTGCAAATTCCAAAAGCTGATTGGTAGTGGTGGTGGTGATGTCCATCCTCATCCCTGTCTCCCATTCCTTCTCACTTTCTGATTAAAAGGCCATCAATTTCTCTTCCACCCCAGCTTCTCCAACACCACCACCACCACCACTAGTCCCTACATGATGCTGCTCTATTTCAGATATCTCACTACTGCTTGGAGGAGGTGATGAGCAATGTGACAGAGGGTCCCCTGCTGTCACACTTGGCATCATTTTCTCCCCCCCCCCCCAGTACTACAAGAAACACTAGCAGCAGGCAAAGTATTGGTGGCAGCAGGTTCAGCACTAGCAGCAGGTACAACAATAGTGGCAGCACATCTGGCAGCAGGTACACAGGTACAACACTACTGGCTGAGGGTACAGCAATGGTGGCACTGGCAGAAGGGACAGCACATCTGGCAACAGGTACAGCACTAGTGGCTGCAAGTACAGCAGTGATGGCACTGGCAACAGGGGCATCATGTCTTGCAGAAGGCACAGGCAGCTGACCTGTCCTGCTCTCACTGATACTACCCTTTTCTCCCTCCTTTCCCATTCCCTTTTCTCCCTTCCTTCCCATTCCCTTTTCTCCCTTCCTTCCCATTCCCTTTTCTTCCTTCCTTCCCATTCAGTACTGCTAGTTACTTCCTCCTCCTCCTCAGACTCAGTGGACACATGAGGATTTTCCAGCTCCTCCACTGATTATTTTTCACCCTTCCCAGGAGCCTCTCCTGCCTCAATTTTTGCAAAATATCACAAGAGAACAGCACAGCACGTCTATCTTGCTCTGTAGCTGCTTCTATTGTGTCTACCTTCAGCGAAAACGTCACCTTTTTATAGCGGAAGTGCGAAAACATTGTAAATAGGCAGAAACTTTATAGCTATTGAAAAAATGGTGAAAAATTTTGGCCAATGGACGAAAGATGCAAAAACTTTAACCGCTAGTTTTAAAACGGATTTTCCCGCGAAAAAACGGATAACAATGTGGTTTTCATGATATTTCCCGTGGGAATACAGCAACAAGTTTCACCCACCCCTATTCTGAGGTAAACCAACTGCACCAGAGGGAGGGAGAAGAATGGAAATCCCCATTGATTTAAACTGGATATTTAACCTCTTGAATGCTTGAGAAATCTTCAATTTATTGGAGGCTTCTATAGCATTTAGGGATTAGCCTTTTGAGTGCCAGAGGGGTACAGAACACATTTGCTTCAGAGCTGCAGCTCTTTAGCTTGATGAATAAGGCTCTTTGAGTTACAAGTCTTGAGCAAAGCAACATCACTATAGGGGACAAACAGAAATGTCCAAAATGCCAGTATATTTAAAGGGATAGCAATGTTTCACAAAAACAGCAGCGCCAATTAATCTTCATAAATTTTGGCCCATGACGAAGTTGTCAGAATTGCAGTTCAAGAGTAATTGAATAATAAAGTATCCCCCTCCCACCCCTTTTACCTAGTGTAAGCTGCCTCCCCTCAGATGTGGAATCTGGTCTCTTGACCGGACAGATCACAGCAAGGGACAATCTTCTCACTGTGAGCATAAGGAAAACCCTGCCCCTCTTAACAGGTTTTTCCTTATTCTCACTGAAGATTGTTCCTCTTAGCGAGCCATCTCGACAGTCTTGCTGCTCTGAGGTGAGCAGAGTTACATCAGTAAAAGGGGCAGGAGGGGGATACTTTATCATTTAAATACTCTTGAACTACAACTCTGACAGTATTGAAATAACACTCTTCATGGCCCAAATACTATGAAGATTAATTGGAGCTGCTTTTATTATGAACCATTACTATCTCTTTAAGTACTCTCTATATCTCCCTTATTCACTTTAGATTATAAGGTCTAAAAGCAGGGACCTCACTCTCATTGTTTCACTTTGTAAAGTGCTTCTGCAGCCCTGTGTTATCTAAACCTTTAAAGGGATAGTAATGTTCCACAAAAACAGCAGCTCCAATTAATCTTCATAGTATTTGGCCATGGAGAGTATTATTTCAATACTGTCAGAGTTGTAGCTCAAGAGAAATTGAATGATAAAGTATCCCCCTCCCGCCCCTTTTACCTAGTGTAAGCCCCCTCCCCTCAGATGTGGAATCTGGTCTCTTGACCGGACAGATCGCAGCAAGGGGCAATCTTCTTACTGTGAGCATAAGTTAAACCCTGCCCCTCACTGGACAGTCTTGCTGCTCTGAGGTGAGCAGTGTTACATCAGTAAAAGGGGAGGGAAGGGGATACTTCATCATTCAATTACTCTTGAACTACAACTCTGACAGTATTGAAATAACTCTCTCCATGGCCCAAATACTATGAAGATTAATTGAAGCTGCTTTAATTGTGGAATATTACAATACCTTTAAATAGCACTGAGAGGAGAGGTTACAGTAACAATTTAAAACTGGATGCTTTTTTTCCCCCTAGAGTGCTGTTCCAGAATTGCTCCTCTTTTCTTCTGTGCAGATGCATTGCTAGCTACTGATGGGGGGGGGGAGGGGAAAAGCTAAAGCTTCATGTCTCATGCTTAACCTTTTGAGTGCCAGAGGGGTACGCAATGCATTGCAAAGCAATGCATCACGTACCCCACTAGCACTCAAAGTGTTAAAGTCCAGGGACTTGTTGCAAGCTTGTAGCTTTTGGTGGTTCTAATTACCCTACTAGTAATGGTGCACATGGGCTGCACTGTGTACTATTAATGCATTATGTTGGGCCGAAGCCCAGGTCTATAGACAGTTTAGCAACTCATCTACTTTTATACATAAGACACTTAAACCCATCAATTGCTTTTACAATCCTACAATACATTTACAGAATAATATATATTTTTTTTTCTAGTTTTCAGTGGGCTGTTTATGGTCTCTATAGAATATTATGATGAGACATATATGGGGTTTCACTAGCTGAGGCAGCTCCCACTGGATAGTTCTGGGATACCTATTGTCAGTCATTTCCTTAACATAAAACTGTGGCTACAAACCCAGCTGCTTCTATGCTGTGCATATTCTGTTCCTCTGAAATATGATCATAGTCAATGAAAGCAAAAGAGAGTGGTCCTCAAGGATTATCTATAAATCAGTTGCAGCATTCCATTATATAACAGATTGAACTTGTCAAATGACAGCACTTCTGTTGGGGCATATAAAAAGGTATTAGGAAAAGACTGATATTTATAGCAAGGATGGCAATGTGAGGCACTCCAGCTGCTGCCAGACTACAACTCCCATTGGCTGGGGGGGAATGATAAGAATTGTAGTCTGTCAGCAGCTGGAGGGCCTCATGTTGTCCAGAAATGATTTATAGGTTTTGCAACTAACATCTTTACACAAAATGCTTGAGAAAAAATGCAACAGAAATCCAGACCAATTCTTAACTCGTTTCACAAGTGATGACAACTCTAAGAAAGAGTTTCCCAGCTGTTATGTATATAATACTGCAGGATCTCAACATAAAAAAGGGGAACAGAAGTTACATCAAAGCAAAATAGGTAATTGTGGTTCTTTTACTCTCCTTGTGTATTGGCAGTGCGTGTTTGTAAAGGTCAACCGAGTGGCAGTGTGAGGTTTATAAGAATAATGATGAGGGATTGGAGTAATATACTTTGACAACTCTAAGTTTTCATCTGTTTTATCGGGCTACAGAAAAGGAATGCAATGTAGTATACAATACAGACATAGCCCATGCTATTGTGCCTCCTGCTTTGTTTCCTTAACATACGAGTTGTTACTCTTTGGACCTCCTATTGTTGAAGACTAAATCTCCCATCAACCTCAACCAACCTTCTTAATTAAGACATTTCCAGGGTAAACACAAAATTTTCAGAGAGAGGTTAAAAAGTGAACAGTAAGGGATATACATACCTAGAATGGGTTTTATACAATTATTTACCCAGAACTCTTTGCTTAGGCCAAGATTGAGCAACCTTTGTTGCCACAGTTCTTGCTGGATTGCAGCCCCCATCATTCTCAGCAGGCCATAGGTTGGCTGAGCTTGATGTAATTTCTAGTCCAACAACCACTGAGAGAAGCAGATTGCTCCCACCTCCCACCCATTATGGTCATATGCCCTGCAGGTACAAACATTTCTAATAATTTGGATGCTAATGTTTAGTGACTTTTTAATCTGAAAGGGGCAATATAACACAAAGGGAGTTTCTTGGCAACTGGAAAACCCCCTCT
Source organism: Rhinophrynus dorsalis (assembly GCA_037306005.1). Lineage (NCBI taxonomy): Eukaryota > Metazoa > Chordata > Amphibia > Anura > Rhinophrynidae > Rhinophrynus > Rhinophrynus dorsalis. The sequence continues at coordinate 82,916,113 of CM074721.1, forward strand.
CAGTGTCTTCTTACATTTGATACTAGCGATATCTCCAGCTCATCCCTTTGCAATGCTTTGGAGGTGACTCTTGAATCCATGATGTTAAGGAATGTGTGGAGCAGGGTTACAGGAATTACATGTTATCACATTACAAGATGATCCATTGTTAACTTTTACATAATGTGTATAAAGTAACTTCCATATACTTAGCTCGACGTATCACTGCATGCAACCTCCAATGAATAATATTGTGATTTTAAGTCATTGACAACATGGAGGGACATTCAGTATGTTAAGTGTCCTACATCTGCACATTAGCTGCAAAACTACATGGGCAAATTGAGATTTATTTTGATTGCTTACTGGTACTTGAATGCCATACTGTATTTTTTTATTGTCTTATGGTTTCAGACATGAGTGGTATAAAGACAGACTTTTCTGGGTATTTTGAGGGATGGATATTTTCTTGGACTCTCAGCTGCCTTTATAGCACTATGGTAAGCAGTTTTTTGAATGAAAAAGCTTCTCAGACACTTCTATAAGTAGATTTAATAGACTGAGATTTTCTTCCCACTCAATACATCTTGACCAGTTGTATGCAACATTTTTGATTTAGCTGTTGTAGACAATAACTTCCATCATACCCAACCAGTCTTTGTCAGGTTGGAGATGATGGAAGTTATAGGGGGAAATTCACTAAGCGGCGATAAAGAGGTGACAAAATGGAGATGACTTCTCCAGTTTATCACTTCTCCAGTTCCTCTTTATCACGCCTTAGTGAATGTCCCCCATAGTCTCCTATAGCTGAAGAAGGAAATGTTGGCTGCCTCTTATCATATGGCTCTCTGGCTATCGGGACTACTACTTTCATTATCACCAACAAGACAAAGATTTAGACCATAAAATGTAAATGACTTGTGAATAAAAATGTACTAATTATATTCTGTTCACTCAACCAGCTAAGATTATTCATGAGATGCAACACAAACCTTATTTTATTTATGTATAATTTTTCTTTCTTGTGTGGTATATTTTGAAAAACCCTCGTTGTGGTTGGATGGATTTTTTTGGATATAAATTATCTCCCTTCACACTAAAGCAGATGTGTCCAACACAGGCAATATAATTAAAATGAATGAGACACTGATGACGCTAAACTGTGTAAGGAAATACATACAGATCAAGGTGCTTTTTCTATACAGAATGATTTGGATAAACTGAGAGAATGGGTGGAAAACGTGTCAGAAGTGATATAATATAGATAAATATATGGTTATGCATTTGGCTGCAAAAATTAAATTCTATTGAGAGCTTTGGGTTCACCAAATAATGAGACTAAATTCACCATATGTTGCCCAGCTTAAAGGTATAGTAATGTTTCAAAATAAAAGCAGCTCCAAATTATCTTCCTAGTATTTGGGCCACTGAGAGTGTTATTTCAATACTATCAAAATTGTAGTTCTAGAGTAATTGAAAGATAAAGTATCCCCCTGCTCTCCCTTTTACCTAGTGTAATCTCAGATGTGGAATCTGGTCTTAAGACCAGACAGCTCACAGCAAAGGACAATATTTTACTGTGAAAACAATGAAAACCCTGACCCTCCTCACAGGTTTTTCAGGTTTTTCCCTTATGCTAATTGAAGATTGTCCCTCTCTGCAAGCCTTCTGGACACCACCTTTCATTTCTGAGGTGAGCAGTGTTACATCAGTAAAAGGGGTGGGAGGGGGATAATTTATCATTGAATTACTCTTGAACTACAACTCTGACAGTATTGAAATAACACTCTCCATGGCCCAAATACTAGGAAGATTAATTGGAGCTGCTTTTATTTTGAAACATTACTATCCCTTTAAGTCTGAGCAACACTGGTGAAGGGGTTAATACATCCTAGTCTGAGACCTCTCTCTACTGCACTGTTACTAGGACGTCCATTTAATTGTGGGGAAATCCTCTTTTCCCCTGGTTATAATTATTATTACATATATTTGATGATACTGTAAGGTACACCATGAGGTTATACCGATAGGTGTTTCTCTGACAGTGAGAGCCTTTAGGACGCAAGAAAGTTACTATGGTAACATGTTCCATTATGATTGGACTATCCAGAGTTGTGTCTTTTGGCTGCAATATATTCCTGAGGCTTGGAATGCAAAATGTTTGGAGAACTTCTTATCTCACAATGGGGCAGATCAGAATGAAAGTTGACCAGGGACCAATTGTTATAAAAAAAAAAGTGAATTATTTGCCAAAGGGTGCTGTGTTTGTAGATACTGTAGTTGTTTTAAAAAACACAATGGATACCTTTGTAGGTCAGAACAATATTGAGAATTATGATAGCTGGTTTTAAAGCAGATAGGAATTTGATCCAGGGAAATATCTGATTGATATTTGGGGGATAATTGAAATTACTTAAACGGTTTTTGCCTTCCACTAGATCAACAGGAGTGCTGTGGTATGGAGTGAAACTGGTAGACTCATATTTTATCAGCCTCTTCAACTATGTTACTATGACACTAATTAACTCAACTGTGCTTAAGCTGGTGTATTAGGTACGCTTGCAGACCAGAGTTAGACAGCATCACAGCAAAAGATGATTGTCTACTTGTCTTTATATATCTCATGCAAGACAGTTATCACAGTTGCTGTATAAGAATAAATTGTGCTACCTTTTCAACACTATTCCCTTACCGGTTTCACGTGCCTGGCTCCAAACAAGTCTCTGAATTTCACCTTTATTTGGGCCTATAAAAAAACAAGATTGCCTTCTACTGTGTTGTCTTTACCTAGGGCTTGGAGAGGTCTAGCAATTCCTGATATTACCAACTACTATTATGCTACTACCATTTCAACTTTGTTAGCTTGTTTTTATGATACACAGAAAGAATGGATGTGAGCTCTAGGTGTGCATTTTCCTGAAATGGATCCTTATAACATACTATGGTTGTGACCTGGGGTGCATTACCCCTTCCTTAAGAATCATCCTGTCTTATTGCGGTTTTGCCGTGTTTGGGATATTGTTAACTCGTCTCTTTCTATGGCCCCTTTTCCTGCTGTTATCTATATATTGACACCCCGCTTTCTTACCTGGTGTGATTGGAGGTCGGTTTCAATTATGGAAAGCAGCTCAGGCTACATAGAAACATAGAATTTGACGGCAGATAAGAACCATTCGGCCCATCTAGTCTGCCCATTTTCCTACTGTAAAAACCTCAAACGTTTTTTGGTCCTTGGTCTTTTCTTATGTTAAGGACAGCCTTATGCCTATCCCATGCATGCTTATATCTTGTCACTGTATTATCTTCTACCACTTCTGCTGGTAGGCTATTCCACTTATCTACTACCCAGTGAAGTAAAACTTTCTTACATTACATCTAAACCTGTGTCCCTCTAGTTTTAGACAATGGCCTCTTGTCCTAACATTTTTACTCCTTTGAAATGTACTTCCATCCTGCACTTTGTTGAATCCCTTCATGTATTTGAATGTTTCTATCATATTCCCTCTCTCTCTTCTCTCCTCCAAGCTATGCATGTTCAGATCCTTTAGTCTATCCTGATATTTCTTTTCCTGTAAACCAATCACCATTTTAGTAGCCATACTCTGAATTTTCTCTAGAGTATCTATATCCTTCTGGAGATGGTGTCTCCAGTACTGTACACAATACTCCAGGTGAGGTGTAACTAGAGATCTGTAGAGTGGCATTACCACTTCCCTTTTTCTGCTATTAATGCCCCTAGCTATACAACCCAGCACCCTGCTTGCATTCCCCACCGCTTTATTACATTGCCTGCCTACATTTAAGTCATTAAAATAATTATTCCCAAATCCCTTTCCTCTGTTGCTCTGACAGCACAGTACCCTTAACAGTATATTTTTCCTGTGGATATTTATGTCCCAAGTGCATTATCTTACATTTATCAACACTAAACTGCAGCTGCCACACTCTTGACAATTCTTCTAATTTGCCTAAATCATTTGTCATTTGTCAGGAGGACATTTTTGCATAGGTGTAAAGGTGAAATTTTTCGTGGGAAGAGTGAAAAATCAACACGTTTTTGCAAAGCTTTTAACGAGAAATGTTTCACGCTTTTCGCCCACCCCTACTCCTGACCTCTTTCCCCTTCCTCTCTCTCCCTTTGCCTGTCCCCTGTCTCCTCTGTATGTCTTTCTTTACTTTCCTGTATCTGTCCCTCTGAAGATTTAAATTTAAGAAGATCTCTGGAGATCTATTTAGATCTATTCAATTCAGCTTGATTACGGGTGTTGGCCTGTATCCATCAGCTCTGTTCTATATTATGTTGCCTGATCAATCTATTATATTTATTCTAATTCCCCCCTATATGTTAGACCTTTTATCTGATCTTGGCCCAGGCCCCCTCGCTCCGCTTCCCTTTGCTTGCCTTGATTTGCCTTGTTTTGATTTACTTTGTCAAGTACATGCTCACCTGAGAGGGAAGATGCTCCCTCCCCCACGTTTTTTTCTCTCTCCTTCTTCTCTCTTTTCTCTTTCTCATTGTGTCTATGTTCTCTTTTTGGGATTCCTTGACATTCTTGTACTATCCTTTTCCACGAGCATCCTCAGTTCCCACACAGTCCTTTTTGACTGTCTTCTCCACTTATATGTTTGATTGTTTTTCTCTTTGCTTATTTATGTATCTTTATTTGCATTCCACATGCATAATGCATTCTACAATGATCCTTGTTGCTGTTTGACATTTGCTGTATCTTTTTCTTTGATACAATAAAGATTATGAACCAAAAAAAAAAAAATAAATTGTGCTAATTCATTGGTTCATGTACTACATTCCATGGAACCCCATAGTTAAGAAGAACTAGGGATCCAATGAGAAAATATACATACAAGCAGACGGGACAAGGCTGGGGTGACAAATAGTAGTTTCACAGGCCTAGTGGATGTTTTCTTTCTCTCTCTCTCTCTCTCTCTCTCTCTCTCTCTCTCTCTCTCTCTCTCTCTATATATATATATATATATATATATATATATATATATATATATATACACTTTATATAAAATTGTAAGTATTTCTGGTTTGCTGTCAGGGGATGTGGCTGGACACACTGATTGGCTGAGGAGGAGGAAGGGTGAGTAACCAACCAGCCTCATTGCCATGGCTAAGGGGATGGGCCACCCAGTTTGCCAAAGTGAAGGGGGAGTGGCCACAGCTTCAGTCATTTTGCTTAGAAGGAGGCATGGGGTACAACCAAACAATGCTTACCCCCATTGGTTAGGAGGAGGCAGGGGCTTCACCTCCTGCTTGCTCAGCCAACTAACACTTACCCATGTTCTCACTGCTTCTCCCTCCCTTGCTTTCGTCATGTTCCCTCCATTCCTTTTACAATTACCCCTCCCTGCTATTTGCTGATTTGTGTCTTCCTCCCTTCCATTTACTGCTTCCCCTCCCACTCATTTCTATTTACCACTTCATCTCCCCTGCCTGTCATTTCCCACTTTGTCTCTCCCTCTCTTCCATTCACTGCTTCCTCTCCCCTCCTTTCCATTCACCATTTTGCTTCCACCTCCCTTCCATTCACCTCTTTGCCTTCCCCTCTCTTCCATTCTCCACTTTTGCCTCTGCCTCGCTTTCATTCACTTTTCATCCCCCTCTTTTCCATTTACCTCTTCCTCTCCTTTCCATCCTATCCAAAGTAGCAAATAGGAGAAACCCCTCGCACCAATGTGGGAGGCTTTCCTTCTTTGATTCCACACAAGAAAAGAGAGGTGACATTTATAATGAATGGTTAGTCGCTCACTTGCTGAAACTTGTCAGGAACAGTTGCAAGTTGCTTTTCTTGGAGTTGCAGAGTCATCTGATAGGGTTTTTGGGATAGATTTTATTGTGGGATTTTGATGAATAGGATACGTATTGGGGTGTAGGTGTGGCTATATCACGGGCCCCATGATTCCCTGTCAATCTCTCTTGTTGTTACCTGTGCATTGGAGGAGGATGATTGGCCCGCCCAGGATGTTCCTTTATATACTGGGTCTATGGCACCTGTCAGATGCCCTTTCGTGGTGTTCCTGATCCTGCACTTTGTTGCTGTGTTCCTGCGTTCCTGTGTACCGACCCGGCTCGTCTGACTATTCTGCTGATCCTGCTCATGATTGACCCGGTTCCGGCTGACGTTCCTGCTCCGTGATTGACCCGGCTCTGACTGACGACTCTGTTACGTGATTGACCCGGTTCTGACTGACGACCCTGCTCCGTGATTGACCCGGTTCTGTCTGACGACCCTGCTCAGTGATTGACCTGGCTCTGGCTGATGTTCCTGCTTGTTGTATTGATCCGGTTCCGGCTGATGTTCCTGCTCAGTGATCTGATCCTGTGTTCCTGTCTGATTCCGGTCGCCTTCCGGCGACATTCTGAACTGTGTTTGTGTTGCTCTGGCTAAACATCTCTCTATATACCGAGCTGTTGCCTCCTGTTGCACTGAGTCTATCCTCATAGTGCTGCTGAGCTGTAGTCTCCATTACCGAACCTGCATTAACCCTTGCTGTGCTGGTAGCCTCCGTTAATTGAGCCTATCCTCGTACACTTGCCAAGCCTGTGTGTTCCGTTCTAGCCATAACACTTTCTGAGCCTGTGCCTAGCCTATCCATTCACACTAGCAGAGCAGTTGTCTGTTCCGGTTCTCGGGCAGCACCATGGTTGCGCAGGTTGGCATTGGTACCTCCAGTTCGCTCTTGCAGTGTGTGCTCAGTACGACACCGGAAGGGTGTCCCGGCTCTGGTCTCCAAGTGCTCAATGTGTTACGCTATTCACCGCACTACCAGTGCTCTGGCTCATTAATTGCTTGTGCAGTGTTGCTCCGTTCTGGCACCCAAGGGGTGTTTAGGGCTCTGGTTCCATTGGCACACGCAGGTTTACTTCCGTGAGAGTGTTGAGGGCGATTCAGGTTCTGGTCCCATTAGCTCCTGCAGTAGCTTTCCTCCTTATAATCCCACTAAGGTGGTATTGGCTCAGCTCTGGTCGATCTTGCTGGTCAGTTGGGGAGTTCAATTGCACAGCTATTTGAGAGTGATTCAGTTCAGTCACACAATACACCTTCCTCTGCACCATCAAGAGACTGATATTACCTACTGGGCGTTGGCTAATCAATTTTACTGAGACTGTTCAGTTTCTCTACATTAACCCCTGTATGTTGTTTTCCTGATCAGTATAATTTCATTATACATACTTGGTCCTGTATATTGTCATTACCATTTACACCTGTCCTGGCCCCCAGGGGCGCTGTTCTTTAACCATTATTTCAATAAAACTGTGTTTTTACTTTTTACCGTTGTCTGACTGTCAGAAAACCGTAACAGGCTACTGGTAGGTGATTAGGCCATGTGTCAGTACTCTATGTCCACTGTACATATAAAATAAAAAATATTTGATTTTGTTTTATATTAGGAATGATGGACAGTGAAGGATAGAAATGGGATATAAATGAGCAATATGTAATGGAAGGACCTCTTCAGTGGATAGCCTATTATGCTCAGATCTATATAACATTATATACAGATTAACGCAGACCTAGATGGTTAATTTAAAACTAAGGGTCATAAATATAAATTCAAAATTATACCAGTTTTGGGGCAAACCAACTTCCCCATTGGGAAGAAATACAAACTGGGTCCTACTTTAGTTTCTTGTAGTTACACTGAAAGCCAAGACCAGGGCTTGTAGTCAGTCTCAGAGATAGGGTCATAAGCCACAGGATGAGGCAGATAGAGCAGATTAATTATATGGATATCTACTGTAAGCTTCTTGACCAGAGCCCTGAATGTAAGCTGCCAGAGAACACCTTGCAGAAGTAGCAGACTGCTGATTTGATATAAATACAATATACAATGACAGGAGACAATATGGAATACTTACTAGGTAGGCCCCACTGAGCCAGAAGCTAGAGTTTGCAGGTTTGAGAATGGTGCTAGCAGTCGGTGGCTGCTTCCAGGAGATCTTGCTATGGCCGAAACCAGATAGAGGTCCAGGCTGCGAAGCCTGATAGCAGGATAATCACCAAGGACACAGACAGCTATTCACCATGTCTGGAATCAATGTATTAAAGCTACCAGAGGTATAGCTGCCTCTGTTAAACACTGGATGAGCAGCATGGTATAAAATCAGCAGGCAAAAGGATAGTCGAATAACAGGCCAAGATCAAAACCAGCACAGGAGTCGTAGTAGAATCAGGAGACAAGAGATGTAGTCGAGGGAAGCCGGGTCAAACATTGGAAACAGTAGGAACAAACTTCAAAGACTGGATACTCAGAACACTTTGATCAAGCACTGACACAAGGGTGTCAGTGCTTGATATAGGCCCAAACAAGGGCATCGCTAGAACAAGGAGGGGAAAACAAGAGATGGGTAAGAGAATGAGAATACTGGTAAAGACAGGAAAACCCAGTGAATCGTGACAACTACTATCAAACGTTAGGGCAGAAAGATAAAATCAGAGCCCAGCTGCGATCAAGATAACATACTAAAGATTAATCTGGTAAACAAGCAGAAAATTGAAAATCAACAGTAGACTGAAAATTGAAGCAGAATAGTGTTATCACAAAAACAAGTAACTTCCTTGGGCAGGGGCTTGGAGGCTATTTAAAGTCAAGGTCAGATGTAGCCAGTCTTCTGAAATAGCAAGATTATACTCACATCTTCCTGCCTGCATCTGTTTTATCACATGCCTCAGTTTGGGCAATCTTCCATGTGGGCAGGGTAAGTTTTAAAATGAGCTAACAGTTGTGGATCCCATTTGGTGCACATTCAGTCATTTAGTATAGCTTGCAATCCTTGCTGATGTTTGAGTGCATACTACAAAGCCTTTCAAATGGTTCCTATATTCATACCACATGTGGTAGTTTTTTTCTCAATATCAGATCTTATTGAATCTCCATCCAGTGACCTGCAATTTACTTGTGCTACAAAAATACATAAATTAAGTTAATTATAAATTGCATTTTCCAGGATGGCCCATACAAAATAATTAACATTAAAACGATGCAGAAACTGTGGGATATTATTAGCTACAATATATTGTTATTTTTTAATGAGATCGAAATATTTCATCTGAATTCAAAACACAAGAAGAATTATACATTTAATTGAGACCAACACAAATTAAGTGCTTTTATTCTTGCAAGATGTTATTTTTTAATTTTGAAAAATAAAATACACATGAGAGCAGAAGCATGTTTGCAAAAAAAAACACTAAGAACCTAGAATACACTGGACATTTTTCAGTAGTTGAATGTTTTACATCCTTCCAGTTCAAGAGAATACCTATTGTTAAAGGGATAGTAATGTTTCACAAAAACAGCAGCTCAAATTAATCTTCATAGTATTTGGGCCGTGGAGAGTGTTATTTCAAATCTGTCAAAGTTGCAGTTCAAGAATAATTGAATGATAAAGTATCCCCCTCCTACCCATTTTACTGATGTAACACTGCTCACCTCAGAGCAGCAAGACAGTCTGGATGGATCGCAGAGAGGGACAATCTTCAGTAAGCATAAGGAAAAACCTGAAAAACCTGTCAAGGTGGGCAGGGTTTTCCTTATGCTCACGTAAAAAGATTATCCCTTGCTGTGATCTGTCCGGTCAAGAGACCAGATTCCACATCTGAGGGGAGGCGGCTTACACTAGGTAAAAGGGGTGGGAGGGGGAAACTTTATCATTCAATTACTCTTGAACTACAACTCTGACAGTAGTGAAATAACACTCTCTATGGACCAAATACTATGAAGATTAATTTGAGCTGCTGTTTTTGTGAAACATTACTATCCCTTTAAAGAACAGCTGTCCTCAAAATAAGAGCCAATATATTGTAAAATATAAGTAATTAATATGTTTTACAGGTTTAAGATAAACAATTAGTATTTATTTGGCAGTGAAATTGAAAACTAGTGTAAAACATATTAACATGGATTATTATAACTTTTTCCTTTGAAGACCAGAGGGGTGGTGTGTGTGTAATTAATTCAGAAGTAATGCATTTCACACCCGCAGGACTTCAAGGGGTTGAAGGAACACACATAGACTGTAATATTTTACATTTTCATATACATGTCTTTATAAAACAGCATATTGCAACATTTATATGTGCGTGTCCATACCCTGATTTAATTTAAAATAATCAATCTTTGTACCTCCAGAAGTTAAGGCCTACAATTCGCATTAACCTTAGATGGCCATTGGCTGGTTGGTGTGATAGGAATGTTATTCTCCAGCAACTAGAAGTTCACAGATTGACTATCCCTGCTGTGGTGTGTCTAAGTTACAACAGAGAGCAAGGAGTACAAGAAAAAACTACCTTCTTCACCCTACAGAAAAACACACACAATATCATATCTCTTAAGTTCTTTTGAGGTATGGAAACTTACATTTATATATCAGTATATGTTACAATAAGCATTTTCACAAAGGTTAAAGTTATATTTTAGCTTTTTTTATTCCTTTAAGATATTCTAGCATTTACATGGTCAAACCACATCCTGTGGGCCATGTCTAGCCCTCTGTTTTGTTCTGGCCCTTTAATCTTGCTCAGCATCCTTCTGATTCTGATTCAGTGCACACTACATATATAGTTATTCTGCTGGTCAGAGAAATATCACTCCTAGATTTATATGCAAAAGAAGTGTGATACATTTTATGAACAAAGCTGGTATGATGTGTTACTCATCCAGTATGGAGAGAGCTAGAAATTAATAAATTTTATCTGTGTGCATCAGCACAGAATCCCTCTGTCATGTACATTCACAACTCACTTCTCTCTCTCTCTTTCACTCATATTTTTCTTTCTTTCTTTCTTTCTTTCATTCTTTCTTTCTTTCTTTCTTTCTTTCCACATGCACAAATCACTAACACTGCTTCCTCCCTCTCTCTCACCCACAAAAACGTGGGGGAGATTCACTAAGCGGTGATAAAGGGGTGATAAAGTGGAGATGACTTCTCCAATTTATCACTTAAAGGGTTAGTAAACCCCGAAAAACTTTAAGCCAAATTATAGGAATAATAAAAACACACTTAAAGCCCTCATTCCCATCTCGCAAACAGTTATGGTTTGAGAGATGTAAGATAATAAAGACCTCCGCTCCCTCCCCTTTCTGTCTGACGAGCTGTAAAGCACGTTGTAGACCATTCTGATGAAGTAATTATACTTAGATATCTAGATGACAGCGCTCCTGAAGAGCCGCCGTCTGGTTCCGGAAGCAGGATCTCATGACGTACGCTGTACAGCGGTCGCATGAGAAAGGGGAGGGAGCTCAAACCATAACGGTTTGAGAGATGGGAATGAGGGCGTTAAGTATGTTTTTATTATTCCTATAATTTGGCTTAAAGTTTTTCGGGGAGTTTACTAACCCTTTAAGCAGTTCCTATGTTATTCTATAGAGACTATGTACTAAGATCTCCAAAGTTGAATCTTAGTGCCTTGGCTCCATAAAATAACATAGGAATTGGAGAAGGGATAAACTGGAGATCATCTCCACTTAATCACCTCTTTAACTCCACTTAGTGAATTTCCCCCCTTCTCTCTAATGAATGCCTCTCTTACATCTCTCTCTCACTCATTCCAATACCTTTCTCACTAGCACACACACATCCATACAGCCACATGCTCATACATTCAACCCTCCCACATACTGTCCATATATATCATGCGCAGGGTACAAGAATGACACTTCTCAAAAATTCCAAACACTCCCACACTACTCATCATTTTATTATGAAAAAAAAAATCTTCACCTAGATGTTAGGCAGGCTCAGAGAACAAAACAGCTCTTCATAATTATTTTGAGCTTAATTCTTTTCATATATTCTCTCTTTATAGTTTCTGTGCAATGTGAAACAATAATTACAAAAAAAATGCTTTTGAGTATCACCTTCTGGACCTGGAAAGACCAGTCATGTCCAGTCTTATATTACATTATTTGACAGGCTCACCTTTGTGTTTACAGATAACCTGTGGGCTTTGTCTCCCTCTGTTTAGATGAATACAGATGTGGCTCCTTCAATCTCATGTGCTTAGAAGGAACAGTTGAACCTTACTGATGAGGTCATACAAGGCTAAAACGTACCTCTGTGGTTAGCTGCTCCTCTCATTCTGAGGAGAATACCAGGTCCTTCATGGCTGGACTGTCACTTTTGAGCAGGATTATTATGGTGTGAGACATTTCTTTTTTGTGTATATCTTCGGTGAGTTAAATGAGATGGCACCTTGGTAGGATATGATCATATAGAACATGTTACAGTATTTGGCAGGCTCATCCTCAGTTGAGCATCTTGAGCATCTTCACCATTAAAATAATGCTCATATATTATCATAGGTAACACTCATATATTAAGCTCATTCAGGGATGGGCACAGACATTTTTGGGGGGCAGGGGCTCAAATGAAAAAAAGGACACTTCTCATAATTATTTATTCAAAATATATATATTTAAAAAAAAGAAAAGAATTTACATCTCAGGATCCTGTAGGCACAGAAATCTGAAGCACCCCTCCCCATTGGCCATCTCCACTGGACACCTCCACAATGCTCCTAATCTCCACATTGCCCCCCATCATCTCCATATTACCATTACATTGTCCCCTGTCAGCTCCATATTGCCCTCATCAGCTCCACATTGCCCCATTCATCTCCATATTGCCCCCATCAGCTCCAAATTACCCTCACATTGCCCCCATCAGCTCCATATTGCCCCATCAGTTCCATATTGCCCCATCAGCTCCAACTTACCCTCACATTGCCCCCTTCATCTCCATATTGCCCTCCATCAGCTCCATATTGCCGTCAGATCCAATTTACCCTCACATACATTGCCCCATCATCTCTTCATTACCATCATCTCCATCTTATCTCTAACATCCAAGTTAGGGAGCACTTGGGTAATAGTGACCATAACATGGTATCGTTTGAGATAAATTCAAAAAAGCAATTTAGTATGGGTCCCACCAAAACACTGAATTTTAAAAAGGCCAACTTTAGCAGATTTAATTCATCCCTTGGTCTCATTAACTGGGATAAAATATTTTCAGGAAAAACACAGAAGGTAAGTGGAATGCATTCAAAATAACATTGCAAAAATACACATATAAATTTATCCCTGTTGGAAACAAATACAAAAGAAGCAAATTAAAGCCAGTGTGGCTAACCAGTAAAGTAATTCAGGAAATAAATAACAAGAAAGTGGCATTTAAACATTACAAAGCTGAGGGATCAGCAGAGGCATTTGCAGTATACAAAAATGTCAACAAAACCTGCAAAAAGGCTATTAAATTAGCTAGACTGGAGAATGAAAAAAATATTGCTAAGGAGAGCAAGAGCAACCCAAAGAAATTCTTTAAATACATTAATGGCAAAAAATTAAAGTCTGATAATGTTGGGTCCTTGTTATCTGAAACAGGTGAGATGGTCAAGGGGGACAGAGAGAAGGCAGATATTTTAAATAATTTCTTTTTTTCTGTTTTTACCAAGGAAGATCCTATGGACAAGAATCCGCAGACTATTTTTACAGAACAGTCACAGCAAGCATGGGACTGGCTAACACAAGAAAAAGTGTTAAAACATGTGAATGGTGTTAAGGTAGACAAAGCTCCGGGGCCAGATGGTATACACCCACGGGTACTTAAAGAGCTAAGCCAGACCCTGGCCAGACCGTTATATTTGATTTTCGGGGATTCTTTTATTTCAGGTATGGTGCCCATGGATTGGCGCAAAGCAGATGTGGTGCCCATATTTAAAAAGGGATCAAAGTCACAGCCAGGAAATTACAGACCTGTAAGCTTGACATCTGTGGTAGGGAAGCTGTTTGAAAGGTTGCTAAGGGAATATATTCAAGAACTGTGCTGGAACAGGAATATCATTAGCAATAGCCAACATGGCTTTGTGAAAGACAGGTCTTGTCAAACAAACTTGATCGCATTTTATGAAAAAGTGAGTAATAATATAGATGCGGGAGCGGCGGTTGATGTGATCTATTTAGACTTTGCCAAGGCATTTGATACAGTTCCGCACAAGAGGTTACTGTACAAATTGAATGAAATAGGCCTAGGGGAAAATGTTTGTGTGTGGATTGGAAATTGGCTGAAAGATAGAATGCAAAGAGTGGTAGTAAATAGCAAGTTCTCCATTTGGATAAACGTGATAAGTGGAGTACCTCAGGGATCTGTCCTGGGTCCTCTTCTTTTTAATTTGTTTATTAATGACCTCCCAGAGGGCATAGGGAGCCATGTATCAGTGTTTGCCGATGACACAAAATTAAGTAAGGTAATAAAGTCTGAACTGGATGTGTCTTCATTACAAGAGGATTTGGACAAATTGAGTAACTGGGCAGGCAAGTGGCAAATGAGATTCAATATAGACAAGTGTAAAGTTATGCATTTTGGGTATAATAATAAAAATGCAACATATAGTTTAAATGGTGTTTCTCTGGGGAAATCTACAAATGAAAAGGATTTGGGAGTAATGGTAGACAATAGACTTAGCAGTATCATGCAGTGCCAACTGGTAGCTGCAAAGGCCAATAAGATATTGGCATGTATTAAAAGGGGTATTGACTCAAGGGAGGAAGATATAATAATGCCTCTTTACAGGTCCATGATAAGACCCCACTTAGAATATGCTGTTCAATTCTGGGCGCCCTTTCTGAAGAAGGACATTATGGAACTAGAGAAAGTGCAGAGGAGGGCTACAAAATTATTAAGGGGAATGGAAAGCTTTAGTTATGAAGAAAGGCTAGAAAAGTTAAACTTGTACACACTAGAGAAACGGCGTCTTAGATGGGATATGATAACACTATATAAATATGTTCAGGGCCCATACAAAGGGCTCTCCAAAGACCTGTTCATTAACAGAACAGTACACAGGACAAGAGGCCACCCGCTTAGACTTGAGGAAAGGAGATTTAATCTACAACAGCGGAAGGGTTTCTTTACAGTAAGGACAATAAAGGTATGGAATTCACTGCCTGAGGAGGTGGTGCTATCGAAAACATTAGATGCCTTTAAAAGGGGCCTGGATACTTATTTAAAAGAGCATAACATAGAGGGCTATGTACGTTAGTATTGGGATGAATATTTAGTTGGGGCTTGTTGATCCAGGGAGGAATCTGATTGCCATTTGGAATCAAGAAGGAATTTCCCCCCCCCCATTCAAGGCAGAATTTTTAATTACTAATTGAGGGTTTTTTTTTTGCCTTCTTTTGGATCAACGATGGTAAACAGGAATAGGAAAAGGTTGAACTAGATGGACGCAAGTCTTTTTTCAACCTAAATTACTATGTTACTATCTTGCCCCCCATCAGATCCATAGTGCCTCATCATTTCCACATTGTTCCCCAGTGTCCATTTCCTGCCTCTTCCCTGGTGGTCCAGCGGCAGTAGAGGTCTGTATGTTCCTCCTTTGGCACAGACCTGTAGCTGCTGGAGCTCCAGCCCGGTCTTCTCTTCATGCAGAGCGCTGGGAGATGATGTAGTCTCCCAGCGCTCTGTAATACTAAAGAGCCGACGAGGGAGCGCAGCATCTACAGGTCTGACCTGAAGAAGGCACAGACCTGACTGGGCGGTGGGGGGGGGGTTAATGCGGGTGGAGAGGCAACTTTTTTTTTGTTAAAAGGGCACGAGGGCACTTTGGACAAAAAGGGCAGGTGCTCAAGCCCCCCTTGGTGTCTATGTGTGCGTGTACCTGAGCTCATTTATTAACATATACAGGTATATTTTATCATACTGATAAAAAAAGTGGTGTGCTGTAGGAAAAATGTGTGATCTGGGTGGTTACACAAATCAAACAGTTTATTCCTTCCTCCCCCTTCCAGATGGGTACTCTCTTTTTGGAGGCTATTACTGCCTCTAGATCATGGGCTTTTAGTGGATCTGACTTCCAGTATCAGTCGGTCCCTGTGACTCCTCTTGGTCCTCCTTTATTACCCTCTTACCTCTCCCTTGTATCCTTCTTCGTACTACCGTAGTATTTAATGAATATCCTTGTTAAGGGAAAACTGCTTAGTACTTGGCTCAGAGTATGATAATTATCCGCAGAGACTGCTTTGTATCCAAATATTTATTTTAAAACATTAAATGAACAGATAATAATAATATTTTTGAATATAAAATACAAAATAAGAAAATAAGCTCTAATGTTGATCAACATTATTAGCACCTATTTTCTTATTTTGAAATTTACTGTTTCCTGGTACAAAAAATACTCTTGGCCTATACCAAGCAAAGACAAAGAAAAGCTTTAACCATTAGGTTGCTGAAGATATCTCCACTCAAAGAGTTTTAGACCCCTCAGCAAGTACTTAATAATGTTAGCTTTACTTACACATCCTTCCTAACTCTCCTGAGTGAAATACATAACTTCCTTAGAAAAGACTTCCACTGATAGCAAAATACTAATAGGGCAGATTAAGGGCCATATGAACAAATACAAGTTTACAGCAGTTCAGTAGCAAATCAACTGAAGTTAGGGAGCAAATAAAAATTACTCAAAAGCCTATTGATTTAAAGGGATAGTAATGTTTCATAATAAAATCAGCTCTAATTAATCATCATAGTATTTGGACTTTGGAGACTGTTATTTCAATTCTGTCAGAGTTGTAGTTCAAGAGTAATTCAATGACAAAGTATCCCCCTCCCGCCCCTTTTACTGATGTAACACTGCTCAACCAGAGCAGAAGGGAGGTGCCCAGGTAGATTGCCGAGAGGGACAATCTTCAATTAAGATAAGGGAAAAACCTGAAAAAATTGTCAAGGGGGGCAGGACTTTCATTGTTCTCATAGGAAGAAGATTGTCCCCTGCTGTTATCTGTCTGGTCTATGGACTGCATTCCACATCTGAGAAGAGATGGTTTACACTAGGTAAAAGGGGCAGGAGGGGAAACTTTGCTTGTGAATATCTCTCAAAACATAAAGGTTTGAGAGATAAGACATATCGTTCTTCATGTTTTTTTAATGCCTACAAAATAAATTAAAGATACAACGAAGAATTACTATCACTTTAAATGGGGCAATTACCTCCCAGAATACAGCATTCAAGGAGTTAAAAGCCCACTTTAAATCACTTGGAAGTATTATTAGTCCACTCCTGTATAGCCCTAGGTATTCTACAATTCTCTACAATGTTCTGACATTCTCCATGTGCAGTAAATGAAATATAATTTGAGCAGAGAGACACTAGAAACATTTTTCATGTTTATTTAGGCATGATCATCTGTTGTTTTTAGTGCACATCTGCTCAATTTATGCTCATGACCTCCGGTCTCACCCAAGCAATCCTCATCTTACAAGAAACTTCCACTGACTTGCATAGGGATCTTTGATTACTTAAAGCAATAGTAATATTTCACAAAAAAGGCACGCCAATTAATCTTCCTAGTTTGTAGTCTATGAAGAGCCATGTACCACTACTATCCATTTATATTTCTTTAGTAATTAATTTTTAACATATCCCATCCCTCCCCTTTTACCCACTTCACTCTGCCTCTCACGCCAATCCAGATGGAGAGCAGCGAGGGACAATCTTCAATAAGCATAAGGAAAATCCTACCCTCCTTCGACAAGGGGAGGGCAGGGTTTTCATTATACTTACTGCATGAAGATTGTCCCTCTCTGTGAGTTGTCCGGTTCCTGGACTGGATTTCACAACTGAGCGAAGGTGGCTAAGAGTATTTAAAAAGAGCGGGAGGAAGGATAATTTATACTGAAATTACTCAAGAGCTAAAAATCAGATATGTTGATGACACACAGCACTGCTCGGACTACAAACTAGGCAGATTAATCGAAGTGTCACTTATTGGGATCTATTACAATCTCTTTAACACAGAAATATAAACATAAATAGTGAGTAGTTTACAATGCATAACACACCTATGTTATTCTATAGAGCCTATGCACTAAGATCTCCAGGGTTGAAGAAATCTTAGTGCATAGGCTCTATAGAATAACATAGGAATTGGAGAAGTGATAAACTGGAGAAGTCATATCCACTTTATCACCTCTTCATTACCTCTTAGTGTATCTACTCCATTATGTTTTGAACCAAGGAGCAAGGAAAAATGCAAAATGGCCATTAAGATTTTCTCAGAGGAAAAAGGAGAGGACATCTCATAGAGTAATAATGTTTGCATAATAAAAATATAAAATACAATGATCTTCACAGGATACACTCACAAAGGGAATGACTACATATAACTGTAGCACATCAGCAGGTGGAGGATAATTTGTCTGCCTCCGCACACATCTCAATATCACTTTGATAAGCAGTCACTTCCAAAGAAGGATGATTTCCATGAAAAAAATAAATAAAAACTGTGAGGCAACAAACCAAAAAGAAACATGTGTGGACAATGTGATAACTTGATCCATAGCTTAAAAATAATTAAATAGTTAATTAATTAATTAATTTAAATACAAATAAAACTGATTAGATCTTAAGTATCTAAAAAAGTCTGTGTTCATTATCATCAACGTGTTTTAAAAGAGCAGTAAACTTTTTTAATGAAAACACATATTTTATACAGCATTTTCTGCTGAATAAAACAAGGGTACTCCCACTGCTGTCAGATTTTTTTATTCAAAATTTATAGCAGGTTAAAAAACCAGGAAGTGAATTTACTGTGTTTACTTCCTGATAGTTCTAACTGACAGGAAGTGACAGGCAGTTTCTATCACATTCTATGGAGAACTGTATGTCTCTGACTTTTCTGACTTTCCTTTCCATTAGAATATAACAGGAAATCTAATTAGAATTTGACTACTAGATGGCACTGCTAATGTTAAAAACCATGGGTTTAAACTGTAATAACTCTGGAAATATAAATCTCTCGGCAGTGGGAGTACCCTTATTTTACTCAATAGGAAAATCCCTACAATATATATTTTTTCATAAAAAAAGTTTACTGCTCCTTTAAGGTTACATCGACCTTTGCATCAGGATACAGACAATATCATTATACATCATTATGATTTTCTGGCCATAGTAAGGCAAGTTTGGGCTTACTATTAGGAGGTGTTACTTTTCCTTTACAGCCCTGGGTCTTGTTGCATATAATGGTGCTAATCTCCCTACTAGGAAATATTCAATACATAGGATCTTTTGGGATTCTAGTAGCCCCAGAGGGCAAAGCTATAGGATCTTTTTGGTGCCTTTCCTAGGGGCTTCCAAATTGTGAACCTGGGCCTGGTTGAGTTTCACCTCTGATCACACACGACTGCTCAAGTGACCAACAGAGGATGATGGGAGTTGTAGTCCAACACAAAGTGGAAAGGAGCAGGTTAATTCTATCTGTTGAGCATATTTGGAATATTGGTGGCTCATAAGGATTATCTGTTAACTAGCTCAGTAAACAGTACACTGATATATTTAACACACCTTTTTATACAATAATATTAAAGGGATAGTAATGTCAGAAAAAAAAGTAATAACTGTGTGGTAGATACAATTAAAAGAGAGTACTTGCACTTATTCATATCTCTCAAACCATTATGGTTTGAGATCGATAGGGAAATAAAGTTCTCTGGTCCCTCGCCTTTCTGGTTGACGAGCTGTAAATATGTCAGAAGCAGATTCTGGTCGCTTGACCAGATGTGGCTCTTCAGCAGTGCCAATATAACGATATCGAAAGATAAATGCTTAATTTGGAACGGTCTACAAAGTGTGCCTGGCTTGCAAGCACACTTTTTAGACCATTCCAATGAAGTATTTATTTCTAAATAATGTGATTTCGGCTCTGCTGAAGAGCCTCTGTCTGGTCAAATGACTGGTATCTGCAGCTGTCAGCTAGATGGCAGACTTGAGTAAAACAGCCAGGAAAAGGTAACTTTAGCAAGTTATAGCTCTCAAACCATAAAGATTTGAGAGATAAGACTTACATTGATGTTAATCTTTTTTTAATGTCTACAATATTAAATCAGCTTAAAATTAACCATTGCTATCCCTTTAAACTTGAAAGATTCAGCTTATATTTGCATATAATTATTATTATTATTATTATTATATGGGATCACTTAATTCCCCTTCATTTGGAAGAATAAATAAATCATATTATTTCTAGTTGTGGATATGCACACCAGTAAAATTTAAACTTTGTAGACGTGCAGGTGTCACTGGATTAGTTAACTCTGTTTTACAATTTCTCCAAAAGCAGGAGATGAACAGAGGGTCCAAACATTGAGTTATTCCCATTGGTAACATATTTAAAACATGTTGACGTAGGTAAATTCTTGCAGCCTTCAGTCAATTCTCCAGTGGCGCTTTTTATAGACAGAGAATCTGCATCTTAATCTATCCCCGGTTCATATAGCACATCAAGTTTGAACTACAAAGCTTCTGCTTAAGCTGTGTGATGTCTTCTAAATACAAGAATAAGTACTGAATGTTGATGATTCCAGGCTGGAACACAGCCAGAAACTTTTCTTTCTTTCAGCATCTTACTCCCCAAGAACACATTGCCATTTTTATTGGCATGCTAACATCTTACAATAGATTTACATTATTCAAATACACAATATAAAACTGATCCCCTACCCTTCAAATTTTGTATCCACGTTTGTAGTTTTTGTTTATTTTAAACTTTTGATGACTGACATTATGTGGGTTACAAAAGAAAATACAAAAGGCTGATTGTAAAGCTGAAAAAACAAGCTCATTTATTACAGTACAAGAAGACGATTTCTCTAGAGATAAATGAAGGCAATGCTGAATATTTCCTTTTCTTTGTATTTTCAGTGAGCTCTATAAAGTGGGAGTAAGTAACACATGGATTTACTCTTTAATATCATCATTCTTGTTTCTTGATGCTGATAGCATTAAAGGGATAGTAATACTTAAAATGTAAAAAACTATATGTAGTAGGGTTTATCCTCCTGAGTAAAATAACAGTACACCCACTGCTGAAAGGTTTCATTCAAAAGTTATTCATTTTCAAAGTTGAATTTTTTAGGTGCAATATCACAGTGGCCTGAAATTGTACAGTGGCGCTGTTGCTACATGATCCTATGGACTCCTCTGGTCCCGGGACCATAAATCTCCATAGGATGGTGTAGCAACAGCGCCACTGTACAATTTCAGGCCACTGTGATATTGCACCTAAAAATTTCAACTTTGAACATTAATAACTTTTGAATGGAACACATTTCAGCAGTGGGAGTACTCTTGTTTTACTCAGGGGGATAAACCCTACAACATATTGTTTTTTACATTTTAAGTTTTACTATACCTTTAACTTTTGAAAATAAAAGACATATTACATAGAATGCCAGAATGAAAAACTTAGTGAGTGCAATGTATAGAAAAGCACTAGTGTAATTCTGGGGTAACAAATGTATCATATCAGAACAAGTACAGTTTTCCAAGTCACTATTGCTTTAAAATGACAGTTTTTTTTTTTTTGGCCTCTGTGTTGCAGTTGATTTGTTTCAGAATTACTCCAGGGGACAGATGCACTAGTATGTTATAAGGAGGTGATAAAGAGGAGATAACTTCTTTGGCTATATTCTCTAGTCCCTATGTGACTCTATGCAACCTATGCACTAAGATATTTCAAGTGGGAGAGACCTCAACTAGGTGTATAGGATCCATAGAATACCATAGGAACTGGAGAAGTAATATCACTGGAGAGGTCATCTCCTCTTTATCACACCTTAGTGCATAAGTCCCAGTTTTCTTAGTACATCATCATCATCATCCATAATATGGTTAAATTATCTTTCAATTGATTTTGATATGTAATGCAGTCAATATTGGTACTTTCACTAACAGAGGAAAGATGAATATATCTTTACATGTTTTTCTCATTTCTAAGCTATTATAGGTTTTTTCTAAGTATTGGTGTAAGTATACTATAAGTAATTTGTTCTTTAACCCATTTTAGGGCATTTTTTAATGTATTTGACATTGAGTACTTCTGTGAAAACAGGGCACCCCCTTTTTTCCTAGACGATAGCACTGTTTTTATCAGTATCATTAAGCCAAAACATAAATATAAATCTAAGTTTATGCATGCACTGCAATACTCTGTTGCTCTCAGCCACAAACTAATAGATTGCTTGAGTAGTCCCCATAGATACAGGCTTCCAAACCCAATTCAGAGAGTCTCTGGGGACCTGAATATTTCAGGACCTTAACTCAACAATGACACTGCAGTCTTGCAATTCAAACTCTTCTTGTGGGATCAATACGGGTGCACCAGGAGTCTCTTTTCAGATACCCATTGTGCTCCCAATTAGGTCCAGCGGGGCTGACAATGCAGCTCAGGCTTCATCAGCAGGTCTTGTCCCAGAGGAGCTCTGCTGATAGGACATTATCTACATGATAGTTTCCCTTTTACATAAAACAGGGGTATAGTTAAAACATTAATTATAGATGATGCTCCAGTTACGAGTTTTGGACATTTATTGCTGCTGCTTTCTGTTAATACTGGAAATGGGCTGCACGTTACACTAATAATGCATTACACTGGACCAAGCTCCTGATCTTTTGAAAACTAGCAACTCCTCTGGTTGGTAGCCCCTTAATTGTGATGGCCATACCACTGTGTTGTGTCTGGTCTATGCAAGTACAATCCCAAACCTCCTGAAAACAAAAACAAATCATGGTTTATGATGTCTTATTTAAATATCAGTTTATACATGGGTGCCAATGCAAGTTAGGTAACAATTTTTTACTAAAAAAAAAAGAGGAGAGCAGAGAGAAAGGGAAATAGCGATCTAAGTGTAGTATCCAAAACTTTGTTATATAAAAAAGCGAAGGTGGTGCAAAGGGTGGAGATAAAGGTGACAAAGTGCCGCACTTAGTATTCCCAGAGTATAAATCCAGCATTGACTGTGCTCCTCTAATATACATTCATTTGCCATGGGTTTGAGATCCTTCTTGCTCTCAGAGGTTTAAACTGGAACTAACCCTTAGTAACAAGTGTAGAATTTTAAAAGAGATTTTAAAAGCACTCATTTTTATGTTGGTTATGTTTTATTTATAAGAATTGCTTATTAGATAATTTGTTTCACTCTTTGACAGTATATGTACATTAGAACGTACTGGTAGGCACAGACATTGCTCACTGTACCCATCCTAACTGACACTTCCTGCCCGTCAGTACTAGCTCATTTACATAAACCAACAAACAAATGAATATAAATATCTAACAATCTATTGTTTCAAATACAAAATGTAGCACATAAACAGAGGTGATTTAGAATTTTTTTCAAAATCACTTATTTATTAGAAAATGATGGTTTTACCTTAAAGTAAGGCAATAAAAGCCTATTTGTTCATTACTTTATGTGTATAAAAATTTCCAGCAAAAAACAGTTCTGTTTTGCGATGTGTGGGCACCTACCTGGCACTCAAAGGGTTAATGGGTAACTATCATCAGGTTTGTGCACCCTTGGGTGGTCTGTTCCTATGGGAGACATTCAGGGGAAGCCAGGACTGCATTATGAGCCCAATGGATCAGTCCGGCAGCTGAACTGGTGGTTAAAAAAAGTGGTACTCACCTGTTGCACATTATAAACTTTGAGTCTGTGTCTGTAAGACACAAGTTTGTGAGTTTTGTTCAGCCCAATGCACGTTACGTGGGTCAGTTTTACATAATAACATAGTAAAGTAGGTTGAATAAAGACACAAGTCCATCAGGTTCAACCTTCTCCTCATACCCCAGTAATTTTATAGCTTTCCTGATACCAAAATAAGTTAGTCTTTATCAGAATTTCCTGATCTGCCTACTAATAAACAGTATAACTCTGTATGTTCCCTTTGGAAAGAAATGTATGTAATCTTCTCTTGAATGTATCCATTGTATCTGCCATAACCACCTCCTTAGGCAAAGAATTCCACAATTTAACAGACCTCACTGTAAAAAACCTCTTCCTCTGCTGAAGTCTAAACCTCATTTCCTCTAATCTCAAGGGGTGTCTCATCCTGCAAATTATTGACAGGAACAGTTTTGGGGCTGCAAAGTGCATCAGTCTTTTTCCTAAGTCTGATGTAAAATATAATCTTTTCTGAAGAAACACATTTTTTTTCTTAAAGTGTAACTAAATACCTTCCCTGATGTATTATAAGTTCTCAAATAACTTGATAATGTTGATTTTTTAACTGCTGCCATGTTTATTCCCTATGGTGATCGTACCTTCCTGGCTGTGTAGACCTCTTTAGTGACCCTTCATATGCTTTTTTTTTATTGTGGAGCAATAAATAAGATCACTAAGCTACATAAAATATAAGACATGTTGAGAGATCAAGTGATACTCTGCAGACAAAACAGCCAATGATATAATCTCTGGAGTGATAAGGAAGTTTCCATTGCATTTTAATGCAATGCTTTGGGGGCATGCCTAGCAACCAAGGGATTAATAATAACAGTAGCAAGTTATTGCCTTCTCATCCTGCAATCAAAGGGATGATGGATAAAAGGAATGTTCTAACAACCTCTCCTTAAAAAAACATATGCCCCCCATTAAGCAGTCCTAAGGACCCCATTATTATTACATTTTATCAAATGTCCATATGGTGGAACATAATGTATGGATCTTAAGACTCCCACCACCCCTAGTTCAGAGGTCTCTTTCTTGGTGTCTATGAAAGAAAGAAGACCTTGTAAATCCTTTGTGTACATGAATCAGCTGATAGCCCACTGAACAGTGGATTCAGTAACTTCACAAAGACATTAGCTATGCTGGTTCTCTCACTGAAGATATCAATGGTGGCAATGGATTTTAATATTGTAAGCCTTTAAATGCCACAGTTCACATCCCTTATTGCACTAAAAGTGTTAAGGAAAGATGGTAGTGTTTTTGGTTCTAAATTTTATTGCATCTTCTTTGATCTCCAACATGCCACACACTTTACCAGCATTGCGAAAATCCTATTATTAAATTGACTGCTCCTCCCCTTGCATAGCAAATTAATGCATATGGCTAGGTGTGTCATATTCTTCATAGTGAAATAGCCAGCACATATTGCCAGACACAAGTCACCATGGCATCTTCCTAAGTGTATCTCCCTCTTAAAGGGATAGTATTACTTCAAAATTACTATCCCTCATATTGTAGCCCTTAATAAACTGAGTTAAATGACACCAGCGGCATCTCTCAGACCTTTATGGTTTAAGAGATAGCCGCTTTCAAAGTTTCCTCTCCCCTGCTGTCAGCGTTCTGCTGCCAGCAGGGGAATCCGGTCCCGGGACAGGCGGAGGCTCTTCAGCAGAGCCAATATCTCGTTATGGAAGCAAAAATGATTCATAGAAACAGTCTTCTACGTGTCCTTGGTTACCAAGCACAAGTAGAAGACTGTTTCAATTAATTATTTTTCCTTCCATAACAAGATATCAGCTCTGCTGAAGAGCCTACTCTTGATTCAGAGACCGGATTCCCCTGCTGGCAGCAGAACGCTGACAGCAGGGGAGAGGAAACTTTGAAAGCGGCTATCTCTTACACCATAAAGGTTTGAGAGATGCCACTGGTGTCATTGAACTCAGTTTATTAAGGGCTACAATATGAGGGATAGTAATTTTGAAGTAATACTATCCCTTTAAGTTGCAAGCATCAGGAAAGACTTGCCTTCTGCTGAACTATGCCATTTTAGAATCTTTTCAAACATTTTAGTTAAAAATAAAGACCATTTTAACTTGTATAATTCTAAACATATATGTTATGAGAATGATTGAACACTGAGGTATTCATGATCTTTTCTGTAAAAGATAAATCAAAAAGAAAAAAAAAGTTAAAGGGATTTAGACCCCTAGAAAAGATTGTTTCATATGTAATAAGTTACTTTAATTTACATGCAAGTCAATTTCTTTAATTTAGTTCTCATATTTATTACTGCTGACACAGCTAATCCCCGGAGGTGTTAACCCCTTAATGACAGACAAACAGGTGTGCAATGCATTGCAAATCACTATACACACCTCTGTTCCTAAAGAGGTTACATTTATCAGAAGTCCGAGGGTGAGATGTTCAAAAAGTCGTCATAAAGAAAAAATTGTCGGATCATGAGTTGGTGGTAAAAGAAGGATAATATTTTCAGAAGTAAATCCATCATATCTGAAAATGTGTCTAAAAAATGTAAAATGATGGTTAGAAGATCTTGATGAATATTGTCTTTAACAATTCTGATGTTAAATACTATAAAATCTTTGGTATAATACGCACAATTTTACCCCACTTCAACTTATGTGAAGTGGGGGGTGCATATTATACCCAAGAGTTTTTTGTTTTAAAAAAAAATTAAGCCTGCCAGAACCCTTCCCTCCCTCTCCTGGTGCTATCCAATGCTAAAATACCACTTACTTTCTTCAAAAGTCAAGTCCCTGCATTTTCAAGATTATCAGGCAACATGTAAGCAATGTCAATCTTCCCCTGCGGGCGGCATGCTTCCATTCGCTGCCCGCTTCCTTCAATTGGCTTTCAGGACCTACCAGCACCAGCCAATGGTAATGCCCTGTGAGGATCAGAAGGTCCTCACAGTGTAATACCATAGCCAGAAGGAAGCGGGCAGCGAATGGCAGCATGCCACCGGCAGGGGAAGATTGACATCGTTTATATGTTGCCTGAAAATCTTGAAAATGAGGGGACTTGACTTTTGAAGAAAGTAAGTAGTATTTTAGCATTGGATAGAGCTGGGGAAGGGAGGGTAGGGTTCTTACAGGCTTAATTTTTTTACTTTTGAAGAAAGTAAGTGGTATTTTATCATCGGATAGTGCCGGATGAGGGAGGGAAGTCTTTGTTTCAAAGAAACAAAGACTTTTTTTGTCTTTGAAATGACAAATTGCTTCTCACTCATGCTAACAATACTTTAATAAGTCTTTTCCAAGATTAGACCATTTTTACTTTCTCACAAAAAAATGACGTTAATCAGGCAAAAAAGTGACATTGAAACGAATATTTTTTTCTGAAAATAGCTTAAAAAATGATGGTATATTAAACCACACCCACTTTTAAGATAGCTTTTTCCTTTGATGGAGATGGTGGAATTGGATGCAAAATATGACGAAAACATGTCTCAGAATTAACGGACCATAGTGTAAGAACTTTTTTATTCTGATTACAATTTCAGTTATCACCACTTTCTGAAGATCTCACCCAATATGAGTGCATACCTGGGAACTTTAATGGTTTGACCTTCAGACTTTGGGTTTTGGCACAGATCTCAGGATCTCTGGTTGTAAAGCCAAATTCTAAGGATGAGACAGTCTAGTTTTACCAATATAATACATGATCAACACCAATTAACGGCTTTTCTATATTTGTGCCACTTTTACCAGAAAGACATAAGGAGAAACTATGCTTGTCACTGTGCATTCTAGAGGAGAGATCTTTGAGATATGGCATGTTCAAGACTGAATGGAGAACCTTTCTAGTTAGATTTAAAAGGGACAGATCACCTATAAATCTTCTTTATCCCAAACTTTAACCCATTGTATGTATCTTAGCCACTTATACAGCCCACTTCAGTCATCTGTATATGCTTGGTCTTGTGTGCTATTGTTAACTAACGCGCAGGATCGTTATTACTAACTGGCTGGTGTTGTATTCATCTTTATGTGATGGAACTGACTGTTTTGTGAAGCTTCACTTTACTGTGCTATCTATGCTTGCAAGCTGATTACCACTTTGACTGCTGGGCCAAGCCAGTTTTTTTGAGATTTGTGCATTTTCTTATGTATTTTGTGGATTGATATTTGATTTTATGTCTGTAGGGATATACTGGAGGGGGATGGGTGGGTGGCTTTACGTCTGGTGGGAGTAGACAGGTCATGTGTTTGCTATATGATATTAAAAAATGTTTCTAGATTTGTGTATATTCTTAGACTATTTTTATGATAAATTTGGAGAAGCTTGAGTGCCGTTATTGGATCTCCTTTTTTTCCTTTTCTTTTCTTTTTTTTTTCTAACAACTTTTAAAAGTAACACTACTGTAATATGTAAACCACATCTCATATGCACCACAACTGTCAAAAATTACACTTCTTCCTCTACTTGCTTGTATCTGTATGTCACCCATTCTATACTTAGATTATAAGCTCTACAGGGAAGGGACCTCCTATCCCAATGAATGCTCACCTGGTGTTCCCCTTATGATTGTCTTTATAACCACTTAATTACTGTATTTATTGTACTCCCTCTACACAAAATGCAAACTGTAAAGTGCTAAGTACACCTGTTGGTGCTATATAAGTAAAAATATACATACATACATACATTTAAAAGACCATGTACATCATTAATCCTGTGTGTGCATTTTTGTGTGTGCGTGTGTCTTAGAGTGTTTGTGTGTCCGTGGGACTTTTAATTAGGTATGAATAAAATTTTTGTTTTCATATAGATAATAATAATAAATTTAACTTTCCATAATGATTAAAGAAATGAAATATTTGAAGCTTCCAAGAAATTCATAACACTATCCTCATTTGGTTTGTTTTACTATAAATATAGTGGAGCATATTTTTTCACAACAGCAAGTGGTATGTGCAGTTCACATTTGGAAATGTGCAATATCGTTGACAGAATTCCAACATATGGCTGAAATGTGCTTTTTTTATTTATAGTATCAATGTATTAACCTTCCCCAGTGTCCTAATCCAGGGCCAGAGATTTCCCCTCCAGTATCCGAATCAGTATAGATCAGTAGTAAGAAATCTTTGGCTCTCCAGCTGTTGGAGACTACAATGCCCATCATCTCCAAACAGCCAATGTGTGGTTGGAGATGATGGGTGTTGTAAACTCCAGCAGCTGCAGAGCCAAAGGTTCCCTACCCCCAGAGGAGTAGGAACCCCCACAAAACTGGGCGAAAGCACTTTGCCCCCACAGCCCCTCTGTACCTTCTTTGTAGCGTGGCCAAGCAGACTGCGGTAGAGGAGCTTCTGATCATTTACACGGTTGTACTTGCCGAGCAGCTTCCTGTCAGACCAGGGCAGAGGACACAGAAGCTCCTCTTCCCATGATCCATTCTGCTCGGCCACGCTCTCTACAGGATGGTGAGTGGCAGGAAGGAGCCCTGCACAGTGAGCTCCCCTCCTGCTGGTCACCCAGAGCCTGCGCCCCTGGACCAGTGCGTCTAGCGACTGGGGAGGATTTCTACATCTGTCCCCCTCATGATTTCCTGGTGGGGTTGTGTCCCCCACATCCCCCCTGGTTCATATTCCCCTGCCTACCCCTGATCTTGATATAAAATGTAAACTATACAAAGAAGAATAAATACCTAGATTGAGTATAGATCAAGGTCCTTTTTAGGGATGAATGAAACAATTTGGTAGATTTAGTATTTATACAAAACCTTCAGTTTTCCAAGACCTGAAACGTTTAGTGAAACATGATACGTTAATTACTTTATTTGTCAGTCTAACCAGTTATATTGCAGTAAAGTAATCATGGGATCATGTGTATTTGCATGTTCACATTTAAAATATGCTTCTGAATGGGTTATTACTTGTCTGATGAAGGTAAGTTAACTTCTTGAGTTGGTTACTGCTGTGAGGAAGTCAAGAGTCATGACTATTGGGATATCTCTCTCTCTTAATATCTCTCTCAGGTCTGTAGGCTGATATAGACCAGTGGATGCATGTGTGTATGTTCATGCATATGGGATTGTATCGATAATGGAAGCAATATTAACCCTTTAAATCTTAAGACACTTAACACCAATTTTTTTTTTCTTTTTTCACTTAACACCAATTCTAACTGATATCAAGGAGAGAAGAAGGTTCAGGAAAACATGAAATTAAGATTTATCATTTATTTGGGAGGATAGTTGATCTGCGGTTCTAGGTCTGTATGTTTGTTGGTCTCACGAAAGGATAAAATTCTGTGCCCTCTGCTGTTTTCTCATATCAGCTCAAGAAAAGAGACAGGAGAGGTAACACTTCTTTTGGGACGCAGACCAACACTGAATAAGACTAAGTTTGGGAGCCTCCTAGACACATCCTGGGTGTAACCTCAATATTTTGGTAACAGACACATATAAGAAAGATAAAAGAAAACACAGGGACATTTTGTAAGGATCCTATATAGTAAATACATGCATATACACAGGTATTTAATTAGCAAAGAACAACATCAAAACAACAGAATGAGGGTAATGTATGCATCAACCAGTGCAGCTTATCTGTTGTGCTAATCCAAAATTTTGCAAACTCAGCATTTGTGCTTATGCTTATGTATATGTGTATGTATATACAAAGCAAGAGTCAAAGACTCTCAAACTAAGGGCAAACCGGAAAGATACTGTAGCATGTTCTATAGGACCTTATTCTATCTAGGGTGAGCTAAAATAGAATATACCCTGGATAGGATAAAGTCCTACAGAACATGTTACAATATTTGTCAGGCTTATTCCTATTTCGGCATCTCAGATCTTAACTTTGAATATGAAAATAATCCTAGAGGGGTTAACCTGCAGTAGAGGTGGAGATCGAATAGTAGCTCTCCTCACTATGTACATAGCATTTTTTTCATTTATTGACTCCTATTAACAGGAGTTGTCAGTATCATAGTGCTCAAAGGGTGTTTGGAAGACAGACAACAATGAGTGTTTATCTATCTGTCCTCCCTACAACTATAGGAAGCAAATTGGAACTAAAGGAGTGTTAGAGATAATACCACATCACTTCCATAGCTCCAGTTTGCTTCACTGAGAGGATACTTAAACGGACAGTATTAATTAAAGGGATAGTAATGTTTCATAATAAAAACAGCTCTAATTAATCATCATAGTATCTGGACTTTGGAGAATGTTATTTCAATTCTGTCAGAGTTGTAGTTCAAGAGTAATTCAATAATAAAGTATCCTCCTCCCGCCCCTTTTGCTGATGTAACACTGTTCAGCCAGATCAGAAGGGAGGTGCCCAGGTAGATTGCAGAGAGGGACAATATTCAATTAAGATAAGGGAAAAACCTGAAAAGCTTGTCAAGGGGGGCAGGGCTTTCATTGTTCTAATAAAAAGAAAATTGTCCCCTTCTGTTATCTGTCTGGTCTTATAACCAGATTCCACATCTGAGAAGAGATGGCTTACACTAGGTAAAAGGGGCGGGAGGGGAAACTTTGCTTGTGAATATCTCTCAAACCATAAAGGTTTGAGAGATAAGACTTATATCGTTCTTCATGTTTTTTTAATGCCTACAAAATAAAATAAAGATAAAATGAAGTATTACTATCCCTTTAATATGTAAAACAATAAATATATTGTAGTGTTTATCCCCCTGAGTAAAACAAGAGTACTCCCACTGCTGAAAGGTGTTTACTTCAAATGTAGTTACAGCTCAGACTTGATTTTTTTTAGATGCAGGATCACAGTGGCCTGAAATTGTAAAGTGGTGCTGTTGCTATACCATCCTATGGACTGCTCTAGTCAGTTGACCATAAATCTCCATAGGATGGTGTAGTAACAGCGCCACTGTAAAACTTCAGGTCACTATGATACTGCACCTACAACATTCAAGTCTGAGGTGTAATAACTATTATCCCCAGGGGGATAAAACCTACAACTTATTTTTTTTCTATTTTTAAAGGGGAACTACCACCCCGCAATAACTTTACATTGATTAATTCTTCATCTGGCGACTAGCTGCTTAGTAGCACTAGTCACCAGAAATATTACCTACTTTCAAACATTTTCCAGTTTTTCGGAGGCTCACAGTAGCAGGAAGCACAGACATCTCGTCATAGTGACGTCCGTGCGCCTGTGCTGTCAGTCCCTTTTGGAGCCCTTTGAAACCAGGTAATATTTCTGGTGACTAGCGCTACTAAGCAGCTAGTCGCCAGATGAAGAATTAATTAATGTAAAGTTATTGCGGGGTGGTAGTTCTCCTTTAAGTATCACTATCCCTTTAACCATTTATTTGCTAAGCTTCTTTGTTCTTTGAAGGTCTGTTATCTAAAGGGAAGTCTTTGTTTCACACACAATGTTTGATCACACTCAGGCCATATACATTCTCATAGTGCATAACAAGATTGAGGCTGATAATGTGATAATTTACTTCTATTACAATGGTTAAATATTGGTTCATGATTTTTTTTAATTTAAAGGGATAGTAATGTTTCAAAATAAAAGCATCTCCAATTAATCTTCATCGTATTTGGACCATGGAGAGTGTTATTTCAATACTGTCAGAGTTGTAGTTCAAGAGTATAAAGTATACCCCTCCCGCCCCACCAGACAGCTCTCAGCAAGGGACAATCTTCTTACTGTGAGAACAATGAAGACCTGCCCCCTTGACAGTTTTTTCAGGTTTTTCCCTTATGCTAATTGAAGATTGTCCCTCTCTGCAGGCCATTTGGACACCACCTTTATGTTCTGAGGTGAGCAGTGTTACATCAGTAAAAGGGGCAGGAGGGGATACTTTATTATTCAATTACTCTTGAACTACAACTATGACAGTATTAATATAACACTCTCCATGGCCCAAATACTATGAAGATTAATTGGAGCAGCTTTTATTTTGAAATATTACTATCCCTTTAAGTAAAGTTTATTGAAAAAAAGGTCAGAGTACAAGTATGAAGTCAATAAGGACATTGTGACTACAACAAACATTCATGTTCACATGCAGTACGTATGTAAAAAAAAATAAATAAATCAATGTAGCGTAGAGAGCAATATAGTATAACAATCTCTTATGTGATAGTATAATTACTGCAATGAGGAGCCAGGAGATGTGACAGAACAAAAGGAATAATCCCCCTCCCCAAGCTGTGCATCTATGAAGTTTAACACATTTTGGCAACAAAAATAAAGATTATATTTTAACTGAGTGCACAATTTTAAACATATTCTTTTTTCTCCTTTGATTATTCTTGTGAATCGTATTGTATGTTGTGGGAGCACCAAGGGCAAATTATTTGCAATGTTTGCTCTAACTGAGGACATCTCTGTAAATACAACTATACAGTGCATACCAGTATCTCACTCTGATCTCTACCTTTTGCTCACTCTTCTTTACTGCCCAAGTGCCCATCTACCTCTGTTGTGAGTGTTGACAGTGTGTTACTGTTGTACACTTTCAGTGCCACAGGGGTATGCAATGCACATCCTTTTGCCACTGGAAGGATTTAAGAAGGGCAGCTGCTGTCTATGCTCAGCAGTAGAGACAGAAAACTGTCCTCTAGCTCCATAGACAACTTTAGGGAGATCCTGAAATTGGTAATGTTGGAACTGTGAACTCAGACAGAAGACAGAGGCAGCTATCAGAGCTAAAAGCATGGGGGAGATTCACTAAGCGGTGATAAAGAGGAGATAAAGTGAACATAACTTCTCCAGATTATCACTTCTCGAGTTCCTATATTATCCTGTGGAGTCTATTCACTAAGATCTCCAAAGTTGAAGAAATCTTAGTGTATAGGCACCATATAATAACATAGGAATTGGAGAAGTGATAAACTGGAGAAGTCATCTCCACTTTATCTCCTCTTTATCACTGCTTAGTGAATCGCCCCCATTGTGGTGAAATGTCGTATTAACATATAAACACACCCACATAAATACAACAATGGCTCATTAAACTGCATTTGCATTTGCAAATTAGACATTGTTGATATAGTGAGTGAAAATCATAAACCTGTAGAAGGCATGGCATATTCATGGCAGTATTAGCAGACTGTGGAAGATTGGTGGAGGATTGATGGGGATATGATGTTGAAGACATCTTAGTGCAGATTTATGAATTGTCATCAACAGCAATCCAGTACAACAACACCATCCTGGCCTCTTATCTCCCTTAAGGACATCTCCCCCAGGTGTTTTTAGTACATACCAGTGTGCATAACTTGACCAGAGCTGGACCTTAAAGGATGGCTTTTGATTTTATTTCCTTTGTGCCCTATTAGTAAAGCCCATACAATCCTCATTGTACCCACAGATTAACATGAAACACAAAGCAACCATTTGTTCAAGTAAAAAAGTTTATTTCATAGGCAATACACACAGAACACAAAATGCAGGCTCTTGCACTGATTTTGGCAGGATAGTGTATATGTATATACTCTTCTTTATGTACTGTAGTGTATATCTGTATCTGCACTCTGCATTCTATCCATGATCTACTGTTCTTCTCTCATAACTAGGGATGGTCAAAAGTGATCACCTCAAAAGCGAAACATGAGAAAATGTCTCCCCTTCTGCAGAACTTCCTGCTTTTTTCTTTGCATTGAAATCAATAATAATAATAATAATATAATTTCCCCTAGGGTGAATAGTCTCCTCTGGGAAGATCTGCAGTGCTAGCTCACCAGTAAAAAAGGGAATGTCCATTTACTGCATGTTGTTATTCTATGAGGGAGAGAGAAAGCTGCTGACATTTCAGTCAGGCAAAGAGTGGGAGCATGAGTTGCTTGATTTAAGGAGTATTGGTGGTAGGCAGATGTTCTATGAATGGTGGAGGGAGTGTGGGTGTAAAGGCACAAAGGAGATTTAAAAAAATAAACAAAATATTTTAACTAATAGTTGACAGTAAAATTCTGAAAGGCAGGTGCCTCTGAGCTGAAACTTGGCTGAGACTGAAGTGTTATACATAATACATCATATGTTCAAGACAACACAGACAACAGGTACAGCTTGACATTCAGTGTCACACACACACACATATACACACACATACTGTAGCATGGTAGACTTTGGTGCAGCACCTGTTGCTGTGATATATCCTTTATTGCAGTTTGCAAGCTGATGATTACGAAGGTCTAATCTATGCTTTAATGTAAAAATACTGCAGTGTTCAGGAGAGAAAGAGGATTTATTGGCAAAAGAGTGAGAGCTAGAATTTCATGGCTTAATGAGTGTTTGTGGTATCCAGTTCTTTGGACTGTTGCAGGTAGTGGGGGGGGGGTGATTTTTAGACAGTGACACTGACAGTGATAGGTAGTTCTGCAGCAGTAATTCTTGTCTACAGAGAAATTATAAGTGGAAATTGGTCATGTTCTTGTGGGAATTTAATTGGTGGTATTGAAAAAGTGGACATTTTCTCTCTCCTGTACGAAGATAAGGCCATGATCCCGAGTTTATGGAAATCGCAAACTGTCCCCACAATCCTAGGGTGGAACCAGAGAGTGAACTCCTTACTTTGTATGGAGAAATGCCATGCAATTGCAACTCACACCCTACAACTTCACGACCAGATTTGGTCCCGATGGATCTCACCGCCATAACCTATTTCTGATTCTTTTATAGGCTCAACTCAGGGCT
Organism: Rhinophrynus dorsalis; assembly: GCA_037306005.1. Taxonomy (NCBI): domain Eukaryota; kingdom Metazoa; phylum Chordata; class Amphibia; order Anura; family Rhinophrynidae; genus Rhinophrynus; species Rhinophrynus dorsalis. The sequence continues at coordinate 82,951,270 of CM074721.1, forward strand.
GCTAGTCCACTCTATATTCCTCATAGTGTCTATATGCCTTCAACTCTTTTCCCTGGCGTGGTCCCTCACTTGGTGTTGACCGAAGTGCTAAACATATAGCTTTTATTTTCTATTTTTCACACATGACATGCTGTGTGTTTGGGCCTGATCCTCTAGTCTCCGAGAGTGACCCCCTTATCCCTTCCCTCTTGCTTTCTCCATTTCCCTTCCTCATCACACTCTACACTTTTCATACCTGACTTAAGGTTATCTTCTCTCACAAATCCACCCACAACATAGATCTATATAACTCACCACATTTAATGCGCTTGGGATATTAAAGTAACTCTATTCAACAAACTCGTTTATGACTCACACATAGCTTCTACTTCCTCTACCACTCTAAACCCCATGTTGGATGGTTTCAATATTTGTTTATACTCTCTGAATTGGTTTTCACATCATTATTCCATGAGCTACAACTGTAAATCCATCTAATAATGTTTTTCTGTATTTTATATAATGATCTGTAATATTTGAGGCATTTCTGTCGTATGTTAGGGTGGATTGTGAGTCAAATTATTTACTTCAAGCTCTTATCCATTCTTTATTCTTTTTGATATGTTTCCTACTGAAAATATCTGGACATTCTCTGTAAAGTTTTCTTATTTCTCAAATAAAATTAAAAAAAAAAAAAAAAAGAAAAAGTGGACATTTATCTATGAATGGGAATTTCTGTGAAAAAGAGAACATTTGTTTTTTTTTTCCAATGAAAATTCCAGTGAAAAGATAATCTGACTTCACCCATCCTTACTCGTACGTAGGGGTGGGCGAAAGTGTGAAAAATTTCCTGCAAAAAACTTTGCTTAAATGTGCTGATTTTTCACTTGTCCCATGAAAAATGTTGCCTTTACGCCTATGCAAAAATTTCCTTTTTGCCTATTTTAACACATTTTTCACCTATATTTCCTATAGGTACTACATTTCACACTGTAATATTACTTCTTCTGAGGGCTGAAGTTCAGAAATAAGTGGATGAAAGTCAAAGTTGTGAGTCCTACAGCAAAATATAGATTGAAAAATGTGTTAGCATGCAGAATGCATTTGTCCTTTGCAAACAACACTTTCTGGCTTAAGTGACACTGGCACATATTAATGATGATCTCAAGTAATAAAAAAAATTAGTACAACCTACAATGTGGCAGATGTGTATTGTAGTGGTGGTGGTGGTGGGGGACTGGCATGGTGTGATTTGTGTATGTATTTTTACCATTGTCGTACTCTATCCTCCTTCTCAGATTATTGACAGACATTACTTATCGGTCATAGCAGTGGTCCCATCTGTCCTCCACCTCCTCATCTGTGCTGCTGTTAATATATTTGTCCTGACTTTGTCTGTCATGTGTGGTTTCTGATACTACTACTACTGGAGCTAAATGTTTATTGTAATTCTACTGCCACTACTAATAGGTATCAAAGGTGCAGCACTTACAGCAGCAGCACCAGGGGTACTCATCATATCTAACACTGTGGATGTAAACCTGTGTTGCTGTTGCTGGGTACTCAAATGAGGTGTTTGTGGCTGAGTGGGACTTGGACTTTGAAGAGTTGATGATGCCGATGATGACTGTTAGGGTGACTCTGTGCTTTTTGACATCTGTGCTTGTCCAGGATCAGACTTTCCAATGGCTTTCTCAAATAGTTTATAGACAGGCACAGTGCTCTTTAAACGTGGTGGAAGATTCAGCCTTTGACTTTCTGCTAATCTTATAGCACTGTCACCATCCTCACTCTCAACTTCATCTGTCTCTGAACAAGAGAAGGATGCTGGAGGATTATATTCTAGATCTGCATCATCATCAGTCATTATTAGGTCATCCTCAGCAGCATCAGCATCCCCTGACAGTTCTTGCCTGTCACAGTACCTTGTAGCGCCGCCACTTCTGGTGATGCTCACTATGATGCTCTGGCGTCATTTCCACGAGCGGTTGGACACATCAATGCCAGATACGTCACCTGCAGGTGCGAGGCTTCAAGCATGGTTCAGGCCTCTGTTTTATGTGTGTTTGTTTCCAAATGGTCTCCTCCTACCTACTTCATCCCTCTAAGCTGCTCCTCCTACCAACTTCCTGTGGAGGGGTTTAAAGGGCAGACTGAGTCCTGACTCAGTGACCCTTACGTTGTTGTTCTAAGCAGTTCATTTTCTAGTATTCCTGATTCCTGTGTATGATCCGGATTGTCTGTCCATCCATTCTGGTGTTGACCTGTGTCTCTGTCTGACTAGTCTCCTTGTGCGTTTCGATTTGGCTCAGATATTCTTTCTGGTGCAAACCTGTGGCTCTGGCTGACTACCTACTCCGTTTATGACCTAGGCTTGTCTGATTACCCACTCTGGTGTTGACCTGGGGCTCTATCCATTGCACATCCAGCATTCCATCACTTCAGTGGATATCCTTTCTAGTACAAACCTGTGACTCTGGCTGACTACCCGCTCTGTGTATGGCTTTGACTCGTCTGACTATCCTATCTGGTGCTTACTAGTAGGCTCTGTCTGTTCGCTCAGTTTGTTGGTTCGTTATTCAGACATCCTTCCTAGTACTGACCTGGGGCTCTAGCAGACTCCTAGCTACTGACTGCAGGCTTGCGTCAGCAGCTTCCTTGGTTACGTACGATTGAGACTCTGCTCCTAGACTGACTGCAGGCTGATTCAGTATCTCTTGGGCGTTACCTTACCACGAGACTCCAGTGGGCTGAGGCCTAGTCTCGGACAGTGTGGTGCAGAGATTGGGAGACTGCTATTCCTGATACAGTACTTGCCTTGCTATCACCCACTGTGTGTAAATATATATATTGCATTACTGCCATTATTCTTATAATAAAGGTTCTATTAACTTGTCACGGTTTGTTTTGACTCTCAGACACAGAGTAAGATAAAAATCAAACTTTATTGAAAAGTTTAATGGGAACCCTCACGGGTCAAGAACATACATATACATCACATGCACAAAATAGGTTCAACAGTAGCTTTTACAAGATACAGAATGGTATGCTCTACCGGCCTTGCCAAAGTACCGGGCAAGGCAACCTATGGTATGAAACAACAATATGACTAAGGCTCTACCGGCCCTGCCAATATACCGGGCAAGGCAGCCTGGAAGATGACACAATAGCAGGAATAAGGCTCTACCGGCCCTGCCAATATACCGGGCAAGGTAGCCTACAAGGTGACACAATTGGAGGAAAAAAGGCTCTACCGGCCTTGCCAATATACCGGGCAAGGCAGCCTAAATGACAGAAGGACAGTTCCACTAATGCTGTATAGATGGAAGCAGCAGCATAAGATGGAACAGTGGAGCAAACCAGTATCACGTATAGGACAACCAGGGAGTCCCAACCGGTGCAATAATGGAGGCAACTAGCACCCGGTGAATATGGAGAAAACCAGTACCGCGTACTGGACAACACTGAGAACGCCCTACTGGTGCTGTAATGAATAGGCTAGCAACCGGTGTAATGGAGTAAACCAGTACCACGTACTGGACCACAGGATCGCCTTACTGGTGCAATAATGGAGGCAACAAGCACCCGGTAAACATGGAGCAAACCAGTACCACATACTGGACAACGGTAACGCCCAACCGGTTCAATAATGGAGGCAGCAACAACCGGTGAAAGTGGAGTAAACCAGTACCACTTACTGGATAACAGTATTGCCCTACTGGTGCAATAATGGAGGCAACCAGCACCCGGTAAATATGGAGTAAACCAGTAACACATACTGGACAACAGTAACGCCCAACCGGTTCTATAATGGAGGCAGCAGCAACCGGAGAATGTGGAGTAAACCAGTACCGCGTACTGGACAACAGTATCTCCCAACCGGTTCTATAATGGAGGCAGCAGCAACCGGTGAATGTGGAGTAAACCAGTACCGCGTACTGGACAACAGTATCGCCCAACCGGTTCTATAATGGAGGAAGCAGCAGCCGGTGAATGTGGAGTAAACCAGTACCACATACTGGACAACAGTATCGCCCAACCGGTTCTATAATGGAGGTAGCAGCAACCGGTGAATGTGGAGTAAACCAGTACCGCGTACTGGACAACAGAAACGCCCTACCGGTGCAGTAATGGAGGCAGCTAGCACCTGGTGAATTGGAGCAAACCAGTGATCAGAATGTCACCCAGACGACCAAAGTCGATAGACAGATGACAATCAGGATCCAGGAACAGGAACGATAGACAGGTCAGGACTAATACTGGAACAGCAGGACAGCCAACCCGAGTCAGGAACAGAGCAGGAACAACAGCAGCAATGGATCAGGAACGGAAGCAGGAACATCAGCCCAACCGGATCAGGAACGGAGGCAGGAACCACGCAGGAGTGATACTGGCGTCTGGATGAATCGCTGACACTGGTAACAGAGCTAAACAGGCCCAAGGATACAAGTACAAGGCAGGTGACTACTGACATAGAGACACCATGAAAGGGCAACCAAAGAGTGCCTCAGCCCAGTCTATATAGGCAATACTGGGTGGGCAATAGACAGGCGGCCAATGGAGAGTACACACACCTGACTGACAGCAAAAGTCAGCAATCACGGACACCGTGATATAACTATGCCGTGTGACTCCTGGTTTTGCTTGCCAACCGTAACAGTACGTAAAGGTCATGACAACAGACGGTGATAGTGATCCTCCTTTACAGAGAATATTTGACAGAATGCAGGATCAGGATCAACGTATTGATCAGTTGGCAGGTGCCCTGCAGACCCTGCTTGGCAGAACCGCTCTCTTGGAATACTATAAATCGCAGCAGGTGGCCACCACAGTTTCTCCTTCGACACCTACAGCTGCTACCGTGTCTGATGCAGGACTGGTCAGAGGGTTAACTGGATCCACTCCACTCCCACAACGCTATAGTGGGGAACCTGAGTTATGTTGCGGATTCCTTAATCAGTTGGGCACATACCTCAAGATGCTTCCTCATGCCTTCCCTACTGAGATGATTTCTCTCCTGGCTGGCAAGGCATTGGCTTGGGCGAATCCATTATGGGAGACGGAGAAACCCATAATATATAATTTTACTCAATTTATGTCCTCATTTAGAAGTGTATTTGATCTGCCAGGTTGCGGGACCTTGGCTTCCAAACATCTGATGACTATCCACCAGGGTAACCGCATGGTGGCGGAATACGCAATCGGGTTTCGAACCCTAACATGCCAAAGTAGGGTGGAACAATGAGGCCCTGATAGCTGCATTCTCCCAAGGGATTTGCGATTACATGAAGGACGAGATTGCTGCTCATGACCTACCTAATAGTCTGGATGAGATGATATCCTTTGTTAACCTCATAGATACATGGGTCCGGGAGAGACCTTTGTTTAAGGAGCGCCTGCAAAAGCATCCTACCAGCATGTCCTAGAGCTTTTCTGTCCCACCCTGTCCTCTGTCTCCTCCCATGAATCCTGGCTTCTAAACTACAGGTGGTGGACCTATCCAGGTGGGGGCTAAACGACTCTCTGCGGCGGAGAGGGCCCATTGGCGGAGGGAGGGACTGGAGGGAGGGACTATGTCTGTACTGTGATAAAAATGGTCACCTACAAAGATCATGCCCGGTATACCAGGGAAAACGCTCGCATCTAGGATCCTGTTGGGGACAGATCTTAGGTGGCATCTTACAGTCCCCTGAAGCCTCTCTGGCTAAACCCTTGCTGGACATAGTCCTATCTTGGGCTAAAGAGTCTATTCCTGTGTCTGAGTTGATAGACTCTGGCACGGCAGGTTATTTTGTGGACGCCGCATTTGCCGAGCGTTTTGGGACTCCTTTAGTGACTCGTGACTCTCCTTTGGCGGTTGAAGCAATTGTTGGCAGACCCCTGCTGCCAGCACACATTACCCATGAGACGGCACCCTAACTGTGTGAGCCCTGCATAAGGAAACCTTGAAGTTTCAGGTGATAAACTCTCCGCACTATGCTATTGTGTTAGGGTTCCTGTGGTTACAAGTGCATAACCCTAAAATTGACTGGAGCACGTGTGAGATATTGTCCTGGGATTCTCACTGTGAGGAGGCTTATCTTTCACATCCCATCAGACTTGCCTGTGTCGAGTCTCAAGGCCTACAGAAGGCTTATTCAAGTTATTTAACAAAGCCCAGGCAGACCATACAATTTCATGATCAAGCTCTTGCCTGGGACTTACCCTCTGCGGGGTCGTACGTATCCTCTGTCTGTGGAGGAGAATAAGATCATGGAGGAATATGAGGTACAAAGTATTCAGGACTCCTGTATGGTTAAAGGGTGTTTACAGTATTTTATCCATTGGAAGGGATATGGTCCGGAGGAGCACTCCTGAATTCCTGCTGCTGATGTTCACACTCCTTTCCTGGTGCGCAGATTCCATGCACGTTTCCCTGACAAACCTGGTCCTTTGAAGGGAGGACCTTGTAGCGCCGCCACTTCTGGTGATGCTCATTATGATGCTCCAGCATAATTTCCACTAGCAGTTGGACGCATCAATGCCTCATGCATCATCTGCAGGAGCGAGGCTTCAAGCATGCTGCAGGCCTCTGTTTTATGTGTTTTTGTTTCCTGTAGTCTCCTCCTACCTACTTTCTCCCTCTAAGCTGCTCCTCCTACCTACTTCCTGTGGAGGGGTTTAAAGGGCAGACTCAGTGACCCTTACATTTTTGTTCTAAGCAGTTCATTTTCTAGTATTCGTGATTCCTGCGTATGATCCGGATTGTCTGTACATCCATTCTGGTGTTGACCTGTGGCTCTGTCTAACTATTCTCCTTGTGCGTTCCGATTTGGATCAGATATCCTTTCTGGGGCAAACCTGTGGCTCTGGCTGATGACCCGCTCCGAGTATGACCTTGGCTTGCCTGAATACCTACTCTGGTGTTGATCTGGGGCTCTATCCACTGAGCATCCAACATACATACGCTCCAGTGGATGTCCTGTCTGGTTCAAACCTGTGGCTCTGGCTGACTACCCGCTCCGTGTATGACTTTGGCTCGTCTGAGTATCCTATCTGGTGCTTACTAGTAGGCTCTGTCTGTTCACTCAGTTTGTTGGTTCCATTATTCAGACATCCTTCCTAGTACTGACCTGGGGCTCTAGCAGACTCCTAGCTACTGAATGCAGGCTAGGGTCAGCAGCTTCCTTGGTTATGTAGGATTGAAACTCCGCTCCTAGACTGACTGCAGGCTGATTCAGTATCTCTTGGGCGTTACCTTACCACGAGACTCAAGTGGGCTGAGGCCTAGTCTCGGACAGTGTGGTGCAGAGGTTGGGAGACTGCTATTCCTGCAACAGTACTCACCATTTATATCACCAACTGTGGATATATATATATATATATATATAAAATATATATATATATGTATATATACACACACACATATTGCATTACTGCCATTATTCTCATAATAAAGGTTCTATTAACTATATCGTCTCACTTCTGGTTTTGCTTGCCAAACGTAACATTGCCCATTACTACTCTTATATTCCTCTAAGCTTTTGGAGCTCTCAAACAATTTCTTTTTATTTTTTACTGTAAAAAAGTTCCCTACTACTTTGAAGATGGGTGTTTTGGTGCTTGTTTGTCTCACTAACTGATGCAGCAATTGAATGCGACTTGTCATTTTCAGTGTTCTTCTTATATGGTTCTTTATTTCTACTGGCACAGGTGGTGCAGGAGCTGTTATTTGGCAGGACCAGTATGATATGCTTCAGAAGATTTCCTCTCTGTGTATGGCACTGGTGAGCTAAAAGAGATTGCGCCCTGGGTGTGAGGGCACAGTCCCAGTGAGCTTGTTGCATGTATTTGCTAGCTCATGAGTCTACTTGAGCATTTCTGACTTTTCTTTCTACATATGCAAATTGATTTTGGGGTTGCTCACCCTAAGAGTAATGGGGGCAATCCAGACGTGGACACCTTGCTCAAAATGCCTAGAGTGATCAAATGCACCTCACCGATGAGTCCCAAGAAGGCTGACATGTATGTCTGGAGATTAGCTGTTTTTCTTGTTCATAGAGGATTTGAATGGCATTTTATGGCTAACTGTCATTTGGCAGGACCAGTATGATATGCTTAAGAAGTTTTCCTCTCTGTGTATGGCATTGGTGAGCTAAAAGAGATTGCACTGTGGGCATGAGGGCACAGTCCCAGTGAGCTTCTTGCATGTATTTGCTAGCTCATAAGCCTAGTTGAGCATCTCTGAATTTTCTTTCTACATATGCAAATTGCTCTTGGGGTTGGTCACCCTAAGAGTAATGAGGGGAATCCAGACATGGACCCCATGCTCACAGTGTCTAGAGGGATCAGCTGCACCTCACTGATGAGGCTCAAGAAGGCCTAAACGTATGTCTGGGTTTAGCTGTTTTCCTTGTCAGAGAGGACTTGTCTGGCATTTGGCAGGATCAGTATGATATGCTTCAGAAGGTTTCCTCTCTGTGTATGGCATAGGTGAGCTAAAAGAGATTACACCCTAGATGTGAGGGCACAGTCCCAGTGAACGTCTTGCATGTGTTTGCTAGCTCATGAGCGTAGTTGAGCATCTCTGACTTTTCTTTAGACATATACAAATTGCTCTTGGGGTTGGTCATCCTAAGAGTAATTAGGGGAATCCAGACGTGGACCCCTTGCTCACAGTGCCTAGAGGGATCAGCTGCACCTCACTAATGAGGCCTAATAATGCCAAGATGGATGTCTGGGGTTAGCTGTTTTCCTTGTTCAGTGAGGTCTTGTCTGGCATTTTGTGGCTGGACTGTAACTTGGTAGGACCAGTATGATCTGCTTCAGAAGATTTCGTCTCTGTGTATGGCATTGGTGAGCTAAAAGAGATTGCACTCTGGGCGTGAGGACACAGTCCCAGTGAGCTTCTTGTATGTATTTGCTAGCTCATGAGCCTAGTTGACCTGGTTTCCTTGTTCACAGGGGTCTTGTCTGGAATTTTGTGGCTGGACTATCATTTGACAGGACCTGTATGATATGCTTCAGAAGATTTCCTCTCTGTGTATGGCATTGGTGAGCTAAAATAAATTGTGCTCTGGGTATGAGGACACAGACCCAGTGAGCTTCTTGTATGTATTTGCTAATGAGGGCAATCCAGATGTGGACCCCTTGCTCACATTGCCTAGAGGGATCAGCTGCACCTCACTGACGAGGCCAAAGAAAGCCGAAATGGATATTTGGGATTAGCTGTTTTTCCTGTTCAATGAGGTCTTGTCTGGCATTTTGTGGCTGAACTGTCATTTGGCAGGAACAGTATGATATGCTTCAGAAGATTTCCTCTCTCTGTATGGTATTGGTGAGCTAAAAGAGATTGCACCCTAGGCGTGAGGACACAGTTCCAGTGAGCTTCTTGTATGTGTTTGCTAGCTCATGAGTATCTCTGACTTTCCTTTCTACATATGCAAATTGCTCTTGGGGTTGGCCACCCTAAGAGTAATGAGGGAAATCCGGACGTGGACCCCTTGCTCACATTACCTAGAGCGATCAACTGCACCTCACTGACACCCTAGCTGTGAGGGCACAGTCCCAGTGAGCTTCTTGCATGTATTTGCTAGCTCATAAGCCTAGTGTAGCATCTCTGTCTTTTCTTTCTACATATGCAAATTGCTGTTGGGGTTGGTCACCCAAAGAGTAATGAGGGGAATCCAGATGTAGACCCCTTGCTCACAGTGCCTTGAGGGATCGGCTGCACCACACTGATCAGGCCCAAGAAAGCCGAAGTGTACGGCTGGTGTTAGTTCTTTTCCATGTTCAGAAAGCACTTGTCTGGCAGTTAGTGGCTGAACTGTCATTTGGCAGGAATAGTATGATATGAGTGATTGCACCCTCGGCATGAGAATAGTGTTCCAGTGAGCTTCTTGAATGTGTTTGCCAGCTCATGAGCATCTCTGACTTTTCTTTCTACATATGCAAATTGCTCTTGGGCTTGGTCACTCTAAGAGTAATGAGGGGAATCCAGACGTGGATCAACTGCACCTCACTGACAAGTCCAAAGAAGGCTGAAATGTATGTCTTGTGGTAGCTGTCTTCTTTGTTCAGATAGGGCTTGTATGGCATTTTGTGGTTGGACTGTCATTTGGCAGGACCAGTATGATATGCTTCAGAAGATTTCTTCTCTGTGAATGACATTGGTGAGCTAAAAGTGATTGCACCCTGCGAGTGAGGACACAGTCCCAGTGAGCTTCTTGCATGTATTTGCTAGCTCATGAGCCTAGTTGAGCATCTCTGACTTTTCTTTCTACATATGCAAATTGCTCTTGTGGTTGACCACCCTAAGAGAAATGAGGGCAATCCAGACATGGACCCCTTCCTCATATTACTTGGAACGATCAGCTGCACCTCACCGACGAGGCCCAAGAAGGCTGAGACGGACGTCTGGGGTTTGTTGGTTTCCTTGTTCAGAGAGGATTTGAATTGCATTTCGTGGCTGGACTGTCGTTTGACAGGACCAGTATGATATGCTTCAGAAAGTTTCCTCTCTGTGTATGGCATTGGTGAGCTAAAAGAGATTGCACCCTAGGCGTGAGGTAACAGTCCCAGTGAGCTTCTTGCATGTATTTGGTAGTTCATGACTCATGAGCCTAGTTGAGCATTTCTGACTTTTCTTTCTACATATGCAAATTGCTCTTGGGATTGGTCACACTAAGAGTAATAAGGGGAATCCAGATGAAGACCGTTTGCTCATAGTACTTAGAGGGATCATCTGTACCTCCCTAACGAGCTCCAAGTAGGGTTAAACTTTGATCTGGGGTTAGCTGTTTTCCCTTGTTCATAGAGGACTTGTCTGGCATTTTGCAGCTGGACTCTCATTTGTCAGGACCAGTATCATATGCTTCAGAAGATTTTCTCTCTGTGTATGGTAGTGGTGAGCTAAAAGAGATTGGACCCTGGTCATTAGGACACAGTCCCAGTGAGCTTCTTGCATGTAATTGCTAGCTCATGAGCCTAGTTAAGCATCTCTGACTTTTCTTTCTACATATGCAAATTCCTCTTGGGGTTGGTCACCCTAAGAGTAATGAGGGGAATCCAGACGTAGACCACTTGCTCACAGTGCCTAGAGGAATCAGCTGCACCTCACTGACAAGGCCCAAGAAGGCCAAAATTAATGTTTGGTGTTAGCTGGTTTTCTTGTTCAGAGAGAACTTGTCTGGCATTTTGTGGCTGAACTGTCATTTTACAGGACGAGTATGATATGATTTAGAAAGTTTCCTCTCTGTGTTTGGCATAGGTGAGCTAAAGGAGATTGCACCCTAGGCATGAGGGAACAGTCCGAGTGATATTTTTGCATGTATTTGCTAGTTCATGAGCTTAGTTGAGCATCTCTGAATTTTATTTCTACATATGCAAATTGCTCTTTGGGTTGGTCACCCTAAGAGTAATGAGGGGAATCCAGACGTGGACCCCTGGCACACAGTGCATAGAAGGATCAGCTGCTTCTCACTAATGAGACCTAATAATGCTTAAACAGATGTCTGGGGTTAGCTGAGGAGAGAACAGGTGATAACACAGGACTTAAATCTCCATAGGATGGTGTAGCAACAGCGCCACTGTACAATTTCAGGCCACTGTGATATTGCACCAAAAAAAATTCAACTTTGAAAATTAATAACTTTTGAATGAAACACCTTTCAGCAGTGGGACTGCCCTTGTTTTACTCAGGGGGATAAACCCTACAACATATTTTTTTTTTACATTTTAGGTATTACTATCCCTTTAAGATGTAAGCTATTTGGATACTTTCTCTGGGCAAGAGGAAGCACAGAGAATAGCAAATAGCTAAATATGATGTATAAGGAGGAAGATGAGGAGAGCCTGTGCCACAAGAAGAACCGAGAGAATGCCAGGGCAAAAACAAAGTACCGAGGAGGATGAGCCGAGAGGAGAAAACGCGGGGACCAGCCAAAGGTCAAAACCGGAAAGGGCAATGGCAACAGGAAAAACGCGGTACCGAAACGGGCAGAGACAAAGGAGTAAACAAGGACAAGCCAAAAGGTCAAAAAAACGGGCAGACAAATAAAGAAAAAACTTGACTGAGCTCAAGAACGCTAAGGGGCTAACTGGCAGGAAGATATCCGACGAGTGAGCACTGAGAGAAGCGCGAACAGAGGCTTTATAGGCTCAGGAGACTGACGTCACGATACCCGACGTCACAAGAACCCCGGAAGTCAGACGCACAACTCCTCGCGCATGCGCGAGGTGACGGCAGCAGTGATGACCCATAAGGAAGACAGAGCACCGAACGGAGCGGCTGGGGAGCGAAACGGAGCACAGGTTGCAACAGCTACCCCCCCGAACGGACGCCCTCCGGGCGGACACAGGCCTTGGTCGATCAGGGTGAGCGTCATGAAAGTCCTTGATACAAGAGGGAGCATGGATGTTGGAGCATGGCTCCCAGGAGCGGTCCTCTGGACCATAGCCCTTCCAATGGACCAGATACTCCAGTCATCCTCTTCGGAACCTAGAATCCAGAATCTGCTGAACCTCATACTCTGCGGATCCATCTACAAGAAGCGGAGGAGGATGAGTAGGTTGACGATCTGGAAAGGGACTGGCCCTCCATGGTTTCAGCTGGGAAGCGTGGAATGTAGGGTGTATCTTGTAGGTATCTGGCAAGGTCAGATGAAAGGTAACCGGATTGATCACCTTGGAGTTGGGAAAAGGACCGAGAAAACGTGGACCCAACTTCCTTGAAGGACATGACAGGCGTATATGGGAGGAAGACAGCCACACCTTGTCACCAACTTGGTAAGGCGGACAAGCGAGGCGATGTCTATCCGCCTGTAATTTGGACGAAGCCTGGGCTTGGTAAAGGAGATCCCTCAGCTCATGATGTAACTGCTGCAAAGCCACAACATGTTGATCAGCATTAGGGACAGATGACATAGGAGGAACATCAGGGATGGTTGCTGGGTGAAAACCATAGGAGGCATAGAAAGGAGAAGTGCGTATGGCTTGATGATGGTGATTATTATAAGCAAATTCCCCCTGTGGAAGTAATTGAAGCCAGTTATCTTGTAAATGGGTGGAGAAGCATCTGAGATACTGTTCCAGTGTTTGATTGGTCCTCTCCGTTTGCCCGTTGGTCTGTGGATGGTATCCGGATGAAAAGTTGGTCTTAATCTGGAGATTGGAACAAAGAGCCTTCCAGAACTTGGAGGTAAACTGTGATCCACGATCAGAAGTGATGGAGTATGGAAGTCCATGCAAACGAAAAACCCCATTGAGGTACAAGTTGGCAGTGTGAGCCGCAGTAGGCAGGCCTCTGGAAGGTAGGAAATGTGCCATCTTAGTAAAACGATCCACCACTACCAGGATGGTGTCATGGGAGCCAGACTTGGGTAGGTCAACGATAAAGTCCAAGGACACCTCCCTCCATGGGCCGTAAGGGACTGGTAAGGGATGCAAAAGGCCCGGTGGTTTGGTGCGGCGACACTTGGAGCGACAGCACACGTCGCAAGTTGACACGTAGCGGGTTACATCAGAGTTCATGGTGGGCCACCAGAAAAATCTTTGCAAGCCCTTGAGTGTCTGAGTCATACCCCCATGTCCGGCCGTGGGAAGGTCGTGGAAATGGTACATCACGTCTTGATGAGTAGAGTCTGGGACGAATATAAGTTTCTGTTTATACAGGAGTCCATTACTGTAAGTCAAGGCATACCGTTGTACGAGTCTCGGTAAAGGGTGAGATGCCAGACGTAGCTTAGTTAGTAAGTCACTAGAGATGGCTAGAAAGTGATGGTCTTGTAATATGGTATCAGGTGGACCGGAAGTGGAAGAAGTAGGACAGTACATTCTGGATAGGGCGTCCGCTTTTCCGTTCTTGGATCCTGGTCGATAGGTGATTTGGAGTGAGAATCTGGAAAAGAATAAGGCCCATCTAGCCTGTCTGGGATGAAGCCTCTTGGCGGACCGTAGATACTCCAGATTTCGATGGTCCGTGAAAACCGTGACAGGAACAGAAGCGCCCTCTAAAAGATGTCTCCACTCTTCTAATGCTAGCTTGATAGCCAATAATTCTTTATCCGCAATATCATAATTCATCTCGGCTGGGGTAAGGCGCCTGGAGAAATAAGCGATAGGGTGGTATTGTCCTTTGGGACCTCCCCGTTGTGATAGGATCGCACAGGTGGCGATATTAGAGGAGTCAACCTCAAGAAAGAACGGAGCAGTAGTATCAGGTTGGTGCGAGACAGGGGCTTGTGTGAAAGCCTTCTTAAGTGAGTCAAATGCCTCTTGAGCCTTCAATGACCAGGTAAAACGGGAGTTCATCTTTGTTAGAGCGGTCAGAGGTGCCACAAGCCGCGAGAAGTTCTGAATAAATCTTCGGTAAAAGTTGCCAAAACCAAGGAATCGTTGTACTGCCTTCTTATTCTTCGGGGCAGGCCAGTCCAGAACAGCCGATATCTTGCGGGGATTCATCCGTATCTGCCCAGGAGCAATCAGGAACCCTAAGAATTCAATCTCTCTGGACTCGAATACACATTTCTCCAGCTTGGCAGAGAGACTATGATCACGGAGACGTTGTAGAACTGTTATCACATGTTCTCGATGGCGATGTATATATTAAAATGTTATCCAGATAAATGATAAGGAATTGGTTGAGGAGATCATGGAAGACATCGTTGATGAAATACTGAAAAGTGGCCGGGGCGTTACACAGCCCAAAAGGCATGACCGTATACTCGTAGTGTCCATATCGAGTACGGAAAGCCGTTTTCCATTCATCCCCCTCTCTGACACGCACCAGATTGTAAGCGCCTCTCAGATCTATCTTGGTGAAGACTTGAGCTTAAGAGACCTGTTCTAATAAATCTGGTATAAGCGGTAGTGGATAGTGGTTTTTAATGGTGATCTTATTCAGATCCCGATAATCGATGCATGGACGGAGACCCCCATTTTTTTTAGGGACCAAGAAGATTCCATCTCCGGCAGGTGATGTAGAAGGGCGTATAAAGCCCTGTTTCAAGCTCTCCGAAATGTACTCTTTCAAATGTTGTGCCTCGGGACCGGACAGGGGGTATATGCGACCATAGGGTATAGCTGCTCCAGGGAGTAGATCAATCGGGCAGTCATAGGGTCTATGGGGAGGTAGAGTAGTTGCTCTCTCATTGTCAAACACATCAGCATAGTCTTTATATGGATCGGGTAAGAGAGGAGAACAAGGGAGCGATAACAAGGGGAGTTCCTTAGATGGAAAGCAATGCTCCTTGCAGTGATTGGATTGAAAAATGACAGTGGCGGAGGACCAAGAGATGGATGGATCGTGCTTGCGGAGCCAAGGAAGTCCAAGGATTACCGGGTAGAGTAAAGAAGGCATCACATTGAGGCATATCTCTTCTTCATGGGAATCAGAGGAAGTGAGAAGAATGGGTATAGTTTCTGTGTCGATAGGTCCCGACTGGAGAGGGGTCTGGTCAGCCATAAGGACAGCAAGAGGATGGCTCTTTGGTCGTGTGGGGATTCCCAGTGTTCGGGCATACTCCTGGCTGATAAAACAGCCACTGGCTCCTGAGTCAATCATAGCGGCCACGTTGTTCCGCTGTTCTTTCCACTGTAAGGAGACGGAGATAGACAGATAAGAAGGGGCAATGGTGGAGCAGGCATGTGGAAGAAGAGAAGAGTATTTGTTACCTGATGGAAGCGGAGGTCTCACGGGACAAGATCTCAACAAATGCCCAGCCCCGCCGCAGTATAAACACAGATTGAGGTTTCTACGGCGTTCCCATTCCGTTCTGGTGAGGGGACCATGGACCGCTCCCAGCTGCATGGGTTCTTCGGACTGTTGAGTTGTCATAGGAGGAGTTAGGTCCTGAGCTTGGGCAGGGACCGTGGTAGGACGCCTCACAGCAACTGGACAGGTAGCCTGACGCTCCCTATGCCTCTCCCTCAGGCGGCGATCTATCTGAATGGATAGGCGGATGAGATCTTCCAAGACAGAGGGGAGATTCACTCTGGCCAATTCCTCCTTGAGCGCATCTGACAGCCCATAACGAAACTGGTCAAACAAGGCTGCTTCATTCCAGCGGGAGTCGCTGGATAACCGACGAAAGTCTGTTATATAATCCTCCACCTGCCTTCTGCCCTGGGTCAGAGAACGCAGGGCACTCTGAGCAGTAGCGGCTCGGAAAGGGTCATCATACAAAGCCTTCCTGGCATGTTGAAAAGAAGACCAGGACTCCAGCAAGGGGCTATCAATATGTAGTAAATGATGAGCCCAAGCTTGTGGTTCACCAGAAAGCAAGGAAATGGCAGTATGTACCCTCATGAATTCCGTGGCGTAAGTATAGGGTTTCAGAGTAAACAACAAATCACAAGCTGTCACAAAGGTCCTGTATTTGGAGCGGTCTCCATCGAACCGATCTGGCAGGGGGATCCGTGGTTCAACAGGATGGTATCCTTCACCAACGGGAGCCACAGTTCCACTAGACGCAGGTGCCACAGGAGGGGGAGAGACGCTAGGTTGTAGGTCCTGCAATTGCTGTTGGAGTAGTGTTTGATTGGCTTGGAGGTCCTGAACTGAGTGAGTAAGGGCTGACAGACGAGACCCCAAAGAATTTAAGGCGTCAATCAGGTTGGCAGGTTCCATCTTCTAGTGGCTCACTCGTACTGTTAAGATGTAAGCTATTTGGATACTTTCTCTGGGCAAGAGGAAGCACAGAGAATAGCAAATAGCTAAATATGATGTATAAGGAGGAAGATGAGGAGAACCTGTGCCACAAGAAGAACTGAGAGAAGGCCAGGGCAAAAATGAAGTACCGAGGAGAATGAGGCGAGAGGAGAAAACACGGGGACCAGCCAAAGGTCAAAACCGGAAAGGGCAGAGACAAAGGAGTAAACGAGGACAAGCCAAAAGGTCAAAAAACGGGCAGACAAATAAAGAAAAAACTTGACTGAGCTCAAGAACGCTAAGGGGCTAACTGGCAGGAAGATATCCGACGAGTGAGTACTGAGAGAAGCGCGAACAGAGGCTTTATAGGCTCAGGAGACTGACGTCACGATACCCGACATCACAAGAACCCCGGAAGTCAGCCGCACAACTTCTCGCACATGCGCAAGGTGACGGCAGCAGTGACGACCCGGAAGGAAGACGGAGCACCAAACAGAGCGGCTGGGGAGCGAAACGGAGCGCAGGTCACAACATGAGCCTAGTTGAGCATCTCTGACTTTTCTTTCTTCATATGCAAATTGCTCTTGGGGTTGGTCACCCTAAGAGTAATGAGGGGAATCCAGATGTGGACTCCTTGTTTTCAGTAGCTAGATGGATCAGCTGCACATCAATGATCAGTCTCAAGAAAGCTGAGAAGTATGTCTGGTATTAGCTGGTTTCCTTTTTCAGAGAGGACTTGTCTGGTGTTGGGACTGTCATTTGGCAGGACCAGTATAATATGCTTCAGAAAATTTTCTCTCTGTGTATGGCATTGGTGAGCTAAAAGAAATTGCACCCTGGGTGTGAGGACACAGTCCCAGTAAGCTATTTGCATGTGTTTGCTAACTCATGAGCCTAATTTAGCATCTCTGACTTTTCTTTCTACATATGCAAATTGCTCTTGGGGTAGGCCACCCTAAAAGTAATGAGGGCAATCCGGACGTGGACCCCTTGCTCACATTGCTTAGAGCGATCAGCTGCACCTCACCAATGAGGTCCAAGAAGGCTGAAATGTACGTCTAGGATTAGCTGCTTTCCTTGTTCAGAGAGGATTTGAATGGCATTTTGTGGCTGGATTGTCATTTGGCAGGACCAGTATCATATGCTTCAGAAGATTTTCTCTTTGTGTATGGTATTGGTGATCTAAAAGAGATTGGACCCTGGTCATGAGGACACAGTCCCAGTGAGCTTCTTGAATGTAATTGCTAGCTCATGAGCCTAGTTGAGCATCTCTGACTTTTCTTTCTACATATGCAAATTGCTCTTGTGGTTGGTCACCCTAAGAGTAATAAGGGGAATCCAGACATGGACCCCTTGCTAACAGTATGTAGGCCTAAGAAGGCAGAAATAGACGTCTGGGTTTAGACGTTTCCCTTGTTCAGAGAGGTCTTGTCTGGTATTTTGTGGCTGGACTGTCATTTAGCAGGACCAGTATGGTATGCTTCAGAAGGTTTCCTCTCTGTGTATGGCATTGGTGAGCTAAAAGAGATTGCACTCTGGTGTAAGGACACAGTCCCAGTGAGTTTCTTGCATATATTTTCTAGTTTGCAAGCCTAGTTGAGCATCTCTGACGTTTCTTTCTATGTATGTGAATTGCTCTTCGGGTTGGTTGTGGACCCTTTGCTCACAGTGCCTAGAGGGATCAGCTGCACCATACTGACAAGGCCCAAGATGGCGGATACGTTCATATGGGGTTAGCTGTTTTCCTTGTTCAGAGAGGATTTGAGTGGATGTGGATGGACTGTCATTTGCAGGACCATTATGATATGCTTCAGAAAATGTCCTCTCTGTGTATGGCAATGGTGAGCTAAAAGACATTGCATCCTAGGTGTGAGGGAACAGTCCCTTTGAGCTTCTTGCATGTATTTGCTAACTCATGAACCTAGTTGAGCATCTCTGACTTTTCTTTCTACATATGCAAATTGCTCTTGGGGTTGGTCATCCTAAAAGTAATGAGGGGAATCCAGATGTGGACCCCTTGCTCACAGTGCCTAGAGGGATCAGCTGCATCTCAAAGACGAGATCCAAGAAGGCTGAAATGCATGTCTGGTGTTAGCTGTTTTTCTTGTTCAGAGAGGGCTTGTCTGGCATTTCGTGGGTGGACTGTGATTTGGCAGGACCAATATGATATGCTTCAGGAGATTTCCTCTCTGTGTAATGCATTGGTGAGCTAAGAGATATTGCACCCTGGGAGTGAGGATACAGTCCCTGTGAGCTTCTTGCATGTTTTTCCTAGCTCATGAGCCTAGTTGAGCATCTCTGACTTTTCTTTCTACATATGCAAATTGCTCTTGTGGTTGGTCACCCTAAGAGTAATGAGGGGAATCCAGAGGTGGACCCCTTGCTCACAGTGCCTAGAGCAGTGGTTCACAATCTTTTTTTTTGTTTGAGCACCCCTAACATGTAATGTAGAAAATTTTGGGCACTCCTACCATATTTGATGTACTTTATTAAGGGCATAAGAAGGGTACAATACATAAATATACAGTTATTATTAAGTTTTATAATCATAATAACAAAAATAAATCTTTATTTAAAAGTACATTTTTGTTTGTCTTCATAGAAAACATGGGGCACATCAAAGTGCCACGGCACCCTGGTTGAGAATCACTGGCCTAGAGGGATCAGCTGCACCTCACTGACAATGTACAAGAAGGCCAAAATGTACGTCTGGGGTTAGCAGTTTTCCTTGTTCAGAGAGGATTTGAATGGCATTTCGTCTCTGGACTGTCATTTGGCAGGACCAGTATGATATATTTTAGTATATTTTTAGTAAATTAGGTTGAAAAAAGACACAAGTCCATCAAGTTCAACCTTCGCTTCATACCTCAGTAACTAAGAATTTTATAGCTTTCCTGCTACCAATTAAATTAGTCTCTATCAGACCTTCCTGGTCTGCCTACTGATAAACAGTATAACTCTGTATGTTCCCTTTTGAAAGAAATGTATCTAATCTTCTCTTAAATGTGTCCATTGTATCTGCCATAACTACCTCCCTGGGCAATGAATTCCACAATTTGACAGACCTTACCGTAAAAAAAACCCTTCCTCTGCTGAAGTTTAAACCTCCTTTCCTCTAATCTCAAGAGGTGTCCCCTGGTCACCTGAGCAGGCCTTGGAATAAATAGCTCACCGCAGAGATCCTTGTATTGACCTCTCATATACTTGTACAATGTGATAAGGTCTCCTCTTAGTCGTCTTTTCTCTAGAGTAAATAAACCAAGTTTGTTTAGTCGTTCCTCATATGTCAAGTCCTCCATTCCCTTAATTAATTTTGTTGCTCTCCGCTGTACCCTCTCTAGTTCTAGTATATCCTTTTTCAGAACCGGTGCCCAAAATTGCACTGCATACTCAAGGTGAGGTCTTACCAATGATTTGTATAATGGCAAAATAATGTTATCCACTCTTGCTTCAATACCTCTTTTTATGCAAGACAGGACTTTGTTTGCCTTTGCTACTGCTGTTTGACACTGGTCACTGTTTCCAAGTTTGTAGTTGACAAGGATACCCAGGTCTTTTTCTAGCAACGAGTCACCTAAAATTATTCCATTAAGTTTATAAGTAGCCTTGGGATTGTTTCCTCCCAAATGCATGACTTTACACTTCCCCACATTAAACTTCATATTCCACATGTTTGCCCAATCTGACATTGTATGTAAGTCCCTCTGTAGAGAGAAAATATCCTGTTCTGAATTAATGACTTTGCATAATTTAGTATCATCTGCAAATATTGATATTTTGCTTTCTATATCTATTTCCAGGTCATTTATAAACATGTTAAAAAGCAGCGGACCCAATACTGAACCCTGAGGTACTCCACTCTCCACTTTAACTATACTGGAGAATTTTCCATTTACAACCACACACTGTTCCCTATCCTTCAACCAGTTTTGTATCCAATTGCAAAGGTTATCTCCTAGCCCCAATTTCCTTATTTTATACACCAGCCTTCTGTGTGGTACTGTATCAAATGCCTTTGCAAAGTCTAGATATACTACATCTACTGCCTTGCCATTGTCAAGGTTGCTGCTTACCTCCTCATAGAAGCTGAAAAGATTAGTTTGGCATGACCTATTCTTCATAAAACCATGTTGATTTGTGCTAATGATCTTATTTTTTGTGTTGTAATCCTGAATATAGTCCCTTATTATGCCTTCTAATAGTTTTCCCACTACAGAGGTCAAACTCACTGGTCTATAATTCCCAGGTTCTGTTTTAGTTCCCTTCTTAAATAGAGGCACTATGTTAGCTCTTCGCCAATCCTGTGGCACTGAGCCTGTGGTAATAGAATCTTTAAAGAATCTTCAGAAAATTTCCTTTCTGTGTATTGCATTGGTGAACTAAAAGAGATTGCACCCTAGGCGTGAGGGAACAGTCCCAGTGAGCTTCTTGCATGTATTTGCTATCTCATGAGCCTAGTTGAGCATCTCTGAATTTTCTTTCTACATATGCAAATTGCTCTCGGGATTGGTCACCCTAAGAGTAATGAGGGGGATCCAGGCATGGACCCCTTGCTCACAGTTCCTAGAGGGATCAGCTACATTTCACTGATAAGGGCCAAGAAGCCTGAAATGTACTTTTGGGTTTAGCTGGTTTTCTTGTACAGAGTGAACTTATCTGGAATTTTGTGGCAGGGCTGTCATTTGGCAAGACTAATATGATATGCTTCAGAAGATTTACTCTCTGTGTATGGCATTGGTGATCTAATAGAGATTGGACCCTCATCGTGAGGACACAGTCCCAGTGAGCTTCTTGTATGTATTTGCTAGCTCATGAGCCTGGTTGATCATCTCTGACTTTTCTTTCTACATATGCAAATTTTTTCTTGGGGTTGGTCACCCTAAGAGTAATGAGGGGAATCCAGACGTGGACCCCTTGCTCACAGTGCTTAGAGGGATCAGCTGCACTTCGCTGACAAAGCACAAGAAAGCCGAAACGTACGTCTGTGGTTAGCTGTTTTCTTTTTCCAGAGAGGACTTGTCTGGCCTTTCATGGCTGAACTGTTATTTGGTAGGAACGGTTTGATATGCTATGGAAGATTTCCTCTCTGTTTATGGTGTTGGTGAGCTAAAAGAGATTGCACCCTGGTCGTGAGAACACAGCCCCAGTGAGCTTCTTGCATGTATTTGCTAGCTCATGAGCCTAGTTGAGCATCTCTGACTTTTCTTTCTACATATGCAAATTGCTCTTGGGGTTGGTCACCCTAAGAGTAATGAGGGGAATCCAGACATGGACCCCTTGCTTACAGTGTGTAGAGGGATCAGCTGCACCTCACCGACAAGGCCCAAGAAGGCTGAAACGTACGGCTGGGGTTAGCGGCTTTCCTTGTTCAGAGAGGATTTGTCTGGCATTTTGTGGCTGTACTGTCATTTGGCGGGGCCAGTATGATATGCTTCAGAAGATTTCCTTTCTGTGTATGGCATTGGTGAGTTAAAAGAGATTGCACCCTGGGTGTGAGGATACAGTCCTAGTGAGCTTCTTGCATGTAATTGCTAGCTCATGAGCCTAGTTGAGCATCTCTGACCTTTCTTTCTACATATACAAATTGCTCTTGCAGTTGGTCACCCTAAGTGAAATGAGAGGAATCCAGATGTGGACCCCTTGCTCACAGCAATGTTTCTCAATGTTAGTCCTCGGGGCACATAAACAGGAAAGGTTTTCAGGTTGTTCCTGCTTAATCACAGATGAGTAATTAGTGGATCATTCATTTTGATTGATTCACCTGTGATTAATTAGGGATATCTTGTAAACATGACCTGTTCGTGTGACCTGAGGATTTGAGCTGAGAATCACTGGCCTAGAGAGATCTGCTGCACCTCACCGACGAGGTCCAAGAAGGCCGAAACGTATGTCTGGGCTTAGCGGTTTTCCTTGTTCAGAGAGGACTTTTCTGACATCGCGTGGCTGGACTGTCATTTGGTAGGACCATTATGATATGCTTCAGAAGATTTCCTCTCTGTGTATGGCATTGGTGAGCTAAAAGAGATTGCACCGTGGGCGTGAGGACACAGTCTCCGTTAGCTTCTTGCATGTATTTGGCAGCTCATGAGCCTAGTTGATATTCTCTGACTTTTCTTTCTACACATTGCCCATGAGACGGCCCCACTTACCCTAAGTGTGTGAGCCCTGCATAAGGAAACCTTGAAGTTTCAAGTGATAAACTCTCTGCACTATGCTATTGTGTTAGGGTTCCCGTGGTTACAAGTGCATAACCCTAAAATTGACTGGAGCACGTGTGAGATATTGTCTTGGGGTTCTCACTGTGAGGAGGCTTGTCTTTCACGTCCCATCAGAATTGCCTGTGTCGAGTCTCAAGGCATACAGGAGGCTTATTCGCAGTTTTCAGAGTTATTTGACAAAGTCCAGGCAGACCATACGATTACATGATCAAGCTCTTGCCTGGGACTACTCATCCGCGGGGTCGTACGTATCCTCTGTCTGTGGAGGAGAATAAGGTCATGGAGGAATATGAGGTACAAAGTATTCTGGACTCCCGTATGGTTAGAGGGCGCTTACAGTATTTTATCCATTGGAAGGGATATGGTCTGGAGGAGCGCTCCTGGATTCCTGCTGCTGCTGTTCACACTCCTCTCCTGGTGCGCAGATTCCATGCACGTTTCCCTGACAAACCTGGTTCTTTGAAGGGAGGGCACTGTCACAGTACCTTGTAGCGCCGCCGCTACTGGCGATGCTCACTATGACACTCCAGCATCATTTCTACTAGCAGTTGGACGCATCAATGCTAAATGCGTCATCTGCAGGCGCGAGGTTTCAAGCATGCTGCAGGCCTGTTTTATGTGTTTTTGATTCCTGTAGTCTCCTCCTACCTTCTTCCTCCCTCTAAGCTGCTCCACCTACCTACTTCCTGTGGAGGGGTTTAAAGGGCAGACTGAGTCCTGACTCAGTGACCCTTATGTTGTTGTTCTAAGCAGTTCATTTTCTAGTGTTCCTGATTCCTGTGTATAATCCGGCTTGTCTGTCCATCCATTCTGGTGTTGACCTGTGGCTTTGTCTGACTATTCTCCTTGTGCGTTCCGATTTGGATCAGATATCCTTTCTGGTGCAAACCTGATGCTCTGGCTAACTACCCGCTCTGTGTATGACCTAGGCTTGTCTGACTACCTACTCTGGTGTTGACCTGGGGCTCTATCCACTGAGCATCCAACATACATACACTCCAGTGGATATCCTATCTGGTTCAAACCTGTGGCTCTGGCTGACTATTCGCTCCGTGTATGACTTTGGCTCTTCTGATTATCCTATCTGGTTCTTACTAGTAGGATCTGTCTGTTCACTCAGTTTGTTGGTTCCGTTATTCAGACATCCTTCCTAGTACTGACCTGGGTCTCTAGCAGACTCCTAGCTACTGAATGCAGGCTTGGGTCAGCAGCTTCCTTGGTTATGTAGGATTGAAACTCCGCTCCTAGACTGACTGCAGGCTTATTCAGTATCTCTTGGGCGTTACCTTACCACGAGACTCCAGTGAGCTGAGGCCTAGTCTCGGGCAGTGTGGTGCAGAGATTGGGAGACTGCTATTCCTGATACAGTACTTACCATTTATATCACCCACTGTGTGTGTATTTATATATATATATATATATATATATATATATATATATATATATATATATATGTATATATTTATATATATATATATATATATATATATATATTGCATTACTGCCATTATTCTCATAATAAAGGTTCTAGTAACTATATCGTCTGACTCCTGGTTTTGCTTGCCAACCGTAACATTGCCCATTACTACCCTTATATTCCTCTAAACTTTTGGAGCCCTCAAACAATTTCTTTTTATTTTTTACTGTAAAAAAGTTCACTACTACTTTGAGGATGGGTGTGTTGGTGCTTGTTTGTCTCACTATCTGATGCAGCAGGTGCTTCAGCTGCTACACCTCCCTCTGTTATGCTATTGTCAGCATCATCAACAGCTGAATGCGACTTGTTGTCATCTTCAGTGTTCTTCTTATATGGTTCTTTATTTCTACTGGCACTGGTGGTGCTGGAACTAGTTTTGCTGGGACCTTGACAAACTGCATCCTCCCTTGGAGTAGAGGGATCGTCATCATTGATTGCACACGCTGCAGCAACTATTGCTGCAGTCTGTTTTTTAAATACTACTTCACTCTCACTTCCCTGCACTGCTCCACCCCTCCCCCTTCCCCTTGTGCATTTTCTGGACATTACACAACTACACTGTGTTCTTTTACTGTACTGTACACAACACAACTGATGCAGCTGTATGATGCCTTGCCGAAATCCAATCAGCTGTCTGTCATCTAAGATATTTATTTTTTTATTCTTTTTTATTTTTTTTTTATTTTTTTTTTTAGTTGTCCACCCTGTTGTCTTCTCACAGTCTGCTCAAAAAATATATAACTGAAAAACAAAATCAGCGTCTTTCCCCAGACTTCCCTCCCAGCACTGAGATAATAACAGCAAGATCAGAAAGCAAATAGGTCCCTAGCTGCCTGTGTCTTCCCAGTCAGTCACATGGAATTTTGGAGTATTTGGGGGTCAACCTCCTTCCTCCCTTCTTATCAACTAGAGTGCCCCTAGACTCCCCTAATACAGAGAACAAATGTCCTACCTAAATGACTCCCTAAACTAAGCTTCAATCCCCTTTATTTGCCTATCTCCTCTAGCTCAAAAACATGATGCTCTCTCCTCTCACAAGCACAGAATGGCTGCTGTGAGAGCCTGACAGCCTATTATATGGCTGTAGAAAACTTTTGTGTGGTGTAGAGATATTTTTCTTCCCATTGATTTCAATGGGCGGAAAAGGAGGAAAAAAGGAAAAATGACACTTTTTGCAGGAAATTTTTCACCAAGAGGGAAGTGCCATTACTTGCCGATTTCAGTTTGAGGCAAACATTTTTGCCCATCCCTACTCATACGTCCTCTCATTCACTTATCCAGGACTCAGCTGACCATCACCCTACCTTTGGAATTCATACCCTACCTTAGCTTTCCAACTTTCCTACATTGTCTAATAATGAAAGTGCTCTGGGCTGAATTTATGACACCATTGCTTTTTTAATCATTCACTGCAGAAAGGAATAATGAATTATGAAGTCACATTTTACTAAAGAGTAGTAGAGAATATTTGAACAACTGCTCTCCTGGGAGCCTTTCAAGAGTTTGAAAAATTCATAGAAACCCATTTCAATTGTTGCATATCTGAAATATACAGTATGCAAGCTCAATGTTAACATGGATTTACTTCTGTAAAGTCTTATAAAACAAATTGTACTGTTTTTTATGGCTAAAAAAGTAAAATTACAGATCAAGGTAGAGCAGTAGATGTAAGTTAAGACTTTCAAACCGCCCTACATGAAAAGCTAATCATCAATCTACAGTGTTGGAAACTGGACTAAAAGGTAATTGACTGGATGAAGTTTTTACTGAAGAACAGGAGAAAGATGGTTATAGTCAAATGAATATATTCGAAGGAAGGATGGGTTACTAAAGAGCACTGCATGGTTCAGAGCTGGGGCCTTTACTAGTTAATATATTTTTAGTAATATTACTGTTGGATTTCAAGAGAAAGTGAGCATAATTGTTAGGGAATACATTTTGTGAGAATTTAATTTAAAAAGTTAGAGAAATGGAGCACAGCAAGGAATCTACAATTTAATTACGCATAACACAATATTGCATAAAGTACACAAAAAAAGCAAAGGCAGAATATAGACTTAAAGATGCTTTGCTGACAACAACAGCAGATGAATAGGACTTGGATGTATTTATATCTGATAATATGAAGGTAGACAAGCAAATGCAACAAAATTAGGGAAAAAACAGTAGGATCTTAGGAGGAGGCGGTAGCAAAAAAATAAAATTCAGATTTCGGTGTCATTTTATAGATCGCTAGTTAGACTACAACTAGGGTATTGTTACAGTTCTTGACTCAATATTTACAGATGGACATCAATAATTGAATTTTTATTCATAGCAGGACTAGTAAAATTCTGCATGATTTAAACAATAGCACATATCAGAAAACATTCCAGGATTTATTATGTATAGCTTGGAAGACAAGACGGAGAGGAGGAGATGACTGAAACCTACAAGTTAAGGAATTTAATAAGGTAAAAGAAGGAACTATTTTTCTGATAATACTACAATAAGAGGATAATGCCTAAACTTGGAGGAAGGAAAAATACAAAGAAATGTAAGGAAAAATACTTTTATGAAAAGTGTGATATATACCTGGAATAATCTACTAGTTGTTGTAGGGGGAAAACAGTATATGAATTTTAAGATAAATATATATCTACCAGTTGAAGAGCCCGTTACACGGGCCACAGTGCCACTGGTAGCCGGTTGTCACGGCTGATACAGTGCCAGCTGGTTGCGGTGCAGTCATGCTCAGTAGAGACTGCCCGCGCTAATGCTGGCCTCATCACTGGCAGTCTCTACTGCACATGACTGCGGCGTTACACACGTTTTAGCGAATTATGTAGGATAAGAATTAAATATATCTTTGCTTTTTAAATATGTTCCTCACTAATATATCTTGGACATCTAAAGAACTAAATTGTGATAAACACTGGAAATAATCACACTGTACAATACATTACTTTGTTTTCATTGAATGTTTAACTTATAATTTCTCCTTGTCATGTGCTGGATATGTTGGCAAAAATATAACTTTTTACACTCATCATTCTCTGTTTTGTATGCCCCATTGAAGTGGACTCTTCAAAAGCAATCACAGAATAAATGAAAACCACAACTAAAATGAAAGCAACCATATTGTATCATTTCATTTTACATTTATATTGCTTTGTATATTTAGATTTTAACCACAGATGTTTAAACTCATTGCTGTCAATTTTGAATGCATCATAAAGCCGACAATAAGAATTATGGTCCTTTTGAAATCAAAGACAAAAATACAGCACTATTATACAATATTATACCATATTACAAAAGCTAAAATAATATATTTTCTATTGTTTGCAGGTAACAATGCAAAACAATTTAAATGGTTCAGTTTATAGTGTCTATTGCACTTGGATCCACAAAGGAACATTGATTCTTGTTGCTTTCTGACCTTACTTCCCATGCAATAATTATCATTATACAAATACTGGGCAAGGGCAAAACAATTATAACTTAAGAAACAAATAAAAATCCCCAATCATTTAAATGGGGATTTAAACTCCTTGAATAGGCATGGGCAAAAAGTTAATTGTTCGCCCCACTGGAACTTTCACAGAATAGGAGAACTGTTTTTCTTTTCAGCAGAAGTTCCTGTGGGAAGGAAAGGGCAGGTTGGTTCATATACTGAAAAGTGAAGCACTACTGGCAGTGAAGCACAAAGGGAACTTCATGTGGGTAGAACTGGCCGTCAACATGGGAATTCATATGGAAAGTGAAATAAGTTGTTTTCTGTTTATTCATTCCCCCAGTGGACTTTTTTGACATTCGTAACCTTCCATGCAAGAAGATGTCGCCAACACATTGTGAAACAATTGGCTGGCGACCTCAGCAGCATTCAAGGGTTTAAATATACTTTATAAATCAATGGGGATTTGGGGAAAATACATTTTTCCCTGTGGTGCAGTTTGTTTACCTCAGTATTTTTTCTCTTAAAGAGGAACCTTCACCTTTCCTAATGTAGCGATAGGTAAAACCTTACTGTTATTATGATGAAAAAGTCTGCGTTATTAAGGAAAACAAGTCTTCTGTAGGCATCCAGAGCACAGAGATTACATGAGTATTCTGTCCACCTGTGCCTTCAGCAACATCCAGGACACACAGAGCAGACTCAGAGGTCTTTTACCTCTAAGATGTCTGCGCTGTTGTCCGCTGGATGCCTACAGAAGAAGAGGCTTTACTTAATAACGCAGACTTTTTCATCATAATAACAGTATGGCTTTACGTATTGCTACATTAAGAATGGATTGGGGGGCAATATTAACAAGGTGAAAGTTCTGCTTTAACCTTCCTGAATATAGCCTATTAAGTGCATTTTAACTCTAGTTTAACTCCTTGAGTGCCTGAAAGTATATGCAAGCAGTTATTCCACCACGCAAAAATAGATACCTATGCACATACACAAGGATCTTTTTACTGACTACACTATATTTTGCCCATTCCCAGGCCTTAAACCGGATGTTCAGTGTATCTCCCATCATGCCCTGTGCTGGTTGAGCAGTCAGCTACAGATATAGTGAATGAGGTGCAAATAATTTATGGTCCCACAATTCACTGCAAACAAGTGAAAAGCCCTAACCATTTTCTATTTTCAACAATCAATGGGCCTTAAAGTTGTCTAGGCCCCAGCGCATTGCACCTGCTGCACCAGTGATAATTCAGTTGTGGTCTACAGTAATTACTGGATGTTCTGTGCATTACTTGTTATATTTACAACAGTTACCTTGCCCACTTTCTGCACTGACAGAGAAGTATATGGCTCCACAGTATAGTGCCCTGTCCATGTCTTACTTTAGCTTCTTAGTACATTGCTGCCATCTACATGCTCCACAATGACTGATCAATAAATTGCAAACTGCATCTTATTCCCTACACTGGCTTCTCTCCCTAGTACCATACAATTTGCTGCTCTATGCTTCCAATTCACCTTAAAGCAGCACAGATACTTAAACCCCTGGATACTAGAGAGGTTGCCAATGCACTGCAAAGCAATATATTACAGATGTCTCTAGCATTCAAGGGGTTAAAGGAGTAGTATACTTTTTTCTCTAATCAAAAAAGTATATATTTTTATGGCTGTTAAGTAAACAAGGGAAGATGATGGAAGATTTTTCATTGACAAGTAATCAAACTGTTAGCAACAGTTTCACGTGATGTCCAAAAGTCATTTGTTTTTTTATAATGCTTTTTGAGTCATAGACTACAGCTCTCCATAGTAATTGATAGTAACAACACCACCTGGTGACCACAATATAAAATAGCAATTTAATGTTAAAAGTTTGAGCTATAATAACTTTTGACTTGAGAAACTGCCAGCAATGGGGATGCATTGGTAGGCAGGTATGGGAAAGGCACCAATTAGCGAATCTCAGTTCATTTTTATGAAGTCACTAGTATCTTTCTGCCCATATTTGTTAATTATCTGAAAAACAATTATTAAAAATGGAGAAAATTCTTGTTCTCGTGGTTTTCATACACCTCAAACGCTTCTGCTACTTCTGTTCCGTAGATGATCTTGCATCTCCTTAACTACTCCCCACAACCTCCCGGACATACTGAAAGATGGTTATCCTTACTATGGTCTACCTTCTCACTGGTTGCATACAATTTCTCCCAAGATGTCTAGGACTTCTTCCCTCCTTTCTCCCCTGCTTCCTCCCCTCTGCACCCCTCTACTGTTCTTTCTTCTCCTTTCCCCCCTTCCTTCCCTCTTCTTCCTTCCCTTTCCCCTGGAAGGTCATTTTAATACATCTTCATTCTGTATTGTTCAGCTCTCCCATGTACCCTTTATCAATTTATACTTTTATGGTGAATTTCTTCAGGTTATCAGACCCTCACAAAGCTACTCCTTGCCACTGTTATTCTCGATTACAAACTGTTTAACTATGCAAGTACTTTGAGATGTATAATACCCTTCATACCTCTTACATTTTTCTTGCCTTCCTTCCCGACAATGTTATGTACTGTTTTCTTTTGGATTGTACTTTCATCTTTCTCAATAAAGCTTTTGAAAATGTAAAAAAAAAAAAAAAAAAAAAAAAAGAATGGAGAAAATATTTCACACAGACTGAGTCTTTAATATGAGACCAATTTGTTTTTTTAAGTTAGTGTTTATTTAGAATGTTGCATATGATCATCCCCAACCTTTTTTTTGTTTTTGCTTTTCCAACAGCAAAAAAGATTAACCTCCATGAATACTAGAGAGGTTTCCAAGGCATTATTTGACAATGTGATGCAGACCTCTACCATTCAGGGCTTAGAGTACTGCTTTGCATTGTCTTCGAACAATAGTTATAGAAAACATGCCAATTTACCTTAGAAACTGAAAAAATGCACAGGATGAGGAAGATAATAACTTTCTAGTCCCTTAGTTGCAAAATTAGATGAAATATATTTCAGATCAATATTTCATGAATGAAAACATCTGTGAAACCATACTGTTTATGAGATCACTGCTGGAACGTGTGATGTTTTGTTTCCATAGCTGCTGTTATACGTTCATATAGGATCTGTGTGTCTCTTTGTTAAGATGCTAATATGTAACACATATGTATTTCTATGTCATTTAAAGAAAAAGCAGTGGCACAGATTTACATTACATGCATTTTACTGACCGCCGTCTTAAACTATATTTATTTTATGCATATACATATTCATCTTTTGGAACAAGGGTTTTAGGTTTTAGATGCAATAAATTGGTATAGATAAGAAGATAGCATCAACTATTTATACTTCCCTCTTATCCAGACCTCAGAGCATTATATGATGAGATGTTTTGGATTTGATGTATCTGAACACGCCAAGTTCACCAATCCAAGGCCTCTCCAAGGACCAATTGTATTTATTTCTTAATGGAAATAATTTGAATGAACTCATCTCTAGTTATAATACCCTTACTCTATGTAAAACATTATAATGTTATAAGAACGAAGTGATCTCACTTGTGGGTTCAAATGCTGTTGCAGATGTTCAGTGAAGCTGGACAACTCCTGCATTTATTATCAATAAATAGCTGAAATATTACAGTTCAAAAAAATTAAACAACATTTCAACATTTAACCAAGTACATTTTTAAAAAAAATAGTGCAATGAATCACTGTTCACTGCTTGTGCTAGTCTTCAACAAACTTATTTTTGTGCCCAATATAGTTGACTGAAATCAGAATTAAACACATTCTATAAATCATTAATGGACAAGTGGAGGATGCGGTATGTCTGGATATATATCTAATTAGTAAGAACAAAAGAGCAGTTATTTAATATAATATTGTCTAAAACTGTGTACTTATTACTATATTATTACTATATTAATTACTGTATATTTATCAACTAATCAATAACTAAAATGTGCTTTTTTGAGTAAGGTTTACTTTAATTAAACATTTGAGCTGATGTCTGATTCTATATTTTATGATAATTGGTCCACTAATATTAATAGATATCACGTTCAAATGATGACCATGTTAATAATGCTGATATTAAATTAATACTGACTCTCCACTTGCACATTTGAACCATACTTAACAGCTTGTGTACATTGTACAACTGAACTAGGAATTCATTAACTAAACTAAACTTTAGTGGCAACAAAAGGACATCTACTACTTTCATATTACTCTGCTTTATGTCATCTCTTTTACATTATATTCATTCGTCTACAATCAAAACAAGATCTAAATCATCTTAGGCAACCCATCATAACTCCAATGTCTCCCATTTATTTAGAGATGGGCAAAAGTCAGTTCGGCAAGTTGTCAGGAAGGATGGAAGGCTTCACTTGGAGGTGTCTGGGATACTGAAGTACAACCACAAAGATGCAGACATAACATCCAGTACTAATTACAAAAGGCCATGTAACCTCAGGTTTAGTTTGTTTTACAGATAATTAAAATCTGCCTATGTGCTCTACTACTAATTTTCTGTAAAGTAAAAATAATATTTGAGAAATTAGCCTTTATGTTTTGGAGACACAGATTAAAATTTTAAGCTACTTCCCTGTTCAGAGGCCAAACTTATCACTCACTGCAGTGAGTCAATCAAAGCACAGTGTGTGTGGTAACATTGGCCCAGCACATCACCTAATTAGCATAAAGTACCAGACTGTACGACCAACAAATAGATGGTCATTTCTCAAAAAATATTTCTATTACAAACAATAGGTCAATACAATATAGAATTAGTTTTTACTTCTGATTATAATTAACTAAACTTATCTTCAGTTGACAGGTCCACTTTAATTATTAATTTTGTTGAACAATCAGTGGTTTGTTGAAGTAATTCATATCGGTTATTTAGATTTTCTGCAAAGATTATGGTAAGTGGGAGTTAATTATTAAGAGATGTTAGTGTTCCTTTAATAGAATCTACCAGCCTCCTGTCAGAGGGTAAATTGTATCCAATGAATTCTGCATTCAACAATGTAACATAGTTACCAATTTCTAGGATGTGGTGAAATTAATACAATGCAAAATAGGTTGTTATAGAATGTGTAAATTACATAAAGTTTCATTGTTTTTTGAAATGTAAATTCAGTGCCAGACAATTTCCAATTGACTGTAACAGCCAGTAAGATGTCCAATTATTTGTAAGCAGATTGTAAAATCTGACAAAAAATTTGCTAAAGATGCGCACTCAGAAGAAATAAAAATAAAAATTAAAAAATGATTATATGAGCTGCTAAAAAATAGAACACTTCTCTCACCTAAAAAGTGATAAAAAAACCCAAAAACAAAAATAATTTCTATCCTAGCGCTTTATATCAAATATGAGTGATAATACCTTAATATAATAATTGTACAGACATCAATTAGTATTCAAAGTAGAAAAAGAATAATAATAATAAAAAAGACACCAAACAAACGGGAAATATATCTCACTTACTTAATCAAATTTTTAGTAACAACCAAGTATCTTCTGATATATAATCAGCTGTGCTCTTATATGGACCCACAACACGCCGTGTCCAACATGGCGTGTTGCGGGTCCATATAAAAGCACAGCTGATTATATAGCAGAAGATACTTGGTTGTTACTAAAAATGTGATTAAGTAAGTGAGATATATTTCCCGTTTATTTGGTGTCTTTTTTACTAATAAATTATTTTTTTGGAAACAAGCCAAAAATGATATGAGAGGCTCTGAGCACGAACAAAAGCACAATGGCCTGTTCTTTGGCTAATCACCACTCAAGAGCATCAAATTTTAGCTCTCTAGTGCCATTACAGAGGAGAAATTTCCACATACATACTAGACTAATCCCACCCATAAGGGCAGTCCAGTACCAAAATGATGGGCAAGTCCCCTCTGTCCGGAAAAAAAGCTAACCCCAGACGTACGTTTCAGCCTTTTTTGGGCCTCGTCAGTGAGGTGCAGCTGGCTTCCCTAGGCACTGAGAGCAAGGGGTCCATGTCTGGATTACCCTTTACACTTAAGGAGAGACTCTAAGTGTTTCGCAGAACCAAGCCAAAAATGATGCGAGAGGCTCTGAGCACAAACAAAAGCACAATGGCCTGTTCTCCTGCTAGTCACTGCTCAAGAGCATCACATTTTAGCTCTCTAGCGCCATTACAGAGGAGTAATTTCCACATACATATTAGACTAATCTCACCCATAAGGGCAGTCCAATACCAAAATGATGGGCAAGTCCCCTCTGCAGAAGGGGAAAAAACCAGCT
Organism: Rhinophrynus dorsalis; assembly: GCA_037306005.1. Lineage (NCBI taxonomy): Eukaryota > Metazoa > Chordata > Amphibia > Anura > Rhinophrynidae > Rhinophrynus > Rhinophrynus dorsalis. Next base: position 82,985,270 of record CM074721.1, read on the forward strand.
AACCTCAGATGTACATTTCAGCCTTATTTGATCCTTATCATTGAGGTGCAGCTAGCTTCCCTAGGTACTGAGAGCAAGGAATCCACGTCTGGATTACCCTTTACACTTAGGGAGAGACAAGAAACAAGCCAAAAATTATTTTTCTACCTTGGATACTAATTGATGTCTGTACAATTATTATATGAGCCCCTTAAGGACCAGCGGTCCCAGGTGTGTGATCCTTTAAGGACCAGATAGGGAAGGTTGATGACCGCCCCATGTGACTGATCACGTGTGCCGGAACGCTGAACGAGGGACTGAAAGAGATCGCTCCGGTCTTGGAGCGATCAAATTCAGTCCCTGGTATTACTCACCGTGCTCCTGCAGGAGCGAAATGAATAAAAGTATGTGACGTACCAGGACCGTAACTGGTCCTTAAGTGCTGGACCAGCTTGACAGTCCGGGTAAGTCAATGGTCCTTAAGGGGTTAAGATATTATCACTCATATTTTATATATAGTGCTAGGATAGATATTATTTTGGTTTTCAGATTGTAAAATCTGTCCATCTATCCACTTAGGATGTCTCTAGTATCCAGAGAGTTAAAATGGCTCTGGTATCAGAATATAAACTCTGAAATGAAAGCCAACAAATAGTCTCTTGACAACACGTACGAGCACCCAGCGCAGCAAAGCACTAGCTATCAACTGTTAATAATGTCCTTACTCTAGGTAATTTTATCTGCAGTCATACATCAACTACTCTTTTTTTTAAGCTCATCTCTAACCCCTTAAATTCTAAGGAGGCTTCCAACATATTATTAACCCTCTAGCATTCAAGAGGTTAACAAAATCTTTCTTCATGTCCTTTAAAAAGACCTGCACTAAGGCAGGAGTTCTCAATCTTTTTTGATCAAGGTAACCCTAACACACAATCTGGAACTTCCGGGGCACCCTAACAAATTACATGTACTTTATCAAGGTCATAATGAAGGGTACAATACATAAATATGCTTTCATTATCAGGTCTTACAATCATAATAACAAAAATAAAGATATTGTGCATAACAATTTCTGTAAATGTACATTTAAAAATCAGTGTTCACAGTCTTCATAGAAAGCATGGGGCACCCTAGTGCCACAGCACCCTGGTTGAGAGTCACTGCACTAAGGTGTGATAAAGAGCTAATAAAGCAGAGATCACTTCTCCAGTGATATCACTTCTACAATTTCTATATTCTATGGAGCCTATGCAGTAAAATCTCTCAAACTTTAGGGATCTTAGTGCATGGGATCCACAGAAAAACAGATCTTTGCTTTATCACTGCCTTATAACATCTTACTTCATCTCCTCCCTGATCTTAAATGAGCAGTAAACTTTTTTATGAAAACACATATTTTATAGAGCATTTCCTGCTGAATAAAACAAGGTCACTCCCACTGCTGTCAGATGTTTTATTCAAAAATTATAGCAGTTCAAATAATCAGGAAGTGAATTTACTGTGTTTACTTCCTGAAAGTTCTAACTGACAGGAAGTGACAGGCAGTTTCTATCACATTCTATGGAGAACTGTATGTATCTGACTTTTCTGACTTTCCTCTCCATTAGAATCTAACAGGAAATCTAATTAGGATTTTACCACTAGAGGGCACTTCTAATGTAAAAAATATGGGTTTAAACTGTAACTGGAAAATATAAAACTGTAACTGGAAATATAAATCTCTCGGCAGTGGGAGCACCCTTATTTTACTCAATAGGAAAATCCCTACAATACATATTTTTTCATAAAAAACGTTTACTGCTCCTTTAAGCCTCAATTACATTGCAGTAGGTAAATGCTATCAACTGGTTTAAACTAACCAATTCACAATGAAGTCTGTGGAGAAATTTGTAAAGTTGATAGCTGAAAGTTGAAAAAGTTTTAATGGTTTAGTAAAAGCAGAAAACTTTTAATATTGCTTAATGTTTGGATTTTTGTTTTCACAGTTCCTGTCAAGAATAGGGGTGGACAAAAGCTCTTGCCATGTTCCCGCAAGAAATTCCACAAAAACCACATTGTTGTCCGCTTTTTTTTTGTGGGAAAATCCACTTTAAAACTATATATTAAAATCTTTTTTTTCCCCCATTGGCCAAAATTCCCTGCCAATTTTTCAGTGTCTAGAAAGTTTCTGCCCATTTATTTACTGGATTTCACCTTTTCGCTATAAACACGTGATGTATTTATAAAAGGAGAAACTGGAAGGGCCCCTATGTGTCCACTGAGACTGAGGAGGAGGAGGAAGTGAGCACAACTGAACCAATGCTGTCCATTCCCCCTAAATCACACCAAGGGATCTTTGGGAATTTAATGGAAAGCTGGGGGGGAGAAAAGGGTAGTACTAGTGAGAGTAGGACAGGTCAGATGCCTGTACCTGCTGCCAGACGTACTGCCCCTGCTGCAGTGCTGTCAGAAGTCCTGCCCTTGCTTCCACCAATGCTGTGCCTGCTGCCATTGCTGAATCTGAAGCCACCAATACTGTGCTTTCTGTCAGACGTGCTGCCCTCGCTTCCACCAGTGCTGTGCCTGCTGCCAGTGTTGAACCTGCTGCCACCAATACTGTGCCTGCTGTCACATGTGCTGCCCCTGCTGTAACCAGTGCTGTACCTGCTGCCACTAATACTGTGCATACTCTCAGATGTGCTGCCCCTGGTGCAGCCAGTGCTGTGCCTGCTGCCATTGCTGAACCTGCTGCCATCACTGCTGAACCTGCTGCTAGTTTGCCTTGTAATACTCAGGAGGGGGGGAGAGAAGATGGTACCAAGTGTGACACTTGCCATCCCCAAGCAGTGCTGCCAGTGCTGGTGCTACTACTACTAAGAAGGTCCAGCAGCTTGTTAATATTAGGAGTGAAGGAGAGGGTAATCAATATCCTCATATTAATAGTGGCTGTAAGGAGGAAGACTCTGGGGCTCAACTTGGTGTTAGTAGTAATAGTAGTAGTAGTAGTAGCAACAGTAATGGTGGTACTAGTGTTGGGGGAGCGTTAGGGGAAGCATTTGAGATCATACAGACTACAGGTTAAGGGAGCCCACACCATTCCTCTGCCCCTGGGAGTCCCCTTCTCTTCTCTACAGTGTCCAAAAGGAACATGATCCTGAAGAGGCCAGAACTGGGGTTGGGGGAGAGCAGGTGCAGAATTTATGCCACCACCACCAGCAGGAGCACAGATCAGCTGCCTGTGCCTGCTGCTACTGCTGCCAGTCTGCCTTCTTCAGGTCAAAAGAAAATGCCAAGTGGGGATCCTCTGCCATATTGTTCGTCACCTCCTCCAAGCAGCAGGGTCTGTAATAAAGCATCAGCATCAGCACGTAGTGACTAGTGGTGGTGGTGATAATGATTTTGGAGAAGCTGGGGTAGAAGATACATTGTTGGCCTTTTTAGCTGAAACTGAGAAGGAACAGGAGACAAGGGTGAGGATGAGCATCAACACTACCACTAGAATGAGCTTTTGGAATTTGTGGAATTTGTAACTGCTATAATTCCTGCTGCTGCTAAGTTGCAAGGGCAGGAGGATGCTGAGGAGCAAGCTATTGTGCTACAGACCACTGTGGGCACAGTGGGAGTGGGGTCAACAAGTGATGCAGGACTAGGACAGGTTCCACTTGCCAGCAGTAGCAATACTCCTGGTCCTAACTGCAGTGCTGAGTCTGAGGCAGTAGCAGCAACAGCAGCAACATCCTCTGCTGCCACAGACAGTGAAGGGGAATGTGGAGGAGAAGAAGAAAGAAGCCATTCTTCTCCACCTGTTCCCTAACACCTGAAGTCATGGGTGTGGGTCTATTTTCCCTTGGTGCAGGCACAGTGCAGTCATCACCAACAGCACTGTGCACAATTTGTGACATCAGTGAGAAGGGTAAAGGAGGGAATGCGCCTTGGACAACCGCCCTGATACCACACATGTAAAAAAACCACCATTATATTTATGTCAAATATGTTAAAGACAAATACCCACCACAGAAATCAAGCACCACTGTTGCTGTACCCCCTAGCTCTGCAGAAAGGCAACAAGAGGTGAGGTGGAGATCAAAGAGGAGGAAGAATAGAGAAACCCAGACAGAGACTGGAAGTTCCATGATGAGTGAAACAACTAGCACATCATCACCTTCTTCCTCTAGGGTAACTACATCTTCTGCCAATCTACCTCATTCATCTTTGTTTACCTCCCCCGCCAAATGATAGCCACTCTGTTGATGTTAGGATGTGGCAGTTCGTCTCCACCCATTGCACACTGTGTGGCGCACTGACCACACATGTCAGTGTGGTGGAGGAGAATTGCAAGCAGGGCATCAAGAGGTATCTGAGGAGATTCCATCCTGCAGAGAATGCTAAGTTATCATGTGTCCTTAGAGGGATCTGGACAAGAGGTATAGTGACAGTGGCAGTTCTTGGTTTCTGGTGTTATGGTGTTTGGATACAGTTGGCCCCAGGTGTTATTTACCACACACACAGTGCACATTGCAGTTGCTGATGAGAGGCAACAACATATTATGATTTTGGAAGAGGGGAGGTGGAGAAGAATTATTGGCCAACTTTTTCTTTTCTCCACATATACCGGGGCTCCTTCTTGTACTGCTACTGCCTCATGTGCATCACTGGAGCTAGTAGTGGCAAGTGGAACCTTCATCATCCATGTTAATGCTGTTGTTGATCCCATTCCTTTTCAGCTGCCTAATCATCCTGCTGCTTAAACAACTCAGCAGCAGCAGCAGCAGCAAGAATAGCAGTTGTAAATTCCCCATGTACATCAGGGCATTTGACAATGGCCAGTGGCTACTGGCCAACAGGACATCACCTGCTAGCACTAGACCTACGTCCTACAATCAATGTTTCCTTAGGGCTTGTGCCAAACAAGCTTATTAGCTTAAGTCCTACAAATCAATGTTCTTCAGGGATTGTGACTGTAGTAAGTCTAGGTGCTACAAATCAATGTTTCCTCAGAGCTTGGCCTCTAACAACAAATCTAACAAATCATCCTCTACAAAATACTCTATCAAGTCAAGTATCAGTCCACCCCAGTGGCAGCTTATGTCAGGGGGTTCCTGTCTCTTTTTTTTATATACACATTTCTTATTTTATTTATTCTTTTATTAACTGTCCCCTCAGTACCAGTCAAGAACCACCCAAAACAAATTCCCTCTTCAACTAATTAATTCCCCAGACCCCACCTGCCAACACAGGCACCCTCCACAGACCCCTTTTATACCATGTCTTATGGGTGTTTTTATTTGTATTTAGGATTTATTTTGTATTAACTGCCCACCCATCCCAGTAAACAACCCCCCCAAAAAACATTCCCTGTTCAACTGATTCTTTCCCCACATTCCACCAACACAGGCACACTCATGCCCCTTTTATGCTATGCCTTTGGGAAATAAAATAATATTTGCTATGTGTTGTGTATAAATTAAATGTTCCCACTGATTTCAATAGAATGAGCTAGGTGAAACAAAAGTGGAAAAACTGCACTTTTCGTGGGAAATTATTCACCAAGCCAGAAGTACCATTATTTGCCGATTTAATTTTGTGATGAAAATTCTCACCCATCCCTAGTCAAGAACTCTAGCATGCATACAGAAGAGATGATGAATAACCTGTTAAAGTCTCAGAATAAAGATTATTGTTATACCCTCCACTTTTTGACTCAATTGTCTTCATTTATCTTCAAACACAGTAATTACAATGATCAAAGGTGACAGCTCTATTTGAGTTGATTGCTGCAATTTTGTAATGTTCCTGATTCTGTTCTGGCCCTAAGGCTGTAATGCTACATTTTTCAGGGATTGTGTGTAGTACATCTGACCATTCCTTCATAGGTCCACAAGACTGGGAATATTCTACATTCACAAAAGGCCTTCCTGATTTCTTTATTATTCTCCAGAGTTGTGTTTGGACAAATTGTTTGGCAAACTACAGATGTAGCTTTAGTTACCATATAATGTTCAAACTTTCACACCTCCCTCCTCTTGTTGGACTAAAATTCCCATCAGCTGGCCAACAAGTGATACATAACTAACTACTATTATATCAAATTATGTAAGAAAGCCTAAGAGAGGTTCTTGCTATATTGTCCAAGTGTATGCAAGGACAATGTAAGGATTTTTCAAGTGAATGTTTCATTCCAAGGCCTGATCAAATAATTATAGGCCACTTCTTAAGATTACAAAAAAGGAGGTTTAAACTTTAAAGGTCAAAGGGGTTCTTTACTGTGAAGTCTGTTAAATTGTTTACTTTACTAGGGCTGTGAGAAAATTCTAATTTTGTTCCTGTTGGAATTTTCACAAAAATAAGCAGGATTTTTCACTTTTCCTGCAGGAACTCCTGCCAACAGGGAAACCTTTACATGTTTCACTGAACCATAGATTTTCCAGTTAGAACAGTTCTATTTCCCACCTATGTTTTTCAATGGTGGTAGAAAGTACCCTCGCTTCCCATACTATAAAGACCCATAACTTCAAAACCACGCAGCATGTTATAGAGTAGCAGAGAAAAAGATTGGCCATCCTTGTTAAAATTAGTTCACACTCTCACATTAGCTGGGTTTGTGGGGTTACACAAGGCACAGAACATGCTCTGGAGTAACCTCACCTCCCAGCCACTCAACATCTAGCTGGAGGGGTCACAGATGTGTGTATCAGTACCTCGTCACGGTGGTGGTAGTGACAGTGGTGGCAGGGCATTAGGTTGTTTTTGTAGGGTTTTTTTTTTTTTGGACACTGCTGAGCCACAAACATCAAGGAAATGTTGCCGACTGTGGTATAAACATGTGAGTAAACATATGAATTAGTGAATTTATGTGTTTGATAGTATTGATTGCATAGTTTATTATTCCGTAATTGCATGTCCTGTGCCATTCATTTGTCATTTTAATCTGAATGTCACAAAATATAAATTCCAAAACTTTCATCTGGTTGAAATCGGGCTTTTATCTCCTTGAATATTATCAATGTCTCCAATTAAATCCTTTGTCATGTCTTAGATACCACTCTGTCAATAAGTTAAAATCTTCATTTAATTCAACTGGAATTTATTTCTCCCCTTTTTTATTGTTTTTAAAGGAGCAGGAAACTTTTATTTATGAAAAAATATATATTGTAGGGATTTTGCTATTGAGTAAAATAAGGGTACTCCCACTGCTGAGAGATTTATATTTCCAGAGTTAATACAGTTTAAACACATGTTTTTTTTACTTTAGCAGTGCCCTCTATCTCTATAGATATAGTGTATCTCTATACTGTGGACTTCATAGACTGTGGGGCTTCTGTTGGTTTCCTATTACTACCAGGGTAGATGTTGCCAAAATTGTACTACTACTAGGGGTCACAGGTGCTGCACTTCCAAAAGCAGCAATGGAACTCAGTCATCATAGCTAAGGTTATGGATGCTTATAACCTGTGCTGTTGCTGGTTACTCAACACTAGTAGTGTAAGTGGCTGAGTGGGACTTGGACTAGGAAGAGCGGGTTACAATGGTGATGATGACTGACAGGATGACTTTTTTTGGCATCTTTTCTTGTCCATGGTCAGACTTTCCAGTTGTTTTCTCAAGCAGTTTATAGACAGACACAGTGCTTCTTTTCAGTGGTGGAAGACTGAACCTCTGCCTTTCGATCAACTTTCTGGCTATATCATCATCATATCTCTCACTCTCAACTTCTGTATCTGAAGAAGAGGAGGATGTTGGAGGGATATATTCAAAATCTACATCACGATCATCAATCATCATTAGGTGATCTTCAGCATTGCCCACCGCTTCTTGCAAACTACTTTTACTCTAGGCTTTTACAGGTCTCAAACAATTTCTTTTTACTTTTACAATGTTCGAGTTAAAAAAAACCCACTGAAGCATTTCCAATTTAGCCCCAAGTGGGTAAAGAAAATTCCTTCCTGACTCCAAATAGCAGTCAGATAGATCCCTGGGTCAACAACCTATCTACACTGAAGCCATCTTTCTGTCAGGTTCTCAGAGTCCAAAGGCCGAAATCTCAGGTCCTACAAGAACTGAGGCTAGAGTTCATAGTGCAGGGTTCGAGGCTGGTGATTGGAGGAGCCCTGTTAGAGTGCCCTTGCAGCAGCCACAGCTGGATTAAAGGTGCTGGCCTCAAAGCCAGATGTCTGACCCCAGCTGAGCCGGGGTCAGGACCAGGATAGACACCCCTCAGGCTGTAAGCTACTGTACTTCACAAGAGGAGCGGGAAGGATCCCAATAGCAGACCTATGTTCTGCCAGATTCCCAAAATGCCGATGGCAGAATCTCAGGAGTCGTCCAGCCAAGAATAGTACCTGCCAGGCCCAACCAGAGTACCCACCGATTACCAAGACCCAGAGCAGGGAAGGAAGAGGATCTAAGAGAAACTCCCTGATAGTGCCTGAGGAAAGGTAGGGCAAAAGGAGAAGCCCTAAGAGTGGCAAAACTAGGCCACTAGAAAACTCCTAGACATAAGGCTGTAAGACTACACCACAGTCTAGGGATGTAGAGAAGAAAACCAAGCCAGAGCAGAATCCCTTGCATAAACTACTCCCACCTATTCCTATGGCTGGACAGGGTAGGATAAGGGAGAATGTTGTAGCTTAACTGGCTGTGCAGTAAGGCCCACCGGGGAAGAGACCACTGGCCAGAATCCCTTGCATCAACTACCCCCACTTATTCCTAGGAGTGGACAGTGTAGGATAGGGAAAACGTTGCAGCCTGTCTGGCTGTGGAGAAAGGCCTGCCAGGGTCAGAGACCACCAAGCGCTCTAGTCTCTCCTAACTTCAGAGAGATAGGAAGAGGAGACAGAGAGCCGGCCCTGAAGCTGGTGAACGTTGCGCTAAACTCTGCGATACCCACAAGGGGTGAACAGAGGCCGCAAGCTGTGGCTGCTGACAATAGCAAAGGGGACCACCCCAAAGCTGGGGAACATTGCACCGAACAATCGCCGATACCCAAACAGGGTGCCGAGGCCACGAGCACTAGGCTCTGTAGAAGCCATCAGTGGCAGCTAGTGGTGGAGAGAAGGGCCCACCCAGTAGCTGGAGGAGGTTCCGCAGTAGTAGGTGTGAGCCCAGAGGAAAACAGCCGTGAATGGTGACCGTGACAGCAGTCTCATAAGACAAACAAATCCGGAGCAGGCAGAATCTGGGAGAAGCAGAAGGCAAGGTCAAGGAGCAGTCCGGGTTGGCAATGGAAGGGTCACTTGGTGAGGTACCTAAGGGCAAAGTGGAAGAAGCGTCAAAGAACAGCCAGGATCAAAACCAGCAAACATAGTAGAGCAAGGTACAAGGGGGGTATCCAGAGACGTAGTCAAATCCAGCAGAGGTCAGGAAATCAGGTACAAACACAAGGTAGCCCAGGAATCAAAACAACAAATGACAAAAAACAGGCACCAGGAAAAGGATGTGATGCCTTTAAAAAGGCCGCAGTGGCCAATCCGTAACTGGCAGGTTCAAAGGTCAAGAAGGAACACACAGACGTGTAACACTTTCATAATTCTCATTATTGTTCTGTGCCAGATAGGCATCCATTGCTTTTTTGAAAGCAGTTACAGTAGTGGCAAGTTCAACATCCCAAGGTAAAGAATTCTATACCTTTAACACCCTTGCTGTAAAAAATCCCTGCCTTTGTTTTAGTCAAAAGTGCCTTTCATCTAGTCTTAATGGATGACATCTCGTTGTTAGCTCATCTTTTTGTGTAAATATCTCATTGGATAGTTCTTTGTATTGACCTTGAAAGTATTTATAAATGATAATCATATCACCCCTTAGACATCTCTTATCTAATGTAAACAAAGTTTGGGTAATTTCACTTTATAACTCAGATCTACTGCGCATGACTGTGTCGTTACAAACTTTTAGTCAATTATTATATAGGATTGAATAAAATAAGCCAAATTATCTTTTTGCATAGTATCTTTTGAATAGTATCAATGAGTTTGATACTATTAATGGTGATAGAAGTAAGATGTTCAGAATCAGAGTTTCCCTTTGTAAATTTGCTATCTTATTGCAGGTGAAAATTAGATTTTTTTCATGTCATGGAATTGTTTTGAGAAAATCTTCATTTTACAGCAAACTAAATTTAATTGGATTTTTTTTATTGAATTTCATGCAAGAAGACAACTCATGTTAAATAATAAGAAAAGTTAAACTTCTAAGATTTTGAAAAGTTTGACCTTTCTTATGAAAAGTCATGCAACTTAATCATGAAGTCCAGCAGTCAAGCAACTCCTTTACACTTCCTCTTCACCTATAAATGAAAAGAGGTATCTAAAAATTTAAATTAACAAAATTAACAAAATAGAAGCAAAGATCCTGGCTGGGGTGATGTGTGACTACAACAGAGTGATACATATTTTTTTTAATATCCTGGGTTTTGTATAACATCCCTGCAGACTGAAATCCTATCTTTAGGCTGTGATTAGCTGGCTTTAAATGCTCAGTCAGCCATAGCCTAGCTGCTTGTTACTGGCTGACTTTAAATCCCGTTCATTTACATGGAGACTACTGCTATGCAATGTAATAAATAGTACAAGTAACAATTACAGGCTTACAAATACAGTGTGGATACTACAAGAACCGATTACAGAATTACAATGACAGTATGTATGTTTATTAGTTTCTTCTACTTCCACTGATAACAATGTATCAAGACAATCATTTAAGAATCCAGACCTTTCTTTAAAATTCAAACACAAGATATATAACTGTCAAAACAATCTGTAGCTCAAGGTAAAATGTGCAGACCTTATGTAGGAAGAGGTGAAATTTTAGAGGAAACCAGAGGTGACAAATACACATTACTCTTGATTTAAATGGAAATACTACCACCTTGAATGCTGGAGATGTATTGGTTGTCAATCATTTGAAGACCTCTCTTCCATGCAAGGGGCGAAAAAAAACATTTAAACCAACTGGAATTTTGAGGTCTTTTTATGTCCCTTGTGGGTCCCTTGTCACCCTCTATTGAGCGACCATCAAAATGGTGAGTTGAAAATCAGAACATTACTCTTTTAATTGGAGCAAATTTCTGATGTTGCACTTTTGATTCCGGTGACATTTTCAACTTGCTATTTTGATGGCTGCTCAATAGAGGGCAGCATTTCAATAGGATACACCCCCCCCCCAGTGGTATAGTTGGTTTGCTCAAGAATTCCACATCTTTAGCTTCCTACATAAAGGACTTTATTCCTGGTAGACATCTTGCATATAATCTTTCAGATTTAGTCTCCTGACTTCGATCTGTGTCACGGGATTGTCTTGAGTTGAGATCTATAAATCAAGATACTCTGGACTATAAATCATTTCCATGTGGCATAGTTCAGGGTTTTCAAATGACTATATGAAAAAGTTGAGAAATTAGTGTTGATTTATCCCAGTTTCCTGGCTGACTTTAAATGTCATCCATTCATATGGAGAGTTCTGCTATGGAGTATATTTAATAGATCACACTATACCAGATATAAGCAAATTGTTTTTGCACTTTATTTAAGAACTGGTTAGCACTAGCACTTACCCCCTTTGCAAGAAGACATATCACCTGTCGCTCTTACCATGAGACTTGAGTAGTGGCTGATTTTTTGTTCTTGCAGCCAAACATTGGGGGGGGGGGGTATGCATTAAGGTGTAATAAAGAGGTGATAAAGCAGAGATGAATTCTCCAGTGATATAACTCCAGTTCCTATATTATTCTATAGAGCCTATGCACTAACATCTCCAAACTTGGAGAAATCTTAGTGCATGGATTAAAGGGAGAGTAACACTTCTTTTTATATTTATTTTATTCTGTAGGCATTGAAAAAACATGAAGAATGATAAAAGTCTTATCTCTCAACCCTTTATGGTTTGAGAGATATTCACAAGCAAAGTTTCCCCTCACTGACCGAAATGGTCAAGTATGCCATCTAGCTGTCAGATTTGGAATCCGGTCTGCAGACCAGCCGGAGGCTCTTCAGCAGAGCCGAGATCACAAGATATAAAAATACCTAGTTAATTGGAAAAGACTACAAAGTGTGCTTGCAAACCAGGCACACTCTGTACACCATTTCAATGAAGTAGTTCTTATATCTCACAATCTCGGCTCTGCTGTAGAGCCGTGGACAGTCTGTGGACCGGATTCCAAACTGACAGCTAGAGCAATGATGTCAGTGAGGATGAAACTTTGCTTATGCATATCTCTCAAACCATAAAGGTTTGAGAGATAAGACTTATATCGTTCTTCATGTTTTTTTAATGCCTACAAAGTAAAATAAAGATAAAAAGAAGTAGGACTTGGATAAGTGATATCACTGGAGAAGTCATCTTCACTTAATCACCAGTTTATCACCTCTTTATCAAGCCTTAGTGCATCTCCCCCACTGTGTTGTGGTTGCAGGAACAAGTAGTAGCCACCACTCAGAAAGCCACTTGAAAACTCTCCCAGCAAAAGTTGTAATTCCCAAAGCTAATCAGTTCATAGATAGCTAATCAGTTCATAGTATCAAACAAGCATTTACAAATCCAGAACTTTCCTTAACCCCTTCGCCTCCAGTGATGTGCCAGGACCGTCACGGCTGTCCGGCACTTAAGGACCAATGACAGTCCTGCAGGAGCGCTGTGAGTAATAGCAGGGACTGAAATTGATCGCTCCAAGACCAGAGCGATCTCTTTCAGTCCCCCATTCGGCGTGCCGGCACACATGCTCAGTCACATGGGATGGCACTTCAAACTTTCCTATGTGGTCCTTAAAGGACCACACACCCCGGGACCGCTGGTCCTTAAGGGGTTAAAATACATATTTATTACTTTATATTAAATAGGTTGCAGTGCTTTGCAATTCAGTGAATAGTCCTCCTGCATTTAAAGGGTTAATTATGAAAAGGTTGTTCTTTGAAGGCAAAATAGAATCCTAAGGGACACTGGACACCCACCAGAGATAGAAATTTCAAGCACAGGCTTTTTTTCTACCCTACAGTTATTTGTTGGAGGGATTTACCATTGTGTAAAAATAACTGCACTACTTCTTTTGTAATTTGACCTGCTACATTCATCTTAGGAACCTCTCCACCTTCAGTCTAGATGCTGATATCCAGTACATTCCATTGTTACATAGTAAATGCACTCAAAAGAGTGGAGTTGTTTTACTTGTGGAATGACACAGTGAAACATTAGAGCTATTACTTGGTCAAAACAGTTTGCAGATTAGGATAAAATCTACAGATGTTATGTATGAGTTAAACACTACAGTTGCCATTCAGGAGCAAACTAACTGCACATAGGTGACAGATAAATATTACCATTGATTTAAATGGGAATATTATTCCCTTGAATATGAGAGAGATCTCCAAAATGAAGCAATGCGTTCATGGGCATCCGGAGGGGGGGGCAAGCAGGGGAGGGCTGGCAACTTGTGGCTTGGAGGGCAATTACAATCAAGTGGCCCAATTTTGCAATCATTCCAGCCCACTGTCCCAGCCCACCCCCTTTTGTTAATTTTAAAACTGCCATTAGTGTTGTGAAGTAAGGAAAGCAATACCATAAAGCTTACAATTGAAATGTGGTTACACTGGTGCAACTAAAGAGCTTACAATTTAAGTAAAGCTTCACCAGTGATACCATAGAGCTTACAAGAGAAATGGGTTGTGCTACTAGTGTAGCTCCACTTGGATTGTAGCTCCATTTCAGTTGTAAGCTCTGTGGTATCACTAGTGTAGATACATTTGCAGCAACAAGTGGGAGTGGCCCACCAGCCCAGACATATGACTGGCCCAGGGGGCAATTGCCCCCCTGCCCCCCAGGCCAGCCCTCCCCTGGGGGCAAGGGGGGCACTTGCCACCCCCACACTTGCCCCCTTCATAGAAACAGAGGAGATGTGCAGCCTGACCTGGGGGGAGGGTCACAAAATGGCTTAGCCCCCAAAATTTCTGGGGACACTCCCAAATGCGTTGGAGGTCTCTCTGTCATTCATGGGGTTAAATCAACTGGAATTTTCAATATGTTTATTTGTTAACTAGGGCTTTACTTTCCTGTATTTTGTATATAATAGCTCAGATTCGCTTTCCTGACTTTGCTCTGCATTGGTGAATACTCTTCTTTTCAAACCTACAATCTCAAGTTCATTAAACTATAAATTGTTTCCATATGACACAGTTCAATTTTTTCATTTGACTTTATCAAAATGTTGAATTTTTTTTATTAATTTATCCTAAATACTCAGATGTTAACAGTTTAGAAAGCATGACTCATGTAATCTACACCCAGATTTTGCTGTAAAAAAATTACATCTCACAAGGGACAGATTCCATTTTATTCTAAATAAATAAATATCCAATTGAATATAACACGTACAGATCATATACATGTACTACACAGACTTCTCTATCTTTTTCTACTTGAGGATAAATACATCTGAAAAAGAGCTTAAACGTATAGTAATACTTAACATTTACTAATTACCATATTGTAGGCATACAAAAAAGAAATTAATTGCCCACAGCGCCATCTCCCAAACCTTTATGGTTTGAGAGATAATCACTCGCAAAGTTCCCCCCTCCCTCCTCTTTCCCTAAAGTTAGCGTTCTAGCTGACTGCAGGGGAATCCTGTCGTATGACCATCCGGCGGCTCTGCAGCAGAGCCCGAGATTGCGTTCATAAAAAAAGAATCCTTCACTTATTATAATGCGTAATTAGGATAAGTATACATTCTTATAATGTCTTGTTTTTTGCCGTCCACTGTTTTATTATATATCACTTCTATCTTGATATTCTAAGGTTTAATACCATTATTGTTTATTTTCTTTATACTAGTGAGTATTTTAGACATATGTATTTATAAGTACACAGGAACATATACGTATACTACTCCTTTTCTTATATAGGTACCTGTACATGTGGGGATATGGTCTTGGAGGTTTATTGGGTATATGTTTACCCTATTATTCTAATATAGAACGACATTGAAGCATTACCTCAGACAAATATGTTATTGATTAAAGGTCTCACGTCTCACCAGGGCTTGATCTACTATATGTTTTTAATTGTTTTTAAAGCTTTGCATCTGTATTCTAGACTTTTGATACATTAATAAAATTTACAATTTGACATTTGAATATATTTTTGGATTCCAAGTGCCTCATTAATATGGACTTCTTTTCTGGGGTTGGACTTTCTGCAGTCTATTTCCCAGGGTGTCTTTTCACTTGTTTTTTAGGTCCAGAGAGCACCCCACTATTCTAGTGGATCTATATGGATTCCTATTTATGGGCCTTTGCCAACTCGAGTTTTTTTCTGGTACAACATATAACATATGTGTCACATATGTTATATGAGCTTTCTTCTTATTATTATTATTATTGTTACATTTATTTTAAGTATATTGTTCATACCTTGAGGGGGCATCAGGACCCCTCCTGACACCTCCTAGCATGGATCACCTATCCTTCTGGATAGGTGATCCATGGCGACATATGCAGCTTTAATTAATTAAGAGCATATAACCTATGCTTAATATATGTTATATGTCTTTTTTAACTATACATTGCTTTCAGACCTCGAGGGGGACATCAGGACCCCTCCTGATATCCCTCTACCATGGAGCACCTATCCTTCTGGATAGGTGATCCATGGGGTGACAAGGAAAGCATTTTCTGCCTTTCTTACTACTGGATCGGCTGTATAAGCCGGCTCCAGGAAAGAGCTTGAAGTGAACCCTGTCACCGGGTTAATTCATAGAAAGCGTACTCATAGGGTTAATTGTGCACTACAAATACAACGAGGGTATATCGGAAAAAATTGGAGAAGAAACGATGTAGAATTTGAATGGAGAATTTCATGGGAGCACTATAAGTCGAATTTCAAAAGGGGTTAAAATGTTGAATGTGAACAATATTTGTTGAATTAAAATGGTGAAAGGAAACACTGTAAGTCAAATTACAAAGGGGAGGTTAATATGTCGAAGGGGGCACTCTATGTTGGATTTCTATGATGTATACTGTATTCTGCATTTCTTTTGTTCGAACAATAATGGTTTTACAACTGTCGCTGTGGCTTCTTATCACGGTGCCCGTGATTGCTGCCTTTTCCTGTCAGTTACCTGAATGGGCTCTCCATTGGCTGCCTGCCTTCAGCCCGCCCAGTATTGCCTATTTAGACTGGGCTTGGGCACCCTTTGGTTGCCCTTTCGTGGTGTCTCTATGTTGCCTGCACCTGCACTATGTTCCTGAGCTTCCTGGGCCATTACTTCTCTATGATATCCAGTGATCGCCTGAGTTCCTGCCTGACAGCTTCCTCGGTTTCTGCTTCCGTTCCTGATCCGGTTTGGGGCTGCTGTTCCTGCTGCCGTTCCTGCTCCGGTCAGCTGCCATTGCTGATCCTGTTTCCTGTCCTGTACCGACTGTGTTCCTGCTCCTGATCGCCTGCAGAGTGCCTCCTCCCTCCAGTCGCCATAGGTGACATTCTCACACCTCTTTGGTTGGTCATCCAGTACGCGGGTACTGGTTTGCTCCATGTATAACCGACTGCTTGCTGCGTTCCTTACAGCACCGGTGGTGATTGTCTGGTCAGTACACGGGTACTGGTTTTCTCCATCATTACCGGGTCTGTCCTCGGTCTGTCCAGACTAAGTGACTGGTTTGCTCCACCTTTATGCCAGTCGCTGAGGCCATCTCTGTCTTGCACCAGTACTTGCACCCTCCAGACTGCCTTGCCCGTTATATTGGTAAGGCCGGTAGAACCTATTCAATCTCGTGTCAGTAAAGGTTGCCTTACCCGGTGTTGGCAAGGCCAGTAGAGCCTCCTTCCTAATTGCACCAATCTTTCCAGGCTGCCTTGCCTGGTATATTAGTAAGGCCGGTAGAACCTATTCCATCTTGTGCCAGTTTAAGGTTGCCTTACCCGGTATTGGCAAGGTCGGTAGAACCTCTTTCCTCTTTGCACCAATCTCTTTAGGCTGCCTTGCCCGGTATATTGGCAAGGCCGGTAGAGCCTCCCTCTTTGCTGTGCAAGCCTTCCAGGCTGCCTTGCCCGGTATATTGGTAAGGCCGGTAGAACCTATTCCATCTCGTGCCAGTCTAAGGTTGCCTTACCCAGTATTGGCAAAGCCGGTAGAGCCTGTCTCTCATTCCTTGTACCATCACTCACTATTGTCATGTACTAATTTATGTTGTTATATGTATATGCCGAACCCGCGAGGGTACTCTTAAACTTTTCAATAAAGTTGTGTTTTTATCTTAACTCTGTGTCTGAGAGTCATAACAAACCGTGACACTTCTACACCTCAACTCTGAGGCACAGGATTACCGACAGAAAACGTAACCACATAACACAGTAATACTGACCACCCTATATAATAATTCACTAAAACGTGTGTAACGACATAGTCATGCTCAGTAGAGACTGCTGCGCGTGCTGCAGTCATGCACAGTAGAGACTGCCCGTGCCACTGCTGATACAGAGCTGGACGTTCCTTTGGAGCACCCAGCTCTGTATCAGCCGCAGCGCGGGCAGTCTCTGCTGCACATGACTGCCCCGTGACCGTCTGGCAGCGGCACTGTGGCCCGTATAACGGGCTCTTCAACTAGTAGGTAATAGAATGCTATTTGCATGTTGTTTTTAGTTGTTTTTAGTTGTTTCCTATGGCAGTGCGTATAACTACCACTGATTTTGTTTTCACAACTAGTATAATAGGATACTAAAATCTTACTTAAAAAAAACATGCCTGTTTTTTTTTTCTTAGCGTTGGTAATAGAATTGAGCCCAAAATCTCTCCACCTTTCGTTAATGCAACATTAACGTCTCCTAATAATAACTACCTACATACCTTACTAAAACAAAAATCCTAATAACCCCTATGAATTTTTCCCTTGTGCCTTTTCAAGAGATAACATCTTCAATCACTCTGTCCTAGATGTCATGTCCATGGAGGTAACGTGTCATTTGTTAGCAGGACCACAGGGAACTTCAAATGCTAATTGTAACCCTTTAAGGACCAGATAGATGTGCAACACATTGCTTCACAGTGCATTTTGTGCCCTTCTGTCCCATAAAAGCTTTTCCTGAAGGCTCAGGCACTCTGCCTGCTTCAGCAACGGTCATGTCTGGATCCATGTACATGACATCCAGGTCTGACGGAGGACGTTACCTCTTAACCAATGGCAAAATAGCAAAATTAACCATTTGAGTGCTAGAGATGTATGTGTTGGATCGCTCTCTGGCATTCAAAAATTAATAGAAGTCATTAGGATTTTCTGGCCATATTAATGTAAGTGATATGTAACTATCAGGAAGTGTTACTGTTATTTTAAGACATTTCTGTTTTTGGATGACTAATCTAATTCTCCTTTAAGTACAAACAAAGTACTACTAATGTGTCAGTCTTTTCAATTATAGAATTCTTACTGTTACATATCATTGCTTGCAGCTGTCCTAGCTGATTAGTTTGTTTCATGAAGTTAGCTGATGCAGTGGTGAAAACTGTTTCAAGTATATCTTCATTCACATCTTTAGCATCTATTCATCTGATATGTTACATAATATACAATAATTTTGTTATAGGATACAGCAAGTATGCAAACACAGAAAGCATTCATAACGTCCTGTGATGACACTGGAATGTTTGTATCTTCATAAACATTTGAGTGGCAGATTTACTCTTAGGTCCCTATGTTAAAAAATAATCCTATAATAATAATAATAATGATAATAATAATAATAATTTTAAGAAATAAATGGGACAAATAAAAACTGAATGCTATAATGGACTCCAAAGCATTGTAGTATGGTGGAGAGCAATTGAATACAGGGTATCAGAAAGCATCTGCAGACATTCCATCTTGCTGAATATGCTAAGCTAGTGGCAGGGACGATTCATTATAAAGTCTTTTTGTCATCAAATGTCCTTTGCGGAATGGATAAAGGCCATTGTAACAGCATTGCCTGTTTTCTTGAGGGATGGATTAATGTTGCTAAACTTCAAAGTGGTTGTTGCAGTTGTGCCACTGCCTATTGCTTAATGTGAGAGCAGATATGTCAGTTGGGATTCTTCCCAGTTCTTTCCCATTCCACAATAATAAATTACACACACTGTTCACATTGTAGTTGCTGATGATAGTGCGCAGTTCCTTCCTGCCCCTAGAGAAATAATAATAATATACTAAAACATGCTAACATGTCATTCATTGGCTGGTTCATGTCTTTTTTGTCATTATTGTAAGATTCATCAGCCATGCTGTTCAGTTTGTTCTGCATTAAATATACCAGTAGAAGTATCTCACTAATTCCTGACCCAACACAAGTAATCAGCAAGGTGGCCTTTTCAAAAGGTTTCAGCAGTTCACAAAGGTCCCACATTAGTTGCTATTAACCAGGAGACAAAGCCTTTATTTTGCATTGTGTACTAGCTAATTGCCTTATTCTTCTCTATTCTTCTACCATGTACAATGTGAAATAACACCTGGTAGGGACCTCCATTTCCAGCTGGTGATGGGGCAGTTGTTACACTCTTGCAGTGAATATAATGCATTGTGAGCACTGTAGAAGTGGCTATTATGAGCACAGATCTTGATAGGGATAGTTAGCTTCTGTCTGAGAGTTTTAGAT
Organism: Rhinophrynus dorsalis; assembly: GCA_037306005.1. Taxonomy (NCBI): domain Eukaryota; kingdom Metazoa; phylum Chordata; class Amphibia; order Anura; family Rhinophrynidae; genus Rhinophrynus; species Rhinophrynus dorsalis. The sequence goes on from CM074721.1 coordinate 83,004,833, forward strand.
TGCTCAAGCAATCTAGTCACTAAACTTAGGACATGGGCAACCCAAGGTACATGCACCATATCACTTATTCTCAAGGCAGCTATTATGTTGGCGACATTATCATCAGACATGAAAAGTAGTAGGGATATGTGAAAAATTGAATCGTTGTACAGGGATTTTGGACGGGGGGGTTTTGACTGGGAGTGGGGAGGTAAAAAAAAACAAACTAAATAAATAAAGTGAAAAAAAAAAGAAACAAAATAAGACATGGTGTTAAATGGGTCTGAAGGCACCTGAGTTGGTGGAGTCTAGGGAAAGAATCAGTTGAACAGGGAATTTTTTGGGGGGTGAGAGTTTGTTGACTGGAACTGGAAGGGCAGTTAATAAAAAAATAAGAAATTGGTGCATAGCATGACAGAGACAGGGACCCCTCCTGATGTAAGGTGTGAGCCCTGAGGAAACATTGATTTGCAAGACTTAGACTTAATAGGCCCAAGCCCTGAGGAAACATTGATTTGCAGGACTTAAACTTGTTTGGCACAAGAAATGAGGAAACATTGATTTGTAGAACATAGTCTTGTAAGGCCCAAACCCTGAGGAAACATTGATTTGTAGGACTTAGACATTTTAGGCTAATTTTCTGAGAAAATATTGATGTATTTGACTTTGACTTGTTAGAGGAACAAGCCTTGATCAATCAGTGAATTATTGGACTCAGGTTTGTTAGAGTCACAAGCCCTGAGGAATCAGTGATGATTTTTTGCACTCAGTATTGTTAGTCACAAGCCCTGAGGGATCAGAAGGATTTTTTGGACTGACTTGTTAGAGGCAGAAGCCCTGAGGAATCTGTTATTTGTAAGATATAGGCTTGTTAGAAACAAGCCCCCAAAATTGTTTGTTGGATGCATCTAGTCTATTTGAAGAACAAGCCCAGAGAAAAAAATTTGTCCTACTTGCTTAGTTCCAGCATGCCATCATGTTATTTTAACCAGTTGCCAGTGGCAACTTTTGAATGCAAAAGTGTCATTGTGGCATTTGTGACTGTTGTTCTTGCTGCTGCTGCTGAGTTATGTAAATAGCAGGATGATTAGGCAGCTCCAAGGGAATGGGATCAAAAACAGCAGTGATATGGGTGATGATGATCATGGTTCCACTTACTACTACTAACTCCAGTGATGCTCCTGAGGCAGTAGCAGCATAGCAAATAACCCCCACTACTTCAACTATACGTGGAGAAATTAAGTAGGCCAATAATTCTTCTCCTCCTGCCCCTCCTCCAAAATCATGGGTGTGTTGTTGGAAAATACATTATTCCTTGAGAGCTGAGATAAACTGTGCCTCTCATCAGCAACTTAAATGCACACAGTGTGTGTAGGAAATAGGGGAAGGACTGGGAAAATGGCTATCAGCTGGTGGGGGAGGTAATGATGACAGAGGTGGACCATGAGAAGACGTTGCTACATCTTCCCATGCCTGGGCCCTAGTGTCAGAAGGTGATGGCAAGCCAGGTGTTTCACTTGCCATTGAACTTTCAGGATCTGGCTGTGTTTCTCTATTCTTCCTCATCTTCGATTTTCTCCTCACCTCTTGTTGCCTTTGGGGAGAGACAGGGGTTACAGCCACTCATTTCTTTTGTGGGGTGTTTAGCTTTAACGTGCGTCACATAAATGTCATGGTGTCTGTATTTTATATGCGTTATGATGGCAACTTTCACAAATTCTGCAATCTCACTGCTGCTAGTGGTGGTGATGCCTATTCTAGTTTGTATCTCCTCTTCACCACCACCATCAGTTCCTCCTTGTTGCTGCTGCTCTATGAGAGCCGATGATGAAAATTGTGATGGGGGTCCCCTACTGTCACATTTACCATCTCTTCAGGTGAAGAAGGCACTAGCACTAGCAGGCATAGGCAATGATCTGTGCTGATGGTTTTACTGCTGTTAGCCAATTCTGCCTTCCTCAGCATCATGTTCCAGATGTACAATGCTGGGGAATAACAGGGTCAGGGGGATGTTGTGGGCTCCCTTCACCACTAGTATGGCTGCTCATCTTCACTTCCCCTTCCACCTTAGCAGGGGGGTCTACTGTGGTCACTCTAGTATCACCAGCTGTGTCACTAACAACATCAATTTCACCATCTCCCCCTTCCTCACCCCCAACACTCTGAGTCTCTACCTGCTGCACGGTAGTAGTAGTGAGACTGCTTGGGGATGGGAAGTGTGACTTAGGGTCCCTTGCTTTCCCATTTGCTATCATCTCCTCCTCTTGATTAGAAGGCATACTGGCAGCAGCAGCAGGCACAGGTAGCTGACCTGTGATGCTCACATTGCTATTCAGTTCTTCATGTGTCTTTACTCGTTCACTAATAATTTTAACCCAGATAACTAGGGATGATATAGGGGAACTGGGCATCATTGAGTCTGGGGAATCAGGGCTTCCAGACCCTTGTATGCTGGTAGTGGTCTTTTTCTCCTCCTCCTCCTCAGACTCACTGGATGCATCATGGTCCTTCCAGCTCTTCCTTTTCTTTTTAATGCAGGTGCTCATAGTGATAGCACACATGATGAGCCTCTGCTGCCTTAATTTTGCTAAATAAAGCACTGCAAAACAGCCTAGCACCCACTCTGTCTTGCCACTTGTGCTATGTTTTACTTCCTAGGAATGTCAAGTATTTTGGCTCAAAAGCCATTGGAGAAAATAGCCAAAACATTGTGGTAATTGGAGAAAATGACAAATATTTTAAGGGATTTTTTTAAAGTGGATTTTCCTGCAAAAGGTGGACAACCACAGGGTTTTAGTGGATTTTTTTCATGGGAACACAACAGGACTTTCTCCCACCCCTAGGTACAAGCCTTCACCTTTTCTAATTTATGGGGTGTTTAGCTTTTGTTATTTGTCAGTTAGGTGAATAACAGAGTATTGGCTTGCATGCCATGCAGATACTAACATCCCACACTGCTTTTGCACCCATCTGTCATTTGCTGATGGTCAGTACTAACTCATTTGCATAAAATGACAACCTAATAATCATGCAAATAGTGTAAAGATGGATGTATCCATTGAGATGAGAATATGAACAAGTGGAAGTTTCACTTTAAAAATGTTGCCTATTTCTTTGCTTTGAAACACATTAAAAGGGCAACTAATATGAAAAAAATATGCTAAAACATATATTTTACTACTTATAGCTTTTGCCACTTCTGGGAGTAGAACATTGTAAACCTTAAATGTACTGCACCCCCCTTTTCTTCTACCTCTCCCCCAGACTTGGTGCTATGAGCCCCAGATAGGCAGCAGAAGATTCCTGTTGGCTGCTCTAATGTCTCTGTCACCTACAAAGACAATAGGAATGAGGCTGCCAGCTCTTGCAGTAGTTAGAAAAGAAGCCAAGTTGTAGGGACACATACATAATAGGAAATGGGTTTAGAAGGTTGCAATTCCCAACTATAAGGGTAGAGGGAATAAACTATTAAAATACATAGCTTGCCTTTACCATCTATTTTGTTTTCGTAGACTAAGAATTCTAGAGCTCTTCAGCAGGGATTTACAACTTCAGTTTTCAATAACTACCCCAGAATGAAGTGTTTAGTATATTCTCATATCTCATTTAAAATTAAAACGTTTATCACAGGTCGATCTATCATTGTTACAGGTGGATCTGCAAGAATGCTGCCACTAATTGTGCTCATGTGCAAAAGTATTAAACATCAGCTATGTTGAGAGTTCTTGAGGACTTGGGTTTGGTACTCCTGCTCTAAGGGATGCTTCAGTTTTGATATAATTAAAAACAAACTTGCTGTTGCACATATAACCAAGGATTAAAAGTCAAGGAAGGATGCACTAATGCAATTCCACACTAAACCCAGCGATGGAATACATTTTCTAGCCCTACAACTACTTTACTACAATTTGCTAAGCTGATTATATCAAACATTTTTCCCCTTAACACCAGTTCATCAAGTGGGGTAATATATGGGCATTTCTAGGTCTCCTTTGCTCTACATCTTGTTTTAGATAATGTACTAACAATGAGCAGAGGAAACTGGATTGACATTATGCCATTGCAATGTATATGCTATTGGGGAGGTATTTAGGACTTATTGGCCTTAAAGCCTTATTGACTATAGAGTGCATGCACCAATCTGCACTAAAGCAACCATATACTCTCATACATACACCATAGTGCAGCTGTTGAAGTTGGAGGCTAATCCAAATGAGATGCCATATCAGATGCCTACTCACTCCCGCTATGTTTTATTCAAATCTAAATTATGGTAAATTTGCCATCGATAACATCTATTAAATAGACTGGTGCCATGTACATTTTTAAGATATAAGAATAGATTAAACCTTTTTAAAATATATCAAACTGTGACTGGAAAACAGATTTGCACGTACCTAAAATTTTCAACATCCAATCCTAAAATAGGCATTAGTTGCCAAATGCAAAAGAGTCAAGAAAACATGCAAAATATATTACGAATAAAAACGTTTGGGAACAAACAGACTATGCCAACATAAGCAAGGTTTAAGCTTAAAACAAGTGTAATATAAATGATGGATTGTGAACTCAAAAATAGACTTTTGAATCTTGTAGCGTGTGGGATATTTAATCTCCAGCTTGAATTAACATTTGGAGGTTTCTCAAAGATAAACGATTAAGATTTATTCTTGCCAAAGAAATTATGACTAAAACCCTTATAAATACCATGAAAGATATTTTCGGCACTCATCTGGGAACATTTAACAATGGTTACAAAGCTCTGATAAAGTATTTAATGGTTCTGACAAGACTATAATCTAAAAGGAGATTCCCTGAGTTAGAGTCATTGAAACTTATATTAATATTTGAAACTGTTATGTAGACATTAAAGTAGCTATAATATTACTAAGTTGATAATTGAAAATACTTTTATGGAAATGTATCCATTTAAAAAAAAAAACTTGGATTTTACCATATGACATATTTTTCATGCAGTTAAAAAACATTCCAAAAGAAAAAAGGGGCTCCACATAGAATAGTATATTTGTTATAACATAATATCAAACCAGCTTTTCTGATTGGGTACTCATAATAAAAGATGGTATTTCAAATACATATATGAATGGCAGACATGTCTAGCTGGTGGGAGATTTTAGGACCCTCATCCACTGAGGATCTGTTGTTATTGGTAGATCATTGAGCTACTTATCTATATTCACCTACATTTCAAAATCAAGGAATCTCCATCTAGTGCTCAGATTGAAAAAACAAATGGAAGCAAGCATGCATTCAAAGAAGAAAAGAGAATCAACACTATTCAAGCAATGTGCATATACGATACAGAGTCAATTACATCAATGTATGTTTCCCCACCGGTATTGATATCGTTTGAGGGGGAATATTCTAAACCTGTCCTTCCACACTTATTGTGGCATATTCCCCACCATTCTATGATGAATGAACCAGTGTAATGTAGCCACGCCTATCATGATGTTTCCTCCAGCGGTAGATTCTTCATAAAGTGGTGGGGGAAAAAGCATGATGCACATGGAATGAAGCATTTTTTATTTTTGGTTGTTTTAATGTTAGTATATATTTGTTTTTATAAATGTCTTATTATTTTTACCAGTAAAGATAGTCTTATATACTATCTTTGTAGTTTATATATTTTGATTTTTCAATATTTCTGAAATTGAAAAATATTTCTGAAATTTTGTTGTAGTTGCCAGTTTTATCTTGTGGTTGTGGGGAGTGTGGATGTGATTTCTTTGTAGATAGGGACAAATTAAAAAGATACAAAAAAATGAAAAAACCCTTCTGACTGGTAGGAGACAGAGACAGACAAGAGATCTGTCACCTAAGCTATGAATGAGACTGACAGTGTTGCTGTCTACAGACAGATTCATCATCATACATTATCATCATTTATTTTCAGATGGCAAAACATCACTCTACTTGCTAACAGCTCTGTTATATATTTTAAATTAAAAATCAACATAATTCCATTCTGTTCACAAGACATGCTAGGGGCAGGGGAAAGGGGAAAGGAGCAGAAGGCATACATGGATGTGTTGGTCGTGGTATTAATGTCATTCTACAGAAATTGACTGCTGGAATGGAGCTGCAGCTTGTGCAATAAATGATGATACCTTTCTTCTCCTGAAAAAGCTATTTGTAAAGGTGACATGAACAGGCCCATCACCGCTATTGGTGGTACTAGATATTTTAACAATACTAATGATGATGATGAGTTGCATTCTAGTGTTACTGCCATAAATGAGGAGAATTTATATAAGAAGCCAGTAGACATCACATTTAACCTATGGTTAAGTGTATCTTATACATGAAACGTGTTAGGTGACTCGTGTAGTCTGACTGCCATTATTAGATTTCTCACCATTGTATATTAGTGTTTTTTATTTTATTAAACTCAATACATTTTGGATGTTTTATAATCATCATTTCCTGAGTAATTGGGTGTTCCAGAGCTCTGCGGATCCGTAGAGTGCTCCCTTCCAGTTAAAACAACAAAGTCATACAGTTCTTCAATGTGATGCCAAGACACAAAAACTGCATATTAAATAAGCTTTTTGTGATTGATATGCTTATGCTGTCCCATTATTTTATTCAAAACAGAGATTTTAAAGAACTGATGTCATGTTTTCCACAATCCTATGTATAAGAGCTCACTTCCACAAAAAGGCAAATATGTAACAATACCACCTGTTCAATAAAGAACTATGGAGAATATAAGAGTCTCTAAGTAGCTTTTCTTTGTCTTTTCTTGCCAACAGTGCTGCTTCCCAAAGTCACTCGCCTGTAATTGACCTCGAATACATGTAAAAACGAAACAAAAAGAAGTGTCAATTGTAATTGCCAAATAGATACCACCACCGAATAACCACCTTTAATTTGGCAGAATTGATTACTCACATTTAAGTGAGGCAAAAACCAGCCTCACAGTATAAGAGCCTCCAATGGATCACTCCCAGTGCCGGTATCTGTATGACTCCCTCCTTTTGCGTTGACAGTTCCTCCAGCTTGGGGTCTTGCTTGTGACCTCACCCAGAGCAGATGGAATAGGACTCCAAAACAATACGCCTTTAACTCCAACAAAACTCCAATATATTGTTCTATATCTAATGGGTGACCTAATACCCTAAGCTTCTAGGGAATTGGACTGCAAGCAATTAAGGGAGTAACAAATACCAATATATATATATATATATATATATATATATATATATATATATATATATATATATATATATATAGCCTCATCCCAGTATATAGTTACTACTGTATTTCTGACTAAACTGAAGCATCATGAGTAAATGAGACTTTAGCACTAGTTTTCACTATCCATTGCTCATAGCGAATCTCGTTGTTGACTCTCTTCATTGTTTCATTATTGAACAATATACGTGGGTACAGAGCATGGTTTCCATGTATTAAGTCTGACTCACAATGAGTAAAGGTGAACTAATTGCTTTATCTTGGGATGTGGTGAGAATGGTTACACATTGAGCTTTGAGGTTTACATTTGAATCCTTATAGACTCTGCACTTTTTAACCAAGAGTGCTGAACGATGCGGTCTGCTTCAAGCGCTGTGCGATGCACCAGAGACCAAGGACCTCCGTGAGCTTCAGTGTTGGCGTGCGCACCCGGCATCATGGGATGAGCAGCACGACCATCACTGAACTCAATAACGGAGACTGACCGTGGACTTGCAGGTTCAGCTTTTGTATTATAGACAGTAGAGGTTGTTCCTTCATAGTTGATAATGCATTTAGTTACTTTGAACTCGCAATACAGCATGAGTTCAGTTATTTTAATTTTACCACTCCACTCTTGTAGCCATCTGACTTCTTCGTGGCCAATGGGAGACGCCCACTCGAAGCACCTTCCAATGGGAAGTTTCAGAGTAATGACATCACCATCTGCACGAGCAACACCAGGGTACACAGGAGCAATAAGAAGGAGGTGAGTCTCTACAATGGTTGTCTTGAAAAAGGTCTGTTTGTGACCGAAACGTTGACCTGGCCTGTTTGTTATTATTTTGCCACTAAATTAACTTTTGGAAAAGTCCCACTGGTGCTGCCCCATCTTTGAATGTTCTATTAACTATTGGGATTGTGCACCTGGGCCTATTGCATCTTGAGGAGTGAGTGCTTTCTACCATATTGATTTTTGGTATATATATTTATATATAGGGCTCAAAATTTCCACTCGCCACTAGCCAATGGCGAGTGAAAATTTAGCCCTGGTGAGTAGAAATTCAGCCGTGGTTGGTATGTTATGGCTTGCAGTGGCGAGTAACTTTTCAGGTCTGACTAGTAGCAAAGGACTTCACATTTTAAGCCCTGTTTATTTATTTGGTGACTCTATATATGGACCATACACTGGAACTGAGAATCTCAAAAATATATTTATTCTGACATATAAAAAAATTTATATAAAAAATATATTATATACAGTGATGTATACAAATAATATACATTTACAGAGCTGTTCCACAGTAAAAAAATCACTGTAATAGGCAATATAAAAAATATAAAAGACACTACTCTGTTATTCTCACCCTACGCGTTACCTCGTATCCTACCACTACATCAGGGGTCTATCGCCATGTTTTCCACCCTGCTATCATATCCCAAGCCTCAGTTATTACATCTCTGCCAGAGTTGAACAAGCAGGTTTAGTGTGGTGGGCAAAAGGCTGGAATCATCATACTGCAAAAAAGTTCACCTGACCACAGATATGTGGGCAAGTCGCAAGATTACAGACTATATGTTTACCCACTATCCAGCACGGCTATGGCACTAGTAGTAAAGGTCAGCTGACCCAGGGCTCAAAATTTCCACTCGCCACTAACCAATGGCGAGTGAAAATGTAGCCCTGGCGAGTAGAAATTCAGCCCTGGTAGGTATGTTATGTCTTGCAGTGGCAAGTAACTTTTCATGTCTGGCTAGTAGCAAAGGACTTCAAGTTTTATGTCCTGAGCTGACCCCTACTGTAACCACGCTTCTATTTGCATGTAGAGATTTAGAGAAACAATCCTACAAAGCTGTAGATGTTTTAAATAAAATGCAGCAGATCACAGACAAAAGGTTAGTACCCCATACCTTCAAAGCTGGCATTGAATATGCAACAAATTGATCCATTATAATGGCTGCCTGCTTTGTCATGTCCTGAATCTAATTGTTACTCAATTCCACTCAGAATTTAAGACCTCAGAAAAATAATAAACATTGCCAGCAAACTGTAACAACTTTCCCAGCTACTAGCTTTGGTTGCCAGAAGGGTATGCTCTGTAAGGCATTGCATACCCCTCTGGCACTGAAAGGGTTTAAATGGAGGTCCATACTAGTTGAAATTCATTCAGCATAATACATGCTAGAGCATTTGCATGAGAAGAACAAGGACATTTGTAATAAATAATGCCTAACAAGAAGGTGTAGATTTCTTTGTCACTCTGTCAATGACATATGTGAGATCATAAAGCCTTTTAAGGAGACTACCCTTATGGTTGGTTAGCTGTGCTGTTCAGAAATCAGTGAGATACTTCTACTAATGTATTTATCACAGAAAAAAATGAAGAGCATGGCCAATGATTCTTACAAAAATGACAGCACAAACATGAACCAGCTGGTGTGTGAGAAGGGAGAATGCTTTCAGCAGGATCATCTTATAGTTTCCATTAAAATCAATGAGGTTCTTGCTGTATTGCTGGATCCCCACTTTAAACATACATTTCTGAATTTGTGACAAGTCTTGAGCAGCAGGACTCTGTGGCAGGGCCAGATTTACATATCAGGAGCCTGTAGGCACAGAAATCTGAAGCGCCCTCCCATCCCCCAATTGGCTATCTCCACTGGACACCTCCACAATGCTCCAAATCTCCACATTACCGCCCCATCTCCATATTGCTCTCACATTGCCCCCCCCATCAGCTCCAACTTGCCCTCACATTGCTCCCATCAGCTATAACTTGTCCCCATCAGCTCTATTTGCCCCATCAGCTCCATATTGTCCTCACACATTGCCCCCATCATCTCCATATTGCCTCCATCAGCTCCAACTTGCCCTCACATTGCCCGGCAGTCTGATCTCCTAAACACAGGGACACCAGGGTGGGAAAGAAGGATTTTGGTCTCAAAGAGGGTCTGTCTGTCCAAAAGATGGACACTTGGAAGATATGCAAATGTGCATTATGGGTGCCTTGAGTAAAAAAAAATATTGAGAACCACTGCTTTAAGGACTAGAAGGGTGGGCAAAGCAATGCCATGTCTACCCTTCTGGTCATTGGATGGTTAAACTAATGAGAATGTGTATTTGTTCCACAAAGGCTAGTAGGGTTTGTCCCATAATTGCTCCAGTTTTCTTTGGTTAAATGGTTTAAATCAGGTTTGGGCAACCTACAGCCCTTGGGTATTCAGTAGTGATGAGCGAGCACCCCAATGCTCGGGTGTTCGGGTGCTCTGACCGAGCACCCCCGGAGGCTCGAGTGCTCGGCCGAGCACCCGAGCCCCATTGAAGTCAATGGGAGGACTCGAGCATTACACCAGGCACCCCCTGCTCTGATGAGGGGAGGGTGCCTGGTCCATAGGAAAAGGGCAGAAAAGGATGGAAACACCACAGAAATGGTTCAGGGACAGCATAGGGAGGATGTCTGGATGCATCTTGGACTCCAACATCGCTGCTGGGAACGATCTTTCGCCCGTAGTACGCCATTTTTACAGACTGACCGTAAAACACACAAAAAGGAAAATAAAAACGACTTTAGGCGAAAAATTGTTACCAAACAGTATTTGCTGTATATTTACTTGTATATCATCTGCAAATTCTCCCAAAAATTTCCTCGATTTTTCTGAACTGAGGCCATGATTAAGAGGGAAACGTGCGCAGAGGCAAATTCTCCCAAAAATTTCCTTGATTTTTCTGAACTGAGGCCATGATTAAGAGGGAAACGTGCGCAGAGGCAAATTCTCCCAAAAATTTCCTCGATTTTTCTGAACTGTGGCCATGATTAAGAGGGAAACGTGCGCTGAGCCGACCATCTAAAACATTATGGGTGAGGGTCTGCTGCGGAGCTGACCATCCTAAACATTATATGCGAAGGCCCGCTAGTGAGCTGACGCTATGAAACATTATATGAGAGGGCCCGCTAGAGAGCTGACCCAATAAAACATTATATGAGAAGGCCCGCTGGTGAGCTGACCTATATAAAAATTGTCAAACAGGGCCCGCTGGTGAGCTGGCCCTATATAAAAATTATATCACAGGGCATATGGAAGAGGAGGAGGAGGATGAGAAGATTAAGAGTCAACCATATACCCGTTTTTTGGGTGGAAGGGGTGAATGGGAATACAGAGTATTCCCATCATTGTAAATAACATATATAAAGTGACTTTATGTTCCCCCGGGGCTTTCCTCCAGTGGAGTGTAGAAGTCAGGGGAAATCCAGGCCTTGTTCATTTTTATAAGTGTCAACCTATCAGCATTGTCGGTGGAAAGGCGGATACGCTTATCTGTTATGATGCCACCAGCAGCACTAAATACCCGCTCAGACAGAACGCTGGCGGCAGGGCAGGCCAGCACCTCCAAGGCGTAGAGTGCCAGTTCATACCACGTGTCCAGCTTGGACACCCAGTAGTTGTAAGGCACAGAGGGATCATTGAGGACGCTGACACGGTCTGCTACGTACTCCTTCACCATCTTCCAAAACTTTTCCCTCCTTGTGACACTAGGCTGCGCATCAGGGTGAGGGTGCTGGCGGGGTGTCATGAAGGTGTCCCACGCCTTGGAGAGTGTTGCCCTGCCTTTGTCGGAACTGCTGTGTGCTCCCCTTTTCTCCCCTTCTCGGTTGGCCAAGGTAGCACGTACTCTGCCGCCAGTGTTGTCAGATGGAAAATTTTGGAGCAATTTTTCGACAAGAACCTTCTGGTATTGCACCATTTTGCTTGTCCTCTCCACCGGAGGAATGAGAGATGAGAAATTCTCTTTGTAGCGGGGGTCCAGAAGGGTGAACACCCAGTAATCCGTGTTGTCTAAAATGCGTACAACGCGTGGGTCACGGGAAAGGCAGCCTAACATAAAGTCAGCCATGTGTGCCAGAGTACCAACAGTCAAGATTTCGCTGTCCTCACCAGGAGGATGACTCTCAATCTCCTCATCCTCTTCCTCCTCTTCTGCCCACCCACGCTGAAGAGATGGAACTAAAGTTCCATGGCTACCCTCTGTAGCGGAGGCAACCGTGTCTTCCTCCTCCTCCTCCTCCTCCTCCGTCTCCTCCAATTGTCGCTGAGAAGACGAAGTGAGGGTGCTCTGGCTATCACCTTGTGTAAGCTCTTCCTCCCGCATTTCCACCTCTTCCACATGCAAAGCGTCAGTTTTAATTGTGAGCAGCGAGCGTTTCAGTAGACACAGAAGTGGGATGGTTACACTGATAATAGCGTTATCGCCGCTCACCATCTGTGTCGATTCCTCAAAATTGCGTAAAACCTCACAGAGGTCTGACATCCATTCCCACTCCTCACTTCTGATTACAGGAAGTTGAACGGAGAGGCGACGACCGTGTAACAGCTGGTACTCCACTACTGCCCTCTGCTGCTCACAAAGCCGGGCCAACATGTGGAAGGTGGAGTTCCAGCGCGTGCTCACGTCACACAGCAGCCGGTGAGCTGGCAATTGTAAGCTCTGCTGCAGCTTCAACAGGCCGGCTGAAGCTGTAGATGACTTACGGAAATGTGCACACACGCGGCGCACCTTGGTCAAGAGATCATGCACATTGGGGTAGGTTTTTAGAAATCGCTGAACCACTAAATTAAATACATGCGCTAGGCATGGTACGTGTGTGAGCTTGCCGAGCTCCAAAGCCGCCACCAAGTTACGCCCATTATCACACACAACCATGCCTGGTTGCAGGTTGAGTGGCGAGAGCCACTGCTCGGTCTGGTGTCTAATCCCCTGCAACAGCTCTGAGGCCGTGTGCTGTTTGTCCCCAAGGCAGATCAGCTTCAGCACGGCCTGTTGACGCTTCCCCACTGCAGTGCTACACTGCTTCCAGCTACCGGCTGATGGGGGAGTGGCGCTGCGTGCAGAGAATTCGGAGGTGGAAACGGAGGAGGAGGAGCCAATAACGTAGGTGCTGGCGGAAACCCTGATGGAGGTAGGGCCCGCAATCCTCGGCGTGGGTAGCACCCGTGCCATCCCAGGGTCCGAGTCGCTCCCAGCCTCCACGACATTCACCCAGTGTGCCGTCAGGGAAATGTTGCGTCCCTGGCCACAAGCACTTGTCCATGTGTCAGTCGTTAAGTGGACCTTCCCAGTAACTGCGTTGGTCAGGGCACGGGTGATGTCACGGGATACATGGTGGTGTAATGCGGGGATGGCACACCGGGAAAAGTAGTGGCGGCTGGGGACCGCGTACCGAGGGACAGCTGCTGCCATCAGGCTGCGGAAGGACTCAGTCTCCACAAGCCTAAATGGCAGCATTTCGATGGCCAGTAATTTGGAAAGGTGTGAGGTTAGTGCTATGGCCTGTGGGTGGGTGGCTGGGTATTTTCGCTTGCGCTCAAATGCCTGGGGTAACGACATTTGGACGCTGTGCTGGGACAGGTAAGTGAATGTGGTCGCTGATGGTGCTTCAGATGGTACAGGTGCAGGGCGGGAGGTATGCGGGCCTGCGCCTTCGACAGGCAATTGGCCGGCACCGAAAACAGGGGAAGAGGAGGCAGTGGTGTGGCCTGCAGACACAGATGGGCGATCCAGGCGTTCCTCCCACTTATTACGGTGCTTGGATGCCATGTGTCGGATCATGCTGGTGGTGGTGAGGTTTCTAGTGTTCATGCCTCGGCTCATTCTGGTGTGGCACAGGTTGCAAACTACAATTCTTTTGTCGTCCGCACTTTCCTTAAAAAAACGCCATACCGCGGAACACCTACCCCTTGGCAAGGTAGATTTACGCAAGGGGGTGCTCCGTGGAACATTTGCGGGCCGGTTTGGTGCGGTCCGCCTTCTTTCTGTAGCCACACCACTGCCTCTTCCAGCCTGTTATGGCTTGCAGTGGCGAGTAACTTTTCAGGTCTGACTAGTAGCAAAGGACTTCACATTTTAAGCCCTGTTTATTTATTTGGTGACTCTATATATGGACCATACACTGGAACTGAGAATCTCAAAAATATATTTATTCTGACATATAAAAAAATTTATATAAAAAATATATTATATACAGTGATGTATACAAATAATATACATTTACAGAGCTGTTCCACAGTAAAAAAATCACTGTAATAGGCAATATAAAAAATATAAAAGACACTACTCTGTTATTCTCACCCTACGCTTTACCTCGTATCCTACCACTACATCAGGCGTCTATCGCCATGTTTTCCACCCTGCTATCATATCCCAAGCCTCAGTTATTACATCTCTGCCAGAGTTGAACAAGCAGGTTTAGTGTGGTGGGCAAAAGGCTGGAATCATCATACTGCAAAAAAGTTCACCTGACCACAGATATGTGGGCAAGTCGCAAGATTACAGACTATATGTTTACCCACTATCCAGCACGGCTATGGCACTAGTAGTAAAGGTCAGCTGACCCAGGGCTCAAAATTTCCACTCGCCACTAACCAATGGCGAGTGAAAATGTAGCCCTGGCGAGTAGAAATTCAGCCCTGGTAGGTATGTTATGTCTTGCAGTGGCAAGTAACTTTTCATGTCTGGCTAGTAGCAAAGGACTTCAAGTTTTATGTCCTGAGCTGACCCCTACTGTAACCACGCTTCTATTTGCATGTAGAGATTTAGAGAAACAATCCTACAAAGCTGTAGATGTTTTAAATAAAATGCAGCAGATCACAGACAAAAGGTTAGTACCCCATACCTTCAAAGCTGGCATTGAATATGCAACAAATTGATCCATTATAATGGCTGCCTGCTTTGTCATGTCCTGAATCTAATTGTTACTCAATTCCACTCAGAATTTAAGACCTCAGAAAAATAATAAACATTGCCAGCAAACTGTAACAACTTTCCCAGCTACTAGCTTTGGTTGCCAGAAGGGTATGCTCTGTAAGGCATTGCATACCCCTCTGGCACTGAAAGGGTTTAAATGGAGGTCCATACTAGTTGAAATTCATTCAGCATAATACATGCTAGAGCATTTGCATGAGAAGAACAAGGACATTTGTAATAAATAATGCCTAACAAGAAGGTGTAGATTTCTTTGTCACTCTGTCAATGACATATGTGAGATCATAAAGCCTTTTGAGGAGACTACCCTTATGGTTGGTTAGCTGTGCTGTTCAGAAATCAGTGAGATACTTCTACTAATGTATTTATCACAGAAAAAAATGAAGAGCATGGCCAATGATTCTTACAAAAATGACAGCACAAACATGAACCAGCTGGTGTGTGAGAAGGGAGAATGCTTTCAGCAGGATCATCTTATAGTTTCCATTAAAATCAATGAGGTTCTTGCTGTATTGCTGGATCCCCACTTTAAACATACATTTCTGAATTTGTGACAAGTCTTGAGCAGCAGGACTCTGTGGCAGGGCCAGATTTACATATCAGGAGCCTGTAGGCACAGAAATCTGAAGCGCCCTCCCATCCCCCAATTGGCTATCTCCACTGGACACCTCCACAATGCTCCAAATCTCCACATTACCGCCCCATCTCCATATTGCTCTCACATTGCCCCCCCCATCAGCTCCAACTTGCCCTCACATTGCTCCCATCAGCTATAACTTGTCCCCATCAGCTCTATTTGCCCCATCAGCTCCATATTGTCCTCACACATTGCCCCCATCATCTCCATATTGCCTCCATCAGCTCCAACTTGCCCTCACATTGCCCGGCAGTCTGATCTCCTAAACACCGGGACACCAGGGTGGGAAAGAAGGATTTTGGTCTCAAAGAGGGTCTGTCTGTCCAAAAGATGGACACTTGGAAGATATGCAAATGTGCATTATGGGTGCCTTGAGTAAAAAAAAATATTGAGAACCACTGCTTTAAGGACTAGAAGGGTGGGCAAAGCAATGCCATGTCTACCCTTCTGGTCATTGGATGGTTAAACTAATGAGAATGTGTATTTGTTCCACAAAGGCTAGTAGGGTTTGTCCCATAATTGCTCCAGTTTTCTTTGGTTAAATGGTTTAAATCAGGTTTGGGCAACCTACAGCCCTTGGGTATTCAGTAGTGATGAGCGAGCACCCCAATGCTCGGGTGTTCGGGTGCTCTGACCGAGCACCCCCGGAGGCTCGAGTGCTCGGCCGAGCACCCGAGCCCCATTGAAGTCAATGGGAGGACTCGAGCATTACACCAGGCACCCCCTGCTCTGATGAGGGGAGGGTGCCTGGTCCATAGGAAAAGGGCAGAAAAGGATGGAAACACCACAGAAATGGTTCAGGGACAGCATAGGGAGGATGTCTGGATGCATCTTGGACTCCAACATCGCTGCTGGGAACGATCTTTCGCCCGTAGTACGCCATTTTTACAGACTGACCGTAAAACACACAAAAAGGAAAATAAAAACGACTTTAGGCGAAAAATTGTTACCAAACAGTATTTGCTGTATATTTACTTGTATATCATCTGCAAATTCTCCCAAAAATTTCCTCGATTTTTCTGAACTGAGGCCATGATTAAGAGGGAAACGTGCGCAGAGGCAAATTCTCCCCAAAATTTCCTTGATTTTTCTGAACTGAGGCCATGATTAAGAGGGAAACGTGCGCAGAGGCAAATTCTCCCAAAAATTTCCTCGATTTTTCTGAACTGTGGCCATGATTAAGAGGGAAACGTGCGCTGAGCCGACCATCTAAAACATTATGGGTGAGGGTCTGCTGCGGAGCTGACCATCCTAAACATTATATGCGAAGGCCCGCTAGTGAGCTGACTCTATGAAACATTATATGAGAGGGCCCGCTAGAGAGCTGACCCAATAAAACATTATATGAGAAGGCCCGCTGGTGAGCTGACCTATATAAAAATTGTCAAACAGGGCCCGCTGGTGAGCTGGCCCTATATAAAAATTATATCACAGGGCATATGGAAGAGGAGGAGGAGGATGAGAAGATTAAGAGTCAACCATATACCCGTTTTTTGGGTGGAAGGGGTGAATGGGAATACAGAGTATTCCCATCATTGTAAATAACATATATAAAGTGACTTTATGTTCCCCCGGGGCTTTCCTCCAGTGGAGTGTAGAAGTCAGGGGAAATCCAGGCCTTGTTCATTTTTATAAGTGTCAACCTATCAGCATTGTCGGTGGAAAGGCGGATACGCTTATCTGTTATGATGCCACCAGCAGCACTAAATACCCGCTCAGACAGAACGCTGGCGGCAGGGCAGGCCAGCACCTCCAAGGCGTAGAGTGCCAGTTCATACCACGTGTCCAGCTTGGACACCCAGTAGTTGTAAGGCACAGAGGGATCATTGAGGACGCTGACACGGTCTGCTACGTACTCCTTCACCATCTTCCAAAACTTTTCCCTCCTTGTGACACTAGGCTGCGCATCAGGGTGAGGGTGCTGGCGGGGTGTCATGAAGGTGTCCCACGCCTTGGAGAGTGTTGCCCTGCCTTTGTCGGAACTGCTGTGTGCTCCCCTTTTCTCCCCTTCTCGGTTGGCCAAGGTAGCACGTACTCTGCCGCCAGTGTTGTCAGATGGAAAATTTTGGAGCAATTTTTCGACAAGAACCTTCTGGTATTGCACCATTTTGCTTGTCCTCTCCACCGGAGGAATGAGAGATGAGAAATTCTCTTTGTAGCGGGGGTCCAGAAGGGTGAACACCCAGTAATCCGTGTTGTCTAAAATGCGTACAACGCGTGGGTCACGGGAAAGGCATCCTAACATAAAGTCAGCCATGTGTGCCAGAGTACCAACAGTCAAGATTTCGCTGTCCTCACCAGGAGGATGACTCTCAATCTCCTCATCCTCTTCCTCCTCTTCTGCCCACCCACGCTGAAGAGATGGAACTAAAGTTCCATGGCTACCCTCTGTAGCGGAGGCAACCGTGTCTTCCTCCTCCTCCTCCTCCGCCTCCTCCAATTGTCGCTGAGAAGACGAAGTGAGGGTGCTCTGGCTATCACCTTGTGTAAGCTCTTCCTCCCGCATTTCCACCTCTTCCACATGCAAAGCGTCAGTTTTAATTGTGAGCAGCGAGCGTTTCAGTAGACACAGAAGTGGGATGGTTACACTGATAATAGCGTTATCGCCGCTCACCATCTGTGTCGATTCCTCAAAATTGCGTAAAACCTCACAGAGGTCTGACATCCATTCCCACTCCTCACTTCTGATTACAGGAAGTTGAACGGAGAGGCGACGACCGTGTAACAGCTGGTACTCCACTACTGCCCTCTGCTGCTCACAAAGCCGGGCCAACATGTGGAAGGTGGAGTTCCAGCGCGTGCTCACGTCACACAGCAGCCGGTGAGCTGGCAATTGTAAGCTCTGCTGCAGCTTCAACAGGCCGGCTGAAGCTGTAGATGACTTACGGAAATGTGCACACACGCGGCGCACCTTGGTCAAGAGATCATGCACATTGGGGTAGGTTTTTAGAAATCGCTGAACCACTAAATTAAATACATGCGCTAGGCATGGTACGTGTGTGAGCTTGCCAAGCTCCAAAGCCGCCACCAAGTTACGCCCATTATCACACACAACCATGCCTGGTTGCAGGTTGAGTGGCGAGAGCCACTGCTCGGTCTGGTGACTAATCCCCTGCAACAGCTCTGAGGCCGTGTGCTGTTTGTCCCCAAGGCAGATCAGCTTCAGCACGGCCTGTTGACGCTTCCCCACTGCAGTGCTACACTGCTTCCAGCTACCGGCTGATGGGGGAGTGGCGCTGCGTGCAGAGAATTCGGAGGTGGAAACGGAGGAGGAGGAGCCAATAACGTAGGTGCTGGCGGAAACCCTGATGGAGGTAGGGCCCGCAATCCTCGGCGTGGGTAGCACCCGTGCCATCCCAGGGTCCGAGTCGCTCCCAGCCTCCACGACATTCACCCAGTGTGCCGTCAGGGAAATGTAGCGTCCCTGGCCACAAGCACTTGTCCATGTGTCAGTCGTTAAGTGGACCTTCCCAGTAACTGCGTTGGTCAGGGCACGGGTGATGTCACGGGATACATGGTGGTGTAATGCGGGGATGGCACACCGGGAAAAGTAGTGGCGGCTGGGGACCGCGTACCGAGGGACAGCTGCTGCCATCAGGCTGCGGAAGGACTCAGTCTCCACAAGCCTAAATGGCAGCATTTCGATGGCCAGTAATTTGGAAAGGTGTGAGGTTAGTGCTATGGCCTGTGGGTGGGTGGCTGGGTATTTTCGCTTGCGCTCAAATGCCTGGGGTAACGACATTTGGACGCTGTGCTGGGACAGGTAAGTGAATGTGGTCGCTGATGGTGCTTCAGATGGTACAGGTGCAGGGCGGGAGGTATGCGGGCCTGCGCCTTCGACAGGCAATTGGCCAGCACCGAAAACAGGGGAAGAGGAGGCAGTGGTGTGGCCTGCAGACACAGATGGGCGATCCAGGCGTTCCTCCCACTTATTACGGTGCTTGGATGCCATGTGTCGGATCATGCTGGTGGTGGTGAGGTTTCTAGTGTTCATGCCTCGGCTCATTCTGGTGTGGCACAGGTTGCAAACTACAATTCTTTTGTCGTCCGCACTTTCCTTAAAAAAACGCCATACCGCGGAACACCTACCCCTTGGCAAGGTAGATTTACGCAAGGGGGTGCTCCGTGGAACATTTGCGGGCCGGTTTGGTGCGGTCCGCCTTCTTTCTGTAGCCACACCACTGCCTCTTCCAGCCTGTTGCGGTGCTGCAGATGGCTCACCCTCAGGACTGCTGTCATCGCTCGGCTCTATACCTTCCCAGGTGGGGTCAGTCACCTCATCGTCCACCAAGTCCTCCTCCACTTCCTCACTCTGATCATCCTCCTCATGTCTTGATCCCACCACATACTCAGTCATTGACAACTGTATAACATCCTCCTCAACAAGGTCTTGAGACAGTAATAGTGGTTGATTTAATGGCAACTGTGTCTCATCATCATCATCATCCACTACTTCCTTTGACCTTAAATGCCGTTCACATCTGTCATCTTCTTGTGATTGGGTACCCTCTAGAGGTTGTGAATCAGGGCATAAGATGTCATGTTCCTCTGCAAGCGTGGTTGGAGAGAGGGTCAAATGAAGGATTGGTGATGAGACGAGCTCCTCACTATATCCCAGTGTGGGATCACTTCTTTGACCAGACCGTCTATGGTGGGAGGAAGGATGATCAGAGTGAGGATTATGTTGACCAGACTCTTGGCTACTGAGAGTGGACAGGGTGGTGCTTAACCGACTGGAAGCAGTATCAGCTGACATCCAACCGACCACCTGTTCGCAGTGGTCGGACCTCGAGAGTGATGTCCTGCGACGCCCTGTAAAATGAGACATGAAGCTAGGTATGGTGGATGTCTTTCTTTCTTGTGCTCTGGCACCAGGCACAGTTTCTCCGCGTCCTGACCCGCGCCCTGAACTATCAGGATCACGTCCACTTCCCCGTCCCTTTTTACTCGCCTTCTTCATCTTACACGGAATATGTGACTTTGATATTTTAGTTTGAAGACTTAACAGCATTTCTTCCTATTCTGCAACTGTGCAGAGTACACAGAATGTGCTGCTAAACTGCGGTGACGCACACTGAATGGAATATGTGACTTTGATATTTTAGTTTGAAGACTTAACAGTATTTCTTCCTATTCTGCAACTGTGCAGAGTACACAGAATGTGCTGCTAAACTGCGGTGACGCACACTGAATGGAATATGTGACTTTGATATTTTAGTTTGAAGACTTAACAGTATTTCTTCCTATTCTGCAACTGTGCAGAGTACACAGAATATGCTGCTAAACTGCGGCGAAGCACACTGAATGGAATATGTGACTTTGATATTTTAGTTTGAAGACTTAACACTATTTCTTCCTATTCTGCAACTGTGCAGAGTACACAGAATATGCTGCTAAACTGCGGCGAAGCACACTGAATGGAATATGTGACTTTGATATTTTAGTTTGAAGACTTAACACTATTTCTTCCTATTCTGCAACTGTGCAGAGTACACAGAATGTGCTGCTAAACTGCGGTGACGCACACTGAATGGAATATGTGACTTTGATATTTTAGTTTGAAGACTTAACAGTATTTCTTCCTATTCTGCAACTGTGCAGAGTACACAGAATGTGCTGCTAAACTGCGGTGACGCACACTGAATGGAATATGTGACTTTGATATTTTAGTTTGAAGACTTAACAGTATTTCTTCCTATTCTGCAACTGTGCAGAGTACACAGAATATGCTGCTAAACTGCGGCGAAGCACGCTGAATGGAATATGTGACTTTGATATTTTAGTTTGAAGACTTAACAGTATTTCTTCCTATTCTGCAACTGTGCAGAGTACACAGAATGTGCTGCTAAACTGCGGTGACGCACACTGAATGGAATATGTGACTTTGATATTTTAGTTTGAAGACTTAACAGTATTTCTTCCTATTCTGCAACTGTGCAGAGTACACAGAATGTGCTACTAAACTGCGGTGACGCACACTGAATGGAATATGTGACTTTGATATTTTAGTTTGAAGACTTAACAGTATTTCTTCCTATTCTGCAACTGTGCAGAGTACACAGAATATGCTGCTAAACTGCGGCGAAGCACACTGAATGGAATATGTGACTTTGATATTTTAGTTTGAAGACTTAACAGTATTTCTTCCTATTCTGCAACTGTGCAGAGTACACAGAATATGCTGCTAAACTGCGGCGAAGCACACTGAATGGAATATGTGACTTTGATATTTTAGTTTGAAGACTTAACAGAATGTGTTCTAATCTGCAACTTTGCACACTAAACAGAATGTGCTCTAATCTGCAACTTTGCACACTAAACAGAATGTGCTCTAATCTGCAACTTTGCACACTAAACAGAATGTGCTCTAATCTGCAACTTTGCACACTAAACAGAATATATGAAATTTTTTTTTTTTTTGTTTTTTTCCCCCCACACAAAATAAACTGCTGCCCCCACACACAGTAGTCCTAAAAAGGACTTTTGGTTCTTTTTTTTTTAACAAATTTGCTTGTCTTCTCCCTACACTGACTTTCCCTTCCTATCCTCATCTCTCCCTGGCTAAGACTGAGCCGAACTCGCTGGTCAGGTGCTATACAGCACCAGACCACGGGTTCTGGCCAGCCAATCAGTGTAATGCCAGCAGCCAACATGGCTGCTGGCATTACACTGATGTCAGAGCCTCCCTGCACGTTTATTGGCTGCGCAGCAGCCGCAAAACGTGCGGGGAGGAGACCCGAACATGGCGGGCGAGCACATGCGGTACTCGTACGAGTACCGCCATGTGCCGAGCAGAGCGATGCTCGAGCCAATCCGAGCATCGGCCGAGCATGCTCGCTCAACACTAGTATTCAGAGCTACAATTCAGTTTGACCATCACTGGTTTAAATGGTTTATGGCATCATCAATCAACCAAACTCAAACACAAATAGTCCTAAAATAATATACAGTTCCTTGAAGGAGTAGTCCTTTGCTTTACTACTACTAATTCTATTATTAATCTGTCACCCATTTGGGGGTTGAACTTTCACAACAGCTGGAGAGCCACATATTGCCCAGCGCTGTCTCTTGTCCCAACTATACAAGGGCTTTTTCTGTGACAAACAGTGAGACTAAATGTGGACAGGCTTTGCGCTCTTACCGTTCCTATCTCATAGGTAATTGCCTTCTGGGATGTGTAGTCTTCTGTATCTGGTGGCTGGGAAGCCATCATTTCATGCCATTTAATGTCTGCCTCCGATTGGTTAAATGGTTGAAAGCTCTGTTCCGGGTCTGTGCAGGTTGATGCAAGGGTCAGTGCAGGGGAAGATGCGGGCGGCACTGCGACCTGGGAGGATATTTAAAAAAAAAAAAAAAAATGATTCTAATGACAGGCGCCCCTCTGTAGGATGCACCTGTAGGCAGATGCCTACTCTGTCTTATGACAAATCCAGCCCTGCTCTGTGGAGGATTGTGTGAAAGCATATACAGAAGTCCTTAAAGACTGAGTGGAAGATTGTATTGTGGAGGATGAGAGAGGATGTGAAAAGGTATGAGCAAAAACATTATTCTTTCAGTAGCAACGACAACAACAACAACAATAACAACATGACATTTTTCAGAATATGTCACCATCTTGACAGAAAGGGACAATAGTGGTAGTGGGGACAGTGGCACATCTCTATGAACCTTGCTCCAACACTGTGGGTTGGAAACTAATACATATGAATTCCATCTGTCTCCAAGAAGTGGCCCCATTGCATATTAAATGGTTACAGCATACCTACAGGATAACTATATTTTAGACTGAAATGATTACCCACTTGAGCACTAGAAAACAAAATAGTGTGTGAGGTCAGCGTTCATGTATACAGATTATATTTTAATTCATTCTGGGCTTGTTGAGCTTTGATAAAGCAGCGTTCCAGCCGCGAAACGCGTTAGCATTATAAGTCTGTATTATTTTTATTTCATTTTTTATTAATAAATTTTATCTTTACAATGAGTGACCTGCCTGCTATATCCTATTTGGGGATTTGAAGTGTTCTGCAACACAAGGAGTGAAGTGAACCGAACGGAGACGGGATAAATTCTCCGCTTGCCTGAATTGTCAGTAGACTCTGATAACAGAGCCCTGACCTCTTCCAATTGTGAGTGCATTCATTTTTATTTATTTATAGATTGTTGATTTAGATATACTTCACCATTGGCGCCCCTCTTGTGTGTTTGTTTCGTTTCATCTATATTTGACCACCAAGAGAGAGTGTGACGAGGGAGCTGCCTACGGCCCTACATTATATCTGCGAGTATTTACCGGATCTGGAGACGGTCCAAATTTCTCCACACGCTTGTTTAGTCAGTCCTGGCATAAACCATAGCTGACAATATATTTTTGTGAGCACGCACAATAGGGTGCGGTGGAGGCTTCATGTTTATAGTCTGATATACACAAGGGGTGCCCCTTGCTGTTTGTCTCTCTTCTTTTTTCTGCAGTTCATGTATACAGCAATGGAAGCCCTTCATTGCCCCCTAGCAAGCATGCAGTCAGTGAGTTTTTTCAGCTGGTTATAGCATTAACTATGGTAAGCACATCTATCCAGCAGCAGTGTAGGCAGACTTATAGTTTTAAAAACAGACAAGCATCTAATATTATATTGATTTAACATAAGTGGAAACAAATCTGAAGACAGAGAAACATACAGCACAGGCACATGCAGTGATGAAAACGCAGCACTAAGGAGGAGGAGGTATTAGCCAGTTACCATGTAAGAATGTTGGGAGTGGGATCAGTCCTCTGACAATCAATGTGATGTGTTGTCCAGTCACCATAATCCTTCTCCGCCATCTCCTCTAAAATCATGGGGGTTGGAATATGTTTCCTTGGGAAGAGAGACTCAGACTGTGCTCGCTGTGATAAGGTTGTGAAGAGGGGAAGGAAGGTTCATACCTTGGCTTGTCTACTCTAATTAAGCATATCAAACGTTACCAAAATAAGCTTATACTGCAAATGTTAAGCCATCCTCAAAGAAAAAATAAGGTGCTACTGTTGCTGTCAGTTGTTTTTGTCCCCAACAACCACCACAATGACTTGCCCCAAAATTCCACTCTGAATCATTTGTTTTTGGTGGAAATTAATAAAACACAGCAAGCTATAAGGGAAAATACAGACTGTGCACACAGTATACTACTCACATCTCACCACCGAAAGTGTGACCAGGAAAGGTCAAATATTATTATTAATAGTTAAGTAATGTTTATGACTATGGGAAGTCAGTGACCCACCCATCACAGTGACTTGTTGTTTTCGGGTCTCAGTCCTCTACCACCATGATGATGAACAAAATTTATTTAACCCCTTAAGTACCAGCAGTCCCAGGGTGTGTTGTCCTGCAAGAGTGCTGTGAGTAAAAAGTATGTGACGTGCTAGGACTGTCACTGGTCCTTAAGTGTCAGACAGCCGTGATGGTCCTGGAACGTCACTGGACGCAATGGGGTTAAAGGTTTATCTTGCTTCAAGACTGCATTTTAAGGTTTATATTGCTGAAGGCCCCTGCTAACAACTTCTTGCAAGACTTATGTGGCCATAGGCCCCTGCTAAAGTTTTATTCAATGCGTATGTTGTCTTCAGCCTGTTAACAGTACATTATATTCCTTGAAAGAGCATAACCGTCTGCCCCATCATCAGCTTACAATGGAGGTTCCTACCAGTCTGCTAACAATTTATTCAAGGTTTATGTTGCTATCAAACTCCAGTCGCTAAGAAGGCGTATGTATGCTGCCAAATTCAAAGCATAGTGGAAATTGGCATGATTATCATGGGAATGTCATTGGAGGTAGTGAAAAATCGAAAATTGTAATTGCTTGTGTGAAAAAAGTGCATGAACATCAGGAAAACAGTAATGAAAAGGTAGAACATGGCTTTGAAAGGTTTGGACCAATCAAGTCAATGGCCTTAATTTACAACAGGTTTTCCTGGTCACCTCCTGTGTTCATTCATGTCATACTTTACAAAAAACAATAAAAGAGACCACATTTTGGGCTTGATCCAAATGTTGTCATTAAAAATGCCAGTAGGGCAAAATGGATACCGACCGAAAAAAGAAAATGTTTTGGTCCGTATTCAAATGTTCTATCAGCATTAAGCACAATGGAAGTTAGGCCACAAAAATGGTGTTGTGGCCAAACATCTATTTCATTATTTAAGTTCCCAACACACTGCTAATGGCAGTATTGGGAACTTAACAGTAAAAAAACAAACGATCAGTGCCTGACATTCTGCCAAGCACCGATCGTTAACTAAAGTGTGTTACACTTACCTGTCATTCAATGTCCTTCTCTTCTGTCTTCTCTTTCTTCTCCTTCTTCCTGTAAAATAAAACAATAGTAGTATTACAAAGCATTAACAATTATATCATTTAACCCTTTGAGTGGCAGAGAGAGAAGCAACGCATTGCTTTGCAATGCATTGCGTACCTCACTGGCACTCAAAGGATTACAGTATTATTGTGCCATGACTATTCTATAACGTAAATGCCTCCATGTATTGCCACAATATCGAAATATTCCACAGAAATAATATATATAAACCAGACAAATATTTTATGCAGAAATGCTAAGTAAATTCTCTTAGCTTTTATTATCAAGTCTCCGCAGCTTGGTGCGGCTGCTGTCGCGGCGGCGGAGACACAGTTCAGCTGCACCAATGCCCTCAGTCCTGAGCAGGCCGATGTCCGTAGCACACTGAGGGAATTGGAAATGAGTCTGCCTTTATAAATGTGCTGTCTCATTTCCATTTCCCTCACAGCCATTAGCTGGGATGTTCTTGCGCACATCCCAGCCAATAAGTTTAAAGAACAGCCGCTCGAATCTGATTGGCTGGGATATGTGCAAGAACATCCCAGCCAATGGTTGTGAGAGAAATGTAAGTGAGACTGCCCATATATAAAGGCAGGCTCACTTCCAATTCCCTCAGTGTGCTACGGGCATCGGCCAGTTCAGGACTGAGGGCATTGGTGCGGCTGATCTGTGTCTCAGCCACCTCTACGGCCGCACCAAGCAGTGGAGACTTGACAATAGAAGCTAAATGAATTTTAATTAGCATTTCTACATACAATATTAGTCTGGTTTATATATATATACTAGTTGAAGAGCCCGTGTACACGGCCCACAGGGCCACCCAGCAACGGGCACGGTGCAGTCATGTACAGTAAAGACTGCCCGCTCCACGGCTGATATGGAGTGGGGCGCTTCAAATTCAGACCGTAGTTCTCTCTGTGCAATGTAGAGGTGTGCAGAGAGGACTATGGTCTGAATTTTTGAGCTCCACTCAGTTATCAGCCACGGCACAGGCAGTCTGTAGTGCGCATGACTGCAGTGAACAGCTGTTTCTACTGCGCATGACGGCTTCTGACAAACACACATTTAGCAAATTATTATATAGGATTATTTCTATGGATTTTTTACATATTGTGGCAATAAATGGAGGCATTTACATTATAGAATACTCATGGCACAATAATACTGTAACCCTTTCAGTGCCAGTGAGGTATGCAACACAATGCTTTGCAATGCATTGCATACCCCTCTGCCACTCAAAAGGTTAAATGATATAATTGGTAATGCTTTGTAATACTACTATTGTTTTATTTTACAAGAAGAAGGAGAAGTAAGAAGAGAAGACAGGAGAGAAGAAGGACTAGAAGAAAGAAGAGAAGACTGAAGGGAAGGACCAGGAAGCTGAGGACTCCCCTGGACATCAGGATTAATGGTTTTACTTGTTTTGTTTTTTTAACTTAGTCAGGTTTACCCTATGAATGCCGGCGGGGTAATTATACCCCGGAAAAATGTGCTGGAAAAAATGCCATTGGCAGAAAAAAACAGCCGTCTCCAACATTTGGATCTAGCCCTTTATGAGTGTGTTCTCACAGTAAGAAGATTGTCCCCTGCTATTATCTGTCTGGTCAAGCAACCATATTCCACATCTGAGGTGAGCAGTGTTACACTAGGTAAAAGGGGCAGGAAGGGGAAACTTTATCATTCAATTACTCTTGAACTACAACTCTGACAGCATTGAAATAACACTCTCTATGGCTCTAATACGAAGATTAATTGGAGCTGCTGTTTTTGTGAAACATTACTATCCCTTTAAGGCATACTGGACCTTCATATACCAAATAAGGGATTATATTTTTCCTATTGCTCACACTAAGATACATTTTCAAAGATACAATACTGTGCAAAAGTCTTAAGCAAGTATGAAAAAAATGCTGTAAAGTAAGAATGCTTTCAAAAACAGACGTTAATAGTTTATTTTTTTATCATTAAAGGGATAGTAATACTTAAAATGTAAAAAAAAAATGTTGTAGGGTTTATCCCCCTGAGTATAACAAGGGTACTCCCACTGCTGAAAAGTGTTTTATTCAAAAGTCATTACAGCTCAAAGTTGATTTTTTTTTTAGGTGGCCACAGTGGCCTGAAATTGTCCAGTGGCGCTGTTGCTACACCATCCTATGGTCAGCTCTGGTCCTGGACCATAAACCTCCATATGATGGTGTGGCAACAGCGCCACTGTACAATTTCAGGCCACTGTGATATTGCACGTAAACAATTCAACTTTGAGCTGTAATAACTTTTGAATAAAACACCTTTCCGCACTGGGAGCACCCTTGTTTTACTCAGGGGGATAAACACTACAACATATTTTTTAAAACATATTTTAAGGATTACTATCCCATTAAACAAAATTATAGTGAGTGAACAGAAATCTAAATCAAATCAATATTTGGTGTGACCACCCTTTGCCTTCAAAACAGAATCAATTCTTCTAGGTACACTTGCATAAAGTCAGGGATTTTGGAGGCATAGTCAGGTTATGATTAAACAATTATACCAGACAGGTGCTAAAGATCAATTTAATATGTGTGTGTGGGGGGGGGGGGCATTAGGAGGAGGTGTCCTTTAAACTAATTAACACTTTAACATCATATGATGTGCCAGGCCTGTCACTCCGGCCTGGACATTAAGGATCAGTGGTGGTCCTGGCACATCGTGAGGATGGCAGCACAGATGTACGCCGATCTGCCATCCCAGAATTCATTGTAAAAAAAGAGTACCGTGGTCCTCTATGTCCACCCACTCCCAAATCGGGCAGTCATTAAGGGGTTAAGAAACACTTTTTCCAAGGGCATAATTTCTCTTTAATAATGTAATAAATAAACAAATGAAAGTTACATAAAATGTCATGGTTTTTTTTCAAAGATTTGATCATTCTGAAAGCTGTAGGTTTACAGTGGTTGCGTTTACCCATGTCTTACATGGCTCAAGTCTCCACACGGATGAATTAGAAAATGCCAGTGCTGTTTATCTTTTAATGATATGGTGTTTTAAGAGGTTTCATGTGCTCAGTGCTGACAGGGAAACTTTTCCCTTGGTATTCACAAGTGCACCTGTCTTACCTTCCAGCTGTCTCTTGGAAACAAAATCACTTGCATCAGAGAAAGACCAAAATATAATGGAAAACAATTACTCTGCATTAAAGAAAAGGTGCCAAAGGGGAGGCAAGCAACAGACAGGATGAAAATGCATTCTGTTGTTATGACGAAAACCTTGGGATTTCCTTTTTCTTCCCTTAAGGTGTTTGGTTTGATTTGCTGACATCAAACACATTTCCATTGCAGGGTTATTAATCTGCAGGAAGATGTACGTATGCTGATGAGAAGTAATACAATATAAATACATAAGAATGAACCATTTTTATGGATGACCATATATTATATAACCCACTATACAAACTCTCTGAAGCCAGAAGGTATTGTGGAGTGGACATGCTTCTCAAGAAGAAAGTTCCATGACCAAGGTAATTGAAACATTTTGTTCTAAGTATTCATTGGAAGAGTATGTTGACCTTCATCAGGCTGGAATGTTTAACCCCTTAACGACCGGCTGCGCAGGCATGCGGTGGTCACTAAAGGACCATTTCGATTCCGGACTCCCTGAACGGTGTGCAGCCGTGGGGGGAGCCTGCAATTCCATGACGGTCATAGTACGTCATGGATCATTAACTTGAATCGACCCATGACGTACTATGACCTTCAAGGGTCATTAAGGGGTTAATGTACTTGTGTAAGCCCATTCCTCACCTGTCTTTTTTATCGTAAGACTGGTGTACTCAAAGGAAATGTAGCAATTCTGACGAAAACGACCTGTACCATAGTGGATAAAGGAAATTTCTCATTGCTTTAACCCTTTGAATGCCAGAGGAGTAAGCGACACATTGAGAAGAAATACATTGAACACCCTTCTGGTACTCAAAAGGGTAAATGGGGCTTTTAAGAGATGTCTTCAAACGATTTCAAGCCATATATTAACCCTCTGAGTGTCAAAGAGGTGCCCAAATCTATGAGAAGCAATGTGCTGTCCACCCTTTGGCAGTCAAGAGCTTAAAGACATCTCTACTATTCCAAGGGGTCAGTTTAACCCTTTGA
The DNA here is from genome assembly GCA_037306005.1 of Rhinophrynus dorsalis. Lineage (NCBI taxonomy): Eukaryota > Metazoa > Chordata > Amphibia > Anura > Rhinophrynidae > Rhinophrynus > Rhinophrynus dorsalis. The sequence goes on from CM074721.1 coordinate 83,034,867, forward strand.
GAGCCAGAGGGGTACGGAACGCATTGCTTTGCAATATGTTCCATACCCCTCTAGCACTCAAAGGGTTAAATCAATTTTGAGTTGATGTGCTTCAGAATTGTCCTTAGTACATCACCCTCAATGATGAAGATTTTTAATAAGAGGAACTAGAGCAATTCCGGAGCAAATCAGCTACATCACAGGATACAAATAAAAGTCCCATTGGTTTATTTATTTATTTAATATATTTAGAAAATGTTTTACCAGGAAGAGTACAATGAGATTTTTCTTGTTTTCAAGTGTGTCCCGGAGATCTTTTACAGTAATAAGTTACATATTTACACAGTTGTTCTCCAGCATATGTATTATCTGTCTAGCCCTAAAGGGGTTAGAAGCCCCATTTAAATGAAAGGACTTTGGGGAATTGTCATTTGTATCCTATGGTGCAGATGGTTTGACCAGAAATTGCAAACATTTCATAGTGCATCAGTCCAAATGTGTATTATAAGCTGTTAACATAGTGGCAAGCACCTGCTCCTTAATGCTCAATACATAATTTTACAAAGGCACTAGACAGCATAGTCACTAACACCTTAAGGACCAGTGGGGGTGACAAGGCATAAGTGGTTAACTACTTGGGTGTCGAGGAGGTTTCCAAAACATCTAAAAATCTTTTTTGGTTTTGAAAGCATGCAAATCCCTTAAGGACTACATGACGTACTATGACCGTCATGGTCCTTATACCCATAAGGACTGATGACCAGTGTTGAGCGAGCGTGCTCGGCCGATGCTCGGATCGGCTCGAGCATCGCTCTGCTCTGCACATGGCGGTACTCGTACGAGTACCGCCATGTGCTCGCCCGACATGTTCGGGTTGCGGGGATCTGTGCCGGAAGAGGCACAGATCCGAAGACGCTCCGCTGGACCACCAGGGAATGGAGGTACAGGGGCATTGCGGAGATGAAGGGGGCATTGCGGAGATGAAGGGGGACATTGTGGAAGAGGGGCATAGACTCTATGCCCCTCTTCCACAATGTCCCCCTTCATCTCCGCTATGCCCGTCTGTCACAATGTGCCCCTTCATCTCCGCTATGCCCCTCTTCCACAATGTCCCCCTTCATCTCCTCTATGCCATAGAGGAGATGAAGGGGGACATTGTGGAAGAGGGGCATAGCGGAGATGAAGGGGGACATTGTGGAAGAGGGGCATAGACTCTATGCCCCTCTTCCACAATGTCCCCCTTCATCTCCGCTATGCCCCTCTTCCACAATGTCCCCCTTCATCTCCTCTATGGCATAGAGGAGATGAAGGGGGACATTGTGGAAGAGGGGCATAGCGGAGATGAAGGGGGACATTGACCAGGCACCCTCCGCTCATCAGAGCAGGGGGTGCCTGGTTTGATGCTCGAGTGCTCCCATTCATTTGAATGGGGCTCGGGTGCTCGGCCGAGCACTCGAGCAGCAGGGGGTGCTCGGTCAGAGCACCCGAGCACCCGAGCATCGCGGTGCTCGCTCAACATTACTGATGACAGTTATAGTACGTCACGTACTTTTTACTTACATCGCTCCACCGGGAGCACTGTAAGTAAAAATAGGGCCTAAAATTGACCGCTCCAAGACTGGAGTGATCTCTTTTAGGCCCTGAAGCGGCGCGCCGATACGCACAAAAGGTCACGTGTACAGGCGCGTCTGCAAGTATCAAATCGGTCCTTATGGGATGGAAATGTCCCAGGACCACTGTTCCTTAAGGGGTTAAAACAATGCATGCAACTGGCAAGATTTTTACCCAGAAATAAAAAAAGTACATCAGTAATTGAAAAAGTTTAGATTAATTAGTAGGAATTGTACTCTAGGGAACAGTGGCTCTTAATTTGTTTAACTACTTTACTGATAAGGACATAGATATCCAATTTATTAGCAGTTACCTGAAAACTGCTATGAAGGTGGATGTCATGTCCTCTTTGCACTTGCAGCAAAGGGGTTACTACCAGGAATTTAGGATTACCTTGCCAGTGGTCTTAAGTCCCTGTTAGGTCACAAATCCTTGAGAGGGGCCCATTGGACCAGCAGGAATTATTTTTGTAATGGAGGAGCAAAGAAGAAAAGGTATATAAGAGCATATATTTCAGCCTCACTTGCACCTATTCACATGGGGATACCCATAATTGAAACAGGAGTTCCCCTTCTTTCAAACAGGTCTACACTTGGGGGTTACAATGTCAGCTGACATTATCCCCCAACATTGTTGATACCATAAAACATAAAGATTGAAACAAGGGGAACTGGAGCTCTAAAAGAGCTTTGATCTTGGCCCCCATATACAAAAAGGGGATTACTGTTACATAGTAACATAGTAAATTAGGTTGAATAAAGACACAAGTCCATCAAGATCAACCTTTGCCTTATACCCTAGTGACATGAGAACTGTATAGCTTTCCTGCTACCAAATAAGTTAGTCTTTATCAGACCTTCCTGATTTGCCTGCTAATATACAGTATAACCTTGTATGTTCCCTTCTGAAAGGAATGTATCTAATCTACTCTTAAATGTAGCCATTGTATCTGCCATAACCACCTCCTTGGGCAAGGAATTCCACAATTTAACAGACCTTACTGTAAAAAACCTCTTCCTCTGCTGAAGTCTTAACCTCCTTTCCTCTAATCTCAAGGGGTGTCCCCTGGTCACCTGATCAGGCCTTGAAATGAACAGCTCACCACAGACATCCTTGTTTTGACCTCTCATACACTTGTAAAATGCGATAAGAGCTCTTCTTAGTTGTCTTTTCTCTAGAGTAAATAAACCAGGTTTGTCTAGTCGTTCCTCATATGTCAAGTCCTCCATTCACTTAATTAATTTTCGCTGTACCCTCTCTAGTTCTAGTATATCCTTTTTCAGAGCTGGTGCCCAAAACTGTGTTGCATATTCGAGGTGAGGTCTTACCAATGATTTGTACAAAGACAACATTATGTTATCCACTCTTGCTTCAATATCTCTTTTTATGCAAGACATGACTTTGTTTGCTTTTGCTACTGCTATTTGACACTGAACATTGTTTCCAAGTTTGTAGTTTACAAGGATACCCAGGTCTTTCTCTAGCAATGAGTTACCTAAAATGATTCCATTAAGTTCATAAGTAGCCTTGGGATTATTTCTTCCCAAATATTTCATGTTGTTTTAAAGTGAAGAGTGATCACACCCAACTTAAACACACTGAATCAGTGTACTACTGTTTGAGCCTAAGAAGTGTGGGGGGAGCCCTAAAGAGCCTCAGTCCCACATCCTATTTCTTATTAATAGGCATACATAATACTATGTCATAATTCTGAGCAGGGACCTCACTTACTCTTGTTTTGTTTGTCATAATAATTATTATGTCACTCCAGGCTTATGACACCACTCTGTTTTCTTCACACCCTATTAGAGTATTAATGTAGTTCCTTTGTTATTGGCCACATATATAGGATTAATATACAGACTCACCACTCTACAAAGAATGCCTGGGAACCTTTACTGGTGCCTCAACTCCAAAAAAATTTCACTATGAGCGAGTCAGGGAAAACCCCTATATATTAAAAAGTATATATATATATATATATATATATATATATATATATATATACAGTTGAAACCAGAAGTTTACATACACTATATAAAAAGACACATATGCATGTTTTTCTCACTATCTGACATGAAATCAGAATAAACCTTACCGTTTTTAGATCAATTAGGATTACCAAAATTATTTATATTTGCCAAATGACAGAATAATGAGAGAGAGAGAATTTTTATTACTTTCTGCAAAGTCAAAAGTTTACATACATCTCATTAGTATTTGGTAGCATTGCCCTTAAACTGTATGACTTGGGTCAAATGTTTTGGATATCCTTCCACAAGCTTCTCACAATAGTTGGTAGGAATTTTGGCCCATTCCTCCTGACAGAACTGGTGTAACTGAGCCATGTTTGTAGGTCGCCTTGCTCGCACCTGCCTTTTCAGCTTTGCCCATAAATTTTCAATAGGATTGAGATCAGGGCTTTGTGATGGCCACTCCAAAACATTGACTTTGTTATCCTTAAGCCACTTTGTAACCAGTTTGGCAGTATGCTTGGGGTCATTGTCCATTTGGAAGACCCATTTCCGCCCAAGCTTTAACTTCCTGGCTGATGTCTTGAGATGCTGCTTCAGTATTGCCACATAATCTTCTTGTCTCATGATGCCATCTATTTTGTGAAGTGCACCAGTACTTCCTTCAGCAAAACAACCCCACAACATGATGCTGCCACCCCCGTGTTTCACAGTTGGGATGGTGTTCTTAGGCTTCCAAGCTTCTCCCTTTTTCCTCCAAACGTAACGATGGTCATTATGGCCAAACAGTACAATTTTAGTTTCATCAGACCACAGGACATGTCTCCAAAAATGTAGGTCTTTGTTCCTATGAGCATTTGCAAACATTAATCTGGCTTCACAAGATCTTTTGCTTTTGTTCTTGGGTTGATATACACATGTCGGACCAAAGCACGTTCATCTCTGAGACACAGAACCTGTCTCCTTCCTGAGCAATATGATGGCTAGACTTTACCACCTTGTTTGTACTTGCATATAATTGTTTGTACAGATGAACCAAGCACCTACAGGTATCTGGAAATTGCACCCAAGGATGATCCAGACTTGTGCAAGTCCAAAATTCTCTTCCTGATATCTTGGCTGATTTCTTTAGACTTTCCCATGATGTTACACACAGAGGCAGTGTGTTTCTGGTCTGCATTAAAATACATCCACAGGTGTGTCTCTAATTAACTCAGATGTTGCCAATAAACCTATCAGAAGCTTCCAAAGACATGACATCATCATATGGGCTGTCCCAAATTGTTTAAAGGCATAGTAATCCTAATGTATGTAAACTTTTGACTTTGCAGAAAGTAATAAAAATGCCTTAAAAATTTTCTTTCTCTCATTATTCTGACATTTGGCAAATATAAATAATTTTGGTAATCCTAATTGACCTAAAATGGGTAAGGTTTATTCTGATTTCATGTCAGATAGTGAGAAAAACATGCATATGTATCTTTTTATATAATGTATGTAAACCTCTGGTTTCAAATGTAGTGGGAAAAAACATTTTAAAATAATATCTTTATTAGTAATATTTATAACAGCACCTCTAGATAAGGATCTAAAAACATCAAAAGCTAAATGACACCACCAGAAGGGGGTGCACAGGGTATATATATACCTCTATTGAACTAACCCTAGAAATAATTATGCTTGCCATACCAATAGCCAAAAATGATAAATATACATATATATAGCAAATGAAAAAAAACAAAACTTATAAAACATATAATAAAAATACATATAACCAAAAATCCTGATAGTTCCTCTGCTCAATGCATTTCATTAAGTAGATTAAAGTCACTTCGTCAGGAGTTTTTAGTACTGGACTTACCTCATGCAAAGGTTTCTTAAATAGAGAATCCCTATGACTCCATGTTTCTTTCGATTGAGAACGTCGTCCGCCTCCGATGACGAATACCGGAAGTGCTATGCATGACCGCTTCACATGTGGAACACATCGCACAGAGCTCTCTCTCCACCTCCTCTATGTCAGTGTCAAACACAAGGCTAAAATGTTAGACCTCCAAGAGATCCACGGAGTAGTGCATGATCATAGAAAACACAGTAAAATAGCACCTCTTTGATCAAATTTCATCATAGAATTCAACAGAATTATGTGAGATAAAACCAGTGATATATAACCGGCAATGGATTCGAGTCCAGCGTTAGAACTAGGCATTTGTGAAATGCTGGAGCAAACCAAGCGCACTATAGGAGACAAAAATTCTTCGAATCCCCACTAGCATTCCTATCGTGATAAACTCCTTTTAATCAATGGCTGTTTGAATGAGACCATTCTGGTTTGTTGGAACACAACTGTGTTTTATTTACATGCAGTAATTAGTCAGATCTATATTGTAGTAATCCTTACTATCAAGGAATCTGTGAGATATAACCAATAGTAAAGTTACCATGTACAATGGAATCCAGCCCGTTGTAGTTAAAACAGACCACATTTATCAATAAAAATACATTTTCATGGAACAGATAATGTTTTTGATAGGGGTACTTACCACCATAGTAGTTTCATAAATATCACTCTACCCCTTAAAGTCACTATCCGCGGCTGTGGGTTACTGGCACCCCTGAAGAATTGGTAAATACCCTGAGGATAACTGAGGTGCAATTTCCACATCAGTGACAAATCAGTGTATGGCTGGACTTTTTGTTGTAGAGTGGTGATTAGTTTTCACAGAGAGATGACAGGTTCCACTATCTGATTTCAAAGACTTCAAATTGCCATTGTCAAAATAGGTTACAGGGAAGAAAATAGTGACAAAAAGCCCTAACCCATACAGAGTAATCACTTAAATGATACAGTTCTGTGTATCTTTGCAAATGTGAAACAAATCAGAATCCTATTGACATGACTGATGTTGCCCATTTGATTCAGGAGACGGTTTAAAAGGGATAGTAATACTTCATTAATACTATCCCCTATGTTGTAGCCCTTAAAATTCCGAATTCAACGATACCAGCAGCATCTCTCTCAAACCTTTCAAAGTTCCCTCTTTTCGCCTTTCCCCTGACGTCAGCGTTCTAGCTGAGAGAAGGGGAATCCAGTCTCGGGATTGGCGGCGGCTCTGCAGCAGTGCTGAGATCTTGTTATGGAAATAGAAATCCTTCACTAAAATGGTCTTCCACGTGTGCTTGCAAACCAACTACAGGTAGAAGACCATTTTAGTGAAGGATGTCTGTTTCTATAACATGATCTCAGGACTCCTGCAGAGCCACCGCTTGCTCACTGAGAGGATTCCCTGGCTCTCACCTAGAACACTGACATCAGGTGAAAGGCAAAAAGAGGGAACTTTGAAAGCAGATATCTCTCAAACCATAAAGTTTGAGAGATGCTGCTGGTATCGTTGAATTCAGAATTTTAAGGGCTACAACATGGGGGATAGTAATAATGAAGTGTTACAATCCCTTTAATGCGACTTTTGATGGTCGCCCAATAGATGGCAACATTTCAGTAGTGAACAAATCAGAAAACCTGTATCCAGCAAAGAATCTGAAGTATATGATGTTTCCATTGCATGCACAAAATTAGTTGTAACAACAGACAATTTACCAGTTTTACTGGTTTGAGTCAGCTCTTTTGACCTACTTGGTCTCATCATTGTGTTGCTAGTTGCCTCTGGGTAGGATGATTGGGTCATGCATTTCCAACTCATGCTTTTCTGCGCAAGTGGAGTTAAGAAATGAGGCATCAGCTAAGAAATCCATATTTACATGGGTTTGCAATCTAAAAAGTGACTGCTCTGTTTGCTTTCATTTGTATGTTATGATATGGAATCCTGGGACTACAATGGAAGCAGTGTAAGCTTTGGATTGTTTGCTGGAGATTGGTTTTGTGATCTGTTTCAGACATGCAAATGTGCACAAAAATGTATTATATAGTTAAAATTAAATTGCGAAAGATTACCATTGTAATGTACATTGCTTTTAGACTATTGTATTAAAAAATGATTTGCATTATTGCCATTTCCCATTTTTCACACACTATTAGCATGACTTTGAGCTGAATGTTTGAACATTAATTTAAGACAGCTGCATTAATAAAAGAGATTAGAAAGCGTCTAAAAAAGATTATGTAAAATTGATAGGAGCAATATGTTTAAGTCACTCACTTGGAAAGTCAAAACAAAAATGAAGATGCTATTTTCTGTCCATTCTATATAATGATTTGCTAAGACGTTTGTCAGAAGCTGTCACGTGCAGTAGAGACTGCTGTGCGCACTGCAGTCATGCACAGTCGATGCTGCCTACTCTTCAGTCATGCGCAGTATTGACAGCCCAAACACGCCTCAGCTGATACGGAGCGGGGCGCTCCAGATTCATACTGGAGTCCTCTCTTTGCACCCTCATGGGACCGCTTGGTCCCAGAAAGGTACGCAGAGAGGACTATGGTCTGAATTCGGAACGCTCCGTATCAGCCGTTGCACTTTCCGGCAGTCAGTATTGCACATGACTGCAGTGCGACCAGTGAGAAGAGAAGATCTGTCCACCAGACAAGGTTGCTGGGTGGCACTGTGGCCCGTGTACACGGGCTTTTCAACTAGTTCAATATAAATAGCACTTACAGCACAGTACTGGAATACAAAATAGAATACAATTTAAAAGACAGAAGACACGAAGGACCATATGTTCAAAAGAAAAGTGGAGGAATACTGATACTAACCATTTTCACTATAGGGGAGAACTAACATTTTCAAAAATTCAAATTGCTCCAACCCCTATCTCTCAAACCGCTATGGTTTGAGGGATATAGGGATTCAAAGTTCCCCCCTCCCTCCCCTTCTACTGATTTCAGAGTATAGCTGACAGCAGGAGATGCCGGTCCGTGGACCAGCAGGTGGCTCTGCAGCAGAGCCAAAATTGCGGTACTTAAAAAGAATTAATTAATTGGAAAGATCTACAAAGTGTGCTTGCAACTTTTTAGACCTTTCCAGTGAATTAATTCTTTTTAAGTAATGTGACTTGGACTCTGCTGCAGAGCCTCCTCAAGTCATACGACTCGATTCTCCTGCTGTCAGCTTTACAGCCGACATCAGGAGAAGGGGAGGGAGGGGGGAACTTTGAATCTCTATATCTCTCAAACCATAGCGGTTTGAGAGATAGGATTTGGAGAGATTTGATTAATATTTTAAACTCTACATAACTGTAAAAACATTTTTGGGACATTACTGTCCCTTTAATCCACTGAATGCTAGAGATGTCCTCAACACATTGCAGAGCAATGCTTTGGAAACCTATCTAGCATTCAAGGGGTTTAACTCCCCATTTAAATCAATGGGAATTTTTAGTTCTCCCCATAGTGCAAATGACTTGCCACAGAACTCTTTCACTTTTCTTTTGAAGATACATCCCTAAGGGCTATATACAATAAGCTAGCGAGGTGCAGCTTATCCTATATAATAATTCGCTAGGATGTTTGTCATAAGCCATCATGAGCAGTAGAGACTGCCCGAACGCACATAATGCTGGGAGTTCTGTGCTGGGCGCATTCTGTGCTTTCGGCCAGTCTCTACAGTGCATGAATGCATCAGCAGGCAGGACGCAGAGCAGGAGTGGCCTCTTAACATCACTCGGACCTTGGCCGTGTACACGGGTTTTTACACTAGTTGAATAATAATAAAAAAACCCAGGCAACTACACTAAAGTGTTGATTTAACACCACTACGTTAGAGACAGGCATCCAAGATACTGCAACATAATCTGTTGGATACCTCTTTGGAACTCATAGAGTTAAATGGAGTTTCCAGTGTGTCAATGAGCATTTTTATTGTCCCCATATGTTACTTATGGTTTGCTCCAGAACAGCACCTACTTAACTTGTGGTATACACATCTCCATGACTAAACAGGATGCATACCTCCCAACATTTCAAATTGCCAAAGAGGGACACTTTAGTTTTAGGGGGTGTTGCTGGGGGCGTGGCTGGTAGGTGGGGCATTACTGAGCATTTTTAGGCTGTTTCACAACCTATTGATACCTCTTTGTGTAACATAATAAATGACTTATAACAAGACCAAAGTATTTTATTTACAAACATTAATTTACAAACACATATACTGAGGTTTAAACAAAAATAATGTGAGATTTATTGCTGTAGAGTAATATGATATACTTATATACACACACCACACAGTCTGATCTAAAAAGAGGGACATCAGGGTGGGAAAGAGGGACAGGGGGATTTGGGTCTAAAAGAGGGACACTTGGGAGGTATGAGGATGGGAATTAACAGGAAACCAGGAGTGTGTGTGTGCTCATGTGTGTGTGCGCATGTGTGTGCACATGTGTGCAGGCATATTTATGTCTCAGTGTGTGTGTGTGTGTTTTCAGTTAATTCTCCTACCTTTTACACATGACTAGCAAATAACACAGAACCCACTTCCAACTGACACACATGCTCCACAGTACTTGTGTCTCAAATGAAATGATCACTTTTCCTGCAATCCTTTGGTGACAACAATGTATCATACAAATAACAATTGTCTGTTTTGTAAATATGTTTCTCAATAGAGGTGTAACTAGAAGCCACCAGGTCCTGGTGCAAGAATTGCCATGGCCCCCCCCCCGACCACATTGGCCCCCCTCAACTACATTGGCCACCTCCATATTGCCCCTTCCACAATGCCCCCATCTCCACATTGCCCCTTCCACAATGCCCCTCATTCTCCACAGTGCCCCTTCATCTCCACAATGCCCCTCATTCTCCATTTTGCCCCTTCCACATTGCCCCTTCAACAATGCCTCCATCACAATGCCCCTCTTTCTCCACAATGCCCCATCACAATGCCCCTCATTCTCCACAATGCCCCTTCCACATTGCCCCTCTTTCTCCACATTGCCCCTTCCACAATGCCCCCATCACCATATTGCCCCTCAATCTCCACAATGCCCTTACTGAACGCCCCCCTCCTCCTACCTCGAGTCCCTGGTGGTCTAGCGGTGAGTTAGATGACAGATCTGTGCCTCATTCGGCACAGACCTCTGGCTGGAACTCAAGCTCCCGCGCGGTTCTTAGTAATGCAGAGCGCTGGGAGATTATGTCATCTCCCAGCGCTCTGCTTTACTAGAGCTCCAGCTGCCGGGAGATCAGCTGTGCTGCAGGCGCATGGCGAGGGGGTCGCAGGGGGTGGCTGGGCCCCTGAGAGTGACCCCTATTGTTACGCCACTGTTTCACAACCTGCTGAATGGCTAAATTTCTACATATACTAAGATTACCTAGATAATTTTGCTAATCTCTACTATATAGATACTTGATGAGACTCTGTTGTGCACAATGTTTTTTATACAATAAAAAAGAGTATTATATTTGCATGTATCCTGTGTTGTTAATTTTTCTCTGAAATCTGTATATTAAGAGATTTTAATATTTTTTAATGATCCTCACTGTTTTGTGACTTCAGCCCTATGCCTTAGGCATATCATTTAGATGTTTCTAGTTGAGTCACAAACGGGTGTTACCTCAATTCTTTTTATCCTCCCATTCCCTTCCCATACTTCATAGATCAGTACAGTCTCATTCTCTCCCACAATTCATTGTGGTGACATAGGCACAACCATCTAGAAGTCTACCTCTGCAAAATATGCACAGTCTTACTTCTGGCAGCTTAGGTTAAAACATATTTTTTAATACACACAAGTATGTATTTTTGAGTGGAGAGAGTGAGACACAGACAAATTGTATATGGTGAACAAAATATATTTAAAGCTTGTTTGTTCTACAAAAAAAATAAATACAAAAAAACAACTCCATGAGTGGAGAATCTTACAGCAGGTCAGTTGTGACCTCACTCTTGGCAGTGAAGCTACAGGATACTGTGTAACTCTAACTTCCTATGGCTGGGATGACTGAGAAAAAGTGGAAAAAAGCCTGGGAATGATGACTAGGACTGGAGAGGGAGGATGCCAAGCCCAGCATGTTTGCTTAATTAGACAGGAGAAAGGGGGGAAAGCAAAGATTATATTTTCCTGCTCTGGTTTTATTGCAGAAAATATAGCCTACATTTTTTCTACTAGGCTTCCTGTACCATCCCATTTAAAATGATCCCATTGTATTAGGCATGACAGGTTAATTTTAATCTTACCAACTTAATATTCACTTGCATTGGAGTTTAATGTATAACTTACTCTTCAGAATGCTGGTGGGTATCCTCCTCAATGAGCTTATGCCTATACTGTGTTAAATATAGTGTGTCAGCTATTCTTAAAATTATTTATTGTGGGTGCTATTTATAGCAAATCCATTCATTTCCAGGTAAAAATAATACAAATATACCAGCCTGCTGTTTGAAGGACACTAACATAGATACATTTTTCTATAAAAAAAAATGAAATGCCATCTATTGCTATCTGTGTTTTTTACCTATAACTAGTGTATACAGGGAATGAGTTAAAGTCCAACTAAAACTTATAACAACTTTCAAATTCACCTACATTTAAGTATTTTTTATTTAACTCCTTAACGTCTGGCCGGCAGTTAAGGACCACGGAGCATTTTTTTCCACCCAATGGATTCAGGGGTCCCTGAACAGTGCACAGCCGCGCGAGGATCCCTGAATAGCACTTCATGGGTCTTTAAGGGGTTAAAACAATAGTTTATGGTATATTTAGCTTTATTTGTGTCTCAGTTTATGTAAACAAAATGCAGTACTGACTGTGTGCTAAATAGACATTAACATGCCGCTGTGCTCTCCCTGACAATCAGGAGAACTGAGAGGTTCCCAAGAGACATGGGGCTTAGATCAACCTAATGCATATATTGTGCACTGTGTAGTAACATTGTACTATACTAATAGAGAAATCATCACAAAAACACACCCTAACCAGGCAACAAGACACAGGGATTTAAAGGGACAGTAATGTCCCATAAAAAATATTTAGAGTTAGGTAGTAATTAAAAAAGAAACTAATTGCAACAAACCCTATCTCTCTAACTGCTATGGTTTGAGAGATATAGGGATTCAAATTCCCCCCTCCCTCCCCTTCTCCTGATGTCAGCTGTAAAGCTGACAGCAGGAGAATCTAGTCATAAGACTCGAGGAGGCTCTGCAGCAGAGCCAGAGTCACGTTACTTAAAAATAATTCATTTGTTGGAAAGGTCTGCAAAGTGTGCCTGGTTTGCAAGCACACTTTGTAGACATTTCCAATGAATGAATTATTTTTAAGTAACGTGATTTTGGCTCTGCTGCAGAGCCTCCTGCTGGTCCCTGGAGCTGACGGGGAGGGACGGGGGGACTTTGAATCCCTATATCTCTCAAACAGTAGCGGTTTGAGAGATAGGGTTTGTGTCAGTTAGTTTCTTTTTTTAATCAATACCTAACCCTAAATATTTTTAAGGGACATTACTGACCCTTTAAGCAAGAGACCTGGGGCTCTAGTCCAATCAAATGTGTCTAGATTTGCCCCTGAACCCAGAACGCAACAAACTGACTAATTTTATGCAACTCCTGTCAAGATAAATGTTCCCAATGAGGTGAGAATGTGCACAGATGAGAGCTTTATTTAATTAAAACATGGAAAGAAAGGGATCATTATATAAATGAAAGGAGGAACAGACATTATAACCAGAGGCATAACTAGAAGCCATGGGGCCCTGGTGCAAGAATTTCCATGGGCCCCCCCTCAACCACACTGGCCACCTCCACATTGCCCCTTCCACAATGCCCCTCATTCTCCACATTGCCCCTTTATCTCCACAATGCCCCTTCCAGAATGCCCCTCCACATTGCCCCTCATTCTCCACAATGCCCCCATCACAATGCCTCTCAGTCTCCACAATGCCCCTTCCACAATGCCCCTCATTCTCCACAATGCCCCTTCCACATTGCCCCTCAATTTCCACAATGCCCCCTCCACACTGCCCCTCAATCTCCACATTGCCCCTTCCACACTGCCCCTCAATCTCCACATTGCCCCTTCAACAATGCCCCCATCACAATGCCCCTGATTCTTCACATTGCCCCCCAATCTCCACAATGCCCCCATCACAATGCCCCCATCTCCACATTGTCCCTACTGACCCCCCCATCCTCCTACCTCGAGTCCCTGGTGGTCTAGCGGTGTGTGACATGCCGAATGAGGCACAGACCTCTGACTGGAACACAAGCTCCCGCGCGGTTCTTAGTAATGCAGAGCGCTGGGATATTATGTCATCTCCCAGCTCTCTGCATTACTAGAGCGCTGGCAGCCGGGAGATCAGCTGTGCTGCGGGCACATGGCGAGGGGGTCGCAGGAGGCGGCCAGGCCCCTGAGAGTGAAGGGCCTGGTCACAGGTGCGACCCCTATTGTTACGCCACTGGTTATAACTAACTTTGAGGCAGATAAACAAGAATTGAAGTAATTAAGCTGATCAGTGGAAAAAAAGATATAGAAACTGAGCCAGAAAAGAAATAAAACCGTTTGGTAAGGTGAGTGAATTAGAGAACACCAGAAATTAAATGTTGTGTCATTTTTCTACAGAGATAGCACAAACCACTTGCCTGTATAATTAGTGTAGGAATAGATAAGGATGTTCCACCAAATGGGGCAGATTAGTGCATCACATTTAATGCAACATAACATATGAAGTGTTCTATCCCATTTGTTTTGGGAAACATGCGCATAACTTAACCTTTGATTGCCAGAGATGTGTCCAATGCAAAGGGCTTATAAAGAAAGAAAATATAAACAACTTTGTAGAACATCAACTGTACAATAGGAGATAATTAAAAATAACCTAAGATTTCCATTGATTTAAATGGGACATTTACCTTCTTTGATGTTAGTGAGGTCACAACACATCGCACAACAATGCGTTGGAGGCCTCTCTAGCATTCCAGGCATTAAAAGCCTCATTTAAATCAATGGAGGTTTTGATCTCTCGCCGTGGGAGGCATTGTTGAACTGGAAAAGCGCAGAGACGTGCAACAAAACTAATAAAGGGACTGGAGATTATCTGTCTATCTATCTATCTATCTATCTATCTATCTATCTATCTATCTATCTATCTATCATCTATCTATTTGTCTGTCTGTCTGTCTATCTATCTATTTTAATGGCTAACTGAGAGCATGGAAAATGCAAGCTTTCAGGACATTAAAGAGCAGTAAACTTTTTTTTATGAAAAAAATATATATTGTAAGGATTTTCCTATTGAGTAAAATAAGGGTACTCCCACTTCCAAGAGATTTATATTTCCAGAGTTATTACAGTTTAAACCCATGTTTTTTTTTACATTAGCAGTGCCCTCTAGTGGTCAAATTCTAATTAGATTTCCTGTTAGATTCTAATGGAGAGGAAAGTCGGAAAAGTCAGAGACATACAGTTCTCCATAGAATGTGATAGAAACTGCCTGTTACTTCCTGTCAGCTAGAACTATCAGGAAGTAAACACAGTAAATTCACTTTATGATTATTTAAACTGCTATAAATTTTGAATAAAACATCTGACAGCGATGGGAATGACCTTGTTTTATCCAGCAGCAAATGCTGTGTAAAATATGTGTTTTCATTAAAAAAGTTTACTGCTCCTTTAAAGTCACTTCTTCTCCATTTTAATACATGGAAATGCATTCTGGGATGAGAAGAACACAACAGGAGTGCTTCAAGTGCAGTATATCAGCAGAAGACTACATGTATCCAGTTAACAAATGCCCCCAAACCAGGGAGATGGCTAAATATATAGAATGTATGGATAAACCTTCCAAGTGCCAGAGTGGTGCACAACTCATTGCTTGCAATGGGCTGTGCATCCTCCTGGCACCCAAAAGGACAAAATTATGTTTATTGTGTAGGATAATGAAACATAATTCCTTGTCAAGGTTCAAACCACAGTTCAGAGTAGTAAACTTGGTTGTCAGTTTATACTCCCAGATCTTTCTGTCTTTCTCTGTGTCCTAAAATTTCCCATCAGTACAGTCATTTTAAGATTTTTAATGCTGTGATCAGTTGACCCACTGGGGTGTCTCTTTTATTGTTCACACTGGACCTATGAGAATTCATACTTTTTCTTAGGCATTGTCCTGTATCACCTACATATAGTCCTGTTTGGTAGGCTTGTGCAAATCGGTTCATAAAATTTCAGAATTCGTCAAATATGGTGTCATTTGGCGACATTTAGGCCATCCGAAAGGCAAGGGTCGCATGTAAAAAAAATCCAAATCTGAACAGCCCTGGTCATCGTCGAAAATTTTGGAAATTTGGCGACTACCCGCGCACGCGATACTTTCTCTCCATACTTTCTCTCCCTCTCTAGTCCAATTAGCTTCTTCGTTTCATGAGCTACTCTCCCTCCTTGTTTCTATTCCAGTTAGGTTCTTTGTTTCATGATGGGGTTGGACTAATGACATAGACACCCAGACAGCCTGCATTTCCTTTTAGCCCATTGCTGGAACTCAGAAAGAGAAGAAGAAAGATATTAGAGTTGTTGTGTAGGCAGGCAGGTAGCATTAGTACCTTATATAGCCACTGCAAGGGAGAGTCATCTTTGTTCCTGTGTAAAATATTATATCAAAAATGTGTTTGAATAATTATCAGAGTGACACATCAGCAAGTCTCACAGTTCTATAGGCAGGCCTAGTACCTTATTACCACTGCAAGGGAGTCACCTGTGTTCCTGTGTTAAATATTAAAAATACTAAAATAGTAGGAATTTGTTTGAATAAATGACACATCAGCCAGTCTCACAGTTGTCGTGTTACCAGGATTTTAAATTTTAAAACTATTATAGTTCACTACCTACTTATCTGTCATGGATTTGAGTCCTAGTGAACAACCTGATGTTCCTCATCCTGGTAACAGCTGGAGTAGTACTAGTCAGACTCAGCAGCAGAAACCAAAAACTAGAAAGAAGAAGGGAACTGCAGGTCGTTCGTCTATGAAATGTTATTGTAGGTTTTTCATATAACAAATCATGGTCTAAAAGAAGAGTTGGCCAGTGTTTGGATAGAATAGACCTATGCATGATGTTGCTGATTATATGTGCCTATTAGTCGCATTTCTCTGATGGTATTAGTTGTGGAATCTTTATCCTTTCGTAGCAGAGCTTCACGATCACTGAGGAGCGCTCTTTGATATGCCTTTTTAAGACATTTGTTGTTATAACCTCTTGCTTAGAAGCATTGTTGAAGTTTCTTGGTCTCATTTTTAAAATCTTCAATGGAAGTGCATAGACGCCTAGCTCTTAAGTACTGCCCTACTGGGATGCCCTTAATAAGTGGAGCAGGATGGTAGCTTTGTGCATCAAGAAGGCTGTTGGTGACCTTGGGCTTACAAAAAATCTGTGTAATGATGGTATTATCATGGTTTCGTACCAGCATAATATCCAGAAAAAAAAGTTAATTTCTCTGGATATCACTGGTAACCTTAAGATTAAATGTGTTGTCATTTAGTTTATTAACAAACTCATGAAATTAATTGATTCTTCTGGTCCAAGTCATTACAACTTCATCAATGCACCTGAACCAGGTACCTATTGTATTTGTGAACTCAGTATTTTGTTCTGTAAAAACCACTTTGTCCTCCCACCACCCCAAGTAAAGGCTGGCAAATGAGGGTGCACAGCAGCTACCCATCCCTGTGCCTCTTATTTGCTGATAGTATTGACCATTGAAGATAAAGTAATTATATGTCAAAACAAATCTTAGCAGACTCAATACAAATTTATTATGATCATTGTTTTGGTTGTCCCTAGTTTCTAGAAAGCTTTTTGTTCCCATGATACCATTTTCAAGTATTATACTGGTGCATCATGACTCAGTGTCAAGACTTACCAGGAATTCATCACCTAGGGGTAATCCCCCCAGTTTTGTGATTGCATCCTGGGAATCCCTGACATACGATATCAATGCTGTTGCAAACCCCCTAAGGGGTTCTGTCTAGGTATATTGATGCATTTTCACTCAGGCAGACATTGCCAGAAAAAATAGGCCTGCCTGGGGTTTATTTGGATTTTTATGCACCTTCGGTAGGCAGTAAAGAGTGGCAATAGTGGGATTTTTTGGGTATAGATAATCTTTCTCTTTGCTACTTATGACCTGCATTTGTGTTCCACAGTCAAGAATGTGTTTTAATATTGCTTTAAATCTATCTATGGGATCAGTTTGTAATTTCAAATAGCAGTTTTTGTCATTAAGCAGTCTTCTGCATTCCTCCACATAGTCAGAAGTATTCATGACTACTAGATTACCACCTTTGTCAGCTGGCTTTATGGTAATCTGATTGTTTTTATTTTGTTCTAGGAGAAGTTTTCATTCTGTTGAAGAAAGATTATCATCATTAGCGTTCCTTTGGGAATTAGACATTTCAATTTGCATGTGCAGATCCTCCAGTTCTTTAGTGACCTGGTCACAAAATACCTCCACATGTGGGGATATATTTTTGGAGGGAGTGAATCCAAGGTTATTTTTCAAGTCAGTGAAGGTACCTTGGAAATCAAATAAGAGTACTATTGTATGTTTTAAAGATGTTTTGAATAAACTTTAGTTTTTAAGCTCTCATCAATACCTCTTAGCTACCAAAGAGCACTGAACTAGTCCCCTATCTATACACAGAGGATACTTGGGTGGCTGGATATTGAAAATACTCCCAGTATTCCCGATTCCTGATTTACACCTCAGTGTAATCTGTTCTATCCTCTCTTCTTCTCATCTGTGATAAATATCTCTGGGACCAGCAGTGGGACTACTAACAAATACGCACATCTATAGTCTACTACCTAGAGAATACTCAGGTCATTTATGCCCCTCATGTGCTGCTGCCCCTGTGTCTCCCCCAGGAACCTCCAGCCATGCTCTAGAGCCACTGTGGGTGCAAGAGTTTAAGGCCACTACTAGAGACTTAAGGTCTACCTTACAACTCCTTCTATCCCAGTTACAGGTGGTCTTCCCATCCTGGCAGCCCCCTACTTCTATCAGGTCTTCCTTACCAAAACCACAGGGTGTACCTGATGTATCAGACTCCTCCGAGGAGAACAAAGAAACAAATGTTGTGACGAGCACCCATCAAGAATGAACAAGATAAAGTGTCTTGTACTTGGGCATAGTGACCCCTCAGTGGTGCTACAAGTCACATTATTCATTCCCATGTGCCATTGAAGAGAAGAAATTTCCATACTCATATCAGACTGGTCCCTCCCTCAGACAGTCCAGCTCCGAAATGCCAGGCAAATCGTCCCCGCACGAGAAACTCAGCAAAACCACAGATGTACATTGCGGCCTATGTCATCCTTGTCAGTGTGGTGCAGCTGATTCCCTCTTGGCACATGAAGAGCAATGGCACATGCCTGGGATCCCCTTCCACTTAGGGAGACAAAGAAACAAATGTTGTGACGAGCACCCATAAATAACGTACAAGATAAAGTGTCTTGTTCTTGGGCATAGTGACCCCTCAATGGTGCTACAAGTCAAGTTTTTCACTCCCATGTGCCAGCACAGAGACAAAATTTCCATATTCATATCAGACTGGTCCCGCCCTCAGGCAGTCCAGCTTCAAAATAGCAGACAAAACCACAGACATATGTTTCAGTCTGTGTGGGCCTAATCAGTATGGTGCAGCTGATTCACTGTACATAAACGGAGAACAATGGCCCATGCCTGGGTTCCCCTTCCACTTAGGGAGATGAAGAAACAAATATAGTGATGAGCACCCATAAAGAACGTACAAGATAAAGTGTCTTGCTCTTGGGCATAGTGACCCCTCAGTGGTGCTACAAGTCAAGTTTTTTACTCCCATGTGCCATCGTAGAGACAAAATTTCCATATTCATATCAGACTAGTCCCACCGTCAGACAGTCCAGCTCCAAAATGTCAAGCAAATCCTCCCCGCACTCGAGAATAAGCAAAGCCACAGACGTACGCTTCGGCCTATGTGGACCTCGTTGGTGTGGTGCAGCTGATTCCTTCTAGGCACATGGAGAGCAAGAGCCCATGCCTGGGATCTCCTTCCACTTAGGGAGACAAAGAAACAAATGTTGTGATGAGCACCAATCAAGAAAGAACAAGTTAAAATGTCTTGTCCTTAGGCATAGTGACCCCTCAATGGTGCTACAAGTCACATTTTTCAGTACCATGTGCTACTGAAGAGAGAAAATGCCCATATTCATATCAGACTGGTCCCACCCACAAACAGTCCAGCTCCAAAATGTCAGGCAAATCCTCCCAGCATGAGAGAATCAATAAAACCACAGATGTACATTTTGGCCTATGTGGGCCTCACCGGTGTTGTGCAGCTTATTCCTTCTAAGCACATGGAGAGCAAGGGCCCATGCCTTGGATCCCCTTCCACTTTGGGAGACAAAGAAACAAATGCTGTGACAAGCATCCATCAAGAACGAACAAGATAAAGTTTCTTGTCCTTGGGCATAGAGACCCCTCAATGGTGCTACATGTCATATTTTAATTCCCATGTGCCATTGCAGAGAGAAAATTTCCATATTCATAAGAGACTGGTCCCAGCCTCAAATAGGTCAGCTCCAACATGTCAGGCAAATCCTCCCTGCACTTGAGAATCAGAAAAACCACAGACATACACTTCGGCCTACGTGGGCCTTGTCGGCGTGGTGCGGTTGATGCATTCTAGGCACATGTAGAGCAAGGTCCCATGCCTGGGATCCCCTTCCACTTAGGGAGACAAAGAAACAAATGTTGTGACGATCACCAATCAAAAACAAACAAGATAAAATTTCTTGTTCTTGGGCATAGCGACCCCTCAATAGTGCTACAAGTCAAATTTTTCGCTGCCCTGTGCCATTGCATAGAGGAAATTCCTATATTCATATCAGTCTAGTCCTGCCTTCACACAGCACAGCTCTGAAATGTCAGGCAAATCCTCGCCACACATGAAAATCAGCAAAAACACAGACGTACGTTTCGGCCTACATGGGCCTCAATGGTGTGGTGCAGCTGATTCTGTCTAGGCACATGGAGCACAAGGGCCCATCCCTGGGATCCCCTTCCACTTAAGGAGACAAGGTAGCAAATTGCGACAAGCAACCATCAAGAAAAAAATGTCTTGCCCTTGGGCATAGTGACCCCTCAATGGTGCTACAAGTCATGTTTTTTATTACTATATACCATTGCAAAGAGAACATTTCCATATTCATATCAGACTGGTGCCACCTGCAGACAGTCCAGCTCCAAAATGTCAGGCAAATCCAGCCAGCACAAGAGAATCAGTAAAACCACAAATGTGCGTTTCAGCCTATGTGGCCCTCATCTGTGTGGTGCAGCTTATTCCCTCTAGGCACATGGAGAGCAAGGGCCCATGCCTTGGATCCCCTTCCACTTTTGGAGACAAAGAAACAAATGTTGTGACAAGCACCCATCAAGAACAAACAAGATACAGTTTCTTGTTCTTGGGCATAGTGACCCCTCAATGGTGCTACAAGTCACATTTTTCACTCCCATGTGCCATTGAAGAGAAGAAATTTCCATATTCATATCAGACTGGTCCTTCCCTCAGACAGTCCAGTTCCGAAATTTCAGGCAAATCGTCTCCGCGTGAGAAAATCAGCAAAACCACAGACGTACATTGCGGCCTGTGTCATCCTTATCGGTGTGGTGCTGCTGATTCCCTCTTGGCACATGAAGAGCAATGGCACATGCCTGGGATCCCCTTCCACTTAGGGACACAAAGAAACAAATGTTGTGATGAGCACCCATCAAGAACGAACAAGATAAAGTGTCTTGTTCTTGGGCATAATGACCCCTCAGTAGTGCTACAATTCACATTATTCACTCCCATGTGCCATTGAAGAGAAGAAATTTCCATATTCATATCAGACTGGTCCCTCCCTCAGACAGTCCAGCTCCGAAATGCCAGGCAAATCGTCCCCGCATGAGAAACTCAGCAAAACCACAGACGTACATTTCGGTCTATGACATCTTTGTTAGTGTGGTGCAGTTGATTCCCTCTAGGCACATGGAGAGCAATGGCCCATGCCTGGGATCCACTTCCACTTAGGGAGACAAAGAAACAAATGTTATGACAAGCACCCATCAAGAACGTACAAGATAAATTGTCTTGTTGTTGGGCATAGTGACTCCTCAATGGTGCTACAAGTCACGTTTTTCACTCCCAAGTGCCATTGCCAGAGAGGAAATTTCCATAGTCATATCAGGCTGGTTCCGCCCCAAAATGTCAGGTAAATCCTCCCCGTGCGAGAGCAACAGCAAAACCACAGAAGTACATTTCGGCCTACGTGGGCCTTGTCAGTGTGGTGCAGCTGATTCCCTCTAGGCACATGGATAGCAAGGACCCATTTCTGGGATCCCCTTCCACTTAGGGAGACAAAGAAACAAATGTTGTGAACAGCACCCATCAAGAACGAACAAAATAAAGTGTCTTGTTTTGGGCATAATGACCCCCTCAATGGTGCTACAAATCATGTTTTTCACTCTCATGTGCCATTACAACAGGAAAATTTCCATATTCATATCAGACTGGTCTCACCCTCAGACAGTCCAGCTCCGAAATATCAGGCAAATCCTCTCTGTACGAGAGAATAAGCAAAACCACAGATGTACGTTTGAGCCTATAGGAGTCTCATCGGTAGAGTGCAGCTGATTATCTCTAGGCACATGGAGAGCAAAGACCCATGCCTGGGATCTCCTTCCACTTAGGGAGACAAAGAAACAAATGTTGTGACGAGCACCCATCAAGAACGAACAAGATAAAGTGTCTTGCTCTTAGGCATAGTGGCCCCTCAATGGTGCTACAAGTCATGTTTTTCACTACCATGTGCCACTGCAGAGACAAAATTTCCAAAGTCATATCAGACTGATCCCGCCCTCAAACAGTCCAGCTCTGAAATGTCGGGCAAATCCTCCCCGTACGAGAGAATCAGCAAAACTACAGACATACGTTTCGTCCTATGTGGGTCACGTCGGTGTGGTGCAGCTGATTCCTCTAAGGACGATGGAGAGCAAGGAACCATGCCTGGGATCCCCTTCCACTTAATGAGACAAGAAAGCAAATGGTGTGACGAGCACCCATCAAGAACGAACAAGATAAAGTGTCTTATTCTTGGGCATAGTGACTCCTCAGTGGTGCTACAAGTCACATTTTTCACTCCCATGTGCCTATGCAGAAAAGAAATTTCCATATTCATATCAGACAGACTAGCTCCAAATGTCAGCAAAACCACAGACATCCAATTCAGCTTATGGGGGCCTCATTGGTATGGTGCAGCTGATTCCTTCTAGGCACATGGAGAGCAAGGAACCATGCCTGGGATCCCCTTCCACTTAATGAGACAAGAAAGCAAATGGTGTGACGAGCACCCATCAAGAACAAACAAGATAAAGTGTCTTATTCTTGGGCATAGTGACCTCTCAATGATACTACAAGTCATATTTTTCACTCCCATGTGCCATTGCAGAGAATACATTTCTATATTCATATCAGACTGATCCCATCCTCAAACAGCCCAGCTCTGAAATGTCATGTAAATCCTCCCAGCACAAGAGAATCATCAAAACCACAGACGTACGTTTCAGCCTTTGGGAACCTCATCAGTGTCGTGCAGCTGATTCCTTCTAGACAAATGGAGAGCAAGGGCACATGCCTCGAATCCCCTTCTACTTAAGGAGACAAAGAAACAAATATTGTGACAAGCACCCATCAAGAACGAACAAGATAAAGTGTCTTATTCTTGGGCATAGTGACCTCTCAATGGTACTACAAGTCATATTTTACACTCCCATGTGCCATTGCAGAGAAGAAATTTCTATATTCATATCAGACTGATCCCATCCTCAAACAGCCCAGCTCTGAAATGTCAGGTAAATCCTCCCAGCACAAGAGAATCATCAAAACCACAGATGTACGTTTCAGTCTTTGGGAACCTCATCAGTGTCGTGCAGCTGTTTCCTTCTAGACAAATGGAGAGCAAGGGCACATGCCTCGAATCCCCTTCTACTTAAGGAGACAAAGAAACAAATATTGTGACAAGCACCCATCAAGAACGAACAAGATAAAGTGTCTTATTCTTGGGCATAGTGACCTCTCAATGGTACTACAAGTCATATTTTACACTCCCATGTGCCATTGCAGAGAAGAAATTTCTATATTCATATCAGACTGATCCCATCCTCAAACAGCCCAGCTCTGAAATGTCAGGTAAATCCTCCCAGCACGAGAGAATCAGCAAAACCACAGACGTACGTTTCAGCCTTTGGGAGCCTCATCGGTGTGGTGCAGCTGTTTCCTTCTAGACAAATGGAGAGCAAGGGCACATGCCTTGAATCCCCTTCTACTTAAGGAGACAAAGAAACAAATATTGTGACAAGCACACATCAAGAAAGAACAAGATAAAGTGTCTTGTTCTTGGGCATAGTGACTCCTCAATGGTGTTACAAGTCACATTTTTCACTCCCATGTACCACTGCAGAGAGAAAATTTCCACTGTTATATAAGACGGGTCCCGCCCCAAAACATCAAGTAAATCCTCCCCACACAAGAGGATCAGCAAAAACCACAGAAGTACATTTCAGCCTATGTGGGTCTTATCTGTGTGGTACAGCTGGTTCCCTCTAGGCACATGGAGAGCAAGGGCCCAGGCCTGGGATCCCCTTTCACTTAGGGAGACAAAGAAACAAATGTTGTGAACAGCACCCATCACAAACGACCAAGATAAAGTGCCTTGTTATTGGGCATATTGACCAATCAATGGTGCTACAAGTCAAATTTTTCACTCCCATGTGCCATTGCAGAGAAGAAATTTCCAAATTCATATCAGACTGGTCCCGCCCTTAGACAGTTCAGCTCCAAAATGTCAGGCAAATTCTCTCCACACGAGAGAATCAGCAAAACCACAGATGTACGTTTCAGCCTACGTGGGCCTCATTGGTGTGGTGCAGCTGATTCCAGCTAGGCACATGGAGAGTAAGGGCCCATGTCTGGGATGCCCTTCCACTTAGGAAGATAAAAAAACAAATGTTGTGAACAGCACCCATCAAGAACAAACAAGATAAAGTGTATTTTTCTTGGGCATAGTGATCCCTCAATGGTACTACAAGTCACATTTTTCACTCCTGTGTGCCATTGCAGAGAGGAAATTTCCATATTCATATCAGACTGATCCCACCCTCAGTCAGTCCAGCTCCAAAATGTCAGGCAAATACCCCCTGCACAAAAGAATCAGCAAAAAAAAAAAAAAAGCACAGACATACATTTTGGCTTATGTGGGTCTCATCGGTAGAGTGCAGCTAACTCACTCTACGCACACGGAGAACAATGGCCCATGCCTGGGATCCCCTTCCACTTAGAGAGACAAAGAAATAAATGTTGTGACGAGCACCCATAAATAACGTACAAGATAAAGTGTCTTGTTCTTGGGCATAGTGACCCCTCAGTGGTGCTATAAGTCAAGTTTTATACTCCCATGTGCCATCACAGAGACAAAATTTCCATATTCATATCAGACTGGTCCCGCCCTCAGGCAGTCCAGCTTCAAAATAGCAGGCAAATCCACAGACGTATGTTTCAGTCTGTGTGGGCCTAATCAGTATGGTGCAGCTGATTCACTGTACACAAACGGAGAACAATGGCCCATGCCTATGTTCCCCTTCCACTTAGGGAGACAAACAAAACAAATATAGTGATGAGCACCCATAAAGAACGTACAAGATAAAGTGTCTTGTTCTTGGGCATAGTGACCCCTCAGTGGTGCTACAAGTCAAGTTTTTTACTCCCATGTGCCATCGTAGAGACAAAATTTCCATATTCATATCAGACTGGTCCCACCGTCACAGTCCAGCTCCAAAATGTCAAGCAAATCCTCCCCGCACTTGAGAATCAGCAAAACCACAGACGTACGCTTCAGCCTATATGGACCTCGTTGGTGTGGTGCAGCTGATTCCTTCTAGGCACATGGAGAGCAAGGGCCCATGCCTGGGATCTCCTTCCACTTAGGGAGACAAAGAAACAAATGTGATGAGCACCAATCAAGAACAAACAAGATAAAGTGTCTTATTCTTGGGCACAGCGACCCCTCAATGGTGCTACAAGTCACATTGTTTGCTCCCCTGTGCCATTGCATAGAGGAAATTTCTATATTCATATCAGACTGGTCCCTCCCTCAGACAGCACAGCTCTGAAATGTCAGGCAAATCCTCGCCGTACATGAAAATCAGCAAAAACACAGACGTACGTTTCGGCCTACATGGTCCTCAATGGTGTGGTGCAGCTGATCTAGGCACATGGAGCACAAGGGCCCATCCCTGGGATCCCCTTCCACTTAAGGAGACAAGGTAACAAATTGCAACAAGCAACCATCAAGAAAGAACAAGAAAAAAATGTCTTGCCCTTGGGCATAGTGACCCCTCAATGGTGCTACAATTCATGTTTTTTATTACCATATATCACTGCAAAGAGAACATTTCCATATTCATATCAGACTGGTCCAACCTGCAGACAGTCCAGCTCCAGCACAAAAGAATCAGTAAAACCACATATGTGCATTTCAGCCTATGTGGACCTCATTTGTGTGGTGCAGCTTATTTCCTCTAGGCACATGGAGAGCAAGGGCCCATGCCTTGGATCCCCTTCCACTTTTGGAGACAAAGAAACAAATGTTGTGACAAGCACCCATCAAGAACAAACAAGATACAGTTTCTTGTTCTTGGGCATAGGGACCCCTCAAGGGTGCTACAAGTCACGTTTTTCATTCCCATGTGCCATTGCAGAGAGGAAATTTCCATATTCATATGAGACTGGTCCCGCCCTCAGACAGTGCAGCTTCGAAATGTCAGGCAAATCCTAACTGCACGTGAAAATCCGCAAAACCAGAGACATTCATTTAAGCCTATGTGGGCCTCATTAGTGTGGTGCAGCTGATTCCTTCTAGGCACATGGAGAGCAAGAGCCCATCCCAGGGATCCTCTTCCACTTACAGAGACAAAGAAACAAATTGCAACAAGCAAGACAGAACAAGATAAAGTGTCTTGTGCTTGGGTATAGTGACCCCTCAATGGTGCTACAAGTCATATTTTTCCCTCCCATGTGCCATTGCAAGCAAAACCACAGACGTACATTTCAGCCTGTGTGTGCCTCGTCGGTATGGTGCAGCTGACTCACTCAGCTGTGCCATTGAAGAGAAGAAATGTCCATACTCATATCAGACTGGTCCCTCCCTCAGACAGTCCAGCTCCGAAATGCCAGGCAAATCGTCCCCGCATGAGAAACTCAGCAAAACCACAGATGTACATTGCGGCCTATGTCATCCTTGTCAGTGTGGTGCAGCTGATTCCCTCTTGGCACATGAAGAGCAATGGCACATGCCTGGGATCCCCTTCCACTTAGGGAGACAAAGAAACAAATGTTGTGACGAGCACCCATAAATAACGTACAAGATAAAGTGTCTTGTTCTTGGGCATAGTGACCCCTCAATGGTGCTACAAGTCAAGTTTTTCACTCCCATGTGCCAGCACAGAGACAAAATTTCCATATTCATATCAGACTGGTCCCGCCCTCAGGCAGTCCAGCTTCAAAATAGCAGACAAAACCACAGACATATGTTTCAGTCTGTGTGGGCCTAATCAGTATGGTGCAGCTGATTCACTGTACATAAACGGAGAACAATGGCCCATGCCTGGGTTCCCCTTCCACTTATGGAGATGAAGAAACAAATATAGTGATGAGCACCCATAAAGAACGTACAAGATAAAGTGTCTTGCTCTTGGGCATAGTGACCCCTCAGTGGTGCTACAAGTCAAGTTTTTTACTCCCATGTGCCATCGTAGAGACAAAATTTCCATATTCATATCAGACTAGTCCCACCGTCAGACAGTCCAGCTCCAAAATGTCAAGCAAATCCTCCCCGCACTCGAGAATAAGCAAAGCCACAGACGTACGCTTCGGCCTATGTGGACCTCGTTGGTGTGGTGCAGCTGATTCCTTCTAGGCACATGGAGAGCAAGAGCCCATGCCTGGGATCTCCTTCCACTTAGGGAGACAAAGAAACAAATGTTGTGATGAGCACCAATCAAGAAAGAACAAGTTAAAATGTCTTGTCCTTAGGCATAGTGACCCCTCAATGGTGCTACAAGTCACATTTTTCAGTACCATGTGCTACTGAAGAGAGAAAATGCCCATATTCATATCAGACTGGTCCCACCCACAAACAGTCCAGCTCCAAAATGTCAGGCAAATCCTCCCAGCATGAGAGAATCAATAAAACCACAGACGTACATTTTGGCCTATGTGGGCCTCACCGGTGTTGTGCAGCTTATTCCTTCTAAGCACATGGAGAGCAAGGGCCCATGCCTTGGATCCCCTTCCACTTTGGGAGACAAAGAAACAAATGCTGTGACAAGCATCCATCAAGAACGAACAAGATAAAGTTTCTTGTCCTTGGGCATAGAGACCCCTCAATGGTGCTACATGTCATATTTTAATTCCTATGTGCCATTGCAGAGAGAAAATTTCCATATTCATAAGAGACTGGTCCCAGCCTCAAATAGGTCAGCTCCAACATGTCAGGCAAATCCTCCCTGCACTTGAGAATCAGAAAAACCACAGACATACACTTCGGCCTACGTGGGCCTTGTCGGCGTGGTGCGGTTGATGCATTCTAGGCACATGTAGAGCAAGGTCCCATGCCTGGGATCCCCTTCCACTTAGGGAGACAAAGAAACAAATGTTGTGACGATCACCAATCAAAAACAAACAAGATAAAATTTCTTGTTCTTGGGCATAGCGACCCCTCAATAGTGCTACAAGTCAAATTTTTCGCTGCCCTGTGCCATTGCATAGAGGAAATTCCTATATTCATATCAGTCTAGTCCTGCCTTCACATAGCACAGCTCTGAAATGTCAGGCAAATCCTCGCCACACATGAAAATCAGCAAAAACACAGACGTACGTTTCGGCCTACATGGGCCTCAATGGTGTGGTGCAGCTGATTCTGTCTAGGCACATGGAGCACAAGGGCCCATCCCTGGGATCCCCTTCCACTTAAGGAGACAAGGTAACAAATTGCGACAAGCAACCATCAAGAACGAACAAGAAAAAAATGTCTTGCCCTTGGGCATAGTGACCCCTCAATGGTGCTACAAGTCATGTTTTTTATTACTATATACCATTGCAAAGAGAACATTTCCATATTCATATCAGACTGGTGCCACCTGCAGACAGTCCAGCTCCAAAATGTCAGGCAAATCCAGCCAGCACAAGAGAATCAGTAAAACCACAGATGTGCGTTTCAGCCTATGTGGCCCTCATCTGTGTGGTGCAGCTTATTCCCTCTAGGCACATGGAGAGCAAGGGCCCATGCCTTGGATCCCCTTCCACTTTTGGAGACAAAGAAACAAATGTTGTGACAAGCACCCATCAAGAACAAACAAGATACAGTTTCTTGTTCTTGGGCATAGTGACCCCTCAATGGTGCTACAAGTCACATTTTTCACTCCCATGTGCCATTGAAGAGAAGAAATTTCCATATTCATATCAGACTGGTCCTTCCCTCAGACAGTCCAGTTCCGAAATTTCAGGCAAATCGTCTCCGCGTGAGAAAATCAGCAAAACCACAGACGTACATTGCGGCCTGTGTCATCCTTATCGGTGTGGTGCTGCTGATTCCCTCTTGGCACATGAAGAGCAATGGCACATGCCTGGGATCCCCTTCCACTTAGGGACACAAAGAAACAAATGTTGTGATGAGCACCCATCAAGAACGAACAAGATAAAGTGTCTTGTTCTTGGGCATAATGACCCCTCAGTAGTGCTACAATTCACATTATTCACTCCCATGTGCCATTGAAGAGAAGAAATTTCCATATTCATATCAGACTGGTCCCTCCCTCAGACAGTCCAGCTCCGAAATGCCAGGCAAATCGTCCCCGCATGAGAAACTCAGCAAAACCACAGACGTACATTTCGGTCTATGACATCCTTGTTAGTGTGGTGCAGTTGATTCCCTCTAGGCACATGGAGAGCAATGGCCCATGCCTGGGATCCACTTCCACTTAGGGAGACAAAGAAACAAATGTTATGACAAGCACCCATCAAGAACGTACAAGATAAATTGTCTTGTTGTTGGGCATAGTGACTCCTCAATGGTGCTACAAGTCACGTTTTTCACTCCCAAGTGCCATTGCCAGAGAGGAAATTTCCATAGTCATATCAGGCTGGTTCCGCCCCAAAATGTCAGGTAAATCCTCCCCGTGCGAGAGCAACAGCAAAACCACAGAAGTACATTTCGGCCTATGTGGGCCTTGTCAGTGTGGTGCAGCTAATTCCCTCTAGGCACATGGATAGCAAGGACCCATTTCTGGGATCCCCTTCCACTTAGGGAGACAAAGAAACAAATGTTGTGAACAGCACCCATCAAGAACGAACAAAATAAAGTGTCTTGTTTTGGGCATAATGACCCCCTCAATGGTGCTACAAATCATGTTTTTCACTCTCATGTGCCATTACAACAGGAAAATTTCCATATTCATATCAGACTGGTCTCACCCTCAGACAGTCCAGCTCCGAAATATCAGGCAAATCCTCTCTGTACGAGAGAATAAGCAAAACCACAGATGTACGTTTGAGCCTATAGGAGTCTCATCGGTAGAGTGCAGCTGATTATCTCTAGGCACATGGAGAGCAAAGACCCATGCCTGGGATCTCCTTCCACTTAGGGAGACAAAGAAACAAATGTTGTGACGAGCACCCATCAAGAACGAACAAGATAAAGTGTCTTGCTCTTAGGCATAGTGGCCCCTCAATGGTGCTACAAGTCATGTTTTTCACTTCCATGTGCCACTGCAGAGACAAAATTTCCAAAGTCATATCAGACTGATCCCGCCCTCAAACAGTCCAGCTCTGAAATGTCGGGCAAATCCTCCCCGTACGAGAGAATCAGCAAAACTACAGACATACGTTTCGTCCTATGTGGGTCACGTCGGTGTGGTGCAGCTGATTCCTCTAAGGACGATGGAGAGCAAGGAACCATGCCTGGGATCCCCTTCCACTTAATGAGACAAGAAAGCAAATGGTGTGACGAGCACCCATCAAGAACGAACAAGATAAAGTGTCTTATTCTTGGGCATAGTGACTCCTCAATGGTGCTACAAGTCACATTTTTCACTCCCATGTGCCTATGCAGAAAAGAAATTTCCATATTCATATCAGACAGACTAGCTCCAAATGTCAGCAAAACCACAGACATCCAATTCAGCTTATGGGGGCCTCATTGGTATGGTGCAGCTGATTCCTTCTAGGCACATGGAGAGCAAGGAACCATGCCTGGGATCCCCTTCCACTTAATGAGACAAGAAAGCAAATGGTGTGACGAGCACCCATCAAGAACAAACAAGATAAAGTGTCTTATTCTTGGGCATAGTGACCTCTCAATGATACTACAAGTCATATTTTTCACTCCCATGTGCCATTGCAGAGAATACATTTCTATATTCATATCAGACTGATCCCATCCTCAAACAGCCCAGCTCTGAAATGTCAGGTAAATCCTCCCAGCACAAGAGAATCATCAAAACCACAGATGTACATTTCAGCCTTTGGGAACCTCATCAGTGTCGTGCAGCTGTTTCCTTCTAGACAAATGGAGAGCAAGGGCACATGCCTCGAATCCCCTTCTACTTAAGGAGACAAAGAAACAAATATTGTGACAAGCACCCATCAAGAACGAACAAGATAAAGTGTCTTATTCTTGGGCATAGTGACCTCTCAATGGTACTACAAGTCATATTTTACACTCCCATGTGCCATTGCAGAGAAGAAATTTCTATATTCATATCAGACTGATCCCATCCTCAAACAGCCCAGCTCTGAAATGTCAGGTAAATCCTCCCAGCACGAGAGAATCAGCAAAACCACAGACGTACGTTTCAGCCTTTGGGAGCCTCATCGGTGTGGTGCAGCTGTTTCCTTCTAGACAAATGGAGAGCAAGGGCACATGCCTTGAATCCCCTTCTACTTAAGGAGACAAAGAAACAAATATTGTGACAAGCACACATCAAGAAAGAACAAGATAAAGTGTCTTGTTCTTGGGCATAGTGACTCCTCAATGGTGTTACAAGTCACATTTTTCACTCCCATGTACCACTGCAGAGAGAAAATTTCCACTGTTATATAAGACGGGTCCCGCCCCAAAACACCAAGTAAATCCTCCCCACACAAGAGGATCAGCAAAAACCACAGAAGTACATTTCAGCCTATGTGGGTCTTATCTGTGTGGTACAGCTGGTTCCCTCTAGGCACATGGAGAGCAAGGGCCCAGGCCTGGGATCCCCTTTCACTTAGGGAGACAAAGAAACAAATGTTGTGAACAGCACCCATCACAAACGACCAAGATAAAGTGCCTTGTTATTGGGCATATTGACCAATCAATGGTGCTACAAGTCAAATTTTTCACTCCCATGTGCCATTGCAGAGAAGAAATTTCCAAATTCATATCAGACTGGTCCCGCCCTTAGACAGTTCAGCTCCAAAATGTCAGGCAAATTCTCTCCACACGAGAGAATCAGCAAAACCACAGATGTACGTTTCAGCCTACGTGGGCCTCATTGGTGTGGTGCAGCTGATTCCAGCTAGGCACATGGAGAGTAAGGGCCCATGTCTGGGATGCCCTTCCACTTAGGAAGATAAAAAAACAAATGTTGTGAACAGCACCCATCAAGAACAAACAAGATAAAGTGTATTTTTCTTGGGCATAGTGATCCCTCAATGGTACTACAAGTCACATTTTTCACTCCTGTGTGCCATTGCAGAGAGGAAATTTCCATATTCATATCAGACTGATCCCACCCTCAGTCAGTCCAGCTCCAAAATGTCAGGCAAATACCCCCTGCACAAAAGAATCAGCAAAAAAAAAAAAAGCACAGACATACATTTTGGCTTATGTGGGTCTCATCGGTAGAGTGCAGCTAACTCACTCTACGCACACGGAGAACAATGGCCCATGCCTGGGATCCCCTTCCACTTAGAGAGACAAAGAAATAAATGTTGTGACGAGCACCCATAAATAACGTACAAGATAAAGTGTCTTGTTCTTGGGCATAGTGACCCCTCAGTGGTGCTATAAGTCAAGTTTTATACTCCCATGTGCCATCACAGAGACAAAATTTCCATATTCATATCAGACTGGTCCCGCCCTCAGCTTCAAAATAGCAGGCAAATCCACAGACGTATGTTTCAGTCTGTGTGGGCCTAATCAGTATGGTGCAGCTGATTCACTGTACACAAACGGAGAACAATGGCCCATGCCTATGTTCCCCTTCCACTTAGGGAGACAAACAAAACAAATATAGTGATGAGCACCCATAAAGAACGTACAAGATAAAGTGTCTTGTTCTTGGGCATAGTGACCCCTCAGTGGTGCTACAAGTCAAGTTTTTTACTCCCATGTGCCATCGTAGAGACAAAATTTCCATATTCATATCAGACTGGTCCCACCGTCACAGTCCAGCTCCAAAATGTCAAGCAAATCCTCCCCGCACTTGAGAATCAGCAAAACCACAGACGTACGCTTCAGCCTATATGGACCTCGTTGGTGTGGTGCAGCTGATTCCTTCTAGGCACATGGAGAGCAAGGGCCCATGCCTGGGATCTCCTTCCACTTAGGGAGACAAAGAAACAAATGTGATGAGCACCAATCAAGAACAAACAAGATAAAGTGTCTTATTCTTGGGCACAGCGACCCCTCAATGGTGCTACAAGTCACATTGTTTGCTCCCCTGTGCCATTGCATAGAGGAAATTTCTATATTCATATCAGACTGGTCCCTCCCTCAGACAGCACAGCTCTGAAATGTCAGGCAAATCCTCGCCGTACATGAAAATCAGCAAAAACACAGACGTACGTTTCGGCCTACATGGTCCTCAATGGTGTGGTGCAGCTGATCTAGGCACATGGAGCACAAGGGCCCATCCCTGGGATCCCCTTCCACTTAAGGAGACAAGGTAACAAATTGCGACAAGCAACCATCAAGAAAGAACAAGAAAAAAATGTCTTGCCCTTGGGCATAGTGACCCCTCAATGGTGCTACAATTCATGTTTTTTATTACCATATATCACTGCAAAGAGAACATTTCCATATTCATATCAGACTGGTCCAACCTGCAGACAGTCCAGCTCCAGCACAAAAGAATCAGTAAAACCACATATGTGCATTTCAGCCTATGTGGACCTCATTTGTGTGGTGCAGCTTATTTCCTCTAGGCACATGGAGAGCAAGGGCCCATGCCTTGGATCCCCTTCCACTTTTGGAGACAAAGAAACAAATGTTGTGACAAGCACCCATCAAGAACAAACAAGATACAGTTTCTTGTTCTTGGGCATAGGGACCCCTCAAGGGTGCTACAAGTCACGTTTTTCATTCCCATGTGCCATTGCAGAGAGGAAATTTCCATATTCATATGAGACTGGTCCCGCCCTCAGACAGTGCAGCTTCGAAATGTCAGGCAAATCCTAACTGCACGTGAAAATCCGCAAAACCAGAGACATTCATTTAAGCCTATGTGGGCCTCATTAGTGTGGTGCAGCTGATTCCTTCTAGGCACATGGAGAGCAAGAGCCCATCCCAGGGATCCTCTTCCACTTACAGAGACAAAGAAACAAATTGCAACAAGCAAGACAGAACAAGATAAAGTGTCTTGTGCTTGGGTATAGTGACCCCTCAATGGTGCTACAAGTCATATTTTTCCCTCCCATGTGCCATTGCAAGCAAAACCACAGACGTACATTCCAGCCTGTGTGTGCCTCGTCGGTATGGTGCAGCTGACTCACTCTATGCACATGGAGAACATTGGCCCATGCCTGGGGTCCCCTTCAACTTAGGGAGACAAACAAATGTTGTGACAAGCACCCATCAAGCACAAACAAGATAAAGTGTATTGTTCTTGGGCATAGTGAACCATCAATGGTC
Organism: Rhinophrynus dorsalis; assembly: GCA_037306005.1. NCBI lineage: Eukaryota > Metazoa > Chordata > Amphibia > Anura > Rhinophrynidae > Rhinophrynus > Rhinophrynus dorsalis. Next base: position 83,069,321 of record CM074721.1, read on the forward strand.
CTACAAGTCATATTTTTCCCTCCCATGTGCCATTGCAGAGAGGAAATTTCCATATTCATATCAGACTTGTACCTCCCTTAGACAATCCCGCTCCAAAATGTCAGGCAAAACCACAGACATACGTTTCGGCCTATATAGGCCTCGTCAGTGTGGGGTAGCTGATTCATTACAGGCAAACAGAGAGCAAGGGCCCATGCCTGGGATCCCCTTCCACTTAGGGAGACAAAGAAACAAACGTTGTGACGAGCACCCATCATGAACGAACAAGATAAAGTGTTTTGTTCTTGGGCATAGTGACTCCTCAGTGGTGCTACAAGTCACGTTTTTCACTCCCATGTGCCATTGAAGAGAGGAAATTTCCATAGTCATATCATACTGGTACTGCCCCCAAAATGTCAGGTAAATCCTCCCCACAGAAGAGAATAAGCAAAAGCACAGACGTACGTTTCGGCCTTTGTGGGCCTCAGTGGTGTAGTGCCACTGACACCCTCTTGGCACATGGAAAGCAAGGGCCCATGCCTGGGATCCCCTTCCACTTAGGGAGACAAAGAAACAAATGTTATGAACAGCACCCATCAAGAACGAACAAGATAAAGTGTCTTGTTCTTGGGCATAGTGACCCCTCAATGGTGCTACAAGTCACATTTTTCACTCCCATGTGCCATTGCAGACAGGAAATTTCCATATACATATAACACTACTCCCCACCTCGGACAGCCTGGCTCTAAAATGTCAGGCAAATTCTACCCGCATAAAAAAATCAGCAAAACCACAGACATACGATGCAGCCTACATGGGTCTCATCAGTGTGGTGCAGCTGATCCTTCTAGGCACATGGAGAGCAAGGGCCCATGCCTGGGATCTCCTTCCCCTTAGGGAGACAAAGAAACAAATGTTGTGATGAGCACCAATCAAGAAAGAACAAGTTAAAATGTCTTGTCCTTGGGCATAGTGACCCCTCAATGGTGCTACAAGTCACATTTTTCAGTACCATGTGCTATTGAAGAGAGAAAATGCCCATATTCATATCAGACTGGTCCCACCCACAAACAGTCCAGCTCCAAAATGTCAGGCAAATCCTCCCAGCATGAGAGAATCAATAAAACCACAGACGTACATTTCGGCCTATGTGGGCCTCGCGGGTGTTGTGCAGATTATTTCTTCTAAGCACATGGAGAGCAAGGGCCCATGCCTTGGATCCCCTTCCACTTTGGGAGACAAAGAAGCAAATGCTGTGACAAGCATCCATCAAGAACAAACAAGATAAAGTTTCCTGTCCTTGGGCATAGAGACCCCTCAATGGTGCTACATGTCATATTTTAATTCCCATGTGGTATCGCAGAGAGAAAATTTCCATATTCATAAGAGACTGGTGCCACCCTCAGATAGGTCAGCTCCAACATGTGAGGCAAAACCACAGACGTACACTTCGGCCTACATGGGCCTTATCGGCGTGGTGCGGTTGATGCATTCTAGGCACATGGAGAGCAAGGGCCCATGCCTGGGATCCCCTTCCACTTAGGGAGACAAAGAAACAAATGTTGTGATGAGCACCCATCAAGAACGAACAAGATAAAGTGTCTTGTACTTGGGCATAGTGACCCCCTCAATGGTGCTACAAGTCACGTTTTTCACTCTCATGTGCCATTGCAGAGAGGAAATTTCTATATTCATATCAGACTGGTCCCGCCTTCAAACAGCCCAGCCCCGAAATGTCAGCAAAATCCTCCCAGCACAAGAGAATCAGTAAAACCACGGACGTAAGTTTCGGCCTATGTGGGCCTAATCGGTGTGGTGCAGCTTATTCCCTCTAGGCCAGTGGTTCTCAATGTTTTTTTGTTCGGGGCACCCCTAACATATTTAATGTACTTTACAAGGGCCTAAAAAGGGTACAATACATAAATATACAGTTACGATTAGGTTTTATAATCATAATAACAAAACTAAATCTATTGTGCATAACAATTTCTATAAATTTTTATTTAAAAGTCCATTTTTGTCAGTCTTCATAGAAAACATGGGGCACCCTAAGCTACGGCATGCTGGTTGAGAATTACTACTCTAGGCACATAGAGAGCAAGGGCCCATGCCTTGGATACCCTTCCACTTTGGGAGACAAAGAAACAAATGTTGTGACAAGCAACCATCAAGAATGAACAAGATACAGTTTCTTGTTCTTGGGCATAGGGACCCCTCAATGGTGCTACAAGTCACGTTTTTCATTCCTATGTGCCATTGCAGAGAGAAAATTTCCATATTCATATCAGACTAGTCCCGCCCTCAGACAGTGCAGCTCCAAAATGTCAGTCAAATCCTCCCCACACATGAGAATCAGCAAGACCACAGATATACGATTCGCTCTATGTGGGCCTCAATGGTGTGGTGCAGCTGCTTCTGTCTAGGCACATGGAGCACAAGGGCCCATCCCTGGGATCTCCTTCCACTTAAGGAGACAAGGAAACAAATTGCGACAAGCAATCATCAAGAAAGAACAAGAAAAAAAAGTCTTGTCCTTGGGCATAGCGACCCTTCAATGGTGCTACAAGTCATGTTTTTTATTACCATGTGCCATTGCAAAGAGAAAATTTCCATATTCATATCAGACTGGTCCCACCTACAGACAGTCCAGCTCCAAAATGTCAGGCAAATCCTGCCAGCACAAGAGAATCAGTAAAACCACAGACGTGCGTTTCAGCCTATGTGGACCTCGTCGGTGTGGTACAGCTGATTCCTTCTAGGCACATGGAGAGCAAGAGCCCATCCCTGGGATCCCCTTCCACTTACAGAGACAAAGAAACAAATTGCGACAATCACCCATCAAGATAGAACAAGATAAAGTGTCTTGTGCTTGGGCATACTGACCCCTCAATGGTGCTACAAGTCACAATTTTCCCTTCCATGTGCCATAGCAGAGAGAAAATGTCCATATTCATATCAGACTGGTCCTGCCCTTAGACAATCTAGCTAGGAAACGTCAGGCAAAACCACAGACATACGTTTCGGCCTATGTGGGCCTCGTCGGTGTGGTGCAACTGATTCATTACAGGCAAATGAAAAGCAGGGCCCATGCTGGGATCCCCTTCCACTTAGGGAGACAAAGAAACAAACGTTGTGACAAGCACCTATCAAGAACAAACAAGATAAAGTGTCTTGTTCTTGGGCATAGTGATTCCTCAGTGGTGCTATAAGTCACATTTTTCTCTCCCACGTGCCTATACAGAAAATAAATTTCCATATTCATATCAAACAGACTAGCTCCAAATGTCAGCAAAACCACAGACATCCAATTCAGCTTATGGGGTCTCATTGGTATGGTGCAGCTGATTCCTTCTAGGCACATGGAGAGCAAGGGCCCATGCCTGGGATCCTCTTCCACTTAGGGAGACAAAGAAACAAATGTTGTAATGAGCACCCATCAGGAACAAACAAGTTTCTTGTTCTTGGGCCTAGTGACCCCTCAGTGGTGCTACAAGTCACATTTTTCACTCCCATGTGCCATTGCAGAGAGAAAATTTCCATATTGATATCAGACTGGTCCACCCTTAGACAGTCCAACACCGAAATGTCAGACAAATCCTCCCCACATGAGAGAATCAGCAAAACCACAGATGTACGTTTTAGCCTTTGTGGGCCTCATCTGTGTGGTACAGCTGATTGTTTTTAGGCACATTGAGAGCAAGGGCCCATGCCTGGGATCCCCTTCCAATTAGAGAAACAAAGAAACAAATGTTGGGAGCAGCAACCATCAAGAGCTAACAAGATAAAGTGTCTTGTTCATTGGCATAGTGACCCCCTCAATTGTGCTATAAATCACATATAGTGATGAGCGAGCACCCCAATGCTCGGATGTTCGGGTGCTCTGACCGAGCACCCCCTGAGGCTCGAGTGCTCGGCCGAGCACCCGAGCCCCATTGAAGTCAATGGGAGGACTCGAGCATTACACCAGGCACCCCCTGCTCTGATGAGGGGAGGGTGCCTGGTCCATAGGAAAAGGGCAGAAAAAGATGGAAACACTACAGAAATGGTTCAGGGACAGCATAGGGAGGATGTCTGGATGCACCTTGGACTCCAACATCGCTGCTGGGAACGATCTTTCGCCCGTAGTACGCCATTTTTACAGACTGACCATAAAACACACAAAAAGGAAAATAAAAACGACTTTAGGCGAAAAATTGTTACCAAACAATATTTGCTGTATATTTACTTGTATATCATCTGCAAATTCTGCAAAAAATGTCATCGATTTTCAGAACTGAGGCCATGATTAAGAGGGAAACGTGCGCAGAGGCAAATTCTCCCAAAAATTTCCTTGATTTTCAGAACTGAGGCCATGATTAAGAGGGAAACGTGCACAGAGGCAAATTCTCCCAAAAATTTCCTTGATTTTATTGAACTGAGGCCATGATTAAGAGGGAAACGTGCGCTGAGCTGACCATCTAAAACATTATGGGTGAGGGTCTGCTGCAGAGCTGACCATCCTAAACATTATATGCGAAGGCCCGCTAGTGAGCTGACGCTATAAAACATTATATGAGAGGGCCCGCTAGAGAGCTGACCCAATAAAACATTATATGAGAAGGCCCGCTGGTGAGCTGACCTATATAAAAATTGGCAAACAGGGCCCGCTGGTGAGCTGGCCCTATATAAAAATTATATCACAGGGCCCGCTGGTGAGCTGGCCCTATATAAAAATTATAGCACAGGGCACGCTGGTGAGCTGGCCCTATATAAAAATTATATCCCAGGGCATATGGAAGAGGAGGAGGAGGATGAGAAGATTAAGAGTCAACCATATACCCGTTTTTTGGGTGGAAGGGGTGAATGGGAATACAGAGTATTCACATCATTGTAAATAACATATATAAAGTGAGTTTATGTTCCCCCGGGGCTTTCCTCCAGTGGAGTGGAGAAGTCAGGGGAAATCCAGGCCTTGTTCATTTTTATAAGTGTCAACCTATCAGCATTGTCGGTGGAAAGGCGGATACGCTTATCTGTTATGATGCCACCAGCAGCACTAAATACCCGCTCAGACAGAACGCTGGCGGCAGGGCAGGCCAGCACCTCCAAGGCGTAGAGTGCCAGTTCATACCACGTGTCCAGCTTGGACACCCAGTAGTTGTAAGGCACAGAGGGATCATTGAGGACGCTGACACGGTCTGCTACGTACTCCTTCACCATCTTCCAAAACTTTTCCCTCCTTGTGACACTAGGCTGCGCATCAGGGTGAGGGTGCTGGCGGGGTGTCATGAAGGTGTCCCACGCCTTGGAGAGTGTTGCCCTGCCTTTGTCGGAACTGCTGTGTGCTCCCCTTTTCTCCCCTTCTCTGTTGGCCAAGGTAGCACGTACTCTGCCGCCAGCGTTGTCAGATGGAAAATTTTGGAGCAATTTTTCAACAAGAACCTTCTGGTATTGCACCATTTTGCTTGTCCTCTCCACCGGAGGAATGAGAGATGAGAAATTCTCTTTGTAGCGGGGGTCCAGAAGGGTGAACACCCAGTAATCCGTGTTGTCTAAAATGCGTACAACGCGTGGGTCACGGGAAAGGCAGCCTAACATAAAGTCAGCCATGTGTGCCAGAGTACCAACAGTCAAGATTTCGCTGTCCTCACCAGGAGGCTGACTCTCAATATCCTCATCCTCTTCCTCCTCTTCTGCCCACCCACGCTGAAGAGATGGAACTAAAGTTCCATGGCTACCCTCTGTAGCGGAGGCAACCGTGTCTTCCTCCTCCTCCTCCTCCTCCTCCTCCGCCTCCTCCAATTGTCGCTGAGAAGACGAAGTGAGGGTGCTCTGGCTATCACCTTGTGTAAGCTCTTCCTCCCCCATTTCCACCTCTTCCACATGCAAAGCGTCGGTTTTAATTGTGAGCAGCGAGCGTTTCAGTAGACACAGAAGTGGGATGGTTACACTGATAATAGCGTTATCGCCGCTCACCATCTGTGTCGATTCCTCAAAATTGCGTAAAACCTCGCAGAGGTCTGACATCCATTCCCACTCCTCACTTCTGATTACAGGAAGTTGAACGGAGAGGCGACGACCGTGTAACAGCTGGTACTCCACTACTGCCCTCTGCTGCTCACAAAGCCGGGCCAACATGTGGAAGGTGGAGTTCCAGCGCGTGCTCACGTCACACAGCAGCCGGTGAGCTGGCAATTGTAAGCGCTGCTGCAGCTTCAACAGGCCGGCCGAAGCTGTAGATGACTTACGGAAATGTGCACACACGCGGCGCACCTTGGTCAAGAGATCATGCACATTGGGGTAGGTTTTTAGAAATCGCTGCACCACTAAATTAAATACATGCGCTAGGCATGGTACGTGTGTGAGCTTGCCGAGCTCCAAAGCCGCCACCAAGTTACGCCCATTATCACACACAACCATGCCTGCTTGCAGGTTGAGTGGCGAGAGCCACTGCTCGGTCTGGTGACTAATCCCCTGCAACAGCTCTGAGGCCGTGTGCTGTTTGTCCCCAAGGCAGATCAGCTTCAGCACGGCCTGTTGACGCTTCCCCACTGCAGTGCTACACTGCTTCCAGCTACTGGCTGATGGGGGAGTGGCGGTGTGTGTAGAGAATTCGGAGGTGGAAACGGAGGAGGAGGAGCCAATAACGTAGGTGCTGGTGGAAACCCTGATGGAGGTAGGGCCCGCAATCCTCGGCGTGGGTAGCACCCGTGCCATCCCAGGGTCCGAGTCGCTCCCAGCCTCCACGACATTCACCCAGTGTGCCGTCAGGGAAATGTAGCGTCCCTGGCCACAAGCACTTGTCCATGTGTCAGTCGTTAAGTGGACCTTCCCAGTAACTGCGTTGGTCAGGGCACGGGTGATGTTACGGGACACATGGTGGTGTAATGCGGGGATGGCACACCGGGAAAAGTAGTGGCGGCTGGGGACCGCGTACCGAGGGACAGCTGCTGCCATCAGGCTGCGGAAGGACTCAGTGTCCACAAGCCTAAATGGCAGCATTTCGATGGCCAGTAATTTTGAAAGGTGTGAGGTTAGTGCTATGGCCTGTGGGTGGGTGGCTGGGTACTTTCTCTTGCGCTCAAATGCCTGGGGTAACGACATTTGGACGCTGTGCTGGGACAGGGAAGTGGATGTGGTCGCTGATGGTGCTTCAGATGCTACAGGTGCAGGGCGGGAGGTATGCGGGCCTGCGCCTTCGACAGGCGATTGGCCGGCACCGAAAACAGGGGAAGAGGAGGCAGTGGTGTGGCCTGCAGACACAGGTGGGCGATCCAGGCGTTCCTCCCACTTACTACGGTGCTTGGATGCCATGTGTCGGATCATGCTGGTGGTGGTGAGGTTTCTAGTGTTCATGCCTCGGCTCATTCTGGTGTGGCACAGGTTGCAAACTACAATTCTTTTGTCGTCCGCACTTTCCTTAAAAAAACGCCATACCGCGGAACACCTACCCTTTGGCAAGGTAGATTTACGCAAGGGGGTGCTCCGTGGAACATTTGCGGGCCGGTTTGGTGCGGTCCGCCTTCTTTCTGTAGCCACACCACTGCCTCTTCCAGCCTGTTGCGGTGCTGCAGATGGCTCACCCTCAGGACTGCTGTCATCGCTCGGCTCTCCACCTTCCCAGGTGGGGTCAGTCACCTCATCGTCCACCAAGTCCTCCTCCACTTCCTCACTCTGATCATCCTCCTCAAGTCTTGATCCCACCACATACTCAGTCATTGACAACTGTATAACATTCTCCTCAACAAGGTCTTGAGACGGAAATAGTGGTTGATTTAATGGCAACTGTGTCTCATCATCATCATCATCATCATCCACTACTTCCTTTGACCTTAAATGCCGTTCACATCTGTCATCTTCTTGTGATTGGGTAGCCTCTAGAGGTTGTGAATCAGGGCACAAGATGTCATGTTCCTCTGCAAGCGTGCTTGGAGAGAGGGTCAAATGAAGGATTGGTGATGAGACGAGCTCATCACTATATCCCAGTGTGGGATCACTTCTTTGACCAGACCGTCTATGGTGGGAGGAAGGATGATCAGAGTGAGGATTATGTTGACCAGACTCTTGGCTACTGAGAGTGGACTTGGTGGAAGACAGGGTGGTGCTTAACCGACTGGAAGCAGTATCAGCTGTCATCCAACCGACCACCTGTTCGCACTGGTCGGACCTCGAGAGTGATGTCCTGCGACGCCCTGTGAAATCAGACATGAAGCTAGGTATGGTGGATGTCTTTCTTTCTTGTGCTCTGGCACCAGGCACAGTTTCTCCGCGTCCTGACCCGCGCCCTGAACTTTCAGGATCACGTCCACTTCCCCGTCCCTTTTTACCCGCCTTCTTCATCTTACACAGAATATGTGACTTTAATATTTGAGTTTGAAAACTTAACAGTATTTCTTATTATTCTTCAACTCTGCAGAGTACACAGAAAAGGCTGCTAAACTGCGGTGAAACACACTGAATGGAATATGTGAGTTTGATATTTTAGTTTGAAGACTTAACAGTATTTCTTCCTATTCTGCAACTCTGCACAGTACACAGAATAGGCTGTTAAACGGCGTTGAAACACACTGAATGGAATATGTGACTTTAATATTTGAGTTTGAAAACTTAACAGTATTTCTTATAATTCTGCAACTGTACAGAGTACACAGAATAGGCTGTTAAACGGCGGTGAAACACACTGAATGGAATATGTGACTTTAATATTTGAGTTTGAAAACTTAACAGTATTTCTTATAATTCTGCAACTGTACAGAGTACACAGAATAGGCTGTTAAACGGCGTTGAAACACACTGAATGGAATATGTGACTTTAATATTTGAGTTTGAAAACTTAACAGTATTTCTTATAATTCTGCAACTGTACAGAGTACACAGAATAGGCTGTTAAACGGCGTTGAAACACACTGAATGGAATATGTGACTTTAATATTTGAGTTTGAAAACTTAACAGTATTTCTTATAATTCTGCAACTGTACAGAGTACACAGAATAGGCTGTTAAACGGCGTTGAAACACACTGAATGGAATATGTGACTTTAATATTTGAGTTTGAAAACTTAACAGTATTTCTTATAATTCTGCAACTGTACAGAGTACACAGAATAGGCTGTTAAACGGCGTTGAAACACACTGAATGGAATATGTGACTTTAATATTTGAGTTTGAAAACTTAACAGTATTTCTTATAATTCTGCAACTGTACAGAGTACACAGAATAGGCTGTTAAACGGCGTTGAAACACACTGAATGGAATATGTGACTTTAATATTTGAGTTTGAAAACTTAACAGTATTTCTTATTATTCTGCAACTCTGCAGAGTACACAGAAAAGGCTGCTAAACTGCGGTGAAACACACTGAATGGAATATGTGACTTTGATATTTTAGTTTGAAGACTTAACAGTATTTCTTCCTATTCTGCAACTCTGCACAGTACACAGAATGTGCTGCTACACTGCGGCGAAGCACACTGAATGGAATATGTGACTTTGATATTTTAGTTTGAAGACTTAACAGTATTTCTTCCTATTCTGCAACTCTGCACAGTACACAGAATGTGCTGCTACACTGCGGCGAAGCACACTGAATGGAATATGTGACTTTGATATTTTAGTTTGAAGACTTAACAGTATTTCTTCCTATTCTGCAACTCTGCACAGTACACAGAATGTGCTGCTAAACTGCGGCGAAGCACACTGAATGGAATATGTGACTTTGATATTTTAGTTTGAAGACTTAACAGTATTTCTTCCTATTCTGCAACTCTGCACAGTACACAGAATGTGCTGCTACACTGCGGCGAAGCACACTGAATGGAATATGTGACTTTGATATTTTAGTTTGAAGACTTAACAGTATTTCTTCCTATTCTGCAACTCTGCACAGTACACAGAATGTGCTGCTACACTGCGGCGAAGCACACTGAATGGAATATGTGACTTTGATATTTTAGTTTGAAGACTTAACAGTATTTCTTCCTATTCTGCAACTCTGCACAGTACACAGAATGTGCTGCTACACTGCGGCGAAGCACACTGAATGGAATATGTGACTTTGATATTTTAGTTTGAAGACTTAACAGTATTTCTTCCTATTCTGCAACTCTGCACAGTACACAGAATGTGCTGCTACACTGCGGCGAAGCACACTGAATGGAATATGTGACTTTGATATTTTAGTTTTAAGACTTAACAGTATTTCTTCCTATTCTGCAACTCTGCACAGTACACAGAATGTGCTGCTACACTGCGGCGAAGCACACTGAATGGAATATGTGACTTTGATATTTTAGTTTGAAGACTTAACAGTATTTCTTCCTATTCTGCAACTCTGCACAGTACACAGAATGTGCTGCTAAACTGCGGCGAAGCACACTGAATGGAATATGTGACTTTGAAATTTTAGTTTGAAGACTTAACAGTATTTCTTCCTATTCTGCAACTCTGCACAGTACACAGAATGTGCTGCTAAACTGCGGCGAAGCACACTGAATGGAATATGTGACTTTGATATTTTAGTTTGAAGACTTAACAGTATTTCTTCCTATTCTGCAACTCTGCACAGTACACAGAATGTGCTGCTACACTGCGGCGAAGCACACTGAATGGAATATGTGACTTTGATATTTTAGTTTGAAGACTTAACAGTATTTCTTCCTATTCTGCAACTCTGCACAGTACACAGAATGTGCTGCTACACTGCGGCGAAGCACACTGAATGGAATATGTGACTTTGATATTTTAGTTTGAAGACTTAACAGTATTTCTTCCTATTCTGCAACTCTGCACAGTACACAGAATGTGCTGCTACACTGCGGCGAAGCACACTGAATGGAATATGTGACTTTGATATTTTAGTTTGAAGACTTAACAGTATTTCTTCCTATTCTGCAACTCTGCACAGTACACAGAATGTGCTGCTACACTGCGGCGAAGCACACTGAATGGAATATGTGACTTTGATATTTTAGTTTGAAGACTTAACAGTATTTCTTCCTATTCTGCAACTCTGCACAGTACACAGAATAGGCTGCTAAACTGCGGCGAAGCACACTGAATGGAATATGTGACTTTGATATTTTAGTTTGAAGACTTAACAGAATGTGCTCTAATCTGCAACTTTGCACACTAAACAGAATGTGCTCTAATCTGCAACTTTGCACACTAAACAGAATGTGCTCTAATCTGCAACTTTGCACACTAAACAGAATGTGCTCTAATCTGCAACTGTGCACACTAAACAGAATGTGCTCTAATCTGCAACTTTGCACACTAAACAGAATATATATATATTTTTTTTTTTTTTTTTGTTTTTTTCCCCCCACACCAAATAACCTGCTGCCCCCACACACAGTAGTCCTAAAAAGGACTTTTGGTTCTTTTTTTTTCACAATTTTGGTTTTTTTCCTCCCTACACTGCCTTTCCCTTCCTATCCTCAGCTCTCCCTGGCTCAGACTGAGCCAAACTCGATGGTCAGGTGCTATACAGCACCTGACCACGGGTTCTGGCCAGCCAATCAGTGTAATGCCAGCAGCCAACATGGCTGCTGGCATTACACCGATGTCAGAGCCTCCCTGCACGTTTATTGGCTGCGCAGCAGGCGCAAAACGTGCGGGGAGGAGACCCGAACATGTCGGGCGAGCACATGCGGTACTCGTACGAGTACCGCCATGTGCCGAGCAGAGCGATGCTCGAGCCGATCCGAGCATCGGCCGAGCATGCTCGCTCAACACTAATCACATATGCTACGCCCACATGTTATTGTAGACTGGTTCCTCCCTTAGACAGTCCACCTCCGAAATGTTAAGGGCCCATGCCTGGGATCCCTTTCCACTTAGGGAGACAAAGAAACAAATGTGATGAGCACCCATCAAGAACGAATAAGATAAAGTTTCTTTTTCTTGGGCATAGTGACCCCCTCAATGGTGGTACAAGTCATGTTTTACACTCCCATGTGCCATTGCAGAGAGGAAATTTCCATATTCATATCAGACTGGTTCCTCCCTCAGACAGTCCTGCTCTGAAATGTTAGGCAAATCCTCACCGCACAAGAGAATCAGCAAAACCACAAACGTACGTTTCTGCCTATGTGGGCCTTGTCGGTGTGGTGCAGCTGATTCCCTCTAGGCACATGGAGAGCAAGGGCCCATGCCTGGGATCCCCTTCTACCACACCAACAATGCCCACGTAGGCCGAAACGTACGTCTGTGGTTTTGCTGATTCTCTCGTGCAGGGAGGATTTGCCTGACATTTTGGAGCTGGACTGTCTGAGGGCGGGACCAGTCTGATATGAATGTGGAAATTTCCTCTCTGCAATGAGACATGGGAGTGAAAAACATGACTTGTAGCACCACTGATGGGGTCACTATGCTCAAGAACAAGACATTTTATCTTGTTTGTTCGAGATAGGTGCTTGTCACAACATTTGTTTCTTTGTCACCCTAAGTTGAAGGGGATCCCAGGCATGGGCCCTTACTCTCCATGTGTCTAGAGGGAATCAGCTACACCACACTCATGAGGTCCACATAGGGCAAAACATACATGTGTGGTTTTGCTTAATTTTTCTTTTGTGCAGAGAGGATTTGTCTGCCATTTTGGAGCTGGCCTATCTTAGGGTGGGACTAGTCTGATATATATATATATATATATATATATATATATATATATATATATATATATATATATATATATATATATATATATGTATGTATGTATGTATGTGTTTTTTTTCTCTGCAATGGTACATCGAAGTGAAAACCGTGGCTTGTAGCACCATTGAAGGATCACTATGCCCAAGAACAAGACATTTTATATTCTTTGTTCTTGATGGATTCTCTGAGGAGGGACTCTTGGTGGACTTGGATGATGGGGGAATGTTCAGAGGTGGTATTCTCCCAATTCTTTGGGTACCCTTTTGAAGCTGACCCTGATTCCTCAGTTGAGGGCATGATCAGGGCAGTGTTAACTACTCTGGACATTTCCCAGGTCCCTGAGACTCACAAGGACCATTCTGGTGTGTTTCATGAACCTAACAAGCAGTGTACCTTCTTCTAACCTAATCCCGCTCTTGGCCACCTTCTGTTAGATGAGCGGTAGTCTCCTTAGAGGAAATCTATTGTGTCTAGAAAGTTCGCTACACTGTATCCATTCTCTGAGGCGGCACTAGCGCAGTGGGCTCATCCTCCTAAAGTGGATGCCCCAGTCTCTAGACTTTCTAAGTCCACTGCTCTGCCTGTTGCGGACGCTTCTGTCTTTAAGGACTGGACTGATAGGAAGCTTGAGGACTTTCTGAAGGCCATATTTGCTACTGCAGGCATTTCATTATGTCCCTCATTTGCTGCTGGTTGGGTGAACAGGGCCATTGCAGTTTGGACTGAACAGCTCACTGTTGCTGTCTGTCAGGGTGCTCCCACTGCTGACTTGCTGTGGCTTCTGGCCAACATCTCTGAAGTTCAGCATTATGTTTCTGCAGCCATCTTTGATGCCATCTGGTTGGTGGCTAGGGTTTCTACCATGTATGTTGTAGCCAGATGAGCTCTTTGACTCAAGATCTGGTCCTCTGACACGGACTCTAAGAAAGCCTTACTTTCATTACTCTTTCAGGGAATGTCCTTGTTTGGGCCGGAGCTTAAGGACCACTGGGGGTAAGAGTACACTGTTATCCTTGGACCCCTAGAAGAAGCCTCTGGTTAAAAGGAATCGGCTTTTGTGTTCCTTTTAGGCTGAAGCGCGTTTCACTAACCAGGCTGTTCCCCAGGCCCCTCGCTACTCCTCCAAGCCTAAGCAGCAGTGAAGGTCCAAGCAGTCCTCCACCAAGCCCAAACCTTCTTCGGCATTACTCACTGACCCCTGTCCCCACGAGCCGCTGGGTGGCCGTCTGCGCCACTTCTTCAATGTCTGGACAGACACCGTGGTGGATCTGTGGGTTTTGCAGGTAGTCTCGGAGTGGTAAAGGATCCCTTTCACTTCTCTTCCTCCGTTCAGGTTATTTCTTTGACACACTCTTCAGGCAGAGGAGAAGCGCCATCTCTCCTACGGAGCCATCCAGACCCTTTTAGACAAGGTGGTTCTGGAACCGATTTCCGACCGGGACAGGGTTTGGGTTTCTATTCCAACCTGTTCATGGTTTCCAAGAAGGTCGGCGGCTGTCTCCTGATTTCGGACCTCAAGAATCTCAATTCCTTAGTGGTCAAAACTCATTATCACCAGGAGTCCCTGAGGACAGTGATCACGGCCATGTCTCCTGGGGAATTTCCCGCCTCTCTGTACCTTCAGGATGCATACCTGCATATCGCCATACATCCAGAGAGCCGGCAGTACCTCAGGTTTGCTTGCAACCAAGGGTATTTTCAGTTTTCTGCTCTTCCCTTTGGTCTGACTATCGCCCCCCAGGTCTTCAGTTGTGTCCTGGGTGCGTTAGTGTCTGTCCTACACAGGGACGGCATCAGAGTCACTCCATACATGGATGACTTGCTCCTGAAGGCCCCCTCTCCAGAACTCCTTCACCAGCAGGTCGAGGACTGCATTCATGCTCTCACCCATCATGGATGGATCCTCAATGTGGACAAGTCGAATTTGACTCCCAGACTGGTGTTTCTGGGTCTTCTCTTTGACACCAGGCAAGGCATGGTGTTTCTCACGGACAAGGTGGCTCACCAGATCACCAACAAGTTGTCTGCTGTCCTGGCCTCCGATCCAGTGCCTGCCAAAAAGTTGACCTCCCTAGTGGGGAAGTTCATATCTACCATAGAAGTGGTTCCATTTGCCATGGCTCACATGAGGGAACTGCAGAGGTTTGTGATCCAGGTTTGCAAGGGCAAGACGGCTCTCCTGCAGATGTCAGTCAGTCTAATATCCTTCTGGACAACAGTGATGATGGATGCCAGCCTATCCGGCAGGGGAGCAGTCCTGAGTCACATGAACGCCTAAGGTCAGTGGTCTCCGGAGGAATCTCTCCTTCCCATCAATGTCCTGGAACTTCAAGCAATATTTTATGCTCTCCGGTACTGGATGTTCAAGCTGGAGGACTGTCCAGTTCAAGTACAGTCTGACAATGCCACGGCCGTGGTGTACATCAACATGCAAGGCGGAAAAAGAAGTCTCACTGCTTGGTTGGAAGTCAAAGCTATTTTGTCTTGGGCAGAAGAACACGTTCCTTCCATATCCGCAATTCATATTCCCGCCGTAGACAACGTTCTTGTAGACTTCCAAAGTCAGCACAGTGTGGACAGTGGAGAGTGGGAACAGCAACAAGAAGTGTTCAACCTCATTCTATAGAAGTGGGGACTTCCTTGGATCAACCTGATGGCAACACGGCACAGCCAGATGGTCCCTTTGTTCTGCTCTCTCTGGAGGGATCCTCTAGCTCTAGCAGTGGATGCCATGTAGATCCTGTGGCACTTTCCTCTGGCATACATCTTTTCTCCCATTCCCATGCTACACAGGATGTTGCGGAAATTGCCTCTGGATGGTTCTCCAACCATTATGATTGCTCCGTACTGGCCTCGTCAGGCTTGGTTTCTAGAGCTTCTGGATCTCTCCGTGGTGGTGCCCTTCCAGCTTCTCCGCCGTCCGGATCTTTTCTACAGTGGTACCTGTGAAAGGAGGATGTCGACCGTCTGGGTTTGACGGCATGGAAATTGAATCCTCAGGAATGAAGAAGAAGGGTTTCTGCTTAGTGCCCGCAAGCTTGTTTCCTCTAAGGTGTACCCCAGAGTTTGGTCCACTTTTCTCTCTTGGTGTACTGATAGGGATCTTTCCCACGATTTTGATCTTCCTACAATCCTGTCTTTTTTGCATGACGGGGTAGATAATGGACTCAGCTTGAGTTCCCTGAAGGTTCAAACTTCTGCGCTTTCTGTTTTCTTCCATACGGACATCACCATCCTTTCAGCTGTCCAAGTTTTCTTTCAGGGCCTGGCTCATGCTCGTCCTGCCTTTAAGAACCCTGCTCCTCAGTGGGGTCTTATCTTGGTTTTGGGCATCCTTTAGCATCCTCCTTTTGAGTCCTTGGCTACTATTCCTTTACGCCTGTGAATTGGAAGTTGGCTTTTCTCCTGGAGATAGTGTCTGTTCGCCGAGTCGCTGAGTTGCACATCTTGTAAACCACCCTTTTTGGTGTTTCACAAGGACAAGGCAGTTCTTCCAACCGAAGGTGGTTTCTGAATTCTACATTAATCAGGAAATCGTGGTGCAAACTTTCTCTCCTGACCCTACATCTGTCAAGGAAAGGGATCTTCACTTGTTTGATGTGGTGCACTGCCTTAAGTTCTATGTGCACCTCAGTGAGTCTGTTCATCAGTCTGATGCACTTTTTGTCATTCCTGAGGGTCCCAGGGCAGGTAGACCAGTATCCAAGGTTACCATAGCTTCCTGGATTAAGTCTACTATTCGTAACGCTTACGAATTGAGGAAGAAGCTGGTTCCATTTCGCTTTATGGCTCATTCAACCAGAACTATTGGGGCATCTTGTGCAAGGTGGTTACTTGGTTGTCTGTGCACACCTTCTCTAAACACTACCATGTTGATGTGCTGGCATCGGCTGATGCCAGTTTTGGGAGGAAGATCCTGGAGCATTCTTGCCTGTCTAGGATCTTTTTCATCTCTTCAGTACTCCTTAACTGTTGAGCCCAGTTGGCTCTAGTTCAGTGTGCTGTGTCACTGTTACTGGTATAATTATACCCCAGTTTTGTGTCCGTTGACACTTGGCTATTATTGTTAGTCTGCTTTTTGATCTGATGGCTCTGGTGACTTAGGGGACCTGCACCTGGTCCTTGCCTTACTTCCCACCGCTGGGAAACTCAATGTTTGGACATCCCAAAGTTACCAGTAACCTATATTGGATGACAGATAAAAGAGATTTTATCTTACCTGTTAAATCATTTTCTCTTAGTCCATATAGGTTACTGGTCTCCCTCCCTTTTAAGGGACCTTGCTTGGTCCTCTTGTTACCGAACGTGGGAGTCCTTTCGGGTTCATGCTCACAGGAGTAGACTTTTCCCTTCTTACTACCTAGTCAATAGTGAGTTTTCAAATCTTACTTGGAGGGAAGTGGCTGAGAAGCAGTTAAGGAGAGGAGCAAGGCTCCACCCAGAATTGTTCCTACCTACTGAAAAGGGTGGTTGCCTTCCCAAAGTTACCAGTAACCTATATGGACTAAGAGAAAAGGATTTAACAGGTAAGACTAAAATCTTTTTTTATTAGACAGGGAAATGGGCAGACTAGATGGGCCAGATAGTTCTTTTCTGGCATCCGAATCTGGTTTAATATATTTCTGTGGTGGCTGGAGTACATTTAGGGAAAACCAAATGCACCACAGAGGGGGAACCATGGGTAATTTTCTAAAAAGAACATACCAGGTCATTTTATTCTTGGTGGACAAAGTGAGAAAAATTTACAGAGACACTAATAAAAGGTACCAGGTTTCTGACAGAAGATACAGGGTCGCTGACCTGGTATGTCCAGGCTGAAAATCAGGTATGGGGGAGGCATAATTTCCCACTGATCTAACCAATGAATGTAAGAGTGCACTCCAATGCATTGCTTCACAATTTGTTGGAGACCTCACTAGCATTCTATTGGTTAAAAAACAGTGTGTTGGAGTCATTATTAACATTCAAGGAGTTAAAGCCCCATTCAAACAATGCTAATTTGTATTGATCTCTGATAGCACTGTTTTTTTGTTGTTGCTCCAGTTCTTCTTACTACATTAGTCTGTGTGACTGATTTACTGATCCCTGTCACAAACATGAAACATGCTTCAATATGCAAAATGCTAGAAAATAGGCAAGTAGCATTCCAGAATGGTTTTGGTCACACTCAGAGTTAATCTATAAATCCTCAACAAGATGTTCTTCACAGAACTAATTATCCTTCTGAGATTTGAATGTTTTCAATGCCACTGCAATTATGATGGTGGCTATATTGCCTTAGGGCCCCAGACACAAAAATAAATGTTACATTTATTTTAGTACCAGTAATAACTGTATGTTTGGAACTTGTGTACTAGCTTCTTTGTTTACACTTATCTCATGTTTGTGCTCTGAAGTGTAAGATTATCAAAGGTATGAACATGGTAAAAGTTGGTCATAGTGGGTGTTACAATTTGGAACAATGGTTCTCAAACTTTTGGTGGTGATGGACCACTTTGGTTTCACAAAATCATTGTGTAATCCCCATAACCAAACATTTTAACACCTTGGACATTAGAAAAATCTCCAACACATGGCAAAGCTGGAAACCTCTGTTGCATGCAAAGTGTTAAAGGGATAGTAATACTTTGTTTTATCTTTATTTTATTTTGTAGGCATTAAAAAAACATGAAGAACGATATAAGTCTTATCTTTCAAACTTTTATGGTTTGAGAGATATTCACAAGCAAAGTTTCCCCTCCCGCCCTTTTTACCTAATGTAAGCCATCTCATCTCAGATATGGAATCCAGTCCATAGACTAGACAGATAACAGCAGGGGACAATCTTCTTCCTATGAGAACAATGAAAGCCCTGCCCCCCCTTGACAAGTTTTTCAGGTTTTTCCCTTATCTTAATTGAAGATTGTCCCTCTCTGCAATCTACCTGGGCACCTCCCTTCTGATCTGGCTGAGCAGTGTTACATCAGTAAAAGGGGCGGGAGGGGGATACTTTGTCATTGAATTACTCTTGTACTATAACTCTGACAGAATTGAAATAACACTCTCCAAAGTCCAATTACTATGATGATTAATTAGAGCTGCTTTTATTATGAAACATTACTATCCCTTTAAAGCAGTATCAATATCACATTTATCCGAATGTTAGTTTCTACAGGAAATGAAGGGCAGTTATCACATTTTACTAAATCTACTCCAGCAATAGGTGACTGGTACAGTAAAAGTGAGATCATTGTTGGATAACTGGGTAGCTTTTAAGTGCAAGCTTTCAAGACAGATTAGGTATCTTCATCAGGCATATTATAGAATTATAGAATTAAGGATAAATACAAAATACATGGCAAGTTTGTACATTCATGACTCTGTGAAAAAAGTTCCTGATTAACTTGAGGTCCACTGGAGGTGAAACGCTTATCACCAGTGTCCTTGTAAGAAAATCCATACTGAGACGGATGCTTTTGATTTGAAGAAACATTTGTATAAACTGAGTGAATTGACAGAAAAGCAGATGAAGCCTAAAATAGATACATTTATTTATCTTGCACAAACAAACATGCTGCATAGACAGTAAAATGGAAACTACTTGGAGAATCTTTGTGTATTGTGTGTCATTGTATACCATTTCAGAATTGTAATCTATCTATCTATCTATCTATCTATCTATCTATCTATCTATCTATCTATCGAATACAGGTTTAATGGCACTCTGCTGACAAAACATCAAACAAACGGGACTTGGGAGTTATTATTTTAAATGATTTGAAGGCAAGCAATGAAGGAAAGAAGTGAGAAAATCAAACAACCTATCACATTGAATATACTGGTAGTAAAGGACAGGATGAATAGATAGGTAAAAGTTGGGACTACTAAGTGAGGTGACGAAAGATCTAAGAACTTGAGATAGTAAGGTAACTTTAGATAGTAAGGTATGAGGATTAGAGGAGCTCTGTAACCTCCTCATCTAATATGAGGGTAAATGAGTGGAGGAAAGAACTGTGTGTGAGGAGAGGACATGGCGATGTGGAACATGCTTTGGAAGGTGGTCATTCTGGTTGTATTTATCTTGTCTTTAAAATAGCTGGAAAGATTTTGGGAGGTAAGGTGGTGTTAAGGGTTGAAGGGGTAGGGCAAAGTAAGGAATTAAATATGAAGAATAGGCATTGCGAATTTAATAAGTGAAATATAAGCATTTTGCCAGGAAGAAAAAGAGTTATAGGAAATGACAATTAATGTATAATGTAGAAAATATTTTTTTAATGTTTAGACTACAGGTATTATTCACAATATCAGTATGAGAATAAACTAGAACAAGGCTGACATTACAAAGAATGAGAACAACAGCCTATGACATGAGTAATTAGGAAACAGAGCATGATGCCCGAGGGTCCAAGTAATCTCAAGTCATATCTCAGTATTTAAGTAGTTGCAAAGTAAGAGAAAATAATTCCCCCACCTCAGCAACTAAAGCAGTATAAAACCACAGAATAATGTTAGGTAGAAAAGCAGGGAAAAGAGAGAAGGGAGAGAAAGAATAAGAAAGAAAAATGTGGAACAAGAGAGAAAGGGAGAGGGAAAGGGAGAGAAAGGGTCCACACCCAAGGACGAGAGGTCCAGCAAAGAGGGAAGTTATCTTGCTACTCCTTCTCTAGTACTTCTTAGTATATACTAGCATGTTTAGTCTTGTAAGTGCATACTGGTACACACACACATTGTATTGTTACAAATGTAATACGGGTAAGCTCTCAAATATCTCCCCTTAGCATGCACAGGAAAACAGAGTAAATTTACATGACTTTCCTCAGTGCCTTGATAGTAGATAGAATTAAACAAGTAGTAGAGAAAATACCCAAAATGCCCATACACCTCCCCTCTGCCATACCTTTGGCACAAGCCGTGGACACGAGAACATTTTTAGCATAAGCAGTTTAATAAATTGGTTTTTGGCTGGTGTAGCATTAAGAGATTTGTTCCAGCACCTATCTTGTCATGGTATCATATTAGTGTATCCCTTCTATAGAACTAAATATTTATGTGTGCATTTGTGTGTGTGTATGTATGTTTATGTATGTGTGTTTGTATGTGCATTAGTGTATGTATTTTGCATGTTTGTGTGTGTCTACGTGTTTGTGTGTTTATGTATGTGTGTATGTGTGTGTGTTTATGTGTGCATGTATGTAAGTGTGTGTGTGTGTATTATTATGTAGTGTGTGTTCATTTGTGTATATATAGGTTTTGTGTGTGTGTATATGTATGTATGTGTGTTTGTGTTTGCTCATGCAAACACACACACTCAATTATACACATACAAAACAAATGGCAGGCACAACTAATGGAGAAATGAATAAAAGTATATGTGCATATTTTTTACATTTAAATCCCACTTACTGGGAAACTTTTGGAAAACAACTTTTTCAAGTGCATCAATAACAGAGATGAGCAAAATAGTTACTAAGCAATTTGTACAATTATTCATCCATGAAAAAATTAAATGGCAAAATTACCTGTTCACCACCTGAAATAGCCTGAGGGCGAAATTATATTCAAAGTGTTAACCTCTTATTATTCAAGGGTTTAAGAACAATACCCAATATAATATGTATAAGTACAAATAAATTGGTTGGTTAAACTGAGTGATTGCTTTGTTTGTTGCAGGAGAACTCCTGGAGGTAGTGAGAGAAGACAAACATAGAATTTTCATAGTCCTTGTCCTCAGGAGCAGGGTGGAGTAATTACTAATTTATCTGGAACACTATGACATCTCTAGGTTGTCAGTCACCACATATTTCTTAAAAAGTAGGCAAGTTGTAACTTGCGACAAACCTTGGAGTCCTTCACAAAACACATTAGGACCAGAGATAAATAAACCAGTATGGCAAACCCATGTTTTCTCTAAACCTGGCTAGTTATAAAGCATGTATGAACTTTACAGATTCTTGTCTGTTCAACCCGCTTAATAGATTTAGGGCCTTATTATGTATGAATGGAAAGTGATGCCATTCTGGGACAAACCAATTACACCTAGGAAGAAAATTAAAAACAATTGATTTAAATGGTTTTATTCCTTGAATGCTAGAGAGGTCTATCACATTCAAGGGTTTAAAAGACCATTTAAAATCAATGGTAGTTTGAGTATTTTTTATATTGTGTCTAGGTTCATTTGGTTTGCCCTGGAATTATTTCAAATTTATTTTGTACATAAGATCCTAATAATTTTTTGGAAGGCAAATAAGTCATTTGAGTCTTTTTAAATTACTTGCATTTATTAATTGGTAATTATGACCTATGCAACAATTAGTTTGCCCATCTCTTATGTAGCTTGAGAACTAGAAAGCATTTGTACACAGCAGCGTTACTCAGACCGTTAAAGTGGACCTGTCATCTTGATTTTTTTTTACATATTTAAAAACTTATTTCAAAAGTGCTTATGCATCATTTTGTCCAAGCACCTAGCATCTAGCAGATGTAAAGTTTAGGAAATAGTCACACTTTTTTTCCCTGTGAAATGTAAAAGTGACAGTCTCCTGATGTAGTACTGAGCTTAAATAGCATATGAAACAGCAGTCATTACCATATGAACCCACACAGATAATGTCATTAGCATACAGTTCTAAGTATGAATATCTCCTTACACTTTCTGGTCTTTTGGCTAACATGACACATAAGCTGTTTTTAATAAAGTTTTCAGTTATGCAAACTTGAATTGAGTTGACAGCTCCACTTTATTGATTCTACAATGCTGGCCTACCTGGTATATAAAAGATTCAGCTGAAATAAGGCATCTGACAAAACAATGAAATTATGCTTACCCTAGAGTAAGAAGTCTATAATTTAAGAGATCTTAGTATGAGCCACAGCATTGCACTTAATCTTCATTTTCTATGCTAACCCTGAATCATTTATAAACTTGTTGGTAAGGATGTGTGGGAGACTATTTTTTCTCCTCTGTAGAAATTCCTCTACGGAAAATATGCTCCAAAATCTTCCAATAATGTATATTCTGATACTGAGCTCCTCTGTTCCTGATATTTTTAGTCTGACATTGTAATTCATGCTCACAAATATCACAACACATGCACGTTACATGTCACACATATACATACACCCATGTATGTGCACACACATCCATTAATTCGTCTCTGATGTGTGGATGAGACTGTTGAAGAGATGGCCCAAATTTCCTGCATAACTCTTCCTACAGAAGAGAGTTTCACACACTCTTGTCAGTATATAGATCATTCTGACGTAGGCAACAGAGTTAAGGGATCTATTTATCAAGCAGTTTAGAAAGCAGTGTATCTGATATGCATCTTTCCACTGCTATTCATTGTGATCATTAAAACAGAAAACAACAGGTAATGATCAGTGTACAAGCATTTTTCATAGTCATGCACAGCCAAGCATAACTTATTCATAGATATAATTTAAGAAATTCACATTAAAATGATTTTCCATGCTGGAAATATGAAAATACAAACATCCTATTTAATAATTCGCTAAAACGTGTGTAACGCTGCAACATGCGCTGTAGACACCGCTGCTCGTGCTGCATTCATGCGCAGTAGAGACTACCCACGCCGCGGCCGTGGGAAGTCTGTACTACGCGTGACCGGGTGGCAGTGACACTGTGGCCCGTGTAACGGGCTGTTCAACTAGTATGATATAAATTTACATCATCCACCAGAACCTGACATACAAAAGGACATAAGTCTATGACTTGTTCTTATGCTTACTCACTGATAATTGAGATAAAACAAACTATATTTTAACAAATAGAAGAATGGCTAATATCTACTGAACTAAACATGTTTCGGTTATGTTCATATTGGCAATATCAGCTTGCTGCAATTCTCCCTCTGAAGACAGAATGCAGACCAATTGCAGCTGTGAAGAAATGCATTCTGGGCTATGAGCCCATAGTTCACATCATTGGATGATTTGGAAGTTGTGATGATAATTGCAATAAGCAGTGAATGACCAGTCCAGGTGGGCATCAGGAAATCATGTATGGCTTATATCAATGTAAGCTGGTCATTAAACACGCTGGGTTTAATGCAGGACATTGAAAGTTGGTATTATAACACAGTGGCTTGAAATAAGCAAAATCATTGTCTTTTTAAGTTTACTATGAAAACAAAACATTTCTTGTGAATTGAAAATAATTATTTCCCAGTCCAGTGTTCAGCATTTCAAATTCACGGCTGTAATAGACAATGATTTTTTTTTTATACTTACACATTTATTGGTCTGCAAGTTCAAAGCTGTAACAGCGAAATATACTATTTTATGTGTCAGAATCTGGCTGACACATCCTTCTGAAATCATTGCGTGTGCAAGCCAATACAAATACCAATTTTATTGCATATGTTAGACATGTAATCTACTGCAGAGGGCAAGTGACTATGAAAACCTTGCATCTCAGCTGCTCCACCAAATGTACAACTATATGTTTATACTTAATTTAATTGTTGTTTTTAGATACATTAGCATAAAACAGTATTTGAAGAGCACTAATACCTCCTAATAATGAACTCCCACTTACCTTATTATGGAAAAAATCCTAATAGTACCTTGTGTCTTTTATCAAAGATACCATTTTCAATAAGTCCTGTATGTCTTGTCCACAAAGGTACGAGAGTTGCTGACATGTGCACAGTTTAAGTTATTGTGGTCCTGCTAGCAGCTGTCAGTCTGCCTTCACTGATATGAAATCCAAGATTGATTGAAAATGTAGTCTCATAAACAAAGGCACATGAGGCATTAGAATTTTCTGATCATTGTAAGACAAGCATGGGTTATTATCAGTAGGCCTTAGTTCTCATTTAACAATCATCTAAAGGTTTAGCATAAGTGTAAGGAATCTGCAGATCTCCTGAACTGTCTGTAAGTACCATCACCGATGATGACCACATCACAGCATAGGCAGATCATCATCAGAAAAATAGTTGTGGAGGACAACATAGAAACATAAACATAGAATTTAACAACAGATAAGAACCACTTGGCACATCTAGGCCTCAATTCAATTAGTTGACCTAAAACATGCATGGTAGGGCAAAATTGGATAACGGCCAACAAAAAGCACAAGGGATGTTAGGCCACAGAAAAGGATTCTTGGCCAAATGTCTATTTTGTGTGATAAGTTCCCAAAACATAAGCTAAATAGAATTAATTATGGGAACCTCAAAGGAAAAAAGCTAACAATCGGTTCCTGACATATTTTCAAGCACCGATCGTTAGCTCATCTGTGTGACACTAACCTGTTATCCACTGCCTGTCTTCTTCTATCTTATATATTCTTATTTCTAATCTTCTAAATGTTGGTGTCCAAATGCTTTCCGTACCTTTCTGACACTCAAAGGGTTGAACAATGAAGAAATGGCAGGGTTGGTAGATAATGCATAAAAAGTCCCATAAATCCAGTGTACTGGCATATGTGCTTTGAAAAAATAAGGTTAACTGAAGTGTCCAAATAAATATAAAAAAAAGCGTATGGCCCCAGTTTCTTTTCCACCGCTGGCGCCGTTGGTGGTGGCGGCGGCGGCAGAGACAGAGAAAGGGCAGATTGAATTGAGGCCCTGTCCTGCACATTTTTATTGTAAAAACCTCAGACCTTATTTGGTCTTTGATCTTGTCTTATGTTCAGCATAGTCTTATGCCTATTCTATGCACGCTTAAATTCACTCGCTTTATTAAATTCTACCACTTCTGCTGGTAGGCTATTCCACTTTTCTACCAACCTCTCAGTGAAGTAAAACTTTCTTACATTATATCAGAGATCGATATCTAGCCAATAAGAGCACTCAAACTTACAGGCAGAAAGTCTCCAATATCAGAGGCTGGATAGAATGAGGGGAGCAGAGGCAGAGTGACGGATTGCTGTTACAGAGCTGGTAACCACAGTCTATCAGGAAGTAGGTGCAGGGCAGTATTTATTACTTCAATTTACACCAAAATAGAGCTTTAAAAAAAGAAATTAATAAACTTTCACACACATTCACAATATAATCTAACTATTCAAGCTAACTTGTATATGGGTGATACATCCCCTTTAAGGATCATGTGATAGCTCATACTGTAATATTAATTAATATTTGTACTGGTGTACCGTGACAGAATTTAGGACATTTTTTTCCATTGAATATTTTGAAGCTAACTAGTAGAAGCAATTTCCTTTGCATGTCTAACTTTCAGGTTATGAGAATGTGTAAGACACAGCAGGAAGTGAGGAATGGAAATGAAACATTAATTCCCCCAGCCTGTTAAAAAACAACACATGCAAGATCATATATCTTAAGTTCTTTGTTATAGGCACTTATATATCTGTGATTATTAAAAGATACACTTTTTAGTGCAGAATAGCAGTCTTTTTGGCATGTGTACTTTCAGTCTTTTCAATACTGGAGATGACCTTGCTCAGCAATGTTTTGGTCAACCTCTGAAATGCAAATGGACTTGTACACCAGACATATATGCCTGTTGAATAAAACTGTTTGTTTCTAGGTTTTTGATTACTTTAGATACCACAACTATGTTATACAAACAATAATACAACAATAATTCATCAGTGCTTTCATGTAAGAGTCTGGGGAAAGAAGAAAACCACGATTTGTTGTAAGGGTTGTATTAAAACCATCACATAACTTGTACTGATCATTCTGAAAAAATTATATTTTTTAAGCTGAGGTATATATGAACGAGGGCTGGCCTTCCATATTCGTAACGCCATCATAGTCATTATTTGGGATGGGCGAAAAGTCCCATTTTCTTTTTGAGGGAATTTGCATAGGAAAAAAACACTGTTTTCTTTTTTTTCTTTTTAAACATTCCCTCTGATTGAAAAAACATGAAAATAGCTGTCTTTTTGCTGCCCTCAATGAAATTCCAGTAAACACATGGCAATTTCCACTTATGATATTATGGATGTGAAAATTCCCAATGTAATACTACTGCTGTTGAGTGATGAAATGGAGAAATCCACAGTTCAAAGTTCCTAGCCTCCTCCGATGATGGAGACTTTCTGCCTGTAAGCTGGAGTGCTCTCATTGGCAGAGATCATCGGAGGAGGCTGAATAGAGGGAGGGCACTCAAAGGGTTAATTGGAAACGGATTCAAAGTGTTTTTTTGCCTTCTTCTGGATCAACAGGGGTGATAGGGGGTGATATGGCATGGACTGTACTTTATCGATGCATTACTTTTTTCAGCCTCAGCTACTATGTTACTGAATGACTTGGCGAAATTGGCCTGACAAGAATGTGCACGTGCAAGGATATCATTAACATTTTAATGGCCTCTGGAGTGAAAATAGTGACTGATAAATTCTTTTGCAAGGATTTTTTTTGGAAATTGCAAACACATAGACTCTATGCCCCTCTTCCACAATGTCCCCCTTCATCTCCGCTATGCCCCTCTTCCACAATGTCCCCCTTCATCTCCTCTATGGCATAGGAGATGAAGGGGGACATTGTGGAAGAGGGGCATAGCGGAGATGAAGGGGGACATTGTGGAAGAGGGGCATAGCGGAGATGAAGGGGGACATTGTGGAAGAGGGGCATAGAGTCTATGCCCCTCTTCCACAATGTCCCCCTTCATCTCCGCAATGCCCCCTTCATCTCCGCAATGCCCCCGTACCTCCAGTCCCTGGTGGTCCAGCGGAGCGTCTTCGGATCTGTGCCTCTTCCGGCACAGATCCCCTTCACCCGAACATGTCGGGCGAGCACATGGCGGTACTCGACGAGTACCGCCATGTGCCGAGCAGAGCGATGCTCGAGCCGATCCGAGCATCGGCCTAGCACGCTCGCTCATCACTAAAAACAATATGTTGGAGATCTCTCTAGCACTTAAAAGGTTAACTCTTTGAGTGCCAGAGGAGTGTACAACGTGTTATATTGATTGTTATATCGATTACAATTTCCAATTTGCCTCTATGATCTAATTGGTTTATTACATACTTGATACTCTTTTTTTTCTGCATAAAGCACTGAACAGCTACCATAACCATTGTAAATGCATGTCATCTTCATAAGTGTGATTAGTACACAAATTATAATAACTACACAATTTCTTTTCATTCTTTTTTTATTTTTATTATTATTATTATTTTTTTAAAGGGATAGTAATGTTTCATAATAAAAGCAGCTCTAATTAATCATCATAGTATTTTGACTTTGGAGAGTGTTATTTTAATTCTGTCAGAGTTGTAGTTCAAGAGTAATTCAATGACAAATTATCCCCCTCCCGGCCCTTTTACTGATGTAACACTGTTCAGCCAGATCAGAAGGGAGGTGCCCAGGTAGACTGCAGAGAGGGATAATCTTCAATTAAGATAAGGGAAAAAGCTGAAAAACTTGTCAAGGGGGCAGGGCTTTCTTTGTTCTGATAGGAAGAAGATTGTCCCCTTCGGTTATCTGTCTGGTCTTACAACCAGATTTCACATCTGAGAAGAGATGTCTTATACTAGGTAAAAGGGGCGGGAGAGGAAACTTTGCTTGTGAATATCTCTCAAACCATAAAGTTTTGAGAGATAAAACTTAAATCGTTCTTCATGTTTTTTTAATGCCTAAAAAATAAAATAAAGTTAAAACGAAGTATTACTATCCCTTTAAGTATCAAGGGTATTTTGCAAGGGGCAATGTCCAGTGATTTTGCCCTATTTACTAACACATTCACATACATTGCAACTTCATAATCCATTGTTACCTATAAGAAATTATTGACAACAAGCTGTTAGGAATGGAATCTATATAAGTTTGAAGCCACATTTTCTGCATAATGCCCCATTTATTTTAGTTCCTCTATTCATTTTACTTTCAGCCTATATGCTTGTAGAATTTCTGTTTAATATCTTAGTAAATAAGGCAAATGTATGGACCTTTTTGGCACAAATAGATGGAAAACCAGTCTGGCTTATGAAATTGTTGCTCATTCTCTTTATATTTGTGGTATAAACAAATTGACCTGATAATCCCTTAGATGCTAAAGTTCTGCCATATAAGATGTTAAAATGGGTAGAGCATAACTGCTTCTCAATTTGTTTAACAGAATGAATTGCATCAGTAGATGTTCTCTATTCAGCAGTCAGTCGTATCTATTTACTGTTTTTTTTCTACACTTTAATTCTGTTGTAGTCAGTAGCTGGACAGTTACATTTTACTAACCTGGGAATGTTTACAGGATTGTAAAGGGGCAAGGGAGAGATTTCTTGTTATCGCTAATCTCATTAAGAATGCAATGATTGACATTAAGACTGCACATTGTAAAGAGATATTAATTAAATACGGACATTAAAGAGAATCAGAAAATAATGGCAACACTAAATGCAATGAAAAAATATGTAGCAATATCTGAAGGAATCCTGCCTATACAAATCCTTCTTATTCTACAGACATAATTCCACTATTACAATAAAAAAAATATAATTTATAGGTCAATTTCCTGGAACAAATCAACAAAATACATAGCTGCATCCACACCCAAATACACTACAGAGAAACATGTGCCATTGTTTCTTCTATCATTCAATATTTCAGCCACTAAGTGGTGCTGTTGCAATAGGCAAAATAATTAAAACTGTACTTTTACTTTAGTGCAATTGAGAGCTAATTTCTGTTGAAGCATACACCATTTTATTTGTAAATAGGCAACAAATTATACATAGACACTAATTCCACATATTCTTATTTAATTATTACAGTAACAAACAGATTCATATTTTGGGGCAATGTTACATTTTTTAACCCTGTATTATGTGTAAAAAGGCATCATTAAATGCAATGCAGTCACACTTGATGTAAATAGTGTTTCTTGTATGTTGATTTGTTGGTGTACATGTGCTAAATATACATATAATGCAGTTAATTCCCAGTGAAGAGCCTAAGAAAAGCGGATCTGGATTATTAGCAAGTCTTAGTGATCCCTCACTACAGACTTGTTGTCCAGTTTATAAGGAATAGAAATGTTGCTTAGAACAGAGGTTCTCAACCTGTGCCCTCAGTGGCCACTTACAGCCCAGGATTTAGGAATATCCCTGCTAGAACACAAGTGTGTTGATCAGAGGCTCAGTCATATTGATTAACTCACCTTTGCTCTTAAAAGGAAATTCACAAATCCTGGCCTGTTAGTAGCCACTGAGGGCTCGGGTTGAGAACCACTGGTTTAGAATACTTTTATTTTAATAAAAACTAAGGGCAGAATTCATCAACATGAAGGAAGAGCAGCATCTGAGATGTTATTATTTGGTGTGATCACTGAAAAAGAGAACCTATGTGTTTGTGTGTGTCTACACCATAGAGTACTTTGTGACCTGACAGCCTGGGCTTTGAGAATGTGAACAGTGGATTTACAAGGTAATTGCACACTGATGGATGAGGGAGTACCAGGTATATAATTCAGAGAATAATGAATTTGCAAATGGCGAATGCTCAAGCTAAACAGTGCATTTCCTTCCATATTCAGTCATTCTCCATTAGAGGAATTCCAGCCTAAAGATTAAATCATCTATAATTCTCCTGAACACCGCTCATATAATCAGATCCAAAATTAAAATTTGGTAGGTGGGCAAATGTTTATGCTAGAGAGTTTGTTAATCAATTGATTTGCAATGCATTGCCAAGCTCTCTAACATCCAAGGAGTTAAAAGCCCATTTAAGTATGTAATGATTTTAATATGATATCCATGGTGCAGTTTTTGCCCCAGAATTGCTCTACTTTTATCTTTATAAATATTACCCTTAGTTTTAAACTTAGCAAGACACAGAATATATTTCAAAGGAGTCAAAAACCATATGCACCTAATAAAAATACATTTTCAATAAGATCCAACATAAATAAAATTGCTAAATCCTTTAAAAACACAAAACATGTTTAGTGCTGAAATGTTTTTTTGCAGTTCAGAAAACTGCTCAGTTTTAAATACTTTTTCAGTACACATATTTGGCATGATTACGTTGTCAGATCTCAAATTACAAGGCGTGCTGTTTGCATGCAAATATATACAATACACACACTCACACACACTCACACACTCATATACACACACACACTCTCTCTCGCCTTACACACATACACAGAGACAGACTCCTAACTTTCTTGCCCACTCCCCTAGCAATTTATACACTATGCAAAGTAAGCTTTGGTTCATGCCTCTGCAGAAGAAGCAAGCTGTGAGCTGTGTTCACTGCTTATCGTAGCCAGATTTTCATAGGACTTGCTGGATTAAAGGAGTTCATACCTCTGCTTTATCTTCCTTTATTTTAACCCTTTGACGGACAGCGGTAATCAGTTTTTCATCACTACACACCAGCATAAAGCTCTCTCTTCAGATCCTAACGTGGATGGCTTATTCCAACTTGCACTGCCCAGGGAGTGTTATATTCTTATGGGAATACGTATTCTGAGATTTGCCAGCCACTTCTCTTCCTGAAGTTCATTTGCTTTGGTTTGTTCGAACGAACTCCCTGACCGATTGTTAGAACTCATGGTGAAATGTCAATATAAATGCCACTGAAAATTTGTTTTACTTTGAGGACATAGAAAAATGCTCAGATCATTGACATTAATATATACTGAGAAGCTACATTTCAAAGAATTTTCCTGCAAGGAGCGTGCTTCTGAAAACTCTTTTCAATCTGATTGTACAACAGACAGGGATGATAAGACGAGGGAAATTTGTATAGCTCAGTCTTTATGCAAACTGCTTTGTCTGGATCATCTGAAAACCCTTCTGATTCGAAGTGAAATTTACCCTATTGTGTATCCTAGACCCAGAAGAGGGTGTAGGATTTCCTGAAAAGAGGGCACAGGTAGGGGTCAAAATGCCAAAAGATATTTGAAGATGCAAAGGGGAAATTGGAGATGGATATAGAGATGAACAAAAGGAGTTTTGGGAAAAGGGAGTAAAGGAACTGCATCCTAATTTTAAAGTAATTCAATATTTTAAAGGATAATTTAAAGGTCTGTTATTAACGGCAGGAATATTCAAGGCATCTTTTAGTGTATTGTGCCAAACCATTTAAATTACAGAGATACCATTACAGGTTCATTATAGGTAACCATGCAAATCAATTAGAACCCAAAATATTACTGTGCAATTAAAGATAAAGACACAATGAACCCATTGCAAGCTATATATATTGTAAACCACTGACATGGAGATCGCTCTAGCATCCAAGGGGTTAAATTTAAGTATTATATACAATATTATGTAAGAATATAACATTCCAGAGTATCGTTTGCTTTCACATACATAGTTCAAAAGTATTTTATATAATATAGAGACTATGAATTTTAATTCAATTTATATTTTCTTTTTGAACTCCACAAATAATTGTGCAGATTTTCCAGATACATTCAATATACTGTTCCTTTACATCTAGGACTCTGGATTAAATAAGAAATAGATATAACATCAACCAACCAAAAACACACACTAAATGCTATTTTCTACAAATACAATGGTGACAACCAATATAAAAATAAAAGAGACATATCCTTAGTAGGA
This sequence comes from Rhinophrynus dorsalis, assembly GCA_037306005.1. Taxonomy (NCBI): domain Eukaryota; kingdom Metazoa; phylum Chordata; class Amphibia; order Anura; family Rhinophrynidae; genus Rhinophrynus; species Rhinophrynus dorsalis. The sequence goes on from CM074721.1 coordinate 83,101,423, forward strand.
GCTTTAAAACTCAACTAGGCAGACTCATTTTTGCTAATAATGTATACTCTTTTTGTGTAATTAACATAAAGGGTAAAAAACACTATTTTGAACAAAAAAAAGCTCTGACTGCACTTTTTTTAGAACACAAAACTGTAGTTTAGAATTCTGCTCAGAATGGCTCAGGCATGTGGGCAATAAAAGAGTTAATCTTCAGAGCACAGAGAGAGAGACATCTGGCTGGGCTGGATTGGTATAATCGAGCAGATTATGTTCAAGAGACTCAGAGTTTAAGACTCCTCACTCATAGAGCAACTCAGAGAAATCTTTGTACAAGGCTTGCAAACCAACTTTTTCTTGTTTAAACTCTGAATGAATAGACTTCAAGCTACCTATAGCTTCATGTCGACTTCCCTAAAAACCTTTACACCGATGCCATGGTTACTCCTGCCACCACGGTAAGACAAATTACCTATAACCTAGAGATGGAAGCTGGGTGTAAAACAATAGAATAGGATGTATAGAGGGTGATTGTGGGGACTCTGCCAAAGATAATATTTTCAAATCAGAGTTGAATATAGATTTGATTTTTTTTTCATATGGGAAATGTAACAATCTTGTACAGTATTATAAATCAAGGAGTTTGCCCATATGGCACATTTTGTTTGCTCCAGAATTACCCCAATCCTTCTAAGTAAATCACCCCCAGGAGAGGTCATATTAACCCTTTTAGTGCCAGAGGTGTATGCAACGCATTGCAAAGCAATGCGTTGCATACCCCTCTGGCACTCAAAGGGTTAAACCCTGGGGAAAAATAATAATCATTAATTACCTCTTTCTTCGTCCTTATTCTTTTTACTTTCCTGCCTAATGAAAAAGAAATCACTACCATTGCTTGTGTATTTTTTTTGTCTACAAATATAATGAGAGGCTTGGGACTGTGAGCAGTGCATGTTTTAGGTGTGTCTAAGAGGCATTTTCTTAGAAATGCAATCATTAACTCTTTGCTTTCCAGGTTTGTATGCAATGCATTGCTCGTTGTTGTCTCTTCCAGCACCCAAAGGGTTAAAAGTGGCAGCTATAAAATTTGTAGAATGAAAATCATTCAGCTTCATTAGATCTCAAATACGGTTAGCTAGAACAATTCTGGGGCAAACCAACTGCACCATAGAGGACCGAAAGAATGTTCATTGATTTAAATAGTACTTTTAACCACGTGAATGCTGGAAAGGTATCCAACACATTGTTAAGCTATGCCTTGGAGATTTCTCTATCATTCATGGGGTTAAAATCCCCATTTCAATCAATGGGGAACTTTGGAAATGTTTTTTTGTCACCTATTGTGCAGCTGGTTTGCTCCAGCATTATTCCAGTTCATTTTAGTAGATTAGCCTCAGGGGAGGTAATTTTTAACTCTTTGAATGGGAGAGTGATAAGCAATGCATTGCAAAGCAATGGGTCCCTGCCGTCTGGAATTCAAAGGGTTATTAAACCCTTGAAGAAAAGAATATCAATGTTAATTTAAAATCACATCTCTATTATTCCTTATTGACTTCATGCATAGCTAAAGTACATTTCTACTGTTGTCTGCGTTTATGTATAAAGCAGAGTGCCTCGTGCTGAATGGAGTAAGTGTATTTGTGGCGTAGACTGCGCACTTATTTACTATCACTGTAATCTCTTGGGCATTCTAATTCTGACAATAACATTTCCACATGCATAAAAAAGTTACTTAATACACTGAATGATCCAAAAATAACTTCTGGTGCTTTAAAATACCTCAGGCTGTTTTATAACATATTTACCACAGTGTACACTAAAGGTATATGTATAAAAGTAAAATGTTCAGCAATTCAAGATCAAAATAACTCTATCAGACAGAATCTGATCAAATGAACATTCATGCTGATTTAAATGGAGTTTTAACCCTTAAATGCTAGAGAGTTCTCCTAAGCAATGCACAGGAGATCTTTCTAGCATCAAGGAGTTAATTTTACTATAATGAGCAGTTGTTTTGTTCCAGAAGGACTCTATATCCTTGTACCTCAAAGACTAAAAACAGCCTATTTTCCATTTAAGGTATTGCAAGCAACTTTATGGTCAACAATAAGTCATTACAGTAATTAACAAATTGCAATTTATTTATTAGTGTTTCACACTAGGCAGACAGGGTTGGTGCAAGAGTTTATGGTACCATAAGAGAACCATCAATATGACACCCTACCATAATAAAAAGTGTTAGAACACCCCTTAACCTTAACCCTTTGTTATCCAGAGACGTATGCACTGCATTACTTAGAAATGCATTGGATGTATCTCTGGTGTATTCAAAGGGCTAATGAGCTTTCAGTGAAAAATAAAATTGTATCAGGACAATTATATTTATTTTATCTGACATAAAAAATGGGCAATAGGAAATACTAGGCAGGGGTTTTCCCACCTATGGACAGGACACCTTAACTCTTTGAGTGCCAAAGGGGTACGCAATGCATTATGCGTTGCATAGCCCTTGGAACTCAAAGGGTTAAGTCAAGTATACATTTACATTTATATTATCTACATTTATATTATACTAGCCATTATTCTGTAACATAAATTGTTTTGGAGAAATGAGCCTTTTTATTTTAATGGCACAGTGTGGAACTTTATGCTAATTTCCTGGTTAGTATGCTAATTGGTTCTGTTAGAGGCCACACTTGAAACTACTTGCTGTGCCATGAGAAATTATGAGAGTAGTTGGGCTCTGTCTAGTTTCATTCATATCACAATGTGTGGAAGTACTGGGCCAATGTAGATGCTAATTAACATAAAATGCCACACTGTGCCTCCAACAAACGAGGATAATATCTCAAAAACAATTTATATTACAAACAATTGGCAAACACAACGTGTAGACAGTTATTAGTGCTCATTAAAATAAACTGCATGTATCTTAACTCTTTAACCCCTTAACGACCCTTGATGGTCCTGGTACATCATGGGTAAAAGTGACTGAATGACCCATGACGTACCAGGACCGTCATGGATTTCAGGGCTCCTCACGCGGCTGCACACCGTTTGGGGAGCCCTGAGTCAGATCAGCAAATAAAAAAAAATGCTCCGTGATCCTTTAGTGACCGCCGTGTGCCTGCGTGGCTGGTCATTAAGAGGTTAAGGACCAGAGAAGTGTGCAATGCACCCTTAAAAGCAATAAATGGAAATGTGCCAGGTTCACTTTAATTCTGCCACCCTGGGAGGCTGCCTAGTTTGCCTAGTGCTCTCAAACTGGCCCTGAAGATAGATAATGCTACAAGATTTGCTGTCCTGTGTTGCCAGAGAGCTAAATCCCAGACCGAATCCCTTGTTTAGATTCAGGTTACATTGACTCAGTTGTGTAATCAATGTCATAAGTGCTTAGTGATATATGTAGCACTCTCAGTTTCACTACAGTATGGTTGATTTGCAAAATATTGGTAGTGTGAAAATGTTTGGCATGTTAAATAATAAAGTTGGCTGATGGTATATGTTGTACTTGAATGCATACTTATAATGGATGCCTAGGAGTAAATGCTAAGGGGAAGGTAGAGGTGTTATAACGATGAATGATCTCAGCTAATTACCTTGCTGGCTTGAAAACATGTTAGGTGAGCTGTTAGTGGGAGATTTATGTATGTTTTTGCTGCCGTAAAGTTAAGAGTTTTTATTCTACAGAAACATTCTGAGTTGTTTGACAATAGTTTTTTTTTTTTTTTTAGCCACAGAGTAAATTACTTTGTGGCAATAAATAAGCTCTGCAGTTGAATCTCAGTAGGTAATTCTCTCCTAATAGGATTAAGCTAATGGATTGGGTATTTCTGAATCGTCACTTTACGTAGTGTCATATGCAAATCAAGTCATGTTCATGTTTGTTTTTTAATGGCTGTTTAAAATAAACTATTTTAAATATTTTGCAAGTAATTTTTAAAGTAAAATTGAAACAGAATTATTTAGGCTAAAAAAGTTACTTAATAGTAATGTTTTGTTGGCAAAGAAAATGTTGAACATGTTGGATACATGTCTTTTTTCATCCTCATCAACTGTGTTACTAAATATTACAGGCTTAAACCTTCAAATGGCAGAGGGGTGCCCCTTTGCACTCAAAGGGTCACTAGTACTCTCTCTTTCTCTCTTTCTCTCTCTCTCTCTGATGTCAAAATGAGAACTGGAGTAATCCTGCAGGAAACAATTACAGTGCACCATCAGGGACAAAATACAAATTTTCAAAATTCCATTTGATTTCACGCTTTGAATGCCAGAAGTATATACAGCACATTGAATAGCAAAGTGTTACAAAGCAAAACACTGGAAACCTAGCAATCAATGATAACTTTTATCTATATCCTATGGTGTCCTTGGTCTATCCCAGAGTTACTCCAGTTTTACTTAGTACATCATCCTCAGCCTCTCAGTCTCCCTCCCTGTCATTGGTTGTTAATATACCTGGAGTTATTTTTACATAAAGTTTGAAGTTTGATAGAAAATAACTATTATTTCTTAGTTTCAAGATCAATTCATTGAACAAAGGAGATTCATATGTTAGAACATCTGATAATTGTTTTGACAGATTCTAGAATTATAGTTTTGAAGGTATTAACTCAAAACACTTGAAATTAGAAATGTTCATAGGTTTCTTAAAACATTAAATAAACTAAGCTCCTGTACTTTAATCTAACACTATTAACTTTTCACCCAAGTATGTTACTCGTGTTAGGGTATATATTATATATTTTTCATGTTAAGGCCACGTGTATAATGTGTTATACTTTCTTGCTTGTTGTTTTAGTTGTATTGAAGGTTTAAACAGAGTATGAAGATATGTTTATTGGGAAAATATTGTATACTAGTCGAAGAGTCTGTGTACACGGGTCACAGTGCCACCCAGCAACATGCACAGTAGAGACTGCCCGTGCCGTGGCTGATGCGGAGCTGGGTGCTCTTAATTCAGACCAGTAGAGAGGACAATGGTCTGAATTTGGAGCCCAGCTCCGTTATCAGCTGCAGCGAGGGCAAGCTGTAGTGCGCATGACTGCAATGCTCACAGCCATGTCTACTGCACATGGTGGCTTCTGACAGACACACATTTAGCCAATTATTATATAGGATGTGTTTCAATTTTGTTAAGAATTATTTTATCAACAATTAAGGGCAGGGGTAGTTATAGATATTTAAACTGTAAAGTTATTGTAGAGTAAGTGTATCATTCCTAATTATTAGGTCTACTCAGTTCAAGTGGATATTACTGCTCCATTTTTAAACCAAAATGCTTGTAGTGAACAGTGATTCATGTTTGTGGCCTAGTTTCATGAAAGTTTGTGGTTGACCATCACTATACATCACAGACCAATACTGTAGTCATACTAAATAATGTAAAATCAATAATTATACAGGTATAAGGTATTAAAACACACTTTAGTAAGTTTAAAATAATATTTAATATTTACTTGGGTAGCCTATACTTGAAGACATGTTTTGATGTTTTTCATGGACCACTCAAAACGACACAGGGGGATTTTAAAGCAAAGAACTCAAATGCTTTAATATTAAGATACAAAATAGAGAATAGGATAGGTCAGATAAATGGGCTAAGTTTAATTGTATACAAATGCTATAAAACAAAATCTAAAACAAGATAGAGGGAGAGTTGCTATTCACAACTTATTCAATGTTGATAATGTATAGTATACCATTGAAACTCAAATTTTACCTGTATGTAAGCTGAGCAATTGTTTTAAGAATTGCAGTAAATACAATAGATGGTGAAACATAATTAAAAATATCAGTTATAAGTGTTCAATTTTAGGTGTTAGCATGTACTTTAAAAGCCTATTTTTAAAACAAAGAAGACAGTATTCTGCATATAATTCTTAACAGATACAGAAACAACTGTAGTGTGTCAAAATACATGTAAGAACCTCTTGTTTAAGCAGAAGATGCCTTAAATGTATGGAAGAGTAGCAATTTCTGTGCTCATAAGTGGAATGGAATGGACACCAAATAGAAACTTGCTGTATACTACACCATAGATTTTGTCATTAGGTCAGAAATAATCATTCTTCGATATTAATTTAGAACGTTTTCCAGACTGACCACCCAATAACTTTTAATATGTTGCATTCCCATGGAAACAACTTTTTTTTTATTTTATTTTCATTTTAAATATAATCACTGGCACAATTCCTATTAAACTGATTTCCATTACTTTTTATGGACTTCTACATTTCTCTCACCTTACATGTTTTCCCTGAGGAAAGGTTTGATTGAAGACTTTTTCAGTGACACAGCAACGATGGATTCCTCATTCATATATTATTACTAGTTTAGCCAATGTTCTTTCAACTAGTGACGAGTTCCAGCATGTGGAGTAGCATGCTAGCCTCGCCCTTTTACTTGTACACCTGATATCATGAACATTCCAGCTGAATCCCCTGAAGAACTGAACAGGTCACACACATTCCTAATTGGACCCAATCATATTGGCTTCTTCTTTGTTTCTAGAAAAAAATGCTTCTTTTGTGACTTTGAAATAGGAATTAATAAATCATTCACTTGGGTAGTAATGTCCCATACACTTACAGAATGTGTTGATTTACAGCTGCTTAGTTGCCATTAAACACAACACCAAACTGTAAAAAGTTCTTTAAGTAGGTCTGATTAATATTCATATACAAAGCTAAGACTTTGGGGTAATATGTTTTAAAAGGAAATAGCCATTATCCATAAATATATGTATTCATACATTATTTTTAAAGTATATCTTGACATTTTTAATACAAGAATAGGTTCTGGTAATCTGGTGTAATAGCCCAAGAATCCAGTCAAATCAAAATGATTGCAAGATGATTCCAAATATCCAAGCTGTTCCACAGCCAAGCCACACACAAAAACATAGAGCCTCTTATCTGGATATAAAATGGCAACTGTCTACTACACATCCATTCCTGTCAGTAAATGTGTTATTAAAACACATAATAATGACAATATGTAGAACCGATAACATATTTAAGTAGATAAAAGCCAAAGGCCTAGTCCAGTGTGCAAGAAACAATATGCCAGCAACTGGCATACTTCAGAAGAGCATTTAAAAGAGTTTCCATTGCTAGCCAAATTTTCCAAGTGGCACATTTTTAATTACTTTTCATGCCACCATAGTGACCAAAATATATAAAACAGATCTGGAAAGGGCACCTACTAATCTGTGACAATCAAAATTTGAAATAATTATGAAATAAAATTAATATTTTACAAAAATAGTGTACATTTTATAATTATATTATAAAAATAATATTTGGGAAGTATGCTGCTCCACTTTGCTGTTCAAAAATAATGCCTAGATAAATGATGACTGCTCCAAATTAGCCTGTTGGCATGCCTTCTATACACTCAGGCACAATACGCTACCTATAAAGCATACAGCCAGGATCTACTGCCTGCTACATCTCCTGTCAATCATGACACCCTTTTGCTAGAGCAGGTCATTCTCAGGAAATGGTAATAAAGCAAAAAAAGTAATATAAGTATAGGTTTAATAAAAGTGAGAATCATTAGAAATATATATATATATAATATATATCAGGGCTCAAAATTTCCACTCGCCACTAGCCAATGGCGAGTGAAAATTTAGTCCTGGCGAGTAGAAATTCAGCCCTGGTGGGTATGTTATGGCTTGCAGTGGCGAGTAACTTTTCAGGTCTGGCTAGTAGCAAAGGACTTCAAATTTTAAGCCCTGTATATATATATATATATATATATATATATATATATATCTCAGGGCCATCTGATCCTCCTGTTCTCCACATCTGATTATTTAATACCTCTGTATGTCTATTCCCAATTTTACAACACTGCGGAATTAGTTGGCGCTATATAAATAGAGAATTATAGAGAGCATTATACTGAAAGGAATAATAATCCTTTACTTATACTTTACATACTCTGCAAGTGCATAATATTTACATTTAAACTTATCTTATTTTTTGTCCTTGTTAGTGAACTTCCTGGATTTGTTTGCAGAGAGCTTTCTGGTAGGGATAATGAAAACAGGTATGGTGAAACAAAAGAAAAAAGAAACAATGGAAAAAAGAAAGCACACAGTGCCTTGAGTGCTGCAAAGGGACTGTAATGTTGCATCAATTTTTGTTGTAATGGTCTTTCAACTAGAAACCTACCTGACAACAAATATCCAAGCTCACTGTCAGGGACATAAAAGCAAAATATGTGAAGCAATAATAAAATGTGTAGGCAATTTTACTGTACATATTATGTACTTTCAGAATATGTAAAGTAAAAATAAAAACATTACTATTCCTTTATACATGTCTGGATGATTCCATTTGGACACAGCATGTTGTTGTTCTACAGAGGGTATTGGCAAAGTCTATGTGTATTGTGAAGTGTTCCTTTCAACTGTGTCTTATTTATTGTACTAACAAGGAAGGAGGACCCTGGGGCTTGTTTGTGTAGTATGCGCACCTAGATGCACTAAAGTGATAATGCATTCTCCTATTTGTGCAAAATAGTTGTAAACCACTTATTTGAAACTTTTTCAATCAGTTTGCTGATCTTTCTTTAGACAGACATTTGCAAATATACTGCTGTATCTAAATTAATGCTGATTACTGATAAATTGTGCAGCACTCTGCCTACCTTCTTAGACCCCTAGGCACAAAAGAAGAGTTCCCATGACACTTTTAACCTCTTGAATACTAGAAAAGTAACCAACACAATGCAAAGCAATGCATTGGAGACCTATCTAGCATTAAAAGGGGTTAAAATCACAACTGAATTTAATGAATCATTTTATTTGTCCCATGTGTTGAAGTTGATTTGCTCCAGAATCTCTCTATTTTTATTTCTGCTTAGAACCCATATTGTTTTATAATAAGTTATAGGACCTACCAATGCAGAGAAAGTAATATTAACCCTTTGAGTGTCAGAGAACACTCATAGGATTAAATCCTACAAAAAAAGTGCAAGTTAAATAAGTTACATATTTATTTTCTGATCACATCAATATGTCAAGTGAAAATACCCTGAAGAACAGTATTGCCAAGTAAGCATGTGCAGAACTTAGCATTTCCTCCTTGCAGGAGTCTCCACAGAAAGGCAGCTGTCATTTTCCTCTCCATAGAAATGTCCATGAGGAGGAAGTTCAAGCAAAAGTAGCCTTTTGAAGGTGAAACCCAAGGTAAAATATTCTGGTAGCTGGTTCCTGAGATGATTTCTGCCTTTTCCAACCTGTATTTCTGATATTTTCATTGTTGACATCATGGCAAACACACACACATCACAATATAAACACTTGTCATCAACATACACATATGCATTTTCCCACAGACACTCATTTGTTTCTTCCAGCCAAGCAGAAGAGATGGAAAGGACCTTCCTGCTGGAATTCTTGCAGGAGTCAGAAGGCATCCAGCTAAACCTCCTGCTGAGGTGTAGACAGAAAGCTCCTGTCTACACCTCATCACTAATAGTCTTCAGTTTGTTTCATCTTGAAAAATGTCCTCATCATGGACTGAAATGTTGATGTGATAAGACAATAAATATGTAAGTTAGATTTTCAAGTATTTTATTTTGATGTGCTTCAGTACTTTGCTCATGGTTTAAGTGTTAAAGTGTTAAGTGATACTTTACCACCACTCATTGTTTTCATATTGATGTGCATTGTAGAGGCTTTCAAAATAGCCTACAGGAGTACCATGCAAATATGTATTCAGAATAATATCAGGCAGTGCTGTACTTGGGAGTCTTACATCACTCGCCTACCACTAGAGATCAACAGAACTGATATAATTACCATAGGTTTGTGGAAAACTTAGTCTGATAGTGGAAACCAAAGCCAACAAATGTTCAGGCAGTGACTATATTAACCTCTTAGACACATTGTGAAGATATTTGTTGGAGATGGCACTGGAATGCAAGCAGCTAATATTATTTTTATAATTATTATTAATTTATAAAGCTCTGTTACATTCTGCAATGCAGTTCAATTGGGGAGCAATTTTACAAACATTAAGACATGCAGATACAATCCTATAGTAGCGCATGTATTATTCACCCATTACCATGTCATTTAAGGTAACAAGGTGAACTTTGCAATAACCTTTCCAAAAATGACTCATCATTTAGCAGTATCGGATACATACATTTGGCCAAATACATGTGAAAGTATTTTTGATGTGGAATCTAGACCTCTAATATGTCACTCCTATTTCCTACCAGTTAACAATACTATTAGAGAGATTCACTAAGAGGTGATAAAGTGGAGATGACTTCTCCAGTTTATCACTTCTCCAGTTCCTATGTTATTCTATGGAGCCTATTCACTAAGATATCCAAGGTTTAAGAAATCCTAGTACATAGGTCTCATCCTATATAATAATTCGCTAAAACGCGTGTAACGCCACGTCATGCACAGTAGACACTGCTGAGCGTGCTGCAGTCATGCGCAGTAGAGACTGCCCGCGGCAAGGCGTGCGTGACTGCCCTGCGACCGGGTAGCTGTGGCACTGTGGCCCGTGTAACGGGTTCTTCAACTAGTAGGATAATATAGGGATTGAAGAAGTGATAAACTGGAGAAGTCATGTCCACTTTATCACATCTTTATCACCATTTAGTGAATCTCCCCCCATGTGCATTAAAAGGAAAATGATCATAAAATTGAAAATGGAACAATACTCTTAAAAATATCTCTTCAACCTACCTTAAATGCCACAAGTATGGCATACAGGAGGCTCCAGGCATCATCCAGATAATGTTTTACTGGACGCTGACTTCTTCTTTCGTCTTCAAATCTGGATCATAACCTTCTGTGTATGCTGTTCAGCAGCAGTATATAAACCTGGTAAAATATTAATTTTGCCCTACTCTTTGTACCATCCACTGCATCTCAGATTTTATCCAGCATACAGCTTATTTGAGACTTGAAGCCTTGCAGCTCATCATCACATCCAGGCGGCACAATAAAAGGAAAAAAAGTGTAGCAAATGCACACAGAGAATGAATAAAATGTAGGTGTTGTAAAGTCACATTTTGTATTCCCTTGTGCTATTACAGAGAACGAATTTCCATTTTCATATAAGACTGATTCTGAGTCCCGACCTCAGATATTCAAATGCCAAAATGTTTGCCAAGTCTTCTCTGAACAAGAGAAACAACAAAACCCCTGGTGTATATGTTGATTTTAGTGAGCCTTATGAGGAAGGTGAAGCTGATTCCATCTTGGCAAACAGAGAGAAAGGGACCATACCTGGGATACCCTTCCACTTAGGGAGACTAAAACACAAAAAACATGACAAATACAGAGAAAGAATGAATACATCTTAGTAGTTTTTTAGGGTAGGTGCAGCTCAGTCATGTTTTACACTCCCATGTGAAAAACATGACTGAACATCACAAGGCGGGCCATCCAAGAGACCACTATTTTGCTTGTTCTCAGTGTGTGCTTGTTAGACCTTTTCTGTTTCCCAAACAGGACTACATTTTTTGCATATAAGATCAATTTGTCATTTTAAAAATATAATTCCCCTAATTATAAAGCTAAATTACCTTTAAGACATGTACAGCCTTTCCTTTCCAAAAATAGAAAGAACATCACCTCTAAGTGTTACCCATTGCTGGGAAGACAGATACTGGCATAGCACTGGACACAAACAGAGCTCCAGGAGTAAGCACAAGACAGGTGCAAACCCATCAGACCTGGGAGGAGATACAGTCCTGATAAAGCTGTAATAGACTTACCTCTCCAATTCCTGTTTTATTCAAAGGAGCCTATGCAATAAGATCTCTCATGGAGATTCTATGGAGATTATGCACTAACATATCTCCAAATTGATTTATCTCAGTATATAAACTCCATAGAGTAAAACGGGAATAAAAAAAATCAAACAAACTCTTTTCTTTAAATATTTGATGTAACTGCCATCACAACCTACCTTCATAATGAACTGTACAATTCAATTCTTCTTATTGTGTATAATCCCTTCTTTCACTGAAGAGGAAATCTCCTTTCAGTGAGAAGAAATGTTCCATTTGGAGATCATTACATTTATTTTCAATATGTATACATTTGCTGATATCTTCTACAAGGCCCTTTTTCTCTTGGCGAATCTTCACAGTAAAATTCTTCCATTCCTTAGATGAATTATGTTGCCTTTCTATGAACTCTTTCTAGTTTCATAATGTCCTGTACAGGACTGGCAATCAAGAATGTACAAAATATTTAAGGTTCAATATTGAAATATCTAAATATTCAAATTATGTCTCTAAAATAGTCTTCATCAAAGATTCTCAAAATAATGCCACTGTGTTCATAAGTATTTTGCCCATTACTTTCATCAAATATATAAACATATCCATTTAGATTTATTTACCATTTCCCTGTCCAATTGTTCATTTTATTGACAGGACTGCCTTTCCAGGTGAAAGTCTAAAATTAAAAGCTCTTGTCTCTATGTTTGGAGCTTCTCTCTATCCCACTATATTCTAATCAAAGGGAGTGTGACAGTTCATGAGGAAAAGCTAGTAGATCAATTTGAAACTGAGAAGAGGTGAATCTGGGCCTTCCAAAGCAATATTTATGAATGCATAAAGGGTGAGCAAGAGGGCAGTGGGGATAATCTATTTGGTATGTCATCTATGGCAGTGTATTGATCCAAGAGGCTGGATAGAGACTCCCCATAAAGCAAGTACTGTTGTGGAAAGGTGGGATACATTGTCAACAGATGATAACGCTACACAATATCTACCACATTCCATTTTGTAACCCAACAGACTATAGCATGTCACAGTCTGAACAAACCCTTGTGTTAGCAGTAACTCTTTGAGTGCCAAAGAGGTGTCCAACCTCAAAGAGTTAACACATTCCTTAAAGGGGATAGTGGGTGTTTGTATCTGGAGGGAAAAGCCTTGAATACTCATTCATAAGTGCAAAAAATAAATACAAAATATAAAAAGTATAGACAATTTGGCTTGTAGAATAGAGTGGCACTGTCATTTTAATGAAGATTTCATATATGCAAACTTGAATTCATGGTGACTGGTCCAGTTTAAATAATGAAACTGTATCTCTTCTGACAATCATTTGATACTATATGTATACAATATATGGAAATCACACTTTTAGTACACTCATTTCCCAAGGTAGCTTTGATTATATAGTTTAACCAGATATTTATATCTTATTTGTGTCTAGTCATCCTTATAGTGTTGATGTGGACTTGTACTTTGTTTTATATGTCCTGCCAATGGCTCCTCTGATATAGGATAAAATTATAAAAATTCCCAAAAAAATTCTCATTATCACATCTAATTAACTATCTACATTACAAAAAGAGGCAAATGTTCTCCGTATTATTCAGATTTAAAAGTAAATAGAACGGGAACTGAATGTTATAATAATAATAACTAGTATTTATATAGCACCTTTTTTCCAGTGGGACTCAAAGCGCTTTCAGTGCATGCTCTCGGAATTAACCGATTCGGCAGCTGAAATAATAGATATTATTATTACCCAATCAATGGTACGCATTGACTGACCTCGGAAGGATGAAGGGCAGAGTTGACACTGCTGGGATTTGAACCTGCAACCTTGCAGTTTGAACAGACTTCATAGTCAGGGAATTTACCACTGAGCTATCTCACCAGTAAGAATAAGAATTTTGTTACATAGCTACAACCCATCAATCAAAAATACTGTTCTGTGCAAATATCACCTGTCCTTTCACTAACCCCTCAATAATGTCCAGAGATAACTTTTCTGGTTTACGCCTATGCCATAGACATGTTGCTGGGCTTCAGGATCTATAGTTCTCTATCTACCAGTGCAGGTAGACTAAGATTAGACTTGGACATCATTGTGTATGGTTCCATTTCTACCAGTGCAGTGGGACAAAGCTGGGATCTGAGGTCAGTATGCATGGTTGTATGACTACCAGTGCAGTAAGACAAGGACTAATGTGTGATATATGATGGGGTCAGTATGTGTGATTCTATGGCTATCAGAGTAATAGGACAAGTCTGAGTATCACCCTGTGTGGTTTTATAGCACTGGTGGGCAACTTTTGTGCTGCTGTTGGCTGGAAGTGAATGATGGAAGTTGTACTCTAGCAGTAGCTGGAAGGCCTCACCTTGTCCATCCCTAAGGCTACCAGTGCTGTGAGGCAAGACTGGGATGAGTCAGTATGTGTGGCTTTGTAGCTACCAAGGAATGAGGCTGGGGGTCAGTTTGAGTAGTTTTGCGGTTACTGTGGGAGAAAAAAGCTGAAAAACAGTGACATTTCTCACAGGTTTCTCTTAGGAGGTGAACATTTTCTCTCCTCCCTAATTGCAATCTTCATGTTATGCTACAGTATAATCAAGTAACAGCAGAGTAAACAGTCCTCCCAGGCCAATATCACGGCCCCCCTCTTCTTCATCTCTAGGGATTACTAGAAGAGGAAACCCTGTCTGGAATACAGGTTACATTAAGAATGAGAGATTATTAAATGCCTCTAAAGATAAAACCACAGGAACATTACACATTTTCTGTCAAAGCTTTACATTCATCACATTATCACAAGATGCAGTGTATTATAAGAGATAAAACATTGCTTTTAGTACAGATTAAATGTTATTGCTAGTTTATAACTATCTTCTGTAGACTATAAAATTTGGATTTTATTGTAATGTATATTTTAAAGGTTTATTTATATATATTTCTTGATGGTGCTCTGGCAAATCTAAAACTACTTTGAGTACCTTCTACATTTCTATGTTAAAGGAGCAGTAAACTTTTTTTTATCAAAAAATATAAAATGTGTGGTGTTTCATGTTGAGTAAGATAAAGGTACTCCCACTGCTGAGAGATGCATATTTCCAGCGATATTACTGTTTAAACCTGTGTTTTTTTTACATCAGCAGTGTCCCCTAGTGGTCAAATTCTAATTAGTTATTCTGTTACATTCTAATGGAGGGGAAAGTCAGAGACATACAGGTCTCCATAGAATGTGATAGAAACTCCTGAGTCATTTCCTGTCAGGTAGAACAATCAGGAAGTAAACACAGTAAATTAAATTACTGGTTATTTCAACTGTTATAATGTTTGAATAAAACAACTGACCACTGTGGGAGTTACTTTGTTTTACTCAGCAGGAAAAGTCCTATAACATGTAGGTTTTCATTAAAAAAGTTTTCTGCTCCTTTAACTACTTAACTGGTTTATCAGATTGAAGTGAGTGAAAAGAAATGTGACATATTTTAAGGATAATGTACTAAGTAACGTGGTGTAATTCTGGAACAAACCAACTGCCCTGTAAGAAAAGAAAAAATATTCCCAAAATTTAAATTGGTATAAATGGAACTGTTTACCTCTTGAATTCTTTAGAGGTCTCCAATGCATTATAAATCAATATGATGGAGACCTCTCAAGCATTTAAGGCTATAAAAGCCAAATTAATTATGCATTTTTGTTATTTGTCCCCTATGGTGCAGTTAGTTTGCTGTGTAGTTACTCCACTTTTCATTAGTACAATACACTCATTGAGATAAGACCAAATATTTATATGTCTTTCAAACTATTGTTTAAAGGGATAGTAATACTTGAAAATAAGTTTATTTTATATTGTAGCCCTTAGAAAAACTTGAAAAATGATATAAGTCTTATCTCCCAAACCTTGATGGTTTGGGAGATATTCAGAAGTAAAGTTTCCCCTGGAGTGTTGTCATTGCTCCACCCTTAAGATTTGGAATCCAGTCCCGGGACCGGCTGTATCTCTCCAGAAGTGCTGAGATCACCATCTTTAAAGATAATTTCTTAATTGGAACTATCTACAAAGTGCGCCTGGCTTGAAAGCACACTTTGTAGACCATTCCAATTAAGAAAGTAGTTCTTTTCAAAGATCGTGATCTGGACACTGCTAAAGAGCTGCCAGTTGTTTTGTGGACCGAATTCCAAATCTGTCCACTAGATGGCAGACTTGGCTGAAACAGCCAGGAAAAGAGCATTTTACTATATTTTACATGTGAATATCTCCCAAACCATAAAGGTTTGGGAGATAAGACATATATCATTGTTCATGTTTTTTTAAGGGCTACAATATAAAATGCAATTATTTTCAAGTATTACTATCCCTTTAAAGTGGAACTATCACTGAGATATAAGTTCCTCCCAAATAATTCCTAGTATAGCGATAAGCATAGGAACCCAGTTATAATCTTTATTACGTGCCGGCATTATTTGGAAGCATAAGTTCTTATGAGACTCACCTCCAGACAAC
The DNA here is from genome assembly GCA_037306005.1 of Rhinophrynus dorsalis. NCBI lineage: Eukaryota > Metazoa > Chordata > Amphibia > Anura > Rhinophrynidae > Rhinophrynus > Rhinophrynus dorsalis. Next base: position 83,117,676 of record CM074721.1, read on the forward strand.
AGCACAAACATATTGCTGAAGAGGGATCTGTGTGCCTGCGCTGTCTGTCCCAGTCTATACCGTGCAGTACAATGCAACTCCCCCTTAGGTTACATGACAATCCGTGAGGAGACAGGGATTGATAGTGAAAGGTGCTGGCACTTAATAAAGATTATAATTGGGCTTCTATGTGTAATTTACGGCTATACTAATTAATTGGGGGGCACTTATATCTAAGTGATAGTTCTGTGATAAGTGATCGTTGAGGTTCTCCACTCAGATCCACAGGACCCATCAGCAGTGCAAGATTTAAAGGGATAGTATTGGTTGTTTTTAACAAAGTTTAATATTTTAGATATTACAAATATTAATACAATGAGTTATGTCCCATCTCTCAAACATGTATAGTTTGAGAGATATAAGCATCTAAAGTTCCCACCTCCCGCCCCTTTCACAGACGTCAGTGCTCTAGCTGACAGAAGGAGATCCTGGTCCAGGAACCGACCGGCGGCTCTTCAGCAGAGCCGAAATAGCATTATATAGAAATAAATACTTCCTTGGAATGGTCTACAAAGTGTGCCTGTTTTGCAATGGTTCCAACGAAGTATTTCTCTCTATATAATTCTATTTTGGCTCTGCTGAAGAGCAGCTGTCAGTCCCGGGACCAGGATCTCCTTCTGTCATCTAGAGTGCTGACGGGGTGGGAGGGGGGAACTTTAAATGCTTATATCTCTCAAACTATACATGTTTGAGAGATAGGACATACCTCATTGCATTAATATTTTTAATATCTAAAATATTAAACTTTGTTAAAAACAACCAATACTATCCCTTTAAATCTTGCACTGCTGATGGGTGCTGATGAGTTGTATTGCAATGCATTGGATACCTCTCTGGCATTCAATGTGGAGGAGGAAGACTATATTTTAGTACTGAGTAGCACTCGTTCTATGGTGCTTTGAGACTTCTATCTCAGCTCCAAAGAGCCAGTCACTGATAACCACCTGCTTCTCCATACTCATCATTGTTTGACAGTGTGGAATTGGCCATGGAACTGGGTAAGTATTAATTGCTGAGTTACAGGAGAATGCTAGTGGCAGCAAGAAACACATGACCAATCTTTTAGTTTTGTTAGAGTTGTTGAGTATACAATTCCTTTAAGTCAAATACATCTACTGATTCAATATTGTTTTCATAGGCAACTACTGTCAAGACTTGATATCATAATCTGCTGCCTTATGTAGCTGAACACCATAACTGTGAAGCTGAAGTCAGAAGCATGCAAGTCTAAGTAATCAGTTTCATTACAGTATCACCTAGACCAGGGAATCTAGGTTTTTCCAGTCGTAGGCCACGTTATCAGAAATTCATGTGTGATTGCCACATTAATTTTGTTTTTAATTACAATGGTAAATTATAATCAGTTAGCTATTTAAATCATTGGGATTATTTTACCAATAAATTAAAAGCAGTATTAAAAAAATCTAATCAATTTTATTCATACAAAAGTAATAGGCTTACAGAGTTACAGACTTAGTAACAGTCATTGATCGATTTTGATCAAGTCTTAAGAATATTATTATTTAACAGACTGAACTATTGTCTAAACCTCTAGTGTGTTAGTTGCACAACTACATCTGTGGGCAGGTGGCTAGGCCCTAGTGACATATTGTATGTGCTAGTTAATTAGGTAAACATGGTTTCGTTAAAAATTCTCAGGCATACCAAACTTTGGTGTCAGCATAGGAAAGCGCAAAACCTTTAATCCAAAAAAGATAAGGTAATAAATGTAACTTTTTGCTTTTTGCCGGAATTCTCATGAAAAGTGCAGTTTATCTGCTTTTTCCACCATGACGCTAGGCCTTGTCCCACTGCACTGGTAACCACAGATCCACACATACTGACCTCCCAGCTTTGTTTCTTGGTAGCCATAGAACCACACATGCTAACTCCTCCAGCTTTGTCCCACTGGTGTGCAGCCCTCCAGCTGCTGCCTTACTACAGCTATTTGGCTGGCAGGAAATGAAGGGAGTTGTAGTCTAGCAGCAGGTGGAAGGCCTCACATCGCCCAGCATGGGTTTTAATGACCTTTGTCCCACGGTAGCCATAGAACCACACATACTGACCCCAGACCTTGTCCCACTGCACTGGTAGCTATAGAACAACACATATTAATTCCCCACCAGACATCTGAATTGGCTGCCAGGATAATCAAGTGCTGCACAAGTCAGTCCCTGCAAACTCAGCAAGTTATCTCTCTCAGGAGCAGATTTGCTGATGGGAACTATCTCATGTTAAATTTCCTTCTACATATATGTACTTTTTGTAAAATAAAGTAACTATATCAGAATCTCTACTTTTGCTGGCAATTTAACTTTCATGATCCATGGATCATGATATACATTATAGTGAAATTCATTTTTAGTGGACCTAGATAAATACATAGTATACATATATATATATATATATATATATATATATATATATAATATATACTATATATAAATCCTATATAATAATTCGCTAGGTTGTGTGTAACACCCGACATGCGCAGTAGACACTGCTGTGCATGCGGCAGTCATGCGCAGTACAGACTGCCCGCGCCGCGGCTGGTACAGAGCCGAGCGCTCCGAAGGAGCGTCCAGCTCTGTATCAGCAGTGGCGCGGGCAGTCTCTACTGCGCGTGACTGCCCCGTGACCGGCTGCCAGAGGCACTGTGGCCCGTGTAACGGGCTGTTCAACTAGTTATTATATATATATATATATATATATATATATATATATATATATATAATATATACTATATATATATATATATATATATATATACGTAGTTTGGATGGAAGCACTCACAATTCTGTAGATAAATGCCAGGGTGCAATCAAAAGGCAATATGTAGATTTGTAGAAGAAATGAAGCACACGCTGGTCTTGTAAAGTGAAACAAAAAAGTTTACTTGTATGTCGACGTTTCGGCCAAACACAGCTGGCCTTCCTCAAGACAACCAAATCAGTGAATAACATCCCAATATAAACCCCTCGTGCAACAGTGGCGCCAAATCGGCGCATGGGTCACAGTGACGTCATATGACCCTAAGGGTCAACATGTTTGACCCACAACATCAATAAATAAATTGGCGTGTAAATATAAATGTTTCAGTGAAGCATAATTACAAAGATCGCTAAAGCAAATGTGCACTGTACTAGATCAATGCATAGCAGATAGGTAGAAGTGCACTGAGTGAATGTATGCAGCGGGCGCACTCGCGGTCCTCGAGCATACCCTTAGGGCAACATGTGTGGTAAATAACACTTACCCAAGATCAAATCGGCATACTAGTCAAGATCCATCAATCGCATCCTCATGTGCGCAGTAGATAGATGTAAAGACAGCCGAGATCGGGTTTCGGCACCACATCCTGTCCCGGGATGACCCCGAAGATCTTGAGCGCCCCCTACATCACATAACTCGATCACCTCACATTACCTTGCAAGGTAATGTGAGGTGATCGAGTTATGTGATGTAGGGGGCGCTCAAGATCTTCGGGGTCATCCCGGGACAGGATGTGGTGCCGAAACCCGATCTCGGCTGTCTTTACATCTATCTACTGCGCACATGAGGATGCGATTGATGGATCTTGACTAGTATGCCGATTTGATCTTGGGTAAGTGTTATTTACCACACATGTTGCCCTAAGGGTATGCTCGAGGACCGCGAGTGCGCCCGCTGCATACATTCACTCAGTGCACTTCTACCTATCTGCTATGCATTGATCTAGTACAGTGCACATTTGCTTTAGCGATCTTTGTAATTATGCTTCACTGAAACATTTATATTTACACGCCAATTTATTTATTGATGTTGTGGGTCAAACATGTTGACCCTTAGGGTCATATGACGTCACTGTGACCCTTGCGCCGATTTGGCGCCACTGTTGCACGAGGGGTTTATATTGGGATGTTATTCACTGATTTGGTTGTCTTGAGGAAGGCCAGCTGTGTTTGGCCGAAACGTCGACATACAAGTAAACTTTTTTGTTTCACTTTACAAGACCAGCGTGTGCTTCATTTCTTCTACAAATCTATATATATATATATATATATATATATATATAATATATACTATATATATATATATATATATATATATATATATATATATATATATATAATATATACTATATATATATGCCTGGTCATATGGACCTGTCAGATCTTAAAAGTCAGAACAAAAAATGTGGAATAATACTGAGAAAATATATTTTTTTAGTTGTACAGTGTTCCGTGACATCATTGGAAATGCTGACATGCCTCTTGAAGATTTGGCAACCAATCCACTTTGAACTTAATAAACTCACTGTAGTATATTCCTCTGCCAGGATGCCAGGGAGTTACATCTATGACTTCTAGTATTCTTCAATGATCCATGAATAGGATCATCCTCTCCCTGCTGAGCATCGCATACATATTTTTGCCAATTGTCTTTTCTTTTCAAGGATATTTATATTTTCAGGGATACCTTCTTTATATAACCACTATTTCTTTGTAAAGCCGAAAAATGATTTACCGGTAATAATTTGCTTATATAGAATTTGTGTAAAAGCAATTACGTTTAAAAGGACTTTAAATAATTCAAGAAAAAAATAAACATAGAGTAAAGATTTATGTTTCATTTACTCTCTCTTATCCTTCCTTCCAAACATCCCCCAACATCAGTGCCTTCTCTAGTGGAAGACCCGATCGGTTCACCAACATTGCCTTGGCACTGCAGCCCAACCAGACACTCATTCACAAAGACATATCTGTCTCTGTGTGAACAGTTTAAATGCATTCTGACCTGATACTACACATCAGTTTGCAAGCAGGATGTATTAAATCTTTTCACATCAAAACAAATATCTACACACTAGTTACAAAGCCCGTATACATGGGCTGATCCGGAGCGAGGAGCTCCGGATGGCTCACAGCCTGTCTGTGCTCCCAGCTCCGGGGCAGCAGCAGTTTGTCACCCAGCCACCTCCGCTGCTGCCCCGGAGCCAGGAGCACAGACAGGCTGTCAGCCTTCCGGAGCTCTCCATTCTGGATCAGCCTATTCTGCGAGTCCCTACTGCGCATGTGCGGTTACGGACACAGTGAAGGAAGCATTCTAAGACTTTATGTTATAGGATGAGCAAGCACCAGATTAGGTTGCCATAGCACTTACTGGAGTCAGTGGGTCAGCCCCTCCACTGGAAATGGGCCTTCACTGGTGTATATATATATATTCACATATTCATTGATGTACACATTTTCTGACAGTACATCTTTTTTTTCAGATTATCTAACTTCGTTACACCTTATAACAACTTTACTTAGTAATAAAACAAATATTTAATTGCAATTCTGGAACAGGCATCCATTTTCGCATCGATTTGTAAAGTAGAATAATGGTGTTTGTGGCTTATGGATGTTCTACAAGGCATTAGCAGGAGTCTCTTTACTAAGGAATCATATTCCTATGCCCAACAGCTTTGTACTGAAAGGTTGTTAGTAAATCATGGGATGGAGAGTGCTCAGGGCTATCATCAGTGACAGTACAATAGTGGAATTAGTGGGCGAGTTTGCAGAAAATCCATGCTGGTTTCTCACATATCTAGTATATGAAAAAGTGGCTCTTAATTTGGTTATCATAAGATCTTGCCTAGGTACAGTAGGGGTCCACCATACAGCTTTCAGGAATATATATTTAAATTTACTTTGCCTAATATTTGCAGTTGCCTGTACTTACTTATCTCTCTTGAAGTATGGCTTTAGTATACACCTTCTCATAACAGACAAAAAGCTTCAACAATGTCATTGGGAAATCCCAATGAGAACAGTTCCACCCATGCTGTATGAAGAGGACCTGCTTAGGTATGTCCTTCTTTAAACACATTAAGAGACATCCGAGTTGTGCATTATTGTCTTTTTCTTTAATATTGTAACAGTAGAACAATACTATTAGCAATATGCAAAAAATCAAAAGTGGAGCAATTTTGAGAAAGAACAGCTGTAACCTAGAGATAAATAAATATTCCAATTTATCTAAAAGGGGCTTTTAATCTGTCAGATTATAAAGAGGTTTCCAATGCGTTCAAGAGGTTACAAGTCCTATTTAAATTAATGTGTATATGGGAGCATTTGTCCTCAGGGTGCAGTTTGCTATTGAATAACCCCCGTTCTTTTATTAAATCGGCCTCACAGTGTATAAACTAGCTGCTCAGTAGTGCTAGTCGCCAGGATAATTACCTGGTTAACCCCTTAAGGACCGGTGGGTGCACGCGGGGCCGGCACTTGACGACCACGGGGCTTTTTTTTTTTTTTTTAGTTCTTCTGGTTCAGGGCTTGCGCCGGGAGCCCTGAACTCCATGATGTGTCAGGACCGCCATTGGTCTTTAAGTGCCGGACCACCGTGACGGTCCTGGCACATCAATGGTTGTGAAGGGGTTAAATAGAATGATACCCTGCTCCGGGCCTGACAGGCAGTAGAGCGTGCAGACATCTTGCCATAGATGCCTGCACTGTCAGTCCCTTTTGGAGCCGAACAGCTCCTAGCAACGCCTCCTAGAGCCAACTGGGACAGACAGCACAGGCGTGAAGACGTCAATATGGCAAGATGTCGGAGCCCTCTACTGCCTGTCAGTCCCATGCAGGGTCTCATTCTATTTAACCAGGTAATTATTCTGGCGACTAGCACTACTGAGCAGCTAGTCACCAGATGGGGAATTAGTTGACATAAACTTTAAAACAGGTGGTAGTTCCGCTTTAAAACATGCTTTTCAGCTAGACAAATTAGATAGATAGATAGATAGATAGATAGATAGATAGATAGATAGATAGATAGACAGACAGACAGATAGACAGACAGACAGACAGACAGGTAGATAGACAGACAGACAGACAGATAGATAGATAGATAGATAGATAGATAGATAGATAGATAGATAGATAGATAGATAGATAATGTGATGTATTTAGGCTTTCTGTTTCTTAGGCGCAACCAAGTTCATGTACCCACTCCTATATATACTTTGAAACACCCTCACTTTATTCAGCCCCTTTGGCAGGGCATACCCATTCCCTTAAAGCCACAGAAGCATGAATTTCAAACTGGAGGGAATATTGTTATGAGGGTATATAGGTTACTAATAGAACTCACAGGGTTAAAAGAGTGTGGAAATTCTGATTCATGTGTTGGCAGCGGCCGTGCAGTTGGGTATCATGTCACAACAGCCAACAGCTGCTTTTCTGCTCACACCACCAGCTCTGGGGAGGCTATGCCTAGGGGGGATGTGTACACTGAGGGCTGTAAAGTGATAATTCTGGGACTGAATAGGTGGGATTAGTGTTGATCTAGTAGTAGAAGCTGAGCTTTAACCAATACATTTTATGTGTTTATGTTAATTGCCCTTTAAGATCAACATCAACTGAAGAACCACAATGTATATTATTGTGGTTGTATGCAGGGACCCTGATGCAGTTAGTTTGTCCCAGAACTGGTAATTTTAGGGATTTTTATTTGGCCGTTATGGTGGTGGTGCAGTTCTTAGTAAATCAGCTTAAATGGTTCTTAAAAGCAAATGGGATCAGGAACAAACCATCTGCTCCGTAGGGAACAAATAAACATTTTACTGAAATGGTATTTTAACACTTTGAATGCTAGAGAGGATTCCAAAGCATCACTTCTCAATGAATTGAAGCTCCCCCTGGCATTCAAGGGATGAAAATTTAAATCAATGGAAAATTGAGAAATGTTATTTGTCCCCTATGGCACAGTTGGATCACACCTGAATTTCTACACATTGACATTATATTTAACCTTCTGAGTTCCAGAGGGGTGTCCAAAGCATTGGTTCGCAATGCATTGGACATGCCTCTGACACTCATAGGGTTAAGGCCCAATTGGTTTTCTGTTGGTGAACAAGAACAGAAAGTAGAGTCATTCTGGATCAAACCAACTGCTCCATGGAAGAGAAATAGAAATCCCACAACTCTCTTTGAGTTAAATGGTGCTTAAAGGGATAGTAATGTTTCACAATAAAAGCAGCTCCTATTAATCTTCATAGTATTTGGGCCATGGAGAGTGTTATTTCAGGACTGTTGGAGTTATAGTTCAAGAGTAACTGAATGATAAATTATCCCCCTCCTGCCCCTTTTACTGATGTAACACTGCTCACCTCAGAGCAGCAAGACTGTCCGGATGGATTGAAGAGAGGGACAATCTTCAGTGAGCATAAGGAAAAACCTGAAAAACCTGTCAAGGGGGCAGTGTTTTCTTGAACTACAACTCTGACAGTACTGAAATAACACTCTCCATGGCCCAAGTACTATGGCGATTAATTGGAGCTGCATTTTTTGTGAAACATTACTATCCCTTTAAGAGGTTAACTCTTGAATTCTGGAGTGTTATCAAAAACACTGGTTTGCAATGCTATTGCAACCTGTAGCTTTCAATGGATTAAAACCTCTATTTAAAGCAATAGAAACTTGTATTTATCCCCTTGAATTTTATAGTTTGAGACACCTTTCTTTGTATATAAGTTTCTATATCTTTGGGATGTTATAAGTATTCTGAGCTGAATGTACAAATCTGGCAGCACAGCTCTACTGACGTTTGCCTCTAATACCAGTGGCAGCACTTCAGGGCATGCACCAGGGAACATGATCACTGTAGTGCAGAGGTGCTCAAGTTTTTTCAATCATGGGTCACATGATCAGAAATTCATATATGTGAGGGCCACAGTCATCATGTAGGGCTGCCACCCAGACGGTATTTTACCGGCAGGCCGGTAAAAAATTGGCTTCTGTCCAATGTTAAGTCTATGGACGGAATGCCATAGCCGGTATTTTTTTTAAGAAAAGGTAGCAACCCTATCATCGTGTTATTGGTAATAATGGCAAATTATAACCAGTTAGCTATGATAAAAAATGTTTTAACCAATAATACAAAAAAAAACTTTGTTTATTCAACATTAATAGTCTTAGGCTTAATAGGCTTAGTGACAGACATTGATCAATTTTGATCAAGTCAGTTAGAATACTGTTATTTAATAGACTGAGCTTTTCTCAAGAATTGTAGGGTGCTAGTTACACAAAGGAAGGTAGTTAGGTCTAGTAGTGTACTAATTCATGCATGTACTAGCTAATTTAGTAAAAATGTGTTTGTTAAAAATTCAATCAAGATGAAACTTGGCCACAGGCGGGCTTCATTTGGCCAGCAGGCTGTAGGTTGGAAGAGCATTGTTGTAATGCATATCAGCAGACAACCTCTTCCAGCACTTTGATGTCTGAAAGTCCATTATGTGTGCCCCACAGCAGACATGCTGTAACATCAAGGGCCAGCTTTCCCAGGAGGCAGAGCAGAAATGTGCAGAGCTGCAAATTGTGAGGGGTACCTTAGCTGTGTTGGCCACACCCACATTCTGAATTTTGGGTGTGGCCAGGGCAATCTCAATGTTCCCACAATACGTTTGTACACAACAGTTTCAGATGCCTTTACATGCAATTATTTAACTCCTTGGATACTAAAAAGATCTCTAATGCATTGTGAAGCAATGTGTTGGAGATATTTTTCTAGCAACCAATGGGTTAAAGCTTTCTTTTTGTCCTTGCTTGTTTGTAAGCTAAGGGTATTTTCTGTGCCAGGAAATAATGATTGAAACTGGGGAATGGCCATGTGAGCAATAGAGGTGTGCCTGTGGGTGGAGTTAAGGGTACCTAGAATGCCTTGCCAAGGGGTACCAATATGTAAATCCAGCCCTGATAAACTCCATTTCCACTCTGCCGTGTTTAATATATGATGTTCATATGATGTTCAACAAGGTGCACACGAATGGAACTCCCCAAAACACCAACAGACTGCCCTATTATCCTCCCTTGGTGAAAGCAGTATGAAAGGGACTTATTGTGACGTATATACCTTAGTAAATTGGTATTAGGAAGGTGTATGCTCTCCATCTCCTGATTCAGCTCAAAGCATTTTGTGCACAATCACACCATTATGTTCCAGCACTATATTTTAATGTCTGAAACATAGGAAGGTAGGAGACTTGTTCAGTATTTAAAGTATCCCCCCCAATTTAAATTTGATTAACCCTTTAAGTGCCACAGAGGAGTCCAACTCATTGCATATCAATGCATTGGACACCTCTCTGTTACGCAAAGGGTTAACATTTATGAAATGGTACACTAATTAGCTCTTCTAGAAAAATTCCCTTCTATGGGCATTTCAACACATCAAACCCAATCTAAACTGAGCCGTTTGCCAAATGGTGGCATTTGTTCATGAAATTCCATGCATTCTCACTCAGGTCAAATGAATAATTGCTATGACTTTTTTTAAAGGATATATTAGTCTGGTTTCATAAAACAGTGTATGCACTTGATTCTCATGTAAATAGTAATCTTAATTGAAATTCAGGCTCATTTGCTGTGATTTTCTTCTCTGGCGGTAAGGTTGTTTATAAACCATCCCTGAGTGCTGCATTGCTTTGTGTTACTTGAAGAGGGAACATCATCATCAATGTTGTTAACAGCAGAGATGAGTGAACTTGACACAGTATGGTTGGCAAGTCAACTGCTTGGACTTCTTGAGAATTTAAGGTGCGATTTTGGAGTATACCAACCACATCATAAGGGAGAAATGAAAACTCATTTTGATTTAAATAGAGATTTTAACCCCCTGAATGCAAGAGAGGTCTCCAAAATACTGCAAAGCAATGCACTGGAGACTTCACTCACTACCATTCAATGGATTAAATGCACCATTTACCCCTTGAGTGCCAGAGGGGTAAACCAGCTCTGGAAGATCAGAATGTTTGTTTGTTTTGTGTGTTCTCATGTGTTTTGTGTGTGTGAGTGTGTTTGGTGTGTGTGTGTGTGTTTGTGTCTTGTGTTTCTGATGTGTGTGTGTGTGTTGTATATGTGTGTATCATGGGTGGATTGTCCTATCGGGGGATCGGGCATCCCCCAGTGGGCCACTAGATCATGGGCCGGTGGGGGAGATCAGAGGATCTCACCTCACCGCCCCACAATATTTTGAAAGAGAGGTCTGTGTTGCCGCCGGCACAGACACTCTCTGTGACAGCCTTCGATGCCGCACAGGGGCCACAAGGGAGCGTTGATAGGGACATCGGTGCAGCCAGTGGGCTGCTTTAAAAAAAATGCCCAGGTTGGTACTCCCCTACAGTCCGCCCCTGGTGTGCATTGTGTGTTGTATGAATGTATTTTATGTAGTGTTATGTATGTTGTGAAAGCAGGGGTGAGATGCAATAAACTTCAATAATGATCCAGTTTGGGGATATTTTTGTGAACTGGACAAAAATCCATCTATTGTTGTGTGCACTAAGGTGTCTTTACCATCTTATCCCTGTGATCACACCTCAAATACAACTATAAAAGATGAGTGTTGGTACCGTGTTAGCCGTGGAACTACAGGAGGCAATTATAGTCAAGTTGATACCTTTATTGGCTAACTAAGCACAACTATGTCACCATGCCTTCTCCATACATTCACCACATACATGATGTTTTAGTGTCTCTTTAACCACTTGTTAATTTGCTTATTGAAATTTGACTTAAAGGCATAGTAAAGTCCCGAAAAAAGTCTAGGTGAAATGATAGGTACAATAAAAATATAAGTAATGCCCTTATTCCTATCTCTCAAAACTTTATGGTTTGAGAGATATAGGAAAACAAAGTCCTCCGCTCCCTCCCCTTTCTGCCTAACGAGTTGTAAAGCTGTCAGAGGCAGAATCTGGTCGCGCGACCTTACGTGGCTTTTCAGGAGCGCTGACATCGAGATATATAACTATGAATACTATCTAACTATGAATATGGAATGGTATACAACGTGTGATTGCAAACCAGGCACACGTTGTAGACCATTCTGATGAAGTATTTATAGTTGGATATCTTGATGTCGGTGCTCCTGAAGGGCCGCAGTCTGATCCCGGAAACAGGATCTCATGCCATCAGCTATACAGCTGACGCATGAGAAGGGGGAGGGAGCGGAGGACTTTATTTTCTTACATCTCTCAAATCATAAAGATTTAAGAGATAGGAATAAGGGCATTATGTATTTTTTATTGTACCAATCATTTCACCTAGACTGTTTTTGGGACTTTACAATCCCTTTTTATAGTATTTTATATGCCTGAAGGCGTGTTTACATTTAAATGTGGCTACTTGCAACATACACTAAGCTCCCATACGTAGAGATGCTGGTGGAGCTCACTGAAACAAATGTGCCGCCTTGATACTAGAAAATTGCAGATTTTGCTATAACTTTCTATGCAGTCCACAGTCCTGGGGACAGTTTGACATATTTTGAAGAGTAGATCAATTCACCTTACACAACAGTAGAACAAATGTTTGCAATGCTCCAAACTGGATAGCAGTTTGCTATGCCCCAGAGTGGAAAATACTTTTCTATAGTCCAAAGTGGAGAACAGTTCCCCATATTGCACTTTTCTCTGTACTCCAAAGTGGAGAATGGTTCACCATACTGCAGAATGGAAAACAGTTCTTCATACTCCAAGTAGAGAACAGCTTGAAATATCTCCAAGTGATGAAATGTTCACCATACTCCATCGTGGAGCACAGTTCACCACACACCCAAGAGAATAGCTTGCATATGTCATATTAGGCTGGATATTAACCTAAATGTAGTCATAACATCTCAAATGTTATGCCAACATTGTATGTCAATGCTCAATGTCTCACTCCTTCCCTTGCATACCTAATTCTTATTGCATATGATGAAGTGAATCATATTTGCCTTGGCAAAGTGATCTTTAAAGGGATAGTAATGTTTCAAAATAAATGCAGCTCCAATTAAGAGTGTTATTTCAATACTGTCAGAGTTGTAGTTCAAGAGTAATTGAATGATAAAGTATCCCTCTCCTACCCCTTTTACCTACTGTAAGCCACCTCCCCTCAGATGTGGACCAGGCAGCTTTCAGCAAGACAGATTCTTTCCTGATACTAATTGAAGATTGTCCCTCTCTGCTGTCCATCTGGTCACCATCTTTCTGTTCTGAGGTGAGCAGTGTTACATTAGGTAAAAAGGGCGGGAGGGGGATACTTTATCAATCAATTACTCTTGAACTACAATTCTGACAGTATTGAAATAAGACTCTCCATGACCCAAATACTATTAAGTTTAATTGGAGCTGCTTTCCCTGTAAATACCACCAGACACACTTCATCATTATATTAAATCTTAGTGCATTTCCCTCAAAGGTATTTCCTAAGCAATTCTCTCTGCAAATTTGTATTGAATTACTCTGAATCGTTGATGCAATACTGAGCTGTACTCATTATAGATTCTGTATTTTCTACATATTCTTTAATCAGTCCACAACCTAATCTAAGAAAGTTTGTAATAATTCATTCCATGAATAGCATTTTACCCAATTATTTATTTATAGAATAATTTTTGCATGTAGAACATTTATACTGTTTTGTGTCTCAGATCGCAGAATTTGTTTTTCTTACTGATAAAATTAACTTTGTGACAAAGTAACTAACACAAGGATGGATTCCATTGCATGTGAGAAGTGGTTTTCGCTTTAATTTCCTCATAGAAATACGCGGGAATTAGTGAGAAAACCAGTGAGAACATTTATCACCTGCAATGTAATCAATCCTAAGGCTAATGTTCCAGTTGGTCTTTGAGAACTTTTAAGAAAATTAACTTAACCATGATGGTGAAATAATATTGATTTAAATGGTGTTTTTAAACCATTGGATGCAATTAAAAGCCACATTTAAATCAAAATGAATTTTAGCATTTTCTATTTGTCCCATATGGAATACTTGTTTGTTCAAGAATTGCTCCAGGTCACCGTAATACATCAGCATAAGTATTTAGCAACACATTTCTAAAATGATTGCAATGTCAAGTGATCTGTTACACATGGAAGGGATATTTGTTATAGGATTATCTTTAATATAAAGTCCTAGAATGCGTCTGTCACTATGTGCGTAACCACACATGCGCAGTAGGGACTCGCAGAATGGGCAGATTCAGATTTCAGTGTCTCCTCTGCTGCCCCGGAGCTGGGAGCACAGACAGGCTGTGAGCCATCCGGAGCTCCCCGCTCCGGATCAGCCCGTGTATACGGGCTTTGTAACTAGTAGGTAATATGTCAGTGACATAGAATTTATTAATTTCTTCTCATTTGTTTTCACCATGTTAACTTGCCTAGCAAAGGAATTACAGTAAATCTCAGGTATAATACGCACGTGTGTATAATATGCGGGTGTAAATTATACCTAAGATTTTAGGTAAATGAGTAGTTCTTATGTATAATACGTACCCCCAAAAGCCAGTCTCCCCCACCTCAATTTTAATACTTGACTGCCCCCTTTTCTGCAATTACACCCCCCATTTGATGTCCAGGACTGCCTCCCAACCTGGAGGTAGTGGGCAGCATTTCTGCACTCACCACCCGCTTCCTCTATGCTGCCTCACTGAGAAAAAATGTAAAGCCCACCTTTATAACCAGTATCCCCCCTTCTGGAGGCAGCCATCAAAAAGGGGCAGCCGGCAACACTCTTGCATTTGCCACCTGCTTCTTCCGGCTCCTGGATCTCCTCTGAGCATCCAGGTTGCCCGGTCAGGACCTACTATAGATTCAATGCACATGCTCGTGAGCATTGAATCTATGGGCGTTGAGAGCAGGAATGCTACCCGCTGCCTCCAGATTGGAGGGGGGTTCTGGACATCAAGGAGGGTCTAATTGCAGAAAAGAGGGCAGTCAGATATTAATATTGAGGTGGGGGAGACTTGGAAGGCGAAGGGTGGTTGAGGAGGTTTTGTTTTTTTTTCACTCATGTATAATACGCACCCCCTACTTCACATAAGGTGAAATGGGTTAAAATGTGTTTATTATACCCAAGATTTTACAGCAAAGCTTTTCTTGCTGTAAATATTCTTCTGATATTGTAGAAATGTAATCCGCTGAGTCATTCTTACATTTTTCCCCATACCGTAATTCTGAGAACGTTTGACTACTGTTTATAGCCACATTTTGATAGACATTAGGCTAATGTGCAATGGTGATTCTATACTAAATCGGTTGCTGGAACTGATTTTCAGTATGTGTGTCTGCTTAGAGTCAATTTACTATGATATGTATGCCAGGACTTCTCCCTTTAATGCCAAGTACTCCAAGTAGAGGAAAATGGGGTAATCTGTGGGTGTTCCACAGAGTTCCTTTCCTCTATGCATTGGTTAAAGTGGATCTATCACATATAGAGAAGTAATGCTCATTAGTTAGAGCATACAGGGTGAGATGTTCAGAAAGTGGTGGTAACTGAAATTGTCTGTAATTAGAATAAAAAAGTTCCTACACCATGATCCGTCAATTCTCAGACACGTTTCCGTCATTTTTTGTATCCAATTCCGCCATTTCCGTCAAAGGGAAAAAGCCGTCTTAAAAGTGGGTGTGGCTTAGTCTTCCGTCATAATGTAAGGTATTTTCGTAAAAAAATATTCGTTTGAAAGTCATTTTTTTGTCTGATTAATGTCATTTTTTCCCGACATAATAAAAATGGCCTAAACTTGGAGAAGAAAAATTTGTTTCAAAGACAAAAAAGTATTTTGTTTCCTTGAAAATGTTCGTTTCAAAGACAAAATTAATGAAAATCTTTAAGATCTTCTTACCGTCATTTTTAATTCTTTAGATGAATTTTCAAATGTGACGGATTTACTTCTGAAAATATTGTCCTCCTTTTACCACCAACTCGTGATCCGACAAGTTTTTCATTATGACGACTTTTTGAACATCTCGCCCTTAGTGAAAAAGTTAAACATGTTACTCATTTTTGAAAAAAAACTGTTATCTGCACAAAAATTCAAGTTTAAAAGGTGCCCAGAAGCCTACTTCCTGCTTGCAGCACTGCCTCTTCTCCCATCCCACTACCCAGTATCCTCCGATGACGAAGGATTTCTTTCTCTAAGCTGGAGCGATCTCATTGGCAGAGATCGATATCTAGCCAATGAGATTGCTCCAGCTTAGAGACAGACATCCTCCGTCATTGGAGGATGCTGGGTAGTGGGACGGGAGCAGACTGTGTGCGGCAAGTAGCTTGCCGCAGTGGCAAGCGGAAGTAGGCTGCTGGGCACCTTTTAAACTTGAATTTTTGCTCAGATAACAGGTTTTTTTTTCAAAAATGACTAACATGTATAACTTTTGTGCAAAATACTCTAACTAATGAGCATTACTTTTTTATATGTGATAGATCCAATTTAAGACTATGCACTAAATGAGACACAGAGGAAATCGTGTGAATGTATGCCATTTTCCTGCTTATTCTATGGGGCTGGAATACTGGGTTTGCTGGCATTAAACATCTAATGATGGTGAAGACTGTCTACTGTTATGTACTACTACAATCATAAATGTAGCACATACTCTGAAGTGCAGCAACTGGAATTAGAGCGGGGGCTGGCCATTGTGAGGCCCTCCATATAATCTCAGACTATAATTCCCAGCATCCTGGTGGGGAATACTGAGTGTTTTAGAAAGGCAACAGGCGGACGGTCTCATATTGGCTACCCCTGCATTACAGGCTAATGCCAGTAGAGCTACACTGGCCGATTTTTTTCTTACACCTGGTTGAGAGTTATATGCTGGAGTAAACGAAATGAACATGAGGGACAAATGAATACCTCCATTAATTGAAATGGCGTGTTAACCCCTCGAATGTTAAAAAGGTCTCTAACATTTTTTATTCTGAACTAGCTGAACAGCCCGTGTACACACTGCCAGGTAGCAACAGCTGTGGTGCAGTGATTCACAGTAGATGGCTGCCCGCATCACACAGTGAGGACTACGGTCTGAATTCAGAGTGCCCCGCTCCGTTATCAGCCGCCGTGTGGGCAGTTTGTACTGCGTATGACTGCAGCAAGCATAACCGTCTGTACTGCGCATGACAGCTTCTGACAAACATACATTAGCGAATTATTATATAGGATTGTCACTTTCACTTTAATTGAACATTTTTGTATCCATTGCCAAATGCTGTAGCATGTCCAATAGCCTTATGTTCAAAAGAAAAAAAAAATCACTCTGGAATAAAACAACAATGTGATAGAGGAGAGGTCAACCCTTTGATTGCCAGGGGGTACGCAATGCATTGCAAAGCAATGTGTTGCGTACTCCTCTGGAACTCAAAGGGTTAAAAATCCCATAATTCCCATTAAGAAAATTATTTTTTTGCCCCTGTGAAATGCTGCACGGTGCATTGGAGACCTCTCTAGCATTGAAAAGGTTGAATTCTACTTTTAAATCAGTAAGAATTTTTATTTCTCCTTATAGGGCAGTTGATGTGTCCCACATCAGAATTGTTTAATTGCGGAAAAAAATGAGTGTATGCCAATACATAGCCTGCTTTGCAGACACATCTCTGTGCTATCTCTCACTCTTAGTGGGTTAAGTCAGTCTACATTGCATGGTCTGTAATTCAGTTTGCCTGTCGATTGCAAGCACTGTGGCTCAGTCTGTGTCTGTGGAATGAGCATGGTACATTCACCCCACAATCAACTGTGAGCATAACACATTAGCCTCAGGAATAAATAATGTAATTAAATGGGAATAACATTATGCTAAGGCTTATAACAGGCAATCCATTGATTTCCTGTAAAACAGGGCTGTATTACAGGAAACCACTTGATGATTTGTTATGGCATTTTGTAAGAAACCATGAAAAAAAAGTACAACAAAAATAAATCTTTCCTTAAATCTTTAAGGCTCAGGGAGGTGTGCAAAGCATTGTACAATGAATCCATGTTTTGCAAAACATAGACCTGCATTGAGGAATTCTCCAAAGAAAACAAAAGAAAAAAAGCCATTTGTGGATTGGTTTGAGCTGTAATAACTTTTGGATGAAGCAACTTTATTTTACTCAATAGAAAAAAAAATCTTGCAACAGATGTTTTTCTACCATAATGCTATTCTTTTAAAACATGGCTAATTGCATATCTAAAATAAATTCCTACTGAAGCAAATCATCTTCATATTTAAGTTTTCCCTTTGATTATAGCATTTAGCTGTTTAGTTGTTCAGTCAGTCCTGGATGCCATGTTCATGGAGTAGGAAATGACAGTTGCTATCAGAACCACAGAATCTCAGTCTCTGCTCACTGCACATTATTATCTTGGCTCAAAAAGGACCAGAGAGGTCTGTAACACATTGCTTTGCAATATGTTTACATCCCTCTGTTCCTTAAAGGTGTAAGTAGGCTAATGCCAGCTTCAGGCACCACTGAACAGCCAGGTTTGAATGAAGATGTTTCAATTTTAAAAAATACACAAGGCCATTAGAATTTTTTGGTTATAGTAAGTTAAGATGGGTTATTATCATTAGGTGTTACTTCTCCTTTTAATAAATGATTGTGTCATTGATCTTTTAACCCAAAGGATAGAAGATAGGTCTCCAGTCCATTGTATAGCATTCAAGGGGCTTAGATATAGAGTCAGTCAAATTATATTTTGGCTTTGATCCTAACTAGGCCTCTACAATTCAAAATATATGTATCCCCCTGATTTCTAGAGATGTCTGCAGCTCGTTTATTTGCATTGTGTTTTTGACATTCCTAGCACCGAAGGGGTTAAATTATTAGTTACATAAAAAACTATTGTAGAACTTAACATATATATACTGATTTATCCTGAGTTATTGGAATATTTGGAGGCAAATGATGTGACACATTTGGCTCAGAGAATGAAGTGTCATCTCTTAACACTCGTTTGTTAACTGCAAAGAAGTGGCACCAAATGGTTTTTCACAAGACTTTAAACGTTAAAGTGATTTGAGCTGCAGCTGTATAAGCGCATACCTAGAGCAATTTGTTAATAGCAGACAATGTAGAAATTGTATATTGTTACTGTTGGTATGTTCTCTAAAATAATTGATTATAAATTGAGTTAATTAAATCAACTAACCATTCCCTACATGACTTATTTTGCTGAGAGCCTCAACCACAGCAAACCAATCAGGGGAGGGCTGGCCTGGGGGGCAGGGGGGCAATTGCCCCCTGGGACAGTTATATGTCTGGGCTGGTGGGCCACTCCTGCTTGTTGCTGCAAATGTAGCTACAGTAGTGATACCACAGAGCTTACAACTGAAATGGGGCTACAATCCAAGTGGAGCTACACTAGTAGCCATAATCCATTTATCTTGTAAGTTCTATGGTATCACTAGTGCAGCTTTACTTACATTGTAAGCTCTGTAGTTGCAACAGTGTAACCCCATTTCAGTTGTAAGCTTTGTGGTATTGCTTGCCTTACTTCACAACACTAACTCTTTGAGTGACAGAGGGGTATGCCATGTATTGCAAAGCAATGTGTGGCATACCCCCTGGCACTCAAAGGGTTAATGGCAATTTTGAAATTAACAAATGGGAGGGGTCTGGGACAGTGGGCTGGAAGAATTGTAAAATCGGGCCACTTGATTGTAGTTGCCCTCCAGGCCACAAGTTGCCAGCCCTCCGCTGAAACCACTAAAAAATATAGCCACGGTTAGACTTGCAAGCCTACTCATCACCTCTAATAAAACTTGTATCCCCAAAAAACTGAACAATAGTCATTTGGTCACTCTTTTTGACTTATTATCATAGCTTTTGGGGTGAGCAACATAACTATTATTATTCCTCTATCATCAAAATATTTTACTCAATAGTTTGAGGAATTTTCAGAATGAATAAGTAGGAATATGAATTGCTGGTTTATAAACAAGACTAGTTTTAAAGGCCGTACACACGGGCCAACACTGGTGGTGCTGCAGTCATGCTCAGTACTGACTGTCCGATTGCGCCACGGCTGATACGGAGCGGGGCGCTATGAACTCAGACTATAGTCCTCTCTGTGCACCGGACTATGCACTGATTTTGGAGCGCCCTGCTCCGTATCAGCAGCGGCACGGGCAGTCTGTACTGCGCATGACTGCAGCGCGCGCAGCCATCTCTACTGCGCATGATGGCTTCTGACAAACATACTTAGCAAATTATAATATAGAATGGAAAAGATACCTGTTTGGTTATGAGTACAAAATAAATATTACTCTTCATTCCCATTTCCTTTAACTGTCACCATATTTAGATTTTTAAAGGAAAATCAGCACAAAAACATGTTAGGCTTGATCTATTTATAACATCTAGACTTTCCTCTTACCAATTTTTTTTATCAGTGTAGCTTAAATCGTCTGATTTTTAGATGTTAAGTCATTAACAAAAGACTTTCTTTGGCGGTTTCTACTTTTTTTCAGTGGAAGGGGTAGATACAAAAACAGTGAATTAGATATTTTTTAAAAAAAAAGTAAACTGTTTATTTGAAGGGTTTACACAATACAAAAAAAAGAGAAAACTAGAACATTTGTTAATTATGGGGTGAAAGAAAAACATTATAAGGCAAGTGGAGGAAAAAAGAAAGAAGTAAAAATGAAAATTAAATAAAATTGAGGGGGGAGGATTGTGCTAATGTACATAGATTGTCTACATATTACGAATGTCAGGACAAATAATGACCTGGGCTAAACACAAGAAAAGATAGATGAGATGAATATATGATAAAGGCAGTGATTTCGTTTAGTAGCTATTGGAGATGTATGTTTATATTACAGATATATAAAAGTATAAATGGAGATAGTGACATTTGTTTTTCCATTTTTTTTATTCTCACTTTCTATTTATATCATACAGTTTATACCTATAGGGTCATTATACCTTTGAATCAGTTTTTATTTTTGTTATCGCTCAGAACCATTTTGGTTTTGCTTTGCTTTGTTTCATTGATCTTGATATTCACAGTATTAACCATTTTCATATGTGTTGATGCATAAATATATATATATAGCAGCAAGGTGGGCGCTTATGTTTTACCAATGATCTTGAAATATCTATAACCCCACAGGATCATAGGCTAGTCCTTTTACATCCCTGAAGTAGCAGAGTCGGAACTCCATGACATGCGTTGGGTTATTCCTCTGTTGCTCACTCCCCTAGGTCCCTCCTACGCCTCCAGTGGTATCCCCGCCACTTTAGCTTCTGCCTGTCATGCTCCCTCATGGTCCTCGGCATCGACCTTCACCCACGAGGGACTACCAGAGTATTCCAATGCCTAACTCCAGCACTACAGTTCAGTCCATTTAAGAACTCATTAACCCGATGTAGGGAGTCGGGACTCGAACTGAGTTTTCATAACAAGAACTTGTAACATATGCTGGAGCATCATATATACCACACATCGTGCATTTATTGGCATTAGCATGGACCTTCAACTGAGAGAATCCACCAAGACATCGTGGAGTAAGGATTGTGGGGACACAGTTTTGTTGGCTACACGAGGAAGGGACCTTTATATATGCATAAAGCCCAAGATGGGCAAAATCTGAGTGGATCTATCGCTTTTATATTTTTAACTGATTATAATAAACTAGTTTTAAAGCCTGTGTAGACAAGCCAACAAAGGCGGCGCTGCAGTCATGCACAGTACAGACTGCCTGTGCTGCAGCTGATATGAAGCGGGGCACTCCAAATTCAGACCAGAGTCCTCTCTGCACACCTTCCCTGGATCAGCGCAGTCCCAGGAAGGTGCGCAGAGAGGACTCCGGTCTGAATTTGGAGTGCCCTGCTCCATATCAGCTGAGGAGCGGGCAGTCTGTACTGCGTATGACTGCAGCGAGTGCAGCCTTCTCTACTGCGCATGACAGCTTGTGACACACATCCTTAGCAAATTATAATATAGGATACTACACTCAGATTATATTCCTTTGCTGTTTGTGTTTCTGCCTAGCACTTGCACTTCCCACAACTCTTCATACTTTGGAGTAGACATGCAGTCAAATTCTGCTTTTCTAATGTCTTATCTAATTTTTGTCTGATTTACTATTACTTACTAGAGGATTGTTAACCAATCTTGGCGTAAACATTAGTTCAGAGAGGAAGATATGAAAAATGACTGATAATCCAAAGTTTTACTCCCAATTATATCAGACTATCAAAATAGTTAGAGAACAACAAATTTCAGATCATTTAAGTGCCATTACGAAAACTGTAGCTGAATATTTAAATCAAATGACCTTAGGAAACATGAACTTTTCATACAGTCATTGGAGAATGCAAAGATTACAACTGGAACATATCATGACATACAAATTATGCCAAAATCAACACAAATCACACATTTATCTTCTTGTTGGTGTAAAACAGATCTTTTGCATCTTGTAAAGTAAACATAGTAAATAAATTATGTATTATGCAAACATTAGTATTTGTATTTCTTTCATAATAAAATCTGAATTCATAACTAAAATATGTCCAGAACATCCCAAGGAAGATCTGTTAATCTGATGTTGACAATACATAAGTTTTGCTTACACCTACACTTCAAGTCCTGTGAGTGCCTGATTTATTTACTATTTGCATCTACATATGCTCTTTCAAAGTGCTCCCAGGCATATTGAAGGTTAAGCATGATTTGTACTCTGCACCCTCATCATATATATTTGAAAGCTGCTGAGCAAATTGCGATAACTTTCTGTGGCTTGCATGGTAATTCCACTACTTTCCTCTGCCCTTCATATCAGTGATGAATGTTAGAAAGCCTAGCTATTCCGCAGAGCAAAATTATCAGCAATTTACATTTTTTTAAAATGTACCCAAACTTTGTTTTTTTGTTGATGCTTGAACTTTAATAATTTTGGATATTAGAGACATTTTGAATATATTGCAGTGCTATTTAGCTATTTACCATTCCAATGAAGGGATTCCTTGTAAGTAACTTCTCAAGCGCCTCCGTGTCGACCGACATGAATCTCCTGCTGACAGCTTTACAGCTGTCAGTAGGAAACTGTGAACTTTAAATGCCTGTATCTCTTAAACCATAGCGGTTTGAGAGAGTCGTTTTTTTGCATTTACCTCAGCTTTTTAAGCTCTTCTAAATGCAAACAACTTTTTTTTGGACATTACTAACACTTTAAAGTAGATCTTTCATCTGCTATAAAGTCACCCTGCTATAATTAAGCAGATAGCAACTAGCTTTAGTATACATATTTTACCTTTGAAATGTAGGCCATTCTAAAGAAATCAACCACTGTAGGAGACTGGAACCCAGGCTATAGCACAGACATCTTGTCTGCGTGCCTGCGCTGTCAGTCCTGGTCTTCTGTAAGAAGCATTGCAGCATACCACATGGTAACAGGAAGGACTGACAGCGCAGGCACACAAACTGTGCTAACCTGGCCGTCAGTCTCCTACAATGATGGATTTCTTTAGAATGGACTATATTTCAAAGGTAAAATATATATCTGAAGCTAGTCGCTACCTGCTTAATTATAGCAGGGCAACTTTATAGAGGATGAAAGTTCCACTTTAAGTTTTCAGTTGCAATATTTTGATATTCAGAAGTAATCTAACTAATGCAAAAGCAAATGACTTTAGCTGAGAAAAAAATTCTGTTTTCTTTTGATGTTTTCAGTTGCAGTTTTCAAAAGTAAAGTTATTAATGCAAAGAAATGAAAGTTGGTTGGCAATGGCTGTCAGGTTTTCAACTTGAGATGTGTGGCATGGCTTTACCCATGCAGCGAACCTTTTATTTCTTTTAGTGCCAGGGAGGTATCCAAAGCCTTGCATTGCAATGAGTTGGATACCTCCATGACACTGAAAGGGTTACATTTTATAAAAAGTCAGACCTCATGGAGGGGCATCAGGACACTTTTTTTGTTTGTTTTTGTTAAACAGTGGCACCAGTGGTTGGTTAACCCCTTAACGAACAGTGGTCGCGGGGTGAGTGGTCCTTTAAGGACCAGATAGAGAATTTTGGCGTGCCGCCCCACGTGACTGATCACGTGGTGCGGCACGCCGAACTGAGGGACTGAAAGAGATCGCTCCGGTCCTGGAGCGATCAAATTCAGTCCCCGGTATTACTCACCACGCTCCTACAGGAGCGCAGTGAGTAATAGTACGTGACGTACCAGGACCATCACTGGTCCTTAAGTGCCGGACCAGCGTGACGGTCCGGGTACGTCACCAGACTCTAAGGGGTTAAGAAAGCATGGGGCTATAACCCTTCCCTCCTCCTCAAACAATCAGCATTTTACAGCTTCTCCCCCGACAGTGAACTAGAATGACTTACATTTTTATATATATAGATATCTCTTTGATTATAGAACCCATCTATCCAATAGATTAAAATGGCCCAGTGCTTAATTACTTGCCTAGAGCCCAGTAGTGGCTTAAAAAATATCTGCTTGACCCTCAAGTGACTTAAGTTTCCATATATCTGTTAAGTCTATGGAGTGATACCATAGATGTAAACAAATGAGGCGACATCAACTATTTGACCCAGCAAGTGGTTTTTAGAGTTCTAGGGGGGCATAATGCAAGTGGTGTCAACTCAATGAAAGAAAATCCTATCTATTTTGAAGCAATTTTACTACAACATAGGAGAAAATATAATTCCCCAGTAACTTAATTGGATTTTATTGCTCCTTTGAATGCACAGCAAAATGTTGGAGAAGTCTTTGGCATTCAAGGTTTAAAGGGATAGTAATGTTTCATAATAAAAACAGCTCTAATTAATCATCATAGTATTTGGACTTTGGAGAGTGTTATTTCAATTCTGTCAGAGTTGTAGTTCAGGAGTAATTCAATGACAAAGTGTCCCCCTCCTCCCCCTTTTACTGATGTCACACTGTTCAGCATGAACAGAAGGGAGGTGCCCAGGTAGACTGCAGAAAGGGACAATCTTCAATTAAGATAAGGGAAAAACCTGAAAAGCTTGTCAAAGGGGGCAGGGATTTCATTGTTTTCATAGGAATAAGAGTGTCCCCTTCTGTTATCTGTCCAGTCTATGGACTGGATTCCACATCTGAGAAGAGATTGTTTACAGTAGGTAAAAGGGGCGGGAGGGGGAAACTTTGCTTGTGAATATCTCTTAAACCATAACGGTTTGAGAGATAAGACTTATATCATTCTTCATGTTTTTTTAATGTCTACAAAATAAAATAAAGTTAAAACGAAGTATTACTATCCCTTTAAAATCCCATTTAAGTCAACTGGAATCTTTTGACTTCTTATTTGTCCTTTATAGTGCAGTTTGTTTGCTCCAATATTGCTACCCTTTTTCTCCAATTGATCATTGATTATTGCTATCCTTTTTCTATCTGTATATGGCCCTACGTTTGTTTTCATAGATACAGAAGCAGATGGATCCTCTTTAAAACAATATTACAGGAGATCCCATGTAGATTTTGACAATTGATTATGTTACTCTTATTTTCAATATGAATTAAAATAATTTGGCATCATCTCAATTTATGGTTTATTAGCAGATGTTGAGTTAATTACACTAAAATTATTTCCAAAGCAATTAGAATGTGAGGAAGTAATATCCAAACTTCTCTCTTAAGTAACTAATAGCATCAATATATTAAGCAGTATGCTTTTTCAACAATGAGGTAACGTTGTAGATATATTTGGAGCAACTACGGTAGTTAAAGGGATAGTAATACTTCGTTTTGTCTTTATTTTATTTTGTAGGCATTAAAAAAACATGAAGAACGATATAAGTCTTATCTCTCAAACCTTTATGGTTTAAGAGATATTCACAAGCAAAGTACCCCCCCCCCCGTTCAGCTAGATCAGAAGGGAGGTGCCCAGGTAAACTGCAGAGAGGGACAATCTTCAGTTAAGATAAGGGAAAAAGCTGGAAAAACTTGTCAAGGGGTGAAGGGATTTCATTGTTTTCATCCAAAGAAGAGTGTCCCCTGCTGTTATCTGTCTGGTCTTACAACCAGATTCACATCTGAGAAGAGATGGCTTACACTAGGAAAAAGGGGCAGGAGGGGAACTTTGCTTGTGAATATCTCTTAAACCATAAAGGTTTGAGACATAAGACTTATATCGTTCTTCATGTTTTTTTAATGCCTACAAAATAAAATAAAGTTAAAACGAAGTATTACTATCCCTTTAAACATCCATCACACATGCAAGGCAGGGAAATAAGATTGATCTCTGATGGATACCTGAAGGTATCCATCAATGATCACATGATTCAAGTTCTGGATAAAAGCAGCAAATTTGATACACTACTTTTCCTGCATCCTGATGAATTTTCTCTAAAGTGGTTAAGCGATAGGTGTCAACGGAAAAAAGGAATCAAATACTGTTGTTTACAATAATTCTTGCTTTGAGTTAATGATAAATGATGATGATTATTACTAATTTATAAAGGTCCAACAGATTCCACTGTAAAATGAGTACAAGATATAAGAACAGGTGTGCCATCCCGAGTTCTCTTGTCATAATGACTAATTTTTTTTAAACATAAGGTATATGTTTAACATGAATTCAGTAGCATTTAGTAGAATTAATGCTAAATTACAATTTTTTTCAAGACATTTATTTGCAAGTTCCTGCATCTTTAGTGTTATTTTCTGAGGCTGAAATAAATATTTTTGTATTGTGCTCAGGCAAAACTTCATGTATCTTTATTTTTTTTTTCAAGAAAAGAACACATTCAGATAAACATAACTTTTATAAGTGGTGGGAGGGTTGACATTACACTATCTTTAAATATCCCGAGGTTAATACATTGTAGACTTCTCTAGCAGTCAGAGAAATGCATTTAAAGGGATAGTAATACTTCGTTTTATCTTTATTTTATTTTGTAGGCATTAAAAAAAACATGAAGAACGATATAAGTCTTATCTCTCAGACCTTTATAGTATTCACAAGCTATTCACAAGCAAAGTTTCCATTCCCGCCCCTTTTACCTAGTGTAAGCCATCTCTTCTCAGGTGTGGAATCTGGTTGTAAGACCAGACAGATAACAGCAGGGGACAACCTTCTTCCTATGAGAACAATGAAAGCCTTGCCCCCTTGACAAGTTTTTCAGGTTTTTCCCTTATATTAATTGAAGATTGTCCCTCTGCAATCTACCTGGGCACCTCCCTTCTGCTCTGGCTGAGCAGTGTTACATCAGTAAAAGGGATGGGAGGGGGATACTTTGTCATTGAATTACTCTTGAACCACAACTCTGACAGAATTGAAATAACACTCTCCAAAGTCCAAATACTATGATGATTAATTAGAGCTGCTTTTATTATGAAACATTACTATCCCTTTAAATCAATTGGAATCTTCACTTGTCCTCTATACTGTAGTTGGTTTGCTCCAGAATTGCTACAGTTCTCCTTGGTACGCTATTTTCCCTAACATCCATATGTTCAAAAGATAACTGACTGGAGAAACTAAATGCCTCTCGTAAATGAATTACATTTATAGTTGTCCACTATAGTGCAGTTGGTTTCCTTAGAATTCTTCCACTTGAACATATGTCCACATATATTTAATAGATATTATATCCCTATTAAAAATAACTACACTGTATAATTGTATATACTATTGACACACAACAATGTGGGTGTCAGGGAAATTAGGGTTTGTTAGGGCGGAGATGAAATTGATCATGACTTTTTTATATTGATTATATATGAAAACATAACATTCCATCTGTTATATTTGTTCTTTATTGTTGATATTACTTTAAGTTTTATTGCTTATTCTCCCATGGAACAGTTATATATAATATTGGCCATGGCATTTTATCTGCAAAACTATTGACTAGATAAGACTGTCAAATAAGTATTTAGTCCTTACTGCAGTTTGGCATTCCACAGGCCAGTCAGGTTATATGCTTAAACAAATTCTACTGCTATTAAAATCGTTTAACATTATTAACAGTCAGTGCTATAGGAAAAGAAGAATTAGTTGTACTGTATGTTGTCAAGCTGAGTCACAGTCTAGAAGAGGACATTCATACAGGTTCCCATGAGAAACCAAGCTAATCACTATCCCTGCCTCACAAAAGGTCAAATATGTTTAGCATGTCAAATGTTGCAATAGCTTTCACTGCAGTGTTATGCTCATGTTTCATATTTGGGACATCATTTTCAAGTATTTCTTAATGTGAATATGGGCTTGATCCAGATAAATGAATAGAATAGCTGTGCTGCTTTATAACACTGTCATCCCAAGATTAGATATAAATAATAGCAAATCTGACAATCTTCTATTATAAACTCTGCTTAATGGCCTTAACCAAGGTCCTTCATTATACGAACTATTTCACAAAACCACAGTTCTATTTATTTGGCATCATTAACAATCTTGGTTTGGGAAAAATCTCAGGACTTTAAAAAAGATATCAACTTGATATAATCAGGTTTAAGATTAACGGCTCTGTGGGAAAGCTTGTTTTAGGTCTGAAATATTCTTTCCCATGTGCTTTTAAATTGGTGTACATTGTGCTGAAAACAGACTAAAATAAGGTCAGAGTTGGGACATTAGAAAGGTATCTGTTGTGTAATATTTTTGAAGCTGGGAACCATAAGATAAACTGAAACACATATCTACCTTAGTACCAACCCTCCACCTCCCTCAACAACACACCAACAGGAGTAACACAGAGAAACACAAACTGACAGAAATAGATATAGTAAATGTTAAGGTCCAGATGTATAGACCATGCTTGACCAAACTCAGTTCTTTCCAGATTTATGTGACTTCTTTAAAGGGATAGTAATACTTCGTTTTATCTTTATTTTATTTTGTAGGCATTAAAAAAACATGAAGAATGATATAAGTCTTATCTCTCAAACCTTTATGGTTTAAGAGATATTCACAAGCAAAGTTTCCCCCTCCCGCCCCTTTTTCCTAGTGTAAGCCATCTCTTCTCAGATGTGAATCTGGTTGTAAGACTAGACAGATAACAGCAGGGGACAATCTTCTTTATATGAAAACAATGAAAGCCCTTCCCCCCTTGACAAGTTTTTCAGCTTTTTCCCTTATCTTAATTGAAGATTGTCCCTCTCTGCAGTCTACCTGGGCACCTCCCTTCTGATCTGGCTGAACGGGGGGGGGGATAATTTGCATGTGAATGTCTCTTAAACCATAAAGGTTTGAGAGATAAGATTTATATCGTTCTTCATGTTTTTTTAATGCCTACAAAATAAAATAAAGATAAAACGAAGTATTACTATCCCTTTAATTACAACATACATATATAGTCATAGAGTATACACGTTAAGTTTCACATAAAGCTGCTGCCAAGATTGCTGGTATACAGATATAACCGATGTGCAACCATGTACATTACATTAATTAATTCATCACAAACATCTAAGTGGCTTCTTACATATAAAATTGAAATGCATAGCAGATCTGAAAGAACTGGCCCCAAGCGGAATATCACCAGTATAGCAGGATCCACCACCACCAATTCCAGTATTTACATGATGCACCAGTTCCTTCACCATTTCCTTCACCAGTTCCTTCCCAGCGACATAGAATCTCCATAGTAACATTGTTTGTACATTTCATATACAAAAAGAAATGCAAAGTTGGTATGCAGATAGAGGTGTATTTGATTCAATGTGCTAACCACTTCTTATATTTAATTCCAGATTAATTAGGACCCTATGATGAAAAGAAAGTGGAGAAATTCTAGGGCAAACCATCCTAAATGTTGAAAAGCCAAAGATGGCCTATCTCTGCCATAAAATAAGAAGTTCCTAATATGCTATATGCTAAGCCAATCCAATTTCATAATTAGGCTGACAATATTTCCTTGAGACAAAAACGGAGCGGGTTGTGGGACAGATGGACAGTGGGCCTCCGTCATTTTGAGTCCGACTGCAGTAAGCTGCAAGTAGCGAGAACGCATTTTCTCCATCTCTTACTTGCGGTGTTCTCTCTCTCTGGCCAAAAAGCCTACCCCTGAAGTAAATCAGAACTTCCTGTCATCGTCACTCACACTAGTGGTTTCGCTGTGTTTACTGTATGCATCGATAACCATAGAGTCTTATGACTTGTCGTCATATCACTGTCTAAGAAACTCGAGAGTCTTAGATAGTTATGAGTTAATCGAGTCATAAGACTCTATGGTAATCAAGGTGTACAGTAAAACCACAGTAAAACTACTAGTGTGACAAAAGGAAGTTCCGATTTACTTTATCTTATGAGAAATAAACAAGCCCCGTTCAGGTTTTTTTTACCAAAAAATAAAAACTATATATATGTTAAATTAAAAATGGGACAAAATTGACATTTATATTAAAGAGAAGGGAAAGTCTGGAAATATGAAAAAATGGTACTGTCCCTTTTAAAACGGTACATATGGTGAGCCTTCTCATAATAATATAAGCAATTGCCATGCTTATTTAAAGGGATAGTAATACTTTGTTTTATCTTTATTTTATTTTGTAGGCATTAAAAAAACATGAAGAACGATATAAGTCTTATCTCTCAAATCTTTATGGTTTAAGAAATATTCACAAGCAAAGTATCCCCCCCCCGTTCAGCCATATCAGAAGGGAGGTGCCCAGGTAGACTGCAGAGAGGGACAATCTTCAATTAAAGGGATAGTAACACTTCGTTTTAACTTTATTTTATTTTGTAGGCATTAAAAAAACATGAAGAACGATATAAGTCTTATCTCTCAAACCTTTATGGTTTATGAGATATTCACAAGCAAAGTTCCCCTCCCCGCCCCTTTTACCTAGTGTAAGCAATCTCTTCTCAGATGTGAGTCTGGTTGTATGACAGGACAGATAACAGAAGGGGACAATTTTCTTTGTATGAAAACAATGAAAGCCCTTCCCCCCTTGACAAGTTTTTCAGCTTTTTCCATTATCTTAATTGAAGATTGTCCCTCTCTGCAGTCTACCTGGGCATCTCCCTTCTGATCTGGTTGAACAGGGAAGGGATACTTTGTTTGTGAATATCTCTTAAACCATAAAGGTTTCAGAGATAAGACTTATATCATTCTTCATGTTTTTTTAATGCCTACAAAATAAAATAAAGTTAAAATGAAGTATTACTATCCCTTTAAGATAAGGAAAAAAGCTGAAAAACTTGTCAAGGGGGGAAGGGTTTTCATTCTTTTCATACAAAGAAGATTGTCCCCTGCTGTTATCTGTCTAGTCTTACAACCAGATTCACATCTGAGAAGAGATGGATTACACTAGGAAAAAGGGGCGGGAGGGGGAAACTTTGCTTGTGAATATCTCTTAAATCATAAAGGTTTGAGACATAAGACTTATATCATTCTTCATGTTTTTTTAATGCCTACAAAATAAAATAAAGTTAAAATGAAGTATTACTATCCCTTTAAGCAGAACTATGTAAATCTTTAAACTATGGGAATAGGATGCACATCATTTGTTTGACAAGTTGGTTTCCTAGGTACCTAGACCTTTGTCAGTAATTACATCTCTAACCTATT
This sequence comes from Rhinophrynus dorsalis, assembly GCA_037306005.1. Classification (NCBI taxonomy): domain Eukaryota; kingdom Metazoa; phylum Chordata; class Amphibia; order Anura; family Rhinophrynidae; genus Rhinophrynus; species Rhinophrynus dorsalis. The sequence goes on from CM074721.1 coordinate 83,148,963, forward strand.
TTCATGGTCATCTTAATTTCACTATCTGATCTTGCATGGATGTATAAATTTGTATGGGATTTCTCATTCACAGTTGTGATGACTTTTATTTATTGTAAAGAAGTATGAAATAGATGCAGGTTAAAATTAATACAAGTAACTAAACATAACACAGACACATTTATTGGCTCCTACTTAGAAAAACTCACCAAAATGTTAGAGGATCTGAGGATGAACAGTAGCACTAGTGGCTTGTTTTGTGGCTAGGAATTCGTAACAAGCATCATGTTCCCTTTAAGCAGGAGCACCAGCAAAACCCAGATATACCTTTCAGCCTTGATGGATCTCATCAGTGGAGTGCAGCTGGTTTTCCAAGTCACTGAGAGCAAAGGATCCACCTCTGGATTATCCTTCACTCTTAGAGACCCTCTAAGAGTATTCTAAAGAAAAGTACCAAAATGTGAGAGGCTCCAAAGACAAATAATAGCCTAATGGCTTGATCTACAGATAGTCACCACTCAGAAGTATCATGTTTTAGCTCTCTAGTGACATTATAGAAGAGAAATTTCCACATTGGACAAATCTTGTTGAAAGGGGCAGCCTAGTTCCAAAATGACAAACAAGTCCCCTCGGCACTGAAACCACAGCTGACCATAGACTTATTTTTAGTCTTTCGGGCTTCGTAAATGAGGTATAAATGATTTCCCTAGACATTGAGAGGAAGGGGTCCATGTCTGGATTATCCTTCACTCTTAGAGAGACCCAAGGAGTATTAAAAAAACATAGCAAAATGTGAGAGGCTCTGAGGGAAAAGGAAAACCAGTGGCTTAATATACGCTAGTAACTGCTCAGAAGCATCAAATTTTACTTCTCTAGTGCTATTACAGAGGATAAAATTGCACATACATATTAGACTAATCCCACCCAAAGGGGCAGTCCAGATCCAAATTCATGGGCAAGTCCCCTCTGTGTGGGAAAATAAGCTAACCGCAAACATAGTTTTGGCCTTGTTGGGTTTCATTAATGAGACACTGAGAGCAAGGGATCCATGTCTGGAATACCCTTTACTCTTAAGGACACCCCCTAAGTGTATTTCAAAAAAGTACCAAAATGTGAGAGGATTTAAAGGGGAAAAATTATCACAATGGCTTGTTCCGTGGCTAGTCACCACTCAGAAGCATCACGTTTTAATTCTGTAGTGCCATTACAGAGGATAACATTTCACATACATATTAAACTAAGTCCACCCAAAAGGGCAGTCCTGTTCCAAAATAAAGGGGAAGTCCTCTTTGCTTGGGAACAAAAGCTAACCCCAGATGTACATTTCCACCTCACTGAGCCTTGTCAGTGAGGTGCAGCTGGCTTGCCTGAACACTGAGAGGTATCCATATCTGGATTAACCTTCACTCCTAGGAAGAACCCCTAAGAGTGTTTAAAAAAAACATAAAAAGCAAATGATTCCTTCTATGGCTAGTAGTCATTGCTCAGAAGCATCATGTTTTAGCTGTCTAGCTCCATTACAGAGGAGAAATATCCATATGCATAGTAGTCTTCTCCCACCCAAAAGGGCACTCCAGATCCAAAGTTACAGACAAGTTCCATCTGTACAGGAACACCAGCTAACCCCAGTGTTATGTTTCTATCTAGTTGGGTCTCATCAATGAGGCGCAGCTGGTTTTCCTAGGCACTGCAGCAAGGGGTCCACCTCTGGATTACCCCCTAAGAGTATTTAAAAAGTACCAAAATGTAAGAGGCCCTGAGCACTCTGGCTTAAGTAAGTCCTTCCATTAAAGGCAACTGTACATTAGGAATCAATGGGTCTTATTTTGTTTAATGCAATTATTTACATAGGTTAGTGTCCTCTGCACAGGAGTCAGGTATATCTATATACTTTATGTATGATCTCTACTGGTAGTAGTTTCAGTTCACAGTCTAATGAAGAATAATGACGCTTATGATCCAGTCAGTTTTATTGTCGTAAGAAGGTGTAAATTAATGACAGACTTGAACAGAGAACATTATTTATAGGAAACATCAGATATAATGTGAAAAAGTAATTTGAGAGATATAAATGACAGCTATATAAAGGACATCTATTTAGGGAAATTATGAATGACATATTCTTAGGGTACAATTCATCTTTAAACTAATTAACATCTACATATTCATAAGGAAGATTACCCTTAAATGTGTCCCGCATATAATAACGTGTATAGGTTTAATATATGAGCGTATGTAGAAGCCCATGTATAAAATAAACGTATGCACAGCTATGAAAATTGTTTTCTCTGAATGCAGGTTAGGTACATTTTTTTTTACTAATGTCAATGAAATTAGTTTCATTTAAACACCCCCCCGAGTTTGCTTACTCAGAATTTTGGTGAAGATTTTTGTTGCCAAACAAAATTTGCTTACCCATATGCTGCCCGCTAAGTACTTACCTTTATGACAAAGGTGTCCTTGACACCCTGAGCCACCAGCATTTGGTGTAAAAAAAATAAAGGAATGTAAAAAAAGATTCCTAAAATCCGTCTGCCACTATACCTGCCATTGTCTTCAAACACCCTCCCGCCACTGCCCACACAAACACACACACACTTAAAAATGAACAATGATTGCCTTTTAAATGATTAGCTCTGTTCAAATAAATTCCCATGCCTTCACTGACTGGCACTGCGTGGTTAAGCAGGGCATGGATGGTGCCCTACAGTAACCTTACTTCCCAGCCAATCAGCATCATGCTGGAGGGGTCAAAGATATGCATAACATCACTCCGCCAGCTAGACAAACATTGGCTGGAAGGTTACTTTGTAAGAAGAAGCATGGATTGTGGAGGCTGGATTTTAGGTTTTTTTTGTTTTCTGATACAACTTGCCGGGGCCCAGAGCATCAAAGACACGACTGGACCACTGACATTGAGGGAAATGTACAACACGTTATGAATGGTAATAAGTTACTACGTTTGTGTGTGACCGTTTGAATGACTGAATGAACAAATGGATTTGATCAAAAGTGTTGAATGCGGTGTTCGTGTTTCTGGAATTGTGTGTTCCATTCATTTCTTGTTTAAATGCGAGCATCAAGAAACATGGAATTTTTGTTAAATTCTACATTTGTTCCAAAACTAATGCACAATCTAATATACAATCAAAGCATAGATATTCAGTGTGTGCCAGTCAAAGGATTAAAGTACCCATTATCCAAATCTGAATCATATACTTTTCTTGCAGCACACCTTTCATCAATGGGGTCATTGTTGCTTCCAGGATTCCAGGTGCTAGATGCATACATGTCAAAATGAGTATATGTACAGTATGTATATTTATATAGTATGCATTTATGATTAAGAGTATTTAGGCTGTTTCTTGTTCTTTGGACTGAGATTTAACCCATCCCGACAATGAACTTACCAGGTTCATCCCGCAAAAACTGTCACTTAGTGACAGAGGACGTACCTGGTAAGTCCCGGAAGTCCAGGTGTCTGTGCGGCTGCACTCCGTTCAGGGACTCCGGAATCATTTAGAAAAAAAAATGTTAGCCGGGCGTTAAGGTGACAGTCGCGTATGCACACAGCTGTCGCTAAGGGGTTGATGGTCCTCAAGAACCTGAACACTTTGTGGGGGATATAAGGGGGAATACTTATACAGTTATGTGCTATAACAGGCAGTGCAACAATTGTTTTAATCTGCTGCTATCTAAAATGTAATTATTAAGACATTTATTCTGACTATTCTCCTCTTTACACTTCTTGTGCCAAGGGGTTGGCAGTGGAGAAATATATGAGCATTGTGGGTGTTCAGTTCCACTGTGCCTTCTTTCTTGTCATGTGCCTCCAAGGCATTTAGTAAACTATGATAAATTCTTCCTGTTTGCTGTGTATGCTATATCGATAGAATTTTAGGCTTAACTGCATAAGACTTTTAAAGGTGGTGGAGTTTGTACTGATACATACTAAAGCAATTCTATCTACCCAGATGACCAGGTGCTTGGTTTTAACCTTGAATGCCAGAGAGGTCTCCATGCACTGTGAAACAATGGGAGAGATTCACTAATTGGTGATAAAGAGGTGATAAAGTGGTAATAAAGTAGAGATGACTTCTGCAGTTTATCACTTCTCCAATGCCTGTGTTATTCTATAGCGCCTATGCACTAAAATTTCAAAAGCTGAAAAAATCTTAGTGCAAATCTTAGCTGAAATCTTAGTGCATAGGGTCCAGAGAATAACATAGGAACTGGAGAAGTGATATCAGTGTAGAAGTCATTTCCACTTTATCACCTCTTTAGCACCACTTAGTGAATCTCTCCCAATGAGTTGGAGACCTATCTGCCTTTGATTGAATTAAAGTTAACATACAAGTGCTGAAAATAAGCTGTGCAGGGGAATTTGTATATTTATCCCACTGTGAGTGTGAGGTTGATGTCTTAGGAAAATTCAGTCAATTGTGGGCAAACCAATTGCACCAGAGGAGACTAATAAAATTCCCATTAATGTGAATGGGGTTTTTAACACCTTTAAATGCTAAAGAGGTCAGAAATGCATTGGATACCTCGCTAGCATTCATGGGTTTAAAAGATAAATTCAGATCAATGGAATTTGGGGAATGTGTATGTTTCCTATGAAGCAATTGGTTTGTTGTAAAACTTCTCCAGTTCTGTGAGTATGTAATTTCCTCCCTGCAGCACATTGTAAAAAGGTCAGGTGTAGAAACGTAAAACCACGTAACATCCAACAGACCTACCGTTTGAGTGCTGGGAGGTTGGCAATGTTAAAGGGATGGTAATACTTAAAAATTACTATCCCCCCATGTTGTAGCCAGAAAAAAACGGAGTTAAATGAAACCAGAGGCATCTCTCAAACCTTTATGGTTTGAGAGATATCCGCTTTCAAATTTCTGCTTTTTGGCTTTCCCCTGACATCAGCATTACAGCTAACAGCAGGGGAATCCTCTCCTGGGATCAGATCGCGTTAATAAAAAAGAAATCCTTCACTAAAAAGGTCTTCTAGGTGTGTTTGGTTTGCAAGCACACGTAGAAAACCTTTTAAGTTAAGGATTTCTTTTTTATTAACTCGATCTTGGCTCTGCTGCAGAGCCTCCACAGGTCCCGGGACCGGATTTCCCTGCTGTCAACTAGAACGCTGACATCAGGGGAGAGGGAACTTTGAAAGTGGATATCTCTCAAACCATAAAGGTTTGAGAGATGCCGCTGGTCTCATTTAACTCTGTTTTTTACTGGCTACAACCTGGGGGGTAGTAATTTTTAAGTATTACAGTCCCTTTAAAAGGTTTTTATGAAAGGAGCTGGACTGTTTCATTTTACAGGTTGAGTATCCCTTATCCAAAATTCCAAAATCCGAAATATTCTGAAATCCAAAATCTTTTCTGTGCACACGCAGATTCCCCGACGCATTGCTCAGTGTGTTTTTTGCTTATTCTCTGCTCTGCGGTGTAACAATATTGTTGAAAATGTCTGCAGATACACCCAGAGACATAACTAGAAGCCACTGGGCCCTGGTGCAGAAATTACCATGGGCTCCCCCATTGCCCCCCAATCTCCACACTGGCCTCCCATTGCCCCTGATCTCCACATTGCCTCCACATTGCCCCCAATGTCCACATTGTTCCCAATCTGCACCTCCATATTGCTCCTATTCGCCCCCCCCCCCAGTGTCCATCTCCTACTTCTCTGGTGGTCCAGCAGTGTGGCAGGAGAGGACTGTGACAGGAGAGGTCTGCACAGACTTCTATACATCTGGAGCTCCAGCGCGGTCCTCTCTACAGTAATGCAGAGCTCAGGGAGATGATGTCATTTCACAGCGCTCTGCATTACTAGAGTGCCAATGAGGGAACTCAGCTGCAAGTGGTTTGTGCCAAAGAAGGCACAGACCTCAGCTTGTTACTGGTTGCGGGAGCCAAGCGGGGTCGGGGGTCACAGGGGGACGGCCGGGCCGGGCCTTTGAAATGGGTTCACTTTTAAAAGGTCACGTGCAAATAACAATAACCATGTCTCATGGATAAAAATGACAACCTGAAAATTTCACACTGCATGAAAGCATAAGATTTTCGGGTCGCCCTATGAAACGTCACATTTACCGGCCTCCATTGCACATAGACTAACAGAGCAGACCAAAGAAAGGGACATTGAGTGCTGCTCAGGACTCTTCAACAGAGCGTAAATGGAAATTTGCTGGTATTTCTCAGGCAAGGTGGGCGTGACCAGTTGCTTTTAGTGAAAAAAAAATTATTTAGAAAATGTTTTACCAGGAAGAATACATTGAGATAATTGTAGCAAAGACATCGCTTCATGCACCTTTAGGCACTTTTCTGGGTTTAAGAATCCTCTGAACGCTGTCAATCAACACATCCGTTAATAGAATCCACATTGTGAGCTAATGTAACACCTTTCAGATTAGTCTCAAAGTCTGTCCTACTTTCCAACTCCCTCAACTTAGCTTTAATGCAAATTTCTTAACGCCATTCTGGATCCTTGAAGATCCCGTAGGTTGTCCCTTAGAACCCTCTCTGGGACCAGACTGTCTTTATCCAGAGTGGAAAGCTGGTGACTGGGGAAAATTCAGATCAGGCAGCGAAGAGAAGGGAAGTGATGTTTGTGTCCAATGGAGGCCACCGGTAAATGCAATGTTTCATACTGCAACATGAAAATCTCACTCTTTCATGCAGTAAAAGATTTTCAGGTTGCCATTTTTATCCAGGCGACATGGTTATTGCAAGTAAAGGTCACACTCTCTTTTGCATGCAGACTTTTAAAAGGATACCCTTGGAGTGACGGGCCTGGTTGCAGGTGTGACCCTTGCGACCCCTATTGTTGCGCCACTGGATACAGCTATGGGTAACAGTGATAAGAAAAAGAGGAAGCATTTATGTTTATCTATAGAACAGAAATGTTACAATCCTATAAACACTAGTGATCCTTACAAGCCATTCAAATATATTTAAGCCACATATGTATGTGAATATGTGCATCCATGCATGCCTGTGTGTTTATTTACTTCATACAAACATCTGTATATCACATTTATTTAATATTAGATTTTTAACATATAAGACTAAATCTGCAAGCTTGAAGTGATTGATTACCCATCCTTCTTCTATTATCCCTGGCAGTTTACAGGCAATACTACTCCATTACATGTGAAATAGCTATGAAAACTATTGTTCTAATGATGAGTATGGGGTTTTGAGGTTCTATACAACGCGGAAACTGATACCCTCATATGATATATTCCAGTGGCTTTCAAACTTTGAACTTTGAAGCTTCAAATTAAATTAGAATTTTAATCAAACTCATTAAATTGTTGCCTATTACATAAGTTTGAAAGTAATCATGAAGCAATGTGTTGGAGATCTCTATGGCATCCATTGATTTAATATATTATCTATATCTAATATATTTGGAAAGCAAGTTTGTACAAATAACAAGAATAACAATAAAATGTGTCAGATAGCTATTTTTTTCATACAAGTAACTATGTTTCAATGCTAATTACAAGTTCTAACACTTATAAATGTTTCAATCTTTCACAAATCCACTGGTAATCAAAGAGGCACACATACATTATTGGTCACACCAGTCTTTTTCCACTGTTCTCAATTACTTAAATTGGTGCTGTGGAGCCCCTTGTACTTCCTCAGTGACCCTGGGGTTCAAATGAACACAGTCTGAGAAACAATGATATATTAAAACCAAAATGGTATGCTTGAGGTACAATACAGAGAATATCTACAGATGCTAGCTCTAAGTACAGGGTATTTAAGTGGGTATCCTTTTAAAAGGTTGCATGCAAAAGGGTGAGTGCGACCACATAACACATTAACCATATCGCCATAATAAAAATGGTGCCGTGAGAATCTCGCACCTCCTGTCACCTACTGAAAGGTCTCGTACCTTTAAATCAGGCAATTTTTGCTCCGCCAAATGTAAGCCTGGCTCTCCAGTGAACCAGCCTGCCAAACGTCGAGACATGACACCAAGAAGATGCACAGAGAGAGAGAGAGAGGGAGCTGTTAGGCAGTGTGTTATGCTGAGTGCTGCTCCGGGCTCTCTACTACCCTGGGCACAACAGGACCATGCCTTGGGTTAAGCTTAATCTCTTATGATTAAGATGTATATAATATATCATGCACTCTCTCACTCTGAATTAGGCATCCAGCTTGACCAGATGAGCGAACTGTATTGTTAACCCCTTGAGTGCAGCCCAGTTCTGCTCCGGGCTCTCTCTCCCCTTGTCTCTGAGTGCTCCGCCCTTTAATTCTGCATGTAGAGACAAGGGGAGAGAGAGACTAGAGCAGCACTGAGTTGCACTCAAGGGGTTAACAATGCAGTTCACTCATCTGCAGGTTACTCTCCTACCATCCCCAGAGAGCATATCACAGGCCGATTACAATCTGTGACTTTTCTTTTTTCTCTCCTCTCCCTCACATGCCTCATTCTATCTGGTCTGGAGTGCTGATCCCTCTGTCTCCTTAAAGAGTGTTCTCGATGTCAGTATCAAAATGGCCTGTGGAGGAAACTCTAAGCTGGCGGCGCTGACTTAGGGTCAGTTTGCAGCTGAACTTGTAAGATGCAATCTGAAAGATCAGGGAGAGGAGAGGAGAGACAAAAGACACAGAAACTTGAGGATGTGAAGGTCTTTTATTACTTTTCTTTTCTCTTTCTTCTCTCCCTGGTCTTTCAGATCCCAACAGCAAATAGCTTTTTTTTTCTTTTATATTTTTATTTTCTCCACACGGGGAAGGACTTCAAATGTTTGAATGACATGACCTGCTATGTCTTGCATCTTAAAGATATTAATGCGGCCTTTCAGCAGGTGATGTGAGAATCTTGTTTTGTTATGCACTGCCAGATTCTCATGTTGCTATTTTTATTATGATGACATGGTTAAAGGGATAGTAATACTTCATTTTATCTTTATTTTATTTTGTAGGCATTAAAAAACATGAAGAATGATATAAGTCTTATCTCTCAAACCTTTATGGTTTAAGAGATATTCACAAGCAAAGTTTCCCCCTCCCGCCCCTTTTTCCTAGTGTAAGCCATCTCTTCTCAGATGTGAATCTGGTTGTAAAACCAGACAGATAACAGCAGGGGACAATCTTCTTCATATGAAAACAATGAAAGCCCTTCCCCCCTTGACAAGTTTTTCAGCTTTTTCCCTTATCTTAATTGAAGATTGTCCCTCTCTGCAGTCTACCTGGGCACCTCCCTTCTGATCTAGCTGAAAGGGGGGGGGGGTACTTTGCTTGTGACTATCTCTTAAACCATAAAAGTTTGAGAGATAAGACTTATATCATGCTTCATGTTTTTTAATGCCTACACAATAAAATAAAGATAAAACGAAGTATTACTATCCCTTTAATGTAAACCATTTAAGAGTACATAAACCCAATTCATATTGTTACGTTAGCATTCCTTTGCTCGTCTTGGTTTATTTTCAAACATATTTTTAATTCTATTATTTAAAATGATATTGAATTCTGATGGCAAGAAGTTCAAAATAAAGATGAACAAACCAGTTTGCCAAAGTTCTTTTCCCAGTAAACAACATTGGCTCTAAGGTGGTGAACCGGTTTTCAAACTTTGCAGCTACTGGTTTTCTCATTAGATTAAGATGTCAAACAGCTAGTGTTGTAAATGGTTTTTTCAGGGCATTTTTATGGGAAAAATGTGCTGGTACTATACATAGCATGTTTTTTATTATTATTTTTCATTAGGGGAGAAAAGGTCCAGATACTGTGTATAGCTGTGTGTCCCACAAAAATGCAATTAGTTGCTCAATTTTATTTAATTTATATACCTTTTCATATTTATGAATAGATATTTATTTCTATTTATCTATTAAACTATTCTTTTTACCAAATGAGCAGTAAAATTCAAGATTCATACTCTTTAACCTATAAGGAATGCCACCCCAATTACAGTTAGGCTGGTCTAGCTGTTCAAAATAACGTACTTACCAAATTGCTCACTTAACATTGCTTTGATTACTGGAGAGTTGACTGAAGACTGTCTCTCATCTTCTAGCATGATCAGTGACCAATCATACAACAGATGTGAGTTAGTACCATGTTAACAGTAGAAATACAGGACAAAATATAGTTGTTGATATCTTTATTGGCTAACTAAGCAGATTTAGGATGCAAGCTTTCAAGACCTTTTAGGTCTCTTCTTCAGGCATGTTATACAGATAAATATGAAAACATCTCATGTTTGAAATCAGATAAGAAAACTCAGTCCAGACCCAGATACTTTGATCAGTCAATGGCAATCCATAATGTAATAATGTGACAGGAATTCTCTGCCTTTATTCAAACCATAATGTATATAAGAGAGATGTTTTCATATTTATCTGTATAACATGCCTGAGGAAGAGGCCTAAGAAGTCTTGAAAGCTTGCATCCTAAATCTGCTTTGTTAGCCAATAAAGGTATCAACAACTATGTTTGCCTCCTGCAATCATACAACGTCTCTGTAGGGACAATCCTCCCTGTTCAAATACCATATTTTTTATTGATAATTTGCAAAGATGAAGCTCTTATTGGTGCATGTCCAGGAAGGAAAGATCTTCCCCTGACCCTACAGCAATCAACATTGGATGATGTGAGTACAACTAGTACACCAAAACTAAATTCAGAGCAACGCATCCTTTAGGTTAAAGCTTTTAATTCTTGGAGTTTATTGCTCCTTTAAAATAATAATTATACACACACATACATATGTATATATGGTTTAGGGTTGTACCTCTCTATAACAATAACACATTTCAGTGCTAATTATGAAAGAGCTAATGTACATAGCACAATGCCTTCAATGAAATGAAGTATTTTGTGTGGTTAGTCAAGTATCTAAATTACTAGGAGTGTATTGTACATTGCAGGTTATTCCTGGAGGAAGTTCAGGGTCTGGAATAAAGAATGAATCCAAGTTTTTGAAGAAACTCTGAAGACAGGCTTTTTTCTCATGGGAAAAGAAGAATCTGTGGTGAGGCAAGAAACATTTATAGATTGTTGTTAAATATACACATTCATAAAAATACAATGGATTTTGGAATAGATTTACAATTTCTCTGATGAGAAGTCACACAGGTACTAAAAGTTCCCAGGAAATGTAATACATTACAGTTTTGCCTGTGGATATCATTGTAACCCAAAGAACGCTTCCTCGTTCTTCAGCAAAGTAACATTTTTATGTCACTTTCAATTACACTGGCTGTACACTTGATTTAGCTCTGTCTCTAAATTAGCTTAACAATGAATCACCACAGTTTTTCTATTATATACATTTGTATCATCTAGATATAAAGTCATTTTTTTAATAATGTCTTTTTCCGGCTTCACTAAATTTCATTTTAGTGAGAAGTTGAAATGTGCCTCCAGTACTTTGTTCGTTCTTCTTATACTTTATTTTTAATTGGTTTATTAATTTTGTTTGATCTGGCTATGACATTAGATGAGTCTAAGAGGATTGAAATCTGTTATTGTGTTTGTATTCCTTTATTTAGTGTGTTCAATAATTCTAATACCTGTTTTTTTTTACTTTTCTAGAGGGAAACCTTCACTTAGTTAAATGTCTTCCAATATGTACCATCTTATTCCTTTTTCAGCCTCACCTCTGTCATTGAAATCTAAAGGTTATTTTTTTCTTACATGTTGAACGTTTATATGTAGTATAATTTATAATAATTCTTTTTAGTATATACTAGAGATTACCAAAAATGTACCACAAAATTCTGGGTTCCTATGGAAGGTGATTAGAGATTAGGGATGGGAGAATAGTCACTTACATTTCCTGCAAGACTTTTATAAAAAAAATATATTTTATTTGCAAAAGTGTTCACACATAGACAATACATAACATTTTCTCCTTTTCATCACTGCCAATAAATTTCCCACCAGGACCTTGCCATATTTGCCTATTGTTCCCACAATATTAATTCTGAGGGCTGAAGTGGAGAAATAAATATCTGAAAGTTGTCCTAGAGCAACACATGCCTTGAAAAGATTGTTAGCAGGCACACTCTCTAACATATCAACAATATTTCTATTATGTACCCCAGAGCCTGGGAACTTTTAGGAGTACTTCTGCTGATGCTAGTTGTGTAACATCTGATCTGTTGATGGTGTGCCTACCAGTCAGACCTGTGGTTGTGCTTCAAGTGGAAACTCATTGAGGAGGTACCTACGTGAGAGCCTGCTTTCCCCCTGCTAACATTCTTCTTACACAGACAAACATATAGCAACATGTTTAGCTTCTGGATCCTACTGTGGACTTCATAGACTGTGAGGTTCCTGGGAGGATATTACTACTACTACTGGGGCTAGGTGCTGCTGAATTTGTAATTCTACTAGCTGTCACAGGTGTGTCACATACAACAGCAGTAGAAACACTCAAAGCTAAGGCTCTAGATAGTGATAACCTATGTTGTTGCTGGTTATTCAACACTATTAGTGCTTGTGTTGTTGACTGGGACTTGGAAGTGGTGAAGATGCTGATGATGACTGACAGGAAGATTTTGTACTACTTGCCATCTTTGTTTGTCCAGGGTCAGACTTTCCAGTTTTTCAGTGGTGGGAGATTGAGCCTTTGTCTTTCTGCTAACTTTCTAGCCATGTCATCATTACTCTCACTCTAAACGTCATCTGTATCTGATGAATAGGAGGACTCTGGAGGGATATATTCTAGACCTACATCATCATCAGTCATTAGGTCATCCTCAGCATTACCCAATACTTCGTCCTTACTACTTTTAAATTCCTCTAGGTTTTTAGAGGTCTCAAAAATTCTTTTTACTGTTCCCCTTTGAGGGATTTTCACAACGTTCACTACTACTTTCAGGACAAGTGTTTTTGTGCTTGTTGTCTCCCTGTTGGATGCAGCAGTTGGTTTAGCTACTACACCTTCTGTGTCATCAACACTGGAATGTTAGTTATCTTCAGTGCTTTAGATGGTTTATTAATAGTACTGGTGCAGATGGAACTTTTGGTGGGAATTTGACAAACTGTATCCCCCCTCGGGAGGAGAGGGATCACTATAATTTATTGCACACGCTGCAGCAACCATGACTACAGACAGTTTTTGGACTATCACTTTAATCACACATCTCTGCACTGCTCCTAATCCTTACACCCTACCTTTTGTGTGTTTGAGGCACATTACTTAAAGGGATAGTAATACTTAAAATGTAAAAAAAAATGTTGTAGGGTTTATCCCCCTGAGTAAAACAAGAGTACTCCCACTGCTGAAAGGTGTTTCATTCAAAAGTTATTAATGTACAAAGTTGAATTTTTTAGGTGCAATATCACAGAGGCCTGAAATTGTACAGTGGCACTGTTGCGACACGATCCTATGGAGATTTATGGTCCCGGGACCAGAGCTGTCCATAGGATCGTGTAGCAACAGCGCCACTGTACAATTTCAGGCCACTGTGATATTGCACCTAAAAAAGTCAACTTTGAAAATTAATAACTTTTGAATGGGAGTACTCTTGTTTTACTCAGGGGGATAAACCCTACAACATTTTTTTTTTTACATTTTAAGTATTACTATCCCTTTAACTATTGTGTGTGTTTTTACTGTAAAGTACATAATATAACTAATTTTGTGATGTCTTCCCTTGGATCTCAGTCCGCCTCAGTCACAGATCAAACTAGGGTCCATGTCTCTTTCACATATCAATTTTTTTATTGTATCTCTATCCCTATCTCTGTCAACAAAAACAAAAAAAAACACACTTCCTGTTCAACTGCTTCTTTCCCCAGAGTCCCTTAGAACTTAGATCTTGATTGCCTGTGTCTTCTCAGTCAGTCAATCAGAATATTGGGGTATTTGGGGTAAATCTCCTTTGCTCCCTTCTCACACCCCTAGCTTCCACTAGGACAGAGATAACAGCAAGATCAGGAAGGAACTTGGATCACATCTGTCTGTGCTTATTTTGTCACACAAAATGTTTGGGTATTTGGGCTAATCCTCCTTTGCTCCCTTCTCACATTCACATACTTCCCTTTGACAGATTTAACTACCAGAGCAGGAGGAAACTTGGATCACAATAGCCTTTGTGTTTCGAGTCAGTCATACTGAATTTTGAAGTATCTGGGGTAATTTTTCTTTGCTCCCTTCTCACACCCCAAGACTCCCCTGACAGAGATAACAGCTAGATCACAGTTGCCTGTGTCTACTTGATCACACAAAATTTGGAGGTATTTGAAGGAAAACTCCCTTGTTCCTTTCTCACACCCCCAGACTCCCGTAGGACAAAGATAACATCCACATCAGGAGGAAACTTGGATCACGGCTGCCTGTGTCTTCCCAGTCAGTCACACTGAATTTTGGGGTATTTGGGGTAAAACGCCTCTGTTCCTTCCTTTCCCCGAGGCTCCCCTAATTCAGAGCACAGATTTCCTGCCTATAAGACTTCCTAAACTAAGATTTAAATCCACTTTATTAGCCTGTCTTCTCTAGCTCAAAAATGTGCTGCTTTTTCTTCCACTCACAAACACAGAATATCATGCTGTGAGAACCTGACACTCTTTTATATGCCTGTGGGAAAAGGAGAGAAACTTGTCATGTGATGGGGATAAATTCTGTCTTTCCATTGATTTCATTGGAGGTAGGTAAAAAAGGCAGAAAGAGCGGCACTTTTTGCAAAGCATTTCCCTCTTGGTGAAAAGTGCCCTTTTATCTCCTGTTCTCTTTTGAGGTAAACACTTTCGCCCGTCCCTAGTGATTAGAACTTTTTTCTTAACATGACCTGGCATTTTTTATTTTTCCATTTTAATGATGTGATTACTTTGGACATCTTTAATAATGTAAAACAATTTAAAAAGAAAAATATAGTAAGTGCTCCGGCATTAGCAACCTTGAAAATGCGGAAATTAAGTGCAGTATATAATTTTATGTATAATCCTATATTATAATTCACTAAGGATGTTTGTCAGAAGCCGTCATGCGCAGTAGAGATGGTTGCTCGTGATGCAGTCATGCACAGTACAGACTGCTCGTGCCGCCACTGATAAGGAGCAGGGAGCTCCGAATTCAGACCGGAGTCTTCTGTACGCACCTTCCTGGAACCGCTTGGCCAGTGTTGGCCCATGTACACAGGCTTTAAAACTAGTTTTATAATAATAATGTATTTACAGTTTAAACAAGGATCAGCTTGAAGTAAAATGTAATATTACAAAAACAGGGAAATATACATTCAAAGTGCCTGGTATAACACTTTGAGTGCCAGATGGGTGCGCAACCCATTTCCCTGCAATGCATTGCTTACCCCTCTGGCACTCAAAGGGATAATATTTCACAGACAAAAACATTTTAATGACTGTTAAGATCAAAAAGTTGGATGTAGCTGCAGTGCCTAAAAAGTGTTATTAACCCCTTAACGACCGGCCGCACAGGCATGCGCTGGTCACTAAAGGACCACGGACCTTTTTTTTTTTTTTTTTTTTTTTTTCAATTCCAGACTCCCCAATCGGGGGGGGAGCTCGGAATTCCATGATGGTAATAGTACATCATGGGTCAGTAACTCAGATCTACCCATGATGTACTATGAACGTCAAGGGTCCTTAGAGGGGTTAAGTATGAAGCAATTGTGTCTATCTAGTTGATACAATCCAAAATAACCTAGTCCCCACCCTTTGGTGTAAATGGCTCAAATCAACCATTTTTATCTGGCAAAAAAAGCTAATTACCCAGGAATTAGACATGAATATTGCAAAAACAATTGTCCTTTGCATTTATTTTAATGCGGAAATCTAGTCATACATTTCTCCCACTGACGCTCCAGTGACTTGTGTTGTGGTGCTACCATATGTTGCAAAGAGGAAGCATTCAGAGAAGTACATTCATTTCACTTTTTAAACAAGGATATTAGCAAAGATCTATTTACTCTTTTGTTCTTGTACTATTTTGTTTTAGTATTGATACCACAGGAATACATACTTTATATAGATTAAAGAGACATTGCTTAATTATATAAAAACAGGCTTAATGGAAGAAAAAATAATAATAATATATGGCAGTGATTCTCAACCAGGGTGTCGTGGCACTTTGCTGTGCCATGGACATCAACTTAGGGTGCCCCATGTTTTCTATGAAGATTAACATAAATTGACTTCTAAATAAAGATTTATAGAAATTGTTACGCACATTATGTTTAATTGTGTTATTATGATTGTAAGACCTAATAATAACTGTATATTTATGTATGGTAGCTTAATTATACCCTTGATAAAGTACATTAAATATGTTAGGGGTGCCCCGAATGTTCAAGATTATGTGTTAGGGGTGCCTCGAACAAAAAAAGATTGAGAACCACTGATGTATGGAGTTAACTCTGTTCTGTGTAACATGTCCATGGGGAGAGATGATAACTACAGAAGTACTCCACAGCGAAACACTTTTCTACCAACATTCTGGTGCAGAAGCAATTATCATTATTGCTGATTCCAAAAGTGCCGAGAGATTCCTCAGATCCATATATGTTAAAGGGACAGTAATACTTTATTATTACTATCCCTCATAGTGTAGATATTTGTAAAATATGTTAATAGCCCCTAGGTTCATCTCTCAAATCTTTATGGTTTGAGAGATAACCGAAAGCAAAGTTCCCCCTCCCTCCCCCTTCCCTGAAGTCAGTGTTGTGCTGACTGCAGGGATATCTGGTCTGTCTTTCATCATGTGGCTCTGCAGCAGAGCTGCAGTCGCATTAGTGACAAATAATTATTTCAATGAACCAAGCACATATAGAAGACCATTTCAGTGAAATAATTCTTCTTCACTAACGGGATCTCGGCTCAGCTGCAGAGCCACAAGCCTGTCGTACGACAGACTTCCCCTGCAGTCAGCACAATGCTGACTTCAGGGAAGGGTGAGGGAGGGGGGAACTTTGCCTTCGGTTATCTCTAAAACCATAAAGGTTTGAGAGATGAATCTGGGGACTATTAACTTATTTTGCAAATACCTACAATATTACTATCCCTTTAACATATATGGATCTAAGGAATCTCTCAGCACTTTTGTGGTTTTACAATGTAACTGGAACTTTCCTACCCCATCATAAAAGTGGTGTTTTACATAGATTCAAAGCAATTCAGTTTTCAGATGATTGATAGTGGGTTTTTAGGGTTGCTGTATTGTTATATATCTGATATCTAAGGTTAAAGAACTAAGAAGTAATAATGAACACATTCTGAGGTTAACCAACTGTGCCACAGGGAACAAATACAATTCTCATTGAGACTGCTTTCAGGCATTATGAAGAATTGCACTGGAGACCTCTCTAGCATAAAAGAGCTTAAAATATATATATTTACACCTGTAGGGATTTGGAGATTTTTTTTATTTATTTCTATAGTCCCAGAATTTCTCCACTTTTGACAATGTGCATATGGCCCTTATGTTTTCATTTCATTAAATTTTTTAAAGAATCAGTGTACTTGCTATTATTGTGTGGGAATGTACCTTTTCCCAAACTGGAATTATATTGGCATTTAGCCTAAATGCTAATTCAGGCTTAAAATAGTACCCTGAAACGTTTCTGGGGATTTGTTCTAATTCTCTGTGGGATTTGTTTTTTTTTCATTATTATTTGAAACACAAACATACTGTCTAATATTTTATAACTAGTTGAAGAGCCCGTTACACGGGCCACAGTGCCACTGCCAGTCGGTCGCAGGACACATGGAGGAAACCTCCATCAGAGTAGGAGGTGATAACGAGACTCCACTGGGGAGGGGAAGAGGCGAAGGTTGAAAGGCTGTGGTACAGAGCTGTACTGAAACTTGTTCTTGACTGACGTCACTGGCTTATTACATTAAAAAAGTGGATGGAACATTAACTAAGATAGTACTTTAAAATAAGATCTACTTTAATAGCGGTGAGAGTACCCCTATAAAGTAGCCAGATTGCATGAGCCTACTTAACTGTTTAACCCCTTAATGACTGGCCGCGCAGGCACGCATCGGTCACTAAAGAACCACAGAGCATTTTTTAAAATTTGGATTCCGGACTCCCCGAACAGCGTGCAGCCGCGGGGGGAGCCCGGAATTCCATGACGGTCATAGTACGTCATGGATCGTTCTATGACCATCAAGGGTCATTAAGGGGTTAAGCACTAGAGGGGTACATATCACATTGTGAAGCAATGCTTTTCACACCCCTCTGGTCCATAATTGGCTAAAATGAACATGTACAGTGGGCAGAATTTGTGTCCTCGAGCAACCGGTCATGTCCACCTCCATGTTCAGAGTTAGCAGGACTGATAGAAGATGTTAACACTTGAACAAAGACACAAGGGGAAAAAATAATAGGGGGCAGTGGGATTTTCTGGCCATAGTAAGATAAGATGCAGATTATTATTTGGAGGTGATACTTCTCCTTTAAACAGTAGTCATGTCCAAAGTTAGAAATATACTCTGCATGAGAAGTTGAGTTGTAATCTGCTGCTCTCCATAGTAAGTGATAGGAACAGCACCACCTGGTGATTACAATAGAAGAAAATAATTGCCTTAGAAACCAGTGGTTAAAATAGAATTGCTCATTCCTATTGTACATCAGCCTCAATGGGGAGTATACTAATAGAAAACCTCTCAATAATAGGTTTGGTTACCAACATTTAAGCGCTTAGCATGTCAACACTTATGTGATTTGCTGTCTACACCAAAAATGCTCCTCTTTGCAACTCTTGAGGGCTGAGAAATAGTGTATAGGTGTTTTGGGGCATTTTATATCTGTGTGCCCCCCTCGATTGCATTTCCTCTTCTTAGCCTCCCCCACTTCAATATCAGTACATGTGCCCCTTTCTATCATCAGAATCCCCCTGAAATCCAGGACCCCCATCCTGAGGCAGCGGGCGGCATTCCTGTGCTCACCTCCCGCTTCATCTATGCTTCATTATTTATTAAAATAATCTTAGACTCCTTAAAGCTCACCTGAATAATGATGGACCTCTCCCCGAGAGGCAGCTGTGATACTGTGATATCCTGCTTCTTGAACTCCTCTGTGTAAGTTAGCTGCCCTGTCAGGACCTGACAGGGCACTACCATACATTCAATGTGCATAAGTGTGTATTAAATCTAGGGTAGTGCCATGTCAGACCTCCTGAAAGGGCAGCAAAGTTCCATGGAGGAGTTCAAGGAATGGAAGAAGCGGGTGGCGAATACCAGAATACTGCCTGCTGCCACAATATCATGGCTGCCTCCAGAGGGGGGATCCTGGTTATTCAGGAGGTCTCTAAGGAGTCCAAGATTATTTTAATAATTAATGAAGCATAGAAGAAGCAGTCGGTGACCACAGGAATGCCACCCGCTGTCTCCAAATTGGGGGATCCTGATTTCAGAGGGTCTGTTGATGGAAAGGGGGCAGACATGTACTGGTATTGAGGTGGCGAGGCTGGGAAGGTTGATTGAGGGAGACTGATTATTTTAGGGGGTAGAGGGAGGGACAGGGGGTATATATTATACACAGGAACTCAATAATTTACCAAAAATCTTGGGTATCATTTACACCTGCATATTATACAAAGGTGAGCATTATACCCAAGATTTTATAGTACTAACAAGGTGCAAAGGAAGCGGAGTAAAATAAGCCAATGTTTTATATTCATGCTGTTTTGCTTGCTCTCATTAAGGTCTTAATAATGGTGGAATGTGCACTCTGGTTATCATGATATGCACTTGTACATAATGCAAAGGCGCATTATTTTTAACTAATGTATATACACAGAAAACTAGCTTTACTTGTGGATTCATATAATCCCCTGCCACACATTTGAAAAAGTTGTTGGAGTGTAGATTCCAAGATAATCCAAATCTCTGGTTCCTGTGTTTTATGTCTCCTCTTCTTATGACTGTTTTCTGCATATACTTTTTCTTTAATCATTTCCTGAACAGAATCACCTAATAATGACATCATTCAAGTATGCACAATCTAGCTTCCAGAAAGACCATCTGCCAATATCCTTTCAGTCTCCTGGATTGGAAGTACATGGGGAATCAAGGTGTGAAGTAGACATTGGGAATCATTAAATTTGAGTGGGATTTGATGTTATATTATGAGAAACATCTCATAACAGATTGAAAAGTGTTTATGTACCATAAGGTTATGAGAAATATGTAATGGAGGCAAATTTGGAGCCCCACTGTAATACCAAATAAATATTAAACTCCAAAAACACTGTCAAAGTTGAATTTTCACGCTAGTGGGATTTTGTAATATAATTAAATGTATACAAATTTTGTTTAACTTGGATTCATCTTATATTATTAGTATTAATGTTGGAAATATTAATTTAAAGGTCTATTGACCCTCCATCTGGGATGTATTCTTTCTTTAATTATCTAATTTTGTCACTTCAGAACACAAGAGTTTTCCTGTATGGCATTGGCAACCAACATGTAGAAAGTATTTCATTGTCCAGTACCAACATCTATGGGAAACTAGTTTCTATGGCTTAAAACTCTCACATTCTTTCCTTATAAGCCCTGGAGATCTCAGTGATCTATACCACTGGGTAACATCAGTGCTTTACTCTCCACTTCTGGTAGATTTATCTTCTCTCTATTTAAGCCTATTCTAGGTTTCAGTGGAAAGGATGGCAATGTTGCTTCCTCCTTCACATGGGTACTAAAGTCCTGAAAATCCTGGAGAGTATGGCAAAGTTTTATGCAATGGGAACTTGATTCCCATAGCTATCATGTAACTTCCCTTGACCCTTTACTGCACCCTTAAATATACCTTGATAATGCACCTCTACAAGACAGGCTATCAGAATGCTACCTGACATCCTTTTCCTCAAAAAGCTAATATATTTTAATATGGCTACACTCTTACATCTCTAGAATGTAAGCTCATATGATCAGGATGCTCTATAGCTATAAAAATTCAGTACTATAAAAATCTCCATAGTTCTTGTATTATTCACTGCATAACTGATTTATAGGGATACTGCTGCACAAAATGGAACAAATATATATTTTAGGATTATTCTGTTGAGAAAAAGGGGGCTCCTATTGCTGATAGATGTTTTGTTAATTATTGCAGCTCAGACTCTCATTTTGGAATTGGATTTGATCAGTGGTGCTGTTTCTACAGTAGCCTAGGGGGATATTGTCACTCACAATAGGTGTTCATATACTTCTTAAACAACAGTGTAACAAAACATGTCAAGCCATTGAAATACTGTACCCAAACATGTTTGAGCTGCAAAAAAATGTTAGATTATAACATCTCTTATCAGTTCTTTACTGAACAGTGGAGATGGGCAAATAGTCCCACTTTTTTCACCAGGTATTTTCGTGAAGCACAATTTCATGCTTTTACTGTACATAGAAAATGCATACAATTCTTCACTTTTCTCTACTGCAAATGAAGTTGCCACAATAACTTTTTCTCACCTATGATTTGTATGACTGCAAGACTTCTCAATACAATAATATTGCTGCTGAGTGCTAAAGTGGAAAAATACAATATTGAAAATAAAAGTTGTTAGCCAGCAGTCCTACAGCAACATAAGCCTTGAAAAATTGTTAGTTGGCTGAGTCCTTTTGCAGTTTGCCCACAACAACATCCACCTGTTTGTTCAACTCTGACACACCTGTACTTGAAAAATAACTGTGACTTGGGATATGCTAGTGGGTACAACACATGACATCAGTTGTTTACAAACTCTATTGTCAAGAAAAGAATAAGACAGCATGTCAGCCACCAATATTTTAGTAAATTTGCCATTCTGTAGGTAAACATTTGGGTTACTTTTAAGTGTTGGTTCGTAGTACATAGAAGGACCGTGTAACTTAATTGTTTTAACAACATGAATAGTGGTGATGGTGGTGGTGGAGGTGGAAGCAGACCTGATGGTGGCCATGGCTACTCTATGACTCTCGCCACCTCCAACTTACTCAGACTCCTCTGGCTCAGTACTTTGTATTTTCACAACAGCAGTACCAGTAGGAGATGTGGTTGTTATTGCTACTAATGAAAATATTATCCTACTCCCTGAGACATCTACAAATCTACTATTATATGCCCCACTGGCCTTGTGCACTTTTAGGACTGCTCTTCTGCTAGTTTTCACACCTCAGATGTGCTTCTGGTATATCTTTTAAGTAGACCTGTGGTTGTGCTTCAGATGGGATTTCAGTTAAGTTGTGCCTGGATGTGAATCTGACTTCCCTGTTCACATATTCTTTTACAAAGACAACAGAAATCAGATATTGGATTATGAGTGATTCCATAGTCTGATGGGTTCATGAGGACTACTTATACTATTACTACTACTACTATTACTACATGCGCTGTATGTAGCATTTGTACCAGCAGTAAGTGTCAGGGGTGCGGCATTCCAAACAGTAGCAGAATCATTCATAGATAGTGTGTGGATGTTGACCCGTGTTGCTGCTTAGTCATTAAAGTGAGTGTGATTGGGGGTTGGACCTGGAAGTGGTGATGCTGATCACCAAGATGATTTGCTGGGCATGGTTGAGTTTTACTGTAAAGTACATGACTCAACTTTTAGTTTTTGTCCGTCTGAAAACAAAGTTTGATGTATGTCATTGTCTCTATCACTGTAGTTTTCAGTTTCTGCTCAGGTGTAACACTTGCATCTTCAGTCTGTCCACTATCAGTCAAAAGTATTAACTTAAACTGTCTCTGATATTGTCAACATCACTGCTTACAAATCACTTATCAACTTATTAATCAAAAACATTTTTCTTTTTTTTCACCCCTTTCTCCCTTCACACCCACCCACACCCAGAGAACAACTGGCTACTGACGGTATTTGTATCAAGCAATTCCAGTTCCCTCTCTTTGCCTGTCTGCCAACACTCAGCTACTTTCTTTATCTCTCCCTAGCACAAATTTATAACAGGCAGTAAACTGACATCCCCTAATAGACTTAAGCATGATGGGAATACATGAGAGAAACTATCCATGTGTGATGGTATATAATATTATAATTTATTTCAATGTAATGAAAAAGGTAGAAAAAAGCGGGAAAATTTTACTTTTTGCAGGAATTCCTCTGCACGGTGGGAAGTGGTTTTTTTTTTGTATGTTTCTGTTTTGAGGTGAAAAGTTTTTACCATCCCTACTTATCAGAATAAACAGGCAATATATAATTGTCATAATAACCTATGCTGTGCCTTTAATAAGAACAACTGGATCACTTCTGTGGAAAGACTTTGACTGGTGGGAAGCAATGGGAGTTGAAGTTTGGCAGCAGTTAGAGGGCCTCATGTAACCCATTGTAGCAGGTACTAAGCAGTGGAACAAGGCTATTGGATCAGTATATATGGTTCTTTGGCTCGCGGGTTAGTATGTATAGAAAAAAAATGGAAAAACTGCACTTTTTTGCAGGAATGACCATAGAAGGTGAAAATTGACATTTCTCAAAATTTTTGCATTTTGGGTGAAAAATGTCAGTCATCTCTGTAATCAAGTATTTAGAAGCCCCATATAAAGTAATAGAAACTTTAATTTTTACTGTATAGTGCAGTTGATTTGTCCCCAAATTCTTCCATTTTGATTATGAACCCTTTTAGGACCTGAGTGGTGTGCTTTGCAATGGATTACACAACCCTCTGTTGTTTAAAGGATCAAATAATCTTCTAGTACTTGAAACTGAAGACTATAAAGATCTGTGTCACATATTAGCATTGTTACTGTTTGCAAATCAGGTATGTTCTTTGTTGAATGAACCTAATGTACATTGTCTCAAACTTTTGATTTCTATTACCTATTAACTCTCAAATACTGAAACTGTGCTGAGTTTAAGAAATTAACTAGGTCAAGGCATGCATTATAACTATTGCTAAAACAGTAATTGGTAGTCACTGATAATGGCAGGATTAAAAAAATAAAATCCTGTTTGTCATTGATGTATACTTAAGAGTCAGACGAGTATTCAAAGCTAATTCATGAGTTGGTATTTTCACAGAAATGTTATTGGGAATTAGATGCTCAAATAATACATTATCAATGGTACTGACTAGCAATACCAAGTGCCCTAGCAAATAACCTTCATATACCATTCCATGAGATCTGAGATGTAACCTTTTGAGTTACAGTGGGCTGTCAAGTTGGACACACATCTAGCACTCAAAGGGCTATGGATCTTGCCAAGCATTCTATGTATTAAACAAATGTATGACATTTAGAAAACATTCTATTTACCAGATGTAGTATTTGCTCATTAAATTCTAGATAGGTCTCTAAACATTGAAACTGATATACTGAGAAGAACTGAAGTAATTACTGAGCAAATAAATTCCTACATTATATTATTTTGTAGTTGATAAGAGTTATCAGCGAATGTATTTATCAGGCTTCCATTGAAAGTATATAGAGCAATTTGTAGATAAAATCTTGATAAAGTTATCATCTGCATAGGGGCAAATACAAATAGGAGACATTTTGAATCCTCTAACTTTCATGGGCTTAATGGGTTAGTACTGTTTGACAAAAAAAAGGCACAGATTAATCTTCATAGTATTTGGGCTGTGGAGAGCTTTAATTCAATACTGTCCGAGTTGTAGTTCAAGAGTAATTGAATGATAAAGTTTCCCCTTCCTACCCCTTTTACTGATGTAATACAGCTCACCATAGAGCAGCAAGACTGTCCGGATGGATCACAGAGAGGAACAATCTTCAGTGAGCATAATGAAAAACCTGTCAAGGGGGCAGTGTTTTCTTTATGATCACAGTAAGAAGATTGTTCCTTTGCTGTGACCTGTTCAGTCAAGATACCAGACCAGAGGTGGCTTACAACAGGTAAAAGGGGCAGGAGGGGGATAATTTTTCATTCAATTACTCTTGAACTACAACTCTGACAGTATTGAAATAATACTCTACATTGCTCAAATACTATGAAGATTAATCAGAGCAGATTTTTTTGTGAAACATTACTTCAAATTTAAATAAGATTTATATCCCTTGACTTCTAGAGAGGTCTTGGAGACCTTTTTAGCATTCAAGGGTTTAGAAAACCCATTTAAAAGAATGAGATTTTTAATTTCTCCCCTATAGTGCAGCTGGTTTGACCCAGAATTACCCCAGGGGGGAGATTCACTTAGCATTGATAAAGAGGTGATAAAGTAGAGATGACTTCTCCAATTCCTATGTTATTCTATATAGCCAATTCACTAAGATCTCCAAAGTTGAAGAAATGTTAGTGAATAGGCTCCACAGGTCTACAAGGTTGAAGAAATCTTAGTGAATAAGCTCCATAGAATAACATATCACCTATATATCACCGCACAGTGAGTCTCCCACCAGTTCTCTTTATTTCATCAGCATCGATGTGAAGCAATCAATGGTTAAAGCAGATTTTTTTTCAGCTAAAAAGTATTTTTAATCATGATTTTAAAGCCTGTCTAATATTGATGTAAAGTAGGTAATATGCATTAATAAGACATGTTGTGACATTTCACATTGCTATATATCAATGCAATTTTAGACTATATTTTATGAATGTAACATGAAAAATTATTTTTTACAAATGTTAAATGTAAGTATATACTATTTCAAATTATATAAACCTATTTAATTTGTTGGTGTTAGTGTGAAGTGTCCTGTACAGAAAGCAATTAATGTTGTTTGTGATTTTTGTATGGAGAGTTTAAGGTTAAAGGGAAAGTAATACTTAAATATTACTAATTACCATATTGTAGCCATGTTAAAAATATGGTTTGAGAGATAACCGAAGGCAAAGTTCCCCCCTCCCTTCCCTGAAGTCAGCATTGTACTGACTGCAGGGGAAGTCTGCCGTACGACAGGCTTGCGGCTCTGCAACTGAGCTGAGATCGCGTTAGTAAAAAAGAATTATTTCACTGAAATGGTCTTCTACATGTGCTTGGTTTGCAAGCACACTTAGAAGACCGTTTCAGTGAAATAATTATAATTTACTAACGCGATCTCGGCTCTGCTGCAGAGCCGCCTGATGCAAGTAACACTGGATATCCCTGCATTCAGCTACAATTCTGACTTTAGGGAGGGGGGAAATTGGTGGGTGGTTATCTCTCAAACCATAAAGGTTTGAGAGATGACACTGGGGTCAAATAACTTCTTTTTAACATGCCTACAATATGAGGATTAGTAATATTTGAGTATTACTATCGCTTTAACACCAGTTCATTGATTGTGATTAGTGTCCACTGCTCTTGTATTCAGAACTAGTTGAAGAACCCATTACACGGGCCACAGTGCCACTGCCAGCCGGTCGTGGGGCGGTCATGCACAGTGGGCAGTCTCTACTGCACATGACTGCAGGACGCTCAGACAATCCTGGACAGTGAATGGGGGCCCTGGAGCTGTGGAAAAGCCAGAAATGGCTGCTCTTGCAGATCATAAATATAAGACTAGATTTTAGACCTCAGCAAACAAAGAGATCATTTTTACAGATTCTAGCATGAAGTATAGGGCATTAATTGTCACCCCACCTTATTTTAAGTGTATTTTTCATAGAAGAACAAACTAACAGAGAAACAAAATTACACAGTGTGAAATGTTTGTCTTCCATTCTTCTACTCTGACATCAGTAGTTAAGAAAATAATGGAAAAGTTACTAAAACAAATAATGTATGAATGAATGCATGAATTAAAATGTTAATTTATATAGTGTAAGAAGTGTACACAGCACTTTACAGTTTAAAGGGATAGTAATGTTTGACAATAAAAGCAGCTCCAATTAATCTTCATAGTATTTGGGCCATGGAGAGTGTTATTTCAATACTGTCAGAGTTGTAGTTCAAGAGTATTTAAATGATAAAGTATCCCCCTCCCGCCCCTCTTACAGATGTAACACTGCTCACCTCAGAGTAGCAAGACTGTACACATGGATCACAGAGAGGGACCATCTTCAGTGAGCATAAGGAAAAACCTGTCAAGGGGGGCAGGGTTTACCTTATGCTCACAGTTAGAAGGTTGACCCTTGCTGTGACCTGTCCTGTCCCAGGACCAGATTCCACATCTGAGGGGAGATGGCTTACACTAGGAAAAAGGGGCAGGAGGGGGATACTTTATCATTCAATTTCTCTTGAGCTACAACTCTGACAGTATTGAAATAATACTCTCCATGGCCAAAATACTATGAAGATTAATTGGAGCTGCTGTTTTTGTGGAACATTACTGTCCCTTTAAAGGTTTAGATAATACAGGGCTGCAGAAGCACTTTAGAAAGTGAAATGATGGGAGTGAAGTTCCTGCTTTTAGACCTCATAATCTAAAGTGAATAAGGGAGATATACAGAGTACTTAAAGGGATAGTAATGTTTCATAATAAAAGCAGCTCCAATTAATCTTCATAGTATTTGGGCCATGGAGAGTGTTATTTCAATACTGTCAGAGTTGTAGTTCAAGAGTATTTAAACGATAAAGTATCCCCCTCCCGCCCCTTTTACTGATGTAACACTCCTCAGAGCAGCAAGGCTGTGCAGATGGATCACAGAGAGGGACAATCTTCAGTGAGCATAAGGCAAAGCCTAAAAAAACCTGTCAAGAGGGGCAGGGCTTTCATTGTTCTCACAGTAAGAAGATTGTCCCTTGCCTTGAGCTGTCCGGTGAAGAGACCAGATTCCACATATGAGACGAGGTGGCTTACACTAGGTAAAAGGGGAAGGGGGATATTTGACCATTCAATTACTCTTGAACTACAACTCTGACAGTATTGAAATAACACTCTCTAAGGCTCAAATACTATGAAGATTAATTGAAGTTGCTGTTTTTGTGAAACATTACTATCCCTTTAAGGGTTCTAGTCAGTTTAGAGTTTAACATAAATTAAAAGTGCCTCAGATACATGAAGAGTATAAGTGCCATCTAGTTTGTTGAACCTACATTGATGAGATGTGGTTTTAAACAAGACAGATAGAGAGAAGTGCACAGACTCAGGTTGGGAGGTAAAGATTTCTACAGATAAGGCACAATGAGGGCAGAAGGTTTGATAAGACAGAGCTGTAGATGCAAACAGGGCCGGATTCATAATAAGGCAGAGTAGGCATCTGCTGTGATGACTGTTGGATGTGAGGCTCATCAAGCTACTGCATGGGGGGGTGAACTCCTCGTTCTCTCCCCTCTCCTGGATGAGAAGTGGGAGAGTGGAGTGTTTTTCTTTGGGTGGGGGACGCTTCAGATTTCTGTGCCTACAGGTTCCTGAGATGTAAATCCGGCTCTGGATGCAAATTGAGCTAAGAGGAGAGTTTCCATAACTGATCATAAGGGGTGAGATGGGAGTTAAGATGTGGGGTGGGCATACCTGGAAGTCTCTGGATCTGCCCTGGACACTTCAATTTTCAGAATAACTGACTGGGTCTCTGGGAACATAGGCTGATTCTCCAGCTGAGTAAAATAAACAGTAATTCACAAGACAGAAGGGGTTTTTCATAAACAAAACATATTTTTCATTACATTTCTAAATATTCATTATAGCTCATGATTCATTGGTTATGATAACTATTTCTAATTTTAACTAATAACTAATTCTATATCAAAAGTACTATACAAAGCAACTTTGTTGAAAATCTAGAGAGACTAACTTACTGAATGCCTAATACCGGGGAGTCCAAAGGTAAGAATGAGGGAATTAGGGAACGGGGCATATACCTACCAGGATTGTTAATAGGCCCACAGAGTGCTAAAACACTATTAGTTTCATATTAAAATACTAGTGTAAAAGCACGTGTACACAGGCCAAGGTCCGGGTGATGTTAACCCTTTATGTGCCAGAGGAGTATGCAAATCATTGCTTTGCAATGCGTTGCATACCCCTCTGGGACTCAAAGGGTTAAGAGGCCGGTCCTGTTCTGCATACTGCCGCTGCTGCACGCGATGCAGTCATGCGCTGTAGAGACTGCCCAAACGCACAGAACGCTCCCAGCACAGAACTCCCAGCATTCTGTGCGTTCGGGCAGTCTCTACTGTACATGACTTCATCGGACAAACATTCAAGCTTTTTAATATATAGGAATCCTATGGGTTAGCAGTTTTACCAACCTAAGGGCTAATTATCAACTCTGGTAAGTGTTTTTGAGATGATCTAGTGTTTTCTAGTCTATATGATAGTGGAGACACTCACATTTTTCTGTAACATTCCCATTATATGCCAGATTTCTCATTCCCCCTCTTTTTTCCTTTGGACATAAATATTTATAATGGTAGTGCTTATTACTATTCTCTTTAATTTAACTTATCAACCTTTTCTTTCATTTCTCTAATACAGAGATAGTATTACAACCTCCAGCCGATGGCTGGCTGGGGATGATGGGAGATGTGGTTTCCAACAGCTGGTGCTACAAAGATTGATTTTCCCCACCCTCATATGCTGTTATATAATCCTATATAATAATTTGCTAGGATGTTTGTCATGATGCAGTCATGCACAGTAGAGACTGCCCGCGTTCGGGCAGTCTCTACTGCGCATAACTACATCGCTTGAGTGAGGCGATGCAAGACTGCATCACGTGGAGCAGTGAGGTAGTGGCCTCTTAACCCTTTGAGTGCCAGAGGGGTATGCAACACATTACCCGGACCTTGGCCCATGTACACGGGCCTTTATACTAGTTAATTATAATTTGTTATAATATATAATATCATGTAACTATTTATATGCAGTTATAAATATTTATTTAGAACATTTTTTACCAAGAAGAATACATAAATTAATGGGAAACTATAGCTCTTTTCAGTATGAATGGGGCATTGCAATTTTTATTATTTTTAATATTTGTAGAGTTCTATTTTCTCTTGTTCTAATTATTTTCTCTCTTTTGTTTCCCCACTAGATCTTACAGGTGAATAGGGTGATGTCCATCCTGTTTTGTGTGATGTTTCTTCCTTATCTTTGTGGCATCCACGCTACCAACATGGATAAAAGAAATTTGCCGGAAAACTCAATGAATTCTCTGTTTATTAAACTTATGCAAGCAGACCTTTTAAAAAATAAGATTTCTAAGCAAGTAGTGGATATAAAAGAAAACCAGCAGAGTACAATACCAAAAGCTGAAATTCATCTTGACTTGGATGTGGTGGATAATGTTAAATCAGACTTCCAACCAGTCATCTCATTAGAAACAGAACTTTTAAAACAACAGCGGCAAAGACGATACAACTCGCCACGAGTGCTCTTGAGTGATAGCCTCCCTCTGGAACCTCCACCTTTATACCTAATGGATGATTATGTTGGGCATTCTACAGTGGTAAATAGAACCTCACGGAGGAAAAGATTTGCAGAACACAAAAGCCATAGAGGCGAATATTCTGTCTGCGACAGTGAAAGTTTATGGGTTACGGACAAATCGAATGCGATTGACATTCGAGGTCACCAAGTAACTGTTTTAGGGGAAATTAAGACAGGTAATTCTCCTGTGAAACAATACTTTTATGAAACAAGGTGTAAAGAGGCAAGACCTGTCAAAAATGGCTGCCGTGGTATTGATGACAAACACTGGAATTCCCAATGTAAAACATCACAAACCTATGTAAGAGCATTGACTTCAGAAAATAACAAACTGGTGGGCTGGAGGTGGATAAGAATAGACACATCCTGTGTGTGTGCATTATCAAGAAAAATAGGAAGAACATAACTGCATCATTTCAGTATATAAATTATTACTTTAAATTATATGATATGCATGTAGCATATAAATGTTTATATTGTTTTATATATTATAAGATGTTCTTATTTATTAAATTTCAGTAAACTTATATAAGCTTTAAACCTACCCCCTTCTAGTAAAAGGAGAAGAAGCCTGGACCTTCTTTGGGCATTTCAAAATCCTAAGACAAATGATTCAGATAATGTTGCAAGCAGTATATGCTTCACTACCAACCAACTCTTTATGTGTCAGTATGTTTTCTTCAGTATTTTCATGCCAGTGACTGTTTTTAACCCCTTAGATGCTAGAAACATTTCCAACTCATTGCAAAGAAATGTGATGGAGAAGAGTCTAGCAGCGAGTGGGTTAAAAAAATCTGATTATATGAGAGATGTATACAATCCTTATGCACATTATATTGTTTCAATATATTTTACCTCATTATGTAAAGAAAAGCAATATTTAAAAAGAAACCCAAAATATTTCATTGCAAACAAATACGATCCCATGATTTTTCCTTTGTATATATAAGAATAGTTTTATGAACATAGCGTTTTATCTCAGACAGTGTTTTTAAAGCCATGTTTACTGGTCCAGTGAATTTAGATTAGACATTGTTTTATCAGATTTGCTTTGCAATTGGTCACATGACTGCCAACAATTTCTAATCTACAATGGTTCAAAAAAAAAAAGAAAAAAATAAGGAAATAAAAATATACAATTTTTTAATAAACTTTTCATACCATAATCTAAACAAATGGTGCTGGAAATTTGAAATCACATTACATTAAAAATAATATCCTTATACATTTTCATATTTGTATTTCAGAATTTTTGCTATCTGAAATGACCATCGACAATGTATTGCTAAAATATGCCTACCTTACATGAAACATAAATTCTTTTATCCAGTATATCATTGCCAGTCGCTGAATAAAATTCTGTTAATTAAGTAAAGTGGTTAATTTCATATTATTCAGCTCTTATATACAGAATATATATTCTTGTTTTCCCCCTTGACCGAAGCAGTTTGGAACAAAATATTCTAGTCAAGAATTTAAATTTTAATATTGAGAAAATGTCTTCATATTTTATGTTCTGTGGTCCATGGTATTGAATCACCTATGATCTATACTGAATAAATACATTTAATGTCTTTCACATTTGCAAGCCCTATGAATGTGTATCTTCTCATAGCATTTTTATGTTTTATGGAAATGTTTGTATTTACAGGTGATAAGGCAAAGCATGTGAACTTGTCTGCAGGAATGCTACCCAACAGCACTGTAGACAAGTTTATGTGCCTGATTAACATTAAAAATGCTTTGTGAAAAAACTGTTCAAAGGACTTGTAAAGCTGCAAAAAGTTAATTATGTGGATGGAGTAAAGGCTCTTGATTTATCCAAAATGTTCACATTCTCAATAAATACATTTCGTTTTTTGCAACTTTAAAAGTCCTATAAGTACATATTGATACAGTATTTTTACATATATATATATATATATATATATATATATATATATATATATATATATATGTATAGATTGAGCTAGACACATCCAAAGTTTTGGGTATCCTTTTAAAAGGTCATATATAAAACAGTGTGTGACTTCATGACATTAACCATGTCGCCAGCATAAAAATGGTGACCTGAGAATCTCGCACTGCATGAAAGCGCGAGATTCTCAGGTCACGCTATGAAAAATCACAGGTCTGCAAATTAACTGAGAGCATGACATCCAGTGCTGCTGCTCCGGGCTCTCTCAGGAGCATTTAATTAAGGATTGATCTGAAAATCAGCAGCGGTCATCAACATTTAGGGCTGATACCCTGATTAGATCTGGAGCAGTTCTTTATTCATGATTTTCAGATCAATCCTTAATTAAATGATGATAAATCCCTGTGTGTGCCGGTTTCACACCGAGCACCTGACATAGAGAGCCTGGAGCAGCAGCGCTGGATGTCATGCTGTCAATTCATTTGCAGACCTGCGGTGTTTCATAGCGTGACCTGAGAATCTCACACTTTCATGCAGTGCGAGCTTCTCAGGTTGCCATTTTTATGCTTGCAACATGGTTAATGGGTTATGAGGTCGCACGCTGTTTCTTGTGCGACCTTTTAAAAGTAGACCAAGGTTTTGAAGTCAGCCGCCTATTAATTTCAGGGGGAGATGTACTAAGGGTTGACAGAACGGTGAAGAATATCTGGAGATGTGTGATGATCACTTCGCCATGGAAAATATGACACATTTTGCCATATGCACTAAGAATTGTGTATGCAAGGGGAGGGGGAGACAATTTAATTACTTGCATATAGGGTTGCGTAATACTGGCGATGTGTTAGGGAGTGTGATTGAAATGAGCAAAGGGGATGTGCTCACACATCAGCACCAAGAACACCACCAGACTTCCCTTAACCCTTTTATTGCCATAAGGATGTACAACACATTACTCTGCATACCCCTGTGGCACTCAGAGGTTTATAACATAAGCTACTTCTTTGAACATATGGCCTTATGAGTAATGTTATCTGTAAAAGGCTTTCAGCTTCCTTTATTTACTATTAGAATTAAAGGACATCAATAGACAAATACAAATTAAATTACTTGCTTGGTTATTCTGTACAACCTAATATTTTTTTTATCACCAGTTAAACTGTTTGATTCTAACTTTAGAAATCAATCCTGAGTTCACACTTACTGCTTGCATTCCTGATGCACAGAAAACAAAATGGAAGTATTTACAAAACTAATTTCAATCAGTTCACAAAGAAAAGTGCAGAACATTGGACTCTATAAAACAAAATGAAGGGTTAAAAGTAAAGTTGAGCAAAGTAATTTAATTTATAGAAAACCAGGATGATGTGAAAATGAAATATCATTTTGTATCCTTAAACTGTCTGGTTTATTAATTTAAGTTGTATTTTCATAGACTTCATAGACTTTAACTGAACGTGACTAGACTTCATAGAACCAGAAGTGAGGGAACTTGTTAAAGGGATAGTAGTGTTTCATAATAAAAGCGGCTCTAATTAATCATCATAGTATCTGGACTTTGGAGAGTGTTATATCAATACTGTCAGACTTGTAGTTCAAAAGTAATTCAATGACAAAGTATCCCCTCCCACCCCTTCAATTAAGATAAGGGAAAAAACTGAAAAACTTGTCAAGAGGGGCAGGGCTTTCATTTTTCTCATAGGAAGAAGATTGTCCCCTGCTGTTATCTGTCTGGTCTATGGACTGCATTCCACATCTGAGAAGAGATGGCTTACACTAGGTAAAAGGGGCAGGAGGAGAAACTTTGCTTGTGAATATCTCTCAAACCATAAAGGTTTGAGAGATAAGACTTATATCGTTCTTCATGGTTTTTTAATGTCTACAAAATAAAATAAAGATAAAACGAAGTATTACTATTCCTTTAAACAGGTGGATTAGTGACTGGTTGCTCATCAATTGCTCAGAATTATTACTTACATTTGGTTTATACTTTGCCTTTAAAGACCAAAAGTTACAGATGTTAAAGGGATAGTAATGCTTTCTATGAAAAAGTATATTTTTAATAAAATGCCATGACTCAACTGAGCATTTTTATAAAGCAAATTTGTATTTTTTTTAGAGAATTAGTTTATTTTGTAAGATACATTTTTAATGAGGCATCTTAATAAGCATTATTACATCTTTAAGTTTAGCTTTGCTGTTGCACAGGTGTTATAAGTCATCACTAGCTGATCATGTCTCTTTAACCAAGTGTACTTTAGCATCTGCCGTCTATGACCTGGGCCTTTGGGAAGTGTTTATCATAGTTCAGAGTTTTTCTTCAGTTTGGCTCTCGTGCAAAATTATCATTCCTACATGGAAATATGTTTGTTTTACACTTCTTTTTTTGGCTGATCTTGTGCCACAGTTGAAGGCTGAATCAAAACATGATATGTCCTTGAAATAGACTTCTAGGACAACATGTTTTGTATTTTTTATTATCTATGATATAAATGTATTTTGTGATAGAAAATGGTACAACAAAGGTTTAAACTAGGTCTGTTAACCCTTTGAGTGCCAGAGAGGTATGCAACGCTTTGCAGAGCAATGCGTTGTGTACCCCTCTGGCACTTAAAGGGTTAAATTAATCAAGGCTTTAACTATTGCAAAAATTACAATGTTTTATACTTTAAACATTAAGGAGATAGTAATGCTTGGAATGCTAATCACTTAGATTAGCTTTCTAATAAATTATCAAGTGTGAGTGAGATCAATTACAGTCTTTAATAAACATTTTTAATTGGTTAGGTTACAAGATTAGTGCTATCCCAGTATTGCTCAAACTGTTTGTGCATGCTATTCAATAACTGTTTAGCACCTGTACCCTGTGCCTCTCATAACTTGTTCCTGGAGCCAATCATTGGGGGAGATTCACTAAGAGGTGATAAAGAGGAGATAAAGAATTGATGACTTCTCCAGTTTATCACTTCTCCAGTTCCTATTCTATTCTATGGAACCTATTCACTAAGGTCTCCAGAGTTGAAGAAATCTTAGTGCATAGGCTCCATAGAATAATAAAGGAATTGGATAACTGATAAACACCTTTATCATCTCTTTATCACCACTTAGTGATTCTCCCCAACTATTTGGCTTCAGGAACAAGCCACTACTCAGGACTGAAGGTATGAGAGGCATAGGGAATGTCTTCCTGCAAAGTGTATAAGTGCTGGTGAAAATCAGTTATTAAAGGGATAGTAATGTTTCATAATAAAAGCAGCTCTAATTAATCAGCATATTATTTTGACTTTGGAGAGTGTTATTTCATTACTGTCAGAGTTGTAGTTCAAGAATAATTCAATGATAAAGTATCCCCCTCCTGCCCCTTTTACTGATGTAACACTGCTCAGCCAGAGCAGAAAGGAGGTGCCCAGGCAGACTGTAGAGAGGGACAATCTCAATTAAGATGAGGGAAAAACCTGAAAAACTTGTCAAGGGGGGCAGGGCTTTCATTGTTCTCATAGGAAGAAGATTGTCCCCTGCTGTTATCTGTCTGGTCTATGGACTGGATTCCACATCTGAGAAGAGATGGTTTACACTAGGTAAAAGGGGAGGGAGGGGGAAACTTTGTCATTCAATTACTCTTGTACCACAACTCTGACAGTATTGAAATAACACTCTCTATGGCTCAAATACTATGAAGATTAATTGGAGCTGCTGTTTTTGTGAAACATTACTATTCCTTTAATGTTTCTCCCCACCCTTCTTCATGACTTTGGCCTGTTCTCTTGGCAAGGGGTTGACAGTAAGCATTGTTTGATTGCCATAGCAAACAGACAGAGCTCACTCCCACTATTAGTGCTCGAGACACACAGAAATACTTGAAATACAAATGTCCCTGTGTGAGTTCCAAATCCAGTTTCTGTGGCAACCAAGCATGACCATTCACCAGGAAAGTCCTTTATGGGAGATGGGGTTGGCAATAGGAAAAGGAACGAGACAGTAAACTTGAATTCATTATGTATTTTAAACAACTATCAGTCTGTACTTAAACACTTTATAATTAATGGGACACAATTCAAGCATTATTTTCTCTATTAGACAGCAATATAATATTATAATAAGCACAAAATGTTCAGTATATAAATACAAAGAAGCATAGTAGAGCCCTATGTCCACGATTATTAAAATTAAATGCTGTGTAGGAGAGACCAAGGAGACTCAACAATCTAATGCACACAAAAGCATTTTTTATCTAGAGATGAACATGTTTATATCACAAATATTTAGAGATGATCACATTCATGTTAGATATGTTTAGAGATGAGAATACTAATATGATATATGTAGATATTTAATGTTTATCAGAGGTGTAATTAGTAGCCTCCGGGACCTGGTACAAGAAGTGCCACGAGTCCTCCACCACCACATTGGCCCCCCTCGACCACATTGACCCCCTCCACAATGCCCCTATCTCCTACCTGGAGCTCCTGCGCGGTCCTCTTAGTAATGCAAAGTGCTGGGAGATGATGTCATCTCCCAGTGCTCTGCATTACTAGAGGGTTGGCTCGAGATTGTGGGTGCCAGACGGAGGAGTTGCAGGGGGAGGCCAGGTCCCTGGAGTGCACAGGTCTGGTCGCAGGTGATGGTGGTGCAACCTAACCAACCTTGTCCTGGTAATTCCCACAAAACAGGCCATTCTCCACATATCTCTTCCCACAGAGAACATTTTCTCCCACCCTTAAATGCAGTCAGGCTGGGACTGAAGTTCAAGGTAATTTAATGTCTATTGTAATTGGTTGAAAGGAGGTTTCCACACATAGCTGATTTTTATTGAAATTTATAGGCAGTAACCTTGCTTTTTACAATAATAATATGTTTGACGACCCTATATGGTCATTAATATCACATTATGGGAGCCAAAATGATGACCCCATTAGCTAATAAAAGCAATGTGTATAAGAGACTGCTCAGCATATTCCCAATTCCTCTCAATAGAATGTGTGTGTAGAAGCCAATCTATACGTTCTCTTGTGTTCTATTTTACATCCATCCAATAAAGTGGGGGTATACTCCAAATTAAGAAGGACTTGAGCAGAAAATGCCTTTGGCACATGCTTCTTCAGACTTTCATTAGTAATAAGTATACCTGGGAACATTCAAAATTATCTGGCCCTGACATTTTGTAAATATTAAGCCTTAATGTTCCCTTAATATAGATTCTCTGCAATTTGTCCCTGATCTCTGTAATCAACAGGTGCTCAATCAGTCCTCAAAGAACCATTAATATAGAAGAACTTAACGATATCAGAGCATGAACATACACAAGACAAGCAGAAATTTTCCTTCTGCCCTCCTTGTAAAATTATCACCAATTAAGAGACTAAAGTAGCAATTAACTGGAGCAGAATATGTAATAGGTGCCACTGGACTCTCTCACCCTGAAAATTTGGACCTTCACCCTGAGACCCTGAGATCTGGGTCAATATCCTGAGTCTTAGAACCCTGAGAGTTCCCAGTTATGTTGATCAGCACTTTAACTCATAAAGACACATGCGCTAGTCCATTTAGGTTTAACAAGTGTAGCTATTATAAATAGCCTAGGAGGGGCATATACTACTCCAAACACACCAGAAAATACAGAGTTCAAGTCAATGGTTACACAGGAAACAGCCACTGGTGTCAGTTTTCTGACCTCCAATTGGCTGTTGGGGACAACAAATGGTATATCATAAGCTAAATCACTATGTTTGTTCCTATTGATAAAGACTGAGATGTAGATGATTGGTTTCTTTTAACACAGCTAGTCAACTTTTGGTAATTACAGCTGGTGAGTACTACAACCACTGGCTGATCATGGATAATGGGAATTGTAGTCTTCAACAGGCTGGTTATGAACAATGGGAATTTTAGTCCCCAACTGCTGGAGTGCCTACCCTTGCATTTAATATAAAGTATAAATGTATCCAAATAACTATATAGCCTAAAGCTATTATTTGTGTTTCACTTTTAAAATTATTACAACAGTATAACAGCTTCCTTAACTAAACAGTGTTAGAAATAAAAACCTGACAGCATTTGATTTGCTGTTAAATTTTTTAATGATTTTAAATAAACAGTGGCTGTATTCAATCTACAGTATTTGAAATGTCATCTACACTTTTAGAATACAATGCGTATATAATGCATACCACTCTTTCACAAAAATACCACCATTGCCATAAAAGAAACCAAAGCCAAACAATAGGCCTTTGTTTTAAGTGGGTATTTGTCATGCTTTAAAGTGCTTTAAAATAGTATGTGGGCTTGGAAAGGAGTTTTCAACTCCATATTTCTTTGTTAGCCTAGTGAAGAATACATTATATTCAATTACTTTAAACCCTTCAAATCTAAAGCAGCCAGTAACACATTGTTATTTATTATGTTTTAGTTTTTAATTTTTATGAACTGTATATTTCAGTTGCATGCAAATGTACTCTGTATGACGATGTTAACAATACATTTACAAACATTTCTATTTTATTTTTATTTATTTTTTACTCTGCTGGTGTTAGATGTGGACTACAACTCTCATTACCCCCAACCAACCAAAGACTCGTTAGAAATAATGGGAACTGTAATCCCTAAACGCTTGAGTGCTAAAGTCTGCTTCCCACTGGCTGGAAGATATGAAATAGGGAGAACACTCTCTGATCTCTGTTATTATATGGAGCAAAGTTATCAGAGCATTAAAAGAATGATGAACCCTGCTTATCAATGATGTGAGAGGGTTTCTCGATCCTGCCTACTCCTATCCAGGTACTTTGGGTAAGATGAAAGCAGGGAGCTGTGTTGCCCCCCTGCATTACCTCTATTGAATTTGCTGGGAGATAAGAAGCTGGGGGGGCATCCGGAAGGGTCCTGATACTGCACCACAAGGTCTAACTTTTATTTTGCAGGCTTCATCTCTGCCTTCTCCTAAGCCATAGGCTGAGGTAGCCAACTGTGGTCCTCAAGAGCTACCAACAGTGCATGTTTTTAAGAGATCTTTGAATCAGTCAGTGGCTCATTCCCTTTAATCCACCTGTGCTGATTTAGGGTTATCCTAAAAACATTCACTTTTGGTAGCTCCTGAGGACTAGGGTTGGCTACCCCTGAGTTAGAGGGTGTAAATTACCCACTCCCGTTTTGGATTCTAAATAGTTCTTGGACCTCATGCAAGAATTTCTCAAGAAGGTAATTTCTGCTGATATTATATTCCTGTGAATATATGACACAGTATTCATGTTGGTGTGGTGACATGAGTGTAGGAATGTGTTACAGTCAGGGCTGGCGCTACCATTAAGGCAGGACAGGCAGCTGCCTTAGGGCACCGCAAAGGAGGGGCACCGAAAAGGGAGAAGCTGGGAATTTTTTTTTTAATATATCTGCCTCAAGGGAGAGCTAATTTACACTACCAAGCGCTCCCTCGCGGCATCTATGGGACGCTTACAACGCAGAGCGACCCAAACTCTGTAGTAATACAGAGCGCTGGGAGATTACATCATCTTCCAGTGCTCTGCATTACTGAGAAAAGCGCTGGGAGCTTCAGCTCTGTGCCGAAGGTGGCACAGAGCTCTCTTATGGCTAGACCACCAGGGACTCAAGGTAGGGGATCAAGGGGCATTGTGGAGATGAAGGGGCATTATGGAAGGGGCAATGTGGAGGTGAAGGGGCATTGTGGAGATGGAGGGGCAATGTGGAGATGAAAGGGCATTATGGAAGGGGCAATGTGGAGATGAAGGGGCATTATGGAAGGGGAAGTGTGGAGATGAAGGGAGCATTGTGGAAGGGGCATTGTGGAGATGAAGGGGCATTATGGAAGGGGAAATGTGGAGATGAAGGGAGCATTGTGGAAGGGGCATTGTGGAGATGAAGGGGCATTATGGAAGGGGAAATGTGGAGATGAAGGGAGCATTGTGGAAGGGGCATTGTGGAGATGAAGGGGCATTATGGAAGGGGCAATGTTGAGATGAAGGGGCATTATGGAAGGGGCATTGTGGAGATGAAGGGGCATTATGGAAGGGGAAATGTGGAGATGAAGGGAGCATTGTGGAGATGAAGGGGCATTGTGGAAGGGCAAATGTGGAGATGAATGGAGCATTGTGGAAGGGGCATTGTGGAGATGAAGGAGCATTGTGGAGATGAAGGGAGCATTGTGGAAGGTGCAATGTGGAGATGAAGGGAGCATTGTGGAGGTGAACATGTGGGCGGGGGCACGGAACTGTGGCAAGATCGGGGGGGGACGGGACACAGGTGGATCGTGTCCGGGTCGGGGGGGGCATCAAAATGCACCTTCGCCTGTGTATTCAAAAATGCACTGGCCCTGGTTACAGTAACAGAGGAGTGGGAACTGTGGGATGACATGAACCCATTAAAATGATTGCCAGGACCCTTCACTGGTTTCCATAGCTTAAAACTCACCACTTCTCTCTCTCTTTGCTCTTTACATCACAGATATCTGCAGAGTTGGTTGACATTTGCTTTTCACTCCGCACTTATGGGAGGAAAAGCAGAACTGCTATCTTTTATATAGAAGCCTTGTGTAGGTAAATCCACTGCCAAAGGGCTTCTATGGAGAGGATAGGAATCACCCATAAGAGCTGAGATAAGCACTGATATCATCAAGCCCTGCATCTATCTGTATTCTGCAGGCAAAACCGAGAGATAAATTTGAGTTCTAAGCTATATTTTATTCAGTTCCCAAAGCTGTGAGCCAACTGCTCATAGTCTAAAAGGGTTTTATATTGATTAATGGGTTAAAGCACCCAGCAAAGCTATCTTAAAACCTGACTCCTTAATATCACTGGAGGAGTGGACCGTCACTGGAATTTGGTGATGACTTCTCCAGTTTATCACTTCTCCAATTCCTATGTTATTCAATGGACCCTATGCACTAAAATTTCTTTAACTCTGGAGATCTTATTGAATAGGCTCCACAGAATAACATAGGAATTGGAGAAGTGATAAACTAGAGAAGTCATCTCTACTTTATCACATCTTTATCACCGCTTAGTGAAACTCCCTCCAATGTGTCCTAAGGAAACACCAGACATATTTATGATTTCCTGAGCTGTATCTTACTTTGGCTTTGAGTTTGCAGGAATGAAATGAAATGTTATAGTGCTCATTTACTCATTATAAGTTTGAGACAAAGAAATTGCTCATTGCATAATGTGTTCCATCCCCAGTCATTGAGTGCTTAACTGTGACAACGCAGCAATCTGAGCAGTCAAACAGTTTTTGGCAGTTAGTGACTCACTGGAAATTGTCCCAGGCATTCATTAATAAAAAAGACACAGTAGATCCAAAGATAAGTAGAAAAAAAATAAAAAAAATAAAATAAAATCAAACCCAAACAATTATTTTACATTGTGTCAATTCTACAATAATTTATGTCAACTGTTTAATTTTATTTTCTTACGCTGGATGAAATAATCTTAGTGCACAGACTCCATAGCATAACATAGGATCTGGAGAAGTGATATCACTGGAGAAGTCATCTCCACTTTATCACCTCTTTATCACCTCTTTATCACTGCTTAGTGAATCTCCCCCCTGGAGTATTCTGATTGCACTATAGGGAACAAATAAGAATTCCCATTGACTTCAAAAGGACTTTTAACCTGTAGAATGCTGGAGAGGTCTCCAAATCATTAAAAGAGTTAAGACCCAATTAATAAATGGAATGTTTTATTTCTGTGACACATTTATATAAAAAACAAAATAACCGTTTTTTTCAAAAACAATATATATGTTATTTTATAACACACAGGTAGTTTTGAAAAATATTTCAGTAATACTTAGGTGTATACAATGTATTATTTTGCCATGCATTGCAAACCCCCTTGGATTCTTAGTAATTTTGTGTTTCAAACAATAGTTTATGAGATACTTATACACACATTGCATTGTGTTGCAAAGCATTGGAATTCAAAGGGTTAAGCAAATTAGTTAGCACTGGCTGCCAGGGAGTGACAGTTGGAATGGGGAGGAGAATGGAATAATAGTATCAGTCAGGTATGCTTGGCAGTACTGTTTAGTTTGCATAAATAAATGAATGAATGAATAGATAAATAACACTGTATACCCCATGTTTCTAAATTTCAAAAAAGGTAACATATAGATGACTTTGAAGAATCTTTCAAAGCAGCTATTTGTTACAAAGTGACATTTCCCCTTTAATGAAAATATTTGGAAAGTTGTTAAACATTAAGCTTGATACAAGGTCAAATAAATGTGTCGTTTCACACCTGTTGGGAATCACTGCTGTAGAAAGTGTATAATGTACTTTAACCTCTTAACGACCAGAGACGTGTCAGGATCATCACCGGTAAACTTGCCTAAAGGACCAGCACTAGCAGGGTCTGAAATTGACCATTCCAAGATGGAACAGTCTCTCTCAGACCCCTGTTCAGCACGCCGGTAAACATCATCAGTCATGTGCTGACCTGCAGACCATCTTCAAAGCAATCCATAAGGGAAGTTCACTTCCGGATCACTCATCCTTAAGGGGTTAAGAGAGGTACTTAATTTTGGGAAAAAAAATCCTTTTTCTTTACATTGCGTCAATGTTGCACTTTAGTAAATAGATCCTGTTTCTTTGCAATTCATTCTCCACCCATCTAGTTCTAAGGCTTATTAAAAACATAGGGCTGTATGTTTAACTCTCTGAGTGCCAGAGAGATATCTAACACAATTCAACACGATGGATACTTGTCTAATACTGAAAGGGTTAAAAGAAAAGTAGACGAATTTTGGGGTAAACCAACTCTGCCACAGGGGAACAATAAACATTCACAACATTTGAAGTAATTTAAATTAGGATTTTAGCCACCTCGAATGCTAGAGAGGTCTCCAACACATTGCAGAGCAACCAAGGGCATAACTCAGTGGGTATCTTTATTTCTCCCCTATAGTGCACTTGCTTTGCCCCTGAATTCCTCCACTTTTCGTTTGAACATACGGTCTATAGTGTCAAACATTTTTCCAAACAATGTCAATTTTTACAAGTCTCTGATGAAAAAAAAAAAACTACAAAGCAAGTAGTTTAGAAAGACCATTGTTCTAATATGAATCGCAAACATTAATCCGAATGATACAAAACAGATGGCAAGCACAGGGCTTTGTTGGGATTGTTTATAGGAAGGCAATGTGGTATTATTGGCTTCCAACAATCTTTTGTCAGGCTCCAGTCTCCTTTGTGTTCTTGGTTTTATATTACAAAAAGTATGAAAGCTATCGTTAACCCTCTAAAAGCCAGTTGATTTAAAGACATGACTTCCATTTTGTTTACCGCATTCTGATGGACTAAGAAGAACTGGAAGAATTCTGGGGAAAACTGACTGTACCATCAGGGCAAATATAAATACCCATTGATGTAAAAAGAGATATTTTTTTAAATGTTTTTATTTTAGTTTAAATTGCTAGTGAGATGGCTCAGTTGGCTAATTCACCACCTGTAGAATCTGTTCAAACCACAAGGTCACAGGTTCTTTCCCCGGCAAGGTCAGCTCAGCCTTTCACCCTTCTGAGGTAGATAAAATGATTCCAGGACATACTTGAAAATGAGAGACAATCTCAATGTGTTCTTCCTGGTAAAAATACTTTCACAAGCAAAAACACATTTTTATTAGACAACCAGTGCTAACAGCAAGACAACAGTGACAAAATGAGATGTCAAAAAACACATATACCAATTATTTATCACAGAAATTCCAGTGATTTTTAAGTGTCATTGATTCACCATTGTTCAAAACCCTAGCAGAAGGATTTAGTGTAAGGTGAAATTAGAGCAACAATAAGCGTAAGAGCCAATGGTCTGCATAATGTCAAACAGCGGTCAGTAATTTATAATGAGAGCAAGAAAACAAGAGCAACGAAACAGAGAATTTGACCCCCCCCCATAGGCAAATAGGCATTTTAACCTTCTGAGTGCCAGAGGGGGTGCACAATGCATGTCTTTGCAATGCTTTGTGTACTCTTTGGGTACTCAAAGGGTTAACTCCTTATATGCTAGAGAGGTCTCCAATGCATT
This sequence comes from Rhinophrynus dorsalis, assembly GCA_037306005.1. NCBI lineage: Eukaryota > Metazoa > Chordata > Amphibia > Anura > Rhinophrynidae > Rhinophrynus > Rhinophrynus dorsalis. Next base: position 83,193,071 of record CM074721.1, read on the forward strand.
GCTTCGTAATGTGCCCGAGACCTCTGTAGCATTCAAGGGATTAAAAGTCACATGTAAATCAATGAGAATTCAGGAATTTTTATGTCTACTATTACACAGTTGGTTTGCCCCAGAATATCTTCAGTTGTTTTACATCTTCCTCGTTGTTTCAGTTTACTTGACATTTTAAAAGTCCAGAGGGGTTTCCAAAATATTTGAAACAATTAATGACATCCCTCAATCACTCAAAAGGGTTAAAACCTTGGTATGTGCCTCATGTAAATTCCTCATAGTCTCTTCATCCTCCTCTTACTACTACTAGTACTGCTACTTCTAATACTACTACTACTACTACTGCTGCTGCTGCTGATACTACTACTACTACTGCTAGTACTGCTACTTCTAATACAACTACTACTGCTGCTAGTACTGCTACTTCTAATACTACTACTACTGCTGCTGCTGATACTACTACTACTACTGCTAGTACTGCTACTTCTAATACTACTACTACTGCTGCTGCTGATACTACTACTACTACTGCTAGTACTGCTACTTCTAATACTACTACTACTGCTGCTAGTACTGCTACTTCTAATACTACTACTACTGCTGCTGCTGATACTACTACTACTACTGCTAGTACTGCTACTTCTAATACTACTACTACTGCTGCTAGTACTGCTACTTCTAATACTACTACTACTGCTGCTGCTGATACTACTACTACTACTGCTAGTACTGCTACTTCTAATACTACTACTACTGCTGCTGCTGATACTACTACTACTACTATTGCAGTTAATAGAAAAACACTAAAGAATACCCCCATAAAATTTACTATCACAGAGTAAAAATATTACCAATACAGTTAAAGCAAATAATTGTGCATTTTTAATATATAAGCCGAGATTCCATTCCATCTGGAGATATTTGCTGAATTGCTATTTTCTGAGTCATCAGCTACTTTCAGTTGGTCTGTTCTGAAATCACATTCTGACCAAGGGTCAGAACTGGATTTGCTGAATTGCGTTTTCTTTTTCCTAAAAAAAGCCTCTTATTATCCTTTTGGAACACTGAATTAATTTCCAAAATGACCCCAAAGTGAAGCTAGAAAGCAGCCAGATCTTAGCCTCTTTAATTGGGCTAGAGCAAGCATGAGAAGCCTAGGAGGTGCTATTACATGCCCTGGAGTAACCTCCCCTCCCAGCCCAACATAGATGACTGTTAAGTGCTTACTCACATGACCCTGTCATCAATCCAGTCAAGATTTTAATTGTCCATTGTATGATTCCCTTTTTTCATTGCTTTAAAAATGGAAAATGGAAAAATGGAAAAACACAGCAAAAACTTGTAGAAAACTAGTGCAACAATTAGACAAAAGAAAGTGGTATCCCCCCCCTGCTTACCTCAGAACAGAAAGGTGCTGTCCAGGTGAATCGCAGAGAGGGATAATCTTCAATTAGCATAAGGGAAAAACCTGTCACGGGGGGGGGGGCGGACTTTTCATTGTTCACACAGTAAGGAGATTGTCCCTTGCTGTGAGCTGTCTGGTCTTAAGACCATATTCCACATCTGAAGGGAGGTGGCTTACACTAGGTAAAAGGGGCAGGAGGGGGACACTTTATCATTCAATTACTCTTCAACTACAACTCTGACAGTATTGAAATAACAATCTCCATTGCCCAGGTACTATGAAGATTAACTGGAGCTGCTTTTATTTTGAAACATTACTATCCCTTTAAATAGATGCTTTTATCCAGTATACCAACAAAAATAGGAAATTAGAATTTGAACTCAGATACAAACCAGTTAGCTCATATTGTCTGCCCATTTCAATTTAAACCATCTAATGTATTTAATGTATTTAATATTTAGTTCTTAAATTAATTTTCCAGTTAATGTTTTTGCCCTACCACTTCCATTTCATATCTCTCTTTCCATAATGTTTCCTTGAATATTTCCTCCTGGTCTTCCAGCCTCCAATTGTAGATAATATATTGTTGTATTCTTCCTTTTACTGAAAAATTATCAGATAAATCACAGGAAATAAAAATAACAGAAATTCAATTTAACTGTAATCACAGGGGGATATACTAATACGATTCTGCTCTGGAATCAATTTATTGGTTCTGCACCTGTCTAACACCTACAGTATGTACTAAGCTATCTACAATGAAAATGTTCCCATTGTGTGTGCTGGAGTGCACAAAAGAGATCATATTTATTTATTTAGAATTTATTTTGCTTAGAAAATGTTTTACCTAGATGAATACATTGAGATTTCTCTTGTTTTCAAGTATGTCCTTGAGAGATTTTACAGTAAAGCATTACATATTTAAACAGAGAAACATTATATATAAGCACACAGATACATACTAAAAATGTATATACAGTTACTTATTGTTCTATGTACCCTGAAGTACAGCAACATGATTTTATGACCAACTTCGTAGAGCAGAAATGAGCTATGCTAGTGGATATATACATTTTAAACTTTTGCACAGAGAGGACAATTTTTTTATCCAAATTATTCATGCAAAAAATGTAAACATGCTTGGGAAAAATGAACTTTGTTTGCCTTCATGTTTGGTTAGTCCGAATTCCGTTAAAAGTTTTCATTGCCTTCTTTGGATTGGCATTTGAACAAAATGTATTCAAGTACATTACATGAAACTTGACTATCCATTTCATCCATTGCATCTTGCTTTGTATCCGGATACATGCACAAGTAATATAAATAGATATAAATATTAAAAGCCTGCATTTTAATTTAAATTATTTTATTTGTTCATGTTTACAATGTGTGTGCTAGAGAAGCATGCCCATGAGCAAAGTCCCACCCAAAAAATACAAAAAACATGCACATCTATAAGAGTAAGGACACAGCAGCATTATTGATTTTGTTAGATATATGATATAGGGGTCCGGAGGTGACAAAGATAAGACATTTCATTGCTGGTGTGGCTGTGAAGCCAGATGTCCCATCCTGGTTGAGCCAAGACCCTGACCAGGATGGGGGCAGCTGCATGCCAGTGTTGGTCTCGGACAAAGGACCCATTGAGGACCCAAGATGCAGATCTTCTAAGCTCACACTCAACAAAAAAGGATCTGCCCAAGATAGCAGGCTGAGACTGCTTAAGGTTCGATTTTAGGTAATTAGGGCCTAGCCCTTTAAATGTGGCAGGCTGAGACTGCTTAAAGTTTGGCCAAAACACGTAAGGAATATCTCTTACCATATAATAAGATGGAGTCAGACAGCAATGACAAGTGTGAAGGAAATCCAAGCACAGTCTGAGCAAAATACAACTAGGGTTGACAAATCGATAACAACCTAAGTGATAGAGTAAAGCAGAGCACTACCATCACCAAGTGATAGACTAATACTAGTATGACTTCTACACCACATGCACCCAAAGGAATACAGGGCAAACAAAGTCAAGGTAACAGATTGACAAGGAGGATAAATATACTCACCCCTGCTTCCTCTGATACCTAGGCCAGGACCACAGCTATTAGGCGAGCACCCCTGAACTCTAAGAGATGTGACAGCTAAGAGATGCGGCACACTCAGCTAGGACTTCCCCTGCAGTAGAAACACACTCTCAAGCTGAGCTGGCCAGGGGCTGCCTAGGCAGATGCAGAGGACAAAGTCAATGATAACTATAGGGGTATATATAGGAGAATACAATAATAGTGCCTGTCGCCTGGGTCGGAGGAAACATAGATAAACAGGTATCATAATGAGTACAATAAATTCCTCCTGGGCCCTGAGGCCCAAGATATAAACATATCTGATGGTGTGGATAGAATCAAGTAGAAGAACAGTCAAAACAAACTGAGGCCCCTGGGAGCGTATGGGGTGTAAGAGATAAGCAGAATCCATAGTCAGTATACGTAAGCCAGGGAGTAAGCAATCAGGAGGACAATCCAAAAACACAAGCCAAGGTCGAAGATACAAATGAAGTCAGGTCAATCCACAAACAGACTTGAATAATTGGGCCAGGAGATTACAAAGGCCAAAGGTTATAAACCCGAGTTGATCAATAGAATCCCAAGAGGATGAGGAAGTGGATGCATGGGGAGACAGACCAAAACAGTTGCAAATGGAAAAACCAGACAGAGACTGGCCAGAAGGGTGAACAGGAGAATCCTGACAAGTACCACCAGCAGTATCAGAATCAGACCAATGGACAGATAAATACAGCATCATGGTATATGGTCTAAAAGTTTTTTTTTAGTGAGGAAGTACTGCTGACTGTCTGAAAACAGAATGCATTCCTGCCAAAACAATATACACTGACCTCTGAGAGTAAGAAGAAACAGCATCTTTGACTTTGTTAGATTTATGATGTGTCAGTTAGGGGGTGATAGATACGAGAGTTTGCATTGCAGTGCCACCACCATCACCATTAAAACACACACACTCTGTAATGATAGGTGTTGTTGATAGAGATACAATGTAGTCTGGAACACAATGTGCATACACAGTATGTGTATTTGTGCACAGCTGTGCACTGAAGTTTATCAGTAAATATAAGCGTACTTTTAAAAAAATTAAATTAACACGTCCAGGAATAACAGCTGTAGTTAGTGGAGAAAACAGTAGTATATGGATGGAACAATGCACATGCATACAGCCTACTTGTGGGTAGTTCTGCACTGAAGTATGAACAGTAAGTATAATTTGACTTTTTTTTATTAAATTAACACACACTCAGGTATAGTTGTTGGAGACAGCAGTGGAGTCTGGAACATAGTGCATTTCAACAGTGCCAATTTGGTCGCACAGTTGTGCACTGACGTATGAAAACAGTGGAACCTGGAAGAAACAATGTGTGTGCTGTACACTGAAGTTCGAACAGTACATATAATTTTACTTTTTTTTATTACATTAACACATCCATTGATAGGCATAGTTGCTAGAAACAGCAGCGGTGTGTTTGGATTCTGGTACACACTGTGTGTGCAGTGCGTATTTGTGTGCAGATGTGTACTTAAGTTTGAATATTAAATCACATTTTTCCTTTTTTACAAATTAGATTAGCACACACTCAGGATTAATAACAGGAGTTGTGGGAGACAGCAATGGAGTCAGGAATACATTGCATATGCATAGTGCCTATTTGTGTTCAGTTGTGTACTAAAGTTTGAACAGTAAAAAAGTAAAATATTTTCTCTTTTTCAATTATATTAACACACAGTCAGGAATAACAGGCATTATTGTTGGGATTATATTTAGCTAAGCCACCTACCTACTAATTATATTTACTAACTAACCTAGCTATTAATTCTATGCTGACTTAACTAATTCATTACTATTACTATCTAACCTAACTCTTGCTGTTGCTAATTTAAGTAAGTACTAGTGCTACAGCCTCCCTCCAGCATTAAAAGAATTAGGACAGCATTTTTTTTTTTCTTTCAATAAAGGAGGTAGATGATGATCGCAAGCCTGGAATACACTGCTTCTCTTCTGGTTGCTAAACTGCAAATAAGAAAAAATATGCTGCATTCAGATTATATAATTTTGAGAGCCCATCCCTTAGAAATCAGGATTGTCCAGAGTATAAAACACATCACAGATTAACTAGAGATTCATAGGCTGTTGCGACTATCAATCACAGCCATAAACAAGGTAACTGTCCTGCCATTTCCTGACAGGATTGTATTGGCTATTCTGTTTATCAATCACCTCTTCTCTCTACTTGCATACACACAGTCCCTTTCCACTTTCCCCGCTGAAAAAACACAAAAGAAATGAACAAATCAACTAATCAATTTCAACAAAAATGCTAAAATCTCCATTGGTTATTCTGCCACATCGGCCACCTTCCTCTTAGTATGTAGTTTTAATCATAATGTCACAAAATGGGATTTTTAGACAAATTCTAATTCAGTACTAAACAAATGCATACATCTAGTGTAATCTCCTCAATATAGCTTTAGTATTAACATAAATGTGGTAATATATGAGGTCAAAAATGGAACTTGATGAGAGTTGTTTATTATTATCATTATTATTATTGCTAATAGAGGCCTAGATTATATTACAGTTGATACATTTCAACACTGATTTTATTGCTTCATTGGCTTTCACAATGAAGTCTATGGTATTTTTTTTAGATAAAATCCTTAATGAAGTTATCAACTGCGATGGAATTCAGACTATAATTTCTATTCATTAACTAATATTTTGAGATAAAAAAAGCAAAATACAAAAGACGAGCATGTCAGGGATTAAAACAGACATTTGATGCAAGTTGAAAAAAAATATTTATATTTGTATGAAAATATATTTACACAGTGAATGAAGTCACTTAATATAACAATGTAATTATTAATTCAAATATTTTGTCAAATATGGTCATCACAGCTAACATTTTTTTCTCTCTCAGCCAGTCCAGATTTAGGCAGCTCAGGTTACACAACATCTGGAAGCTTCACATTGCCTGGATTGAAGCCATCACTGACCTATAGGAACCTCTTTACTGCTTTACACCTTGTGCTTGTTCTCCTAGACCCCTTAGGTAAAACTCACGCAAACTGAAAGTATAATTTGTTACTGTACGTGCTATTCATTTGTGTGTCTCTCTTTCCTCATATGTATACATACTTGTTTGTATTAAGAAAAGAGAGAGATTTACATTGTAAATCTGGGCTTATCTAGGAAGTATGGGGTGGGTATAAAGAACTGCACTAACTCCCAGCTGTCACTCAGCTGGGAATGTTTAAATACTGTGCCTAAGGCATGCAGAGCTGATGACAACAGAAAGGGGGATTTTTTTTTTAACAAAATTCTTACATATCGCTTAACCCCTTAACGACCGGGGAATCTGGACGCGGACGCGACAGAACGACCACGGAGCAATTTTTTTTTATTGCTCCGTTGTGTTCCGGACTCCCCGAACGGTGTGCAGCCGCGGGGGGAGCCCGGAACTCGATGACAGTCATAGTACGTCATCGGTCGTTAAGTCAAATCGACCCTTGACGTACTATGACCGTCAAGGGTCGTTAAGGGCTTAATCTACATGTAAGATATAATATTCTATCCAATTATATAACTGAAAATGGAACTGTTATCCCCACTACACTTTCTCACCTCAGTGGGATCATCCAGCTTGACATGATTCGTATGACTATCATTTTATGCAAATTTGCAATTACAGACCAGCAGGAAGTGCCTGGCAGAAAGGAGGGAAGAGTGGAATGTTAGTATCTGGCTGGTAGGAAGAGACAGTTTGAAGGCAAGAAGTGTGGAATGTTAAAGAAGCAGTAAACTTTTTTTTATGAAAAAATATATATTATAGGGCATTTCCTGTTGAGTAAAACAAATATACTCTCACTGCTGAGATGTATAGATGCTGATAGATGCATATTTCCAGAGTTACTATTGTTTAAACATATATATATTTTTTTTGCATTAGCAGTGCCCTCTAGTGTTCAAATTCCAGTTAGTTATTCTGTTACATTCTAATGGAGAGAAAAGTCAGTGACTTACAGTTGTCCATAGAATGTGATAGAAACTGCCGAGTCACTTCCTGTCAGAACAATCAGGATGTAAACACAGTAAATTAACTTCCTGGTTATTTTAACTGTTATAAAATTTGAATAACACAACTGACAGCGCTAGGAGTACCCTTGTTTTACTCAGCAGGAAAAGCTATATAACATATAGATTTTCATTAAAAAAAGTTTACTGCTCCTTTAATATCTGGCTGCATGCCAGCCAATAGTAACTAATTTGCATAAATAAACAAATAACTGCCAACAATGTTTTTTTTTTTCCATCTATGCTTTCTACAACCACAATAATTCCTACCCCAAAACTATAAAAACCCATAATTTCTCACTATGCTGTGTAGTTTAATAGTTATATTGAAATAGGCAGAGAGATAGATTATATAGTTAAAAATAGTTTGCAGTAGTTGTAGTTAGGGATGGGCAACATTTTTCACCTCAAAAGCATAACAGATGAAAAATGGTACTTCCTTGAAGTCAATGCTAATAATTATTTCCCTCCATGTGGAAAGTTTCCCATATTTTCATGCTGTTATAGTATAAAGGGGTGTCATGTTGCACCATGTAATTTTTGTGTTTGCTAGAGAGAGAGACAGAGGAAGCAGCACAGTTTTGGAGCTAGAAAAGACAAGGAAATAAGGTGAAGTTGGAGTTTAGTTTAGGGAGTTTTGTGTGTGAGCAGGCAATTTGCTCTCTTTATATGGGGAGTCTGGGGGAGGGTAAAGAGAGAAAATAAATTTACCCAAAATACCCCAAAGTCTTGTTTGACTGAGAAGAGACAGGTAAGTGATCCAAGTTCCTTCCTGAACTGACTGTTCTCTGTGTTAGGGGAGTCTGGTCATGTGTGAAGAGATAAAGGAGATTTAGCCAAAATGCCTTAAAGTTTTAAATGAGTCAGTCAGGTGATCCAAGTTCCTTCCTGAGCTGGCTGAGCCTCTGTCACTGACACTACCAGAATAATTTGCAGACTGACATCCAAGAAACAGACAAGTACAACTGACACTATCTTCTACAACAGTCAGAAGACAGACCAGCATTCTAAGTAAGGTCTATCATTCTATACTGTAAAATACTGTAAAATAATTGAAATCACTGTGAAATTAACTACAGGCAAACAGGGAAAGAAGCAGTTTCACAGAGAGTGTGTTATATTTATTTTTGTATATAGGGACATATAGAGAAAGTTAAGAAAAAATGCGGAAATACACACACACACATATAAATATATATTTATTTACATACACTAGTGTAAAAGCCTGTGTACACGGGCCAGAACTACACCTCCCAGCATTCTGTGCAATCGGACAGTCTCTACTGCGCATAACTGCATCAGACAAACATACATCTGGGCTGAGTTTGGGCAGTCTCTACTGCACATGACTGCATGTGTTCGTGTAGTCTCTACTGCACACGACTGCATCGGACAAACATACATCTGGCCTTTTATATTATAGGATATATATATATATATATATATATATATATATATATATACACACACATACAAAGTGGTATCAAAATTAATCTGATATCAAGTGCAGGCACTCTCAGGGGTGTTATAAAATCAAAAAAGTTTTATTAACGTTGACGTTTAGACCCTACTGCAGGTCTTTCTCAAGGCAATGTGACAAACCTCCAACCTTTAAAACATCAGGATTAAACCATGTGTGTTAAAAAAAGATGTTAGCCTGTTTGGCTAGTAAAAGTGACGTCATCACACATTGTATACTGTAACAGTAATAATCAAGTGTATAATATACTTAATGATATGTGCAGGATAGTAAAACATCCAATTTAATCATATGTAATGACTACAGAAAAATCGCAGTCTCTCAGTTATTCATATGCGGTTAGAAAGCAAAAGCTGACAGTCTTAAATACATTGCAAATGAGTATTGAGTATCAGCGGAGACTTCAAAAGTTAATGTTCATAGACCATCATCCTATGTATTACAAATAAATGAGTATTTAATTGGATGTTATCCTCCTTTCCAAGACATTGCTAGCACCCACCCTCTGACTCCAAGACATTTCTTACTCATCCTGCAATTCAGATGCTTTGTCCTAACACTGTCAGTCAAACTAGGACTAATTTCCAGCTGAAAGGTTGTCTCAAAGGCCTAATATTGAATATCTATGACATACTGTGTCGTCATTTCAAAAGGCACGTTTTCCCATACATGAAACCCTGGGAAAGAGAGATCTGTTGCACCCAATGTCCTCATCCCCCTGCCACCTGGGAAGATATATGGGATACTGTTTCCAATTGGCCTCTCTGCATCAAGCACAAAGAACGATGGAACAAAATCCGCTATTGCTTGTACATGACACCATCCAAATTACACAAAATGTTCAGGCTGTTTACTGACCTTTGCTGGAAGTGAAGTCGGTAGACAGACATATGTATATGTTGCCGGTGGATGTGCCTGTTGATTGCCTCCTTGGAGGATTCTGTGGACAATTAATCTCAAAGTGCATAGGTTGGCTGGTTGATGCAGACCCTGATTGCTTCCTTTTCTCAATGTTCATGTTATCCCCACTTACCCCCAACCCAGGCTCTGTCGTTTGGTCCCCCTTCCCCACACCCCCTTCTCTACCTTCTATTTCTTTTGATAAACTTTAATTTGGAAAAAATATTTGTTCCCTTTGGTGCAGACTGTTTTCTCCAGAATTACTCCAGTTCTTATTAAATAAGTCTCTATATTTTGCAAAGTGAAATATTACAGTGAACAAAGAGAAGGGAGTTAGGGTATTGTCCTGCTTAATGAATCCCTAACACAAATAACTTTAACATGAATAGACAAGATATTTTTTTCCATTTAATTTACAGTAAGTATTGCGCTCAGGTGTTGGCTTACCTTCAGATACTTAAGTACTATCAGAAAGGGCTGAACATATTAGAAAGTAAGACGTTTACAGAGGAGCACCACAACTATAAAAAGGGGATTAAATGTTTAAGCCAGTTTGTGCTCTAGCCAGCAACACCTGGATGTCATTCTCCCTGATTTCATCCAACAGATTACAAGTGCATACCTGTTTAGTGACACCAAGGGGAATACGGCTCTTGTTGTAAAATTCTCATGATTTTTTTTTTGGTTTCTGTTAGAAGAGAACTAACACCTCCTAATAATAACCCCATTTACCTTACTGTGGCAAGAATATCATAATGGCCCCTATGAATGTTGACCTTAAGCCTTTGTTCCGTTTTAATGGAGGCAGAGATGAGAGTTTCTAGCAGGATCACAGGACCTCAAGTTTTACTCATTGCACACGGTAATATTAACTCTTTAAGACTGCATGAGTTGCACACCTCTCTGGTCCTTAAAGGGATACTAATACTTCGTTTTAACTTTATTTTATTTTGTAGGCATTAAAAAACATGAAGAACGATATAAGTCTTATCTCTCAAACCTTTATAGTTTGAGAGATATTCACAAGCAAAGTTTCCCCTCCCGCCCCTTTTACCTAGTGTAAGCCATCTCATCTCAGATGTGGAATCCAGTCCATAGACCAGACAGATAACAGCAGGGGACAATCTTCTTCCTATGAGAACAATGAAAGCCCTGCCCCCCTTGACAAGTTATTCAGGTTTTTCCCTTATCTTAATTGAAGATTGTCCCTCTCTGCAGTCTACCTGGGAACCGCCCTTCTGATCTGGCTGAGCAGTGTTACATCAGTAAAAGGGGCGGGAGAGGGACACTTTGTCATTGAATAACTCCTGAACTACAACTCTGACAGAACTGAAATAACACTCTCCAAAGTCCAAATATTATGATGATTAATTAGAGCTGTTTTTATTATGAAACATTACTATCCCTTAAAATTATTAAATAAGCAAATGCACTCTGCTTGCTTCAGATTGAAACAGAACATCCAGGAGTGGTTGAAAATGCTATCTCTGGAACAAAGGGGCCATTAGGAATTTCTGTCCATGGGATGGTAAGTAGGGAGGTATTATAAGGAGATGCTAGTTCTGAAATAATAAAACACTCAGTAATGTCTGATAGGGAATTGTATAATGTCTCATTATACAAGTCAATTTTGTGTGTGTGGGGGGGTGACTTTTCTGCACTGCAGGATATTACAACATTATAAGCACATTTTTCATAGAGATGATAGCATTAAAGGAACATTAACACCTCCTAATAGTAACTCACAGAGATGCTTACCTTATTAGGTTCTTAAATGTCCACCTAAAAGAGAAACATGCAAAAAAAATAAATTTTTTTGCCTTATCAGGGAATTCCAGTGAAAAGAGCGTTTTCTACTTTTCCATGCCCAGATTTGTCTCACTGGTTGCCATAGAACCACACATACTGAGCTCTAGCCTTGTCCCATTACACTAGTAGACATAGAGCTACATATATTGATTTCCAGACTTGTCACACTGCAAACATACTGAGTCAGACCCTCCCATTCCCCCAGTATAGTTGCGGAGATTTTCAGAAATTAGTTGGGGGGGGGGGTAGCAAAGAGGTAAACATATTATGAATTTTCAATATCTGGGAATTTATAAGGAAAAAGTCGCAAATTTTGTCCATGGCAGTCCTGGATATCATGCGTTTGTTGGCAAGATCCTGGCTTCCTGTTTCTATATGAAAAAACAAAGTTCCAGTGAGTGAAGATGAGATCTAGTAGTGCTGTTAACAACAGTAATGTCTTCTTCCATGGACATGAAAGCAAAGTAAAGATGGCATGAACTAAAATGCAAACAATATGCAATACTCAAAGACACCATAAATATACAAGGGTCTTGATAGTTATTTTGTGTTTCATGTAGTAACTGAGGCTTAATCATAGGCCATGCTTTTTCTACCATCAATGGGGTCTTCTACCTAATAAATCATACATAGAAATGCTGAATACAAAAATTTTCTCTTTGAGTTAACTTACAGTATGTAATGAAACGACATCCAGAAAAGACTGAAGATGTTATCTCTTGAACTAAAGCATCAGGGAAAAATTAATAATGGTCATTAGGATTTTCTATCCATAGTATGGTAGGTGTTATGACTATCACTGCTGGAACAATGCTACCTTGTGTCTTAAGTACTGATTAATGGTAATGAGTAGGGGTGGGTGAAAGGTCCCATTGTTTTCCTGTGAAAAAAATCCACTAATACCACATGGTTGCTTTTTTTGTGGGAAAATCCACAGTAAACAAGCCCCTTAAAACTTTCACCTTTTTCACCTACTGACAAAATGTTTTCACTATTCTTTTTAATGGTGACAAAGTTCCTGCCCGTTTACTTACGTGTAGTTCATATTTTCACCCCAAAAAGTGATGTTTCAAGGAAGTGAAAAACAAAATTAAGCAGCTAGAAAGGGTGCTAGGCAACTTTGGACTGATTTATGTAGTGAAATAAGGAAGCAGAGGCTCAGACTGTTGGCTAAGAGGATGAGCAGATATCTAAAAAACGAAACAAAAGTAGGAGGAAGGACCGTGATGTGTCCAATGAGTCAGAGAAGGAGGAAGTGACCACCACCAGCCCAGCAGGGTCTGGGAGCCCTGATTTCCCAGAAGCAATAATACCCAGTCACATGACATCATCCTTGGGATCGGAGGAAAATGTGTATGCAAAGCAGCATAGGCACATAAAGAAGTGGGTAGTAGTGTGAGCAGGACAGGTCAGCTACCTGTGCCTACTGCTACTGCTGCCAGTGTACCTTCTGATAGGAGGAGGATGAGATGATGACAAGTGTGACAGCAGGAGACCCTAAGTCACACTTGCCATCCCCAAGCAGTCCCACTACTACCACACAGCAGCTAGAGAGTGTTGGGAGTTAGGGAGGTTATGATCATTGCCAATCAGTGTGATTCTCAAAGAGCAGCAGCATGGAGGGACTGGTGGTGGTGGTGATGAGGGTGATGGTGGAGCAGCTGGGGTGGAAGAGACATTTATGGCCTTTTTAGCAGAAAGCAAGAAGGAATGGGAGGCATATATGCAATCAGGGACTGGCATCATCACCACTACCAGCAATGAGATTGCTGTAATTCCAGCTGCTGCTAAGTTGCAAGGGCAGCAGGCTGATGAGGAGCAAGCTAGTGTGCAACAGATCACCATGGCCACTTTGGGAATGGGGTCCAGCAGTAGTTGTCATACGGAACTTGGAGTTAGGGGGTACAGTAATAGCTGTGCTTGATTTCCGTGATGGGTGTTTGGCTTTAACATGTGTGACATAAATATCATGGTGTCTGTGTTTCATGTGTGATATCAGGGAGGTTATGCCAAGTTGTGTTTCCTCCTTTCCCCTTCTCACTGACATGTCACAAATTGTGCACAGTGCCGCTGGTGATAACTGCACTGTGCCTGCCCCAAGAGAAAATAGTCCCCACGCCCCTGGCTGTGCTGGCAGAGGATGATGTTGCTTCTGTTGCTGCTACTACCTCAAAATCAGCAGTGTAACTAAGACCAGGAGTATTGCTGGCACTGGCAAGTGGAACCTGTCCTAGTCCCGCATCACTTGTTGACCCCATTCTCACTGTGTCCACAGTGTTCTGTGTCACACTTGCTTGCTCCTCAGCATCCTGCTGCCCTTGCATCTCAGCATCAGAAGGAATTAGAGCAGTTTCAAATTCCATAAATTCTAAAAGCTCATTGCTAGTGGTGGTAGTGATACCCATCCTCATCCCTGTCTCCCATTCGTTCTCAGTTTCTGATAAAAATGCCATCAATGTCTCTTCCAGCTTCTCTACCATCATCATCACCGCCACCACTAGTCCAGCTCCCTACTTGCTGCTGCTGCTCTATTGCAGACATCTCACTGCTGCTTGGAGGAGGTGACTGAAGGTCTCCTAATGTCACACTTGGCACTTCCTTTTGACCTGGAGAAGAAGGCAGACTGGCAGCAGTAGCAGCAGGCACAGACAGCTGATCTGTGCTCCTGCTGGTGGTGGTGGTATTAATTCTGAGCCTGCTATACCCCAACACCGGTTCTGGCCTCTTCAGGCTCATGTTCTACTTGGACACTATAGTGAAGGGAAGGGGGAAGAGGAGTCCCAGAGCCAGAGGAATGGTGACTGTTAGTCTGGACACTCTCAAATGCTTCCCTTACCACTCCCCTAACACTAGTCCCACCGGCTGCTTCACCATCACTCTTACTAGTACTACTACTACTAACACCAACCACATCAATTTCTGCCCCTGAGTCTTCCTCCTCACAGTCACTAGTAATATGATGATTACACCCTCCTTCACTCCTAACAAGATGCTGGACCTTCTTAGTAGTAGTAGTACTAGCACAGGCGGGACTGCTTGTGGAATGCAATTGTGACTTAGGGTCCCTTGCTGTCACACTTGACATCACTTTCTCTTCCCCCGCCTCCAGAGTATTACAAGACACACTAGCAGCTTCAGCACTGGTGGCAGCAGCTTCAACACAAGCATCAGGCACAACACTGGTGCAACAGAGGCAGCACATCTGATAGCAGGCACAGTATTGGTGGCAGCAGGTTCAGTACTGACTTAAGGCACAGCATTGGTGGCACTGGCAACAGGGGCAGCATATCTGACAGCAGGCACAGCACTAGTGGCAGCAGGCGCAGCAATGGTGGCAGCAGAGTCAGCACGTCTAGCTGGAGGCACAGGCAGATGACCTGTCCTCTTCTCACTAGTACTATGTATCACAGTCTCCCTTTGAGGCCTAAATCAAGCCTGTGATCTTACCTCTGTATGGCCTCCGGCCACTTCCCCATAGCTTAGTCATATTTCAGGCACTGGCATGGACACCTGTTTATGGGCCCATTCTGTTGGGCCAATTGGGTCCCGCCTCCTTCTGCAGCTTTATAAACCTCATTGAGGCTAGGACTTGTTGCCCTTTCATGGTGTTCCTGTGTGCATCTACTTTGTTCCTCTGACTCTTGCTTGGCTTACATTGTCTCCTGGTGTTCGATCCTTGACTTGTCTGACTACTCACTCTTGTTGTAACCTAGGCTGTGGTTGACTTCCTGATCTATGTATGACTCTGGCTTGCCCGACTACCCGCTCCGTGCTGACCTTAGCTGTGGCTGACTACCCAAACCAGTTCCTGACAGTGGCCTGTCTGACTGATGCTCCGTTTGTACCTCGCTCCTGTCTGACTACCAGTAGGCCGATCCAGGGCGCGTTCCTGTACCTAGTAGCCCAGCTACCATCTGGTTGCTTGCAGTTTGCCTCTGCTTGGTGCCTTCCGTTTGCCTCTGGGCAGCTAGTGCAACTTAGTCTCCCTCCTGGGCACTCGCCTCTTACACTTACCTGTTGCCTGGTTTAGTACTTGCGGTGCTACCTACTCTCTGTGCCTCCTAGTTGCCTTTGGTAAGATAGAGTGCAGCTTGTCTTGCTCCTTGCCTCAGTAATGTGCTCCTATCTAAGCACCTACTCTGCTGCCTCGAGTGGTGCTACCAGTTACCTTATTGGTATCGGTGGTCTATTCACTCTGTGCCTTCGCTGGGTACGCTCCTGTACTAGTCCCATCGTTCCTTCCTGTTGTGGTAGAGCCAAGTCTTTTTCTAAGACTCAGTACCATAGACCTATGGTGGTTCAGTGTCAGCTCCTGGGTAGTGGACTAGATATTGTCCTCACGTCAATCTCCCATCTTACTGAGGAAGTGTTCATTATTACTACTAGTATTCTGATTATCTATTGCTCAATAAAGTGGTTTACATTCACTTGTACTGTTTCATGTGGTTCTTTACTGAGAGTCCGTGACATTATGCTTTTCTCCCTCCCTTCCCATTAAATTTCCCAAGATCACCTTGGGTGATTTAGGGGGACTGGACAGCATTGGTTCAGTAGTGCTCACTTCCTCCTCTTCCTTAGACTTAGTGGGCACATAAGGGTCCTTCCAGCTCCTCCATTTATTATTTTTAACCCTGCTCATAGTGATACTAGTCACTATAAGCCTCTCCTGCCTCAATTTTTTCAAAAGATCATAGCAGAATAGCACAGCATGTCTACCTCGCTCTGAAGCTGCTTTTATTGTGTTTGATTTCTGCAAATATGTTACGTTTTTATAGCGAAAAGACAAAAAAAACCCATAAATCAATGGGTATAAACTTTCTAGCCATTGAAAAAATGGCAAAAAAATGTAGCCAAAAATTCGAAAATTTTAATTACTAGTTTTAAAGCAGATTTTCCCATGAAAAAGTGGACAGCAATGAGGTTTTTGCAGAATTTCTCTAGGGAACACGATAAGAGATTTCACCCACCCCTAGTTTCTAACAAACCTAAGTCCTACAAATCACTGTTTCCTCAGGTCTTTAGCCTCTAACAATCAAGTGTTCAAAAAATCACTGATTACTCAGTGCTTGTGCCTCTAAAAAATCTGAGTCCAATAAATAACTGATTCCTCAGGGCTTGGGCCTCTAATAAACCTGAGTCCAACCAATCATAAATGATTCCTCAGGGCTTGTGCCTCTAACAAACCCGAGTCCAACAAATAACTGATTCCTCAGGGCTTGGGCCTCTCACAAATCTGAGTCCAACCAATCATAAATGATTATTCAGGACTTAGACCTAACAAGTGTAAGTACTCCAAATCAATGTTTCCTCAGGGTTTGTGCCAAACAACTATAAGTCCTACAAATCAATGTTTACTCAGGGCTTATTCCAAACAAGTGTAGTCCTACAAATCAATTTTTATGCCGGAGCTTGGGCATCTAACAAGCCAAAGTCCTACAAATCAATGTTTCCTCAGGGCTTGGGCCTAGTACCAAGTCTAAGTCCTATAAATTAATGTTTCCTCAGGGCTTGTCAAACAAGTGTAAGTCCTACAAACCAATGTTTCCTCAGGGCTTGTGCCAAACAAGTGAGAGTACTACAAATCAAAGTTTCCTCATTGCTTGGGCCTAACAAGTTGAACTCCTATAAATCAATGTTTCCTCAGGGCTTGTGTCAAGCAAGTGTAAGTCCTACAAATCAATGTTTCCATGGGGCTTGTGCCTAAAAAAGTGTAAGTCCTACAAAACAATGTTTCCACAGGGCTTGGGCCTCTAAAAAGAAGTCCTAAAAATCATCCTTTACAAAATACTCTATCCCATATGATATCAGTCTGCCACATTCACAGCTTACATCAGGGGGGTCCCTTTCTCTGCCACTTTTGAATTTAACTGTCCACCCAATCCCAGTCTACAACCCCCACCCCCCAAAAAAAAAAAAAAAAATCCCTGTTAACTGAATCTCTCACCAGGCTCCACCAACACAGGTACCCTCAGACCCCTTTAATACTATGCCTGTGGAAAATAAAATACAATTTGCTATGTGATTTGCATAAATTAATTATTCCCATTGATTTCAATGCAATGAGCTAGACGAAAAAAGCAGAAAAAATGGAAAATGTTCCACTATGCGGGAAGTGCCAGTTTCTCTTATTTCTGTGTTGAGGCGAAAACTTTTGTCCTTCCATAGTAATGAGAACAGAGAAACAAATTTTGTTATGCTGCTTGATGTGAGAGAAGACATGGATAAACACAGCTCATAAGGTGTCATTTTAAAACTAGCAATAGAGCTGGCAGCATAAAGAGAAAGTTATACAATGCAGGAGGTCTCAGATTGCAGCCAGAAAGTACTACAAGTGAAAATGAAGACACTAATGAACAGTCAGGAACAAAACAAACTGGACTGAGGCTCAGTTTTGTTCCTAGACTGATTGCGGACCAAGCCTACAGGTTCTGAGTTGGTTTTAAAGTACAATCATGTGGCTTAATGGACTTGTAAGAGAGGTTTGAACTTCCTCCTAGCAGGAGTTCCCATGGAAGGAGAGCTATGCTTCTCGTTTCTGTGGAAAAGCAACAGAAACTTGCATGTGAAATGTTAAGCCTGCAATTAAATATTTCAGTGCCATTTACCTGTATTGCATTCTGAGATTCCTGCTCTGTATGGCATCATGCACTAACACATATATCATGAAACATGCTTGAATACTTTATGTAAACATGGACCCATGCACACAAACACACACACTTACTTTTGTCAAAAAAGAAGAGGTGGGTGGAAAGGGCTTTATCATGGGAATTAAAAAATGTGGGGAAAGGCCTGATTTCTCCCAATTTTTTTCTCACAGCAAAAAAGTTCAACATACCCTTAGATGTGATAAGATTCAGTTTAACTGTGTTTTGAATAATGTCACCCTCTTTTTCTCCTTACTCCTCTCTCTACATGTTATCTTCACGATGAATTTGATAACAGCTCACTTCTTTTAAAGGATTTGTGCTAGAAATACCTCATCCTATATATTATTTATGCCAGATGTATGATTTGCAGAAATATCATTGGTTAAACCAGAGCAAAGCACTGGGGCACCAAGTCAGCTTTAGGAGCCCACTGAATCATGAAAACAAACATTTTAAGGTTTCTGTTCATTAATGTCTATTGAAATAGGAGCCAATTCTTTTCTGATAGTTATAACATATTGCTTCACAGGTTTTTTTGTATATTATAATTTTTACTACAATGAAATTCATAGAGTCTCGAGAAATAAGATAATATTCCTGTAAAAATGACACACAATGGTAATATTTACCACTCAAATAATTATGACCTGTTTTATAGATTTTTTTTTATTTTTATTAGAGATGGCCAGAACATCCCTCAGTGACATAGACGGATCCATTGGACATGATGCTTTTAATGAGACAAGTAGATATCAATAATTTATTTAAAGGTATAGTAATACTTAATATGTAAAAATATATGTTGTAGGGTTTATTCCCCTGAGTAAAACAATGGTACTCCCTCTGCTGAAAGATATTTTATTAAAAATTGTAATAGCTCAAACTTGAAATTTTTCGGTGCAATATCACAGTGGCCTGGAAATGTACAGTGGTGCTGTTGCTACACCATCCTGTGGACAGCTCTGGTCCCGGGACCATAAATCTCCATAGGATGGTGTAGCAACAGTGCCACAGTACAATTTCAAGCCACTGTGATAGTGCACCTAAAAAATTCAGCTTTGAGCTATAATAACTTTTGAATAAAACACCTTTCAGCAGTGGGAGTACCCTTGTTTTACTCAGGAGGATAAACCTTACAACATATATTTTTTTACATTTTAAGTATCACTACCCTTTAATGTTTACCTCAAGGGCTGTATTTACCAAGATGGAGTGTACTTATCATGAGCAAGTCAGCTGCAACACAGGCATATTAAAGATGTAAAATTACTTGTGGATTACAACTGTGCATGCTTTATGAAACAGGAATGTATTTTGCATAAGTCATGTCACCCGTATCTCCATATTTTTAAGGTTTCCACAGTCTGTTCACATTAATACTGAAATGTCTCAAATGAGGATGTAGTGTTGTTCATAAACATAAAATATGTGCATTGATTTATTTTTCAGATGCCCCTTTAATTCAAGACAACATTATTGAGGATGCAATACAGATATGTGGACTAAATGACACCAGTGAACAAGGTGATGTATCATGATGTATAAACATTCACATAGCCAAGCATGTATACTATGCATTTTATTGGGTAACATAATTCCTATCATATCACACTGTAGGTGAGACACCATTGGAACAAAATCCTGAAGACACTGTAACACTGTACATGGACACAGTTGTTGATGAGCAACATGAAGGCAGACATATCCCATCAAATGAAAATCCACACCATGAAGTTCATGCAGCAGGTGACACTGAGGAAGATACAAGTGTTGCTGCAGTATTACAGAGCTTCCAAAAAACCTACATGTGCATATTAAATATGAAATTCAAAGAAATGCAAAAAAGTTTGGAAAACATAGATAAGCAGCTCCAAAGAGAACATCTAAGGAGAGGCAGGTACAGAGCACAGAAATTAGAATTTCTAAAACAAAAATATATGTTATCATCAGAACATAATAGTCTGCTGAGACAGATGATTGATTAAAATCAGACACAAAATGACAGTAAAAGGCCAGCACAATCCTCCCATACACAATCAGGTGGTGTTCAGACTAGAACAGTAACCAAGTCCAAATCCAAAAAAAAAATAATAATAAAACCATGAAATGGTTGGTGATGATGACTATACATTTTGAGCTTTGGAAAAACAAAAAAGTGTAACATGTTCCAAAGTGAATACATCCAAACTATAGTAGATTACACATAGCATATTTGCATCTATGCAAGTTTGTTTGATGTGCAGTTATGGATTTCTGCAGTAAGATGTGATAAGATGTGAGATATCAGAGATAACATCTCCAGTGATATGTCTCCATTTCCTGTGGTAGTCCATGGAGAATTTGCACTATTTCTCAAGCTTCAAGGATAGTGCATCGCCTCCATACTGTAACATATGAACAGGACAAGTGATCTCGCTGCAGAAGTCATGTCCACTTCATTACCTCTTATCACATGTCACTGCATAATATCCACAACTACACAGCAAACAAAATTGCATAAATGAATATCCTATATAATAATTCGCTAAAACCTGTGTAACGCCATAATCATGCACAGTAGGGACTGCTGCACGTGCTGCAGTCATGCGCAGTAGACACTGCCAGTGATGAGGCTGATACAGAGCGGGGCACTCCAAAGAAGCTTCCTGCTCTGTATCAGCCGCGGCACTGGCAGTCTCTGCTGTGCATGACTGCACCGTGTCCGGCTGGCACTATATCAGCCACAGCGTGGGAAGTCTCTACTGTGCATGACTGCCCCACAACCGGCTGCCAGTGGCACTGTGGCCCGTGTAACGGGCTTTTCAACTAGTATGTAATATTTAACCCACTATGGTTTTAATGTATTCACCTTCAAACATGTTACATAATTTTGTACTCAAAAGTGTGTATATATATATATATATATATATATACACTAGCAGTGTGGGACGGCGTTGCCCATCTGTTTTTGTTTATGAAAGTTCAGTAAAATGCATGTGATCACGTTCTGTTTTAGCTGTCCGCCCCCTCCCAGCTGACTTGAACTGCCATTGTGTCCCCATAGTGAGAGACACACACATCCCATACTGAGACAAACATACACCTATAGTGAGACATACACACACACATCCCATAGTGAGACGCACATGCCATAGAGACACACATATATACATCCCGTAGTGAGACACACACATGCCATGGTGAGACACACATATACACAACCCATACATAGACACACACACACATACGCGTGCCATAAAGAGACACACACACACGCCATAGCGAGACACACACACATCCCATACAGAGACACAAACGTCATAATGAGACACACACACATATACACATCCAATACAGATACACACACATGCACATCCCACAGTGAGACACACAGACATATCCCATACAGAGGCAGACACACACACACATCCCATACAGAGACACACACACTCCATAGTGAGCACACACATACACAGGCCATACAGAGACACACACACATGCCTATTTGAGACACACACATATACACATCCCATACAGACACACACACCCACAATAGTGAGACACACAAATATATACATCCCACAGTGAGAGACACACGTGCATACCCTATAGTGAGACAGACAGATACACATCCCATGCAGAGACACACACCCATACACATGGCATAGTGATACACACAAAAACACATCCCATAGTGAGATACACACATATACACATCTCATAGTGAGGCACACACACATATAACCATCCATAAGTGTATATTTGTTATTAATTTGCAATGCATTGCCTACCCCTCTGGTAGTGAAACAGTTAATGCAATGTACTCTTTTTTTCCCCACTGGGCTTCAAGGGTTAATATCAGATCTGTGAGTGATGGTATTTCAAAAGTTCCCAGCTATGGCCATAGTGAGAGACACACACACAGCCACACACACACACACACACACACACACACACATACAGATCTCACAGTGAGACACACATACATACATACAGATCGCATAGTGAGACACAAACACATTCCATACTGAGACACACATACAGATGTCATAGTGAGACACACATACACATGTCTTACTTAGACACACATACACAACCCATAGTGACACACACATACATATTCCATACTGAGACTTACACAGTGTCCCCATAGTGTGAGACATACATACACAACAGTGGTCTTGAGTCCTATGTGATGACACACAGAGCAGGTCAGGGTATTTCTCCCCTCAGCAAAAAAAGGTTTTGGTTCCTCCCAACTTCCTGTATAGTGGAGGTGGTGGGGTGGTTGCTAGGCAACCAGCCGACATGGCTCTGTGCAGGTAGGAAAGTTTGTAGGGAGGGGAATCAAGTAAAGTAAAAGTTATTTGACTGTTATTTTGTTGGAGGAGATCACACTGTGTGGTGTAAACCTGTAGTCATTAGTAGGAGTGCAGCAATGTGTCAGTAGGGAAGCAGAAACACAGTAACAGCCTTAACCCTTTGACTGCCAGAGTGGAATCCCATGCATTGGGTTGCAATATATGGGATCCCTTTATGGCACTGTGTGTTTGATGCTGTGTGTGTGTGTGTGTCTTTGAAGCTGTGTGTGTGTGTGTGTGTGTGTGTGTTTGAAGCTGTGTGTGTTTGGGGTGTGTGTGTTTGGTGGTATGTGTATTTGTTTGGTGCTGTGTGACTGGAGCATGTGTGTATTAGGGTGGTGTAGGAGCAAGTGGCAGCCATTTTGTTTTTGTCCTCAGTTGAATAGTGGTGGGTGGGCTAGAGAGTGGGGGCGGGCCAACTCCCTGCAGTACTGCAACTCCTGTGAAAATCACGCCCCCATTGAATTACCCAATGGGAGCTGTAAGTTCTCCCTATTGCCACCCCTGGGTGTGTGTGTCTCCTGAGGAGACATAAATTATGCAATGAGCCTTTCTCTTTTATATATATAGATATATATATATAGTTATATATATATATGTGTATATATATATATATATATATATTCATTCAAAAAGCGAATTTATTCCAAGGACCGAAAACATTTGGGAATATGGAACCATTAGCTTGCATAAAAGTCATTGTTTATTATGGCTATACATTTCACATCGGAGGAAATACACATGATGGTGAAATACCTCTATAGAAAAAGATATGACAAGCCACCTACAAAGGAAAAAAACGCCTACAAACACAAGATCATGGGGAAATTAGCAACCATGCTGGAAAATAAATTTGGGAAAACATGGTCCATTAAACAGTTACAGGTCAGATATTCTGACTTAAAGAGGAGAGAACCCAAAAAATGGAATCGAATTATAAGAGATAAGGATTAATATTACATATATGTTTCTTGTAAACTAATATCAACTATTATTCAAAACAAAAATATGTAACATTATGAAGAACTAACAATACACACAATGACATACTAGGACATTCACAGTAATCTCAACATGTTATATACAATGCTAATGATCAACAAAGACATGAACTTGACAAATTATTATGTATGTAAGTGTTACGAAAATGGTTGCTATTGAGTCATTTAAGTGGATAATAGCAATGATGTTCATGAAATCACAAATTGGGCAACAACATTTCCAAAGTGTAAAGGACAATGTTTATATTTTCATAGGTCTACAGAGATATCAGTCCAGCTCCATTTCTGGAAGCAATGATGAAGCAGAAGCAATGGAAAGTGGTAATTATGATTGTGTCCTATCTTTGAATATCATTGAATAATACTCCACCATAGGGAATAGTTGTCCACAAAGGAAACAGTTGTGAACATAAATACAGGCTACATTCAATGTATACATAGTGATGTTCAAAAAAAGACTATTCATGCATATATTTAGCATTTGATGATCAACATAATTCCCTTTTAGGAACATAAACATCTGGTGCAGAGGGACAAAATTCAGACACAGAGATCCAAACCTCTGGCACAGATCTACAGACATCAGGGTCAGGGATACAGCCAGAAGACAAAGATAATAACTACCAGAATCATTGAATGGGATATAGTAATAAGACAACTGCATTGTAAGTAACATTTGTCACATTTTCAAAACAATCATGTATAATTCTTCTAACAAAGCATGATGTTGACATAATTTCTTGTTTCCAAGGTGAATCTCATAATCAGAAGTCCTTGTCCAGAAATCTTCTCTCAACTGAAAGCTACATGGAGATAATGCGAGCATTGTCAGAAATGAAAGACATGATGGTCAGCATGAACAAAACTATATCTGCAATAGCAAAGACTATTGAACCACTTAAGAAACTTGAATCTGTTGTTTCTTATGAAGATGATAGTGAACCATCAACTTCACAATAATACATTTGTTATTGGAAGTAATACAAATACTTTACATTTTGTTCTAATGATGAACAGTTTTCATTGTCATTTGGTTTGTGATTCCATGTTTTTTTTAAATAAACAAGTAATGACAAAGAGTGTTGAACATCCATAGTCAGCTTCTGGATATAACGATCACATGTGTAAGAGTGCTGTTACATGTATTGATGTACAATACATGAGATAGCACTCTTGTTTGATGTTGACAACTATCACTATGCATTCTGTGGTGTTGATAACTCGACTGTTATGAATGGGCTTCAGACGCAGAATCCAAGTGGAGGGTGTTTCCTGGAAAAAAAAACAGTAAATTAAGTTTCTTTGAAAAGCATACTATTACAAACAAATGGGAAACAAGTAGTACCCCATGCTGGGCTGTGCAATTTCTGTGACAGATGTCTTACAAAGCATCAGATGACATGTGTTAAACAAACATAAGTAGGAGTACTATATTTATAACTTTTCAGTGAGGCAACATTCTTAAGAGGTATTTCAGTAGCATTGTTTAAATGGCATTCTCATTCGAAATCTGTGTTCTTATTTAGGATTTCCTAACAACACTTACATTGAAAATGAGAGGTTATTAATTGTGCACGGACCATTCTACCCCCCTCTGTATTCTCCACAATCCCTGCATTTCCTCCCTACTCTTCGGGTGCCATATCATCAACTACAGGCTGTAATACAACATGGTGTATTGCAATATTGTGTAATACACAGCATGTAGTGATGATATCCGATACCTTTGAAGGAGAATACAAAAGCGTACCTCCTGATTTGCCCAAGCACCGAAAACGTGACTACAGAGGTCCAATAACTGAGCAGGTGCTTCTGTGGGCTCCATTGTAATGGAGCTCTGCAGGGGATTGTGGATTCAACAAAGGGGTTAACAGCCATGACCGACAACCATATCCTGAGTCACCTATGAAACATACAAATGATATCTGACATTATTACCTAATATGGACACATTATAATTCACATGACAATAGATCTTTAACCCTTTGAGTGCCACAGAGGTTCCCAAAACATTTCTTGCCAATCATTTGCGTACCTCTCTGACACTCAAAAAGTTAACTCATGTTGTTTACTTGGTATGTATGTTAGACCCTACCACAATTTTTGTACATAATAATTTTCAACACAATCATTGTACTTACCCAAAAGCCAGCCTTCGGGCATGAATCCTTCTTCAAATCTCTCAAACAGGGCTGACTGATGTAAGATATGAGAGTCATGACAAGAGCCTGGGAAGCCTTCTCTAACACTCAAGATACGGTGTTTTGCATCACAAACAACCTGAAAATTGAGGGAGTGAAAATGCTTTCTATTCCTATACTGTTCCTCTCTCCGCCGGGGTGGTCTCAATGCAACATGCTTGCAGTCAATGGCCCCTAGGACATTTGGCATCCCTGCAATCCTATAGAAATCTTCCTTCAGTTCTTGCCATGCTGGACGTTGCTTGGGGAAGGAGATATATTCATATACCAGGGGTCACATAACTTGAAGCACCTAAGATAAGCACCTGGAAAAGGATAGCTGGCTCATGCCTATCACAACTGCAGACACTGACTGGAAGGACCCTGTGGCTAGGAAATGTAAAAATGCTAACAATTTCACAAGCCCTGGAATGGAATTGATCCTTCCAGTCAGAGGGTCCAGATCATTGGCCATTTGCTGGTATAGAGCCATGATGGCCTCTTGGTTCAGCCTGAACCTCTTCAGTATGTCACGATCTGACAGGTCTGCCAGATCAGCTCTTGCAGCAAAAACCCTAGGCCTAATGATCCGGCCAGGAACCAGCCTCTTCTCCCACTCATGAGCCCTTCTATCCTTCTGTCTCTGCTCCTGAACCCTCCGCATATGTCCCCTGTTATTTCTGGTCAATAGTATGGCTAAGTGAAACCCTAAAACCTCCATTGCTTGCTTTAGCTTTCTGAACTCTACTGATTATTTCACAGTTCGCCTGACTATTTGTAGCGTATGCGTATGCGTATTGCAAATTTTTTCAATGATTTGATATACGTGTTTTCATGAATAGGCAAATTATATTTTCTCTACTAGAATTTTCGCCGTCTGCGATATACATTTTTCAAATTTGGGGTATGCACTGATTATTACGTTTTTTCCAGTGAACTATTGTGATGAATACGAGATGTGATACGCTAGCGTATATTATTGCGATTAAACTGTCGATCTGCCATATCGCCTCTTGATGAATCCAGGTGATAGTAGTCATATCCTCACAGGGCATTGGCTGCAGGAGGAAGGACCTGAAAGCCCATTGAAGGAAGCGGGCAGCAAATGGAAGCATGCCGCCCACACTAAAGCTTTACATAACGGTATGCCTGCTCTTCAAAAGATGAGGACTTCAGCGGGGACTTGCATTTAAACGAGTAAGTGTTATTTTCATAGCGGATATCGCCAGGGGAGGGAGGGAAGCCATCTACCAGCCTGCCAGCCTTGAGGCACTCAAAGGGTTAAAAAAGATTTCAGTAACAGGGAAAATAAGGGTGCGTATTATACATAGGCACTCTTGTTTTCCCCTAAAATCTTAGGCATAATATGCACCTGCGTATTATACACAGGTGCGTATTATACCTGAGATTTTACGGTATACATAGGCACTCGTTTTCCCCTAAAATCTTGGGTATAATGTTCACCTGCATATTATACACAGGTGCGTATTATACACAAGATATTACGGTAGGCCAAAATGTTTGTACTCTCTCTCGTGTGGAGAGGATTTGCTTGAAATTTTGTAACTGCACTGTCTGTAGGCAGGACTAGTCTGATATGGAAATGGAAATTTCCTCTCTGCAATGGTATATGAGAGTGAAAAACATGACTTGAAGCAAAACTGAGAGACCACCATGCCTCAGAACAAAACACTATCTTTTTTTGTCCTCGATGGGTGATCGTCACAATATTTGTTTTTAGCACTCTTGTCATGGGGGACAACCTGCTCCCCTCACTACTCAAGCATAGTAGTATGTTGTCACAACGGATTGCACACCCCATTCCAATCCTGTAGATTGGCAGAAAAAAACAGATTACATGATATTAACAAACATCACATTATTCAGAAAATTAAACTTTCAAAGGACATTGTGTTTAGTAAATCTGGAGCAAAACAATTGTACAATAAGTATTAACTCCATAAGAGGTAAAAAAGACCAGAAAAATGAGAGAAAAAATAAAACCAAATATATTTTTTCCTATTTTTCCATTGCAACGAGTTGCGTACCCCTCTGGCACTCAAGGGATTAAAGCAACTTTTTTTTATTTTTATTATTTTTTTTTAATTCACATTAAAATACAAATCCGATTTTTTTATTCTAAATTGAATGTACTATGGAGATGATGTGAAGATTAAGCTTATCCATAAAACATTAACCCTAACCTCACCAGCAATGATTGGAAGGTGGCACCCTTAAAGGGATATTGATACTTTGTTTTATCTTTATTTTATTTTGTAGGCATTAAAAAAACATGAAGAACGATATAAGTCTTATCTCTCAAACCTTTATGGTTTCAGAGATATTCACAAGCAAAGTTTCCCCCTCCCTCCCCTTTTACCTAGTGTAAGCCATCTCTTCTCAGATGTGGAATGCAGTCCATAGACCAGACAGATAACAGCAGGGGACAATCTTCTTCCTATGAGAACAATGAAAGCCCTGCCCCCTTGACAAGTTTTTCAGATTTTTCCCTTATCTTAATTGAAGATTGTCCCTCTCTGCAATCTACCTGGGCACCTCCCTTCTGCTCTGGCTGAGCAGTGTTACATCAGTAAAAGGGGCAGGAGGGGGATACTTTGTCATTGAATTACTCTTGAACCACAACTCTGACAGAATTGAAATAACACTCTCCAAAGTCCAAATACTATGATGATTAATTAGAGCTGCTTTTATTATGAAACATTACTATCCCTTTAACACTCACCCATGACAATGCTGTGTAAGTAAACAAAAAAAGCAATAAGCATTCAAACAGCACAATGTATAATGATAGATTTAAATGGAACTTTTTCCTGAAAATATTCAAAAATTTATGACTGCAAAACAGCTGTTGAAATAATAGGCAAGTAAAAAAAAAGGCATGCAACTTTGAGCCTTTTATCTGTGTAATGAAAAAGACACATGAAAAACTGAAAGAACATTTGTTTTGATCGTAATCATAGCAATAAATAGGATCATTTACTGTAACTCACTCTTTCCTTAGTCTGTCCCTGACTTCTATGTTTTCCAGCAGATGGAAGGTTTGGCTCTTGCTTGTTATGAATATTTTATCTTGTCATGAAAAATGTTTTTATTTGACACATTTTTATCCAGGGTAACAGTTTTGGTAACAAACCTAGCGCAGAAAAACAAACATGGGAATTGTTCAAATCCTCACTGGGTCATAAAAGGTCTGATATACTAATAATAGTTGTCAAGCATTTGTTTTTATTGCTGCAGTTCTTGAGTAAACCAACTGCACCATAGGGGACAGATAAAAATGTCCTTAAATTCTAGTTGATTTAAATGGGGTTTTAAATACTTCAATGTTAGAGATCACCAACATATTGTGTAACTATGGTGTGGAAACCCCTCTAGCATTCCAGGAGTTACAAAAGCCCTATTTAAATCAATGGGAATTTTTATTTCACCCCTGTGGTTCAGCTGGTTTGCTCAAGAATAGTTCAAGTTCTTTTTAAAGGGATAGTAATATTTCATAATAAAAGTGGCTCTAATTAATCATCATAGTATTTGGACTTTGGAGAGTGATATATCAATACTGTCAGACTTGTAGTTCAAAAGTAATTCAATGACAAATTATCCCCTCCCACCCCTTTTACTGAAATAACACTGTTCAGCCAAAGCAGAAGGGAGGTGCCCAGGTAGATTGCAGAGAGGGACAATCTTCAATTAAGATAAAGGAAAAACCTGAAAAACTTGTCAAGGGGGCAGGGCTTTCAATGTTCTCATAGGAAAAAGACTGTCCCCTTCTGTTATCTGTCCGGTCTATGGACTGGAGTCCACATCTGAGAAGAGATGGCTTACACTAGGTAAAAAGGGCAGGAGGGGAAACTTTGCTTGTGAATATCTCCCAAACCATAAAGGTTTGAGAGATAAGACATATCATTCTTCATGTTTTTATAATGCCTACAAAATAAAATAAAGATAAAGTGAAGTATTACTATCCCTTTAAATCATCATCTATGGCTAGATTCTGCAATACTAGTGCATACAAAATAATACTGGGTCTTGTGAGGCTTATAACATGGGTACAATTTCAAAAACAGCTCTGTCACGTAATTTACAGTAAAAATCATGGATGTGTTGGTGGAAGTAAAATCATAATAAAACTGACTGTAGTCATGGTTGCTTCAGCTTGTGTAGCAAATGCGGGTAATACATTTTCCTGAGGAGGCTGTTTGTAAAAGTTCCACAAGTTGAATTAAAAAAGCCTTTCAACACTAAAGAAGATGACAATTGGCCTTTGGCTGTTGTTGTCATATTGGAGTTGGATTTAGCAGTAGTGAGTCAAAATGCTGTGTCAGACCATGACAGCAATGATGCCCTGCCAAAAAAATAGTGATCAATACTCCATAAATCCTCCTAAGGTGAAAAGTTAAAGGGATAGTAATGTTTCACAAAAACAGCAGCTCCAATTAATCTTCACAGTATTTGAGCCATGGAGACTGTCAGAGTTGTAGTTCAAGAGTAATTGAATGATAAAATTTCCCCCTCCCTACCTTTTACCTAGTGTAAGCCACCTCCCCTCAGATGTGGAATCTGGTCCACAGACCAGACTGCTCACAGCAAGGGACTATCTTCTTACTGTGAGAACAATGAAAGTCCTGCCCCCATTGGCAGGTTTTTCAGTTTTTTCCCTTATGTTAATTGAAGATTGTCCCTCTCTGTAATACACGTGGACACCACCCTGCTGCTCTGAGATATGCAGTGTTACATCAGTAAAAGGGGCAGCAGGGGGATAATTTTTTATTCAATTACTCTTGAACTACAACTCTGACAAAACTGGATTAACACTCTCCATGGCCCAAATACTATGAAGATTAATTGGAGCTGCTTTTATTATGAAACATTACAATGCCATTAAAAGGAAACATTTAAGATGTTAGAAAGCCTGCAAGAAGATGAAAAAAAGTAATGAAGAAGAGAATTTCAGTTTGATAATATTGGATTTTCTGTTTTATGTGTTTGCTTCCTGTAGTCTCCTCCTACCTACTTCCCTCCTCTGAGCCTTCTCCTCCTACTTGCTTCCTGAGGAGGGGTTTAAGGGCAGCCTGAGTCCTGACTCAGTTGCCCTTGCGTTGTTGTTCACAGCAGTTCTTTTACCTTGGGCTCTCTGTATGACCTGGCTAGCCTTCCATCCAACCTGGTGCTGACCTGTGGCGCTGTGTGACTATTCTTTTGTCTATCCCAATAGTGGACACCCAACCTGGTGCAGACCTGTGGCTCTGACTGACTACCTGAACTGTGTATGACCTGGCTTGTCTGACTACCCCCTCTGGTGCTGACTTGTGGCTCTGTCTGACTATTCTTTCATTTGTTCCTTGTACCTAGCAGACACCCAATCTAGTGTGAACCTGGGGCTCTGATAGAGTAGCTCCGATACTGACT
This sequence comes from Rhinophrynus dorsalis, assembly GCA_037306005.1. NCBI lineage: Eukaryota > Metazoa > Chordata > Amphibia > Anura > Rhinophrynidae > Rhinophrynus > Rhinophrynus dorsalis. Next base: position 83,224,389 of record CM074721.1, read on the forward strand.
GCAGGCATGAATCAGGTATCCATTTCCTTATACTGACTGCAGGCGTGAGTCAGATATTGCTCCCTACTGACTGCAGGCGGTGTCAGTACTCTTGCTACGTCGGATCAAGATCCAGTGTTCCTGTTCCTGCTCCTGTTCCTGCTCCCGATTCCTGCAGAGACTACCAGTGGCTGAGGCCTAGTCTCCAGCAGAGTGGTCAAGCTTGGCAGCCTACTATTCCTGATAGTAGTGCTCGCTTGCTTGTAACCCTCTGCTTGCTACTTGTGTATATAGTGTGTTCTACTTTTCTACTATTAATAAATTTTGCATTTAACTATACCATACTGACTCCTGAACGTTATTGGTGAAACTGTGACAAACTGGTTATGTAGTTACTGGCAAAAAGGACACATTGTCTATCCAGCAGCACTACCAAAAATAATTTTGTTACAGTAATACAGTGTATTCACACTCATGTGAAATACACAGCAGGTAAAACTTATTAACAGACCTACAGCAACATTGTGGATGGATGACAGGTGTACTAAAGGTGTTACTGGTAGTAAAGCAGTAACTTTCTTAAGTAAGGATTTGTAAAAATTATTGTTTTAACAAGTTAACTCTAAGAATTGTTACGAACTGTTATGCTCCTTTATAAAAATTGTAATTACAGAAAGGCTTTTACAGATGGTTTATGGCAAAGTAAAGAATTCTAAATGTATAACTCATTGATTAGCCTTTGCAAAAATAACTAAAATTAAAGATAACATTTTTAGAAAATTATTAGCACAGCATAGGATAACAAGGTAATCCTTGAAAAAAATGTCAGCAGGCCTATGATAAGGTCAGTCTTGAAAAAAAATTATCAAGCTGAGAGACCTATGGCAAGGTAACCCTTAAAAATGTTGTTAGCACATAGGAAAGACCAACTGCAAGTTAAGCCTTTAAAAATATTTTGTTTCTGCCTGGACAATTGATGGACAACTGAAACAAGTGACTGGTTGTGGTGGTGGTGGTGGGTCTGGCTCATTATAAATCTGTTAATACAAATAGTTGATATTCCCTGCAAATACATATTCATATTCTTCCTAGTGAATAGTTTCTAAGTCTGTAGATGCTCCCTTATACACTGCATCCTATTTGTCTCCACTATATTGCCATGTGTGATCACAACACCACACAATGTTCAATGTGTAGAAACATTGTAATTGTCTTACATCAGAAGAATTGCTGTCTGCTGGTGCTGGGGGTCAGGGGCTGGGTGGAGGATTGAGGATAATGGGAGGCACTTGGGATATTACTAGCCTTGCTCTCGACAGTAGCACAAGATGAGACACTTGATGATGCTGCAAGTGACATTCTGGGCTGGTGAAGTTTGCCTGAACAGGCATTTTAGTTTGGGATTTTTGGGCATATTTTTGTTGTTAGGGATGGAAAAGTGGAACAGTGACAGCACCTTATTTCTTGAGAGATTAATTGAAGCAGAAGTGCAATTTTGTGATAGCTCATCCTTCCTCTTCACAATGCTTTCACATAATATGCACATTGCATTTTTGATATATGCAGATCCTGCCCCTAGAGAAAACTATCATACTCATTATTTTGAGGGCAGGGAGGGGATGGATTGGACACTTTATTCCTGGATGCTTCTAAAGTGGTGTTAGATTGTTATAGTGCTACTGCAAACACAGGACTACTAGAAACTGCTTTCAGCTGTCTCATATCTCCCTTGGCAATGGTCCCATCACCAAATTTTATAGGTATGATGATTATCCCAGTCCTACTCCCACCAGCACTACAACTACTACTACTACTACTACTATCCATGGGCATGGTGGTGGACATACCAGCCTGATCCTGTAAAATAATGTTCAGAATCAGACAACTCTGCAGGAACGAAATAATCAAACACCATAATGTCAGTGCTGGTGATACACATTACCATCTGAAGGTCTAAGGTCTCTCTCCTGCTCTTTCTTTGTTTGATCTAAGAAAGCTCTGATTTTACGGTCATAATCATCACCATCTTCATCATCACCACCAACATCATCAGCAACACCATCAGGTACTTCCTCCTCTTTTTATAGTGACATAGTTGGTAGACCTGGTCAACTCAGATATACAGCAGGCTCATGTGTCTGATACTCTGTGATGTTACTGTACACAACCACCTGGGGAAAAAAGTTCCCCTTTATAGAAACCTGCTGGTTCCGCTGCTAGTACTGATGGATTTCAGAATGTCCACTTTAGAAGCTGAATCACTGCAGCAAGCAACAGCAGTAACACTGGTGTAACTATTATACTACTACTACTACTACTAGTAGTAGTAGTACTACCACTCTATCTGACTGCCAACTCACAGCTATAGAAATTATATGTGGAAATTGCCAAGTTCTTATAGGAATTTCAAGGACACAAGTGAAAAGGTAAAATGTTATGGATTTTCTATACTTGTAATTTACACAAAAAAAGAAAAATTGTCAGTTTTCCATGAAAACAAAATGGGACTTTTTCCCCATCCCTGTTTTAGGTACGGCAGGGGAGGGGAAGATAAAGCACATTGGTCATTAGTATATAATGTTTGTCTAAAGTTATATTGTAATGGTATATGTGCAGTCATGTTAATAACCAAGCTAATGTCAAGCTACTCAATAATAGTGTATTTCAAAGGTCTTCATAGCAGCTCTAATGTTAAACTGAACCCTTTTAATCTTATGTATGGTTTAATATTAATCAGGTATGAAGATGTTTGAAATATGCTTGTATATGGAGAACTTTGAAAAACACCTCTGTGAAGAGCCTTTAAATATGGTGAACTTTGAAAAATATAGAAATTTTAAATATGAAGAAATTTGTAATATGGAGAAATGTGAAATATGTCAGTTACTCCAATATTCTAAAGTTACATGTGAGGTGCTGTACTTGAATAAGTATAGTATGAGAACTGAATTGAAAGCTATAACAAAATCGACATTTCACCAGTATTAGAAAGGCAAATTTGTTTCTGTGAGATTTGGCACTACGCCAACCTATTGACAATTGGTAAATGATCACATTAACCTATAAACAACCTCTCAGTAATATGAAAATTCCTCATGAAGTCAGTTTCAATGAGAATGAATAAGATATTGTAAAGAAGAAACTGAAAAATTGTAAATACAAAGTATTAACGTTGGCAGCATTGTGATGTAAGTGTATTTGAGGATTAATCACAGGGTAGATGGCAAACATTCACTACATGTTCACTATAATATCACCAAACAGGACCCTTATCACGCTATAGCGCATCTCCCCCAAGAGCAGTCACTCTTTGGACATCCAGCTGCAGGGGCGGACTGACCATACGGGCATTCGGTCACGGACCGAGGGCCCGTGACCAAAGGGGGCCCGCCGCCGCTTCCAGCAATGCCACTGACGCCTGCCACTTATGGGGCCCGTATGTAGAGCTGATCTCCAACTACGGCCGCCGTCGCGCCGTTCTAGTAATACAGAGCACTGGGAGTTGACATCATCTAGTAATACAGAGGGCTGGTAGTTGACATAATCTCCCAGCCTCTGCATTACTAGAGGCCGCTGGACTTCGCACAGTGTTAAGCCACGCTGTTAGACCACCAGGGACTGCAGGTAGGGGCAGTGTGGAGATGAAGGGGCAATGTGGAGATGAAGGGGAAGGGCATTGTGGAGATGAAGGGGGCATTGTGGAGATGAAGGGGACATTGTGGAAGGGGCATAGTGGAGATGAAGGGGGCATTGTGGAAGGGGCATTGTGGAGATGAAGGGGGCATTGTGGAAGGGGAAATGTGGAGATGAAGGGGCAATGTGGAGATGGGGGCATTGTGGAAGGGGTATTGTGGAGATGAAGGGGGCATTGTGGAGATTTCTGCAGGGGGCCCAGACCTCTTTTTGGACCAGGGGCCCTGGGTCCTGTCAGTCCACCCCTGTCCAGCTGTTGGATACCATCATCCCCAACTAGCTAATGACTAGGAATGACCTGTTTGCACATTTCCTAGATTTGGCATTAGAGCCTTAGAGATAGCAATAACAGAATTCAAATCAAATTATCACACACACAAAAAACAAACACTATATGAGACATGAACTAAGGGTTGCCTGTACATATCTGATTTGCAGTTTCAAAACAATAAAATAAGAATACAATAAAAATACCTCAATAACAATGCTTACAAATGTTTTGGAGTGATTCTACATTGAAAAGGCATTACTGCCTCCTGAACATAGGGCATTGTGGCCTACAATTCCCATTTATCTTCAGCTAGTTGTTTGCCTGCTGAAGAGTAGGGAAATCGTAGTCCAACAACAACTAGATTATTGCAAGTTGACCATCCCTGACAGAGATAAATACACACTAGCAAAAACGAATTATAACTATTGCAGCTGCTAAAACTTTGATATGTTGGGAAAAAATAGTAGAAGTACACACACAAAAAAATTATTTGGCAATTTTTCTTTTACCCATTAAGATGAAAAGAATATTATTGACCTCCCTGCTGGATTGGTCAGAATTAAATTGACAATTTTCATTAATAAAAGAAATCTGTTCACCAGAATTCAAAGTAAGTGCCCTCCTCACAGAGCCGGCACATACATGGGTCCTGGTGGGTCCATGGGACCCAGTCGGCACTTTGACAGGGGCGGCAATTTGCTTATCCCAAGCTCCATCGTAATTGTCCTGCTCCTGGACCTCTAAACAAAATTGGAAGCAAGGTACGGATGGCATTATCTAAGATATGCAGTGCCATCCAGTACCTTTCAAACAAATTGCAATGTCACTGCAGCCAATGAGAGAGGAGAGTTTTACCAGGTTACGCTTCTCTCATTGGCTGTCAAATGTCGCGCCACTTCGCACCCTTGAGCATAATCATGAAGAGGAGCAGTGCAGAGAGGTAAGCCCCAACTTGGTATTTTTTTAACACTATGAATGCTGGAGAGGTCACCAACACATTGCTTTGCAATGCACTGTAGATCTTTCTAGCACTCATGCTAAATCAAATGAGAAAAAAAAATAACTGTGCAAGGTAAACCAGGGAAAGGTGAACAACCCCTACACAGATAATAAACTATGTAATGATAGAATCTGTATGACTATATGAGAAGAAATAAAGAATAAAATCAATTCAATGAAAATTAAAAAATGTGGATGTGGGTATGTTTTCGTGGGCATGTTTTTGGTGGTGGGGTCAGAATTTCATCTTGGACCCAGGCAGCACAATGTCTTGGGACAGTCCTGCCACCCCAGTCATAACATTTACCTTGATGTGTGAGGTTCAGTGGCATCCTTGCCACCCTGGTCCTCCAGCATCTTATACCTAAAAAAAAAGATTGAAGAATTAAAAAAACTCTACTACCCTGCTGCCACCATCGCCTCCACCACCACCTACAGCAAGTAACCCCTCCTTCACACTGTTCAGGCCATTGCCCAAACCAGAATGAGTGAAAATGAACAGGAATTGGACAGCGTGAAGGGTGTAATTATGCATATCCATGACCTTTCACTAGATGTTGATTGGCTGGGAGGCGAGGTTACTGCACAGCAAGTTTCATGCCCTGTGTTACCTCCACAATCCCAGCCAATAGGAGGGTGGAACTAATTTGAACAAGGATGGCCATATAAAAGCCAATCTCTGTTAATTTCCCCTCATTCTGGCAATATCCCAAGCAGGAGGGTGGAGGGGGGTATTTATTGTAGACAGTGGCAGATGTGACTGGTGGCAGGGTACTAGGGTTTTTTTATTATTATTTAAAGTTTTTTAGGTACAAGATGCTGGAGGACCAGGGTGGTGCGGACTGAACCTCCAACACCAAATTATTATACTTGTGAGTGTGTGCAAGTGTGCCAGTATGCATGTGAATGAATGAAAGAATGAAACAAATGTATTTGCACCAATGTGTTGAGTGTGTCTTTCATGTTTCTGGTATTGAATGTACTGTGTTACAAAACAGTGCAAGGGTGGAATTCATGGCAACTGGAAAATAGTATTTAGTCTATCTTTACAAACATGTTGGCATCAATTCATAATTCAGAGCCCTAAGTACATATGCACCATTGATTATTGGTTTTTAAAATCAGTGAACATATATTTTTATATACTTTCATAATTCTAGTTATGTTCTTTAAAAGGCTTAAGCTCAAGATGTTGATCAAGGGCATCTTAACTGGAATCTATAGAAATGAAGATAATATTTGTATTCTTTAGATATTTTTTCAATCATTTATTTAGAGATTTCCACCTTAAAAAAAGAATGAGTGTCAACATTTTGGCACCACACCCCATTACGTAGGAGGAAGGGTTTAGATAGGCCATATCTAAGGAAGTAGAGGAGGAGTTTGAATCCATAACCCTTGCTGATATATCATTATCATTATGTTCCAGGGGTCAGGTCAAGGTTTTGGAACTTTTACACCTTCTTTATTTTTAAGCCTCCCCTTCAGAACAAGGGGTTTGGGTAAAAGATGTATTGTTTAAAGGGATAGTAATACTTTGTTTTAACTTTATTTTATTTTGTAGGCATTAAAAAAACATGAAGAATGATATAAGTCTTATCTCTCAAACCTTTATGGTTTATGAGATATTCACAAGCAAAGTTCCCCTCCCCGCCCCTTTTTCCTAGTGTAAGCCATCTCTTCTCAAATGTGAGTCTGGTTGTATGACAGGACAGATAACAGAAGGGGACAATTTTCTTTGTATGAAAACAATGAATGCCCTTCCCCCCTTGACAAGTTTTTCAGCTTTTTCCATTATCTTAATTGAAGATTGTCCCTCTCTGCAGTCTACCTGGGCATCTCCCTTCTGATCTGGTTGAACAGGGAAGGGATACTTTGTTTGTGAATATCTCTTAAACCATAAAGGTTTCAGAGATAAGACTTATATCATTATTCTGTTTTTTTAATGCCTACAAAATAAAATAAAGTTAAAACGAAGTAATACTATCCCTTTAAATCCATTTTGTAGGTATGTTATCAAACTTCAAATACTACCTTTATCTTATTTAGCCCAAAGGCAATGGCACAACTCCACGTGATTCTATGCACCCGCTCTCCAAGTAAAGGGGTCGTGATGACAGTCCATAGATCACCATATTTTTGATTATCCCACCTTGAGCTCCATGTAGTACAAAAAAATTGAGGTTTTGCAGTCCATATAGGCTTATATGATGTCACCTACAGTTAATAATTCATAGAAGCCTTCCAATGGTTATAACTCAATAGATGCCAAAACCTGCATACTCATGTGAACGATCATCCAGTGGGCTCACTGGGGTCATTTTGTAATGTGTTCCTGCCCTTTAAAAACTGTGGGATTAATTAAACATAGTGAGTATATTAGTGATGGATTCGACAAAAAACCAACAATTTGCAGCATTTTCAGTGAAAATTGAAGAGTTCTAAAATGTCTGCCTTTTATATGATACTAGTGTAAAAGCCTGTGTACAGGCCAAAGTGTGTCATGGCAGGTACCAACAGGGCTGGATTTACATCTCAGGATCCTGTAGGCACAGAAATCTGAAGCTCCCCCTCATTGGCCATCTCCACTGGACACCTCCACAATGTTCCTGATCTCCATATTGCCCTCACATTGCCCCCATCAGCTCCATATTGCCCTCACATTGCACCCATCATCGCCATATTGCCCTCACATTACCCCCCATCATCTCCAGATTGCCCCCATCATCTCCTTATTGCCCTCACATTGCCTCCATCAGCTCCATAATGCCCTCACACTGCCCCCATCATCTCCATATTGCCCTCAAATTACCCCCATCAGTTCCATATTGCCCCCATCATCTCCATATTGCCCTCACATTGCCCCTATAATCTTCACTTTGGACCCATTATCTCCATATTTCCCTCACATTGCCCCCCATCAGCTCCAACTTGCCCCCAATCATCTCCACACTGCCCCATCATCTCCATATCACCCTCATATTGCCCCCCCCGGTGTCTGTTTCCTACCTCCTTGGTGGTTCAGCAGCGTGGCAGGAGAGGTGTGTGCCTCCTTCTGCACAGAAATGTAGCTGCTGGAGCTCCCGCACGGTCTTCTCTTCAGTAATGCAGAATGCTGGGAGATGATGTCATCACCCAGCGCTCTGCATTACTAAAGAGCCGACGAGGGAGCTCAGCAGCTACAGGTCTGTGCCGAAGAAGACACAGACCTCACTGGGCGGGGGGTTTATTACACCACTGCGCGCATCGCGGTGAGGCTAATTTAAAAAAAAATTATCTCAATGACAGACTCCCCTCTGTGGGGTGCACCTGTAGGCATATTCCTACTTTGCCTTATGATAAATCTGGCCCTGGGTACCAACGGCTATTTAAATGGCTATGTAATGGTAGGTAGTCAGGCAGTATCTACTGCGCATGACTGCATTGGACAAACATACATCTGGCCTACGTTCAGGCAGTCTCTACTGCACATGACTGAATCCTGCATTTGGGCATCCTCCACTGCGTATGATTGCATTGGACAAACATACATCTGGCCTTTTATTATATTTAGATAGTGGGACAAGGCTGGGATTAGTAAGTATGTTAAATATGTGATTCTATGGCAATCAACGCATTGGGATAAGGCTGGTGTTTACTATGTGTAGTTCTATGGATACAGTGGGGCAATGTTGGAGGGGTAATATGTCTGGTTCTATGAATATCATGGTGCAAGGCTGGAGTCTGTATCTGTGGTTCTTTGGCTATCGCTAGAAGTCAGAAAAGTCATGGTGGGCAATGAGAGGTCCTTCAGGGGCCTACAACTCCTATCCTTACCCATTACTTGAGAGTTAAAGTCTGGAAGCAGCTGGGGGGGGGGCTCACATTGCCCATCCCACTTACCAGACAGTGGAACATAACTGGGGGGATCAGTACATATCGCTCTATGTCTACCATGAGACAAAAAGCTAAAGGTTAGTATATGTGGTTCTATGGCTACCGATGCAGTGAAACAAGGCTGGGGGGTTAGTATATGTGGTTCTATGGCTACTTAGGCACTGTATGACAAGGGGTTGGGAGGAGCAGTGGAGAAAAAGCCAAAAAAATTCACTCTGAGCAGGAATTCCTGCAAGAAGTGAAAAGTGCTGTTTTTAACTCTGTTTTCTTTTTGTCAAAAGGTTTTTTCCATCCCAAGTATTAGTAAGAGGTGCTGGGAGTGATTAAATCCAAGGAAATGTATGACTGCCATTTGAAACCAGCAAGTTATTTTTTCACCCACATGGGTCTTAATTGGAAACGGCTTCAATAGTTTTTTGGGGGGTTTTTTGTTTCCCTTCCTCGGGATAAACAGGGATGATATGATAAAGCCTGAACTTGACTGTTGCATATCTATTTTCAGCCTCATCAACTATGTTACTGTGTTGCTATATACATAGCAAGCAATGATTTGCAAAGCAAGGCACTCAAGTTCTTTTTGTCAAGAGAGGCACACCTTTGGTACATATGACTGAGTTTTCCATCACAATCCCCCTCAGATCCTGATGATTGCAAGGGACAAATGAAAATGCCCTATTCACATTTAATCAAAGGAAAAAATAATACTTGAGCATGGACAATATCTGCATCCATATCATGATCCCCAAAATATATTTTATATATTTATTTTAATAATTTCCCTGTCTACCTCATACCTCCATCTGAAAGCATGGAGTGGTTGAGATGCACAGTTTATTTAACATTTTGATTGCCAGAGGGGTACGCAATGCATTGCTTTGCAATGCGTTGCATACCCCTCTGGCACTCAAAGGATTAAAATATACAAGGGAGTCCAGGTTGCAAGATAAATGGAAAAGAACAAGTATCCTAACTTCAGTCTTACTCTGTCTTTCTTTTATCTATGCAAGTATAAATAAGGGTAAGGGTTACATTATCGCATGATTTATTGAGTGAAGCACATAAATCCCTATTAATTAATTGGCTCATCAGTCTCATGTGAATTGACTCAGTATCATGTAATGCATATCACCAGCCACCTGTTCCTTCCAGATACCCTACACTGAACTCTATCCTAATATATCTGAACTGGTAAGTCCATCAAATCATTTGACAGTTAATCAGTAATAAACTTTGTGCTTTCATGATGACGACTTTGGAGGTATATGCATTTTTTTTTCTAACAGATAGAGTATGTTCATTTGTAATATGTCACACTTTCAATATTTATTATACATTATTGCTTGAAGTGCCTAGTATTAATTTATTTTCATTCTTGATTTCAGGTTCCAACCTTCTGTGGTCTCCTATTGATATCCTTATGGTAACCTATCTGTTGCATGTATAAGTCACTATTCACAAACTCCTGCTTTTTGATGTAATGACATCATCACTCACAACCTGTAACCAGTCCTTAGGTATGATAGTCTCTTTTAATACAAGTAGCATATAACCAAATTCACTTAGTTTAACAACAACAAAAAAAACCTCCGGAAGATCCCACTGGTCTGCTGGATCTAAGAACTTATTTTACTTAATCTTGGATTCATCTTTTCATAAGTGAAGAAAGTCAAACATAATGGATTTCTTATATAGTGTAGTTTATTGAACTGCAGTATTTCAGCTATTATGGCTGCCTTTATCAAGTGCGACTTGTTCAGTTCTCAGATTCCATGATTCTTTTTTTTCAAGGTTTTTTACTGCAAAAAAGAGCGGGTAATTTAAATGGTAGTAAAAATAACTCTTTTATGGTTTAACAAGCCCATTAGATTTTTCATCTTAACTATACCATGCACTATGTAGGAAATGTGTCAATTTGATTAACCCACCATGAACTGATTGTTTATGGCTGCTGAATGCATGGAATCCTACCTTACATGGCTTCTGTATCGCCTGTATGAAAACAAAAATGTCTTTGCTGTAAAGTAAGTGTGGGAGGAAAAGAGATTAATTACATCAGCTGTTATAAAATTGCCACTGATTATGGTTTTTTTGTGGGATTCTGAAACTTGAGGGTTTCCCACATTAAGTACCAGGTTACCAGAAGCTGGCACAGGTGGCTGCTTTTAAGAAGCATGCAACTTAAGACCATATCAACCTCAAGTTAAGAGGAAGTTTGTGGAGAGGGTCTATCAGTGAAAAGAATAGAACAATTGTAGCATTTGAGTGTCAAGGTTCATAAGAGTTGGTCAATGTGCTTGAGTAGATTAGTATCAGTAAGATAGTGTTTATGCTTTAACTCATTGGATGCTAGATAGGCCTCCAATTAAATGAGAAGCAATGTATTGGAGACATCTATAGCATTCAAGAAATTAAAGGGATCCTAGAACTAAAAAACATCTTTGGGTATCTTGAAAGAGTGTCCATTTTTTTTTCTTGTAATAAGCATATTTCATTAGAAAAATTAGATTTATAGATTATGCTGTTTAAGCCATGTTATGCAGTGACCTTCTGTCTTATCGCTACATTACCTCCCATACTCACTAGCCAGAGGCGTAACTAGAAGTCTCCGGGCCCTGGTACAAGAAATGCCACTGCCCCCTCCACCACCACATTGGCCCCCCTCAACCACATTGACCCACTCTACAATGCCCCTCAATCACAATGCCCCTCAATCTCCACAATGACCCCACAATACCTCCTACCTGGAGCTACCGCGTGGTCCTCTTAGTAATACAAAGCGCTGGGAGATGATGTCATCTCCCAGCTCTTTGCATTACTAGAGCGCCGGCGGGAGATTGTGGGTGCCAGGTGGAGGGGTCGCAGGGGGAGGCCAGGCCCCTGGAGTGTGAGACCCCTGCGACCCCTATAGTTACGCCACTGTCACTGGCATTGCTCAGCAATGCATTGCCCACCACCACTAGCACTGAAACAGTTGTTGGTGAGTGAGTAGGAGATGAAGGATTAAGGCAGGAAGTTCCTGCATGGCATGGCTTAACCCCTTAAGGCCCAGAGGTCCAGGGAAGCTACCTTTGCTTAAAGGGATAGTAATGTCAAAAAAAAAAAGTATTAATTATATGGTAGATACAATTAAAAGAGAGTACTTGCACTTATTCCTATGTTTGAGAGATATAGGAAAATAAACTTCTCCGCTCCATCCCCTTTCTGCTTGATGAGCTGTAAAGTTGTCAGAAGCAGATTCTGGTTCCTGGATTAGACGGTGGCTCTTCAGCAGTGCCGACATACCAATACCTAAAAATAAATACTTAATCAGAACGGTCTACAACGTTTGCCTGGTTTTCAAGTACATGTTATAGACCATTTCAGGGGAGGACTGGCAACATTTGGCCTGGGGGCAAATTTAATCAAGTGGTCCATTTCCACTATCGCTCCAGCCCTCCATCCCACTCCACCCCCTTCTGTTGAGTTCATAACTTTCATTAATGTTGTGAAGTAACACAAGTATCAGCCGAAGATGATTGGAGTTGTAGTCCAACAACAGTTGAAGGGTCACAGATATCGCATTATTTACGCAAGAGGGTAAATCAGCCCTGTGACCCTCCAGCTGTGTTGTACTGCAACTCCTATCAACTTTATCCCAATGTTGCCATGTTCAGGATGATGGGAGTTGTAGTACAAAACATTTGGAGGGCTACATGCTTCCTATCACTTGTGTAGGGGGACAAGTCAGTGTACAGCAGTTGTGGACAATCTGTGATACTCCAGCAATGTTGGACTACAGCTGTCATCATCATGAACTCTATGTTGCCCAACTGAGGGTATTGGGAATTGCAGTACAACAGAGGCTACTGCAGGGCCACATATTTCCCATCAGTTTTGTTGGGGTAAATGGCAAAGACAAACAGAAAGGGGTTGCACAGCCCAGGACCCCCACTCTCCTATGCACACTTTTGGCCTTTATCAGAGAGGGAGACAAAGCATTATGGCTTCAGTAATGACACATTACTGATACTCTTGTCATATGTCTAGACCAGGGGTGGGCAAGTTGTCACACTCCATCTCATGTTAAACTACAACTTCAATCATCCTCAAGTACATTTAGATGGCTGAGAGTGAGAAAAATTGTAGTCCATCAACAGCTTCAGGGCAATAGCTCTACATTCAACAGAGGCCCTGAACCTCAGATTTACCTGACACCTGAAATATTCTTTTAACAGAAAAAGACAAATAACACAGTCTGTCAGTGTCCCCAGATTAACGAGTTGCATTGTGTTGGGCCTTTGTCACATTACTTTTTCACACCTCCCAACATTCCAAATGGACCACATACCATTCAACAGAGGCCCTGAACCTCAGAGCATGCAATTTTTTTACATACATATACAATTCATGTAATTATTACATATAGAAAAGAGGTTACTCTACCTTTAAGAGAATATAGTTTGACCCATTAATGCAATCTAGATTGAAATGAAAATGTCATTTAAATCTGAATTGCATAATGGGTCAAACTGTGTTCTCTTATGTAGAGTATATTTTCTATATGTAATTAATTATATATGTATGTAAAAATTGCTTGCTATGATGTTCAGGGCAGCCAGGGGGGCTCTGTTGAATCCATATTATTTATCTATCTATATATATATATATATATATATATCATATTATATGGATTCATAATCAAAAGTTTTGATTTGCTTACCACCAGCAGTCAGTCAGTCAGCAGAATGAGCAGATAAATTTTGCACACTGCGCAGCTGGCTTGCCGCTCTCAGGCTCAGCACCAGACCAGTCCAGCCCCCAAACAGCTCGTGACACAGACTGTGCTCTGCTCAGTGTAGCCTAGCATCAGCCTGTAGCCTGTGCGTGCGCGCTTGATGACATCATTGAAGCCAGACAGCCCATGACCCCAATGCCCACACACTGCACAGGCATCATCCAATGGGGAAGGAACACTGAGACACATTGCCTGGAGACGAAGGCAGTGCCAGCGTCTATTGAATCATAATGGAGGTGAGGGCAGGACAGAAAGGCTAGGAATCAGATGGTGAGGTGAATTTATGTCATGTTGCGCGGCCCGCGCTGCGCAACATGAATAACCAGACTGCCGTCCCTGATTTTAATTACTGACTAGACTCACCACGCATGCTGTGTGCCAGTGTGTCAGCCACACACATTACTGGGATGCGCGCAGCAGCACAAGACTTTGGGCTCCGCTCTGGCCCACAGCCACACTGACAGTCACACTTCTACTGATTTTTTTTTACATGGCGGCCCGCTACACGCGCTGGCCCTGTGGCCAGCCCGACCCTGACCCTGGACCACTTCAATTAAGTATTTATCTTTAGATATCATTATATCGGTGCTGCTGAAGAGCCACATCTGGTCAAGTGACCAGAATCTGCTTCTGACAGTTTTACAGCTCGTCAAGCAGAAAGGGGAGGGGCCAGAGAACTTTATTTTCCTATATCTCTCAAACCATAAAGGTTTGAGAGATACGAATAAGTGCAAGCACTCTCTTTTAATTGTATCTATCATATGGTTTATATCTTTTTTCTGACATTACTATCCCCTTAATGACTGCTTTGATCCTTGCGGCATACTGGTACATTTGACCTCTTACTGTTCCACTGCACAGAGCGGTGGTCTAAGAGATACTGCTTCGTTCTTGGAGCTGTGAATTTCAGTTCATTTTTACTTATATTGCTCAAGCAGGAGCACTGTAAGTAGAAAGTATGTGACATGCTAGGACCGTCAATGTTCATTAAGGGAGAAAATTGGTGATGGTCCTGGCACGTCACACAGTCCTTAAGGGGTTAATCAGCATAACTTATACATCTAAATAACTCAAAAACTAAACTTCCAAGTAAAAAAAATGTTAAATATAACACATAGGTGATTTAGAGCACTTTCAAAATCCACATTGCTATTTTAAGTGATAAGTTTCCTTTAAAAGAGAAGTAAAAGTAAGACCAGTACATTGACACATAACATAGTTAATGTGTTCAGTATAAGTTAGCCTCTCTCCAGCTGTGTCAACAAACAAAATAGCTAGTTGAGTTGGTGGGCCTCTTTTGACACTTAGAGATATTTCTAACATTGGTAGTGCTATGTCTGACAGGTCGTGTAAAATAATATGGTCTTATTCAGGGGAAAAAACAAATCAGTGCTCTGCAGCATGAAGGAAAGTACCTTAGTTCTACATCATTGGGAGAACCTTGAAGGGATAATGAATGATATGTCAGCTTTTATTTCACACATGTGAGGACAAATACAAAATGTTACCTGTTATATGAATAAACCTGGTGCATGTTTATCAATCTAAACACTAAGCGGTTTCTTTTCTTAACCCTTTGAGTGCCAGAGGGGTATAGAACGCAATTAACAAACAGCTGTGTTGGAGACGTCTCTAGCATTCAACTGGTTAACCCCTTAAGGACCGGAGGTTATGGGACATTTCCGTCCCATAACGACCGCATAGGGGCACGTTGACGTGCCGGTACACGTGACCTGTCACGTGTATCGGCTCGTCACTATGGGGCTTGAAAGAGATCGCTCCGATCTTGGAGCGGTCTATTTCATGCCCTATTTTTACTTACAGCGCTCCCGGTAGAGCGCTGTAAGTAAAAAGTATGTGACGTACCATGACCGTCATCGGTCCTTGAGTAGTTCAAGGACCGTGACGGTCCTGGTACGTCAAGGGTCCCTAAGGGGTTAAAAGCCCCATTTCACTCAGACGATTTGTAATTTTATACTTGTCCCCTATGGTGCAGCTGATTTGCTCCAAAATTTCTCCACTGCTTATTAACCTTTAGCCACGTGTTACTTCTCAGTGTGGTGAATTAACCCTCTGAGTGCCAAAGAAGTATTATATGCATTCCAACGCAATGTGTTGGATACTTCTCTGGCACTCACTGGGTTAAGGCCTGGATTGCACTGCAGTTGATGATTTTATTAAGGGTTTTATCTGCAAATGTCTATCTACATAATCTTCAATGGTAATTGGTTAGATAAAATCAGTGATGACACTGCAGCTTAGTCTGGATTTAAAGGGATAGTAATGTCACTTTAAAGGTTGCTCACCAAGTCTTCTGTATGTTAAAAATAAACTATTGCGCTATGTCTAATACCTTGCTTGTTTGTAGTTCAAAAGTTACGAAGTAATAAAGATCCCCCTTTCTGGCCGCCTCCCACCAAATCTGAAATCTGGTTGTGCGACTCGATGGCTACAGCGAAGGACAAACTTCAGTAAGTATAAGTAAAATCCTGCCCCCCTTGATGAAAAAGGGCAGGATTTCTCTTTGCATACTGAATGCAGCCATCCTGACCAGCCTGCATCTTCAGCGTGATGTGCCAGAAAGGGGCGGGCAGGGAACTTTATTGCTTAATAACATTTGAACTACAAGGAAGTAAGGTATTAGACATATCGCAGTCGGTTACTTTTAACATACAGTAGACTCAGCGAGCACATTTTAAAGTGACATTTCTATTCCTTTAAACCAGCGTCATAGAGACTGGTTTAGGCCTAGACTATATTATAGTTTTTAAGTGTTCTAACTGGTTTTAACTAATAGATTCACATTGAAATCTATAAAAATTAAACCCTTGATAACGTTATAGGCTGCAATGGAATCCAGGACTTAATAAAAAAAAATGAGCAATTTTGATGATAATCAACTACACCACAGGAATCAAATAAAAATGTTTACTGATTATATGGGGCATTTTTCCACTTGAGGGCTAGATTCTATTGCAGGAGATAAATGTTAACACCCGTGTTATCAAACATTTTCCTATTGAAGTCTATGGGGAAAGCTGGAGATAAAAGCAGAGATAAAATTAGCACCTGTAATAGAATCCAGCCCTACATGTTTGACATGTTTTCAGGGCTTTGCGTAGAATTGAACGTAGGTTGGGAACCACTGATCTAAGAAGCTTATTTAATAATAACTGGAACAAATCTAGAGCAAACAAGCTGTACTATAGGGGACAAATAAAAGGACCATTTATTTAAAAGGGGATTTTAACTCCTGAATGTCAATGAGGTCTCCATTTGAAAGCTGTTGTCTTCAAGTACTCATTTCTAGTTGAAACTTAAAGGGATAGTAATGTTTCATAATAAAAGCAGCTCTAATTAATCATCATAGTATATGGACTTTGGAGAGTGTTATTTCAATTCTGTCAGAGTTGTAGTTCAAGAGTAATTCAATGACAAAGTATCCCCCTCCCACCCCTTTTACTGATGTAACACTGTTCAGCCAGATCAGAAGGGAGTGTCCAGGTAGACTACAGAGAGGGACAATCTTCAATTAAGATAAGGGAAAAACCTGAAAAACTTGTCAAGGGGGGCAGGACTTTCATTGTTCTCATAGGAAGAAGATTGTCCCCTTCTGTTATCTGTCTGGTCTATGGACTGCATTCCACATCTGAGAAGAGATGGCTTACACTAGGTAAAAGGGGCGGGAGGGGGAAACTTGTGCTTGTGAATATCTCTCAAACCAAAAAGGTTAGAGAGATAAGACTTAGATCGTTCTTCATGTTTTGTAATGCCTACACAATAAAATAAAGATAAAACGAAGTATTACTATGCCTTTAATTACTTGGTCAAACAATGTGATGCTACATTGGCAACATTTCTAACTGTGCCCATAAGAGATCAGTTTGATAAGTTTATTTTGCAGACAAATGTTGCAGTTTTCTAAGTGCTGAAACATTTCTGAACCAGGAGTCTTGTGTGCATAGTATTTATCTCATACTGAATCAGGTACTGAAATCGATTTTCTGACCCTACTCCTGCCTAACATCAATTTATTAAGTTGTCTGCACCAGAATTCCATCCCTTAACACTGCTTTCCTCAAGTAGGGGTTGTCTGTGGGTATGTAGAGGACTCTCTTTTCCCTTAACCCTTTAAGGTCCGGCTGATTACGCACCCGGCCAGCACTTAAGGACCACAGACCATTTTTTCCCCAAATCCGATTCAAGGCTCCCTGAATGGCATGCAGCTGAGCGGGGAGCACTGAATTCCATGACAGTTCTGGTGTATCATCTGTCCTTATGGCTCGCCGACCCATTACATGTCAGGATCATAAAGAGTCCTTAAGGGGTTAAGCCTTGTTTAACCCTTTGAGTGCCAGGAGGGTGTGCAATGCATTGGTTTGTAACTCTTTGCAAATTAATTGCTCACCCTCTCGCATTCAAAGGGTTTAGTTAATCACACACAAAACATAAAGGAAATGGCATGAGTGTTCACCATTTCCCTGCACATGCTATAGGGCTGGTGTAAGGGGCTTGCTAGCATTAAAGTTATAGTGATGGTGGAGATTATCCATCGATGTGCATTACGTGATCATACACTGTAGTGCAGAGGTTCTCAACCCATGCCCTCAGTGGCCACTAACAGGCCAGCACTTAGGAATTTCCCTGCTAGAACACAAGTGTGTTGATCAGAGGCTCAGTCGTATTGATTAACTCACCTGTGTTTTTAAAAGGAAATTCTAAAATCCTGGCCTGTTAATAACCACTGAGGGCTCGGGTTGAGAACCACTGCTATAGTGCATACTTTGG
This sequence comes from Rhinophrynus dorsalis, assembly GCA_037306005.1. Taxonomy (NCBI): domain Eukaryota; kingdom Metazoa; phylum Chordata; class Amphibia; order Anura; family Rhinophrynidae; genus Rhinophrynus; species Rhinophrynus dorsalis. The sequence goes on from CM074721.1 coordinate 83,242,769, forward strand.
AGGGTAGCCACTGGAGTTAGAGACTACTAACTACTACTAACTAGTGGAGCTGTTCTTACTAATTTGTACAATATCCCCATTGTTTTATTAAACAGGACTGAAGAAAAAGTTCTAAATCATTAATTGGGCAACATCTGTGTAAATCGTATTGGTTCCAGCGTGGGAATCAGGAGCAGAATGGTCAATCACTCTCTGTTTCATTCTCATCCCTCCCCCATACTGGTTCACTCAGTCCTGGACTTCAACAAACTGATATGTGAACCAAAGAGTGGAGATTTGTTCATCTCTAATGTTCAAAAGTCAGTATCCAAGTGTACACTGGAGCTATTCTGGATCAAACCAATAACATAGATGCTCTGTAAACATTTTCCAACGGAATGGAATCTAGACCTATGTTTTCAAGTTTCCAAACATTAATTAAATATATCTTCACATCAGCACCAGTGAATCAATCATTAGCTTAATAATTTTGATAGACCTGTCTGTGAACCACCTATTCAAAAAGAAAACCTGCTCTGTTGGAAAGTCTTGTGGGTAGAAGCTGAACATCTCTGCTGCTTTATGAAATACAGATTTGGAAATGGAAATTTACTATATTACTCAATACACTTAAATGCCTATTTTTAAGAGAAAAGTTGAGTAATTCTGGGAAAAACCAATTGCATCATAGGTAACAATGTGTTTTTCAAACACCTGGTTTGCAACAAAGGTCTTCAATGCACTGAAAATCACCGTGTTGAAGACACATTCAAGGGGTCAGCAGCCCCATTTCAATCATTAGTAATGATTTTATTTGTCCCCTATGATTTGTTTGTTTGCTCCAGAATTACTCTACTTTTTTTAAAGGAGCAGTAAACGTTTTTTATGAAAAAATATATATTGTAGGGATTTTCCTACTGAGTAAAATAAGGGTATTCCCACTGCCATGAGATTCATATTTCCAAAGTTATTACAATTTAAACCTATGTTTTTTTACATTAGCAGTGCCCTCTAGTAGTCAAATTCTAATTAGTTTTTCCTGTTATATTCTAATAGAGAGAAAAGTCAGTGATACACAGTTTTCCATAGAATGTGATAGAAACTGCCTGTCACTTCCTGTCAGTTAGAACTATCAGGAAGTAAAAACAGTAAATTTACTTCCTGATTATCTGAATTGTTATACATTTTGAATAGAACATCTGACAGCAATGGGAGTTACCTTGTTGTATTCAGCAGGAAAAGAGCTATAAAATGTGTGTTTTCATAAAAAAAAGTTTACTGCTCCTTTAACAATGCAATTAAAGGAAAAAACTAAATGTTCCATGTATTGCATGTCTGTAAAAGGGCACACATTGAGCACAATCTTTTATACCGTGTTTGTTAGTGTAGGCTGCTTTATAATACAGTTTCTCCATCACCATACGTAGGTGCCAATGCCTCAGGCATTGGCAGCTAGTCACACATAATAGAGTATTGTGGTGTGTAACTTTTGTATTCTAGATACAAATGTGCCCTGCAGATGCTTCTTTCTGTATGGCTGGCTGGCAAGGCATTCAATATTATGTTTATGTCCTTTGTTCGGTAGTATCATAAAGATCAAATTCGTCATTCATAATGAAAGCTTTGTGCAGATAATCTAAACTTCAGATAATCTCTGTGTTTGATGCAGCTATTCAGTTATTGTTGACATTTTCAGACCATATTGATTAATGTCTTTGATAATGTACAGATGTGACCTAATTTATTGTATCTTTTTTTGTATCTTCTTAAAGGAAAACTAACACCAAAAAATGTAATTGTTTGATACACCTTTAAATATCACAGCTATCATACATAAATTAATTAACTCATACGTTACCTCCGTAAAATGTAATCCTAAACCTAATGTACATTTATGTTTAATTTTCCTTTATGTAATCACTAGTTGAAGAGCCCGTTACACGGGTCACAGTGCCATTGCCAGACGGTCGCGGGGCAGTCATGCGCAGTACAGACTGCCCACGCCGCGGCTGATACAGAGCTGGACACTCCTCTGTATCAGCCACAGCGCAGGAAGTCTGTACTGCGTATGACTGCAGCACGTGCAGCAGTCTCTACTGCGCATGACTACATCGTTACACATGTTTTAGCGAATTATTATATAGGATGTTTATGCTCTTCGTATTAAATGGTACAAATAGTCAGTTAATTGATTTTTACTAATGGCCACTTCTCTTGTATTCAGAAAGGTTGTACCTTATCTCAGCCCACAGAGCACATGCTTGTACTGATGATTATTACTAACATCTGTCACCTCTCTTTCCCAGTGTTCTAGTGCGGCCTTCGTTTCGCCGCTTCCTTTGTTCTCTCCTATGCCCTTTCCTACTGGCGTCTTCCCCTCTTTGCTGTGCGGCCTGTTCCCATAGCTCTGCTCGCTCTCAGCGGTGTGCCGAACTTCTGGGTTCGGCATTGGACGCATCACCACCTGGTAATGTCACTGTCTCCAGCCCTCACTCTCCCCTGCAGGAGAGCTTGTGCTGTCGGTAGAGGGGCAATCCAGGACTTTCCTCCGGCCTTGCGGCTGGCAGCTACTCTCGTCCCACTCTGTAGTACTGACTTTCTTCAGGCAACCTCCGTTTCATGAGCTCCGCTCTCCAGCTTCGCACCCGAGCACTCCCTCTATTGCAGGCTACAGCCTGTGTCTGACAGCATCATGCATTGAAAATAAACAAAAAAGCAAGCAGATGTGTGACAAGAACACACTGGCAATCAGTATAACTTAAAGTGGAACTAACACCTTATGACAATTTAGGTTCAGCTTAAAGAGCTTTAAAAAAAGCACCTTTATACCGTGTTTGACATTTTTTTATTTAAAGAGAACGTAACCCATTATTTTTACTTTTCATTTTCTGCAAATGCATGATATCCAATGTCAAAATGATTTATTTATTTATTTATTTTACTTCACCTATTGTTTTATATTTTCATGTCACTGAAAGTGAGCTGTCTGGATCAGAGCCAGATTATGAGTAAGGTGACCTAGGCGCCTACCTAGGACCTGGTGACATGGGGGGGGGCCACCAGTGCCCCCTCCACACCGCTAACATGAGCTTTGCTGCCCTACCGCTTCTTGAGAGCTTTGCCTCTGTCCCCTATATCTTACGCATGATGCACGGACCACAAGGTCACACACACATAAGCAGTCAGGGAACTAGCTTCCCTTCACCGAGTCTTAACAGACTCAATGAAGGGACGCTAGTTCCTTGACTGCGCATGTGTGTGTGACTTTATAGTTTGTGCACCATGTGTAGGATATAGGGGACAGAGGCAGAGTGCGCAAGAGGTACAGTGCTGCACTCCAGTCACCATGATCCATACTAATGTTGGGGTGAAGTTCCACTCCGCTGTAGCTGCTTACACACTTCGGATCAGGCAGTATGTGTGCACCATTATGTTATTGTGTTATTTTCTTGCCTCATCAGATACACCACTAAATGACGGTGGATTAGATTTAATGTTAGAATTTTAGGTTTCTTTTCTAACAATGTTTAGATGAAATATGTAGTCCGGTAGGAGCTGAAGAGGCACATATTGTCCACAATTTCTGTACATATTAACCACAACAGAGCCATAGGTGTGTGCAGTTGTTCACTGGAAAAAAAAACCCTGTGGTTGGCTCATTCCTCTGGCACTCAAGTAGTTAAATCTAATGCCAGCCTAGTTTATAGAATAATTTTAATCATGGTCTCTTTTTATTATATTATTAATTGCAGGGGTAGTGGGACATGTAGAAAGATGATAGCGGAGCAATTGACAGGCAGAATAACTGACACAACAGTCCTTATGTTATGTATGAATACAATTGTAACAATTCTAGGGCAAACGAACTGCACTGCAGAGAACAAATAAAATAATAACATTAAAATGTATTTAAATGAGGCTTTTAACCATTTTGTGCCAGAGGACTGTCCAATTCATTGTCCAGCATTCAAGGGGTTAACCCTCTGAGTATCAGTAGGGTGTGAAACACATTTCTTCACAATGTTTTGCACAACTCTTTTGGCATACAAAGGGTTAAAATCCCCATTTAAATCAATGGCAAATGGCAATGTTAATTTGTCTGCTGAGGTGGATTTGGTTGCTGCTTACATAAGACCCCTTGTTTCTTTTTGACTCTAATAGCTCAGCTTTAACAGGGCAAATATAAGCAAGTTATGTGCAGTTTTGGAATTTATGAACAGCACCATAGGGGACAAATACAAATATATTCCCCAAACCCACATTTATGTAAACACCCCCATTAGAATCACTGATAATTTGTATCCTTGGTGAACAATGCTGAGTTGGGCAATGTGGAGATGGTCAATGGAGGACAATGTAGAGGTGGACAATAGGGGCCAATATGGAGATGGTCAATGGAGGACAATGTGGAGGTGAACAGTGCTGAGGTGGACAATGTGGAGGGCGACATTGAGGTCAATGTGGGCAAATCCATAAAGGATTGGGCTGGAGGGAGGCCCCATTTTGAGATCCTGCCTAGGGCCCCATAGAGTCTTAATCCAGCTCTGGTCTGGATCTGTCTCTATCAGGGACTGTGAAAAAAGGCATCCTGATACAATTCAAAAAATGTACAATATATAAAATATAGCATACAGCATTCAGAGCATTCTGTGTTGCAGGGCAAACAGACCAGAAAACTCTTTGGAAACAAGGATTCAGGGAGCTTACTCTCAGTGGCATAACATTGTTAAAAATAGGTGGAGATGTGTCAGTTTATGCAAGTAAGACAGTACTGTCTGCAACATCCATGTGCCAAATGCTAACATTCCGCACAGCTCTGCCATCCCCGGACATGCTTCTGGCACTCAAAGGTTTAAAATAAACTTAGTCATATTGTTCTATGACTGCAGAATGCATATATGTGTCTTACAAACCCAGTGTCTTCAGTAACTATAATAAGTACATAAGGAAATAGCAGCTGGAAGGGATAGCAGCATAGAACGTCAGTATCTGGTGTAAAGCTGTGCTATCCAGTACTGTCTAATTCTCATAAACTAACATGAAAGCTAAATAACTTGCAAACTATTGTTTAAAAACTAAATGGCTAAAATAACATATAGATAAAGATTCTTTCAGATGAACCTAAGTTGTTACATGTTACTTTCACTTTTTAATCTTGTTCCTTGCAGGACAGAAATGTTCCTATACAAATCAGTCTTTTCCCACCTAATAGGGATGGGTGAAAATTTTCAGACAAAACAAAAAAGGTGGAAAAGACACATTTGACTTTCCTGGGAAATTCCTGTGGAACCTCTAAAACTCCAAATTCCCAGCTAACAGTTCAAGAAAACAGGACTTAATTGTAGAACCATGTAAAAAGGAGTATTTCCACATTATTTAATATTTCCGCAAACTTTCCCCTTCTTACCTTAGTATAAAAAGTGTTGCAGGAAGGCTGTGTTGTCAGTATGCACTAGGAATAGAACCAGAGGTGTGACAGTTCAGCTGTTGGATAGCTATAGGGAGAGGGCAGGTGTTTCATTATTATTGCTTAGGTGGTGCATAGGTGCAGCCTAGGTGCTGCTTAGGTGCTACCTATGTACTGGATAGGTGCTGCTTACTGGTGCTGATGAACCAGTTATTCAGGATGATCATGATAATGTGGATTTAGAATATATTCCACCACTTTCCACCCCTTCTTCTTCAGATACAGATAAAATAGAGCATACGAGTGATGATGATTTGGCCCAAAAATTAGATGAAAGGAAAAGGCTCAGTCTTCTACCACTGGAAAGGAGCAATATACCTATTTATAAAATCTTTGAGGATTATCTGGAAAGTATGAATAAGTAAACATGCCTAAAATACACAATCAACTCTGTCATCATCATCAGCATCACTGCATCAAGGTCCAACCTCTACCTAGTCACATTCACTATTATTGAGTGACTACTAAGCAGAAACACAGGTCAGCATCCATATTCATAGCTATGAGTGCTTCTGTTGCTGTTCAAAATGCAGAGCCAATGATACCTACCACCAGCACCATTGCAAAAACTGTAGTAGTAGTAGTAGTGGTAATAATAACACTAGTAGTAGCAGTATAAGAAGTATGTCAGGAGCATCTCAGTCTATGAAACCTCTAGTGTTGAGATACATCACTCACAATCCAAAAGCTAAACATGTTGTTATCTATTGTCTCTGTAAAAACATGTGATTTAAGCAGGGGGAAAGCAGGATCCCATCAAGGCACAGCCTCAATGAAATCACACCTGAAGTACAACTGCAGGTCTTATTGGGAAATATAATAGTAGCATGCAAGTGGTCAGATGTCTATCAGCAGCAGAAGCACTCCTTAAGGTTATTGGGACTGAGGGGGCACATCATAGTAATGCCATAGATGTCTCAGAGAGTATGACAACATTTTCTTCATTAACAATAACATCAATATCTCCTATTGCTGTTTTGCAAATGCAAAGCTCAGAGAATGATGAGTCAATAATAGATGAAAACATCAATGTTCAACATCAATGACACTATTAAGAGTAATAGTGTTATGAGTATGGATTCAGATAGCAATGCAGACTATAAAACTCATGTGACATACACAGCTGGTCTGCCATTTCAAAAAGTATAAGCAGGCCTACAGCAGCATGGAGTGAAGGAAGGAGGCTAGGTGTACTGTTGAGCAGTAACTTACTAGGTCAGCCTTTCTAAAAGTTAGAATTATTTTTAAATACGCTCCTGTATCTTGTAATTTAAGAGAAGCATTTACAGAAGTGTTAGTTAATATGGCTATGTACATAAAGCATAATACAACAATCCCACTATATTTCATTAGGAATGATTTATACCTAATTAAATCCTCCCTTGACATGACATATGACACAGATCTTAGCAAAACATATATTAAAACACACAAAATGCATGCTTGGGTTGTGGGTAGTAAATATGGGGTACATGCTAAAATAACCACAAGTAAGAGGGACAAGGGAAAATATAGTGCTTTAGTTCAGCACCAGAATTCATTGCTCATCTACTCTGCCAGCCTTCGTAAGTCCCCAAGGCCCCATAGCATCTGCTGTACTCTGGTCTCTCTGTTTTACCAGGGTACATTCCCCATGCAGGACAGGGTGCTTGCACCTCCATGCGTTTGGCAGGATGCTCTTACCGGTTTCCTCCCACTGCCAAAGAGCACATGAATGTGACCATGTCATGTCTCCATGTTGGCCACAGACACTTGCCAGTTTTCTTGTCATCCTGGGAGAGGTTTGTTAAACCTTTATTTAACCATCTTTGATGGATCAAGCAATGCAATAAATGCTCCCACTTTCTAAGGTGTTGGATGAGTGCCAGCATCTTTCATTTTTGCTCATTGATCAAAAAAGAGATTGACTGCTCCTGAATAAAGGTTTAAAACTAGTTCTCTGTCACTTTAAATATACATTTAAGTGAATAAGTTAGAAGGATTTTAACTGGAGAACGCCTCAGCAGTTCTTCCTAAAGATATATTGTTCTTATTCACTGCTTTCTGTTGTTGACAAGCACATGTGAAATGGCAAATTATATATTTGTATCATATAGTGCTAACAGTGTACAAAGAACTGTATACAAAATTCATCAGGCACCATGAGTACCAAAGAGCTGACAATCTAAATGTAGATGCACAAGGCACTAGGAGATAAAGATAGTGGTTCCAAGAATGGAACTAGGCTTTCCTGCTTTAGGTTATATTGAGCCTCTACTATAACTCAATAAAAATCAGAACATGTAAATTTTATTTTAAACCAGGGGTGTACAGCCTGTGATTCTACAGCTGTTTTTGGACTACAACCCCCATTTACCAAAGGCTGGCAGAGGATACTGGTACTTGTTGTCCATCAATATCCTGTATTATACTTATCCCTGTAAAAGATAATTTACCTGATAGCAAACTAACATTAAGTACATTTTCTGTATTGAAATACTATGCTCTTCTCACAGCAGGCAGCAGCAGGAGTTCTGTTAACAGTATCATTTAATTAGCAAGTTTGGTCATGTTTGCCACCAACATGCAATGTGACTGTAGGTGTTGGGCTTATCAATGTATTAAGGAACAGGGATACATCATTATAGGTTATTTTAGCTCCAGTGTAATTAGAAAGAAATGGTGAAGGATAAGCTTAGCTAATAAAGATTTAATTTCAAAACAAAACTGATATTTGTTTTTGAAACTCAAGAAATACTACAGAAACAAAAAAGTATGCTTGTTTTGTGAACTATTTCCTTGATATTGTATGAAATAAATGTGACACAAAACATTATGTGTATGTGTGTATGTATACAGGCATACAATAATTTCTTCCAATATATATATTTCTCTTAATGTGTCCTGTACGTCGCAATCCAAAATTGTCAATTGCTTTTATTAATTTTGCCTTTAAAATATGTGTGCCTCTTCTAGTCCCCTTGTAGTCTAGCAAATATAGTAACTGTATAATAGTTTACACTTCATGATATAACTTTTCACGTGACAGGAAAAAGCTATTGCCTCTTAAGAATAAGCGCAATAGGAATTAGCATTCATGGAAGGTATATATTGTATGGTGCCCAGTTCTTAAAACATTCTGAATATCATGTATTGTATAAGAATAATGGTACTTTTGTATATTAAATTGTAAAGTCACAAACATTGGCTACATGCAGACTGGGCAGATATTAACAAAATAATACCTACTTTTAATTGTGTTGTTCAATGGTCTATTCCAATATATGCTTTTCAAACCAGTGTCAAATAGACTTGTGCGATTCAGTTCGGCGTATTCAGCATCATTCTGACCTTCCAAAAGCCAAGATCCGCCCACACAAAAAAAATCAGAATCTGAAATGGACTTAGTCCGAATTTTCAGTATAAATTTCAGACTAACTAACTAATTAACTGCGCTTTCCTGCCTGAAACTATTACAATGTTGCTACATGCTACTAAAAATAAAGGGCACGGTGATTTCCAACCTGAAACTATTACAATGTTGCTACATACCGCTAAAAATAGATCTGGTAAAACAGGCGCTTTACAGTTCATGCAAAGTGCAGATATTAACCACATAAGGACACAAGTAATTTTGGCATTTTTGCTATGTGTGTGAGAACTGAGAACTATGACAGATGACTTTAATGCCAATATGTTGCTGATCCAGGAAACTAGCTATTGCCATTTGGAGCCAAGAAGGAATTTTCTTTACCCACTTGGGGCTTAATTGGAAATTGCTTCAGTATTTTTTTGCCTTCCTCTTGATCAATGGGGAGTTTTGGCATGGGCTGTATTTGATAGACCCATGTCTTTTTTCAGCCTTGTCAACTATGTTACTGTGTTATACTTGGGCCCTTGTTTAAGTGATAGCATTTTCAATCAGTACTTCCTGTGAAATCCATGGAGGTAGACATAGCAGTTGCTAGCATGACTACGGCACATCAAACTCGAGCTACTGAATCATTAACTTTTCCAATTTAAAAAAATAAACATGATGAACACAACTAACATGACTTATTTTAGAAGATATCTCTTGAATCATAAGCAAATACAACATTAATGGAGGCCATTAGGAGTGTTTGCTTAGGTTAAGATAAGTGGTGTTTGGGGTGTGGTCAGGGCTGGTGCAAGGATTCATGCCACCTTAGGCAAAACCTCATTTCCTGCCCCTTGGCCCCGCCCCTTTTGTACCACCCATTTATACCCCACCCCTGTATGTGTATAAGTGTCAGTGTATGTGTGTTTCCTATATGTGTATTAGTCAGTTTGTGTGTTCCCTATATGTCAATGTGTGTGTTCCCTATATGTGTACAAGTGTCAGTGTGTGTGTGTGTTCTGTATTTTTGTATGTATCAGTGTGTGTGTGTTCCCAATATGTGTATAAGTATCAATGTGTGTTCCTTACATGTGTATAAGTGTGCAAAAGTGTGTGATCTATTTATGTGTATCAATGTTTGTGTGTGTTTCTCTGTATGTGTGTCAGTGTGTCATTGCATGTATTCCTTATATGTGTATAAATGTGTCAGTGTGTGTTCCCTATCCTATATAATAATTAGCTAGGTTTGTAATGACGCAGTCATGCGCAGTAGAGACTGCCCGTGACAAGGCTGATACAGAGCTGGGCGCTCCGACTTCGGAGCGTCCAGCTCTGTATCAGCAGCGGTGCGGGCAGTCTCTACTGGGCATGACTGCACCATGCCCGGCCGCCACTGTGGCCCGTGTACATGGGCTCTTCTACTAGTATAGGTGTGTCAATATGTATGCTTGTCTGTATGTGTACAGTGTGTCAGTGTGTGTACTTATCTCTATGTGTATCAGTGTCGGCAGAACATCTGATTATTGCCCAAAACGTTGAGCAATACATCCCTCTAATTTTGCATCCTAAATGTGATTATTATTTTATTTCAATATTCATCTGTGCGCAATTCTAAAATGAATTAAAAATCCATCCATTAAAAGATATATATTCTATATTAGTAATAATAATTACTATTATTATTATTATACAAATAATATACCAGTAATACTAAATATAAAACAACAACTACTACTGCTACTACTAAAAATCGTTATCATAATAAACCCGTCCATTCTCAGCAGTTTTACATTTATTGGTCCTGTATGTGAATCTCTATATAAACATACGCTTTATGCACAGAAGAAAGTGTGTGTGGGGGGGATTTTGACACAAACCAGTTGCTTCATGTCACTGCTGTTTACTTAATAACATGTATTCATCAAGCCAGGGCAAAAAGCTGCACTATCTTTATCAAAGCCAAGAAAACCTATAGAGAACCTATAGAAAACCTATAGAGAATGTTTCCACTTGAGGATTCTGGTGCATTTCTTTTGCTCCAGTTGCGAGGCTTTAGTAAAAAAAGCAGAATGGGTTTCTGATGATAGCTCGCCCATCAACTCACCCGCATCGTTGTCAGGAGGGGACTGGGTAAGAGATCGTTGGCACTGCCATGATACTGATGAAACTGGTAAAATGATCCCAGAAGGAGACCCTCCTCCGTAGTGTTGCTGCTCAGCCGGGCCCTGTAAGGCTTGTTGGGGGCAGCAGAAGGACACTCCCTAGGTGCTCGCTCTTTTAAGAGAGGAGCCTCTCTCTCTCCTCACACAGGAGCCGTCGAGGTGCATGCAGCTCTGTGCCCCGAAGTAGGCGCCGGCTCTGGGTGTGGTTATTTTTAGAAAGTATCAGTGTTCCCTGTAAATGCAATGGGCATTTATTGTCATTTCTTATCCTTGCAGTATCCCAACTTATCAGTGGTGGTCACTGGTCAGCTGTATCCAGCTGTTGTTGGCCTACTCACAGAGTGTTAAGAGCAGGTATGTAACTACAGAGAGTTCAACAGGGGCAGTTGTGATAGGGCCTGGTTTCTAAGGTCACCCATGAACTCACGGCATCAATAGGATTTAGATATGCCCCTAGAAAAATATTTTTTTGTTAGGTGGGCCCAATTTTTTATTTTAATCTTATTATTATTTTTATTTTGCATCAGGAATATCCAATTGCTAGTTACACCACTGACTAAGAGCCTTTTGAGAATGGTAGGAGTTGTAGTCTAAGTACAGCTGGAAAGCCACATGTTTCTCTCTACCCTGTACATCTCTCGGCTACAGGACAGATCTTGGGAAAGTAATAGATAAGTTGATTACTGATGCTTTTTTTTGTCACAAAGTATGAAGTAATTCATAATATGTATCTTGCCCATAAAATGTTCTTGGGTTCAGTAGAAGGAGAAGGAAGTTAGGAAATCCTCATTACTTTAGTTCTCCAAACTATGTTCCAAATCTTTTATCCCTGTGGACAGAATAAATCCCTTAAATATGCCCATCTGAGCATTAGCAGGAACCGTGCCTAATTATCAAGTCTTTTCACAGAGTGCGTGGGAACAGAACAACAACAGTGTAGCCTCAACCAAGGTAAACTTAACTTCTTGTAATTTTTTCCCAAGGAAATGCCTACGAAAGATTGATAAATAAATACAAAAAGTCTTGAAATGCAATAACAATTAAAAAAAATCGTACTGTAATATGTAAGTGATGTTAAATGTCAACAGGTAACTACTATTTAAAATTAAATACTGATTTATTATTAAGTCACTACATTTGCAGTGGTAAGTCAATCTATTGCTTTATAGCAGGTTCTGTGGAATTGACTAGTGATTTGCCTGGGACCTGAAGTGTCAATGGTGATTGAGAAGTAAATCTGTAAGACATCATGCCAATCCTTTACACACTCTGCTCTGTAGTTTAAAAATGAGGTTTTGTTGCTGGTGAGATAGCTCAGTGGTAAATTCTCTCACTATTGAGCCTATTCAAACCAAAAGGTTGCAGGTTTGAATCCTGGCAGGATCAACTCAGCCCTTCATCCTTCCAAGGTCGATAAAGGAGTACCATTGATTGGGTAATAATAACATCTATTATTTCAGCTGCCAATTTGGTTAATTCTGAGAGTGTGTGCTGAAAGTGCTTTGAGTCCTGCTATATACATATTAGTTTTTATTGTTAAATATGTACCACTATATAGAAAAAAAGACCCCATGCAACATTTAATACATAAGTAAAAGTTAGTAGCTTAATCTATAGCCACACTCCAGCTTCTTCCATTGACAGCATAGTTCATGGCCTGATCACACCAGGAGATACTTGGTAGTAAAGGCCTACATCTGTTTTGCTCCAAACATGCATTTACTGCAAGTTTATTTTAGAGAGTACTCATAAAAATAAAATAAAGTGCATAGTAAGAACAGCTTCAAGACCAGCAAAAGAAAAGTAGCTGATAAATGTTACATTAAGAAGAAAAAAGTCACATCAAGGAAAAATATTCACATACTGAGTGGTTTCCACATTGTTCAGATTACTCTAGGATTGCTTTCTGTGCAGGTTTATAATTCTGAGTTTGTGTTGTACCCCTGCCAAAAATTCCATGATACAGTCTAAATTTAAATGTAATCCCCTTTCTGTCATATTTTGCAGTTATATCATCAAGTACCATTTTTAAATAAGTGTGAATGAAATTTTGAAAAGTACAAGTGAGATCAGCAGTTAATAGTCAATAAACCATCTCTTGAATAGGCCATGTTTATATAGCATTGTGCTTAATTTATAACTATTGTAACTATATTGTTATCAACATCATTTTGAAAGTATTTTTAACAATTGGTGTACTTTACTTCAAAGTAGAGGTAGTCAATTGTTAGGTCTCCAGGGGGAGATGCAATAAGGTTCTGTGCTATGGTGTTGTATGTCTGTCGATGTGTGGCTAGTGCATCACCTTCAAGACAGAGACACACGTCACCATATGCACTAAGAATTAAGTATGCAAGAGGAGGAATGGAGAATGTAATCATTAGTATGGAGGGTTGTCATATTGCTAGCAAAGAGTAACGAATACCCTCTATTACACATTACCACTATTATGACAACCCTGAAACCTGAGCACGTTATCTCTTCTATCCTACTTGCCAAGTGGGGGAGTGGAGGGGATCCACTCAGATTGCAGTACAAACACCATTGCTCCCTAACCCTTTCAGTACCATAGGGATGTGTATTATACAATCCTGTGGCAGTGAAAGGGTTTCAATTCTGAAATTATGTACCCACTGAAACCTCTAGAAAACCAGTATAGGAAAGTGGAGGACAGTGCACATGAGGGATAACAGTGTATTATTGTTTATAATACCACATGTAAAAATACACTAGCATAATAATAAACACACAAAAAATGAGAGTAGACTAATATGGGATAACTATTCATCTGTATGGCCAATAATCAGAACACGTTTGGCTTCCACATACATAAGAATGGATGTGTTCATCCCACTGTAATAAACACACATTTGCATTTGGTACATAGGTATGCCCATACTCAGTTATGCTCTGAAAATCAGAATCTATGGTGCAGGTGATACATGCAGCATCCCAATGTGAAGAAGTTTATATTAAAGATGTACCTTTATTGTCAGGGGAGGTCTAGCCTAGGGGGCAGGGGAGCAATTGCCCCCTGGGCCGGTCATATATCTCGGCTTGTGAGCCACTTCCTCACTCAATCTCCCACTTGCCACAGTAAATGGAACTACACTAGTGATACCACGGAGCTTCCAATAGAAATAGATTTGCATAAATGATACCACAGAGCATAACCCATTTCCCCTGAAAGTTCTATGGTATCACTAGTAAAGCCTTACTTAAACTGTAAGTGTTGTAGTAGCACTAGTGTAGCCCCATTTCAGTTGTAATGTATGTGGTATCACATGCCTTCACAATATAAATGACAATTTTAATATTAACCCTTTGAGGGCCAGAGGGGTACTCCCCTGGCCCTCAAAATGTTAAAAAGGGATTGGACTTGGACAATAGGGCTGGAACAATAGGAGAAAGGGGCTACTTGATTGTATTTGCCCCCGAGGCCACAAGTTGCCAGTCCTCCCCTGCACACTGTAATCTTTCTTGATTTGTAGCTATTAGGTGTATTGTTCTCCCATACTAAAATGAGGACTCTACTTATTACTAACTCTAATTGTTTGTGTTTATTATTATGCAAGTTGTACATGTGGCTTAATAAACAATAATACACTTAGGTTCTGCATGTGCCCTCTCCTCCCCTCCCCCATACTGTTTATCTATCAGCTGTTTCCGTGGGTATAGATTTGTAATGAAGTAGCCCTTTCACTGCCACAGTGCTGTGCAATGCATATTTCTATGGCACTGAAAGGGTTACAGGAGGGATTCTGTTGTCTCTGCGCTTTAACAGAGACATCAAACTGTCTTCTGACTCCATAGAAAACTATAGGGATATCTCAACATTGTCAGTCTTATGTTGGTGATATCGGTACTGTGAACTCTGATAGAATATGCACATAGCTGGGAACTCTCCAGTTTTTGCAGCAAATTACCGGGTCTCTGGGGCAGAGGCTGATTCTCCGTATGCCACATCTTGCGTTCACAGTATATTCCTCCCACTTCCCGCCCACTTCTCTTCCTTCCCCAGCCATTTTTTCCAAGTTTTTCCGCCCCCCCACTCAGGGCCAGATTTACATCTCAGGAGCCTGCAGGCACAGACATCTGAAGCGCCTTCCCCCTTGGCCATCTCCACCGGACACCTCCACAATGCTCCTAATCCCCACCATCTCCATATTGCACTCACGTTGCCCTCCATCAGTCCAACTTGCCCACCATTAGCTCCACATTGTCCCTGGCATCTCCATGTTGCCCTCACATTGCCTCCCCCCCATTGTCCATTTCCTACCTTCCCCCGTTGTCCATTTCCTACCTCCCTGGTAGGAGAGTTCTGTCATCTGTGCCTCCTTTGGCACAGTCCTGTAGCTGCTGGAGCTCCCTTGCGGTCTTCTATTCAGGAATGCAGAGCGCTGGGAGATAACATCATCTCCCAGCGCTCTGCGTTACAAAAGAGCTGACTAGAGGCACAGACCTGCCCTGCCAGGGAGGTAGGAAAGGGACAACGGGGGGGGGCAATGTGAGGGCAACATGAAGCAGGCGCTGGGTGGGGGGATTATTGTTATGCCACTGCACAGCCAGCAATGCTAATTAAAAATAAAAAAAAAGTGATCCCAATGACAGGCACCCCTCTGTGGCATGCGCCTGTAACCAGATGCCTACTCTGCCTTATTGTAAATCCAGCCCTGCCCCCACTCACGATTAAACCCCACATCCTTTTGATGTAATTTGAGTCTTTTATCTCCCTTGGTGGCACCACAGGACTCCCCTCTCTGGGGAGTCCACAACCAGAAGTTCTCAGGTATGAATATGCAGCTATCAGAGCTTAGTGAATATGAATATGACAATGATTCATTTAACTTCATTCCAGTATGCAAATGAGACATTATCAAGTTGTCAGTGCAAAATCACAAACCTATATCTGTCAAAGTCAGAGAAGACTAATGCTGATTTTGTCATATTTGTGGCTGATTCACAGAAATTTGAAGGTTCAACTTTTGAGTGCCAAAGGGGCTCGCAACGCATTGCAAAGCAATGCATTGCGTACCCCTCTGGCACTCAAAGGGTTAAAGACATCTCAGAACATACTTTCAATATGCCATTGACACAAATGTCACACAAGATCACGAAACTGGCCCATTAACAAGCTTTAGTGCATCTCGGTCCAGGTGTTGGAAACTACAGCTCCCATCATCTTCAACCAACAGCTGGTTGGAGAATGTGATAATGGTAGTTGTAGTCCCCAACAGCTGGAGGTCCAACCATTTACTGTTCCTACCACAGAGGTTGGTAACACAAGAGAAAATAGGTAGACATTTAAAAAAACACACACATCTGTTTTCTATAATAAAGAACAGGTGTCCATAAAAATATCTGGAGATAAAATCTCTGGCTTTAAAAGAATTTTGCAGCATGTATTTGGAAATGTTTTATTTTATTGATAATTACAGAAAAAAGTTTGCTATTTGGTTCAATTTAAATGCAATGTTTATTTTAGACTGCTCTCAAAACAGTAAGATGCTGAGAATAAAACCTCAAGCATTACATAAATTAGCAAATATTAAGCTAATAGTAAGAGTAAACCAGAACAAGTTCAAAATGCCCAGAATGAAAAAGTGGTTGTTGCTCCCACTGCATATTGACATACAAGTAAGCACTCATTTTACTTTACATAAATCAATCATCCAAAAAAGTTATTTACTACAAAGAAAATAACCAACTTTTATGCTGCCTTCAGAGATCTTATAGGTGATATTCTAACATATACTACCAGACTGCATCTTGTACAGCTAGAGTAAAGGTGTTTTCAAGTAAAATAAAGTTAGGGATTTTTACATGTCTAGGGCATGTGGTATAGATCAAATAAAGACACACACAACTTGTTTGGATGTAAAAACCAGGCCACAGCTTTATTAACTTAAAATTTAATAACCACCACAACTTTAAGCCCTTGCCAAATGCTAGGCATAAACTTATGCCCACCCTACTGAGCCCCAAAAGGCTCAACCCATCTTTTCCTCCATTCCACCACACCCCATTAGCTGGTCTGTGCAGCTCAATGAGGGGCGGTGACCACAACCCGCGACCGTGGTCCGGGTGCTTAATGCCCAAGGCCGCTGGCCTGACATCCACCTGTTAACCATGCATTCCAAACATGATGTACCATTTTTCCTATTGGCAAGGGCCAAAAGCGCCAAAAGCTGTGACAAATAAAGTAAACCCAGGTACTTTCATGACCCAAAACCCACCAGAAAACAAACCCCAAACTAACAATAAAACCCAAATACAGGGAGGGAGGGAGGGCCGATACTTTTGGTATTCACTTCTGAAAAGGAAGTGATGCTCCAAGTGTCCCCCTTATATTGGTTCCCATGCCCCACCCCTTCTTAAACATTAAAGGGGCAGATACCCCTTACAAGCTTTCTTTGACCCCCCCACAGCCCTGACATGATTCCCCTTCTTAGGGCTTGTGGGGAATTCTTGTCTAGGGCATGTGGTATAGATCAAATAAAGACACACACAACTTGTTTGGATGTAAAAACCAGGCCACAGCTTTATTAACTTAAAATTTAATAACCACCACAACTTTAAGCCCTTGCCAAATGCTAGGCATAAACTTATGCCCACCCTACTGAGCCCCAAAAGGCTCAACCCATCTTTTCCTCCATTCCACCACACCCCATTAGCTGGTCTGTGCAGCTCAATGAGGGGCGGTGACCACAACCCGCGACCGTGGTCCGGGTGCTTAATGCCCAAGGCCGCTGGCCTGACATCCACCTGTTAACCATGCATTCCAAACATGATGTACCATTTTTCCTATTGGCAAGGGCCAAAAGCGCCACAGGGCCTGATGCGTACATCCTATGCAGCCAGGCCCTTCCCCCCATAGAAAGCTATGGCCTGCTCCAAACCCCCCCCAAAAATGTCCAAAGTGAAACGAAAAGAAAAAAGAAAATGTAGCCCAACCGCACAGTGAGCCACCCCATCTGACCTAAACAAGGAAAAGACGAATCCACAAAAACAGAATGTTGCACAGACAACCCCCAATTGTGAATGACACACTCAACACGCGTTGAGTCAGACAAATCCCGTACTTCCAATGCCCTGCGATCCCTGTCACCAACCCAGCGCTGGCATGGAATAATCACTGGCCACGGAACACCAGCCCAGGGAAATGGCAAAGGAGAACAGAAAAATTTCCCATGAATGGCCGCACCAAAAGCCAAGCTGGGCCAGAGCCAAGGTCATTACCCCCACAAGTGCACCACAAGAACCCAAGGGGGACCACTAAACGTACCAACCAACCTCAGGAAGAAAGCGAGACCACTGCGGACCCAGATAGACAAACCAGGACACCAACGAAAAAACAAAGGGTCGAAAGACAGCAGCACCCACCACCACAATCCGCCGCTCTCCATCACACCCAAATAACGAAAGTGGCCAACAATCCAGCAGCAACAAGGCCGTGACCTGAACAGAAAACAAAAAACACAGTATAGCAACAGAAACTACAACTCAACACCCAACCATCCTGTCCGGCCTAACATAAGAGAAAGCCGTGCGGACTCCCACCGACCGATACAGCAAACAGACTCAGTACCCAAACCAGTCATATCCGCCTTCATAGCAGCCCCAATGATATCCAAACCCGCCACCGAAAACAGTCACCCAAACCCCAGAACCATAGACATCCTTCTCGAAGCGGCGGATACGAAACGAGAGAGAACCAGAAGCAAACGCACAAAATCCAGAAACACACACCGGGACTGAATTGAAAAGAACTAAACAACTCCCCCAGACGCAGAGCCACAAAAAAGCAAAACAAAAAGCCACCCCAAACACTGACCATAATGAGCCGAGCAAACACCTGGAAGATAACTGTTGCAAGAGTGAGAACTAAACCAGGCGCCGAGTATCAGACTGCACCACCACCAGTCAAGACCGCAAAGACTTGCGCACCCCAAATTCCTATGAACAATCTGTCCCCCCGCAACAACCCAAAAGCCAACCCAGACACCCGGCCCCCCAATAGCCGCCGGGAATACACCCCGACTAAACCAATTCCAGTACCAACCACAACACCCCATCAATCCTCACAGCATCCCCCACCACAGCCTCCAACTGATCCACACATCCCAAGCAACCGCACACCTTGCCAAAGAGGCTGGAGCCAATGAATACCTCCCCCGGATACAACTGTAGACCACCAAGATCCCACCAGTGGTCAGGACAAGGCGTACCCCACAGCCGTCGCCCCCAGACATGCCTACCAAACTCCACGACCAGGAATCGAGAAAGTGCATCAGCAGCCACATACAGAACCCAGGCACACGCCGCTCCCAAAAAGATATATCAGGACTCAGACAGATGGCACCGAACAACAGCAGACAGAACAGGGACAGAAGAGGAAAACAAGTTATGAACCGCCGCACCACCCCCATAGCGTCAGAGTACAAAAAACAACCTTACATTCTGCATCCTGACAACCCACAAAGTAAAAGCGATGACAATTGGAAAGACTTCCAGGAAAAACCAGGTCCCTCATCAAACCGGAAGACCCCAAGTCACAGGCCAAAGAGGCCAACCCAATCCAGCCCAAACAAGGACCCGAACCGCAAAGAACATGCCGCCACTGTACACAAATCCAACACCCTATTCGAGCCCCAGAAATCCAGCAGGCGTGCCAAATCATGGCCTAGTAACAGAACAAGGAGGAGCACGCAGCAGAAAATGCCCACCTAACACGCTAGCAAGAATTGAAAAAACGCCCAAAAGCAATCCCTGAAAAACTTTGGGTATCCTCCAAGACCACCACAACTTCACCGCCTTCGTCCCAGCAGCAGTCTGAATATCCCGGTCCGGAGGAGCCTCTTCCAAGGAAAGCCAAGAATAAATATCCACAAATTTGCTCCTCTGGAAGGCCAGGAACCAGACAAATGCAAAGTGCAAAAAACCCCTTAGTGAAACAACCAAAGCAAAACCGCAATCCAGGAGCATAGACCAAAAGACAAGCCGGGGTCAGGAACCTATGCAGGTACGCAGACAAGCCAGGATCAGGAATACAGAGATCAGCAACAGCAAGAATAAGCTAGGAGTCAGAAGGGACGTCAGAGGAAGGCAGGTCATGCACAGATAATCAGACGCAGGAAAATGCCCTCGCACCGAAGCAAACATAAGGGCAAGGAGGAAGGGAGCCAGCTGCGTGAAACAGCCTGGAAGGGATTGGCTGAGAAACAAGCAGGTGCGCAACCATGTCAACAGAGAGATCAAGGCAGTCTGGTCAACTCCAGCCGACTCAGCCCACCAGGGAAGGAAAGGCAGCAGTAATCAACAGCATAGCGTGTGACGAAATCAGTCAAACCATGACAACCTTCAAAACTTCTCCCGAACCTCAACCCTCAAATGTAGCCCCAAAGGACTGGCCCAGCAAAAATAGGCAGTCCAATGGCCGCCATGGGAACCCCCCAAAAGAGTGAACACCCAGCCGCAGCCCCTAACCCCAATAACTGGGAAGCAGCCGAAGGAATAACCACACCAGCCCCTGCAACGGGCGCCCCAGTAGAAACAAGACCAGCCCCAGAAACACCCACCACCACCACCAGGAGCAAGAGGGGGGGATCACCCCTGCGCTCCCTGGTCCCCGAGAGCTCCCAACATGCCAAACCTAGACTAACCCAGACCCCCAACACCAGGGACTGCAGCCAAACTGTTAATGTAATATAACAAACGCATACTGAAGGGAATAATACATAATTATACAGTATTTTTACATTGCACAACCAGAAAAACAAACTAAACATGTTGCGCACAACATAAACACAAGTAAATATACACATAGTGTGTCAACATCGACATAGAGAACATGGGGCACCCCAAGCTGATCCCCACGGCACTCCACAGTGCCATGCACCCTGGCCGAGAATCACGGCCCCAGGCAATCCCGTACCTGTTATCGCAACGGGAGGCACGGACTGCGTAACTTCCATCTCCGCAGAGGCACCCATCAGTGCCACACCAGGCTCCTCACCAGCTGAAGCACTCCGCTACCCAGGTGAACCCTGAAAAGAAAAGGGAAACCAACACAAGGTGCCACGGCACCCCAGGTAGAGAATCACTGCCCCAGGCAATCCCATACCTGCCACCACACAATGGGAGGTACAGACTGCGTAGCAGCCAGCTCAGCAGAGGCACCCATCCATGCCACACCAGAATCAGCTCCAGCAGAAGAAATCCGACACACAGGTAAACCCTGGAAAAGAAAAAGGGGAACCAAGACCAGGGGCTCCAAAAAACCCCACTCGCCAGTACAGTCCACCGAACAGGAAACAGCACCTAGGACAAAGGAAAAAGAAAAACAAAAAACCCACCAGGGGCACCCAAGGCCCCTACACCCTGTCTAAATATTATTTTATTTTTAAAATAAGTATTTATGCCTTTATTGAATTTTTTTTTTTTTTGTTTATAGCCAGGCCCGTGCAGGCCACCGTCACCATCAATGCCCGTTTGCCGTTATTATGCCTTCTAATTTCATGAGATATACACAAACACATATATATTGTTCTAAATATATATATATACACACACATACACATATTGGTCATACATACATATTTATACACACATATACATATATATATATACACACACCAAATATTTTGTACCATATGTACACACACATACATATTTAGTCATATAAATATGCACACCCACATATTGTCACATATATATGCCCACAAATATATATACGTTCACATAGACATACACACACACAAATACATGTTCCCATATACATACACACACATATACATGTGCACATATACATACACACACACACACATACATGTACACATATAAATACACACACACACACATATACATGTACACATATAAATACACACACACATATACATATGTGCACATATACATACACACACACACATACATATGTTCACAGATATATACACATACTCATATACATACATGTTCTCATATACATACACACACACATATGTTCTCATATATATACACACACACAAATATAAGTTCTCATATATATACACACACACATATGCATGTTCTCATATATCAACACACACATATTTTTACCTAGAATATAAACACACACAAATATACATTTTGTCATCTACATATACACACACATATATATATATTTTCCAGATATATACACACACACACAGATACATAGTTAGTCAGTCATTTGTTTTGACCTTTTTTTTTTTTTTTTTTTTTTTTATATACTCAACACAGCAGGTAGAGCCCTGCAACCACACATCACCAGGACAGGGTCCCAGAGTATCACCCTCAGCACACCCAGCACCCACAGCAGGACAAACAGACCCAAACAGTAAGAGAAGAAAGCCCACAGGACCTACCAAGAAGGAAAAAGCAGACAGAGCAGCCAGGAACAGGGGCAAAAGGAAAGTGAGGGGGGAGGGGCAGCAGAACAAGAGAGAGAACAGGGAAACCAGCAAACAAACAAGGAAGACAAAAGCAGCCCAACAGAGCCACCAGGAGCTGAGGCAGGCAAAATAGGAGAACAGTAAAGAGGCAACAGGACCCAGGGAGACAGAAAGGAGGAAAGGACCCCAGAACCCCAGTCCATCTGGAGGGCTGCAGAGCTGCAACAGACACCTGCATCAGGAAACTGGAGCCAGAAAAGGGGACCCACTGCTGCCAAAAGCCGGCTGGGCTAGGCTGAGGGATGTTCCACTGTCTGTCCCAAGGCTCAGTCGAACAGGTGGCTGCGTCTGGAAGCTCCCCGTAAGCCAGGCGGCCACCCCTGCCGAAGACACGCCAGTAGAATCCATCCTCCAAGAAAGCTGCTACCGCAGCCAATCACCACCACCGGACTGCAGCCAACAGAAAAGCAGATGACGCCATGGAAGACAGCACAAGTAAGCCGATCCGATACTTTTGGTATTCACTTCTGAAAAGGAAGTGATGCTCCAAGTGTCCCCCTTATATTGGTTCCCATGCCCCACCCCTTCTTAAACATTAAAGGGGCAGATACCCTTACAAGCTTTCTTTGACCCCCCCACAGCCCTGACATGATTCCCCTTCTTAGGGCTTGTGGGGAATTCTGTATGGGCAGTAAGGATGGAGAATACTTTGCTTCAGGAAGCTGTGTTTGCAGATAGTCTATATGCATTCAAAAAGTATTCAAGATAAAAATCAATACCTTTCTAGCTCAGAACAAATTAGAATAATTGATTTTCAGTGCAAACGGGAAGTTGATCCAAGGAGATATCTAACTGCCTTTTGGAGACAAGAAGAATTTTTATTTACCTGCTTAGGGAATAATTGGAAATGGTTTCAATAATTTGTTTTGTTTTTGTTTTTTTCCTTCTTCTGGATCAATAAAGGTGGCAAAGGTTATGCATAAAAGGATAGTAATACTTTATTATTACTATCCCCCATATTGTAGATATTTGTAAAATAATTTAATAGCCCCCAGGTTCATCTCTCAAACCTTTATGGTTCGAGAGATAACTGAAGGCAAAGTTACCCCTCTCCCTCCCCCTTTCCTGAAGTCAGCGTTCTGCTGACTGCAGGGATATCTGGTCTGACTTTCATCATTGCAAATATGTACAATATGGGGGATAGTAATGATAAATTATTACTATCCCTTTAACCTCTTAATAACCTGAGGTCCATGGAGTGGATTTCCCTTAAGGGCCACTTTGATCTTATTCTGTGAGCTGGCACATGTCACTGGTCACGTGTGCTGTCTTGCAGAATGGGGGTCTGATAGTGAAAACTCAGGTCTTATAGAGGTCAATTTCAGACCCCAGTAATGCTCACAGCCCTCTCGGAGGATTGCTGTGAGAATAAAATACATGACATGCCAGAATGATCATCAGTCCTAGCACATCACAGGTCATTAAGGGGTAATGAATTCATGTCCGTTTTCAGCCTCAGGTTTATTGATCTTGAATACCCTGGCTGAAAAAGAGTCTATCTCATACACTTCTTTGCTAGTTCCAATCAAAGCACACACACACACACACACACACACACACACACACACACACACACACACACACACACACACACACACACACACACACACACACACACACACACACACACACACACACACACACACACACAAGCATATACACGTACGCACAAAGCACACAAACACACTTATTTATGGTGGTTAAATCCTATTTAAGCACACCTATATATAATGCCAATTAGCAAAGGAGCAATGGACCAGAAATGAGCTGAAGGCACAATATGTAAATCAGGCACAATGGACTCTGCTCACTGTGGATATTACAATACAGTATTTGGTGCTTAACCCTTTGAGTGCCAGAGGGGTAAGCAACGCATTGCAAAGCAATGCGTTGCTTACCCCTCTGGCACTCAATGGGTTAATCTTTGGATTCTAGAGACCTTTCCACTACATTGCATCTTTAGCATACAAGTGAATAATGCAAAGGGAAAAATGATTTGTTAACCTTTAAAGGACCAATGGTCCAGGGCAGTTACCTTCCCTTAAGGTCCGCTTTGATCCCTGCCAACGTGCCGGTACACATGACCTGTTACTTTTACCAGCACGCCGAGTTGGGGTCTGAGAGAGACTGCTCCAGTCTTGCAGCGATCAATGTCAGACCCCGTTTTTACTTACATCGCTCCCTCAGGAACGCGGTAAGTAAGACATATTTGACATGCTATGACCGTCACTTGTCCTTAATGGTTAAATCCATCTGATGGTGATAGCACGTCACATGGTCCATAAGGGGTTAAGTTCAAAAGAAGTGTGCTCATCAGAAATTCCAGCACACATCAAGGATAGTTAATTATTTTTATTGAATGGTGGCTACTTATTCTAGGTGTCAATCATTCTCAACCACCATCACTGCTACCGCCAGTCACTTTTATGGGGAGACAGTTAAACATTGTCAAAAAACAATTAGAACAGACATGCCAAGTTATGTGCTCCTAGTCCTTCACAACATTTTCTAATATTGTGCACTTGGTAGTTGTTGATAAATACACAGTCCCTTCCTTCTCTAAAGGAAAAATATTCCAACAATGATCATTTTATGGGAGGTGGCTATAGATTATGGGGATTGGACAACATATCTCCAGATGTTCCTGAAAAGGTAGTTGCTTGTTCTGAGCTGCTGCTGCCTCAGCATTAGGACCAGTGGGAATCATCACCACCTGTCCTATGTCACCACAAGTGACAATTTTCATAAAGCTTGGTTAAAAAAAAATTATAATTTTTATAAAGGCTTACATAATAACTTACAGCCCTATGGTACACCTGTCCACTTCCCATACCACCATGTTCCTGTGAGCCTGTTAAGTTTTAGTAAAATATACCAGCTGTTTATGTCACATGAGTCTTACTAGACAGTATCGCTATCTGAATTAAAATAGATACACCATTACTTTCAAAAGCGTTATTTTAAAATGATATTCATAAACATAAATGGTGATTACATTAAAGTGTGAATAAAGGATCATTTAAAATAATAACATATAATTTGAAGGACCTCCCAGTCCCCCCTCCAAAGAAAAGCCACATATTGTAGGAGAGTGAATGTGTATGCATGTATACTGAATATCACTCTGTATGTTGTCTGTGTACTCTTAATAAAAATACACTAACTCTTGACATTTACGTTATAATCTACATCAGGGCTTAAAATTGGAAGTCCTTTGCTAGTAGCCAGACCTGAAAAGTTACTCGTCACTGAAGGCCATTACATACCCACCAGGGCTGAATTTCTACTGGCCAGGGCTAAATTTTCACTCGCCATTGGCTAGTGGCGAGTGGAAATTTTGAGACCTGATCTACATTATTCAAAAACATAAAGCTAATATAATATAAGAGATAAAAGGTTGGATTTAACATGGTTTAGATGAATGGTGATGGTGACTATATTATGATGGAGCAGGAAGGAAAGCTAGACAAATTCTAAGAGCTATCATTTCTAATTCCAACTGGACCCAACTGTTTTAGATTGTGGCAAATCCCTCCTCCTCACTGGTCCTGTTAAACATGCACTGTATTCTTTTCTGTATTTTGTTTTATTTCCATGTCTTCTACATAGTTGTATGACATTAGATGTTGTGTCATTTTTAAGAAGCTATATCTACCTACACTACACTGCTTCTGTATAGAAGTGCACTACGGTCATTAATGATATATGCAGCTGCAATGAAAACCTATTACTGTTGACAGATAAAGGTTTCCACAGCAACATGCATAAGTGCTTGCCATACATACTATTTTGTCTGCCACTATTCAAGTAGGTCATTCTTTCAGCCTTGAACATAGTTATCCTGCAACTATAATCTCTAACCATCTCACGTGCAGTTTGGCCTTTCCTTGGAGATATGCTGTGTTAATGTAAATCAGATAGCAATCCATATTCTTGAAGCAAGTCCCACAGAAAATGCCAAGGCCAACACAACCACACATTTTCAATTGCCATTCCTGAAACATTAATTGCTTTCTGTGATCAAGAAGACATTATCTGCAAAAATGTCGTTATATTGTTGCTGAATCTTCTGATGGTACTATCATTTTGTTACTTCCTTTTTCACTATGCTTTAAAGTACTTTTCTGTATCTCATTCTCCCCAAAGAAATCTTCTACTCAGTCTAAAAGGATTTCTTTATATACTTTCAGAGAATCCTCCTCATAGTGCTGCTGCTTACGCCATTGCACAAAATCAGAAATATTATGTTTAAAGCTGGGGCCCAACAATGTATCTAGAATGTATTCCTCATTCTTTTTATTAGACACTATGGGAGGATGTTATTCACCATCTGGTTCATGCCTGTGTTTTTGTTATTGTAAGAATCACCAGCCATGCTCTTTATTTTTTCTGTAATAAATATATTAGTGGAAGTGTCTCACTGATTTCTACACCTGCACAACTAATTGGCATGCTGGCCTCCTCAAAACACGTCAGCAGCCCAAATATGTCACACTTTAGATGCCACTGATAACAAAGCCTATTCCAAAGCCTTCCGGTCAGGCATCTTCACAAATGGCCTTGTTGTACTCATAGAAATGCAGTAGCATGAACAGTGTGGAATTCTACATGGTAGGGACCTCCATTTCAATATGGTGATGGGGCAGGTAGGACCAGCTAAAATGTGCACAGATTTTGCAGGCAATATTTAGCATTTCTTTGAGGGTTTTGTATTCTGAGAGGAATCAAGTAATTATTATATTTAGGACATTGACAAAGTAGAGTACACACCATATCTGCTATTTTCAAAGCTTAAGCCATTGTCAGCAGACACAAAGCCAGCTATCAAGGAGTGAGCTACAAGCCATTCATCCATGACCTGCTTTGCAGGATTGCCTCTCCAAACTCTGCATACATAAAGTGGCATACAGATAAATGGGCTACCTAGCAGCTGGCCTTTAATACTTGTGCCAAGGCCAGAGGCAGCACTGGCAGTGACTTAATGCTGCTGCTGTATGACACTATCCACTGATGGAAGGATACCCAGTGGGCACTGGTGGTCATATAGTCTGTATTATGTCTTGATATCTTTGGGCAGTTGATAATATTTTTGTTGTAATATGATGTTTTCAGCCCTTTGCCCATTACACCAGTTACTTATTTGTAGAACTCTGGCACAGCCTTCCTTCAAAAATAACTGAGGCTTGATATATGCAAGTGAGGTGCAACACATGACATTAGTCCTTTAAAACCTCTGTTTCAACAAAAGAATAGGGAAGCATGTGAACTATCAACATATTAGCAAGTTTGCCATTCCATATGCATGCATATGGATTATTTTTGAGTATTCTTTAACTTCTTTCCACAAATTCAGTAAGTGTGCGTTAGTAGCATTTAGAAGAACTGTGTAACTTAATTATTTTAACAACATGACTATTGGTGGTGGGTGTGATGTGATGTCTCTATGTTTTTGTCACCTTCAAGTAACTCAGTCATCCTCCTCCATTCTTTGTATTTTCACAACATCAGTAGGAAACATGGGTGTTATTATTACTGATTAAACTGTTGTCACACTCTCTGAGACATCTAATACGCTATTTTTATGTGCGCCATGACCCCATGCACTTTTAGAAGGGTTCTATTGTTTCTAGTTGTTACATGTCTGACATGCTGCTGGTTTGTCTCTCAGTCAGACTTGTGGTTGTGTTTCAAGTGGGATCTCATTAGTACGTGCTCCTAACTAGATGGGATCCACGTTTACCCCTTCTCATATGTTATTTTACAGAGACAACATATAGCTACATTTTTTATCTTTTGTATCATGAGCAAAGTATCTCCATACTTTAGATGTATATGTCAACAACACTAGAAAACGCCAAGTGACCTTTATTGTTGTTAAAGGGATAGTAATGTTTCATAATAAAAGCAGCTCTAATTAATCATCATAGTATTTTGACTTTGGAGAGTGTTATTTCAATTCTGTCAGAGTTATAGTTCAAGAGTAATTCAATGACAAAGTATCCCCCTCCCGCCCCTTTTACTGATGTAACACTGCTCAGCCAGAACAGAAGGGAGGTGCCCAGGTAGATTGCAGAGACGGACAATCTTCAATTAAGATAAGGGAAAAACCTGAAAAACTTGTCAAGGGGGGCAGGGCTTTCATTATTCTCATAGGAAGAAGATTGGCCCCTTCTGTTATCTGTCTGGTCTATGGACTGCATTCCACATCTGAGAAGAGATGGCTTACACTAGGTAAAAGGGGCGGGAGGGGGAACTTTGCTTGTGAATATCTCTTAAACCATAAAGGTTTGAGAGATAAGACTTATATCATTCTTCATGTTTTTTTAATGCCTACAAAATAAAATAAAGTTAAAACAAAGTATTACTATTAGTGTTGAGCGAGCACCGCGATGCTCGGGTGCTCGGGTGCTCTGACCGAGCACCCCCTGCTGCTCGAGTGCTCGGCCGAGCATCCGAGCCCCATTCAAATGAATGGGAGCACTCGAGCATCAAACCAGGCACCCCCTGCTCTGATGAGCGGAGGGTGCCTGGTCA
Organism: Rhinophrynus dorsalis; assembly: GCA_037306005.1. Classification (NCBI taxonomy): domain Eukaryota; kingdom Metazoa; phylum Chordata; class Amphibia; order Anura; family Rhinophrynidae; genus Rhinophrynus; species Rhinophrynus dorsalis. Next base: position 83,271,716 of record CM074721.1, read on the forward strand.
ATGTCCCCCTTCATCTCCGCTATGCCCCTCTTCCACAATGTCCCCCTTCATCTCCTCTATGCCATAGAGGAGATGAAGGGGGACATTGTGGAAGAGGGGCATAGCGGAGATGAAGGGGGACATTGTGGAAGAGGGGCATAGACTCTATGCCCCTCTTCCACAATGTCCCCCTTCATCTCCGCTATGCCCCTCTTCCACAATGTCCCCCTTCATCTCCTCTATGGCATAGAGGAGATGAAGGGGGACATTGTGGAAGAGGGGCATAGCGGAGATGAAGGGGCACATTGTGACAGACGGGCATAGCGGAGATGAAGGGGGACATTGTGGAAGAGGGGCATAGAGTCTATGCCCCTCTTCCACAATGTCCCCCTTCATCTCCGCAATGCCCCCTTCATCTCCGCAATGCCCCTATACCTCCATTCCCTGGTGGTCCAGCGGAGCGTCTTCGGATCTGTGCCTCTTCCGGCACAGATCCTCTTCACCCGAACATGTCGGGCGAGCACATGGCGGTACTCGACGAGTACCGCCATGTGCCGAGCAGAGCGATGCTCGAGCCGATCCGAGCATCGGCCGAGCACGCTCGCTCAACACTAATTACTATCCCTTTAAAATATTTAGCACTATTACTGCTGGTAGTGGAACTCTGCCACCTTTAAAAAAAGGAGGATCATTATTATTTTTGTAGTATGACTTTACTACCACCACCAACATGCTCATTTACTCCTCCTAATCCTTTCCATACAAAGAAGTCACACTCACACACCCACAGCCTCGAAGCAACTCCATCTGTTCTTCTTTGCATTTCTGCCTCTACATTTAACTAGTGTCACAATTTCAGCAGCAGCTTTTTCTTTCATTCCTAACTTGACTGTGGTGTTAATTTTTATTGTACAGTACAGGAAGAAGATAGGCCTGCAATTTCAGTGTCAACAGCTTGCAAGAAATGATGAAGTACACTGCAGTGTGATGGATACCACTCTGGCACTCAAAGGTTTAAGGAAATAGTTCATGGAAAGAACGGGGCATTTCTTAACCAAGTCCTTGACCAAACAGTCTGTTTTTGGCAGACTTAAGTAGTAGAACAAACAAAATGCTCCCTGGGTGAAACATACAGTTTCCCAACATGTCTGCTGGTTTAAATGGGGCTATTAAACTCTCAAATGCTAAAAGACCCATTCAAATCAATGGGAATTTTATTTGTCCCCTGCGGTACGGATGGTTTGCCCCAAAATCTGTCCACTTTTCTGTCCACTGATTTAACAGTAACTGGTACAAACAAACTGAACCATAAGAGATAGATAAATAGTCCTCAAAGTTCTGTTGATTTAACCCTTTGAGCGTGAGAGGGGAACGCAACGCATTTCAAAGCAATGCGTTGTTTACCCCTCTGGCACTCAAAAAGTTAAATGGGACTTTTATACGCTTATATACCGTAAAATCTCAGGTATAATACGCACCTGTGTATAATACGCAGGCGTAAATTTAACCCAAGATTTTAGGGGAAACTACCTATGTATAATACGCACCATTGTTTTCCCCTTCTGTGCACCACAAAAACAACTTGGTTTCTTTCTGCTTCTCTCCCTTCACCCACCTCAATATGCTTCCCCTCCTTCTAATCATCCCCTCTGAAGGCATCTGGGATATCTGTATAGTGGGCCTCATTCTTGTATCTGCAGCCCACTTCCTTAATCCCCTTGTGAGGACCTGTGTTAATTCAAGATAATGGCAGTGCCCTTTGAGGACCTGAAGTTCCTCACAGGGCACTACTGTAGTTTCAGTGTGCAGAGGTCTATGCATTGTATCTACAGTAGTGCCTTGCATGTACCTTCAGGTCCTCAAAGGTCACTACCATTATCTTGAATAAGCCAGGTCTTCATAGGGAGATGTGGGAATCGGGCTGAAACTGCAAGCATGCCGCCTGCCGTGCAGATATCCCAGATGCCTCTGGAGGGGGTGAGAAGAGGGAAATTGGGGTGGGTGGAAGAAAAGAAGCAGACATGTTGACATATTTTTTTTCCCTCTTGTGTATAATACGCACTCGCCACTTCATATAAGATGAAAACGGGCAAAATTGTGAATACTATACATGAGATTTTACAGTACTTGAGATGTCTCCAACGGAGACCTCTCTAGTATTCAAGGGGTTAAAAGCCACATTTAAATCAATATAAGGTTTTATTTATCCCCTGTGTTGCAGTGGATTGACCAATAATTGCTCTAGTTTTTATTGAACCAGCTTGAGAGAGAGAATCTAGTGTAAGGCCATTTAAATTATGGTGCCCATTATATCCTTTGAGATCCTAAAGCTGTTAAAATATTTCATGGCCTGATTTTTTTATGATTTGGTCGTTTTAAACATTCAAACATCTGCTATATAAGAAATCCAAAGAGACCACTAAATAAGACTCAAATGAGTGACTGGTACAAGCATTTACCAAATATTCCACCTGGTGAACTGCAGTTAGCAATGTACGATTAGATTTCATAGCAAAGCAATGTATCAAATTACACCCACTTTTAACTCAATGGATGCTAGACACATCTCCAATACATTGCAAAGCAATGAACTGGAAATGTCTCTAGAATCCAGAGGATTAACATTATTTGAAATCTAATCACAGCTCTGAATATATGGACAACACACGTTTTGATTCCACAGTATAATAAAACAATGTTCATGAAAGCAAGATTAGTGCAATGTTTTTAATGTTGTGCTTATTGCCAGTAAATAGAACACACTGTAACTGCTTTGCCTATCTCTATGCCCAGATTATCAAAGGTGATCAAAACTGGTATGTAAAAAAACCTTTCCAAGAGTCTGTTTAATAAAATTACACCTGAAAATTGCAGGTGACATAGGTAATGCATTTAACTTATTAATGCATTTAATTATTTTGTGTTCTAGAGGGGGTGCGCAATCCTTTGCGTATCCTTTTGGCATTCAAAGGATTAATGCCATGTGTGATTTTGTTAATGAGCTCAAAAATTGCATTGCTTCTTTAAAAAATTAGCATTGCATCTAAAATAATTTGCATACAAATGCATCCAGCTTTAGATGCTTTGAAACATTTTATTAGTTTTGCTAACTATTCTTTGAAGCAATTATAATTTTATTAGTGTTGCTAATTTTTTGGAATAAATGTGAAATATTATTGGCTTTTCTAACTTTTTTAGAAAGAACATTTTTATTAGGACTTTTTTAGAAGTAACACCAAATTTATTAATGCAAGTTTTTATAATTTAGTCTTTACTGGAACAAGAATAGGTACAATACAATTACATCATACTCAGGATATTGGAGACATGAGAAGTAAACAAAACAATTCGTATGCAGAGACAGAGGATACCCCAGCATGTTTATAGAAGGCAGATAAAAGGGGTCACGATGGGTGCCATTAAATTCTTGTTCCTGTTTTTATATTTTGGAGAAGGGGGAAAAAAGGTGGGGGGAGAGGTGGGGGGAGGAAAGGTACAGGATCAGGATGAGGCAGGAAGGAGTAGATAGGAGAGGGGAAGAACCGGACATCGACAAAGAAGTAAGGAAAGATATGGACCCAGGAAGAGGTGGAGAGGGAAGTCAAGATAAAGATACTGGTAAGAGTATAAAGATGTCTCACATGGGAGAAATATAGAGAAAGAGGAAGGTAGAAAGAAAGAGGAAGATAAATAAAAAGATGAAGAGTAGGATAAAGAAAAAGATCAAGAAAAAGAAAAAGACCAAGCACTCTGAGGGACCAAGCACCATCGAGCACTGTGGGGCACTGAGTCATTTCATGCAAGGGCTTCTAAGGTCAATCCCTAGTCAGCCAAGACCATATCCCATGCGGGGAGAGAGGAGAGCTGTGGGTGGGGGTCTACACCCCGTTTTAGCAGGGAGATCCTATGACCGAGAAGCTCCCCCGTTCTCGTGTGCCATTCTTTTAGCATGGGAGCAGCGGAGTCTCGCCAGTGGATAGGGATTAAAGATTTAGCTGCTGAAAACATCAATAAAATCAATGATCTCTGTGGCTTAGGAAAACGGGAGAGTTTATGGAAAAAAGAATAGGAAGGGGAGCAAAAATCCAAGGTAATATTGAAGAATCTATTGATGACATTCCTGGATCAACAACTTATCTTCATTGAAGCCATCTGTCATAATTCTCAATTTTGTTCTGTGCTAGGTAGGTATCCATTACTTTTTTGAAAGCGGTTACAGTATCTGCAAGCACAACATCCTGAGACAAAGAATTCCATAGCTTTACCGCCATTGCTGTAAAAAATCCATGCCTTCATTTTAGTCTAAAGCGCCTTTCCTCTAGTCTTAATGGATGACCTCTCATTCTTAACTTAGCTCTTTGGGTAAATAATTCATTTGATATTTCTTTGTATTGACTTTGAATATATTTGTAAATGGTAATCATATCACGTCTTTGACTTCTCCTCCCTAATGTAAACAAACCCAGATTGGCTAGTCTCTCTTTATAGCTCAGATCTTCAAAACCCTCTATCAGTTTTGTTACACATCTGTACTTTTCACAGTTCAATAATGTTTTTTTAAGAACTGGTGCCCAAAACTATACTATATATTTTAGATGAGGCCCAACCAAGGATTTATATAGAGGTAGAATTATATTAGCATCCCTTGTATCTATACCCTTTTATGCAGGATAGTGCCCTATTTGCTCTTTCAACAATTGAGTGACTCTGCACACTGCTGGAAAGTCTATCTTATATCAGTACTCCTAAATCTTTCTCTAATGAGAATTCCACAAGTTATTTCCCAAATGCAATATTTTTTACTAGCAAAATTACTTTCTTCCTCTATTAAATAACACAAACAAATTATAATTGCTAGATGTTTTGTTCTGCACATTTAAAGCACACTTCCATTAAATAGATCACCTAGCATTTTTTAATCCTTTAGCGCTGTTACATCAAATAGCTTATAACTGTACACTTTGTAACTTATTTGGCCTTTTTTATTTTATCTATACTCAATGAATCTTCAATATTTTATGAGCAGGTCTGTTTATTGGGTGGGTCTCTTAATCCTGCTCAATGTATTGCTTCCCACCAGCATCCATTTGTTAATAATACATATAACATTACCAATGTTTTCTTTATTATTATTTAAATTCAAATTTGATCTTTGGTTATCTACCTCATGTTTATATGTTTACAGTTAAATACAAGCTTTTACGTTTGTACATTTTTCAGCTTATCCCTATAGATATAGTTCAGCGTTCAAGGTGAACTAACAGACCCTAATGTCCCCTACACCTACCTTATTATTTCCAGTAAATCCTAATGGCTTCTATGAATGTTCCTTGGTCCTTGGTTAAATATATACCATCTTCATGCAGACCAGCCCATGGACCACATGACCTCAAACTCTGCTCTTTGTCCATGGTAATATTTGCAAAGTGTTGCTCACACCTCTAGTCCTAAAAGGGTTAAAGGGATTGTAATGTCTAAACACAACTATATCACCTAGTCTTCTTTAAATTATAAGAAACACATTGCACTGTTTAAAAACACTTGCTTTTGTGTTGTTCTAAAGTTATGAAGTGGAGAAGGATCCCCCGACCCTTCTGGCCACCTCCCACTGAATGGATAGTAGTGTTGTGCAACCCAATGGATGCAGCAAGGGACAAACTTCAGTAAGTATAAGGAAAATCCTGCCCCCCCCCCCATGATGAAGGAGAGCAGGATTTCACTTTGCATACTGAAGTTTGTTCCTCACTGCATCCGTCTGGACCTGAGAGAGCTGCTGAGTGACATAGGCAGAAGGAGCAGGCAGGGGAGCATTCTTCACTTCATAACTTTAGAATTTTAAACAGGTAATATGTTTCTTATAATATAAATAAGACTTGGTGATTTAGTTATGTTTAGACATTATAATCACTTTCAGTAGGTGCATACACTCCACTGGTTTCGATTTGAAAGAAAAAACTGCCCTGGCAATAGTCATGTCTGCCTCCATGGACATGACGTACAAGACTGACTAAATGTTTTATCTCTTTAACCCCTTAAGGACCCATGATGTGGCAGGACCATCATGGGTAAACTTGCGTTAAGGACCAGTGACGTAATCATGGAATTCAGTGCCAGCGTCACTTAAACAGGGACATATTTTTCAAGGTATAAGTTGCTGTAGGACTCCCAAATTTGACTTTCAGATACTTATTTCTCCACTGCAGCCCTCAGAAGAAGTAATATTGCAGTGGGAAATGTTGCACCATAGGAAACATAGGTGAGCAATTTGTTGGAATAGGAGAAAAATTGTGGGAATTGTAGAAAAGGAGGAAAATTTTGCATAGACGAAAAGGAGAAAACTTTTGTGAAAAAAGAGAAAGATCATCAGTTTGTCGTGAAAAGTAGTGCAGGAAATGTTTCTTACTTTTTGCTTGCCCACACTTTTTATCACACCTTAGTGCATCCCACCCAGGGGAGATGAACTACAGTGTGATAAAGAGGTAAAGAAGTGGAGATGATATCATTATTGTTATAAACTTTCCTATGTTATTCAATGAGGCCAAGTTGACAACATGTTAGTGCACTGGTTCCATAGAATAACAGATAATTTGTAGAGTTTATCCCACTGGAGACATCATCTACGCTTTACCATCTCTTTATTACACCTTAGTGGATCTACATCCCTGGTGTCACAAAAAGCAGACTTAAAGTGACAGGAACATAGGTAAATACATCTTAGATTAAAGATGCAAACTGTTGATACAGCCTGCGCCCCTTAAAGTGGCAAATACACACATATATACACAAAACAATTTGTTTATTAATAATAAACATGGTTTTATAATGGCAGAGCTAGTGAAATATAATCGGGGCCATTCTATAACTAGTGCTATAACTATGTGCAAGTAAAATGGGGCAAAATCATGAAAAAGTTATTTTAGGCTTTGTTTTCATATTTTTGAATTTATATTATTTTATATATATATGAATTACGGGATATATAGTTAGATATGTTTTCAAAAGAAAGCTTATTCTATCCTGGAAAATCATAGAAAGGGGCGGGGACTGCTTTTAACTGAGGAATTCTAGAAACCTCATAAATGGCCCAAATGGTAAAAATAGCCCTATTGTTAAGGGGTTAAAGGAAACAAACCCCTTTCAAATGTAACACACATGATAAAAATGTAAACATAACCAATGTTTCAAAAGCTACAGATTAATTCCTTACATTCTGCAGTTCAATAAAATCACCAGTGGGAAAAAAAAGAACTTCAGAGCTGTACATATATAAGTACTAATACTTTGTAACTGTATAATCTAGTCATAATATGAAATAATAGATATGAGAAAAGTGACAAACTCCTAAGTGGCATAAACTTTAACTGTGTACTAAGGTTTTATAGGAAGGTGTTAAAGTGGAGATGACTTCTCCAATGACATCGCTTCTCCAAGTTCTATATTATTCCACGGACCAAATTCAATACGATTTCTCCAACTTTGGAGATCTTAGTGCATAGGCTCTATAAAATAACATAGGAACTGGAAAAGTGATTTCACTGGAGAAAACATTTCCACTTTGTCACCTTTTTATCACTGCTTAGTGCATAACCCCTATTCTGTTTCTTCCAGTGGGTCAATTTGGCAAATATCTCAGCTTACAAATGTACCAATATTAGTTTAAGTAGAAAGTGGCTAAAATCTGTGATGTGTAAAGTCTAAATTACTAAACCTTAGTATGAAGAGCTTTCCAATCCTTCCTTCCTTTACAAATGTATATACAATGAAGAACACAGTTGGATATTTGATTCTTTTAGTCTCAATGCTCCAATAATTCTTAGCATGTGCACTAGTTCAAGATTCAGGAAAGCCCTAGCCAAAGTGTTTGACATCTGAGTTGCCTGCATACATGAGTTGCAGATGGCAGGTGATTGCTATTGCTAGACGTTACAGCACACAAAATAATTGTGATTTCTCAGTTTTCATTAGCCCCAAAACCTAACTTGTTTGGCTCCTTTAAAGTCCATTGTGCATGAGAAAACTGAGATGACCTAAAGGCCAGTTATGATCCCAGTTGGATATCAGTAAAATTGGAATCATTCCAGGAATAGCTGAGACTCAATCCAAACATGTTTGCTTGACAGTTTCAAGCTTTTTAGGAATCCTTCACATAAAAGCCAAACCCCACAACCATTCTACAGTTTTGTTTGCAGTGATCTGAGATCTTAAAAACAATTTCTGTGTTTTGATGCCTAGAAATCCAATGATATCATAAGCTATATATAATTAAATTGGCAAAATGTGCCCCACTCTGACACCACTGGTTCTAAAATGTAATTTTTGCCTCATTGCCTCTGCAGTCATTGGAAAACACAGAGGTGTTTCCAGCCAGTAGGAACCAGGAAGGGTAAGGTTAATCCCTTAAAGAATGCGGCTGCATATACTATAGTGAGAAATCAAAATGAAAGGTAGGAACTGATAGTGATATAAATTATAAACTCAGAAAGCCAAAACATAAAGTATGCAGTGCTGAATTAGAATGATAGATGAAAAAGAGGGAAAGAGAGAGCAGTGCAGTAAGGAAGTAGGATTGTTAATCAATCTGTTTGATGCTAGAGAAAAATCCAGTGTTGGCAACACACTGCCACCCAGAGAATTTAACCATTTAAGTGCTAACGGGGTATGCAAAAAGCTGCTTTAAAATGCAACCCCCCGGTCCTTAAAGTGTTAGGATATCTACAGAAACCCATGGGCTTTAATCATAGGTATAGATGAATTCTCATGTCTGAAAGGTTTGAGGAACAAAATACATCAACCATATATCAGAAAATATGACTGGAAGTGTACTAAATGCACAATCAATTAAATGGAAACCATACCATTGTAATAAGTGGCTCTTAGTTGTTTAACAGAAGGATTTTCCTTGGTATATGACATTCAAACAGAAGTTGGATGTGTGTGTGTGTGTGTGTGTGTGTGTGTGTGTGTGTGTGAGAGAGAGAGAGAGAGAGAGAAAGAGAGAGAGATTGTGTGTAAAAGGGTATATGTATAGACGTATGGAGTGCATTATGTGTTCTCCTAGCCCAGATGTCTGTTAGTAGACCAAAATATTCTGCTGTGGATCATTTTTTTTATTTTATTTTATCCTGTATATGCTGTATCTTGCTTTGTCTGGGTCACACTGTACTTAGTAAATTAAGGAGCAAGATCTAAATCAGGAATCTACAGACGTTTGAACTTGAATTACACAGTGGGTAAGAGATTAGAAAGGTTTCTAACTGATAGTATTCAGGACTATATGAAAAACAACAACATTGCATTATTTTGGATTTTGCTAAAATATTTGCTATTCGGTTACTGTATCAATTAAAAGACTTTGGTTTGGGAGGTAGCTTCTGTGCATGCATAAAGAACTGGTTGAATGATATGCTGCAGAGAGTGCTTGTTAATGGAACCTTTTCATATTGGTCTAAAGATGTAAGTGGGATGCCAAAGGTTTCAGTCCTGGGCCGAATGCATTTTCATTTGTTTATTAATGATCTAGAAGTGTGTACTGATTCAAAATATATGCATAGATATAAAAGACACTTATTCCTACAATAAAGTTTCTCTTTAAAACTGAGGAAAAAGCAATACATTTAGTATTTGCCACTGATTTAATGAGAGAGAAGGGTGAATCATTGATTGCTTCATAAAAAACATTTGCTACTTGTGTAGTTAACGCATGTTTTGTTATTAGTTTGTGTCTTTTATATAGTTGTAGCCAATTTCTCTGCTATTTAATTTAATCGGGGTAGTCACTCAAGTAGAAAATGTGTTCGTGTTTCTATACTACACATTAAAAAAAGATGAAAACTTTTAGCCATATAGCTTTTACAAGATATTGATAAAAGAGAAAATAGAGTCTTTTTAAAATAAAATAATGTAGTAAGGATTTATACATTCTGATTAAATATGTGTTATAAATCAGGCATGGATTATCATGAAAGATGCTTAATTTAGCAGAGTATAGACTTAATGCCACAACAGATAAAAATAATCATCTGTGCTTTTTATGCTTCCTTAATGCGCTCAGTAGTAGGAAGGGAATAAGTTCATGAATTCTATAAAATTAGAACTTGTAATAAAAATGGGGTGATGCATTTTGGTTGTCAATGACTTTTCCGAATTTCACTTTCAGACAGCATTTTAATGGGTGTTGGACAGAGGATGATGAATTGGCTTTGATTGCTAAAATCTCTCCAAACAGAGTCCTATTTCTTCATTGTCTTGGTTCATCTGGAGTTTTGGGACATATTAAAAAGATTACATTAGTAAAATGCAGATGTGGGAAACATATTAATCTGTGTCACTTAGCCATATGTAGTTTTACTGGATGGTCTTTAGTGAAGCTGTTATGTTCATTTGTTTCTTTTTAATGCTAAAAGAAGGCAATTCTTCAATTAACCCTTTAAGGACCAGAGCCATTTGCAATGAATTGTACACTCCTCTGGTCCTTAAAGGGTTAATAAAAATGAACTGGCTACTGGTTACATCCATATGTTTGAAAACAAATGTTCTGAGGCATTTTTACTCATTCTATAGCCTAAAGCTTATTGGAGAACTTACTCATAATAAGCTACATTGGCTTGGCAAAATGCATTACAAGTACACTGTAGAGTCCAGGTGCCCCTGTAATGATAACACAAAACAATGTATTGGTGTATTGCATCACAGTGGATGTGATACAACTGTGTTTTAGGATGTGTATGAGAGTTTTTAATTTATTTTTATACCATAACCAAATGTATCTTCTTTTTGATATGAACACAATTCATGTGTCTATGTACATTTTTATTGTGTCCAAATGTGGGTACTTAAAGGGTTAGGTTTACCATGTGCACTGGGTAAAGTTTGAGTTCTGTGGTCCTGTTCGCAACTATCATGTCCTCTTCCTTGGACATAACATCCAGTCACTGATTAGAGATATTGTCTGGTGAACCAAAGTGAAAGGCTAAAATTCACAGGTGCCATTAGGCTTTTCTGATCACAGTATGATGCATTGGAGATTATTCAGCATGTGTTATTTCTTCTTTAAGGCCCAATTCACAATTTAGAACCATCATTTTCTATTATAGAGTTTTTAAATCCAGAAGCCCTTACCTTTATTATATAGGCTTGGACTGTCATCTCCCCACCTAGGGAATTTACCCTTATCATTCTCAATACAGAAGCCCTTACCTTTATTATATAGACTTGGACTGTCACCTCCCCACCTAGGGAATTTACCCTTATCAATCTCAATACATCTGTTTAAACTAACATATCTCTGGTACTCCTCTACAATGTGCCTTGAGACAATAGACACAGTGGGGTAAATATATGGATTTGCTCATGTAGCTGCACTGGTCTATATGTTCAAAGGGATAACGACAAAAAACTGTTGTATGAAAGACAAAAATAAGTCATTGAATGCATGAACAACATATTTTCTATCGAGTATATGACAAAAAACTAGTAATGCCCGTTGTGTACGACACAACTCCAGAATTGACGGACAAAGGGGCGGGGCAAGGGCATGGCTAAACTACTCTCCAGTGTCGTATAGAGGAAGCGAAAATTTGTCGTAACTAACGACAAAAAAATGTCTTTCAAAAGACAAAATTTGTACGTTAAGAAAAAAGTGGAGGAAATGTGTTCTGAATGTGAGAATTTTTGTCTTTAGTTAAGACATTTTTGTCGTTAGTTAAGACATTTTTAAAGACATTTTTGTCATTAGTTAAGACATTTTTCACGACAATTTCAGTCAGGACAAACGACATATTTTCAAACACAACCGACATTCTCTGAAAATATTAATGATCCCAACGACAGTGTACTTTTTAAAGTCATTATAAACGACAAAAGCTATTTCTCTACTTCTTTGAACATATGGCCCACTGGCATTAGCCTATAAAACCAATGACTGCACAGTAAGGTAAACACTACAGCATGGATCCATGTAGTGCGTACAAAAGAGCTATCCTCCCCATTAGGACTTTAATGACATTAAGTCCCTGTACAGCAGCGACATAGCACACACAAGAAAAATGCTTACAAAAATTCCATTTCCTCTATGCCTTGCTTAATAAATTATGTTAAAGGAGCAGTAAACTTTTTTTATGAAAAAATATATATTGTAGGGATTTTCCTATTGAGTAAAATAAGGGTACTCCCACTGCTGAGAGATTTATATTTCCAGAGTTATTACAGTTTAAACCCATGTTTTTTTACATTAGCAGTGCCCTCTAGTGGTCAAATTCTAATTAGATTTCCTGTTAGATTCTAATGGAAAGAAAAGTCAGAGACATACAGTTCTCCATAGAATGTGATAGAAACTGCCTGTCACTTCCTGTCAGTTAGAACTATCAGGAAGTAAACACAGTAAATTAAATTCCTGATTATTTAAACTGCTGTAATTTTTTAATAAAACATCTGACAGTGATGGGAGTGACCTTGTTTTATTCAGCAGGAAAAGCTCTATAAGACGTGTTTTCATAAAAAAAAGTTTACTGCTCCTTTAATTATCTTGAAAAAAAAATGAGGACTTTGTCGCATGGTTTGGCCAATGTATGTTTAAAGGAGCAGTAAACTTTTTTTTATGAAAACACATATTTTATAGAGCTTTTCCTGCTGAATAAAACAAGGTCACTCCCGTCGCTGTCAGGTGTTTTATTCAAAAATTATAGCAGTTTAAATAATCAGGAAGTGAATTGACTGTGTTTACTTCCTGATAGTTCTAACTGACGGGAAGTGACAGGCAGTTTCTGTTACATTCTATGGAGAACTGTTATGTCTCTGACTTTTCTGACTTTCCTCTCCATTAGAATTTAACAGGAAATCTAATTAGAATTTGACCACTAGAGGGCACTGCTAATGTAAAAAAACATGAGTTTAAACTGTAATAACTCTGGAAATATAAATCTCTCGGCAGTGGGAGTACCCTTATTTTACTCAATAGGAAAATCCCTACAATATATATTTTTTCATAAAAAAAGTTTACTGCTCCTTTAAACAAGGTGTAGAGCAAGGGTGTTTAAGTTTGGTCCTCAGGAGCTCTCAACAGTCAAAGATTTAAGGATTTCCCTGTTTGAGCACAGGTGAGTCAATCAAAGTGGATGAGCCATTGATTAACCCCTTAGTGACTGGCTGGTACGCACGTGGCCATCACTTAATGCCTGCTGAACATTTTTTTTTATCAAAGGATTCCGGAGTCCCCAAACGGCATGCAGTCACACGGGGACTCAGATTTCTGGGACGTACATGTACTTACTTTGTCCTTTAAGGACATCCACCTTGGATGTACATGTACGTCCATTGCCCTTAAGGGGTTAACTCACCTGATGAACTCAGGGAAATCTTTAAATCTTGGCCATTTGGTGGCCCTTGAGAATTAAACATGGACACCCCCGGTGTAGAGGAAAGGAATGCCAAATATGTTCATAAGCTGTCCATTTTCCTCTCCTTGGCAAAACAGGCATTAAGGTGTGGGATTCTTGAGTACATAGCTTAGTAAATTATCATGAGGCAGGCACAGGGATTGAAAATCAATTCAAGCATAATTTAGCATAGAATAGCCAAGACACATTCACCCCAGTATCGCTATTCTCAGTTTTGTTCAGATACTCAATACAGGTCTCAAAGAATGGACTGTTCTGCCACCACTCTGTACGCAACCTTCACACATAAACCGTGAAATTACAAAATTAGTACAATAGTGTATTAAATCTTGTACCAGTAGACAAAGAAAAATGTAACTGACATAAGTATTTACATGATTTAACCCTTTGCAATGCATTGGATACCTCTCTGGCACTCGGATGGTTACAGGAGACTAACAACTATTTAAAATGCATCTTAATTAAATTTTGAAAAAAAAATGAAATACTACTAGCCCACAAAACATTTGTCATCAGCATTTAAATAAAATTTCCCCAAATTCCCATTGATTTAAATGGGGCATTTAACCTATAGAATAATAGGGAGGTCTCTAACGCATTACAAAGCAATTCTTTGGAGAGCTCGCTAGCATTCAAGGGCCCCTTTTAATTTAATGATAATTTTAATTCTCTGTCACAATGGTGCAGTTGGCTTGCTCCAGAAGTGCACCAATTTAGCTTGTTGAATAAGGACCGCAGTCATTCCAAAAGTCTGAGTGCGTTTTTTGTTATTGCTCTCTGTTTCATTAAGGCTTATGGTTTTTAGAAAGGGAGCTGTTCTCTGATAAGAGTTGGATTCCTTTCTAATATTCATATGTAGTCCATTTTTAAACAAATGAGATTATTCAGCTGTCCTGCTTGGTTGAGTTGTTTCGCTGTAGAGTTGCTCCTCTTTCTCATTGCACAGACAGCCTATAAGTCGATCGTATTTTATCAGACACATCATATACAGCATTTCTAATCCAGATTGTCATTGCATGATCTGTGTGCTGTGACTCACTAGGTGAAACATTGCACTCATCACAACAGGTGTTAAGTTTGCAGTATAAATTATGTATTTGTCCTGGGGGCTTTCTGACATTACTTTTTTCCATTCTTTATTCGCACATCACATTTGTTGAACTTTAATATTGATTCATTCGAGTGCTTAAGCAAATGCCAATATAGCCAATTACTAATTTATGTCCACAGCTCAGTAATCATGTATACGCTGTCAGATTATATAGTTTTCAACTTTGTAAACAAATTGCGGTGCTCTTACATTTTGATTAGTTAACATCTTAGGTAACAGAGAGGTCCTAAATATGAGCAAACCATTGAGATTTAGTTCAAGGAATTATTGAGAGAACCCTGGAGAAAATTCTGGATCCATCTGAATAGATCAGGAATGAATTGCAGAGGGACTGGAAGAAATAGGGATAGGATGACATAGGGAAAGGGGGAAAGTTCAAAAGCACAATAGAGATAGACAGGGAGAGTAGGCTAATCACAGGAAGGAGAGTGAGAGAGAGAAAGAGTGAAGAAGCAGGGTGAACAGGAGAGGGGGTATGAGTTAGAGGATACAAGATATTGGAGTACATTGGGCTGTATGTTCAAAGAGATAACGACAAAGAAATGTTGTATGAACGGTGTGCACGAACAACATATTTTCTATACAACAAAAAACGAGTAATGTCCATTGTGTAAGACATAACTCCAGAATTGCTGGGCAAAGGGCTGGGGAAAGGGTGTGGCTAAACTATTCTCCAGTATTGTATAAAGAAACTTTTTCGTAACTTATGACAAACAAATTGTGTGTTTAGAAAAAAGTGAAGGGAATGTGATGTTCTGAATGTGAGAATTTTTGTTGTTAGTTAATACATTTTTTACGATATTTTTGTTTTTACATATGACAATTTCAGTCAGGACAAATAACATATTTCCGATCACAACCAACACTCTCTGAAAATATTAACCACACTGTACTTTGAAAAGTCGTTACAAATGACAAAAGCTATTTCACTACTTCTTTGACCATACGGCCCTTATGTAGAGAGAGAGAGAGAGTGGTCAGGAACACCTGAAAGAGAAGAGGGCTTGGAGCAAATGGGGACAGGAACATAGAAACATAGAATTCCATTGCAGATAAGAACATCTAATCTGCCCATTTTTCCTACTGTATAAACCTCAAACCTTATTTGGTCCTTGTTCTTGTCCTATGTTCAGGACAGTCTTATGCCTATCCCATGCATGCTTAAATTTAATCACTGTATTAACTTCTACCACTTAATAGGGTGACAAAATGTATGAGACTGTAAGACCCTAATGTTTTTCAGAAATTAACCTTCACTTTTTGACTTATGACATATCAGTGGCGTAACAATAGGGGTCGCAGGGGTCGCACCTGCGACCGGGCCCATCACTCTCAGGGGCCTGGCCACCCCCTGCGACCCCCACGCCACGCGCTCGCAGCACAAGTGATCTCCCGGCGGCCGGCGCTCTAGTAATGCAGAGCGCTGGGAGATTACATAATCTCCCAGCTCTCTGTTTTACTAACAACCACGCGGGAGCTTGACTCACCACTAGACCACCAGGGACTCGAGGCAGGAGGAGGGGGCAGTCAGTAGGGGCATTGTGGAGAATGAGGGGCACTGTGGAAGGGGCATTGTGATGGGGGCATTGTGCAGAATGAGGGGCATTGTGGAAGGGGCATTGCAATGGGGGCATTGTGGAAGGGGCATTATGGAGATTGTGGGGCAATATGGAGATGGGGGCATTGTGGAAGGGGCAATATTGAGAAAGAGGGGCAATGTGGAGAATGAGGGGCATTGTGATGGGGGCATTGTGGAAGGGGCAATATGGAGAAAGAGGGGCATTGTGGAGATGAAGGGGCATTATGGAAGGGTCAATGTGGAGGGGGCCAATGTGGTCGGGGGGGCCCATGGCAATTCTTGCACCAGGGCCCGGTGGCTTCTAGTTACGCCTCTGTGACATATTATGCTATTTAAGTTTTGTAGAGGACTAATATTACACACTGTGCTAGGAGTGATAAGGTTGGCCTCCAACAAAACTAACTAGCATATTGTTCACGGATTTAGCATATGTGCCATACATTGCTACCAAAAGATAAAGGATAATTTCTAAAAAAATGCATTTACAGAATACTGGTTAGTACAACATATAGGCTGATTTTAATAATCTATAAAACTAATTACATCTGTCTGACTCTAAGGCCACTGTATAGTGCAGTTATAACAATGTCCTCAGATGTGGAAATATGGTTTACATCCTTTAATGTTTTTGATCCCTATGAGTTAAAAACAAACATTTTAAATGCCTTTTTTTTTTTAATTACATTTTTATTGAAGCAGGAGCAAAGTCAAGGCATACAGTACAGTACATCGAAGAAGAAGAAAAAAAGACACGATTTGGAAAAAAATACAAGTTACATAAAATGCATTAAGTAAAGGGAGAAACATACTCAGTTACTCAGTCACAAGTAAATATCAGATAATCCAACTGCTCCCATTTTGTGTTATGTAAAAGCAACATGGTGAGACCAAGAATGTAAAGAAAGACCTAAGAAAGGAGGAAGAAAAAATGAAAGAAAGGAATGTAGCAAGAGGAAAAGCAGAAGAGAGATGGGGGATAGACCAACACTCAGGGCTGGATTTTATTACAAGATCACTGGTTTTGTCTCCATCCCCTGAAGAATACAACAGGAAATTGTGAGATACAATTCAATGATAAATCTATCACATGAAATAAAATAAAATCCAGTCTCTCACACAAACTCAACACAGTACCCAACCTTTTTAAATATACAAACTCCACTATTCAGACACAAACACACCATCACTCCATGTCTGTCATTCAAATGCTCTGTATCACAAACATTCATATACAAACCCAATTGCAGCACATACATTCAGACACACTGTCAAACAAGCATTCAGACAAAAACATTCTGTTACTCATTCAGATACATTGTCAAATAAATATTAAGACAGCTATGGAGTTATTCTGGAGTAAACCATCTGTACCACAGGGGACAAATAAAATTATTACATTCCCATGAACCTGAACAGAGCTTTTTAAAGGAACAGTAATGTCCCAGAAAGAATCTTTATAGTTTTGTAGTGTTTAAAAATGTAAACTTTATGCAACAAATCATATCTCTCAAACAGCTATGGTTTGAGAGACATCCTGAATAAAAGTTCTCCCCTCCCTCCCCTTTCCCTGATGTCAGCGCCGTGCTGACTGCAGAGGAATCCTGTCCGGGGACCAACCGGCGGCTCTGCATGAGAGCCAAAATCACGTTATTTAATTGGAAAGGTCTACAAAGTGTGCCTGGTATGGAAGCATACTTTGTAGACCATTCTAATGAAGTAATTTGTTTTAAATAATGAGATTTTGGCTCTGCTGTAGAGCCTCCCTGGGTCGGCCGACACGGATCTCCTGCTGTCAGCTTTACAGCTGACAGCAGGAAACAGAAAACTTTCAATGCGAATATCTCTCAAACCATAGCGATTTAAGAGATAGGATTTGTTGCATACAATTTAATTTTTAACTGCAGGAATTTTAATTTGTTCCTATGGTGCAGTTGGTTTACTTAAGAATAACTCCAGTTTCCTTTTATAAATATGGGCCATTGGGACATAGTCATCAAGTTGAAGAGGTGCAATTCTTGAACAAACTAACTATCTAAATAGGACTGAAATGAAATGCCACAAATTCCTATTGATGTTAATGGGAATGTTAACAACAAACATCACTGGTTCCTATTTGGCAAGTTAAAATAGATTTCACCTTGAAGTCAAATGTTCATGTTTGTAACTGCATTACAAACTATGTATTATGTTATTCAAAAGACCAGCAGATGGCTAGTTTAGGAGATACTCATATTTTCATTTCTTTGTGGTGAGCTCTCTGAGTGCGGAACCATACACTGCTATGCTACCAAAGATCTAAGTACAGCATAGAGCTCAGTTAGTATATGAAACACCATTGGGAGGCTTTCACTGTCTCAGAAATTACGTACCATAATCTGTTAAACTATGCATCTGTGAACTTTTTGGCTAACATAAGACATAAGCCATTTCTCATGATGCTTTTCAATATGTACACTTGAATTCAAGGTGAGAGGCCTAATTTAAACTGGAGCATTCTGAAGGAAATCAACCATGTCACAGGGAACAAATAACATTTCCCATTGATTTTACTGGGGCTTGTACTCTCTTAAAACCAAGAGAGATTTACATCAAGTTTTAACACAATGCTTAAGAGATCTCTTTAGCATCCAGGTGGCTAAAAGCCTAATTTAAATGTATGTGAATTTATAAAATGTAATTTGTTCTTTATGGTGTGGTTGGTTTGCTCCAGAACTGCTCCTATTTAGCTTCCTAATTGCCCAAACATGAGGTTATACATTCAGACATCCCCATAGGTGAGTACAGGAGAAGGGGAACAGGAACAATTCCTCAGTCAAGTTTGTCTCTCCTTATCTGGGTTTCTAAAGTACAAGTGATATCACATATCTTCCATTAAGAAGAAGTAACACCTCCAAATAATAACCCCTCACTTTCCTTACTATATCCATAACATCTTAATGGCCCCTATGAGTTTTGCTCTTGTGTCTTTGTTCAGAAGATAATAGCTTCCATCAGTCCTGGATGTCATGTACAAGGAGGCAGACATCCGCAAAAGTAGTGGTCAGAGAATTTAGTAGCCTGTATAGGAATGGTGTCCTATTCAGGGTGCAGTCTCTTTTAGCTTACTAGTGCCTTACACAGAGAGGACATATCCTAAAGCACATCATACTGATCCTGACAAAATGGTAGTCCAGCCTCGAAGTGCCAGCCAATTCCTGAACAAGAGAAACGGGCAACTCTGAATATATGTTTCAGCCTTGTTGGGCCTTGTCAGTGAGGCATGGCTGATCTTTCTAGGCACTGTGAGCAAGAGGACCACATCTGGAGGCATATATGACATTTGATGGCAGTTGTTTGAATTGAAGCAGGCAGTGCACAAGTTTACTTATTCATTTAAGCATGGTGCATAATACAGTGTGAAGTGATACCTTACATGCTCCTCTGGTCATTAAAGAATTAAGATTACTCCTTTGTAATGGGCAGCATTTGTGTCCAGTTGTCCTCCTCCATGGATAGGACATCTAGGACTGTATAAAGATTATATCACTTGAAAAAAGGCCAAAGGGAAAACATTATAGGGGCCGTTGGGATTTTCTGTCCATAAGGTAAGTAGGGGTGTTATAATTAGGAGTAATAGTATCTACTTTAGGACTGTTGGTGATATGTCCATAAATCAGCAATGACTGGTTTTCTGCTATGATATCTTCTACAATATGAAGACATAAATAGGTAATATAGAAACGAGTAGTGAAATTGCCTTGATCATTGGGTCAATGCAAGCCTTGAGTTCTTTTTTATCCCACAATACTGGTAATGTTATAGCATTAAATACTTTAACCCTTCAAGAACCTTCAATACTTTAACCCTTCAAGGGTTTAGGAAGAATAATAGAATTATGGTAATGAAAAAAAATATGAACACCCTCCCCCGCCCCAAAAAAAACAAATAAACTTAGAAATGAGCATGTGCCCAGTCCTATTTAAAGGAGAAATAACATAGACCAAAATGTATGGCTGTGGTTTTGCGGTCTCTGTCATGCAGAGAGACTGTCTGTCTGTAGGCAGGACCAGTCTGATATAGATATGGACATTTCCTCTCTGCAATGGCACATCTCAGTAAAAAAGGTGACTTGTAGCACCACTGAGAGGCCACCATGCCTAAGAACAAGACACTTTAACTTGTTCGTGCTTGATTGGTGCTCATCCCATTTGTATGTCCCCCTAAGCATAAGGGTATCCCAGGCATGGGCCTTTGCTTCCATGTTCATAGAGGGATTCAGCTGCACCACACTGACGAGGCCCACATAGGCTGAAACATATGTCTGTTGTTTTGCTCTTGTGTGGAGAGGATTTGCCTGTCGTTTCAGAGCTGAACTGTCTGTAGGCAGGACTAGACTAATATGGGTATGGGATTTTTCTCTTTGCAATGGCACATGGGAGTGAAAAACGTGACTTGTTGCTCCATTGAGAGGCCACAATGCCTAAGAACAAGACACTTTATTTTGTTCGTGCTTGATGGGTTCTCCTCACGTTTTTATGTATCCCTAATATAGGAATGAGTAGTGAAATGTTTCCTTGATCAAAGGTTTAATGCAAGACCTTTGCTTTAAGCGTTGACTTCTTTTTATCCCACAATATTGGTAATATTATAAGATTTAATACTTCAAACCTTTAAGGACTAGGTTCTGTTCAACTCATTAAAGGATTTAGGAAGGATAATGGAATGATGGTAATGAAAAAGATATGATCCCCCCCCACACATACAAAAAACAACAAATGTAGAAGCAAGCATGTCCCCAGTCCGCAGTCCTCCTAATAATCTACCCGCATGTCTTATTATGGACAAAAATCCTAATAGCCCCTTTGAATTTTGCACTTTTGCCTTTGTTTAATGGTTAAATCCAGGACTGATTGAAGATGGTATCTCTTGAAAATTCACTAGGGCAAAATTCATAGGGCCCATTATGCTAGCGATTGTAAGGCAAATTGGGTACTATTATTAAGAGATTTTACTTCTCCTTTACACTTACTGTGCGGATACTCCTGCTCTCTTTCATAGATATTGTTGCTGGGGTTCTTGACTCTTATGTCACCAGTTAACAGTGTCTCCCTCACTGTCCCATTACCCCAAATGGAAAATCTAGCCTTGGCTACAGTTACCTACTCTAACCTCGATTTTTTTTCCATCTTTTTCCTAGGAGGACACCTACTTAAACCTGAACAAAATAACTCAAATTTCTCATTCAGTTTCCTTTTTCAGATATTAGTACTTAACTTTTGAAAGTTTAACTGTCACATGTCCACATTGTCGCCTCAGAGGGAGCACCAACCTTGAAAAAATTTGTATGGTTGTCAGTTTATCATTTTATGCAAATCAGAAAGTACTGGCCATTCAGCAGTCTCAGGTGGGAGAGAGAAAGAAAAAAATGGGCAATGTAGGTAAGAGCTTGTAGAGAGTGGCAGATGGAGGGGGGAACATTGTGGTATGTTGATAGCTGGATGGCTGGGAGCGGCAGGTTGGAAGGAGTGTAGTGTAGAATTTTAGCCTATAGTTATAGGAGGTGGCAGGTGAGAGGGAGAGAAATGTATAATGTTGGCATCTGACTGGCATTTGCATAAATGTACAGAACTCTATTTTTCAAATAACAAAACAGTTAATAAAAATATCAATGATTGTCAAACCTTTTTCAAAACAGTAGTTATAAGATGTTAGTTCCGGTTTAAGTTTCTCATTCAAAGTTAGTGATGAGACAGTTTATTTGCTCACTTGACAATATGAAAGAGGTCGCTTTCAAAGAAGCAAGCATTGATTTACTCATCATTATCTGATTTGAGAAAGGTAAACAATTTCCACTGATTTCATTTCAGACAGAGTTACTGAGTGCATTCCATGTTGTAAATTTGGCAAAGGAATAGGTAATGATAAATATCAGGTTGCAGGGCCCTTTGTCATAATGCACTTAAGGCATTTAAAGCAAGGGTCTCTTGAAGTACCTCATATTACTGCTCAATGTATTGTTCAAATCTTTTAAGGAACTTTTGTTTTGTGAATGCCTTTAATCTATCATAGAAGATGTATGCTTTAACACTTTTAGTTCTGTTAATTTGCTGTTATCGTTGTTCTTTATACAAATCAACATAATCTAACTACACTTTTTGATTCATTTTTATCAAAGCCCGCCCTTGCATTTTTTTTTTGTTCAAGATTTTTTTTTTATACTAACACAAAATGTATTATGCATCAAATCAACACATATTTACAATGTTTAAGTAAAAGTTATTTGCATCAGATTTTTCAGTATTCATCTGAATTACCCAGTGTAGAATTAGTTATCTCAATAAAGTTCACAGCCTAATGATTACTAAAGGAGTAGTAAACGGTTTTATAGAGGGAAAAAAAAACAGAATTGTAGGTTTTTTTCCTGCTGAAAAGTAGCATGTAGCACTATGAAATGCATTGAAGTGAAGGCAAAATATTAATGTTTATAATTTGTTGTTTTTATATTTTACATTTTCTTAAAATTCAATTATTTTGACACTTGTGTTCGTGGAGTGGTTCCTTATTATGCTGAGAGAAGGAGAGACCTCAAGAGCAGGCTACCAGGCAGCGATGGTAGGATAAATTCTCTGCATGCATTTTAGCTGTGTATATCGTAAGAGACAACACAGCATATTCTAAATGTGAGTGCATTTATTTTCTCTCTATATATTGTTTGTTTAGAATTGGATAAGGCCCCAGTGGCGCCCCTCTTTTTCTTGTTTTTTTTTCTATATGCTACACTTCCCGAGAGGAGGAGACAATGCCTATTAAACCTATAGAGTGTGGAATAGATGATTGAAGAAACAGTTTGAAAAATCCCGATGTTTTCTTAGCTGGTACACATGTATCTGTGTTTCCAGCCACTTGTGAGTAATATTCCAGTGGTGGTGTTGTGGTGTTATTTAACTTTATTCAAGAATACTATACAAGAGGCCCTTCTTTATTTTGTATCTTCACTGGGATTGTGGTGGTTACTTTCACACCTCAGCACAGTGGGTTTGGGCAATATGGCTGTGGCCCTGCCTCAAAACCAGGTTCCACAGGCAATAAGTTGTGCCCTGGCTAGAATATGAAATTCTTCTGTAGGTCTAAGCTAAAAACAAAATAAGGTACTAATTAGTCCTGCAAACACATTTTAATACATTTTATCATATTAATGCATACCAATCTGATAAGAATACTAGACACAGGCCTAAAATAATTGATGCATACAATTTTAACCCTTTATGTGCCAGAGGGGTACGCAACGAATTGCGCACAATGCGTTGCATACCCCTTTGGCACTCAAAGAGTTAAAGACTATGGTGCTATGTGTGTGGTAAGAAACTGCAATAATTCCGGAATAAACAAAATTCTATACAGAGTATACAATAGAGCAGGGCTTAAAATTTGAAGTCCTTTGCTACTAGCCAGACCTGAAAAGTTACTCGCCACTATAAGACATAGCATACCCACCAGGGCTGAATTTCTACTCGCCAGGGCTAAATTTTCACTCACCATTGGCTAGTAGAGAGTGGAAATTTTGAGCCCTGGAGTACAGTCCAAAAAATTCCCAAATATCAAAATAAATGGGTCGTTTGTCACCTCTAATGTATTAGAGACCTTTCTAGCATTCAAGAGGTTAAAAGATCCATTTAAATCAATGAACATTGTTTGTCTTCTTTGGTGCAATGGATTTTTTCCAAAATGACCCCAGGTCCTCTTAGAAATCAGTCTCTTTAGCTAATACACCAATATGCAATGCTTTTACAACATACATGCAGAATGTACACTATATATAACTCTTGCCTCCAGACAATTTTAGCAATATATATAACTTTTTTCATGTAAACCAATGTAATTACACAATACTTTTATTTCCCGCCAATAAAATGTTACCTAAATGGCCAGGTTTACTTTACATGTTATAACATAGACCAATAGGCATTCAATCAACAGCAGAAAAGGGAAGCTGCAATAAATGTTTATGGGGCATTTCAAAACTCTGTCGAGAAAATACCCTGTGGATATTTTATAGCTGACAGAAGCTGAAATAAATATATGCAGAAAGCAGCAGGTATGGCTTCCTGCCGAGTTGTGACTTAGGAGGACTCCCCCTCAGCTGTGTAGCTAAGCAGCTGTGTTACTGTTAGGGAAAGTCCACTGAGCAATTACCAGAACTTAGTTACAAAACCAAAACCCAAACAGAGACAATCCGTTATCTTGTCGGCTCTATTCTCTTTTGGAAACATTGTAATTTTACCTACTGGCTCCAGGTCAAGTGAGACAGGTAGACCAAGTAAGGAGCTGGTCTAAGCATTATTCATTTGAGTGCCAGGTGGTTCTACAAAGCATTGTAAAGCCTTTGAACAATCCTATTGCACTCAGATCATTAAACCTGTCCAGAACTGTAGCACTGAAAGTGATTAGCATAAAATCCATGATAGGGGGAGTTTACCTAAAGGAATAAGGGTTTCTTAGTGCAATTGATAAACTAAAAAACATAAATCAAAGTACATAAATTCAACGAAGCTCACAAAGATCACATAATAAAAAAGAGTTATCAAGAGTACAAATCATGACTGATTGTACCAAAATAAGGTTATTTATAAATGTATGGATATTAAAAGGTGAAAAGAGAACATCCACTGTATTTTGCTTTAGTTGCTTTTTATTCTGATGTTATATATAACAATGAGGATTTACTAGCATGGTTCTATGACAAAATACCTTCTGGAATCGATTTATTGGGGGTACATCAAAAAGTCCACTGTTTATGCTGATTGCACCAAGGGGAAAGCAGCGTGGGAGTTTATGACCATTTTGGGCCATGCTTTTCCTCTGTGCCTTGTTTCTCACTGTGTACTAACAAGGAGCAGAGAAAATCAGTATAACGTACTTCCTTTTCCCTGTACATGATGTAGGGGCTGGCTTGTATAAATATCTTAAGGCTGGCATAGTGCGTGCACATATTCACTAAAGCGATTTTATATGCTCATACAGACCCTGAAGCACCAGTGCCTGATTTGTGGCTAACATGTAACAGCAGAAAATGATCTGCTCTGGCAAATTTGTTTGTTCCACCTATTTGGAAACATTGTAATTTTACCTACTGGCTCCAGGTCAAGTGAGATAGGTAGACCAAGTAAGGAGCTGGTCTAAGCATTTTTCATTTGAGTGCCAGATGGTTCTACAAAGCATTGTAAAGCCTTTGAACAATCCTATTGCACTCAGATCATTAAACCTGTACAGAACTGTAGCACTGAAAGTGATTAGCATAAAATCCATGATAGCGGGACTTTACCTAAAGGAATAAGAGTTTCTTAGTGCAATTCATAAACTAAAAATCATAAATCAAAGTACATAAAATCAACAAAGCTCACAAAGATCACATAAGGTATCTTCAAAAAATAATAATAGAAAAGAGTTATCAAGAGTACAAATCATGACTGATCGTACCAAAAAAGGGAATTTAAAAATGTATGGATATTAAAAGGTAAAAATAGAACATCCACTGTATTTTGCTTTAGTTGCTTTTTATTGTGATGTTATATATAACAGTGAGGATGTACTAGCATGGTTCTATGACAAAATACCTTCTGGAATCGATTTATTGGGAGTACATCAAAAATTCCACTGTTTATGCTGATTGTACCAAGGGGAAGGCAATGTGGGAGTTCATGGCCATTTTGGGACATGCTTTTGCTCTATGCCTTGTTTCTCACTATGTACTAACAAGGAGCAGAGAAAATCAGTATAACGTACTTCCTTTTCCCTGTACATGCTGTAGGGGCTGGCTTATATGAATATCTTAAGGCTGGCATAGTGCGTGCACATATTCACTAAAGCGATTTTATATGCTCATACAGACCCTGAAGCACAAGTGCCTGATTTGTGGCTAACATGTAACAGCAGAAAATGATCTTCTCTGGCAAATTTTTTTATTCCACCTATTATCATCAACAAAGCACAGAGGGAGTTGGTAAGCTTTAACATTTTTTTGTCAGATTATGAAATTACATCTTCATATATATTAACACAGTTATTATATATGCCCAAGACAGGGCACACATCTGCGCATTGGTATGAGGGAGTGCAGATCCATTTTTTTGTCTTACATTTGCACTTTAGGTTTTGGCCTAATGTTTGGGAGACTGGAGAACGCTCTCACTCTTTGTTGCTATCTCTGCTTTAATCACTTGACCCTTTTCTAACCTTAGTCAATATGTATATATTAAGGTGAGTTAGCACTGTGAGCTATTTTATTTCACTGTTCTTGGGAGATAAATTTAACCTAAAATCTCCATTATTTTGATCTTATGATTGAGTATTTCCACACTGGTGTTAATTAAAGTTTTGTATATTTTCATTTTATTTATGAAGTTCCAGCATAATTCTCAAAGGGAGTAGTATATTCAGAAATTATACAAAACAAAATAAATGGTGGCTCCAGAAATAGAAAAAAAAGCTAAAGATTCAGTTTTAGCATACTATAACCCAGCAGTCTGGATTATGATCCTCCACTCATCATATGACACAACAAACACAAATATTACTATAAATATCTTGTCAATTCAGGAAGTAGATATTAGACATTAGGTGATATATAGTATTGTAGTGGGGCTGCAGATCTTAATATATAATATACAAACAGAACATACAGATTACTGCCTGGTTCGGAGACTTATCTTGATTCTAGTCTCCATTACCTTGCAGTCAGGAGATCAGTTCAGCTCCCTTATCATGCCCTTTAATGGATGTGGATCTTATAATTTTATTTAAAAAAATCCAAAACTTTATTAATATATTTAATATTGTACAACAACACAAACATATATATATAAACAACCTCACTATCACATATGTTCTGTGCAGCGAGATAACTTTAAAAGGTATAACCAATATGTTCCTACTTTTGTGTGGGACTAGTTCGGGGTATAATGGAATGGGAGTATTTCCTTAAATTGAGAGCAGTGTATAAGCACTGCAAGTAGAGACTGACTGTCTTGTTGTGTTGATCAGATGTGTTGCTTAATAGTGATTGAGTAACTGCCTGTGATCCTCTCGCCACTTCTATATAAAAAGCAACATCTTCAGGAAGTATAATAATATTTAAAATGAATCAAATGGTGCACAGAGTTAGATCATTGAACTTCTCTAATGTTTGGCTTTGTACTGGATTATCTAGAAATGCATTTAGATAACATATTTCAGTTCATTTGGATCCTTCCAGCGGTTTGGATCAGCACAATTTAATGAAGCTGATGCACTATGAATAATTGGAACAATTCTGGAGCAAGCCAACTTTACTAAAGGATATAAAACTTATGTCAATTCCCAATAATTTAAATTAGGTTTTAACTATTTCAGTGCTAGAGAGGTATCCAACGCATTTCTGATACCTCTCTGGCAGTCAAAGAGTTAAACTGTTTGAATTCTAAAGTCGTCCCCAAGCAATATTTTGGAGTCCTCTCAAACATCCATTGAGTAAAAGGTCCCATTTAAATCAATGGGGAGTTTTATTTGTCTGTTCTGGTGCATTTGGTTTGCTGAATAATTGTAATTGTACTTAGTACATCATCCTCAATGTATGCAGATTTTCTGACTCCAAAGGGGGAATGTACAAATCTGCCACTTTGGCTCATTTTCTGTACTTGCACACAGGCAAAAAAATCTTGCAGTCACAGTTCTGGATATTTACTAACGAGCTTAAGCAAGCATTTCCAGAGGCCCCCACTTTACCACGTGCAGGAAATGGACACATTTTACCTCAGTCTACTCTATGCCTTGTTAGTACATGAAGAGAAACAAAATGCAAAGAAATGGAATATACAAAAAAATCCATACACTCCCATATGCCCTCTCCATGGTGTAAACATCTTAACCTTTTGAATGCCAGAGGGGATAGCAATACATTGCTTATTAGTTCACCTACCCCCCTTCAAATGTGCTTATCTATAATGATTTGATGATCCCTACCATATATCTTGATCAGGAGACTGGTAGAATAAAGATGATACCTTTATTGGCTGAGTGACACTAAGATGCAAGATTTCAAAACACAAGGGGCTCGATTTAGTCGACCCCGGTAGGGCAAAAAATGGAGACCGAAAGGTGCACACACAGTGGTACTGTCGGAACCCAATAGCCCTACCAATAGGAACCATGATGAGCATTGGGACACAGAACCTAACTTGTGGCCCAACGTTCGTTGCATGTTTTTTGTTCCCAAAACACACGCTAAGTAGCATGAGACATGGATACATCAAAAGAAAACAGATAACGCCCTGTGTCTGACACAGTGTGAAACACTGAGCACATGATAAAACACAGTCACCCACCAAAACCCTAAATATACACTACCCCTAACATTAACAATAAAGTGAAACAAAGTAGTCCTAACACTATCCTATCACCCATACCCCATAGCTGTAACACTTACCTGTCATCCACTGTAAGACTTCATCTGTAATCTTCTATCCTTTTCATCTGTGATCTTCTTTCCTATTATCATCTTTCTTCTCATGTTCTTCCACAAATATTGTGCCTCACTGCAAAAATAAATAAAATTAAAAATTATACATGTCCCATAAATCATTCTGTTCAATAAATGTACCCTGGTGGCGGCAGAAAAGCAGATGAAAATGTCCCCCACCCTATATACCTTTCAGGCAGTTGCCAGAGTCACACTGAGGGAAATTTGAACTGGCTTTTGTCTCTGTTCAAAATGGTTCCCACCCTTCTTTTGGCTGGGATGTGAGGTTATGCACCTCTTAGCCAATCAGCTACTTCTAATGAGTAACCCCACATCTCAGCCAGGAAAGTTAGATTATTTGGAGGGGCTGTCTTTGTACATACTGGTACAATTGACAAATCTGGAGGAAGATGGAGGTCTCTAAAATGATTTCAGGGATCCAGGGTGTCAGCTCAAGCAAATGGGGAGAAAATGGGGGGAGGCTATAGCTAGGTAATGGTCAACCAGAAGATGTAATATATGTAGACTTTTCAGAGACATTTAACACAGTGTCTCACAGGAGCCTAGCCTACAAAATAAGGAAATGAGGTCTAGGGGATAATCTTTGTAATTTGATATAAAATTGGTTGAAGGATAGGGAACAGTGTGTTTTTGTCAATGCAGCTAAAGTTAAGAGTGGCGTATCTGGAGGTTCAGTACTTTATAAATGACATGGAAATGGGTATAGAAAGCAACATTTCAGTATTTGCAGGTGGCAGTAGATTATGAAATGTAGAGCAGGATGTTTGTTCTTGACACTTGACAGAAGGATTTACATATCATAGCAGATTGGGGAAACAATTGGAATTTGAATTTTATGTTGGAAAAATGTTCTACATTTGGACAGTACATGTATGCATGCAACCTATAATATAATGGGAGGATTCTGTGATAGTAATTGCTGAAATACATATAAACTACAAACTTGGCAATAATGATCAGTGTCAAACAACAGCAGCAGAAGCAACCAAAATGCTTGTTGCAGCACTTTGTCACTGTAAAGTCATTGGTAATGCATCAAGTGGCAAAAATACAGCAGTTTTTGGCACATGTTCTTAAAGGGATCGTCTAGATTTGGAGAAAGTGCACAGAAGAGCAATACAATTAACTAAGGGAAAAAAGGAATTGAAGTATGAAGAATGTCTAGCCAAGCTTGCATTAGGTAGTCTACAGAAAAGAAGCATAAGAGGTGATATTTTTACTGTCAGTGTGTGTGAAATCAGTGCAAAGATCTCTCAAGTGAATCTTTCATTCCAAGACTTAATCAAATAAGTAGGGCCCACCCCTTAAGATTAGAAGACATAAGAACTCAACTGTAGCAGAAGATGGGGTTCTTTACAGTACAGTTTGTGTAATTCCTTGCCAAGGGATGGGGTAAAGACAGATACAATGGATACATTTAAGAGGAAATTAGATATAAGAAGGGCACATACAGCGTTTTACCATAGGTTTTAGATTAAACAGGATGTTCTGGTAAATAGGCTAAACTCCATCTTGGAGTCATAGAAGGATTATTTAGTTTTCATTTTCTGGTATATACTTTGAAAAAGATTGAATTTGTTAAACTTAAGCCTTTTTTCAACTGCATTTCATATATAACTGTGCATCAAGTCTGTACTGGACCTAATAAATAGAATGCCTACATACATATAATACTTAAAGGCATAGTAATACTTCATTTCATCTTTATTTTATTTTGTAGGCATTAAAAACACATGAAAAACGATATAAGTCTTATCTCTCAAACCTTTATGGTTTAAGAGATATTCACAAGCAAAGTATCCCCCCCCCCTGTTCAGCCGGATCAGAAGGGAGGTGCCCAGGTAGACTGCAGAGAGGGACAATCTTCAATTAAGATAAGGGAAAAACCTGAAAAACTTGTCAAGGGGGGAAGGGCTTTCATTCTTTTCATACAAAGAAGATTGTCCCCTGCTGTTATCTGTCTGGTCTTACAATCAGATTCACATCTGAGAAAAGATGGCTTACACTACGAAAAAGGGGCGGGAGGGGGAAACTTTGCTTGTGAATATCTCTTAAACCATAAAGGTTTGAGAGATAAGACTTATATCATTCTTCATGTTTTTTTAATGCCTACAAAATAAAATAAAGTTAAAACGAAGTATTACTATCCCTTTAAGTGCTTTCAGCTGTTATCGCACTGCAACTCCCATCATCCTCAACTGACTATTATATGTTTGAGGATAAAGCGAGTTGTGGTTCAGGAACAAGCAGTGAGCAGGTTGCCAACCCCTAACTCTCAGTAATACCCTGCAGTATGATAAGGGATCATCACAAGATTTACAAAATGTTTATTTTTTCTTATGGTGTAATTGGTTTGCCCCAGGATTGTTCCACTTTTTACTTTGTGCACACTGCCCTCTGTTTTCATCCCCATCTTTCCAAGTCTATTTGGATTTTGATCTATAGTAAGTTACGCTGGATATTCCCACAGTCCTCAGATCA
This sequence comes from Rhinophrynus dorsalis, assembly GCA_037306005.1. Taxonomy (NCBI): domain Eukaryota; kingdom Metazoa; phylum Chordata; class Amphibia; order Anura; family Rhinophrynidae; genus Rhinophrynus; species Rhinophrynus dorsalis. Next base: position 83,302,753 of record CM074721.1, read on the forward strand.
TTATGCCAGTAAACTCTTGCTGACATGCAAACAATCTTCACAATCCAAAACAGCCCTCATGAATGTATTAGTAAGTCAAGTGTTATGCACATACTAAGCAATGTACTTTTTGCCTCTCTAGAAAACATCTTCTTTGAATAACAACTCTTAATCTATTACATACTGTATGTTGTTTCTCTGAACCTCTCCCGAGAAAAGATCAGCAAACTGGGGATTGAATTAAATTTAAGTTTGCCCAGTCCAGACATTTCAAGAAAAGATCAGCAAACTGGGGATTAAATAACATTTAAGTTTGCCCAGTCCAGACATTTCAAGTTTCCTGAAAAGCAAGTTATAGAGGCTGATTTATTAATAATAAAAGGATCAGTTATGGAGCAACCCAACTGCACCATGAGGGACAAATATAAATTCCATTAACTGAAATGTAGCTTCTAAACCCCTGAATACTATAGAGTTCTCAATCATTTGATTTGTGTTGGAGACCTCTCTAGCATTCAATGTGTTAAAAGCCCCATTAAAATCAATGAAAACTTTAATCTCCTATGGTGCAATTGGTTTGCCCCACAATAGCTCCAGTTCTACTTAGTACATTGACCCCCAATGGGGTAATTGTATAATGGGGATTCCATGTTAAATCAGACACTAGAATCTCATTTTTGACCTTATACCTGTCTAACATCAATATACAAATCTGTTTGCCAAAATTCCTCCCCTTAACACTGCCTGCACCAGTGGGAAGACACTGGCCAGTCTATGGGAGTTTCAGTGCATTCCTTTATTTACTCCTTTTTTATGGCTATGCACTAAACAAGGAGGGGAAGAAATGGATTAAGTGTACATCATATATCTTTACATGATATAGGACTGTTTTGTGGCATTAAAGTCCTAAGTATGGTGCAGATTGTATGTTGGTATATACTATAGTGACCATGGCTAAACGACTGAAGAAATGACACTCTGCTACAAGGTTGCCAATGTTTAGACATTAATGGCTGAGTGTTGAGTTATTTTGAGGGGGACAGCAAATTTACACTGTCAAACAGGCTGTACACTCACTACTTTACATTGTAGCAGAGTGTCATTTCTTCAGTGTTGTCACATGAAAGATAAAATAAAAATGTTTACAAAAATGTGAGGGGTGTACTCACTTATGTGAGATACTGTATATATATATATATATATATATATATATATATATATATATTTATAAAGTCAAAATAATGGGCAGCACCTATGGGACTTGACTAATAAGTTTATTGCAAAGATAAAGTGGCAAAATAACAGGTCAACGTTTTGGTCCCAGAAGGCCCTTTCTCAAGGTCTGATGTAACAGTAGGGAAGCACTCTCGTTTAAGGCAGTAAATTGCCTGGATGCTATTTCCAGGGTGAAATAATCCAGAAATATTCTTTGTAGAAAACGTTGTTACATCAATGTATCAGTTAACAAATAGTAACCTTTCTCAAGTCTTGAGGAAGGTTACTATATGTTAACTGAAATGTTGATGCGAATAAAAGTTATAATTATAATTATCCTGAGAGTGCTTTTTGCTTTTTCTACAAAGAACTTTTATATATATGTATATATATGTATATATATATATATATATTTAGAGATAGAGAGAAAGGTGGAAGTGTCCACTGAAATGTTGACCATCTTTAAATAAACACAATCTTTTGTATCATATTTGTCTTTGAATAAGTCCAGTGAGTGGTATTTTTTAATACTCTACCCAGGTGTGTGTGTCTATCTATCTATCTATCTATCTATCTATCTAGCTATTTATGTATATATATATATATATATATATATATATATATATATATATATATATATATATATATATATGTATAGATATACACACACACCAGGGTTTGATAAGTGATACATTTCTTGTAACATTATGTTATTGGCTTAAATCCTTTGAGCATATGTTTATTCAGTAATTAACTTATGGTTTTTACAGTAGCTATATCCATGGGTGTCCGCAGAAATGTTTCCATGGTGGGGCAAAGCTGTAATATGCCCCCTCCAGGCCAGCCCACGCACCACCTATGTTTATCAAAGAGGGCAAGTGTTGTGGGGGGCAAGTACCCCTCCCCCCACCGTATACACCCATGTCTATATCTATCTGTTCCGCCATTTACCAGTGATTAGATTTGGCTTGACATTTTGTTGTTCATAAAATCTCATTTGTAGTCCTACCAATGCCATCTATTGACAGAATCTGTACTAAACCTAGAATGATTATTGTACCAGTTATGTAATGGCTATAAATTATCTTGTTTTTTTAATTTTAAATTTAGATAACTTCAGTTGAACGGATTTGATATACTAGCTTTTAAAAAATTATTCCCCTGGCCAATTTTAAGGGAATCCTTAAGCTAGTCTGGGTTGTAGGTTTGACTGCAGTTCCATATATTGTTTTCACCCAGCGTTCTTCCAATTTTTCTTTTGTGCATATGGCACGTTAAACATGTTAGAAATGTTTGCTAAATCTTTGGGATTTAGTTGTATTATTACAAAAGCAAAGCATATGTGAAATATGTTTAATCACAATTCATATTTTTGGGCTTAATGTTTGATTACAAAACTATAAATAAACATAGACTGTGAGTATCATAATTGCAGTGTTTAACAATTCATTTCCATATGCAGGATTAAGAAATCAAACGAAACTGACGTGTGCTGTTACTTTTTAATTTGCATAAAAATGAAAACAGTGAGAAGATACTGAAACCCTTCTCGTACTTCAGAGAAGTACTTCTAAAGTATCTAAACTCATTGAGGCTAATTTACTAACAAGCACTGAAGAAACTCCAATGCAAAAAAAACTGTTTCTTTAAAGCGATAGTAATGCTTGTTAGACACACACTTTATTACAATTTTTTTTAAAATCCCCTCTTCCTCTGTTTGTCTGACATTCAACTTACCCTTGTTGGAGGACTAGACAATTTGATGGAGCAGTTGCCCATCAGATCATTTTAAAGCCTTCTGTACATGGATTTAGCTTAAGTCAATGCATAGGAGGCATAAAAGTAGTCATCACACAGAGACAAGTTTCAGTGTGTAAGGAATCTGTTGGGTGGGTTGTCATAGCAATCAGTCAGCTGACCATTCAGCAGTTTCTGAAGAGAACCTGTTGACATGAGGGAAAAGGGAGGTGTATTTTAATAAAAGAATAATGCCCAAACTAGTGACGTAATCGTTCTTGCTGCAGCAGGGAAATCCGGTCCCGGGACCGGCGGAGGCTCTTCAGAAGAGCTGAGATCTCATTATGAAAGACAAGATCCTTGGTCACCAAGCACATGTGGAAGACCGTTTTAGTGAAGGATTGTTTCTTCTATAATGAGATCTGGCTCTGCTGAAGAGCCTCTGCTTGATTCAATGAACGGATTCCCCTGCTGCAGCAAGAACGCTGACGTCAGGAGAGAGGCAGGGGAGAGCGAAGTTTAAAAGCGGCTATCTCTCAAACCATAAAGGTTTGAGAGATGACGCTGGTAGCATTTAATTCAGTTTTTTAAGGGCTTCAATATAACGGATAGTAATTTTGAAGTATTACTATCCCTTTAAAGGAATAGTAATGCTTGAAGACAACTACATTTAAGACTATTGTTCAACCTTTACAAGTGTGACTGATGCCCTTCTAAAGTAATTACAGTTTTATTCTCCCCCTCCTTCCTCTTTCACTGATGTCAGTCCTCAGCAATGAAGAAACTGATAATGTTGAAAGACCTATAAGACATTAGGCAAGATTTTAATTCCTTCTCTGTGAGTCATTTTACTGTGGCCTTAACACCAAATCAACATAGATATAGTGTTCAGGACAAATGAAAATGATTTATAGAGAGGACATTTTTGTCTTGATTTGTTCTGACCATGGAGTTGGCAGTGCCACTATATTAGCTGACTTCAGAATAATGTGAGGGGAAAATAAAATGTTAATATCATCAGTAGGACTGTCTTTTATAATCAATCATATAATTAAACTTTGAACGACAGATTTAAATAATTTTTTTGCGTTACTATTTATGTAAAGGAACAGCAACACTTTTAATGAAAAATTTTATATATAGGGATTTTCATGCTGAGTGAAACAAAGGTGCAGACTCTACTGGGAAATGTTGTATTTGTTAAAGGGATAGTAATGTTTAATTTTAAGTTTATTTAATATTGTAGGCATTACAAAAATAAGTACATCCAAACCAGGTGAAAAAAATGCCTTTTATTTGCATTTTCTGAGCTTTCAACAATATTTTAACAATAGCACTACATAGGATCTTTTGATTAAATGTGTTGGGTACACCTCTTGCACTCAAAGGGTTAAAAGAAATTGGAGTAATTCTGGGGCAAACAATATTCAGCGTAGAACATATATAAAACTGGACTTTCATCTCCAGAGCATTGTAAGGCAATGTAATGGAGACCTTTCTGGCATCAGAAGATTAATAGGCCAAGTTAAATAATTTCAATTTGGGGACATTGTATTTCATCTATATGGTACAGTCTTTGAACTGCAGAATCACACATCGGCTTAACTGTGTCTTTAATTGTATCCTGACAATTGTTAAAGGAGAAGTAGCACCTTATAATAATAACCACCCACTTACCTTATTACTACCTAAAATCCTAATGACTGCTGCAAGTTTTGCCCATGTGCCTTAGTTCAAGGTATATTATCTTCAATCAGTCCTGGATGCCATGCCCACACCCTTCTGGTCCTTAACCCCTTAAGGACCAGCGGTTCAGGGAAGTTACCTTCCCTTAAGGACCGCTTTGATCCTTGCCGACTCGCCAGTACACATGACCTGTTACTCATACCGGTGCGGCGCTTTGGGGCCTAAGAGAGATCGCTCCGGTCTTGGAGTGGTCAATTTTAGGCCCCGTTTTTACTTACAGCTCTCCCGGTAGAGCGCTGTAAGTAAAAAGCACATGACATGCTGTGACCGTCACCAGTCCTTAAGGGTATAAGGACTGTGAAGGTCATAGCACGTCATCTGGTCCTTAAGAAGTTAAAAGGTTATGATTACCATGTTCAATGGTCACAGTTTGTGGCCTATGGTGCTATGGTCATTAGGGTTTTACATCCATAGTTAGGTAAGAGGGGGATTATTAGGAGGTGTTGTGTCTTCTCTAAACTCACTTCCAGTTCAGTTTAAATCTGGTGTAAACATGTACCAGACATGTAAATAGTACGTCTTTTAAAAATGGATTTTGTTTTGGTTCATTTGACAAGCTCCTAAACAGCAGCATTGCAGATGGAAGCCCATCACAAAGCAAATACAATACTAAACAGCATGCACAATACTATTATGGCTTATCAAAAGTATGTTGTGTGTAGAATGTTTTGCTGGAACACTTTCCGCATCTGCTTTCATTTTCTCTCCTTTTTGAGATCCAGCCTTTCCGAAAGCCATACATATTTGTGATATAACACAGAACACAATCCTTTAGAAGCCGCACCTGCATTGAGAAAAATCATTAAAAGGTTTAGACACATGTGGTGAGCATCTGAAAATAAGGACTGGCCATGCACAATGAAAATTAAAATGTATACTCGTTGAAGGCTTACATTTTTAATGGCTCAAGTTTAGTATTATCAAATGCAGAGAAAAATTATTTTCGATGTGGTAGAGTTAACCTTTTCACTTTCGGAGGGGAATGCACACATTTCTTAACAATGTGTTGCATACCCCTCTGGCACTGAAAGGGTTAGACAACAAGTCTCTCTGATAATTAATGAGCTCTACCGAACATAAACGCATACAGAGGAACTTCCAAATTGAGCTGGCCCTCAAAGTTACCAGCATTCTAGGTCATGGTGATCAATTGTCTTCACTCCAGCTGTTGGGGACTACAACTCCCATCATCAACAACCAGCTGTTGGTAGTCCACAACAGCTAAAGCTCCAACACTTTTATAGCCTTGCTCTTGGTCAGGGATTCTCATCTCTTTTAAAGAGGAACTTTCATCAGATTTTATGCAGAGCCCCAAACCATAACTACATTAGCAATATGCATAGACGTTGTTTTATTTTCAAGACTAATTGCTGCATTAAAGCAAAATAGAACCCTTTAGGCAGGGAACAGAGAAGACATCTTGCAGAGATGGCATCTCTGAGTCCGTCCCCTTCAACTCCACAGTTGGTGAGTTGAATGCCTTTGTGCCTTAACCCCTTAACATCCAGTGATGTGTCAGGACCGTCACTGCTGTTTTTCCTGTTAGGACCAGTGATGGTCCTAACATGTCAAGTATTTTTTACTTACAGCGCTTCTGTGGGAGAGCTGTGAGTAGTAGCGGGGACTGAAATTGCCTGCTCCAGGAACTGAAATTGACCTCACTATTAGTCTCCCATTCTGCATGCCGGCACACGTAGCACATCAAACTTCGCTATCTGATCCTTAAAGGACCACACACCTCGGTACCGCTGGTCCTTAAGGGGTTAGTGCACCGGAAGCGACTGACAGCTGAGCACAGTGTGCGCCTACAGCAAGATCACCAGCCGGTGCCTATCTGCATAAAAGGTTCTATTTTTCTTTAATGCAGAAATTATTCTTGAAAATAAAACTAAGTTTATGCATATTGCTAATGTAATTATGGTTTGGAGCTCTACATTAATCGGATGAAAGTTCCGCTTATTAAGTTGTGACACACCATTCTTCACAGCAGGCCTGTCCCCCCTAAGATGAATTAAGTTTATTTTTACAGATAATTAAAATCTATCTATATTTGTACTAGTTATTTTCCTGTCAAACAAATATTTTTGAGAAATTAACCTTTATAGATTTGTGGCACCTTATGGCATGTTATGTTAATTCCAATCACAGTACTGTTAGATAGTATCGCAGCGTATGGGTTCTGCTGAGAAAAAATCATAGCTTATTGTGTGGCAATATTGGCAAAGCACAAAATCAAATTAGCATAAAGTGCCACTCTGTGCCACAAACAAATAAGACCAGTTTCTCAAAATGTTTTTCATTACATGCAGATGGTTAGGACAACATATAGTCAGTTTTTAACACAAATTAATATTTAACAAACTGATCTTAACCCCTTAACGACATGTGCCGTACTATGACCGTCACGGTCCTTGAAATACTCAAGGACCAATGACGGTCATAGTACGTCACGTACTTTTTACTTACAGTGCTCTACCGGGAGCGCTGTAAGTAAAAATAGGGCCTGAAATTGACCGCTCCAAGATCGTAGCGATCTCTATCAGGCCCCATAGTGATGCGCTGATACACGCAACAGGTCACGTGTACCGGCGAGTCCACGTGGTTCAATGCAGTCCTTATGGGACGGAAACGTCCCAGGACTGCCGGACGTTAAGGGGTTAAAGGGATCGTAATGTTTCACAAAAACAGCAGCACCAATTAATCTTCAAAGTATTTGGGCCATGGAGAATATTATTTCAATACTGTCAGAGCTGTGGTTCAAGAGTAATTGAATGATAAAATATCCCCCTCCTGCCCCTTTTACCTAATGTAAGCCACCTCCCCTCAGGTGTGCAATTTTGTCTCTTGACCAGACAGATTGCAGCTAGGGATAATCTTCTTACTGTGAGCATAAGGAAAACCTTGCCCCCTTTGTCAGGTTTTTCAGGTTTTTCCTTATACTCACTGAAGATTGTCCCTCTCTGCGATCCATCCGGACAGTCTTGCTGCTTTGAGGTGAGCAGTGTTACATCTGTAAGAGGGGCGGGTGTGGGATACTTTATCATTCAATTAGTCTTGAACTACAACTCTGACAGTATTGAAATAACACTCTCCATGGCCCAAATACTATGAAGATTAATTGGAGTGCTTGTATTGTGAAATATTACTATCCCTTTAAGGTGACACATAGTTGGAAAATCAAATCCATAAATGTGACATAACATACCTGTTGTGAACCATGTAGATGAAATGTCTATGTTTGCTCTACCTCAGAAGTATGCCAGTCACTCCTGAAGTGACATGCTACTACAAGATATTGCTTGAACGCACACAAGACAAGCATATCTTCTCCCTCTGTCTTTCTGGTGGAAATAGCACCAATTCAGGGAATCACATTTTTTTATTGTATGTCATTTTAGTTGGCTTTCAAAGTAGATGTAAAATGTAACCAATTAAACCTTTTGTTCTAAACAGGAATAGACAAACAGTTTGCAGGAAAAGAGATTTTACCTCCCAGGAGAATTCTCCTGGAAAAGCCATGTCTGATAATGTCTTCCATTCCCATGGGGATGTGTAGTGAGTAAATGTGTGAGTGCGCATACATGGTTGGTGTATGGAAGTCGGCACTCATGTATTCATGACATGTAACTGATGACATATGAGCATGCATGTCAGAAGAGCGAGACCATTGAAATCAGTAGGCGTAACTTTTCAGCAAATCAACTTTATATTTTCGTACAAATTTTTCTTCCCACTGGAACTTTCACAGAAAGAAAAAACAGGCTCCTATTCTGCTGGAATTTCTGTGGAAAAAATTAAGCTTTTCACCTATGCCTATTGCCAGAGAGTTTTTTTATGCAATACCAGGCTTTGGAGAGTTCTGTAGCACCCAAGGGGTTAAAACTAGAGATGGAAGAAACGTCCATTTTTTTAAAATGGAAATTTTGTAAAAAAACACCACTTTTTTCAGCAGACATTGCCATGCATAGAAACTCCACAAAAATGTGATTTCTTGTAATGCAGATTTATTTCCTTAATATTGCATTGTATTATCACTCTATGAAGGTACATTTTCTAATCAAGACTAGCAGACTGAGAAATTTTATCTTAAAGGGGAGGTAACACCTCAAGATAATAACCCCCACTTAACAGTGTGACCAGAAAATCCTAGTGGCCATTCTGAGTTTTTTCAAGGCTCCTTGATTCAAGAGATAACATCTTCAATCTGTTCTGGATGTCATGCACATGTAGGCAGACATGACAGTTGCTAACATGACCACAGGACACAAACAATGCTCACTACACAAGTAATCTTTCATATCCCCTCTGCCTACTTCAGTATGTAAAAAACTGCCAGCAACTGTTGTGTCTAAATTATGGACATAGAGAAAAGAGAAGTAAATACACAGTGCCAATCACAGTATTAGTACACTATTACTGATGTTAGTGTGTAACAGAGGTCTAAATAGTGATAACATTTGATTCTCTTAATCAATATAAAGGTATAATTTCTTATGGGAAGTTTATATTTAAATTAGATTGATTCAGTTCTTAGAACCTTTATATATCCATATATAACTTAGATATATGGTTTTCCATCTATGGTAGTCTTTATAAATATAATAAACATTCCCTATGTTACAGTCTTATTCAGTTTGCTTCCTTAATCACACTCCTTGTTGGTCTCAGAATAAGAGCAATATGATGTTCATAGAATAATCCCCATGCAAAAGAAATAAGGGTAGGGGGGAGACATAGCATAGAGCATCTAAGTGTAGTATTAAACACGAGTATTGGCTACCAAAGAGTTAATAAGCGTTTGCGTTTCCTTTCTCTTTTTTATAAAAACAACAGAAACATTTTTTTAGAATTATATTTTATTTATACATACATATGACTTTTAAAAATACATATAATACTTTTGAAATACTAGTTTGTCAACCTCCAAACTTTCAACAAGCATCTTTGAATTTAAACATATTTAGAACAATTTGATTGGTTTAAATCACTATAAATCAGGGACAGCTTATTGGCCACGTCAGCCATATTCCAGACGAAGACGCAAAGACAGTGAAGAAATGTGTTGAAGAGACAACACCTGCCACATGTGACAGAGACACTGCATCATCGGATGGACTGAGATTGAAACGAGTGACGGAGCGGGAAGGGAAGAGAGGAGAACCACAAGAACAATGACTGGGACTCTTGTCCATTATACTCCAAGACCCATCAGGACAATAAAGTAAGAGGACATCTATACACTGAATCGAGGAACATAAGCCAATCTCTGCACTCATCTACATTGTAGCATGCGTGTAAACATGAACTCTCCAGTAAGGGGCCATCGATTAACTATGTTTGGATAATCTGTCCCAACTTGTCCCTCTCCATAGTTCCCTATTAGAACCCCAATAGTACTCTCTCATCCATTGTGTCTCACCATGTCAAACTGTATTTAATACAGGAACAGATTGCTATTTTTCTTTGGATAAGCTGTGCTTTTTCCTAATCTTTGTATGAGTACTTTTTTTATAGCATATTGTATGCTTTCTTCTATTCACAATATTTAATACTTTGTTTTTATTTTATCTTTTTATCCTATATTGTTTTCTTAATAAACTTACATATTTTAAATACTACACTTAGATGCTCTATGTGCTGTCTCCCCATTTACCCTTAAATTATGGACATGACCTACAGGACTGATTGAAAATGTTGGGGTAGATTCACTAAGCAGCGATAAAGTGAAGATGACTTCTCCAGTTTATCACTTCTCTCGTTCCTATGTTATTCTATGGAGCCTATTCACTAAGATTTCCAAAGTTGAATAAATCTTAGTGCATTGGCTCCACAGAATAACATAGAAATTGGAGAAGTGATAAACTAGAGAAGTCATCTCCCTCTATCACCTCTTTATCACCTCTTTATCACCGCTTAATGAATCTCCCCCATTGTTTCTTGAAAAAAGCACAAGACCAAAATTCTTATGGGTCATTAACCCTTTGAGTGAATTGCAATGCATTGGATACTTCTCTGGTGCTCAAATGGTTAAGATTTTCTGGCCATAGTAAGGTAAGTGGGGTTATTTATTATCAGGATGTTCTAGATCTTTGGCATTTGAGTACCAGAGGGGTATGCAATGCATTACAAAGCTGTTTGCTGTTAGCATCAGTAACAAGAGCAATTCCTTTCTCATTTCCCTCTCTTTTATGCGATTGCCTTTGAATTTTCTTTTTCACTAAATTAGCCAACTAATGTGGAATCATATGTCTGAGAATTATGTCTCAGATTGTTTCAGAACTGGATCATGCAGAATACAGTGTACTTTCTGTAATTTAGAAGATTTCAGACTTTTATGTTCAAAGTGCGTTAGGTTTGGTGTCTGTCAAAATATATCAATATAACAATAACATGAGATCAAGGGATGTGCAAGGCTCAATTACTTGATTATTTTTGGTATGGATAAAGTGGCCAAAATATCTGTTGAAAGGTTACACCCACATTTTATTGACGTAGTCAGTGGTGGCACTACAATATAGTTTTAATAATACAATTGCTCACCCCCTTCCAGCCCTTAAAGGGTTAAAATTACCACGTACAGTGAGCAGAGTTTGTGCCCTGTGGTCGTACTCACAACTGTCATGTCTGCCTTCATGGACATAACATCCAGAACTGGTAGTCAATTTGATCAATTTGACCCTCACCACCACATATATACAAAATCAATGTATTTTTAGAAATAATAATAACTCATATTTATATAGCGCCATGCTCCCAGTGGCACTCAAAGCACTTTCAGCGCACGCTCTCGGAATTAACCATCGGCAGCTGAAATAATAGATGTCATTATTACCCAATCAATGGTACACATTTTATCGACCTCGGAAGGATGAAGGGTGGAGTTGACCCTGCTGGGATTTGAACCTGCAACCTTGCGGTTTGAACAGGCTCCATAGTCATGGAATTTACCACTGAGTTATCTCACCGGCACAAGAGTAAAGGGGGCCCATGTGACTTGTTTAGGGCCCCCAAAAACCTAGAGCAACCCCTGGATATAGTGCGTATTAATTAAAGAGAAAGTGATTCTAATTTTTTTCTTATTAAAAAACGTCTCAACTTAAAGGATAATTAAAACCCACAAATAATGGCACCCCCTACTTACTAGGGCCAGAAAATAATAATGACCCATGTGAATGGTTCTCTTGTGCTTTTAGTCAAGAGATAACATCTTTAATCAATCCCAGGTGTCAAGTCCATGTAGGCAGACATGACAGTTGCTGGCAGGCTCAGAGGACACAAATTCTGCCCACCACACATAGTAATATTAACCCTTTAAGTATTACACTCCCCACTGGCCTTTAATAAGCTCATGCACTTTGCCTGTTTCAGTTTGAAAAAACTGCCAACAACGGTCATGTCTGCCTCCATGGACATGATGACATCTAGGACTAGTTGAAGATGTTATTTCTTGAACAAGGTCAAAATCAATTGGGGCCATCAGGATTTTCTTATGGTAGTATGGTAAGTGGGTAATTATTATTATGAAATGTCCTTCTCATTTAAACAATTAATTCAAAGTATCCTTCCCTTGTCTATATTCTGTTCTCCTAAAATCTGCCTAAGAAAGAAAGAGGCTGAGAAAAACTGACACAGTTCTGGAGTAAACCCTTTGAGCCATAATGGGCAAAAAAAACATTCCTCAAATTTTCATTGAATTAAATAGGTCTTTTAACAACAAAGGATGAGTGAATTTTTTTTTCCTCAAAAGAGAGACAGGCAAAAAATGGCACTTCTCACCGAGTGGGATATTTTTCATAAAAAATGCTGATTTTCTGCTTTTTTCCCACCCAGCATATTGGTAAAACTGAATTTCCCCACCACGTAGTAAGTTTTTCTTCTTTCCAACAGGGATAGTATAAAATGGGTGTCAGGTTCCCACAGCATGTAATTTATGTATTTGTTAGCAAGAGAGAAAGCAGCACAATTTTGAACTAATTAGGATGGGCAAATAAAGCAAAATTGGAGTATAGTTTAGGGAGTCTTGTAGGCACATCATTTTTTCTCTGTGTTTGGGTAATCTGAGGGTAATCTAGGTGGGGGAGTTTTCCCAAAATAGCCCAAAAGCTTGGTTGAATGAGACCGATAGCAAGTTCCTTCTTGAAGTGGCTGTTATCTCTGTGTTAATGGGGCCTGGGGATATGTTAAGGATAAAAAATGTTAACATTTTGTGTGACTAAGAAGACACAGACAGCTAAGGGCATACAATGTTAAGGTAGAAGAAAATAAACATTATGAATCATCCCTGGGAAGAAACAGGCAACCCTGATCCAAGTTCATTTTTTCCTGTGTTCATCTTGGTTTCTTTCTTACTTATATCACTTGGTGCCAGTTTATTCTTCAGATCTATTGACTTTCTATAGATTTTTTCTGGGTTTTTTGGGAGTATAGTACGTAGAGTTTTGTCACCCTGTAGAATGGGGCAGTGTTTTGGGATGTTTTTTTTATTTTTTGTCCTGCTGTGTTATATCTGGTGATAGAAACATAGAAACATAGAATTTGACGGCAGATAAGAACCATTCGGCCCATCTAGTCTGCCCATTTTCCTACTGTAAAAAAAACAAAAAAAACCCTCAAACCTTTTTTGGTCCTTGGTCTTTTCTTATGTTAAGGACCGCCTTATGCCTATCCCATGCATGCTTAAATTCTGTCACTGTATTAACATCTACCACTTCTGCTGGTAGGCTATTCCACTTGACTACTACCCTCTCAGTGAAGTAAAGCTTTCTTACATTACATCTAAACCTGTGTCCCTCTAGTTTTAGACTATGGCCTCTTGTCCTAACGTTTTTAGTCTTTTGAAATATACTTCCATCCTGTACTTTGTTGAATACCTTCATGTAATTGAATGTTTCTATCATATCCCCTCTCTCTCTTCTCTCCTCCAAGCTATACATATTCAGATCATTTAGTCTATCCTGATATTTCTTTTCCTGTGGACCAGTCACCATTTTAGTAGCCCTTCTTTGAATTTTCTCTAGAGCATCTATATCCTTCTGGAGATGGGGTCTCCAGTACTGTACACAATACTCTAGGTGAGGTCTAACTAGAGATCTGTAGAGTGGCATGACTACTTCCCTTTTTCTGCTACTAATGCCCCTAGCTATACAACCCAGTGCCCTGCTTGCATTCCCCACCATTTTATTACATTGCCTGCTTACCTTTAAGTCATTAGAAATAATTACTCCCAAATCCCTTTTCTCTGTTGTCTCTGACAGCAGCGTACCCTTAATACTTAATGAATGGTAGTAGTTGAACTTTCTGTTTTCTCTTATGTTTGTTTTGATGATTTAGAAGATTTCCCCTTGGTCTTTCTCTCACTTTTCAAGAGCTTCATTTACCTTCTTTTCAGAGTGTCCTTTCACTAGTTATTGTTTCTTTAGTTCCTCTGCTTGCTATAGGAAGGTCTGTTCTTCTGAGCAATTTCATTTAACTCAGTAAAACTGGCTAAGAGGTATACTTTCCAACCACCTTGGATGATGGGCACTTGATTTGTTTATGTAACTGTTAACATCCACATCCTTGTAGTGTGTTTTCATGCAAATTTTATTCTCACTGTTGGTACTAAGTGTGAGATACAAGAATTCGACTTGATCCTGGCTGTGGTTTACAGTGAATTGTATTCTGATTCAGCTGATGTCCCCTTCCATATGATAAGTAGATCATCTATATAGCGGGAATAGAGGATGAGGTTGCTCCTGTGTTGGTCATATAGATGTTTATCTTCCCACAAGCCCATGAATAAATTGACATAGCTAGGAACAAACCTCATCCCCATTGCTGTCCCATGATTCTGAAGATAATATTTTTTCTGAAATATGAAATAATTATGTTCAAGTATGAACTTGATTGCTTTCAATGTAAATTCTTTCTATACACCTGGCACTGAGTCATCTTTCTCTAGGAAATACTGCACTGCTTCTAATCCCAACTCATGTTGGATTGATGTATATAATGAACACACATCACAAGTGATCAAGTAGTAGTTGTCTTGCCAATCAATGTGTTGCAGCTTTTGTAGAACATGTGTGGAATCTTGTGTGTATGATGGAAGTTTTTAGAACATATTTTTGTAAATGAAAATCTAATGGTTGAGACAAGTTGCTAGTTAGTGATCCAATTCCAAATATTATAGGGCGTCCAGGTGGGTTTGTGAGATTTTTGTGTATTTTTGGTAAGTGGTAATATATGGCTATTATGGGGAATGGAATTTTCAGGAATTGATATTCTTGTTGGTTTAGTATTTTTAACTGGTATGCCCAATCAACAAGTAGTGTGTATTCCTTTTGGTAAATTTCAGTAGGGTTGTCCTTCAACTTTAAATAGTAATCTTCATCATTAAGAATTTATTCAGCTTCCAAAAGGTATGTATGTATGACAATACCTCCGCCTTTGTCTGCTGCTCTAATATTTAGATCCGGATTATCCATCATGGTTTGGAGGCATTCTTTTTCTTTCTTTGTAAGATTAGATTTATATTTGTTTTCTCCTTTACACATTTCATTGAGATCCTTCTGCACCATTTCACTAAATGCCTCTATAAAAGGGCCTTTTGATCCTTTAGGAAAGAATCTGGATGGGGCTTTCAGATCTGTGTGACTTATTTAGGCAAAGGTCTCTCCGCTCTTTCTTCTTTCTTTTTCTGATTTTAATTAGTTTAAGATTCTAATGATTTCTTGATCCTCTTCATTGAAGATAATATTTTCATTCTCCTTTGCTTCTTCTCCTTTAAGTGCAAAATGCCTCTTTAGGGTAAGTTTTCTTATAAATTGGTGGATGTTCACAAATAGCTCAAAATGATTCGGACTACTTGAAGGAGCATACTTCTAACCTTATTTTTACAGATTGATTTCTTCTTCCTTTAGTTCATAATTGAAGAGGTTGATCACTCCTTATTGTTGGGAGTCTTCAGACTTGTGAATTTTCTTTTTGTTAATCTTCCTTCCTCCTCTTTTACCTCTTCTATGTCTTTGGTTCTCTTTCTTCTGTGCGGTGGCCAAGCCTATTTCATTTGATAGTTTTTTCCACTCCTGGCATACCCATTGTTGGAAAGGTTGGGGATGGTCTCTGGATAAAAATGACCCTCTTTTGTAGTTTTGGGTAGTGTGCCCAAGCTTAATTTATTTGGTTTAATATGCTGAGAATTTCTTTGTCTTGATTCTCTTTGTTCTTTATCGTTCTTATTTGACAACTTCAGTTGTATTTCTTTATTATTATTTCCTGCGTTCCTTTCTTGCCTATTTCCTGTTGTGGCTTTTCTATTTATTTGTTCTGTTATTGTTAAAGGTAGTGTGTTTTGTAATGTTAGGGTTTCATCTTCTTCTAGTTGTCTGTATTGTACCCCCCTTATTCTCGTGTCTCCTTCCCTTTTTACACATAATATGTCATTATCAGCTGCTTTTTCTTGATGATGTCCTGGCTGCTCTTGATTCCCTTTTGGGAGGTGGTTCATATAGAAATCACTACTTCTTTAGCTCTCAGTATCCCCTTTACTCCGCAGCTCCTATTATTTTCTATTGGTCTCTCAGATTCAACTAAACCCAAACATGTGCGGATTCTCATTTTGCATCTTCTTACTGTGTCCAGGATGTGCATTCCTCTATTGTGGAAATCCACTACCCCACCATCTGTGGCTATGTGGCTTTGAAAATGATATACTGACCCTTGAAAGACTCACCCTTCTTCTATCGGATGGCAACCCTACCTTTCAGGACATTTTGTCTCCTTGGTGCCTATCACATATTATCTCTGTATAACTACACTTAATTGCCTGGTCCTGGTTATGCCTCTGGGCGATGCTTGACTGCATGCTCCGGTGTTCTCCCTTTCCTTTCCCTTGTTCCTTGCTTTTATCTCCCTCCCTCTTTCTTTTCTACCCCCTTTTCTGTCTCTCTGCGACTTGTCTCTTTGTTTTTCTCATCTTATGTTTTCTCTTTTTTCTTTTCTTTCACTACAAATATTCATGCTTTTATCTCACTTACCATTATTTCCCACTTGCATTCTTTAAAGCTAATCTGATACAACCAGTTCTTGTTGCTATACTTTTGTTTTCTCAACACTGTTCTCATTTACAGCATTCAGTACTGTATTCTTGATGCAATCATTTGGTTTTTATTATAAACTGTATAATGCTGTATCCTATTTTTATATCAATAAAGCTTTGAAAAAAAAAATCAAAACAAATACAAAAATGTAAAATTTGACAGATAGGTGACTGAAATTAGCTGTGACTGAGACAAATGGGTATTAGAAGAGTTATAGTTAGTGATGAGCGAGCACCCCAATGCTCGGATGTTCGGGTGCTCTGACCGAGCACCCCCTGAGGCTCGAGTGCTCGGCCGAGCATCCGAGCCCCATTGAAGTCAATGGGAGGACTCGAGCATTACACCAGGCACCCCCTGCTCTGATGAGGGGAGGGTGCCTGGTCCATAGGAAAAGGGCAGAAAAAGATGGAAACACTACAGAAATGGTTCAGGGACAGCATAGGGAGGATGTCTGGATGCACCTTGGACTCCAACATCGCTGCTGGGAACGATCTTTCGCCCGTAGTACGCCATTTTTACAGACTGACCATAAAACACACAAAAAGGAAAATAAAAACGACTTTAGGCGAAAAATTGTTACCAAACAATATTTGCTGTATATTTACTTGTATATCATCTGCAAATTCTCCCAAAAATTTCCTTGATTTTCAGAACTGAGGCCATGATTAAGAGGGAAACGTGCGCAGAGGCAAATTATCCCAAAAATTTCCTTGATTTTCAGAACTGAGGCCATGATTAAGAGGGAAACGTGCGCAGAGGCAAATTCTCCCAAAAATTTCCTTGATTTTCAGAACTGAGGCCATGATTAAGAGGGAAACGTGCGCAGAGGCAAATTCTCCCAAAAATTTCCTTGATTTTCAGAACTGAGGCCATGATTAAGATGGAAACGTGCGCTGAGCTGACCATCTAAAACATTATGGGTGAGGGTCTGCTGCAGAGCTGACCATCCTAAACATTATATGCGAAGGCCCGCTAGTGAGCTGACGCTATAAAACATTATATGAGAGGGCCCGCTAGAGAGCTGACCCAATAAAACATTATATGAGAAGGCCCGCTGGTGAGCTGACCTAAACAAAAATTGTCAAACAGGGCCCGCTGGTGAGCTGGCCCTATATAAAAATTATATCACAGGGCCCGCTGGTGAGCTGGCCCTATATAAAAATTATATCCCAGGGCATATGGAAGAGGAGGAGGAGGATGAGAAGATTAAGAGTCAACCATATACCCGTTTTTTGGGTGGAAGGGGTGAATGGGAATACAGAGTATTCCCATCATTGTAAATAACATATATAAAGTGAGTTTATGTTCCCCCGGGGCTTTCCTCCAGTGGAGTGGAGAAGTCAGGGGAAATCCAGGCCTTGTTCATTTTTATAAGTGTCAACCTATCAGCATTGTCGGTGGAAAGGCGGATACGCTTATCTGTTATGATGCCACCAGCAGCACTAAATACCCGCTCAGACAGAACGCTGGCGGCAGGGCAGACCAGCACCTCCAAGGCGTAGAGTGCCAGTTCATACCACGTGTCCAGCTTGGACACCCAGTAGTTGTAAGGCACAGAGGGATCATTGAGGACGCTGACACGGTCTGCTACGTACTCCTTCACCATCTTCCAAAACTTTTCCCTCCTTGTGACACTAGGCTGCGCATCAGGGTGAGGGTGCTGGCGGGGTGTCATGAAGGTGTCCCACGCCTTGGAGAGTGTTGCCCTGCCTTTCTCAGAACTGCTGTGTGCTCCCCTTTTCTCCCCTTCTCGGTTGGCCAAGGTAGCACGTACTCTGCCGCCAGCGTTGTCAGATGGAAAATTTTGGAGCAATTTTTCAACAAGAACCTTCTGGTATTGCACCATTTTGCTTGTCCTCTCCACCGGAGGAATGAGAGATGAGAAATTCTCTTTGTAGCGGGGGTCCAGAAGGGTGAACACCCAGTAATCCGTGTTGTCTAAAATGCGTACAACGCGTGGGTCACGGGAAAGGCAGCCTAACATAAAGTCAGCCATGTGTGCCAGAGTACCAACAGTCAAAATTTCGCTGTCCTCACCAGGAGGATGACTCTCAATATCCTCATCCTCTTCCTCCTCTTCTGCCCACCCACGCTGAAGAGATGGAACTAAAGTTCCATGGCTACCCTCTGTAGCGGAGGCAACCGTGTCTTCCTCCTCCTCCTCCTCCTCCTCCTCCGCCTCCTCCAATTGTCGCTGAGAAGACGAAGTGAGGGTGCTCTGGCTATCACCTTGTGTAAGCTCTTCCTCCCCCATTTCCACCTCTTCCACATGCAAAGCGTCGGTTTTAATTGTGAGCAGCGAGCGTTTCAGTAGACACAGAAGTGGGATGGTTACACTGATAATAGCGTTATCGCCGCTCACCATCTGTGTCGATTCCTCAAAATTGCGTAAAACCTCACAGAGGTCTGACATCCATTCCCACTCCTCACTTCTGATTACAGGAAGTTGAACGGAGAGGCGACGACCGTGTAACAGCTGGTACTCCACTACTGCCCTCTGCTGCTCACAAAGCCGGGCCAACATGTGGAAGGTGGACTTCCAGCGCGTGCTCACGTCACACAGCAGCCGGTGAGCTGGCAATTGTAAGCGCTGCTGCAGCTTCAACAGGCCGGCTGAAGCTGTTGATGACTTACGGAAATGTGCACACACGCGGCGCACCTTGGTCAAGAGATCATGCACATTGGGGTAGGTTTTTAGAAATCGCTGCACCACTAAATTAAATACATGCGCTAGGCATGGTACGTGTGTGAGCTTGCCGAGCTCCAAAGCCGCCACCAAGTTACGCCCATTATCACACACAACCATGCCTGCTTGCAGGTTGAGTGGCGAGAGCCACTGCTCAGTCTGGTGACTAATCCCCTGCAACAGCTCTGAGGCCGTGTGCTGTTTGTCCCCAAGGCAGATCAGCTTCAGCACGGCCTGTTGACGCTTCCCCACTGCAGTGCTACACTGCTTCCAGCTACTGGCTGATGGGGGAGAGGCGGTGTGTGTAGAGAATTCGGAGGTGGAAACGGAGGAGGAGGAGCCAATAACGTAGGTGCTGGTGGAAACCCTGATGGAGGTAGGGCCCGCAATCCTCGGCGTGGGTAGCACC
Organism: Rhinophrynus dorsalis; assembly: GCA_037306005.1. Taxonomy (NCBI): domain Eukaryota; kingdom Metazoa; phylum Chordata; class Amphibia; order Anura; family Rhinophrynidae; genus Rhinophrynus; species Rhinophrynus dorsalis. Next base: position 83,322,605 of record CM074721.1, read on the forward strand.
CGTGCCATCCCAGGGTCCGAGTCGCTCCCAGCCTCCACGACATTCACCCAGTGTGCCGTCAGGGAAATGTAGCGTCCCTGGCCACAAGCACTTGTCCATGTGTCAGTCGTTAAGTGGACCTTCCCAGTAACTGCGTTGGTCAGGGCACGGGTGATGTTACGGGACACATGGTGGTGTAATGCGGGGATGGCACACCGGGAAAAGTAGTGGCGGCTGGGGACCGCGTACCGAGGGACAGCTGCTGCCATCAGGCTGCGGAAGGACTCAGTGTCCACAAGCCTAAATGGCAGCATTTCGATGGCCAGTAATTTGGAAAGGTGTGAGGTTAGTGCTATGGCCTGTGGGTGGGTGGCTGGGTACTTTCTCTTGCACTCAAATGCCTGGGGTAACGACATTTGGACGCTGCGCTGGGACAGGGAAGTGGATGTGGTCGCTGATGGTGCTTCAGATGGTACAGGTGCAGGGCGGGAGGTATGCGGGCCTGCGCCTTCGACAGGCGATTGGCCGGCACCGAAAACAGGGGAAGAGGAGGCAGTGGTGTGGCCTGCAGACACAGATGGGCGATCCAGGCGTTCCTCCCACTTACTACGGTGCTTGGATGCCATGTGTCGGATCATGCTGGTGGTGGTGAGGTTTCTAGTGTTCATGCCTCGGCTCATTCTGGTGTGGCACAGGTTGCAAACTACAATTCTTTTGTCGTCCGCACTTTCCTTAAAAAAACGCCATACCGCGGAACACCTACCCTTTGGCAAGGTAGATTTACGCAAGGGGGTGCTCCGTGGAACATTTGCGGGCCGGTTTGGTGCGGTCCGCCTTCTTTCTGTAGCCACACCACTGCCTCTTCCAGCCTGTTGCGGTGCTGCAGATGGCTCACCCTCAGGACTGCTGTCATCGCTCGGCTCTACACCTTCCCAGGTGGGGTCAGTCACCTCATCGTCCACCAAGTCCTCCTCCACTTCCTCACTCTGATCATCCTCCTCAAGTCTTGATCCCACCACATACTCAGTCATTGACAACTGTATAACATTCTCCTCAACAAGGTCTTGAGACGGAAATAGTGGTTGATTTAATGGCAACTGTGTCTCATCATCATCATCATCATCCACTACTTCCTTTGACCTTAAATGCCGTTCACATCTGTCATCTTCTTGAGATTGGGTAGCCTCTAGAGGTTGTGAATCAGGGCACAAGATGTCATGTTCCTCTGCAAGCGTGCTTGGAGAGAGGGTCAAATGAAGGATTGGTGATGAGACGAGCTCCTCACTATATCCCAGTGTGGGATCACTTCTTTGACCAGACCGTGTATGGTGGGAGGAAGGATGATCAGAGTGAGGATTATGTTGACCAGACTCTTGGCTACTGAGAGTGGACTTGGTGGAAGACAGGGTGGTGCTTAACCGACTGGAAGCAGTATCAGCTGTCATCCAACCGACCACCTGTTCGCAGTGGTCGGACCTCGAGAGTGATGTCCTGCGACGCCCTGTAAAATTACACATGAAGCTAGGTATGGTGGATGTCTGTCTTTCTTGTGCTCTGGCACCAGGCACAGTTTCTCCGCGTCCTGACCCGCGCCCTGAACTATCAGGATCACGTCCACTTCCCCGTCCCTTTTTACCCGCCTTCTTCATCTTACACGGAATATGTGACTTTAATATTTGAGTTTGAAAACTTAACAGTATTTCTTCCTATTCTGCAACTGTGCAGAGTACACAGAATAGGCTGCTAAACTGCGGTGACACACACTGAATGGAATATGTGACTTTAATATTTGAGTTTGAAAACTTAACAGTATTTCTTCCTATTCTGCAACTCTGCAGAGTACACAGAATAGGCTGCTAAACTGCGGTGAAACACACTGAATGGAATATGTGACTTTAATATTTGAGTTTGAAAACTTAACAGTATTTCTTCCTATTCTGCAACTGTGCAGAGTACACAGAATAGGCTGCTAAACTGCGGTGAAACACACTGAATGGAATATGTGACTTTAATATTTGAGTTTGAAAACTTAACAGTATTTCTTCCTATTCTGCAACTGTGCAGAGTACACAGAATAGGCTGTTAAACGGCGGTGAAACACACTGAATGGAATATGTGACTTTAATATTTGAGTTTGAAAACTTAACAGTATTTCTTCCTATTCTGCAACTCTGCAGAGTACACAGAATAGGCTGTTAAACGGCGGTGAAACACACTGAATGGAATATGTGACTTTAATATTTGAGTTTGAAAACTTAACAGTATTTCTTATTATTCTGCAACTCTGCAGAGTACACAGAATAGGCTGTTAAACGGCGGTGAAACACACTGAATGGAATATGTGACTTTAATATTTGAGTTTGAAAACTTAACAGTATTTCTTATTATTCTGCAACTCTGCAGAGTACACAGAATAGGCTGTTAAACGGCGGTGAAACACACTGAATGGAATATGTGACTTTAATATTTGAGTTTGAAAACTTAACAGTATTTCTTATTATTCTGCAACTGTACAGAGTACACAGAATAGGCTGTTAAACGGCGGTGAAACACACTGAATGGAATATGTGACTTTAATATTTGAGTTTGAAAACTTAACAGTATTTCTTATTATTCTGCAACTCTGCAGAGTACACAGAAAAGGCTGCTAAACTGCGGTGAAACACACTGAATGGAATATGTGACTTTGATATTTTAGTTTGAAGACTTAACAGTATTTCTTCCTATTCTGCAACTCTGCACAGTACACAGAATGTGCTGCTAAACTGCGGCGAAGCACACTGAATGGAATATGTGACTTTGATATTTTACAGTTTGAAGACTTAACAGTATTTCTTCCTATTCTGCAACTCTGCACAGTACACAGAATGTGCTGCTAAACTGCGGCGAAGCACACTGAATGGAATATGTGACTTTGATATTTTAGTTTGAAGACTTAACAGTATTTCTTCCTATTCTGCAACTCTGCACAGTACACAGAATGTGCTGCTAAACTGCGGCGAAGCACACTGAATGGAATATGTGACTTTGATATTTTAGTTTGAAGACTTAACAGTATTTCTTCCTATTCTGCAACTCTGCACAGTACACAGAATGTGCTGTTAAACTGCGGCGAAGCACACTGAATGGAATATGTGACTTTGATATTTTAGTTTGAAGACTTAACAGTATTTCTTCCTATTCTGCAACTCTGCACAGTACTCAGAATGTGCTGCTAAACTGCGGCGACGCACACTGAATGGAATACGTGACTTTGATATTTTAGTTTGAAGACTTAACAGAATGTGCTCTAATCTGCAACTTTGCACACTAAACAGAATGTGCTCTAATCTGCAACTTTGCACACTAAACAGAATGTGCTCTAATCTGCAACTTTGCACACTAAACAGAATGTGCTCTAATCTGCAACTGTGCACACTAAACAGAATGTGCTCTAATCTGCAACTTTTCACACTAAACAGAATATTTTTTTTTTTTTTTTTTTTGTTTTTTTCCCCCCACAGAAAATAACCTACTGCCCCCACACACAGTAGTCCTAAAAAGGACTTTTGGTTCTTTTTTGTCACAATTTTTTTTTTTCCTCCCTACACTGCCTTTCCCTTCCTATCCTCAGCTCTCCCTGGCTCAGACTGAGCCGAACTCGATGGTCAGGTGCTATACAGCACCTGACCACGGGTTCTGGCCAGCCAATCAGTGTAATGCCAGCAGCCAACATGGCTGCTGGCATTACACCGATGTCAGAGCCTCCCTGCACGTTTATTGGCTGCGCAGCAGCCGCAAAACGTGCGGGGAGGAGACCCGAACATGGCGGGCGAGCACATGCGGTACTCGTACGAGTACCGCCATGTGCCGAGCACAGCGATGCTCAAGCCGATCCGAGCATCGGCCGAGCATGCTCGCTCAACACTAGTTATAGTATTTTCCAAAGAGCAAGACATCACACACACACACTCACTGTTAAATACGGTTCTTCAAATTTCCTTTTGGCAGGGGTAGGGCAAAGGAGTGGTAGCAGTTCAGAAATATGTTAGTAAAGTCCAACAGCTGACTACAGCCATGGTTACTGCAGCAAGTACAATAAATTATGATGATTCTTCTACTTCTGAGGACGCAGTTTGTCAAAGTCCAATAAAAAGTTCCACCATCACCAGAAATATAAAAAGAACATGTAAGAACAGTGAAGACGACAATGAGTCACATTCTAGTGCTAATAGCATGAAGGAGGAAGGTGTAAAAGTTCAACCAACTGCTACATCTGACAGTGAGAGTAAAAATATCAGTCCTTAAAGTATCAGTACTGAGGAGGAGGAGGAAGAGGGTTGCTACCATATACCATTGTTGGGACCATTGCTAAAACCACTGATTAATGTTTATGAATGATATAGTAATAATGGAGTGTTATGTAGGATGTTAATCCACAGGGAAATATCTGGAGTCAGAGAAATACTTTTTTGGTTTCAAAGTTTGTTTTTTCCTACCTCTGGCTCAGCAGGGGTGATATATGGCATTTTGATATACATGCCATCTGTAAATAATTTTTGGGTCTCTTGAAATTTTATTTTTATTTTCTTGTCTCTTGAAATTTTTTATTTTCATAAATGATGTACTCTTAGGACCAGGACCGCATCCTGTCCTGTTTGGATAGCAGGTTTTATTGAGGAATATTGTTACTATTCAGATATAATAATAAGGGTGAGCAATATGTATTGTAGATAGTTACCCTTTAAATCTTACTGTTTTTACCAATTGACTCAATTAAAATATGTCTAATTGTATTACTTATTTAGTTTAAAGGCCTAGCATATCCTTATAAATATAGTGAATAATAGCTAATTATACAAAATTTGTGATTTTATATGCATAACTACTTCTATAAAATTATTCAAGGAACTTGTGTTCATGTGACGTTAAAATAATGTTGAACTTAGCATGCTAAAACATTCCAGAGCTGCCTCTGCAGGCTTGATACCTCAGGCTGTTCACCATCACGGCACAACTGAGGTAAATGTAAATGTTATGTGGATTTGGGAATTGTTCTATGAGAAATAATGCTTCATATATAAATGTTTTGGTTTGTTTGATCATTGTTATCTTTACAAGTCTCCACTGGAACTATCTTAGATTATAATGATTGTTCAGAGCTCCATCTATCTCCATGATGTCATCATCAACTAATGATATAATCAGGGCTGAGTCCTGTAACATCTTATGTACGAGATATTTCCAAATATGATCATTTATTCCTCATATGAAGAAATGGAATAAAAGAATACAATAAGAATTCATAAGAGAAAAATATTTTACAAACCATAACATAGTAACATAGCCGGTGAGGGTGAAAAAATACATGAGTCCATCATGTCCAGTCCATGCCAAATCACCCTTGCTGATACATAGGAACGCAAACAAAAAAAAAAACATTGAAGCTATTTCCAATTAAGCCCCAAGTGGGTACAAAAATGCCTTCCTGACTCCAAATGGCAGTCAGATATTTCACTGGATCAATATCCTATCTGCTTTGAAGCCAACTGTCATAGTTCTAAATATTGGTCTGTGATACATAGGTATGTGTTACTTTTTTGAAAGAAGCTACAGTATCTGCAAGCACAGAATCTACAGTCAAAGAATTCCATAACTTTACTGCCATTACTTTAAAAAAAAATCCATGCCTTTGTTTAAGTTGAAAGGACCTTTCTTATAGTCTTAATGGGTTCTTAGCTCAGCTCTTTGAATAAATAGTTAATTGGATAGCTCTTCGTATTGACCTTGAATATATTTGTAAATGGTAATCATATCACCCCTTAGATATCTCTTTTCTAATGTAAACAAACCCAGTTTGGCTAGTCTCCCTTTATAACTCAGTTCCTCCAATCCCCTTATCAGTTTTGTTGCACGTCTCTGCATTTTTTCCAGATCAATAATGTATTTTTTAAGAACTGGTGCCCAAAACTGTACTTCATATTCCAGATAAGACCTTGCTAAAGATTTATATACATATAGAATTATATTTGCATTCATCTATACCCCTTTTTATGCTGGATAGTACCCTATTTGCTTTTTCGGCAGCTGAGTAATTTTCACAGTGCTGTGAAGCCTCTTGAATAGGGGTGGCCAAAAAGTTTGAAAAATTTCCCACATGATTTTTCGCAAAAATGTGCAGATGTTTTGCTTTTTCCTCAGAAAATTTTGCCTTTCTGCCTATGCAAAAATGTCCTCCTTTTCGCCTACTTTAACAAATTTTCTGCCTATGTTAACATATTTTTTTGCCTATTTTAACACATTTTTCATCTATATTTCCTATAGGTACATTTCCCACTGTAATATTACTTCTTCTGAGGGCTGAAGTTTAGAAATAAGTCGCTGAAAGTCAAGGTTGTGAGTCCTACAGCAACATATGGCTTGAAAAATGTGTTAGCATGCAGAATGCATTTGTCCTTTGGCCACAACAATTTCTTGCTTAAGTGACACTGGCACATATTCATGATGATAGCAAGTAATAAAAATAAATAACGTACAACCTACAATGTGGCAGATATGTATTGTAGTGGGTGTGGTGGGGGACTAACATGGTGTGATTTGTGTATGTATTTTTACCATTGTCATACTCTAGCCTCCTTCTCAGATTATTGACACACATTACTTATCGGTCATAGCAGTGGTCCCATCTGTCCTCTACCTCCTCATCTGTACTGATGTTAATATATTTGTCCTGGCTCTGTCTGTCATGTGTGGTTTCTGCTACTACTACTACTGGAGCTAGATGTTAATATAATTCTACTGGCACTACTTCTAGGTGTCAAAGCTGCAGCACTTACAGCACAGCACCAGAGGTACTCATCATATCTATCATTGTGGATGTTAACCTGTGTTGCGGTTGCTGGGTACTCAAAACAGGTGTGTGTGGCTGAGTGGGACCTGGACTTTGAAGAAGCGATGATGCAGATGATGACTGATAGGGTGACTGTGTGCTTTTTGACATCTATGCTTGTCCAGGGTCAGACTTTCCAATGGCTTTCTCAGTTTAGACAGACACAGTGCTCCTAAAAAGTGGTGGAAGATTCATCCTTTGACTTTCTGCTAATCTTATAGCACCGTCACCATCCTCACTCTCAACTTAATCTGTATCTGAACAAGAGAAGGATGCTGGAGGGATATATTATAGATCTGCATCATCATCAGTCATCATTAGGTCATCCTCAGCAGCATCAGCATCACCTGACAATTCTTGCCCACTACCCTTATACTCCTCTAAGCTTTTGGAGGTCTCAAACAATTTTTATTTTACTTTTACTGTAACAAAGTTCCCTGCTATGGGTGTTTTGGTGCTTGTTCGTCTCACTATCTGATGCAGCAGGCAGTTCAGCTGCTACACCTTCCTCTATTATACTATTGCCAGCATCATCAACACTCGAATGTGACTTGTTGTTGTCTTCAGAGTTCTTCTTATATGGTTCTTTATTTATACCGGCACTGGTGGTGCTGGAACAAGTTTTGCTGGGACCTTGACAAACTGCATCCTCCCTTGGAGTAGAGGAATCATCATCATTGATTACAGTCAGTTTTTAAATTACTACTTTGCTCTCACATTCCTGCACTGCTCCACCCCTCCCCTTTCCCATTGTGCATTTGCTGGATGTTACATAACTACACTGTGTTTTTTTACTGTACAGTACACAACACAACTGATGCAGCTGTATGATGCCTTGCCTAAGCCCAGTCAGCTGTCTGTCACTGTCACCTAAGATATTTAGTTTTTTATTTTTATTTTATTTTATTTTTATTTATTTTTGTATTATTTTTTATGTTGTCCACCCTGTTGTCTTATCATAGTCTGTCCAAAAAAAAATTATAACTGAAAAACAAAATCAACAATGTCTTTCCCCAGACTTCCCCACCCAGCACAGAGACAATAATAGCAAGATCAGCAAGCAAATAGGTCCCTAGCTGCATGTGTCTTGCCAGTCAGTCACATGGCATTTTGGAGTATTTGGGGGTCAACCTCCTTCCTCCCTTCTTATCAACCAGAGTGCCCCCAAACTCCCCTAATACAGAGAACAAATATCTGACCTAAATGACTCCCTAAACTAAGCTTCAATTCCCCTGTATTTGCCTATCTCCTCTAGCTAAAAAAACATGCTGCTCTCTCCTCTCACAAACACAGAATGGCTACTGTGAGAGCCTGACAGCCATTTATATGGCTGTAGAAAACTTTAGTGTGGTGTACAAATATTTTTCTTCCCATTGATTTCAATGGGCAGAAAAGGCGGGGAAAAGCGAGATACGCCACTTTTCACTGGAATTTTTTTGCCAAGCGGAAAGTGCCACTATTCGCCGATTTCAGTTTGAGGCGAAAATTTTTGCCCACCCCTACTCCTAAATATTTCTCTAATGAGAGTTCCCCAAGTAGTTTCTCATTTAGAGTATATGCAGCATGTTTGTTTCTACTGCCCAAATGCATAACCTTACATTTATCTACATTAAATCTCATCTGCCACTTTTCTGCCCATTCACTCAGTTTATATAAACCTTTCTACAGAGAAAAACATCCAGCTCTGTATGTATTCCCTTATATAGCTTATTGTCATCAACGCTGAGACATTGCTTTCAATTCCCTCTTCTACATCATTAAATAGGAAATTAAATAGCAAGGACTGAATCCTGTGGTACCACACTTACAACTTTAGACCAACTTGCAAAGGTTCCATTTACAATAACTCTCTGCCATCTATCATTTAACCAGTTTTCTATCCGTTCGCAGATATCACCTGCCAAACCGAAGGCTTTTAATTTATGCAGTAACCTGTTGTGAGGCACTGTATCAAAGGCTTTTGCAAAATCCAAGTATACTACATCAACAGCAATTCCCTTGTCCAAATTACTACTTTGACAGTAAATTAGTTGCCATGATCTATTCTTCATAAAACCATGCTGGATCCTCCTAATAATACCGTTGGTCTTCACATAGTTCTAAATACTGTTAGTAACCCTTCTAATATTTAACCACTATGGAAAGCAAGCTCACTGGTCTATAATTTCCATTTGGATCTTGCCCCCTTTTTGAACAATGGAACTACATCAGCTTTCCAATCTCAGGGCACTATGCCTGATGAAAGTGAATCAAAAATAGCTCTTGCTATTACTGATCTAAGTTCCTTAAGTAGCCTTGGTGTATACTATCAGGTCCAGATGCTTTATTCACCATAATATTCTCCAGTCTCTTTTGAACTTTGTCCTCAGTACATGTACATGATGGAGGGAATTCTGTGATTTTATCTGTTTGCATATAGCCTGTCATTGCTGATTTATTTGTATATACAGAAGAAAAGAATGTGTTTAAGGTGTCAGACACAGCTTTATCCCCACTAATCAATTCAGCTTTCTCAGCCTTAAGAGGACCAGTATCAGCCTTAATCTTTTTGCTCTTTATATGTTTGTAGAATTGCTTAGGATTGTCCTTGCTCTCTTTTAAAATACTTCTTTCATTTTCAATTTTAGCTAGCCTAATTGCTTTTTTGCAGATTTTTTTGCATTCTTTATATTTTTTAAATCATACATCTGACCTTCCTGACTTAAGCACTTTAAAAGTCTGCTTCTTATTTCTCATTTCCATGTAAAACTCTTTATTAAGGAACATTGGTATTAATTTGCTCGTCTTGTACTTATTCCCAATGGTATATATTGATTCGTATATATTTATCTTAGAGCATTTTAAACAAATTCCATATTTCTTGGACATTTTTATCTTTAAAGATTACATCTCACTAAATGTTCTTTAATAATGCTTTTAGATTTGCAGGAGGGACTGCAGGAAAAAGTAGATATTCTTAGCACATTGTGAAAGTCTACTTTTCATAAGTTAAGGGTACTACCCAGTAAATATTTATGACACTAAAATGTAATATGTTTATATATGGGCACAAAATGATTTCTACAGAAACATACAATGAGAGTGCATTGAGTTTTCATCAGTCTTCTTTTCAGGATTGGATGTTATAGAGAAGTGGTGGGCAATAGGTGTTCAAGAGTTGGAGTGGGCGAAAGGTCCCGTTGTGTTGCCACTCCTGCTCCTAGTTGCAGTGCTGATTCTGAGGCAGTAGCAGCAACAGCAGCAACATCATCCTCTGCCCCAGAAAGTGAAAGGGAATGTGGAGGAGAAGAAGAAAGAGGCCATTCTTCTCCACCTTTCCCCTCCCCCTTGAAGTCATGGGTGTGGGACTATTTTTCTGTTGGGGAAGGAAGAGTGCAGCCATCAACAACTGCACTGTGCACAGTTTGTGACAAGTCATTGAGAAGGGGAAAGGAGGGAATGTGCCTTGGCGCAGCCGCCCTGATAACACACATGAAACACAGACACCATGACACTTTTTTTTTTAATTCTTTATTAATAGACATCTGGAGATACATAGCAAGTATACACATTGAGATATTAGTGTGAAATAAGAGTCAAAGAGAAGTACATATATTGAATGAATCAAATGCACTTCAACAGTTCACTAAATAATCCATACCCCAGACGTCTGAGATCCCCCCCAGTTTTCTTCCCCAAAAACAAGAAAAAACAATTCCTGTTTTAAACAAATCTACTCTAGCTATAAACCCCCTTGGATCTCTCCCCCAGGTGCGTGGACTAACCCCCCAGCCACCACTCCAGCAACATTTCAGGCCTGCTGAATGAATAATCTATGAATGTATTTATTTTGTAGTGTCCTATCTCCATACTTTAAACCCCCGGCAGATCCACAATATCTCCCAGTAAACTCCAGTGTGTTAAACTTGGGTACTTTGCCTACACCATAGAAATTATGAGTCATCAATGTGCACAGCACATCTATTCAGCCACTTCCCCCAAACCAAGTCAAACTTGTGTAGGATGCCTCTATGACTGTACATCATCCTATAGTTGGGGATATTCTGAGTTACTAATTTACACCATGCCGAATGAGATGGAGCTCCACGCGCCATCCAATTTACAGCCACCGCCTTCCTTGCCATTATCAGGAGCTCCCTTTGCAAAGTTTTTTCTGCAAAAGTTGCTATCACATCAGGTAGCAGAGGCAAAACACACATTTTCATAGTTAACGTTAAAGTCCTGTATAGGATTCCAGATATAGTCTCCCAAACTTCCTCCCACAATTTGTGGACTGGTGGATATTCCCATATTAAATGTGTAAATGTGCCTACTGCATCACTGCAGTGATGACATTTATTATCTGGGGTTCTTCCAATTCTAGCCATTAATACAGGGGAGTAATAGGGCTTATAGACACCATGACATTTATGTGAAACATGTTAAAGCCAAACACCCACCACAGAAATTGGGCACCATTGTTGTTATACCCCCTGACTCTCTCGAAAGGCAACAAGAGGTGAGAGGGAGATCAAAGAGGAGGAAGAATAGAGCAACCCAGGCAGAGACTGGAAGTTCGAAGACGAGCGAGAAAAATAGCTCCCCATCAGCTTCTTGCTCTAGGGTAACTACATCTTCTGCCAATCCACCCTGTTCATCATTACCTCCCCCACCAAATGATAGCCACTCTGTAGAAGTTAGGATGTGGCAGTACATGTATACCCATTGCACACTGTATGGAGCACTAAACACACATGGCAGTTTGATGGAGAAAAATCGCAAGCAGGTCATCAAGCAGTACCAGGTGTTATTTACCATGCACACTATGCACATTGCAGTTGTTGATGAGAGACACAGTTCCTGCTCTCAAGGGAAAAAATTATATTCTAGTAACAATACACCCATGATTTTGGAGGGGCAGGTGGAAAAGAATTACTGGCCAATTTCTTCTGTTCTCCACATATACTTGAAGGGGTGGGGGCTAGTTATGGTGCTGCTACTACCTCAGGCGCATCACTCGAGCTAGTCTTGGCAAGTGGAACCTTTATCATCCATCACCCATGTAACTGCTCTTGTTGATCCCATTCCCTTTGAGCTGCCTAATCATCCTGTTGCTTAAACAACTCTGCAGCAAGAACAGCAGTCTCAAATTCCACATCTACATCAGGGCATTTGACAAAGTCCTACAAAAAAATGAAACAATGTTGGGGGCTTGTTTCTAACAAGCCGAAGTAATACAAATCAATGTTTCCTTGGGGCTGGTGCCAAACAAGCCTCAGTCCCACAAATCAATGTTTCCTTAGGGCTTGGACCTCTAAGTCTAAGTCTTTCAAATCAATGTTTTCTCAGGGCTTGGGCCTCTAACAACAAACCTTACAAATCCTCCTCCACAAAACAATCTGTCACATCAAGTATCAGTCTATCCCAATGGCAGCTTACGTCAGGGGGTCCCTGTCTCTATGACGTTACATGCAAATTTCTTATTTTATTTATTTTATTTTTTTCTTTATTGTCCTCCCCAATACCAGTCAAGAAACCCCACCAAAACAAATTCCCTGTTCTATTAATTCTTTCCCCAGACTCCACCCACCAACACAGGCACCCTCTTCAAACTGCTTTTTTTACCATGACTTATGGGGTATTTTTAACCCCTTAAGGACCGGGAAAATCTGAGGTGGATTTCACCTAAGGACTGGAGGAATTTTGACTTTTTTGACTATGTCGTTGTTCAACCTTATTTTCTCTTTAATTCCTTTTGTACACCCACACAAATTATATACTGTTTTTTTAAGCACAAGTAGGGCTTTATTTTGATACCACAATTATATGAATACCTCATCGTTTAATTTGGTTTAAAAAAAAAAAACCAAAAAACATCTTGCTTACATTTTCATGTTAGGATGTGCATACCATTAGTTCATTACAAAAATATACCCCAAATATATTCATTTGCTTCTCCTGAATATAGAAGTACCCCATGTGCCTAGTATTTCAATCCCTTTCTCACATTTACAAGGTAAATATTACAAGATGGACACCATTATTTCCAATCTGTAATTTTTCAACAATTGGCTTGTGAGCATCATAGCTTAGTTGACGGTGCCAGACCAAAAATGTCCCACAAAAGTATATGTTTCTGAAAACTAGATAACATAAGGTAAATAATAAGAAGAATTTTGGAGTTTTTTTATGCAGCTATTTTTCCAGAAATATTTTTCAGAATTGTGTAATATTTTTTTTGCAGTTTTCACAATTACATTTCAAGTCAAAACCAAACTCACAAAACATTGTTTATCCATTTTGTAATACTAGGACCTTTTTACCTTTTTTTTTTTTTTTTTTTTTGGGCAGACAACAATTCGGACACTCTCCCTATGGAATATTGCATGGGTAGATGTAGACACACTGTTTTAGCCCAGGTCCGATTCAAAGACGTTTTTTAGATACTTTTGATTTCGTTGCCCTGCGTTGATATCGCTGACTATGGATTTTTTGTTGGCAGTTCACCCTTCATGCACACCTTCACAATTTCACTGAAGACATTTTTACCATAGACTCATCAAAATGCCTCATTTTAAATATGATTTCAAGAGTTATCATAAATATCACAACTCACTCATCACTCTACATGGTTTCACTTTCAGTAAAGTTTTTGGTTCGCTATTTTATCACAGCAGTTTAGTTTACTGGATGATATATCACCCAGATTTTATAACTGAACCATTTCATCATCAATTCACCCAATTTTCAATTTCAGCACATACAATATAATCACATCAGTGTTCTATTTACTCACAATGTATTCATTATTTATTCATTCTTCCATTTTATGTTTCTCTATTTTATTTCATTTGAATTTATTGTATTCATTTTTAATTTATTCCCCATTCAGGTATATTGATTTTAGTATTCTTATGCTACCAGCACATACTTCAAAGGATGTTTGCATTATTCTAACAACAATGTTATACAAATATATATTGTTTATTATAATGTTCCAAAGGGTATAAATACATGTATCTATTTGCAATGTATCTCTCTGATATCCCCGAGGAAGTGGAGTTGCAGCTCCATGATACGTGTTGGGTCAGTGTTTGCACTCTGACTGAGCCGGGTCCCTCCCACGCCCCCTGTGAGAATCCGCCTCCTGCTCCCGGTCTCTGTTCCATCACTTTGCCAACAGCGTCTGCCCACACACGTGCACTCAGGTGCTCTACATCTCCATCATTTATAATATCTTTGGAGGACCTTTTCATCTTTCTACTTAGCACCAGGTAGTGTGTTTGGCACCCACTAAAAGATGATACATACAGAGACGCAGTGACTATTGTAATACCGCTGGTAGCAGGAAAGGACGGACACAGCACACTGGCTACAGGGGTTGGGACCCCAGATACACATAGATCCCAAGATGGGCACCATGCGAGTGCCTTTTGATTACTGTTTTTAATCGCTTGTTCAAATAAATCTACTACACTCAGATATTACTGTACTCTTCTTCTGTTTGTGTTTTGCACTCAGATTATGCGAGAATATTTGATTTTACTGGTGAACAAGGCCATTGGAAGTCACAATTTGGAAGATTTGCCATTCATCTGCCTCATCTTATCATCATCATTCATCATCATTACATATCATTTATCCATTTTTTTGCTTCTACTTTGGACAGTCATTGCTGTTTTTATAGAACTATAAGGTACTGTGAGATCCTTTTCATTGGTATATATACCATTTAAACTATTGGGTTATCAATTCCTATTCCTGTTTCAACTCTGGAGAACAGATATTTTAGTTTCCTAATACATCCATTCTTTTGCACAAGTGTTTGTTGTATTTTTAATACATTTCAATATTACTGTTGATATCAAGCACAGGATAGTTGACATTTTAAAAAATGCATTGATTAGTGTTCAGCTCCTTCTTCTGAGTACAGCAATTTCCCATATGCATAGGTTTCTCAAGGTTTGGGGGAGCTACTGGGCCCAAATTGGAACATGCGCGTTTCCAGTTTCATACTTTGAATTTTCACAGCTTGCATCACTGATGCCATGTCTCATTTGGGGCTGTGTACCAGTGCCCCACTTTAATATTTCCCCCCCAAAAGTGTATATTTTTGGAAAGTAGACACCCCAGGCTTTCATTTTAGGTGTGCTTTCAAATTTTGTACACAACCATTTTACCACCAATCCCTCGTAATACTTGACGTAAGTAAAAATAAACACCATTTTTCACACATATTTTAGTGTTGCTCTGGATTTCAATCAGATGATATTTGCAGATTTTTTAAGTGCTTTACATTAATGGTGAGTTACATCATCTGAGTACAGCAATGCCCCATATTCATAGGTTTGTCAGGGTTTGGAGAAGCTACTGGGCCCAGTAGGGAAGATGTGTGTTTCCATGTGTGCTTCCCATTATATTTTGATAGTGTTAGTTCTAAGCAGGGATGTGTTTTGAAAAATAAAAAACAGGATATTTCAGGGGGAAAAAGTGGCCAAATAATAAAATAAACTTTACAGCACTACTGCATTGTGCCTGCATGGTATTGCTTGAAACATTCACCCATGCAGAGGCCTGGTTTGGAAGAGCAATCTGGACAGTAAGTTGTGGTTTCTCTCCGTATTCCCTTGATATAGCAAACCCTGCAGCGCTTTTCTGGGGGGGGGGGGGTTGGGGGGATTTTATAAATAAAGTGTACTACCCTGGGTTTTTGTGGAGTTATTTCTGTTGCCCCTTGAAAGGTTATCAATTGGAGCCAGGGAATTGGTTCCCTTGCCCTGGTGGGTTGGGGCTGGGATAGTTTATAAATATTTCTTTATTGAGGCTGCCCAGCACCATTTTGTGCAGCAGAGAAGCCTCAGGAATTAAAATAGTAAAGCAGCTGTTTTATTTCCCTTTCCAATTCTCCCTTCCATTTATTCTCTTTTGTTCAGTCACAGCACTTTGTTGTGTGTGGGCGGGGGTGGGTCTTCACTAACTGGTAGAAGGGTAATGTGTCCTTCAGGGTTTGGGGAGTTAGTCTCCCACCCTTGAGCTAACAGCGCGAGTGGGAGTCGTGGGAGCAGGGACTAGTGGGGGTTGTGTTATCTATTGTGCCCCCTCCAGCATGGTCTGGGAGGAGGGAATATCATTCTGTAGTTATGTTTTAATAAAAACTGTTGCCTTTTGCCTTCCCAATCATTGCGTGTGACTTTGTTATTTGGAGGGAAGAGGGCCTATGTTTTGGGGTGGACCTCCTTAGGCAGTCAAGAGTGATTGGAACTCAATGTGCACAAGCCAACTAGCTATATTATATATATATATATATATATATATATATATATATATATATATATATATATATTGGTATATACTGCAACACAGTAGTTCATCCATGATGCAAATATTTATTTTTAGATGTTTATTTTGGTTTTTGGGATGAGTTAAGAATGATGACTTAAATGATCCCTTCAGAAATTATGAACAAGTAAAGTAAATTCACATTTATTTATGCATTTCTCCTTTTAAAATTTCATATTTCTAAAAGTATTCAACCCTTTGAGTACTAGAGAGTCAGCAAAATAATTGAGTGTCAGAGGGGTATCCAGTGGTCCTATGCTGTATGTTTGTTTTAGTGTTTTGAATTATTGAATCATTCTGGAAGCTGAAGAGGAGCAATGTTGTATCAAACTAACTGCACCATGGGACGGGGTGGGGTATACAAATGTCAAATGTTCCCATTTATTTTAATGGGATTTGAATCCTTTGAATACTAGAGAGATTGCCAATATAATGCAAATATTTACTTTGAAGACCTTTAAAAGGTTAGTAATGTCTGATATTAATAACATGTAATGTAGATATTAAAAAAATAAATTAACTGGTGCAAGTCCCGTCTCTCAAACATTTACAGTTTGAGAGATATAAGGTTTTAAAGTCCCCCCTCCCTCCCTTTTCACTGATGTCAGCTGTCTAGCTGACAGAAGGAGATTCAAGTAGTGCGACCTATGGCGGATCTTCAGCAGAGCCGAAATAGCTCTATCTAAAAAGAAATACTTCATTGGAACAGTCTACAGAGTGTGTCTGGTTTGCAAGCACACTTTGCAGACTGTTCCAGTGAATTATTTCTTTTTAGATAGCACTGTTCTGAAGAGCCACCTGCTGGTCCCAGGACCAGAATCTCCTTCTGTCAGCTAGACAGCTGGTGTCTGTGATAGGGGAGGGGGCGGCTTTAAAACCTTATATCTCTCAAACTATAAATGTTTGAGAGATGGGACTTGCGCCAGTTAACTTATTTTTTAAATATCTACAATATTACATGTTATTTAAATTGGACATTACTAACTCTTTAAAGCAGTGAAAGGTTAAAAAAAACACATTTGAATCAATGGAATATTTCATGTATTCACTATGGTGAAGCTGGCATGTTCCAGATTTGAACCTCTTTAGATTCCTATATAAGGTTCATAGATCTTTTTACTGTGGTTAGACAGGTCATTCACTTACCACTTGAACACATAACATTATGTGTATCTTTGACAGTTTCACACTGGTTTGTAAACCACTTTACTATATCTCTAATTATATCTATACCCACATTTTACAATCCGGCATAACCAACCTTAATACAACCACTTGTACATTTGCAAATGATTATTTGCAAGCATAACAAATTAAAGATTAACATGATGTGGCTTAGCAGTTCATGAAAATGAGTGGACTGATGTGTGCCATAAAGTAGTGTTAACTGTGTTAGGCATGAAACAATCCAGAAGCTATCCCCAATGTACAGTGAAGTGTTCTACTCACCCTAATTAAATCTGAAAAGGACAAGCAGAAGAATATAAGGTCAGGGCATTGAGATGTCCAAGAAAATTACATGAGGGTACAATTAACTGAATGTAGAACATATTTGGAACTCTATCAAACCACTGCAATATTAGAGGATCAACATTCTGCATGATATCAGAATGAAAACAATTCCCAATGCAGAAAAACTGTAGAAGCTATTGATTCTGTTATACATGTGAGCCACAGCTGGCCAGGATGTTCATCCCTATCAATAGTATCTTAAAGTCATCATTACATCATCAGCAATGCAATGCTTCAATTACCATCTGCATTATATAAAATATATTTTCATAGCTATAAAGACAGATGAAACACAAGTTACTGTTCCCTTTTTGTTTTTTTCCTTATGAGAAGCAGTGTAATGAAAAGAGAATGTGAATATCCTTTACCAGCTTTTAGAAAATGTCCTTTTATTAAATTCCATTGTGAGCAAGTGTGGCTGATGCTTAGAATATATAGCTAGTTACATTGCACCACACAGCTTAAAAGGGGATGGGGGGGGGGGGTTTACTAATCAGCCAGTGTAATTCATTTCCTGTTTTTGGAGACATAGTAATCATTCACCTGCACTTACAGTATATAATCCCTTTAGTGCAGTTTTGGCACACAGATTGTGCCATTGTTGAGAGTTTAATGCAATTAAGAACCAATCATCTCTGTCTTAGCATGTTCAGTCATTTCAAGGAGCAGTGAACTTTTTTTAATGAAAATCTATGTATTATACAAACTTTCCCTGCTGAGAAAAACAAGGAAGCAACAGCATTGTCACTTCCAGAAACTTAAAACGGTGAGGAAGTGACTCAGCAGCACATTCTATGAAAAACCTGTTGTAAATAGTGTGACTCTCCTATAGAAGGCAATAATGTAATAATCCCAACAGTTTGAACTGTAATAACTCTGGAAAGACATTTTCCAGCAATGTGAATGTTCTTGTTTTACTAAACAGGAAAAGTCCTATACTATATGTTAATTTTTCTTAAAGTTTATTGCTCCTTTAACATCAGTTTCCACTGTACCTTGCTAGTACATGGTGTTAAACAAGGAGCGGAGGAATGGAATACCATGAAATGACAATACACAGCCCTCTCTTTGAAACAAGTAGCATTAAAGGGATAGTAATACTTCATTTTAACTTTATTTTATTTTGTAGGCATTAAAAAAACATGAAGAATGATATAAGTCTTATCTCTGAAACCTTTATGGTTTAAGAGATATTCACAAACAAAGTATCCCCCCCCTGTTCAACCAGATCAGAAGGGAGATGCCCAGGTAGACTGCAGAGAGGGACAATCTTCAATTAAGATAATGGAAAAAGCTGAAAAACTTGTCAAGGGGGGGGGGGAAGGGCTTTCATTGTTTTCATACAAAGAAAATTGTCCCCTTCTGTTATCTGTCCTGTCATACAACCAGACTCACATCTGAGAAGAGATGGCTTACACTAGGAAAAAGGGGCGGGAGGGGAACTTTGCTTGTGAATATCTCATAAACCATAAAGGTTTGAGAGATAAGACTTATATCGTTCTTCATGTTTTTTTAATGCCTACAAAATAAAATAAAGTTAAAACGAAGTATTACTATCCCTTTGATCAAAGAATTTTAAGAATCAATAGCTTAGTACATAGTTAGAAGAAAAGAGCAGGGATGCTCTCATAGGGTTAATATATCGATAGGATGTTGAAAACCATAATAAATAAAGTTCTACTAACATTTAATTCTAGCCACCAGTACGTTGAATAGTGGCTATAAATGCATGAGGGGGATATTTTACTGTCCACCACACCGATAATCTTTGAGACAGCTGCTCACCAAGAATATTCATCAAAAAGAAGAAAGTTCAAAAGAGAAGAAGAAAAATGGCAGTGGGGGCGCTTTTGGATATTAACAACAATAGGGATTGTAACAGACCTGCGGCCCTTACTACAGCTCAACATCAAGGACCATAGGAACTGGCTATCCCTGTGTGTGGAAGGCCCCGCCGCAGTACCCAAATGTGGCCTGGCATTCAGAATTCCCCTCCGCCCATTATAACGGACATGCAGCCGTTAACATAGTCCAGAGCTGAGGACCGTAAGTGCATTTGTTGTACATGTAACAGATGCTGGATCCTATTCCCTATTTTGGGAACTTGTTTGGACTGCAATCTTGCATAGGCCTACAAGGGTTAAATTGTTGTATTTTTGTGTGTTGTCACGTTATAGTCTTCCATTGTGAATGTTCCTTTGTCTGGTCCAGGTTTGATTGGGTGTTACTTCCCTAATCCTTTCACCACTGTTGTGTATTCACCTTTGTCTTCTGTGTGATGAGATTAGTCTGGTGTCGTGATTGTCTGTAAAACCTGCTTCCATTGTGCTATGAGTTCATTGTATTAATCAGATTGCATGTCACATATCCCTTCCCCTGACAATGTGCCTTTATAAACCCTGGCCACTTCCAATAAAAGTCAGTATTTGTTCTGAAATGTAATCTGTGTTGCATCTTTTATGGCAGGAATGGTTTAACCCCTTAAGGATCCATGATGTGCCCGTACTATCACGGGTAAACTTCCCATAAGGACCCATGATGGTCCTGGCACGTCAAGAGTTAAATGATAGCAGCGCTCCTCAGTGTGCACTGCTATCATGCTGCAGAGGCTGAAATTAATCGTTCCAGGACCAGAGAGCTCAGCTTCAGTCCTTCTCTGATTTGCCGGTACAAGTGATCGCTCCTACAACTGTCATGTGTACCAGCTTTTTCAATCACAAAGGCAATGTGTTTTATGCATTGCCTTTGTGACTGTTCTCTGCCTCTCTCTTCCCTACTATGACTATGTCCTTAATAAAGATAACCTGGCGTCTTTAACTTACATTAGAGGGATAAATTAGCTCCAGTACAACAAATGAATATACTCACAATTTATTAACCGGTTGTCTTAAGGTCAACCGGTATGTGGCATCAGTGGATTAACCTGCCTCTGACCAGGCACTCCAGTCTCCGACGAAACAATTATCTTGAGACTATTTTAATTTTACTTTGTTTAGATAAAATATAATCATTTTATTTACACCCCTTATTGGTCATTGATTGGGTCTACTATACCAGAATATAATTGTCTCAGTTCTATGGACATGAAACTCACTCACTGAAGATGTTATGTCTTGAGCTACGGGCAAAATTCTTTGGAATCATATTTCTGGCTATATTGAAATGGACCTATCACCTTGATTCAAATCTGCCTGTCTGAAAACTGTGTTAAGACATGCATATGTGTCATGTAAGCCAAAAGACATGCAAAAGTATAGTTTAGGAGATATTCATACTTGGGACTGTATGCTAATATATGCTAATTGATATTTCACTATGGTTTCATATGCTACTTAAACTCTGTGCTGCATTGAAAGACTTTCACTTTTTCCAGAAATAAAAGTGTGAATATCTCTTAAACTATGGACTTTGGACTAACTTGTCTCATAAGCAGTTTTTAATGATGTTTACCAACATGCAAGACAATTCAATGCGTCAGGTCCACTTTAAAGTGATAGTAATGCTTCACAAAAACAGCAGCTCTAATTAATCTTCATAGTATTTGAGCCATAAAGAGTGTTATTTCAATTCTGTCAGAGTTGTAGTTCAAGAGTAATTGAATGATAAAGTTTCCCCCTCCCACCCCTTTTACCTAGTGTAAGCCTCCTCTCCTCAGATGTGGAATCTGGTTGTTAGAGCAGACAGATAACAGCAAGGGACAATCTTCTTCCTATGAGAACAATGAAAGCCTTGCCCCCCTTGAACGGTTTTTCAGCTTTTCCCTTATCTTAATTGAAGATTGTCCATCTCTGCAGTCTACCTGGGCACCTCCCTTCTGATCTGGCTGAGCAATGTTACATCAGTAAAAGGGGAAGGAGGGGAATACTTTATCATTCAATTACTCTTGAACTACAACTCTAACAGAATTGATATAACACTCTCCAAGGCCCAAATACTATGATGATTAATTAGAGCTGCTTTTATTATGAAACATTACTATCCCTTTAAGGTAAGCCTCAATTAAAACAATGGGAAAATGTGGAATTCCCCCTATGGGTCAGTTAGTTTGCTTCAGAATTGCACAATTCAGCTTGATGAATAAGGGCAGTATGATGAAAGATTAAAGGTTTAATTCTGGAACATACCAAATCATAAGGTTCAAGTGAAATTGATCCACATTCCTACTAATTTAAATAGATTTAGTAGCTGATTTATTTTTTTTTGGGAAAAAAATATATTACCAGGAAGGATACACTGAGATTGTCTCTCATTTTCAAGTATGTCCTGGTCTCATTTTATCTACCTCAGGGGATGAAAGACTGAGTGGACCTTGATGCGACTAGAACCTGCAAGATTTGAACAGATTCTGCATCTGATGCATTAACCAACTGAGCCATCTCTCCATGTACATCTGCCATACATTCCAAAAGCATTGTGATGGAGACTTCTCTAGCGTTCGATGGGCCAAAAGCCCTATGTAATCAGTGTGAATGTTTATTTTCCTCTATGTTGAGGTAGGTTTACACCAGCCTCCTGCATAAGGCCTACGCGGCAGAATGCAAGAAACATGCGCAATCACTGTTTACAATGAAATTTTGATGAAAAATTATTAGTGCCAAAACTACATTGAATTGATCATGTTTTGTTTTATTAATTAGTGAACATTCGTGCTTCTTTAACAAATGCATTTAAAAAAATGGCCATGGCTAAAATGTCCGCCATAGATTAGTGATGTGATTGCACCTAATTCAACAAAGCATTCAGTATACATTTCCACACCTCTGGGGGGCCCTGGTACAAGAAGTGCCACGGCCCCCCCACCACATTGGCCCCCCTCGATCACATTGACCCCCTCCACAATGCCCCTCAATCTCCACAATGCCACCATCTCCTACCTGGAGCTCCTGCGCAGTCCTCTTAGTAATGTAAGTAGTGCATTACTGTAGCACCGGCAGGGTGCCAGGCGGAGGGGCCGCAGGGGGAGGTTGGCGCCCCTGGAGTGCATGGGCTCAGTCGCAGGTGCAATCCCTATAGTTAGGCCACTGACTGGGTTGTTCATTTAGGAGTATGTGCTATACAGCATCAAGGAGCCAGTATGTGTCTTGCGACCAATCATAATATTGCATGGTTACTAGAATCTCTAGAACAAAGGGTACTTTAGAGGGTTAAAGTGTATTTGAATAAGAGATAGTTGAATAAAATTTCTTCATTTTTTATTTTTGACTAGTGTAAAAGCCCGTGTACATGGGCCATGGTCTGGGTAATATTAACCCTTTCAGTCCCAGAGGGGGTACGCAATGCATTGCTTTGCAATGCGTTGCATATCCCTCTGGCACTCATAGGGTTAAGAGGCCGCTACCTCACTCGATGCAATCATGCGCAGTAGACACTGCCCAAACGCAGGCAGTCTGTAATGGGCATGACTGCATCATGACAAACATCCTAGCAAATTATTATATAGGATGGTTATTTATTGAACTCTATTCTCTATCTATTGAATTGTCATGGGTTTTTGAATTTTGTAACAAGTACTATATATAATTAAACAGCACTGATGTTTATCAAACTCTCTTGTGTGGACTTTCCCTGTTAGTCAATATCTACTACAAGTCTATCATCAACTAAATATGTTCTACTGATGCAGACACCTACATTGGCATTTCACTGAGCTAGACTTTCTGACAGCTTTGCTAAGATGAAACAAGCTAGTGGGATGTGTCAAAATGCCTCAGATAGAGGGGGAGTGTGCTCGGGAAGGTGTGGGAGATTTGAGCTATGAAAAGGGTTTTGATGGAGGGGGAGAGAGGGTCAAGAGGATCATAAAAGATATTTTGTTGGTGGAATGTTAACTTATACTGGTGGGCTCAGGCTCATAAAACAGCAAGTTCAAACTATGTAGGTTATTAATATTTTTTTAATATGTTTATCTTTTTTTCCACACAGTAATATGTATTTGGGATACAAGTACAAATTCTTTTTTAGTCAACAAAGAATTAATTTCTGACACATAGAATAAGCAGAAGAGCAGAATCCACAATCATATTTTCCCTATCTTGTGAAATAAGAGCATTGCATTCTGGGGAAAAATAATAACATGTAACTTTTATTTTAAGGGACACTAATGCTAAAATACACATTTTTCTTATATGAAATAACATATTAATAAAATATTAATATATTTATTTATTGCCATTTTTGGCCATTTTTGAATTTAATGAAGTGTCATTGCAGTCAAAAAATAGGGATTCTTGACCATTGGGAATTATTTTTGTGCCAGCTATATTTCCAATGTTCCCTGAAGTGAAGCAGTATTAAAATCTATGTTCATCATTGTACAGAACATGCACAATGCAAAAAACTGCATGTAGCTCATTGTAGCGTAATGGAAACCCCCTGACCTTTGGGGGTCCATTGTTCCCTGCTACCAGTGGAAGAAATGCAATAAGTTCAGAATTGGTCAAAACATGCCATTTTAAACAACACTAAATACATCTTGCTTAATTACTTGTTTTGTTTGCTGACTAGTTAGCCAGTTAGAGTGCAAGAAAAACAACCACATGATATCTAGAAAATGTATTATGGGAGCTTATTTGGTGGATTAATAGGCAGGCAGGAATGCTGAACAACTTTCCTCTTCTCACTCTCATCTAGTTTGCCTCTCCCCTTTCATCTTGTTGTGTCTGTTTCATTTTCATCTCTCCTCATTTCCCACATTGTCTCTCATTCTTCCATCTCACTATCATTTTCTAAAAGCAACACAGGTCATGTGAAAGGAAATGTCCCATCCTTTTGGGTGGGTTTATTCAAGTTTGGACTGACAACACCCAGGTTCCTTGTGGAAATGGAGCTCATGGGCCTCCTTTAGCTAGCCACCAGTTATACACCACCCACATTTGTGCCCTGCACCCCCATTATCTCTCTGGACCACCATTCTAGCTAACCCCCTCTTGCTAATTTTCTAACTGCCACTGATATTGTGAAGTAAGGCAAGTGATTTCATAGAAAGCACAATTGAAATTGAGCTACATTAGTGATACCACAGAGCTAACAATTAAAATGAGGCTACGATACCAGTGTAGTTACATTTCAACTGCAAGCTGTGTGGTATAACTTGTGCAGCTCCATTTCAATTGTAACACCACATAGCTTAAATTAATTTGTAGCTACACTAGTGATACAACAGAGCTTATGATTGAAATGGAGCTACAATGGTAATACCACAGAGCTTACAAATGAAATGGAGCTACAGTGGTAATACCACAGAGCGTACCATTGAAATGGAGAAACCCAAGTGACAGCACATAACTTACAACTAAAATGTAGCTAAACTAGTGATACCACAGAGTTTCAGAGCTTACAACTGAAATGGAGCTGCAATACTCTTGTATCTCCATTTCAGTTGTAAGGTCTGTGGTATAATTTATGTTGCTTCATTTCAGCTGTTAGCTCTGTTGTATCACTTATGTAGTTCCAGTTAAATTGTAAACTCTATTGAATTACTTAGATAGTTCTAATTTAATTCTAAACTTTGTGGAGTCACGCCCCCTTTTTTCTGCCCCTGCCTCCAGAATGGACGGTGTGCTTGAATTTGCTTCATTACTTTTTTTAAAAGAGATAGAAATATGTGCATATGACGTTAAGTTTGATTATTTATTATACTTTTTTATAATGTACTGTACATTTCTAGGGCTCCATAACATTGTCTTCTTTGTGTTATTTTATTTTAAAGTGTTCCCTTCCATCCATTTTCCCTACCTCACGCTGACTTCCCTCACGGCAGAAAGCCGGTCCAGATGAATCACTACGATGGGCAATCTTGTGTCAGCATATGGAAAAACCTGCCCTCCTTTATCAAGGGGGACAGGGTTTTCCTTATACTGATAGACACAATTTTGTCCCTCGCTGTGCTCTGTCTGGTCAAGTGACCAGCCTTAAGATCTGAGGGAAGTCAGCATGAGGTAGGGAAAAGGGGAGGTAGGGAGACACTTTAAACTTAACATAAAGGATACAACAATATGGACATTTAGAAAAGTACAGTACATTATAAAAAAATATAATGAATAATCAAACTTAACATCATATGCACACATTACTACCTCTTTAAGACCTGCCAGGTTCAAACTAAAACATGAAATTCCCAAGCATCACCAGTGACAAGTCCTTGAACCAAAAAATAATGCTTTTGTTTCACATTTTATTGCTTGATATTGGTATCATTTAGGGGTTTTCCTTAAGGGTGAATGGTAATCCAAATGTCAACCCTTTGCGCTCTGTTCCTAGTTAAACCTCCTGTTCCTTACTGCTGAGGCTAAACAAGGCCAAAATATAAGTCTAGAGTTGGCTGGAGTTTGGGAACTGGACTGCCTAGTTGGAAGGGGTTAGCCTGAAGAGTACATTGAAATGTCACCTCTGTATTGGCATTAGAATGCTAAAATGTGAGCAAATGATGCTTTTGTTTGTTCTCAGTGTGCATTTAACATTTTTGGCTTGAATTTGAAAACCCTCTCTGTGTCTCACTAAGAGAGAAGGGTAATTCAAACAAAGACCACTAACTCTTAGTGCCAAGGAAAACCAGCCACACACGTTATAATGGCACTTGAGAGTTACAATTTTAAAATACTGATGTGACTAGACAAAGAAAAAGCAAATGATGCTTTTGTGTGAGAACCTGTTCCAGTATTCTCTGCTCCCCAGTTTTCCTGTCACTTCCTCCTTTGCTATTTAGCACTACAATTTAACATTTGCATTTAAATGAATAGTAATGTTTCACAAAAACAGCAGCTCTAATTAATCTTCATAGTATTTGAGCCATAGAGAGTGTTATTTCAATACAGTCAGAGTTGTAGTTCAAGAGTCATTGAATGATAAAGTTTCCCCCATCCAGCCCCTTTTACCTAACGCATGCCATCTCCCATCAGATGTGGAATCTGGTCCATAGACTGGACAGCTCACAGCAAGGGACAGTCTTCTTACTGGGAGAACAATGAAATCCCTGCCCCCATTGATAGGTTTTTCAGTTTTTTCCCTTATGTTAATTGAAGATTGTCCCTCTCTGCAATCCACTTGGATACCACCCTGTTGCTCTGAGCTGAGCAGTGTTACATCAGTAAAAGGAGAGGAAGGGGGATACTTTATCATTCAATTACTCTTGAACTACAACTCTGACAGTATTGAAATAACACTTTCCATGGCCCAAATACTATGAAGAATAATTGGAACTGCTTTTATTATGAAACATTACTATCCCTTTAAGGCCCCTCTAACATTCAAGGAGTTAAAATTCAATTAATTTGGAAACATGGGAATATTTATTTGTCATATAGAATACACCACTTGTTCAGCTTCTCCCCTATTCCCACACCAAGAGGACTGCTGTGTATATAATCTTCACTTAAATAGTTCCTCCATAAATGCAAACATAAATCTCCCATACAGTAACCACTGTGTATGTCTTCTGATGCTGTGTATGCAGTTCAGATAATCTCTGATGCTCTGCAACCATATCTTCGAATGCAAACAAAACCGAACCAACATAGTAACAGAAAGCAGAATCCTGTAAAATCAGAAGTTCCTTTATTGCAGAGCTTTCCAAATTTTTCATGTTGGTGACACACTTTTTAGTCATTCATAATTTTGTGACACAGTAATTCAGTTTTGCTAGCAAACTGGAGGTTAAACTAATAATCCCTTATAAGAGATACAGACACATACATAAATTGTAGTAAGAAGATGTATGGGGACACAACATATCTCATGAAAACCTTTCATTCGTACTACGGAGGCATTAAGCATGTTGTGTGGTTTTTAAAAGGGCGACATGAGAATGTCGCGCTATATATAAGCTCAAGATTCTCATGTCGCATTATTAAATAGATAGCGCATAACTGATTTTAGAAGTACTGTCCGTCTTTCCTGTCTCATCGGCGCCAAAACCAGAAGCATCAGCCATGTGACAGGCAGCCTCGGCGCACAGGGACACTCCAGCCTGGCAGCCCAAAGAGAGGGCAGAGGTATAGAGGAGGTGGCATCTCAAAACAGCTCAAGCGCCAAAAGATTTGTAACAGCTGGAGTATCTCCGTGTGCTACATACATAATATGTATGCAGCACACGGAGGCACTCCAGCTGTTACAAATCTTTTGTGGTGCTCCAGCTGTATACAGCACACCGAGGCAATCTCCCGCTGTGTAAATGCAACCATTAAGTAGTAGTGTTTTATCTCAGCTCCCAGTGTAGCTCGTGCTTGGGTTGAATGACAATCTCACGCTATGTAAACAACACCTTTGCCTGTGACACACCTACACACTGCAGCTGACACACCAACGTGTTGCGACACACAGTTTGGAAAGCACTGCTTTATTGTATACAAAGTGTAAAAATACCTTGTTGCAATCTGTGACTTGTATCAACTGGAAGCAGAGACTCTATAGAGAGCCGTTTGTTCAGAAGAAAAGTGGAGGAGTCCCTGGCCAAACCATTTGCACTATAGGGGAGAACTAAACATTCCCATTGAGTCAAATGGGGATTTTAACCCCTTGAATGCTAGCGAAG
The DNA here is from genome assembly GCA_037306005.1 of Rhinophrynus dorsalis. Lineage (NCBI taxonomy): Eukaryota > Metazoa > Chordata > Amphibia > Anura > Rhinophrynidae > Rhinophrynus > Rhinophrynus dorsalis. Next base: position 83,350,810 of record CM074721.1, read on the forward strand.
TCTCCAATGCATTGCTTCACAATGTGTTGAAGACCTCTCTTGCGTTCAAAGGGTTAAAATCCCCATTTAAACCAATGGGAATTATTTGACTTTTTAGTTCTTCCCTCTAGTGCAAATGGCTTGCCACAGAACTATTCCACTTTTCGTTTGAACATATAGCCCCTAGTAGCAGTAGAATAAGGACCAGAGAATGTTGCAACCAGTATACAATAAAGGAACTTTTGTTTTTATATGATATTGCTTTCTGCTCTGTATGGTATGGTATTGTTTGCATTGGAAAATATGTCTTTGTCCATTGATTTGAGGTAAAAGAGGTAAAAGATTCCTTCCACTTCAAACTTACATTAAGTGATCATGTGCAGCTCCTAGGTGTGGTGCCACTTCTGTCATCGGTTTTTAAATTTGAGCTCCTTTGTCCTCTAAGCTTCCTAGATCCTAGTGAGAGGTCCTCTCTTCAGTTCAGGAGCTTAGACAAGTTAGCTGTACATTCATCATTTTGAAATGGTAACCTGAGCACTGGTTAGCTATCATTGTACACACATACAGTGCCTTGCAAAAGTATTCACACCCCTTGGCATTTTTCCTATTTTGTTGCATTACCACCCGGAATTAAAATGGATTTTAATTTGGATTTCATGTAGTGAAGTGAAATGAAGAAAACTTGTTTTAAAAAATTCTAAAAAATAAAAAAAAGTGGTATGTGCGTATTCATCCCCTTTGCTATGAAGCTCCTAAATAAGATCTGGTGCAACCAATTACCTTCAGAAGTCACATAATCAGTTAAATAAAGTCCACTTCTGTGCAATCTAAGTGTCACAAGATCTGTCACATGATCTCAGTATATATACACCTGTTCTGAAGGGCCCCCGAGTCTGCAACACCATCAAGCAAGCGGCACCAAGGAGATCTCCAAACAGGTCAGGGACAAAGTTGTGGAGAAGTATAGATCAGGGTTGGGTTATAAAAAAAAAATCCCAGACTTTGAACATCCCACAGAACACCATTATATCCATTATTAAAAAATGGAAAGAATATGGCACCACAACAAACCTGCCAAGAGAGGACCGCCCACCAAAACTAATGGACTAGGCAAGGAGAGCATTAATCAGAGAGACAACAAAGAGACCAAAGATAACCCTGAAGGAGCTGCAACGTTCCACAGCGGAGATTGGAGTATCTGTCCATAGGACAACTTTAAGCCATACACTCCACAGAGCTGGGCTTCATGGAAGAGTGGCCAGAAGAAAGCCATTGCTTAACCCCTTAGGGACCCTTGACGTACCAGGACCGTCAAGGGTAAACTTTCTTGAAAGACCCTTGACGGTCCTGGTACGTCACGTACATTTTACTTACAGCGCTCTACCGGGAGCGCTGTAAGTAAAAATGGGGCATGAAATAGACCGCTCCAAGATCGGAGTGATCTATTTCAAGCCCCATAATGACGCGCCGATACACGTGACAGGTCACGTGTACCGGCCCGTCAACGTGCCCCTATGCGGACGTTATGGGACGGAAATGTCCCATAATGTCCGGTCCTTAAGGGGTTAAAGAAAAAAATAAGCAAACTTGTTTGCAGTTTGCCAAAAGGCATGTGGGAGACTCCCCAAACATATGGAAGAAGGTACTCTGGTCAGGTGAGACTAAAATTGAGCTTTTTGGCCATCAAGGAAAACGCTATGTCTGGTGCATACCCAACAACTCTCATCACCCCGAGAACACCATCCCCACAGTGAAGCATGGTGGTGGCAGCATCATGCTGTGGGGATGTTTTTCATGGGCAGGGACTGGGAAACTGGTCAGAACTGAAGGAATAATGAATGGTGCTAAATACAGGGAAATTCTTGAGGGAAACCTATTTCAGTCTTCCAGAGATTTGAGACTGGGACGGAGGTTCACCTTCCAGCAGGACAATAACCCTAAGCATGCTGCTAAAGCAACACTCAAGTGGTTTAAGGGGAAACATATAAATATCTTGGAATGGCCTAGTCAAAGCCCAGACCTCAATCCAATTGAGATTCTGTGATATGACTTAAAGATTGCTGTACACCAGCGGAACCCATCCAATTTGAAGGAGCTGGAGCAGTTTTGCCTTAAAGAATGGGAAAAATCCCAGTGGCTAGATGTGCCAAGCTTATAGAGACGTACCCCAAGAGACTTGTAGTTGTAAATGCAGCAATAGGTGGCTCTAGAAAGTATTGACTTTGCGGGGGTGAATAGTTATGCACACTCATGTTTTCTGTTTTTTGTCTTATTTTTTTGTCTGTTTCACAATTAAATATATTTCACATCTTCAAAGTGGTAGGCATGCTGTGTAAATGAAATGATACAAACCCCCCAAAATTTTAATTCCAGGTTGTAATACAACAAAATAGGAAAAATGCTGGGTGAATACTTTTGCAAGGCACTGTAGAATGCCCTCAAACAGCCAATACATTATTTTTATCAGTGATCTTGGTGAAACAGGAGAGTATCAGATACAGTAAGGGGAATGTAATAATATAATTCTGCTCTATCACACCGTATAGCACTTATACCTTCTGTGTCCCACCTACCTTCCTCTAGACTGTAAGCTGTCATGAGCAGGGCACTCTGATCCTTGTTTTCTATCTTCCATTTTGTGCTGTTTTATGTCCCTGTATGTTGGTTCTACATAAATAAAAAGGATAATGATTCTAATATGGGATGTATTTCAGAAGCTAAAGAGGTAAAACTGTGGACCAAACAAACTGCACCTTAGGGGAGAAGTATAAATTCTGGTAGATATAATGGGGCTTTTAACCCCTTGGATTCTAGAGAGGTCTTCAACTCACAATAAGTTAGATTGCACTAGAATTGAAGGGGTTAAAAGCCTCTATTGTTTTGCCACAGGATTTCACCTCTTTAGCTTCCTTCATACAGCCCTGGAATAACTAACTAGGCATTTATTGATTGATTCATTCATTCATTGATTTTTTTATTCCAGTTAAAAATTGTTTTATTAGGAAGAATACACTGAGATTTCTTTCATTTTCAAGTATGTCCTGAAGGGCATTTATGATACAAAATTAACACTTAAAATTAATAGGAAACAAGATAATAAAAATTACATGTTAACATTGAAATTCAATTGTATGTTGTTTTTAAATACAAAGAAGCAGTTATTCTTGGGTTTTTAACCCCTTAAGGAACCCTTCGCTTCCGGTTCAGGACTTTCGGAGCAGCATGCAGCTGCGGCGGGAGCCCTGAACTCCGTGACGTACCAGGACCACTGTTTCTTAAATGTCAGACTGCCGTGATGGTCCTGGCACAGCAATGGTCCTTAAGGTGTTAAACTGGCAGAAGATTTTATTTTTTCATGTAGGTTATACCAGACTTGTTAAGCTATATAGGAGAAGACAGACTGACCCACTCCTTTCTTGTAGAGTAGAATAATCGAGTTGCTGGAAGCAGAGCAGAGGTGATAGAAAGTGCTCATGTAGTACAGAATAGTCAGGGAACTGTTGGCAGTGGAGATGAAGTTATAGGAACTAAGAAGTGTTGTGGGGAGCATTCTGCTCAGGTAGTGTGGATTAGTCAGTTATAGAAAGTATGGAGGGTTGAAGTGAACAAGCTGCTGAAATGCTGAGGTAGCTTCAATAAGGTGGTTATACACTTGACAAGATGGGTGGAGGATACATCTGGATTCAAGTGTCAGACATTTTATTTATTTTAACATATGGCAATGATGGGTAATGAAATGACATTGAAGAACAAAGCAATATAGTTAATTATATAGAGCATTGCGCTTACAAAAATGGATTTGTTATGTAGAAACATAAAATATATCCCTGTAATCCATTACTGTCATTAACATCTGATGAACTATTTGTTTTCTTACCCTATGTTTCCATATTTAAAGAAAAAGTTTGGATGTTAATTTATCAGCACAAAGTCCAAATGTGAAGATGAGGTCTAGTTATGTAGAGAAATATTTGTAAGAGTTTATTGGGGCCAAGTTATGATTTGACTTTGTTGCAATAATTAATTAGGTACTGCAGAGATCAGTTAATTTGTGCTTTATTTCAAAGTCCATTGTAACCATTTTATCACTGTTTAACAACTTATTTTCAGTGACTAATATTTCAACCTCAGATAAATCTGCCTGTAATACAATCTTAAGTTGTAATATATTTGCATTTTTAGCTTAGATTATGTTGTCATCTAAATACACATACACAGACAATGCTTTTCACACTGCAAGCAGATCATTTATAAATATGGAAAATAGAAGGAGCCTGAGACTGCAACCACACTCATGCCTGAATTTATAATAAGGCAGAATAGGCATCTGCCTACAGGCGCACCCCACAGAGGGGTGCCTGTCATTGAGATCATTTTTTTTCTTAAATTAGCCTCTCCGCGCAGTGGTGTACCGGGTTTGTCACTTAAGGGGCCCGGCCGCCTCCTCCAACCCACCCACCCGGCTCCCGCAACATGGTGAGGTCTGTGCCTTCTTCAGCACAGACCTGTAGCTGCTGAGGTCCCTCGCTGGCTCTTTAGTAATGCAGAGCGCTGGGAGATGACATCATCTCCCAAAGCTCTGCATTACTAAAGAGAAGACCATGCGGGAGCTCCAGCAGCTACAGGTCTGTGCAGAAGGAGGCACAGACCTCTCCTGCCATGCCGCTGGACCACCAGAGAGGTAGGAAATGGACACTTGGGGGGGCAATGTGAGGGTGATATGGAGATGATGGGGGCAATGTGAGGGCAATATGGAGATGATGGGGGCAATTTGTAGCTGATGGGGGGCAATGTGAGGGCAATATGGAGATGATGGGGCAAATTGGAAATGATGGGGGCAATGTGAGGGCAATATGAAGATGATGGGGCAATGTGGAGATGATGGGGAAAGTTGGAACTGATGGGGGGCAATGTAAGGGCAATATGGAGCTGATGGGGGCAATGTGGACAAGATGGGGGCAATGTGAGGGCAATATGGAGATGATGGGGCAAGTTGGAGCTGATGGGGGGCAATGTGATGGCAATATGGAAATGATGGTGGCAATGTGGACGTGGTGGGGGCAATGTAAGGGCAATATGGAGCTTTTTGCACTTTTTTTTTGGGGGGGGGCACTTCAGATTTCTTTGCCTACAGGCTCCTGAGATGTAAATCCGGCCATTCCTAAGTGCTTCATTCAGAAAGTAAGCATTTGTGTGTATACAGTTCGAAAATCCCACATTTTATATTTCAATTTGAAAACAAGGATAATCATTGCACGATTGTTTTAAAAATTGCTCAATTCAGTTTAAATTAAATTTCCATTTTAATAGCATTCCATTTGTTTCACAGGACAGATCTGCTTGTATTGAGTGTTCTGTCATGCCAATGGGTTACATAACGTCCCTAGATAACAAATTCTCTGATGTATCCGTTTGTGTTGAAGAGGACAACATTCATTTTTATACATCTGTTCCACATTAGTGAGATGCAAATCTGTGCATTTATGTTCATTCTAATGCAACCCCACAGTTTTCAAATTTTAGTTTTTTAATACAAAAGAAAACATATATGTATAACACAGTGTCATTGTCTGGATTTTATTGATCTATTAACAATGATGAAAGAGTGTTTTTCCTCTATTCAAATTCCAAATGGTAATATTGTTTGAGGGCTTCTGGAAAACTTTATTTTTTGTAGTATTAAAATGCTCCCCAGATGACATTTTTGTCATAAATTAGCTTGTGGTAGTTGCTAAAAAATATGCAAAGTTTAAAAAATAAAAAAAAAGAGTAATGAAATCCAGTCTGACACAAAAATGTCTTACCGCATTAATAATATATTTAAAGTATTGGTTACTGGTTACAGTTGATTTCTAGTAATTAAGATGTAAAGTAGGAGGCACAATAATATGTTTGCTATCTTTCCCAGTATTTTCTGTTGTTGTTTTGCTGGTTTCAGGTTGAATGGCACTTAAAGGGATAGTAATACTTTGTTTCATCTTTATTTTATTTTGTAGGCATTAAAAAAACATGAAGAACGATATAAGTCTTATTTCTTAAACCAAGTTTCCCCTCCTGCCCCTTTTACCTAGTGTAAGCCATCTCTTCTCAGATGTGGAATGCAGTCCATAGACCAGACAGATAACAGCAGGGGACAATCTTCTTCCTATGAGAACAATGAAAGCCCTGCCCCCCTTTACAAGTTTTTCAGGTTTTTCCCTTATCTTAATTGAAGATAGTCCCTCTCTGCACTCTACCTGGGCACCTCCCTTCTGCTCTGGCTGAGCAGTGTTACATCAGTAAAAGGGGTGGGAGGGGGATATTTTGTCATTGAATTACTCTTGAACTACAACTCTGACAGAATTGAAATAACACTCTCCAAAGTCCAAATACTGTGATGATTAATTAGAGCTGCTTTTATTATGAAACATTACTATCCCTTTAAGGAAAACAATTGCTAATAAAAGGCACATCTTAAAGCAACATCAAGTTTATTAAAAGTAAACTAGCAAAATAAATAGATTAAATACATTGTAAGTAAATACATTAATTAACCCCTTAAAGACCAGTGGGGTATGCAATGTATTGCAAAGCAATGTGTTACAAAGCTGCTGATACTTCAGGTGCTAAAACGAATATGTAGATTTGCTATAATTGTCTGTTAAATTACTGACATTAGTTCATACATGCACAAATATGTTTATTTGATAAGTAAGCCATTTGATTTGTATACAACAACAAAGTGTTGCATTGTATATTTCAGTGGGCAAATATTTCCCCTTTAAATAATTTCTCAAATGCATGCGTAAGATGTAAATGATTGTGCTATCAATGTTTCCTTCTTTGTTTTAATTTGCTCCTTTTTTAGAATGTGGGTTCAATCACCACTTAAAAGACGTGGGGCTAGATTCTATTGCGGGAGATAAATGTTACCTCCCATTTTATAAAAAATGTTCTTATTGAAGTCTATGGGGAAACCTGGAGATAAAAGCAGAGATATAATTAGCACCTGGAATAGAATCCAGCCCATGATATGGAGAGACTGTTGTTTGTTTGCATCAGCAGATGACCTTGGCATCAAAAGCAAGGTTGGAGAAACCTGCCAGCCTCCAGTGCAAGACTAAGCATTTCCAGGTTTTACAAAAGATTTTAAGCTTGGGGAAATGTTTCAGTGTTAAGTATAGTAGCCAGTCAGGGGCCACATTTGGCATACACTGATTTTGCCTTAACGGCAAGAACAATTAAGTGGATCATGATTTAGTGGCCCCAATCTATCAATGTTCTTGTTTGTGGCGATAATGCAATACTCTCATGTTTTCACTTTTGAACAGAGACCTGCAAAGAAATGGATTACAGTGAAGAAAGGGCAATAAAGCCATGGACTACTGCCTACATCTCCTAATGGCAAATCTGGACTTGGTTGCAGCTCTTGGGTCAGTGGAAATTTTCAAGTTCACACAGTGAACCCAGGGATTGAGACCCATGAGTTTATACAAATGCTATTGATATTGGTGTTTGAGGGAGGCAGGGAGACACTGTGCATTACAATTATAAGTGCTTCAGTAGTAGTTTTATTTTAATGTCTACTATTTTGTAATAATTGTAATGGATTCTATTCACTGACAAACAAACCTATAGTACTGCAGTTCTTATCTTTCCTCCTCTTGATACAATCACCCTTTACTTTCACTCTGCACTCTGTTTACGACACAAATGTGTTCTAGAGTATTTTGGTTCATTGCACTGGATACCTCTCTAGTATTCAACGGGTTTAAAGCCCCTTTGAGATCAATCATAAGGGGAATTTGTATTTGTCCCCTATGTTGAAGTTGGTTTGGCCCACAATAATTCCAGATTTATTTTGAACAAAACACCATTCCCTATACGTAACTTGTTCCAATATAAAATAATTTGTAAACCTTCACTTGATCCTATGCTTATGTAGAGATGCAGTAGTAGATTCCTCTGGAGCACATATCTTCCAGTGAAAAACAGCATCCCATTAGTGCCACCCTGATAAAAGGCAGACAGAAGGAAGACTCTTACAATTCTAAGCTCTGCTCCTAGTTTGAATATAAGCTGGTGCCTGGGGCAAAGAAACAACACATCTTGTAATGCCTACATAAACACTACCATGCCTTCAGAGCAAAACTACCTTTGTGCCAAGTTAAAAGCTTAGTACATAGTCATTAGAGAGAAGCAAAAACAGCTCTACAAGAGTTTTGCATGGTATCACATTTCATTCTGTGTGTTTCTGTGTGTCTGTTTTTTGTGTGTTCATGTGTGTGTGTGTTTTACTGTAGTTTTGTGTTTGTGTGTGTATGTGTATGTGTATGTGTGATTCTGTGTGTGTGTGCTTCTGAGTTTGCATGTTCATATCTGTTTTTTGTGTGTTCATGTGTGTGTGTGTGTTTTCCTGTAGTTTTGTGTTTCTCTGTGTGTGTATGTGTGTGTGATTCTGTGTGTGTGTGTGTGTGTGTGATTCTCTGCATGTGCTTGTGTGTGTTTTCCTGTATGTTTGTGTTTCTGTGTGTGTGTGTATGTGTGATTCCATGTGTATGTGTATGTGTGATTCTCTGTATGTGCTTGTGTGTGTGTGTCTGTGTGTGTGTGTTTTCCTGTATGTTTGTGTTTCTCTGTGTGTATGTGCATGTGTGATTCCATGTGTGTGTGTGAGTGTGTGTGATTCTGTGTGTGATGCTTGTGTGTGTGTGCTTTTCTGTATGTTTGTGTTTCTCTGTGTGTGCATGTGTGATTCTATGTGTGATGCTTGTGTGTCTGTGTGTTTATGTGTGTGTGTTTTCCTGTATGTTTGTGTTTCTCTGTGTGTGTGTGTGTGTATGTGTGATTCTGTATGTGTGTGTGATTCTCTACATGTGCTTGTGTGTTTGTGTGTATGTCTCTGTGTGTCTGTTTGCATAGCTCTGCTGTGTGTGTTTCACTCTCTAGTCCCTTTCTATTCTCCATTCATGTAAACTAGCAAATAGAGAGTGATATAAACACTTAACAGGGTCCTTATGATCTATTGCTGATACCTATAAATCTATGTTTAGAAAGAGAAGGCAGAGGGCTCTTACATACCTGAAAGTGGAAGGAAGGGGAGAACTGCAATAATTGATATATGATAAGTACAAATAAGAAACTATTTAAAAATGTTACAAGTAAAATAATTCAGTTTATTGCACTAAGGAAATCAAAGTTTTAATAAAATAATACTATCCCTGTAGCCTCTTCGATGTGAGAAATATCTGCTCTCTGAAATATATTGTTTTGCAATGCACTGGAAATTGCTTTATCATTCAAGGAGTGAAATGGATACTTGGCTTTATCCATTAATCTAAAGAGGTACAATTCCAGAGCAAGCCAAGTGCTCCATAGGTCGGAAGTGAAACTCCCCTTTGATTTAAATGGGGCATGGGATCCTCTCCAGCACTCAAAGGGGTTAAAATCCCCATTTATGCTAGGGAAAGTTTGGGAAACATTTATTTACTCCCTAAGATGCAGATGGTTTGCTGCAGAACCTCTCCAACTCTCCTTAGTACATATGTCATATTGTGTTAGTTACAGTAATACTAAGTCATTCTGAAGCCTTTCTATTTGTGTCACAGTTATTTGACATTTATTATGTAAATTATTAATGAAATTTAAATATATTACTCTTTTTTTCTACTGGAGACTGCACAATTTAAGCATAAAAATATGTGAATTAATTAGTGAATTAGAATTCATTCTTTAGGAGTGTATCAGTATTTCCTTGGACGATTTCCCTAATCTGCATTAGTCATACTAACTGACATTCATTTAGGATTCAAAAACTAAATTTGCTTGTGATATATTCAATGTGTGAACATGAATATTAAAGGGATAGTACTGTTTCATAATAAAAGCAGCTCTAATTAATCATCATAGTATTTGGACTTTGGAGAGTGTTATGTCAATTCTTTCAGAGTTGTAGTTCAAGAGTAATTCAATGACAAAGTATCCTCCTCCCGCCCCTTTTACTGATGTAACACTGTTCAGCCAGATCAGAAGGGAGGTGCCCAGGTAGACTGGAGAGTGGGACAATCTTCAATTAAGATAAGGGAAAAACCTGAAAAACTTGTCAAGGGGGGCAGGGTTTTCATTATTCTCATAGGAAGAAGATTGTCCCCTGCTGTTATCTGTCTGGTCTATGGACTGCATTCCACATCTGAGAAAAATGGCTTACACTAGGTAAAAGGGGCAGGAGGGGAAACTTTGCTTGTGAATATCTCTCAAACCATAAAGGTTTGAGAGATAAGACTTATATCGTTCTTCGTGGTTTTTTAATGCTCACAGAATAAAATAAACAAAGTATTACTATCACTTTAAAAATTTCTTCTCCATCATGGGAAAAACAGTATTTTTACTCTTTTGAGTGCCAGAGGTATCCAAAGCATTACAATACAATGCTTTAGATACCCCTCTGGCACATAAGGGGCTTTAGAGGAACACTAACAAATAAAAATTAACTGGGGTTATATCCTGTATGACTTTTCATATTTTGTATATGCATACTATGTACTGTCAAATTACTCATACTTTCTATTGTTTTTCCATCCTTATCTAATATTTTTCAATTTTATGTCCCTGGCAGCAAACGCCCGCACTGCCCCAGCTACAACAGAACCTTCTACATGATGTATTTAAAGGAGCAGTAAACGTTTGTTATGGGAAAAAAAATGTTTTGGTCCTGTTAAGTAAAATAAGGGCATTCTCTCTTCTGAGAAATGCATATTTCCAGACGTATTACATTTTAGACTTGTGTTTTTTTTTTCTGTTACATTAAGTTTGAGTGGAACGTCACTGACAAACAGTTCTCCATAGAATTTGATAGAATCTGTTGAGTCATTCTGTCAGTAGAACTTTCAGGAAGTAATCACACTGTAATTCACTTCCTGACAAATCAAAATGTTATAACATTTGAATAAAGCAACTGACAGCAGTGGAAGTCTCCTCTTTACTCACCAGGAGGATCACTATAAAACATAGGCTTTTGTAAAAAAAATAAAATAAAAAAAAATGTACTGCTCCTGTAATAGACTGGTGTCAGGTTTTTCTGCTGCAGAGACATTGTTATATTGCATCACCAGCCCTTCTTTCCCAGTCTCTAAGGAAAGCTACCTGGAAAGAAATATTCAGGGAGCTTATTGTCAGGGACATAAAAGTGTAAAAAAAAAGATTAAAAAAAATAATAATATAATTTATAGGACACTTCCTTTAGCATATTATGCCCTTACATATATTGATACAATGTTGCATTATCCCTTCAGCAGAAAAGCCTGCATTATCCCTTCAGCAAAAAAGAGCTCTCATTGCTGGAACGTATAAGTATAAAAAATTGATTAAGATAAAAAAGCAAACACATAATAAAATGTATATAAAACTTGACTATACGTATTACACACTTGCGAAATAGTAACATCAAAAAGGAGGTTGTCTGTCACTTTAACTCACCTCTGTGGCTTGCAGAGAGGGAAGACAATCTTCAATTAGCATAATGGAAAAACCTGTCAAGGGGGGGCAGGGTTTTCATTGTTCTCGCAGTAAGAAGATCAGGGGCGGGCTGGCCCGGGGGGCAGGGGGGAAATTGCCCCCTGGGCCGGTCATAAATATGGGCTGGTGGGCCGCAGCCTCCCTTCGTCACTTGATGCTCCGGTCAGAAGCTGTGCGTGAAACTGGCTGCTGGGCTGGCCCAGCAGTTTATGCTGCACTTGTTTTATCAGCCCAGAGCAGGCAACTCAGGACTGCTATCAATCAATGCAGCACACTTGTCATGTGCCCAAAGCAGAATGAAGAGGAAAGTTGGAGGTGGAGTGGAGACGATCGGTTGCCTAGCAACCAACACGGTTTTTTTTACAGGCCAGTTGGGAAAGGGAAGTGACAGAGTCCTGCGAAGCAGGTTATGGGGCTTTTGCAGACAGAGTTGCTGTGAATGTGCTAGTGTATGCATAAGTGTTCTGGGGTATGAATGTGCAAGTTTATGCATTAGTGTTCTGGGGTATGAATGTGCTAGTGTATGCATAAGTGTTCTGGGGTGTGAATGTGCTAGTGTATGCATAAGTGTTCTGGGGTATGAATGTGCAATTATATGCATTAGTGTTCTGGGGTATAAATGTGCTAGTGTATGCATAAGTGTTCTGGGGTGTGAATGTGCTAGTGTATGCATTAGTGTTCTGGGGTATGAATGTGCTAGTGTATGCATTAGTGTTCTAGGGTGTGAATGTGCTAGTGTATGCATTAATGTTCTGGGGTGTGAATGTGCTAGTGTATGCATTAGTGTTCTGGGGTGTGAATGTGCTAGTGTATGCATTAATGTTCTGGGGTATGAATGTGCTAGTGTATGCATTAGTGTTCTGGGGTGTGAATATGCTAGTGTATGCATTAATGTTCTGGGGTATGAATGTGCTAGTGTATGCATTAGTGTTCTGGGGTGTGAATGTGCTAGTGTATGCATTAGTGTTCTGGGGTGTGAATGTGCTAGTGTATGCATTAATGTTCTGGGGTATGAATGTGCTAGTGTATGCATTAGTGTTCTGGGGAATTAAGGTGTATGCATGTGTGTGTTAATGTATGTATGTGTGTTGCCAGGGTGTGAATGTTTGTGCACCAGGGTGTGAATGTGTGCGCTAGTGTATTCACTAACTTACAAATGCATACAGTAGCACACACATGCATTCAAGAGTGTGCCAGTGTATGCATGTGTGTGAATTTGTGCTGGCATATGCATGCATGCGTGTGCCATAGTATGAATGTGTGTGCTAGTGTATGTGTGCATGTGCCAGCCTGTGAGTGTGTGTGCTAGTGTATGCTCCAGGGTGCAAATGTGTGCGCTAGTGTATGTGTGTGACAGGGTGCAAATGTGTGCGCTAGTGTATGTGCCAGGGTGTAAGTGTGTGTGCTAGTGTATGCGTGTATGTGCCAGAATATGAGTGTGTGAGTGTATGCGTGCATGCGCCAGGGTGCATCTGTGAACAAAAAATACAAAGTAAATGAATAAAATAATAATAATATATATGTATGTGTGTGCGAAGTGACCATGGGGTGTTTGTAGCATACACATGATTCTAGGGAGAGCAGGGGTAGGCAACCTGAGGCTCAACTGTTAACAAACGTCACCTCTAATTATCCTGAGCCAGCTATTTGAGGATGATGGGAGTTGTAATTTAACAAAATATTAGTATTATCCACTGCAGCAGCACCACCATCACCCATCCTTCGTGCCACACTCTCTCTGCCATGTTTTTTTCTCTTTATTCCCAAATCCCTTGTATTATTATTCCCACTGCTACCTAAAGTTCCCTGTTCCACTGCCTATTTCCTTCCTGTTTCCCGCTGTTGTCCTGCTGTTATTATAAAAAACAGCTTTTGATATGTAGACATGCCAACTTGTATTATGCCTGGTTTGTAGAATAACAGCAGGGAGATTGTGGGAAATGGGAAGGAAAGCAGTGAAAGATTGTGGCAGGAAGGATAGGGAAGAAGAATATTGGTATGGGGATGGCAAAAAGGGACGAGGGAAGATATCTCTGATGGATATAAAACAGAGGAGTGGTGGTGGTGGTGTCTTAAGCTTCACTGCCCAAAGAAGGAGTTGGTGAATGACTGTTGACTCCATGATGGTAAAGCAGTAGATAATATTAGGATGAGTAAAAGTACATACCATCTCACTAAAGTATGGTCACTTCTGCTCTAGAGAATGCAAACTCTGATACAGTTAATTTGTAGATTGTCATCTCTAGGCATTATATATGAGCATCAGAGACAACTGTCAACAAAGAAAAAAACCAAGGTATCACTAGTGTAGTACCATTTCAGATGTAGGCTCTGTGGTATCACTAGTGTGCCACCATTTAATTTCTAATGTCGGTGCTATCCTTAGTATAGCTCTATTTCAATTGTACGCTTTGTGGTATCACTAGTTTAGGTCCATTTCAGTCATATGCTTCATGGTATTACTTGCTTTTAATTCACAACATTGATGTCAATTATACAATTTAAGAAAATTGGCTAGACTGGGCTGGAAAGGTGGGCTGGAGAGTGTAGAAATGGGCCACTTGATTGTACTTGCCCCCCAGGCCAAAAGTTGCCAGCCCTCCCCTGAAGAAGATTGTCCCTTGCTGTGATCTGTCTGGTCAACAGACCAGATTCCACATCTGAGGGGAGGCGGATAACACTAGGTAAAAGGGGTGGGAGGGGGATACTTTATCATTTAATTCCTCTTGAACTACAACTCTGACAGTATTGAAATAATACTCTCTATGGCCCAAAACTATGAAGATTAATTGGAGCTGCTGTTTTTGTGAAACCTTTTCCCTTTAAAGTGGATATGTCACCTATCAGCATTTAGTTTAATTCAAACTGCCTATGCCTTATATTTTTTGTTTAAAAGGGGATCTATCACTCCTATATATGTTGGTCTAAATAGTTCATTTATGTAGTGACTAGATGTTATAACATTTTCATTTTTTTAATAAAATCGCTAATTTGCTAAAATTAAATAAATATTGCCCTGAGCCCTCCTTCCGTACAGACTGTGGTTAACAGCTCTTTACCACAGTCTGTCACTTTTCTTCTGCTCCCCCATCTCGATCCAGCCTCTTACCATGACGGAAGCTTTCTTCAAGTAAGCTGGAACATTCTCATTGGCCTGTTTACATGAAGAAAGCCTCCCTTATCGAAAGTAGGGTACAAGGCAATATTTATTTGTTTAATTTCAGCAAAATAGAGATTTTATTAAACAAATGAAAAAGTTATAACATCTAGTCGCTACATAAACTATTTAGACCAACATGTATAGGGGTGATAGATCTCCTTTAATACATTTAGAGATTTTTGATTTAGAAGTTGGAAATCTAACCTGCCTGATAACGCACACCCTATAATACAATGAACAGAGCATGTCCACAATCTGACATAAAAAGTAACTTCCACTCTAACATCAGGCTATAGTCATGTGTATTTCTGCACATTGTATAATTGGGAGTTTAACTACAGAAACCTGTTGGTGGCCAAAATTCCAACTTACTTCCAAATACAACACACTGTAAGAAATTCTACCTAGCCCCTCTTACTAAGCGTACAATTGTTCTTTTGGGCGGTAATGACGAAGATCATACACAGATAAGGGATAATATTGAAAATGTTTGTATTATGTACAGAATCAAAATACTGTTACAGTTTGCGTGGTATATACATGAATTGAATAATATCATAGATTACAGGTATGGAAAAGATGGAATTGAATTGGATACCAGTAAATTATATGATGAAAATCTCCTCACACCCTCCAGCACAAATCTTGGTTTCTGGTCTCTTATCTGCTGGGCTCACATCTGGACAGGAATCAGGACTGCTGGACTCAGGCCGCTCTCATCCTGTTCTCCTCTTCTCTCCTCCAGTTCTCCTGAAGTTCTGCTTCCACCCCCCAAAAATACTGCTCCTTTAAACTATTTTTCATATCACTTGGGTCTGGTGTAAACTGGTTAGCTCAACTGAGCTTTCCTCACCACACCCACTTGCCATTCATGGTGACATCAAAGAGATATTATTGATAGGGAAGACTCCAGGAACCGGTTTATCAGAAGCATTTGGTGTCTTATCTGAACTCTTTGAGAAACAAAAGGCTGTTCATCAGTCCTCACTCCTTTCTTATGTAACTAGGAGAGACCTTCATTTGAGTTCTCAAACACCTAACTCAAGAAATGTAAACATCCTTTGAAGCAACCCCCCTGCAGTTTGGGACAGCTGAAATTGTCTTGAATTCTTAATTAAGCAAATAGAATTCCCACTGTTCTAAGCCATAAAACAGATCTATACCCATTCATTTTATAGCTATAAATATATATACATATACACACACATAATAAATTGCATACAATGTCCATATCAATATAGATAAAGACATGTATACATACATAAACACACATATATATATATATCTCCACAGACAAACCCCTGTTATAAACTATATTTGATCCATTTTGGCTTTCTTACAACACACTGCCCCCAAAGACTAAACACACATAAATTGGCAAGGGCCCAGGGAGGGAGGAACATGGACATGAACACTAGGACAATGAGAGAAAGAGAGATGACAATGGACCAGAAGAAGTCACCTTATATATTTTTTTTTTCATTTTATTAAGTCTAAAAGTTTGGGTCACCTTAAAATTGGGGTTGTCTACTATTCAATAAAGTACAGTAGTGGAGAGGAATCATCATTCAAATTCTTTCAAGATGGTGTGTCCCATTGAGTGGGGTTTTGGAAAGGTGAGAGTTCCTCTTTAATTGATATAATATGCATGGCGGCAGATCTGATGCTCTTTGTAAGTCTCCTGAACTCCAAATTTCTCCCACTGAAGTGTTCTTAGTAAACTTTCAAAAGAAGGAGTCTCAGGTCCTGGAGTCCAGCATCAACAATCATCTGCCTCCATGGTCATGATATCATAAACAAATTAAAAAAGTATTTTTGAGATCCATTACACAAAGAATTGGTTAATAAAGGCCTTAACCATTTAAGGACCCATGATGTACCAGGCCGTCATGCTGGTCCAAGCACTAAAGGACCAGTGATGGTCCTGGCACATCATGGAATTCTGGATGGAAGCGCAGATGCACGCCACTCTACCATGCCATATTTTAATGAGCAAAAAAAAAAAGCGCTGAGGTCCTTAACGGCTGGCCACTTGCCAGATCAGGAGGCCATTAAGGGGTTAAAATGAAGGTAAACGGATAGTGACCCAGATTAAAGTAAATTAAGGATTATTAAGAGGTCTTAGTGTTCCCTTAAATCCTGGCCTTTTAATGATCGCCGTTGACAGGTCTAAAAACCATTCAGCTAGCACATTTTCATATTTTCTGAAACTTTTGCCCTGCTAATATATTGAAAATAAATGAATATATAAATGCATAAAACTTTTCAAACCATGATTGCTTTTTGGATAAGAGAGATACATATTATTCCCAGTGATAAACACAAGAATGTGGTTTGGTTTTATTTAATATCAAGTTTCTATAAGAGGCCTAAATCCAACATTTTAAAATTAATTCTACATTAGTTCCACCTTAGGAGGGGCTATTTGGGGTTTATATCCACCCAAGTTGTTTGGCAAAGACATCTCTCCCAACATCTATGTTGTGAAATACCAGAACTGAATAATGTGCTTAGTCTTGAGAGGGCTTTATGTACTGAAGACAAGTGAAGCCATTCTGGCAGGGCCGGATTTACATTCAAGGCTCCCCTAAGCAAAGTACTCTAGGCAACCTTAGATCCGCCCATGGCCACACCCCACTCCTCACAAGACTACGCCACCAGTCTCATCCACTGTTTCCTAGCACAGAATATACATTTGGCCTACAACAAGCAAGGACATAAAAGCTTTAACCCCTTGGTAGCTAGAGAGATCTCCAAAGCATTGCTCCGCAATGCGTTAGAGATCTCACTAGCATCCATGGGGTTAAATAATAGCCTGTAAAGGGGTGTATAAGCTACTGCATGGATACAGAGATTGCTCTGGCCCCACTCACAATTAAGAATGTGGGTGTGGCTAGCACAGCTGAGGCACCTCTCAAAATTTGGAGCTGTAGGCAGGTGCCTAGTCTGCCTACTGGGAAATCTAGCCCTGCATTCTGGGGAAAAATAACTGTACCACAGGGCAAAATAAAGATTCCCATTGATGGGGGTTTTATCCATTTGAAGTTTAGAAAGGTACCCAAGCATTGCTTTACAATGCTCTGGAAACCTTTCTAGAGTTCAAGGGGTTAAAATCTCCATTTAAAATAAAAGGATTTTTCATTTTTGCCCTCTGGTACATTTAGTTTCTTCCAGTATAAACTCTTTATCTTGATTATTAACCCTTTAAATGCCAGGGAGGTACCCAATGTATTGCATTTTGTAATGCGCTGAATATCTCTCTGACACTCAAAGGGCTAAGGCCCTTAAAGGGATAGTAATACTTTGTTTTATCTTTATTTTATTTTGTAGGCATTAAAAAAACATGAAGAACGATATGTCTTATCTCTCAAACCTTTATGGTTTGAGAGATAGTCACAAGCAAAGTTTCCCCTCCCACCCCTTTTACCTAGTGTAAGCTATCTCTTCTCAGATGTGGAATGCAGTCCATAGACCACACAGATAACAGAAGGGGACAATCTTCTTCCTATGAGAACAATGAAAGCCCTGCCCCCCTTGACAAGTTTTATAGGTTTTTCCCTTATCTTACTTGAAGATTGTCCCTCTCTGCAGTCTACGTGGGCACCTCCCTTCTGCTCTGGCTGAAATGTGTTACATCAGTAAAAGGGGCGGAAGGGGGACACTTTGTCATTGAATTACTCTTGAACTACAACTCTGACAGAATTGAAATAACACTCTCCAAAGTCCAAATATTAGGATGATTATTTAGAGCTGCTTTTATTATGAAATATTACTATCCCTTTAATGTTAAACATTCACTGGTTATATGGCATTGGCTATCAGTGCAATGGGGTCATTATGTTTTGTTCTATGGCTACCACAGGATAAGGCTGGGGGGCTAGTATGTGTGGTTCTATGGCTAACAGTGTATTGTGTGTGGGGGGGGGTCATGATAGAAAAAAGTGAAAAACTGAACTTTGCATGGGAATTCCAGCTGAAGATGAAAAGTGACATTTATCTCACTTTTCTCTATTGGGGCAAAACATGTTTTGCCCAACCCTACAAAGGAATGTGTGACACACACACCTCTGGTGCTCAAATGGTTAACTTATATCTATTCCAGAACTATCCATGTGGAAGTTAGTAAGCTGCCATATGAAATAAGCAAAACTATTCTAGAACAATGGAACTGTACCACAAAGAACAAATTTAAAGGGATAGTAATACTTTGTTTTATCTTTATTTTATTTTGTAGGCAGTAAAAAAACATGAAGAATGATATAAGTCTTATTTCTCAAAGCTTTATGGTTTGAGAGATATTCACAAGCACCGTTTCTCCTCCCGCCCCTTTTACCTAGTGTAAGCCATCTCATCTCAGATGTGGAATGCAGTCCATAGACCAGACAGATAACAGCAGGGGACAAGCTTCTTTCTAGAAAACAATGAAAACCCTGCCCCCTTGACAAGTTTTTCAGGTTTTTCTATTATCTTAATTGAAGATTATCCCTCTCTGCAGTCTACCTGGGCAACTCCCATTTGATCTGGCTGAACAGTGTTATATCAATAAAATCGGCAGGAGGGGGAGACTTTGTCATTGAATTACTCTTGAACTACAACTCTGACAGAATTGAAATAACACTCTCCAAAGTCCATATACTATGATGATTAATTAGAGCTGATTTTATTATGAACCATTACTATCCCTTTAAAAAATGCCTTGCCTATACACATATAATACACCCATATTTAAATGTATATGTATGATCCATATCATAAGCCACATAAACCAAAGAACCTAAAGCTTATAACACTTGTTTTTCCTTTCCACAATTCCATAGAGCAGACTTTACACATACCCCACCTGACTCGTAAGGGTTATCCAGCAAAATGAGCATGACCATTCATCATAACTACCTGAAAATACAAAAAGAACTCTTTACAGTACAGTACTTATATGATATTCTTATGTGTACTTTACATGTCTGAAACCATTGGAAAACTTGACTCTGCAAATAATCCAAAATTTGCAAACTTTCCATTGCATTCCCAGAATTCCATGTAGTGATATAAAAATGAAAGCACCGAAGTGTATTATATAGATGGAGGGGTTTGTTTAATTACTTGCTCAGAGTAAACGTATCGAGGGTTTGGCATACTGTCTTTTACCAGATTTACTTACCATAAGGTGTTAGCGAAAATGTGAGAAAAATTTCCCAACGTAACTTTTCATAAAAATGGACAATTTTTCTTTTTTTCACAAAACTTTTCTCCTTTTCTTCAATGCAAAATGTTCCTCCTTTTCCAGTTCCAACAATTTTTTTGCCTATTCCAACAAATGTTTTGTTTATCTTCCTATGGTGCAACATTCTCTACCACAATATTTTTCTGAGGGCTGTAGCGGAGGGATAAGATTCTGAAAGTCAAAGTCGGGAGTCCTGCAGCAACATATGCCTTGAAAATGTGTTCCTGCTTAAATGATGCTGGCACATATTCATGAATCATGAAGATGTCAAGAGATTAAAAAATATAAAAAAATACAATGTGCTAGATGTGTATGGTAATAGTGGTGGGGGACTGGCATGATTTGATTTATGTGTGTATGTATGTTTATATATAATATTCAACAGTTGGTTAAGCACTCTCGATATATATGCAAATGCCTGGGTGCCAGATAAAGTGAATTCCAGATGCTATTGAAAATCAGCACGCTCAGGGGACTTCTCGTATGATAAAAAAAAGGCTTTATTGTGGATCAACATTTCGATCCCCACAGGGATCTTTGTCAAGATAGCCATGTTGAAGCTATCTTGACAAAGATCCCTGTGGGAATCGAAACGTTGATCCACAATAAAGCCTTTTTGTATCATACGAGAAGTCCCCTGAGCGTGCTGATTTTCAGTAGCATATGTTTATATACAGGGCTCAAAATTTCCACTCGCCACTAGCCAGTGGCGAGTGAAATTTAGCCCTGGCGAGTAGAAATTCAGCCCTGGTGGGTATGCTATGGCTTGCAGTGGCGAGTAACTTTTCAGGTCTGGCTAGTAGCAAAGGACTTAAAATTATAAGCCCTGTTT
The DNA here is from genome assembly GCA_037306005.1 of Rhinophrynus dorsalis. Classification (NCBI taxonomy): domain Eukaryota; kingdom Metazoa; phylum Chordata; class Amphibia; order Anura; family Rhinophrynidae; genus Rhinophrynus; species Rhinophrynus dorsalis. The sequence continues at coordinate 83,371,495 of CM074721.1, forward strand.
ATATATATATTCCTACAGCAGTTTTTTACCATTCTCGTGTTTATGTCAAATGTAAGCTATCCTTCTTCTTAGATTACTGATGCACAGCTGTTATTGGTTATAGCAGCGGTCCAAAGTCTGCTAGATAGCAACCCTTCTTCACATCCCTCCTCTTGTTCATCTGTGCTATTGTTAATATATTTGGCCTGGCTTTCTCTGTCATAGCTTTTGGATCCTAAGTGTACTTCATGGACTAAGGGGTTCCTGAGGGGGTGCTGCGACTACTACTACTGGGGCTAGATGTTGATGCAATTCTACTGATACTACTACTAGGTGTCAAAGGTGCAGCACTTCCAGCAGCCGCAGCAGAGTCTAAGGTTGTGGATGTTAAGAACCTGTGTTGCTGTTGTTGCTGCTGGTTATTCAACACAAGTGTGTGTAGCTGAGTGGGACAAGGACTTGGAAGTGGTGATGATGCTGATGATGACTGCCAGGATGACTGTGTACATTTTGCTATCTTTGCTTCTCCAGGGTCAGCATTTCCAATGGTTTTCTCAAACAGTTTATAGACAGTCACAGTGCTCCTTTTCAGTGGTGGAAGACTGAGCATTTGCCTTTCTATTATCCTTCTGGCCATGTCATTATCTCTCTCACTCTCAACTTCATCTGTATCTGAAGAAGAGGAGGATGCTGTAGGGATATATTCTAGATCTGCATCATAATCAGTAATCATTAGGTCATTCCCAGCATCAGCATCGCCTGCTGCTTCTTGCCCACTACCCTTATATTCCTCTAAGCTTTTAGAATTGTCACACAATGTCTTTTTAGTTTGTTACTACTTTGAGGACAGGTATTTTGTTGCTTTTTTGTCTCACTGTCAAATGCAGCAGTTGGTTCAGCTGCTACACATTCCTCCATTATGAAATTGTCATCATCAACACTAGAATGCTACTAGTTGTCATCTTCAGTGTTCGTATATGTTTTTTTGTACTGGCTCTGGTGGTGGTGGAACTTTTGGTGGGATGTTGACAAACTGCATCTTCCCTGGGAGGAGATGGATCATCATAATTTATTGCACTCGCTGCAGCAACCATGGCTTCAGTTAGTTTTTGAACTACATCCCAGTACAGTGCATTTGCTGGACATTAGTCAACTACTCTGTGTGTTTTTACTCTACAGTACACAACTGATGGAGTATGATGTCTTGCCTTAACACTCAACAAAATTCTAAAATCCCAGTCAGCTGTCACCTAATATATTTATTTGTTTAATTATTTATTTATTTTTTATTTATTTTTTATTTTTATTTTTATCAGTCTGTTAAAAAAAGTATAACTGAAATACAAACTTAACAACTTCTTTCCCCAGACTTCTCCAGCACAGAGACAATAACAGCAAGATCAGCAAGCAAATTGGACCCCAGCTGCCTGTGTCTTGCAAGTCAAGTCACACCGAATTTTGGGGTATTTGTAGTCAACCGTCTCCCTCCCTTCTTATCCCCCAAAGAGCCCCCAGACTTTCCTAATACAGAGAACAAATGTCCTGCCTAAAAGACTCAATAAAATAAGCTTCAATTACCCTTTATTAACCTTTCTTCTCTAGCTGAAAAATTTGCTGCTTTCTCCTCTCACAGAGAATGGCCTGCTGTCAGAGCCTGACACCGTTTTATATGCCTGCAGGAAAAGTAGAGAAAACTTTCTTGTGGAGTGGAACATTTTTTCTTCCCATTGATTTAAAATCAATGAGCTAGGCAAAAAAAAGCAGGAAAATGGCACTTTTCACAGGAAATTAGTCAACAAGTATGACGTGCCATTATTCGCCGATTTTGATTTGAGGAGAAAATTTTCTCCCGTCCCTACTTACCATGAGTAAGTCACCTAGGCCTATACTTAGGAGACACAGAAGGTAAAACTAGTGTTCTGTATGTGGGATGACTGGCTCTTGTAATATCAAGTATAAACTAAGGATTCTACATTTATATGAATCTAGATGGTAACTGCACTGTGTTCCAGGGTACATACATCTGTGGTAAATGTGAGCAGGTGGCTGCTTTGGAAGCTCAAGTTAGAGCTCTGTAGAGGCAAGTTGCAACATTGTGGTAGACTGAGAATCTTGAGAGTTGTGTGCTGCTCACTAAGCAGAAGGAATCTAGCACAGAAATTACTGGGGGTAGAGACTGCATTAATAAGGAGCATGTAGCTACCTGGGTTAGAATTAGACATAACAAGGAGGGGCTGAGCAATAGGGATGACACTTCTTTATTTATTCACTGTAATAGATTTGCTACATTGAGTGATGATGTTGGGGGTGTTGGACTGTTGCTACAATAAAACAGTTAGCTTTCTGTCAGGTGTTGGTGTTCACCATGTTTCAGTTCAGGTTGATAGATTGTTGGAAGGGCTACATATAATCCAGCTGTTATGGTACATGCTGGTACCAATGACAAAGTCAGTGGGAAATAGAGGTCCATTAAAAAGGATTTCAGAGATTTAGGTTATACGTTTAAGCAAAGGACCTCTAAGATACTCTTTTCTGAAATACTGCCTGTGCCACGATCTACACCAGAAAGGCAATGGGAGATTAATGAATTAAATGCATCGCTAAAGACCTGGTGTAATCAGGAGTGGTTTGGAGATGCAGAGCACTGGGCTGTCTTTTCCTTTGGGGGCAACGTTTATAGTACACGGGTTGCCCCTTAGGGGAAAGAAGGTTACTATGCTAGGGTTTAGGATGATTAGATGGTTGAAGGAGAATTTTAAACTAGGAAAGGGGGGAGGGAGGTGATGCAACACAGTATGGAGTAGAGAGGTTAAATGAGGAAATGGGATTAGAGAAGGGGAATGGGCACAGAGAGAGGGGGTGGGATAGTTCACCTAATAGGGAGATACCTCTGATAAAGCCTGGAAAAAAAGCAAATTCATATTTCAAAAAACTAAATTCTTCACAATGGCAGTAACATAAAATTGATGTATGTAACTGCTCATAGTCTGGAAGGTAAGATGGGGATAATGGAACTGGCTGCAGTGAATGAGGAGTATGATCTAATTGGTGTGACTGAAATCTGGTTAGATATGTAGATATATACATAACTGCACCCACCAACTCAGGCACCCTCCCTTTTATACCATGTCTTATGGGTTTTTTTTTAATTGTATTTATGATTTATTTATGATTTATTTTTTTATTAACTGCCCCCAGTCCAGGTAAACAACCCCTCCCCAGAAAAAAAAACATTCCCTGTTCAACTAATTCTTTCTCCACACCCCACCAACACAGGCACCTTCACACCCCTTTTATACTATGCCTTTGGGAAATAATATTTATGTGTTGTGTGTAAATTCAAAAACTGCACGTTTTGCAGGAAATTATTCACCAAGCGAGAAGTGCCATTATTCGCCGATTTCAGTCTGAGGCAAACATTTTCTCCCATCCCTAGTGCACTCAAAGGGTTAAACAAATTATTTTCTCCTGTATATTCAAAGGAAGCAACAATGCCAGGCTACGGGCAAACAGAATCATAGAATATCCTCCATCATGTACATGGCAAAGTTGAAAGGTGACTGGAAAATGTTATGGTGAAAAGCCCACTGGGACCTGATGGATTACAGATACTTAAAGAACTTAGTTAAGTATTAGCAAGACCATTATACTTAATATTTATTGGTTCACTATTATCAGGTATAGTGACCCATGACGGAGGAAAGCAGGCGTAGTACCCACATTAAAACAGGGACAAGGTATAAACCAGGGATTTATAGACCTGTGAGCTTGACTTCCACAGTGGGAAAGATATGAGAAGGATTAATGATAGCATTCATGATTATCTGACAACCAACAACATTATTAGTAGGAGTCAGCATGGTTTTATGAAGAATAGTTCCTATCAAATTCATTTACTTGCATTTTACAAAATGTTAAGTAGCAATTTGAATACGGGTATTGCTGTTAGTATACTTGGATTTTGCAAAAGTCATTTGATACAATGACTCATAACAGGTTACTTAATAAATGGCTTCGGTTTGGGAGGTGATATCTGTGCATGAATTGAGAACTGGTTAAATAATAGACTGCAGAGAATTGCTGTAAATGGAACTTTTTCAAGTTGGTCGAAAGTTGTAAGTGGGGTGCCACAGAGTTCAGTCCTGAGCCCAATGCTTTTTAACTTGTTTATTAATGATCTAGGAGTGGTTATTGAAAGACGTGTCTCAATCTTGGCTCATGACACTAAACTGTGTTAGGAAATGCATACAGATTAGGATGTCTTTTCTCTGCAGAAAGATATGGATAAACTGAGTGAATGGGCAGCAAAGTAGGTAAGTGTAAAGGTATGAATTTATGCTGCAGAAATCAACATTCTACATCATATTTAATAATTCACTAATGTATGTTTGTCAGAAGTTGTCATGCGCAGTACAGATAGCTGCACGCTCTGCAGTCATGCGCAGTACAGACTGCCCGGCAGCGGAGAGGACTACGGTCTGAATTCGGAGCGCCCCACTCCATTATCAGCAGCAGCGCGGGCAGTATCTATTGTGCATGACTGCACCGCGGCCGTTGCTGTCTGGCACTGTGGTCCGTGTACACAGGCTCTTCAACTAGTATACAGTAAAGTGGGAACTACTTGGATAATCCTTGTTAAAGACTGATTTAGGAGTACTGATAGTCTGCACACAGTGTCACTCAGCCACTGCAAGAGCCAATAGGATATTATGTTTAAAAAGGGGTATGGATGCACAGGATAGGAATATAATTCTTCCTCTATATAAATCAATGGTAAGGCCTCATCTGTAATATGGAGAACAGTTTTGAGCAACAGTTCTTAAAAAATACATTATTGAACTGGAAAAAGTGCAGAGAAGTGCAACAAAACCTATAAGGGGATTGGAGGATCTGAGTAGTAAAACAGACAAGCAAAACTAGGTTTGTTTATATTAGAGAAGTGATGCCTAAGGGATGATATGTTGATTACCATTTACAAATAAATCTGAGTTCAATACAAAAACTTTCTAAGGAACTATTTACTCAACAACCTGAGCAAAAATATTCACACATTAAGACTAAAGAAAAGGGCTTTCAATTAAAAGAAACATTTTAATTTTTTTCTTTGTGTTAGAGTTACATTGTTAAAGAATTTCTGGAGAGCAAGGGCACTTGAGTCCTCATCATGCCCTCGAATAAAACACTTAATTTTGTTTAGACTCTGTGTACCCTTTCACACTTTTTGTTTTCCAGAAAATATTAATAACCCTTGTACATTAATTAAAGGAATCATACCTTTTAATCAGTCTTGATGTTCATGGAGGCATAAATGACAGTTTGTAGCAGGACCACAGGACAGCAAGCTTGTGCACTTTACCTGCTCCAGCTTGAAAAATGGTTAGCAACCGTCATGCCCACCTCCATAACCAAGATACCCAAGACTGATTGAACACAAGGTCATAGTGGACAATAAGACTTTCTAGCCATAATAAGCTAAGTATGGGTTATTAGGTGGTGTTAGCTCTCCATTAAAGACCCAATCCTTCTTTTCGAGTATTGCTGGGCAACTGGTGACCAGAATGTGTTATGCAGGCCTCAAGGAGTTCCCCTGTGACCCCCACCATATCTTCTGGTACAGTGAAAATAGAAAAGATAATTCATCTAATGTGATATAGTTATACATTATCCACCCCAAGCATATATTGAGTCTTTATTCCCCTATACAAATAAAAATAATTTAATTTGCAATTACTTCAACAAAGAGTTAAACATAATGCACAACCCACCAAACAGATATTATTGCATCTGACTGTTCTCTAGGCACCCATGATATTTAACAATAAATTGATATAGCTCCTATGAGGAATATGGTTTCTTGAGTTGAACTGTCATCTTGCAAGAGTACATACTTTTCTACAAACACCTACACAGATTCCTGTTCCTCTAACCACATCATTTGTTAGCAGCAACAAGCTTAGTGAAATTTATTGGATTTTCTGGAGGCTATAACGTTTGACCTTGGACAGTCTACTAGCCTCCCACAAACTTTGCCAGTACATATTATACTATTGGCTGCCTTACAGAACATGCCTAAGCCCCAAGGGTCATTTCAAGCCATAGCTTCTCAGGGGATTTCCAGTTGACACTTTCATGTCCTTTCTGGAAAGGTGTTAAATGCCTATCAGAAACACTGTTGAAATTGTATATTTATTTTGTATTCAGACTATATACTGCTATTACATTTTATTAAATTCTATGTCAATAAAAATAGATCTTTCAAAAAGCCCTTTGTAAAGTATTAAGTTCTTGACATCAGGCATCCTTCATTAAATATCCGACAGAGGGGAAACTATATCTCTATTAATCTTCAAGTGGTAATTTATTCTATCAACGTAATGTCAGCCAAAATCTGATTGATGTTAGCTTTTAAAGCCTACTGTATAACTGTCATTAAAGGGAAACTTTACCTGTATGTAAAAGTGACTTTTAATTTATTGTAAAGGATTTGTCCTCCATACTACTGTCAGTAATTTCTGTCTCATATAGCTGTTTTTTAAATTAGAAACGCTGTATATTATATAGCAGGTCATTTTATGCGTCATTCTGAAAAGGATAACAGCTCTGCAATACCTGGGGGGAGACTCGCTAAGCGTTGATAAAGTGGTGATAAAGTAGAGATGACTTCTACAGTTTATCACGTCTCTAGTTCCTATGTTATTCTATGGAACCTATTCACTAAGATTTCTTCAACTTTGGAGATCTTGGTGAATAGGCTCCATAGAATAACCTAGAAACTGGAGAAGTGATATCACTGGAGAAGTCATCTCCACTTTATTACCACTTTATCACCTCTTTATCATCGCTTAGTGAATCTCCCCCATTGTGTTGTACAACACTTTTGTCATTTTGTTTCTCCTTCATTTGAAGTGTTTAATCTAATGTGAGAAGTTGTGGTCATCTTTAGTAAACATCAGATACTATGAAGAACATTTTTCATTTAGATTAGATAGAGAGTGAGAGATAGCTCAATAGATAGATAGATAGATAGATAGATAGATAGATAGATAGATAGATAGACAGATGGATAGATAGATAGATAGACAGACAGACGGATAGATAGATAGATAGATAGATAGATAGATAGATAGATAGATAGACAGTAAGATCCCTACCTAGGTAAGTCATCTTGTTAAATATATTAGGAAAATATCCACTTATTCCTATATGTATAGTTTCTCTTGCACCTGGCCCATACAGTGGCATTATTTCTCTTACTTGTATTCTTAATCTGTCTGAGAAATCACTCATAGTGTGGCTACATTTATTGGCAATGGGTTAATTCAGGAATTAGAGAGCTTCCTCTCACAGGAGAAAATAATCACTTTTAAGTGCATATCCTGGGTTTCAAGAATATCCCTGCTTCAGCACTGATGAATTGATCAAAATGATTAAACCATTGACAGAACTACACAGATGATGAGCAAAACAGCTGCACCTCACTTTGTTCATAACCTTATAAAACTACACACTATAATTCTGTAATATTGTAAAACTGTCTGTCGTGAAGTGTGTGCATTTCTAATCCAGCTTCTGTTTGTTGTACAAGCTTCATGTATAACTGTTAATTCTAATGCAACATGTGTCACTGCTTAGATGCATTAGTACAAATAATGCAGCTTGTCATTATGCAAATAGGTATAGTTGAATGAGGTAATCAGATTTATAAACACATGCAGAACAATTAGATGTGGTAGGTGCATGGACATTCTTGCCCCTGTGAGCTAATTACAAATTGGATGCATTCATGTAAGAACTGTTAGCAAATCTGAACATATCTATGTAAAAAGAAAAATTCTCAACAAGTAAGCAAAACAGTCGAATTTCAAATCACGGCATGTCCTTAAAGGGATAGTAACACTTCATTTTATCTTTATTTTATTTTGTAGGCATTAAAAAAAATATGAAGAACAATATAAGTCTTATCTCTCAAACCTTTATGGTTTGAGAGATATTCACAAGCAAGGTTTACCCTCCTGCCCCTTTTACCGAGTGTAAGCCATCTCTTCTCAGATGTGGCATCCAGTCCATAGACCAGACGGATAACAGCAGGGGACAATCTTCTTCCTAAGAGAACAATGAAAGCCTTCCCCCCCTTTACAAGTTTTTCAGGTTTTTCCCTTATCTTAAGTGAAGATTGTCCATCTCTGCAATCTACCTGGGCACCTCCCTTCTGCTCTGGCTGAACAGTGTTACATCAGTAAAAGGGAAGAGAGGAGGATACTTTATCATTCAATTACTCTTGAACTACAAATCTGACAGAATTGAAATAACACTCTCCAAAGTCTAAATACTATGATGATTAATCAGAGTTGCTTTTATTATGAAAGATTACTATCCCTTTAATGAGGTAAATGATTAAAGTAAATATCAAACAGTAGGCAATGAGGGCATATTTTGGCAACATATCCCTCACTCAAATTCTAATTGGTGTACGAGTAAGGGACAGGTACCCCATAAAATGTTAGAACCCCCACCAGCTGTTTGAGGTTTGTCCTTGACTTCACTCAATAAAGATATGCAGTGGCTTCAAACTGGATTTGAATGATGCAGAGGGCTTGACAATATAAAGATGCACTTTTAAAGTAAAAATGTTCTTTGCACTCAAAATGTGGAAGGGGTTTGCCATGGTTGCACAAATCAATGGAAGGTAGCCTGCTCTACTATCAGTATATATATATAGATGATGGAGGGGGGATTCACGTGACATCCAAGATTGAGTGCAGATGTTGGGGTCTATGTACTAATTCTCCAATGGAGCTCCAGTGGTGATAACCTCTAAAACCAGTGGCTGCTGTTCAGTACTGTTATAGCATGGGCATCCGGGGGGGGGGGCAAGGGGGGCACTTGCCCCCCCCCCTACAATTACCCTCCTCCATATTATTAAAGGGGCTAGATGGGCTGCCCTGGGGGTCATATTATGGCTTTGCCCCCCCCCCTGGAAAAATGTCTACGGACACCACTGTGTTATAGTACATCTGACAGAAAGTATCTGCCAACATTAGGATTTTAATGTCAGCTAACCTCATACCTGCCCCATAGTATGCACAGGGTAATGGAGTATACACACGTCATTTCCTATATAACTTGTTTAGTACATTGCAATAAGCAAGGCATAAAGGAAAGGGATACAGCAAAATTCCCACAGGCTTCCCCATTCTCTCCCCTAGAAACAAAGAGGGAGATTTATAAAAAGGTTCTTGTTTGTTTTTGTGAATGGATCCTTAAAATGCCCTTATTCCTTATTATGAGTGTTGGTATTTATAAATTATTCTAGGTACATTTATAAATGTGGAGACAGTTAAGAATAAGAACAGGTCAAACATGGCCTTAAACAGGGCTTATAATTTGAAGTCCTTTGCTACTAGCCAGACCTGAAAATTTACTCGCCACTTCAAGCCAAAACATACCAACCAGAGCTGAATTTCTACTCGCCAGGGCTAAATTTTCAATCGCCATTGGCTAGTGGCGAGTGGAAATTTTGAGCCCTGCCTTAAATATTTGAAGTAAATTCTGTTGCTAAATTGTCTCAAATAGCAGCTTTTCTTAATAAATATGCTGAGCCACTTTTTACAAGCTTCCTTACTCCATTTTTTTTAAATGTACTACATGCCGTTATGTCCTTAATACTTTTATAACTACCAAAGACAAACTTACATCCATTTTAACTCTTCTTAAAAATAGATTCCGGCACCTGATATAGCATGGAATTCCTATTGTACATATACCCCTTTATCTGCTGAACAAAGGAACAGGGCAAAACTCATAGGGATAATTTTGTGGCCATAGTAAAGTAAGTAGGAGCAGAAGTTGTCATAAGGAGGTGAAAGTTCTCATTTAAAAGAATAGTAATACTTAATTATTACTAATCCCTATATTAAAGTAATTTTAAAAATAAATGTATTGCCCCCAGTGTTATCTCTCAAACCTTTATGGTTTGAGAGATGATCACTCCTAAAGTTGCCCTGTCCCTCCCCCTTCCCCAAAGTCAGCGTTGTAGCTGAAGGGAAATCTGGTTATACGATCATCAGGTGGCTCTGCAGCAGAGCTGCAATCTCGTTAATAAAAAAAATATTTCACTAAAACGGTCTTCTACGTATGATTGCAAACCAAGAGCACGTAGAAGACTGTTTTAATGAAAGATTTATTTTTTATTAACGCAATCTTGGCTGTGCTGCAGAGCCGCCTGAAAGTTGTACAACTGGCTTCCCTGCAGTCAGCTACAATGCTGACTTCGGGGAAGGGGGAGGGAGAGGGCAAATTTATGGCTGATCATCTCTCAAACCATAAAGGGCACTGGGGGCAATACATTTATTTTTAATATTATTTTAACATAGGGATTAGTAATAATTATTACTATCCCCTTAAGGCTGATGTTCTAAGAAGACCATTAATAATTCTGGAGAAAACCATATGCACCATCAGAAGCATAACTAGAACCCTCCGGGCCCTTGGTGCAAGAAGTGCCAGGGGCCCCCCACCCCCAACCACAATGGCCCCGGGCCTTCCACAAGGACCCCATCTCCTACCTCCCAATCCCTGGTTGTCCAGTGGAGTGGCAGGAGAGACGGATTGACGCGTTGAGCTCCCACACGGTCCTCTTCTGTAATGCAGAGCACTGGGACATGATGTCATCTCCCAGCGCTCTGCATTACTAGAGCGCCGGAGGGAGATTGCGGGCGCCAAATCAGAAAATCCTTTTCATTTATATGGAGCTTTTAAATTAATGTGGATTTCAGAAACTTGTATTTCCTTACTCCTTACTTACTTGTCCAGCTGGTTTACTCCTGAACTCTTTCAGTTCTTTTTAGTAAATCAGACTCACTATCTAGTGAGAGTTTATTTCAGTGCACAGTCATCTCAGTTAACTGTTGACCTCATCCTGCACCCTTTGAGTGGGGACATTGCACAGACCAAAACACCCACTACTCACATATAGGCAGAGGTTCAGGAATCCCCCAGAACAGCTGAGCACCAATGTAACACACAGACACATATCAAAAAAGTTCTAAATATAATAAAAAATGGTTCAAGAAAAAAATAGTTTATTGTTAGATCTTCCCATACATTCTCATAATAATCCCAGGAAATTCAGAAATGTTTGTATAATTTATATTGGATATAAGTTTAATCCCTTTTTTTAATATCAAAAATGTCTTTGATACATCTTCTTAAGTACAGATAATATAAAATTAGCCCTGAGGTTTTGGTTTCCTACAATACGTTCGCACAAATTTTCAAGAGCACCCAACTGAACGTACGTTATGGGAGCACAACTATCCTGGTGATCTGGATAAAGTAGTGGTCTTTATATGTACTGTATAAATATTCCCTTTGTTTTGTTGAATTCAGCAGCTTCCTTTCAAAAGATATATTTAGAAATATATTTTACTGTTAATCAGTATTCAATTTACACAAAAATATGCTTCATATGCCTGGTGAAACAGCCTAATGTTCTGTGCATCAGTCATACAGTTAAGTATAGTAATGCTTATATCATCTCAGTTTAAAGCACAGCAGCAGGATTTTTTAATGTGCACTGTATAGAAAATGTTCTCACACACGTTAAAGAAGTTTGCTCATTAAAATGAGCTTAGCTAGCGCTATTGACTTTTATTGTTTAAGTTATAAAACTTGTGATCTTAATCTGCTCCTACCTCATGTACTTGATGCAATTACAGGTCTTATGCATTAAGCGGAGAATGAGCAATTCTGAAGCAAATTAACTTCATAATTGTGGAAGAGATGGCAATTCCCACTGATTTAATTGGTACCTTTAACCACTTTGAATGCTAGAAAGATCTTCAATGAATTGCTTCACCATTTGCATTGGAGACCTGTCTGGCACTTAACCCTGAGAGCCAAAGAGTTTTAAGAAATACTTTGAGCACCCTTCTGGCACACACAGGGTTAAGGATTAGAAAGTCCTATTTAAATTGTAAGTATAACCTTATGGCAACTTTGATTAATCTGAAAGAGCTTTATGTTCGGTTAGACATGTTATATTATCCATTTCTAATGTAAAAATAATGGTTTATGAGATTTTTAGCTTTACTTATTTGTCAGTTTATACAAGTTAGACAGTCGAGGCTGGCACTGCTGTGTGGCAGATAGTAACATGCCACACTGCTCTCCAAACAACTGCAGCTCCCCCAAGGTCTTTCTTTGTCCTGCCTTCTTATTCTAGTAAATGGTGGAGGGGAGTTTATAGAACACCACTCTACAGTCAAAACACAATAAGAATATGTTTATTTGTAACCCTCAGAGCACCAGGGATGCCAGGGCAGTGATGATTTTTAATAACAGACATACAGCTGTGCCAGCTAGCACTGTATACTTTGCATAAATTGACACATAAATAAAACTACATTTCTCATAATCACAAACCATTACTTAAAAATGTCTAACATAGCATATCAGTAATTTTACGGACTCTTTCAAACAAACCTACATTTTCATAAGGGGTTACTTCCACTATAAATCAATGGAGTTTTTGGGAATTTGTATCTGTCCCTACAGTGCCGTCACTATGCTACAAAATGGCTCATCATTTGCGTTCTTGCATAAGGCTTTTTATGCGCAGCAGAAGAAAGTGCACTGTTTTGCTGAAATGAATCTGAGCAATATTTTGCACCAGACAGTTCTTTACATATTACAAAGTCTCTTAAGATTGTTTGGAGACAGTTACGAGAAAATTGGAGACTCTTTCTGTTTACTCCACTTCTTCTTTCCATATGTCCTTCTATCTCCAGTTCCAAAATCATATGCTTGATTTGCACACGTTTCTTGTATGTCTAGTATGCTCCAGAGGATTCACACTTCAGTATGGTGTGAGCTGAACGATGTAAAACTGCCACGTTGACTGCGACTAAACTGGCAGAAACTCGCTGCTCGACTTCTCCGTCCTCTGTTTTCTGTTTTCCCCCTTTGTTTATCATGCATGAGGAAGTTTTCAATAAGTTGAAGTTTTTTATGTTCTTCTTTTAGGAACACATTGACTAGCATGGTTTTCTCCTTTTTAATTTGTTCGCTTATGTCCTTTGGAATATCGGGTATTAACCAGTCCACTACTGCACTTAGAAACATAACCAGGTTCTGCAAAGAGAGTAAAATAGAAATAATTAAATTGTAGCTTAACACCCAGGAACTTATTTGCCATTAGACAAAGTAAGGCACATATTGAGAGGTACCGCAGCTATGCTGGCTAAATCTATATCCTGAGTTGTGGGTGTAACCAGAGAAATTTCAATGCCCCTGCAGAACACATCTGTTCCTGCCTTATAATGTTTACCTTATTTAAAGGGATAGTAATACTTTGTTTTATCTTTATTTTATTTTGTAGGCATTAAAAAAATATGAAGAACGATATAAGTCTTATCTCTCAAACCTTTATGGTTTAAGAGATATTCACAAGCAAAGTGCCCCCCCCCCCGTTCAGCCAGATCAGAAGGGAGATGCCCAGGCAGACTGCAGAGAGGGACAATCTTCAATTAAGATAAGGGAAAAAAGCTGAAAAACTTGTCAAGGGTGGAAGGGCTTTCATTCTTTTCATACAAAGAAGATTGTCCCCTGCTGTTATCTGTCTAGTCTTACAACCAGATTCACATCTGAGAAGAGATGGCTTACACTAGGAAAAAGGGGCGGGAGGGGAAACTTTGCTTGTGAATATCTCTTAAACCATAAAGGTTTGAGACATAAGACTTATATCATTCTTCATGTTTTTTTAATGCCTACAAAATAAAATAAAGTTAAAACGAAGTATTACTATCCCTTTAAATATATGTATACCTTTACTGTCCATTATTTAACCCCTTGAAGATATATACTGGAAATTATCCTGCATCCATGAGGTTGATGGCATTTTCTGTTTGTAAAATATGTTATTTTCTGTGCCATGATGCAGTTAAAGTGATAGTAATACTTCGTTTTATCTTTATTTTATTTTTAGGCAGTAAAAAAACACGAAGAATGATATAAGTCTTCACAATGTTCACAAGCAAAGTTTCCCCTCCCGCCCTTTTTACCTAATGTAAGCCACCTCTTCTCAGATGTGGAATCTGGTTGTAAGACCAGACAGATAACAGAAAGGGACAATCTTCTTCCTATGAGAATAATGAAAGCCTTGCCCCCCTTGACAAGTTTTTCAGGTTTTTCCCTTATCTTATTTGAAGATTGTCCCTCTCTGTAGTCTACCTGGGCACCTCCCTTCTGATCTAGCTGAACAGTGTTACATCAGTAAAAGGGGAGGGAGGGGGATACTTTGTCATTGAATTACTCTTGAACTACAAATCTGACAGAAGTGAAATAACACTCTCCAAAGTCCAAATACTATGATGATTAATTAGAGCTGCTTTTATTATGAAACATTACTATCCCTTTAATGAGTTAGTGGGCATGGTCGTATAAAGAATGTGGTCTGGCCATGAGCAATGGTAAAGGAGGCTCAAGTGTCTTTCCCTGGTGGCCTCTGAAATTTTAATATGGCCCTAATAACACCCAAAAAAATGAAACTGAGTTGCATAATTTTGAATATCATACATTTCGAGCTAGCATCTGGAAAATGTGTTATTTTGTTAGATGCCTAAAATACAGACCCAAATGTGCTTTTTAGTGCAGACATAACTTTACTACATAGGTACCATTTGGTTAATTTTGTCTGTGCTGTTAGTAATGACAGAAAAGATATATGGAAGTAAGTTTGTTGAGATTTGCACCTATCGCTCTTTTTTCATCAAGGCTGTAACCTCAGCTATTTCCACACAAAACTGCACTATCACTTCTGTGACACCTATCAACATTATTATTGTAATGGGACTCAGGGAATCCTGGTAAAGGTAGGAATGGCTACCCCACAGAGCAAATGTAAAAGTAGATATTAGGCCTAATACTGAATTTTGACAACTACAAGTATGAAGTGCAGTGTATTTAAGTGTATATAACTACAGGTCATTGTAGGTGTGAGTGTTCAGGAAATAAAGAAAGGTATTGCTATACAACAAAATAAGTCTGGTGGTGGTGCAATCACAGCATAGCTTTCTTCTATTTACTAAAGTATAAATAAGAGATGCTAACTGTGCATCATGGTTTGGCATCATCAACTGGAGGTTCTATTACCATTTTATGGATCCACTAGTGATACTATTCCACCATGTCCATCCTCCAGCTCTGCATAGACCTGTATTTTGCTTATTAGCCATTAATTATTGTTCTTTTATAAGGCACCAGCACATTCTGCAGCACTGTATAGTTATTGATCATATTACAAACTCATTACAAACACATGGTATAATTAACAAATTAATGCAAAAGTTGGAGAGGACACGGCTTGCAAATTAGAGGAAGAAGGGGAGAAAGTGAAGCACAAGGTAAAAGTCATGCTTGTCATTTGCCTTTCAATCTGGTTGGCCAATATGAAAACAGGTATTAGCTAATACCTGTTTGAGTGGAGGCAGGAACTGTTGAGTAGGTGGAGTCACAGAGGGAAACCAGATATTTGGGTTAAACTTTGGGCAGACAGAGTAATTTCATTTATTCTACAGTAGCCGCTGTTCTTGTTAAAAATCTCATTAAAACATTGTGTATTCAATAGAGTCTTCTGTATAAAAACAGCCATATGGTATGCTTTGAAGCATATGTAATACTTTGGTAAAAAGTGTGGGATTCTGTGTAGTGATATGAAAAATTAATATGTTTTATTATAAGAAGTTGATATCTAGAGATGTTTTTATAAAAAAAAAAAAAAAAACAACAACCAAATTATAGCACTTATTTTTCACACATGTTGCTGTTTAAAGGTGGGGCCTGGTAGCTTTGTAGCTAGACTTACCTGAAAAAGAATGACAAAAGCCAGACGTACAGCTAAAACTGTCCAATATTGCTTAGAAAAATCATATTGATTTGGGGACCATGGAGGCTCTCTGTAATCTTTGTATCTGTAAGAAAACAAAAAGCATTCGTGATTAACTTTTTCTGAAAACTGAATTTTGATTCAGTGGACTAAAAGGGGCTAGCCTTACACAATTTCTTAGATGCTTTATACCTAAATACGTAAATCAAGACAAACTCTTTGAGAACAATATGCCAGTCAGTGTTTTATAATAATTTTCCTTGTTTCTACACCACAGTAACCACGGATCAGAAATGAAAGTCCTCCAAGCATACTCTTCCACTTTTATCTGTATTCATTACAGCCCTTTATCACCAACCACAATATCCAATAATGTATTACCATGCCACATTTGCAAACTTAATCATCACTCTATCAGCTCACTATCAGTAAAAAGAATGGTCAAGATTTACAAAGGAAAGAGATATGCCATCATGTCCTATCTTGCAGGATTAGAAAAAAATTCTCAAGGGTTTTGACACATTCTAACGCATTGCTCTCTGCCCCCTAATTATAATAATGTTCGTCAGTGGGAACAAGGCTCCCACTCTCCCAACTTCCATGAAAACGATATGTGCAGAGAGTTCCTTTGGGGGAAAAATTATCATTGTACACTTATATAAAGTGATTCTGCAACAGACTTTATCAATGTGGTAGATGCCAAGGGTAGTTTACTAAATTCCAGTCCGCTAAATTCAGAAGATTACAGTTCACGGTACTCCCAGATATTCTGAGGAAAAGAAAAGGGATGGGTGATGCAAGTGATGATGATGATAACAATGATCTTCCTTTTATGAGGAGGCAGCTTGTAAAAGTGATATGAAAAGTTCTACCAATAGTACCAGTAAACATAAATACAACATTTCTAGTGTTGCTGCTGCTATAGAGGAGGAAGATTTAGTAGTAAGACTAAGTGCTGAGTCAGAAAATGAGAGTAACAACCAACCACAAATTAGTGGTGAAACTTCTATAACTCCACCAAGAAGAAAAATGAGCATAACGTGTTTGGGAAAAAAAAACTACAAAAATATGAAACTAGTAGGAGGATGGGGAGAAAGCAGATAATGCTGCTGGCCTATTTTTTATGATAATGATGATTGATTATGATGATGTTGATTTAGAATATACCCCTTTACTTTTCATCCCTTCTTCAGATACAGATAAAGTAGACAGTCAGAGCAAAGTTATTATGAGTTATTCTGTTGCTGTTCAAAGTGCAGAACTAGCTACCTCTACTGCTAGCAATACTGCAACATCTAGCCCCTGTAGTAGTTTTTGTAGTAGTAGTGGTCCTCAAGAACCATTATGTGATACTTTGCTATAGAGATACTTCATTAATGATTCAAAAAGCTAAATATGTTGCTATCTATTGATGAATCACATTAGATGCTTTGAGCAGGATCCTTGTATAGTATTCATTAAAAGCGATGAAGAATAATTGTTTGCCACCCTGGTGGACCTCTGCTTCAAACACAAAATCCTGAATTTGTGCCAAGATGTCATCAGAAACACTCTGAGGAATCAGAATCTGTGAATGTATTAGGATGATAGTGAGAAATGTTGTGGTGGAAACACTATAGAATGCATAGTGAGAAGGATTTAAGTGAAGGGTTTATAAGTTTATCATCAGCAACAGCAGTAATATGACAACAAAGTGCAGAACACTTGGCATAATCTCAGAAAGCAATTTGCTGTAAGTGTCCCAGAACCTGGTTTGATATTTGTTATGGTGGCACTATCACATCTCTATGGGATTTGCTACCAGAATATGGATTGGTAACTGATACTCATGAACACCATCTAATTCCAAGGAGTGGCCCAACTGTATATGAGATGTGTTTACACCTTGCCTTTGGAATAACTTTGTACTAGGCCAAAATGATGGCCAACTTGAGTACTGGCAAGCAAAACAGCATGTGTGGCCAGCACTGACACATACTGCTGTGGAAATCCTTAGTACTCACCAGTAAGCATGTAGTCAGAACAGATTTTCTGTCTAGGTGGTTTATATTTTTAATGACCACTGGACATGTCTATTTAGCAGCAGTGTTGGTAGCCTTACTCTTTACCCTAATTGTAGCATTCTCTATGAAATAATCAACCAACCAGAATAGAACTATAGTAACTTGAGAGAGAAGATTGGTGTGTGTGTAGCTAGAGATCATACACAGATACTGATCTACCCTTGCTGCAGCTTACCCCATGGGTAAAGGTATGTCAGTTGCAAAGGCCAGGTGTCCAACTCCAGTTGAGTTGGAAGCCAAACCTGGATGAGTACACCAATGAACCGCAAGGTATTAGAATACTCAGCTGGGTGAGAAGGTGTGGATCCGATATGCAGATAGTCTCTGAAATCAAGAACCCCTAGAATGACTGGAAGCTTGACTGGAACAGATTTTGATGGTGCAATCAATAATAGTTCTAAGCAGGAACAGGTTCTGGAGACAGAGCACGAGGATTCTCTGATCAGGTACTGACCTTTTAACGATTCTAGACAATATGGCTTTGGGTAGACCACGTTCTGACAAGCTCTAGGTATTGATATAACAGCAAAACAAACAGCTTATTCTGAATTTGGCAAGATGAGTCAGAACAAGCCACAGAGACTGACAAAAGTGGTGTCTGGAAAACTAGCCGAGATCAAATCAGGAGAAATAAAGTCAAAATGAGGACTGAGACAAAAATTCATGGTGACGAGATTCTGGGAACAGGTAAGCTTGATCTCAACAACAAAGTAGAGATTGTGACACAAATGCCATCAGAGTATCATGTAGCAAAAGTGAAAAAAAACATACAAGACAAAGAAGCAGATGGCTTATGGAGAAAGTGACACTGAGAAGGAGACACAGGTATTTACACAGTCACCATGGTTATCACCATCTACAATAGTTGGGACTAGTATTATTATGAACACATGGCTTTTTTGTAGGATTTTTTGTGTCATGTTGCTTTTGGCAGTGGGGGGCCAGTGGAGGTGACAGTGACAGTGATGGCAGCACCTGATTTTTATCTTGAGAGACAGCTTCACATGTTCCACATGAATCTCAGGGTGGTTATGCTGTATGTGCTTTCTTAGGGTGGATGTGCCAAGGTGTGAACAATCATTCTCCCTCTTCACAACCTTGTCTCAGAGTGTGCACATTCTAATTGAGGTCAATTGCCAGTCCCTGACTCTAAGGAAAATTATTCACAGACCCATAATTTCAGGAGGGAAGGAAGAAAAGAATCTTCTTGACTTCCCTCCTCCTGGATGTACCTGAAGGGGATTGTGGTACTGCTGTTTCTGCTGCTACCTCATCAGCACCAGTAGCAGCAAGTTGAACATCCATCTGTCCCATATTATTGCTGGCATTTTCATTACGCACTACCACCACCACAGTCTGTGGCAGGGATCCTACTTCCACCTACTCCTACTCAACTATGTGGATACACCAGCCTGATATTGCTTTAACATTTCAAGATGCTGGCGGGAATGGGTGTCAGACAATTAAGCAATGCAAACTTCAGAAACTACAAATATATCAGCATCAAGAAAGATCATATCAGCGGCGGTAGTAAAACCCATTTCCACATTTGTATCTTATCCATTACTGGCTTGCATAAGACAAGAAAGTTCTCATCATGTCACGGGTGAAACCACAGCCCTCATAAGCAGCACTTCTCACCATATTTTATCCCCACTTTTAGTGGTGGTGAGTGGTGACTGTGAATGTGACATAGGTGTAGGTGGTTCCTCTGGTGCCTCAGCAGCAGGCTCAGTGACAAACAGCAACTCTATGCTTCTGTTGAATCACAATGCTACCTGGGAAAAAAACAAATTTTCCCATTTCAAAAATTGACCCCAGGACCTTGAGGATTCAGTGACGGCACTGTCTGCTGGGGTGGTTGCAAATGCAACAATAACCCTAAAACCCTAATGCACTTCTCCACTGTCCTCCTCTTGGCACAAACAGTGCTAATGGGAGAATATTGGGCTTAAAAAGGTTGCTAATTAAGCAATAA
The DNA here is from genome assembly GCA_037306005.1 of Rhinophrynus dorsalis. Taxonomy (NCBI): domain Eukaryota; kingdom Metazoa; phylum Chordata; class Amphibia; order Anura; family Rhinophrynidae; genus Rhinophrynus; species Rhinophrynus dorsalis. The sequence continues at coordinate 83,391,398 of CM074721.1, forward strand.
GCAGGCACAACACTAGTGAACTGGTTTCAGAAATCTGTTTTGGAGAGGAATCATATTAATAATAGTATACCCCGTACTGAGTGCTTGATTAGGTTCACAGTGTGCACCTATAATATGTAAGAGCTTTTTTATAGTGATTCTTCACAGTCTGTTACATGGAGAATATGAAGAATCGTAAAAAGATACAATAATGATTCCAACATCTATATAATGACCAATCTGTATCAAAGTACAAATAACTGTTTTACTGTTCTTTGGATCAGTACTAGTGTTGAGCGAGCGTGCTCGGCCGATGCTCGGATCGGCTCGAGCATCGCTCTGCTCGGCACATGGCGGTACTCGTCGAGTACCGCCATGTGCTCGCCCGCCATGTTCGGGTGGCGGGGATCTGTGCCGGAGGAGGCACAGATCTGAAGACGCTCCGCTGGACCACCAGGGACTGGAGGTACGGGGGCATTGCGGAGATGAAGGGGGCATTGCGGAGATGAAGGGGGACAGTGTGGAGATGAAGGGGGACATTGTGGAAGAGGGGCATAGCGGAGATGAAGGGGGACATTGTGGAAGAGGGGCATAGACTCTATGCCCCTCTTCCACAATGTCCCCCTTCATCTCCGCTATGCCCCTCTTCCACAATGTCCCCCTTCATCTCCTCTATGCCCCTCTTCCACAATGTCCCCCTTCATCTCCGCTATGCCCCTCTTCCACAATGTCCCCCTTCATCTCCTCTATGCCATAGAGGAGATGAAGGGGGACATTGTGGAAGAGGGGCATAGCGGAGATGAAGGGGGACATTGTGGAAGAGGGGCATAGAGGAGATGAAGGGGGACATTGCGGAGATGAAGGGGGACATTGCGGAGATGAAGGGGGGCATTGACCAGGCACCCTCCCCTCATCAGAGCAGGGGGTGCCTGGTGTAATGCTCGTGTCGCCCCATTCAATGCAATGGGGCTCGGGTGCTCGGCCGAGCACTCGAGCCTCAGGGGGTGCTCGGTCAGAGCACCCGAGCATCGGGGTGCTCGCTCAACACTAATCAGTACTCTTCCAGTCTTTCCTGATCTGATTTTGGACATTCTCCTGCAAATACAGGTGAATACAATTTTTTACAAATATATTTTACCAGGAAGAATACATTGAGATTTTTCTAATACATAGAAAGTTCTCTCAAAGTTACACATTGATGCATAAATAGAAATGAGAAAATAGAAATTACACATTGTAGAGGGGACTACAATGACTAGCTTTGAAATGTGTTGTGCGCCCATCTAGTCCTTAACCCCTTAACAACCAGTCTTGAGTGGTCAATTTCGGTCCCCATTTTCACCGATGGAGTGCTGTAAGTAAAATGTATGTGATGTGCCATGAACCCCACTGATCCTTAAGGGAAAACCGCATGACGGTCCAAGCAGTAACGTGGTCCTTAAGGGGTTAAAGGTTAACATTTATATGCAGTTACATGTTCATAAATACAAAGAAGAGGTTATTTTTAGGGCCTTTAAACTATTAGCAGATTTGTTTTTTCCAGGAAGGTCATTCCAGGTTTGCAGATCTCTGTAGGAGAAGGCATACCAACCTGCTTCCTTTATTTAATTTGAAATCATAAGTAAATTGCTGGTAGCGGATCAGGGGTTGGAGATGGTGTGAAGAACTGGAGTGAGCATACTGCTCAGGTATTCTGGTAGCTTTCCAGAGAAGTGGTTATAAACTATGTAAGAAAGGTGAAAGGCCTGTCTGCAGTGCTGGATTTACGCCCCAAATTCCCCTAAGTAAAGCACTCTATGGGCTGTATGTTCAAAGGGATAATGACAAAAAAATGTTGTATGAAAGACAAAAATAAGTAATTGTATGTATTAACGACATATTTTCTATAGAGTATATGACAAAAAAATAGCAATGTCCATTGTGTACGACACAAATCCAGAACTGATGGGAAAAGGGGCGGGGCAAAGGCGTGGCTAAACTATTCTCCAGTGTCGTTTAGAGGAAAAGAAAATTTGTTGTAACTAACGACAAAAAATGTCTCACAAAAGACAAAATTTGTACGTTAAGAAAAAAGTGGAGGGAATGAGAATTTTTGTCTTTAGTTAAGACATTTTTGTCATTAGTAAAGACTTTTTTGTCCTTACATACGACAATTTCAGTCAGGACAAACAACATATTTCCAATCACAACCGACACTCTCTGAAAATATTAATGATGCCAATGACACTGTACTTTAAAAATTTGTTACAAACGACAAAAGCTATTTCGTTACTTCTTTGAACATATGGCCCTATGTGCTCCTAGTCCTACCCATGGCCATACCCCCACTTTACACATGATCCTGCCCCATTCCCTTCTACTGTTTACCGGCACAGAAAATAACCTTGAATTACAACAAGCAAGAATTATTTAACCACTCAGTTGCTAGAGAGACATTTCTACACAATGCATCGGAGATCTCTCTCTAGCATCCAAAGGGTTAAATAATAGCCTGTAAAGGTTTATAAAACTGGTGGAGGGACATTAAGATTGCTTTGACCACACCCAAAATTCAGAGTGTAGGTGTGGCCAGCACAGCTGAGGCTCCCCTCAAAATTTGCCTACTCTGCCTATGGGGAAATTTGGTCCTATCTGTCTGGATTGAAGTTTTAGCCACTTTAGTGCTTTGATAAAAGTTTTTTTTAAGTGAAGCAATGCTTGGCAAACCTCTGCAGCATCAAATAAAAATCTAATTTTGAATCAATGGGAAGTTCTGGATTGTTGGTTTGCTTCAGAATTACCCCAATTCTTCTTAGTACATCAGCCTCATTAGTTTAAATAGTGGCATGTCTAATAATTATTATTTGTAGTTTGTCATCAAAGGCCCAATAACTTTGCAGTTAAACTCACTTGTGAAACAATCCATTGTAATGTCAAATTCTTAAATTGGTTAGTCATCAGTCAGAATGCAGTAAAGTAGATTTTCCTACAGAAGCTGCTGGACAACTGAATACCTGTGAGTTTGTGTCCACAATATTCTAGAATTTACACAAAAGCTTCCATTAGCATACCAGCTGTTTCTTAATTTTTATTTTACTTTACCTTTGTCAACTACATTTGCCTGAGGAATGTTTTGGGTGACTGACTGCTAATGGACAACATGTGCCATTTCATTTGTTGAATACACAGCTTAGCTGTAAGAATGTCTTGCCTCCTGAGGCACAGGGGCAATTGTGAATAGCACATTGCATCTTAAGGGAGAAGTAAACTTTTTTTATGAAAACATATATGTTATAGAGCTCTTTCTGCTGAGTAAAACAAGGACCCTCTCACTGCTCTCAGTTGTTTTATTCAAAACTAGTGTAAAAGCCTGTGTACATGGGCCAAGGTCCGAGTAATGTTAACCTTTTAAGTGCCAGAGGGATATGCAACACATTGCTTTCTATTCTTGCCTCTTTCTAACCTCCCTTGCCTTTCTCCCTACTCTTGCCCCCATGCCTTTCTCCCTCCTTTTGCCCCCCATGCCTTTTATGCCACCCTGTCCCATGCATCTTTGGCAAACCTCTTGCCCCCCCATGCCTCCTTCATCACCCCTTTGCCCCTTCCATCACCCTCTTGCCCCCCATACCTCTCCCCCCCCCAGGCTCTTTCACCACCCTCTTGCTCCCCATATCTCTTTCACCACACTTTTGCCCCCCACCAATGCCTCTTTCACCACACTTTTCCCCCCCCATACCTCTTTTTACCTCCATGGCTTTCACCACCCTTTAGCTCCCCATACCTCTCTTGCCCCCCATGCCTCTTTCACCACACTTTTGACTCCCCCAATGCCACTTTCACAACTCTCTTGTCCCCCCATGACTCTTTCACCACCCTCTTGTTTCCCATACCTCTTTTGCCACCATTTTGTCCCCATGCCTCTTTCACCACACTTTTGCCCCCCCCCCAATGCCTCTTTCATAACCCTCTTGCCCTCCCATGGGTTTTTCATCACCCTCTTGCTTCCCATACCTCTTTTGCCACCCTTTTGCCCCCCATGCCGCTTTCAGCACTCTTTTGCCCCCCAATGCCTCTTTCACAACCCTCTGGTGGCTGGATCGTGTCTTCTTACTGGCCGCGCTGCAGTCATTTACAGTACTGACTGCCCGAACGTGCCTCGGCTGATACGGAGCGAGGTGCTCCGAATTCAGATCGTAGTCCTCTCTGCACACCTTCATGGAACCAAGCGGTCCCAGGAAGGTGCGTAGAGAGGGCTCCAGTCTGAATTCGGAATGGCTCCTCCGTATCAGCGGCGGTGCGTTCAGTCAGTCTGTAGTGCCCATGACTGGAGAGCGGGCAGTCTCTACTGCACATGACTGCAGCTCGCGCAGCAGTCTCTACTGCGCATGACTGCGTAGTGACAAACTTTTTAGCAAATTATTATATAAGGATGTATAACAGTTCAAATAATCAGGAAGTGAAATTACTGTGCGTTTACTTCCTGGAAGTTTTAACTGACAGCATGACTGAGTAGTTTCTATCACATTCTGTAACATAAATATTAATTAGAATTGGACCACAAGAGGGCACTGCCAATGTAAAAAATCATGGTTGTAAACTGTAATAACTCTGAAAATATGCATCTTTCAGCAGTGGGAGTATCTTTATTTTACTCAACAGGAAATGCCATACAATATATATATTTTCACAAAAAAGTTTACTGCTCCTTTAAGTGACTGTCATTCCCCACTCTTCAACCTGCAGATGCATTTTCACTTTCTAATTGTTTTAACAATTGCACATTACTTATAAACGTGTTACATGAAAATGTACGTACCAAAATGTGAAGCCCAAAATGGAATTGAGACTTTTTTGGATATTGATGGAACTTTTATTATGTTTACCCTTAGGAAGAATTCATTAGAAATATCTCTAATAACTCTTATTTTTAAAACCCCTTTGAGTGCCATGGAGTTATATGGTACACAATGGTTAAATGTGTCTATTAAAAGGAAACTGTTTTTGTACAAACTACTTAAACACCCACACAAAGCAAGTTTCTACTGAAATGACTTTTGAATGACTCTAAGTCCAAAGAGTGATTATCTCTGTTGTAGGACATTTCCTGATAAGTAAAACAAGGGAACTCCCATTGCTGAGACATACATCATTCAAAAAGTCATTACAATGCAATAATCTTATTTTTGTTTCTTTATGGAACACCCTTAATATGTCAAACTATCTTGAATTTCTAGGTATAGTCCCTCTAGACTGTAAGCTCTCACGAGCAGGGTCCTCTGATCCTTCTGTTCTTCACATCTGATTGTACTATTTAATACCTCTGTATGTCTATTCCCAATTGTACAACGCTGCAGAATTATTTGGCGCTATATAGATATAGATTAATAATAATAATAATAATAATAAATTGTGTCCCTGTTCCTGTCACCCATCCACTGAGCATTTCATTGGCTTTTATGCTAGTATTTCAACGTTCTACAACATAAACAGTCCTTGCCATGTGCTTGTCATTAAGCCCTTGGATGTTAGAGATGTAGATGATGCATTGGTTCACAAAGCTTCCAATGGCTTAAAGGGATAGTAATGTTTCAAAATAAATCAGCTCCAATTAATCTTCATAGTATTTGGGCCATGGAGTGTGTTATTTCAGTACTGTCAGAGTTATAGTTCAAGAGTAATAGAATGATAAAGTATCCCACTCCTGCCCCTTTTACCTAATGTAAGCCACCTCCCCTCAGATGTGGAACACATCAAGAGACAATCCTCTTACTGTGAGAACAATTAAACCCTTCCCCCCTTGACAGGTTTTTCAGTTTTTTCCCTTATGCTAATTGAAGATTGACCCTCTCTACAAGCCATCTGGACACCACCTTTCTGTTCTGAGGTGAGCAGTGTTACATCAGTAAAAGGGGCGGGAGGGGGATACTTTATCAATCAATTACTCTTGAACCACTAGCTTATTTGGAACTGCTTTTATTTTGAAACATTACTATCCCTTTAAAAGAGAACTATCATTCAGTAGTCACTCTTTGATAGATATACTCCCATAAGAGAAAACACATAGGGGCTGCATTCTGCAGTCCTTGAGCGAGGCCTGATAGACAATTTGAGGGTCAGAAAACTGACTCAAAGATCCTACTTCCACAAATTAAAGTGTTTGCACCATAAGAAGGAATAAACATTCCCATTAATTTAAATGGTGCTTTAAAACCCATTGAATGCTAGAGATCAATGTGTTGGAGACCACTCTAGCATTCGAAGAGATAAAATGACCATTTAGATCAATGGGGATTTGTCATACATTAAGTTTTCCCCTATGGTGCTATTGGATTGCCCCAGCATTCTGCCTCTTTAGCTTGCTTAACTACTCTACTTTTTGGCTGAACCCACAGAGCGACTAAAGAACAAGACATAGAACGCTCAAAGTCAGGTTTTAGACACTGAAATAATGCTCCCCAATAGGCATCAAAAGAGACTACTGAGTCTTGACAACTGCTGAGTATCCTATATTATAATTCACTAGGATGTTTGTCAGAAGCCGTCATGCGCAGTAGAGACTGCCCGCTCTGCAGTCCTGTGCAGTACTGACTGCCCATATCAGCCGCTGCACGTTCGGGGAGTTGCTGCGGATGACTGCAGCTCTCCCAGTGAGAAGAGAGGCTCCGGCCACCAGCCGAGGTTGCTGGGTGGCACTGTGGCCCATGTACATGGGCTTTAAAACTAGTAGGAGATATATAGATACACTAATGTCTGTGACTTATACATATAACACTTAAATTTCACAAATGACTTGATGTCAGTCAGCTTCTCTAAAATGTACTAGTTATTATTAATTTATATTATACTAGATGAACAGCCCGTTACACGGGCCATAGTGCCTCTGGCAGCCGGTCGTGGGGCAGTCACACGCAGTGGAGACTGCCCGCGCCTCGGCTGATACAGAGCTGGACGCTCCTTCGGAGCGCCCAGCTCTGTATCAGCCGCGGCGCGGGCAGTCTCTACTGCGCATGTCGGGCGTTACACACAACTTAGCGAATTATTATATAGGATGGCAAAGGAGAGATTTCCCCTTGCCTGTGATATTTGACAGTGACCTGGACACTAATTTTGTTGTAATAGTTACTGCCACAAACACATAGTTATCCAGGATACTGTGAAGCTTCACCTTTCTCTGGATCAACAGGGAGTGATGTGGTATGGGCTGAACTTGATGGACTTGTGTCTTTTTTGGCTTCATCAACTATGTTACTATATTTGATACTAATTGAACAGCCCGTGTACACGGGTCACAGTGCCAGGCAGCAAGGGCTGCGCTGCAGTCATGCGCAGTTGAGACTGCCCACACTGCGGCTGATAATGGAGCGGGGCGCACCAAATTCAGACCGTAATCCTCTCTGCGCACTGAAGGTACACAGAGAGGACTATGGTCTGAATTCAGAGCACCCCACCCCGTTATCAGCCGTGGCGTAGGCAGTCTCTACTGCACATGACTGCAGTGCGTGCAGCCGTCTGTAATGCACATGACAGCTTCTGACAAACATACATTAGCGAATTATTATATAGGATAAGGAAATTTCTCCCTCTGTCTGAGCTCTGCTGGAACTGCTGAGTTCCTACTGAGTGCTAGGTTCTGACATTAGCGAAAGGGTTGGGAGGGGAAAAGTAAAATGGTAAAATATAACTTATCAGTTTTAGTGTTTTAAAGAGAGTGACTGACATTTATCCTTTTGCAGTCCCAAAATGTGCTACTATAGAAACAGCCTTAGTATATCATATTTATTTCCATTTAAGGCAAAGAAGGGACATATGTCCTACCCAACCATATATATAACCGATGCATGAAATTGCTTATTTATCATGTTTTTTATTTATATTTTTAACCCTTAGACTGCCTGATGAGTGTTCAGTGCATTTCTTTGCAATGCAATGGGCACTCTTCTGGCACTTTGAGGGTTAACATCTGTTCTGCATTTCTGAAACTGTTATGTAAGTTTATCTGTTGGTGTCACACTACAATGTGACTGCTGATCACTAAGGTCTCCTAGTAAAATGTTGGGAAAGTTGGTAGTTATGGGAGAACTGCCAACAAAATGTCTAATATGATTTTACAGCTACTCAATGACTTTTAGTCGAGGTGTAGCATGTGACTTTGCAGTAACTTGGCTGTTAATACCTCTGGGAACAGACTGGCTGCATCTGGCCATTGACACAACATCACAGAGTGGCAACCCCCATCCCAAAAAATAAACAATCAAACAAAAAATACATATGATTCTGCCTATGGTAGAAGCATACATAGTTTATGGGGCAATTATGGACCCTGCAGTGCCAGCTCCTATTTAAAGGGATAGTAATACTTACAACGTTAAAAAAATATGTTGTAGGGTTTATCCCCAAGTAAAACAAGGGTACTCCCACTGCTGAAAGGTGTTTTATTCAAAAGTTATTACAGCTCAAAGTTGAATTTTTTAGGTGCAATATCAAAGTGACCTGAAATTGTACAGTGACGCTGTTGATACACCATCCTATGGAGATTTATGGTTCCCGGGACCAGAGCTGTCCATAGGATGGTGTAGCAACAGCGTCACTGTACAATTTCAGTTCACTGTGATACTGCACCTAAAAAAATCAACTTTGAGCTGTAATAACTTTTGTATAAATCACCTTTCAGCAGTGGGAGTACCCTTGTTTTACTCAGGGGATAAACACTGCAACATATTTTTTTTATATTTAAAGTATTACTATCCCTTTAACTAATATGTTTCATTCTCCAGCTGTTGAAGACTACAGCTTCCATCATCCCCAACTAGCCAGCAGATTGCTGAAGAGGAGTTGAAATCCTAAAAAAGCTGATGGTTGCCTGCCCCTTCCTTAAAGAGACAATCAACCTCCCTTTTTGACTTCACATATTTTACAATTTACATAGTTGATGTGGCTGAAAAAAGGACATGCATCCATGAAGATCAAGTGGATAATATTTAAAGTAAAATTGCCTTTAAGCTTTTATGTTACTGGCATTGAGCTCCCCGGATCTTTGTTTCCAAACAGCTTTCTGGGTGGAATTTAAAGCAGAGCTATTTATATTATTTAATTCAAGGCCAGCCCTTACATGGGTCCCAGTGGGTCCATGGACCCAGGCGGCACTCTGATAGGGGCAGCAATTTGCCACCTCTAGTCATGATATTTTGTGCACTGCGTCTCCCCACTGCCCGCACTGATGACTGCTGGGACCATGTCACATGCGGAGACGCCGTGTGGAGCATGCCAGGGTTTTCTTCCTCTGTTCGTAGGCCAGTGCAAGTTTAAAACTGGTGCCCAGACTGACAAAGAAAATCCCAGCATGCACCAAGCGGCATTTCCACATGTGACACTGTCCCAGCTGTCATCAGTGCGGGGCAGTATGGAGACTGAGTAAAAAGCAGGAGAAGAGAGAGCCAGACAATAGGAGAAGAGAGAGCCAGAAGGAGAAGAGAGAGAGAGCAAGCCAAAAGGAGAAGAGAAACAGGAGGGGGGGGGGAGGCACAAGTGGTGAAAAAAGGGGAAAAAAGAGGCACAAGGGGTGAAAAGAGGGGGAGAAAGAGGCTCAAGGGGTGAAAAAAGGGGAAAAAAGAGGCACAAGGGGTGAAAAGAGGGGAAAATAGGCACAAGGGGTGAAAAGAAGGGAAAACAGAGGCATAAGGGGTTTAAAAAGTCAAGAGGGAGAAAGAGGTACAAGGGGTGTAAAAATGCAAGGGGGGGGGAGAGGTGCAAGGGGTGTAAACCCCCCCCCAAAAAAAACATTACAGTTGTATGTGGTTTTAAGGGCAGGAGAGGGGTTAATATAATTAAGGATGTGGCGTGTTTTGATGGACGTGGTTTTGGTGTATGGAGGGGCAGGATTTCATCCTTGGACCCAGGCAGCACAATGTCTTGGACCGGCCCTGGTTTAATTGGCTTTTTTTACTTTTTTTTTTTTTTTTTTTTTAACTGTCTCTGTTTTCACAGTGCCTTGCAAATAGCTCTGAGAAAACCATTCAGATAACTCCATGTCATTGACATAAAAGTGCATAAATATCGCTAAAAGATGAAAAAAATGAAAAGTATAGACAAGCTGATGACATATTCTGCACTTTATTGTCCTGAAATGTTATATATTGAGTTTTATGTGTTAAGGAGAAATGGAACAATTCTGGAGCAAATCAACTGCCATTCAGGGAATTAATAAAAATATAATTGATTTAAATTTCGTTTTTAACCCCTTCAATGTGACAGCAGTCTCAAATACATTGTTTTCTTATACATGGATTCTTTTGTAGCATTCAAGGAGTTAAACATCCATTTAAGCCAGTGGGGATTTTTGGAATTTTAGTTGTTCCCGTATGGTGCAGTTGGTTTGCTCCAGAATTGCTCCATTTCTTAGTACATCAGTCCATGACCTGTATAAAACACATAAAAATGGTTTTATGTAACAAACCCCCCCCAAAAAGTATTTCATTCACCAATATCGTACACATTCAGGAATAATTCTACTTTGTATTACATAGTGAAATTTACAAACATAATTCTGAGTAATCATACAGCAATACTTTTCTATGAAACAAGCTAACTCCTTGGATAGCAGAGAACTCAATTGAGGAGGTCTCCATAGCCCTAAGTTACTGCCTAACTTTGGAAACAGCTAACAAACCACAAATAAACACATATTGAGAGAAACTTCCCTGCTTTCTGTGCAATTAAAGGTTTGAAACATATTAGCCAATCACATCCAAGATGGTGGGGGAAATTATGGACCCGTGAGGCTTTTGGGCTCTTTTGTTACTTTATAATTTCAATAAATTGTGGCGTCTTAAGCAGTGTTGAGTAAGGAGAAAAGGCACAGGAATGCATGCAAAGATGGATATACATTTCATGGCCCCTAGGTAAGGCTTCCAAGGTGCCATTAGCCAGCTTAGTTACCTGTCTAGGGTACCTAGGAGGAGATGCACTAAGGAATGATAAATAAGTAATAAAGCGGAAATTATATCTCCGTGATATCACTTCTCCAAATCGTATGTAATTCTATAAAGCCTATGCACTAAGATTTCTCCAACTTTGGAGATTTTATTGCATAGGCTCCATAGAATAACATAGGAACTGGAGAAATGACATCACTGGTGAAGTCATCTCTGCATTATCACTTCTTTACCATGCATCAACCCCCTAGTGTATTGGCACAAAGGAAATGCCTAGTACCTAACCATGTGGAAAGACTTATGTTTAAAAAAAAATAAATAAAAAAAAGTGCTTTTATTAACAAGCCGTGAGCCGAGCCAATCACATCTAGAAAACATTTCACGTATCATGTACAATAGTGTACAAGTTTACACATATTGAAGAAAGTCACAACACGTATATTGGAACGATCAGCTCAGTCCAGTTTAAAACTTTTATCCCCTTTTTAAACTCCCCCCCCCTCAGCTCCCACCCCCCCACAAAGCCACACACCCAACCTCCTCATAAAGGGCATCCCTCCACACTCTCCCAGACCCAGAGAATGCATACCCCCATATTGTCCCCTGTGTTTTCATTCTAGGATTAGCAAAATATCCTTCATTCCTTATTCCAAGTTATGGGGTCCCCTAGACAACCAACACCCCCAAATTTTACTGAATCTCTGAGGAGTGCCCCTGTGTAGGTGAACCAATTTATAATGAGGCAGATTCTGTGTCACCAACTCAACCCACATCCTACAGGTTTGAGCCCCATCCTCCATCCAATACATAGCCACCACCTTTCTAGCCATCACCAACAACTCTCTAAGGAGTATCTTCACAGCACCCTCCTGTATCTTGTCTGTATAGTCCCCAGAACTCTCCTCCAGAACTCATTAACCCGTGGGCAATCCCAGATCATATGCAGAAATGAACCTTCCACCTGGTAACATCTATGGCAAAATCTGCTCCTTGTACTAGCCATCATATGTAGTCTCATTGGGGTGTAATAAATATGGTGCAGTATTTTCAGCTGTATCAACTGTTGTTTTGCTGAAGTCATAACCTGAGATGGGGCACGACACATCTCTTCCCACTCCCAGTCCTCAAGCTTCCCCATGTCTTTCTCCCATTTAGGACTCAAGGTCCAGTCTTTGTCAATCTGTTTCTTAGTTGCCCATGTATATACAAAAGGATAGTGGCTTTGTCAGATGAGGAAGAGTCTCCACAGTTCTCCAAGGGCATGCCTCAGCCTAAGATAAGAGTAGAAAATCGTATATTGGATCTGATATTCACAGTGCAGTTGTTGGAACATTTTGAGGATATTGTCCTGTACAGATGCCCCAGGGTCTTGATCCCCCAGACCGACCACCCCAGGCCAAACTCCAAGCCAGCCAGCTGTTGCAACCCTGCAACACCCCAAAGAGGTTCCTCAGGCTGCAGCGCTGTAAATCCTACTGCCTTTTGCAGTTCCTGCCTGGCATCAAACAGAGCCCTTGACAGTAATGTTGGTATTCTACTCACTTGCTGTCCGGCAACCAGTGTGAGGGACTGGTCCATTCTTTGCCAAAGTAACTCCCTTTCCACCAGAACAAAAGAGTGTATTGTACATGAATCAAAATACGCCTTTCCATATTGACTCTGGGCCGATATATAATATAGTCTAAAATTAGGCAAAGAAATTCCACCCAACTCCCTATTCCTCATTATAGTGGATAGCCCAATCCTAGGTCGGCAGTCCCCCCAAAGGAACCTCCAGATGATCCCATTGATCTGACTAAAATATTTCTTGGGTATACCAATTGGGGTGTTTTGAAATATATTGAGGAATTTGGGAAGGAATACCATCTTTATTAAGTTGGAGCATCCAATCAAATTAAGTGAGAGAGACATCCAGGTGGAAGGTTTATCACGAACAGCAGTAATAAGAGAATCAGATTGGCCCCTATAAAACTATGAGGAGATTCCCCCACTTTAACCCCTAAGTAGCTACATTCACCCTCAGTTTCATCAACGGTTGGTAATGAGAACTTCTCCCAGTTAATCTTTAAACCTGAGTAAGTGCCAAAGGTGTTGAACAAATGGAGTGCTGCAGAAAGGGAGTCACCAGAGTCCCCCAGGAACAGAAGTACGTCATCAGCATATAGCGCAATCTTGTCTTCTCTGTCTCTAATACACCAACCTCGGATATCCTCCCTCTGCCTTATCAATGAAGCCAGCGGTTCTTTAGCCAAAGTGAATAAGCCAGGCGAGAGAGGACAGCCTTGTCTCATCCCCCGGTGTATTGAGAAGTCCTCAGAGCCCAGTCCCCCCGCAAACACCCTGGCCCTAGGGGATGCATACAGAAGCCCAACCCATTAAGTAAACGTGGCTCCAAATCCAACCCTGTGAAGTATCCCCCAAAGATAATTCCATTCCATGGAATCAAATGCCTTGGACGCATCCAGAGACTGCAGTGTCCTATTGCCAGAGTTATCATGGAGGACCTGCAGACGAGCATATAGACGCCGCAGGTTATGAGAGGTGGACCGGAAGAGTCCCCGTATCCAAGGCATCATAGAAGGTGTTAAGCAAATGCAGGCCCAGAATATCAATATAGGAATGGTACCATTCAGCCGTGAGGCCATCTCTGCCCGGAGATTTGCCCAGCGGTAAAGACTGAACTGCCTCCACCACCTTTTTCAACAGTATAGGCGAGTCTAACATACGTCTGCTATCCTCCGACAACTCCGGCAACTCACAGCCCTCCAGATATGCCGTAATTTGTTAATCTGTCATTACAGATTTAGTCTCATACAATTGTTTAAAAAATTTACAAACTGAGTAAGGATCATATCAGATTTTGTTACCAAGGAGCCTCATTCATCAAAGATGGCATATATAACTGACGGGTCACCACTGACCCTAAACAGTTGAGCCATCAACCTGCCCACCTTGTCGCCATTTTCAAAAAACACTACGACACTGATAGAATACCCAGTTGGCATTGAGCTCAGTAAGCCTGAGTGAGAGATTGGATGACACCGTGGTGAAATTACTAAAGGAATCCAAATCACCCCATTCCACAAACACCCTCTCTGCCTGTGCCGCTTCCCTCTCCAGATTCTCAACATCTCTCTTCACGTGTTTCTGTAATGTAGATATTTCCGCTATAAAAAAAACCCCTAGCCACTGCTTTAGCAGTGTCCCAGGGGAGGTCGAGTCTACATTTGTATCAAAATATAATTGTAAGGTTTTGTAGTGCACCTGTTTAATACAGTCAACCAAAACAGGTTAAGCCTAGGCTGACCATACCTCACCTTTTTAAAAAGGGACACATAGGAAATAGGCATATTTCAGGAGTGCACCAAAATCAAAGCAACCTTGTAGTGTGCATTTTTCATGTGTGTCCCTTTTTAAAGGTGAGGTATGGTCAGCCTACTTAAGCCTCCACTCCCTCTTAGCCACACAACTGCCTACCGAACATGTTAATAGTAGGGGAGAGTGATCTGATGCAATCCTAGGCAAGAAGCTGCAGTCAGTCATTATAGTTCTAACCAATGCTGAAACAATTGCATAGTCCAGCCTAGAAACTGTTTTATGGGTCGTGGAGTGACACAAGAAGCCTCTGGCGTCAGGATGTAACAGCCTCCAGGCATCCATCAGTGTCATATCATCAACTAATGATCTGAACTGTTGAATGTTGGTGGGACTATCTCTAGTCGCTCCCCCACTCCTGTCGATGTCTGGGTTCATAACCATGTTGAAGTCCCCCACACAAATGATATGATGACCAGATTTATCCGAGATGTATGTCAATGCTTCCCTAAGTACTAGTGAATCAAATGGGGGTGGGATATAAACATTGAGAAGGGAACAAGTACCTGCCCTTGGGGTTGGACTTAAAATCAATGAACTCAAAAGCAACCCACTTAGACACCAACAAGGACACCCCTGTGGCATATGAACTATGCATAGAGTAGTACTGTGATTGTAGCCACGGTCTTTTCATGGACCTGGTCTTACCCTCAAGCAGGTGGGTTTCTTGTAACATGACCACATCTACCGCCTGTTTTCTAATGTGATTCATAATCAGTGATATTTTGATAATTCAGGCCTCTAACGTTCCATGATAAGAATTTACATAGATTCATAGCCATAACAATTTAGTAAGGAAGACTGTCCCCCGGGCACCAACAATCATTTCCCTCAGAGGGGTGATATGGGCAAGGGAGTGAGAGAGAGAGAGCCCCAACCAACCCAGTTCCCATAGTCCCAAACCAGAAGTGTCTGAAGCTCGACTGTCAAGTGTAGGTCACATCAGCAGATATGACAGGAGGAGCAAATTCACCCTCAAGAGAATAGAAGCAACTATTGTAAACTTCACTCAAGCTCTCTTCAGGTTCTCCAGCCACGATGCAGCCTCAACCTCAGAGGTGAAGGATATGGTAGAATTCTCATATATTACTCTGAGTTTAGCTGGATATTGCATGGAGAAGGATAAGCCACGATCTCTTAGCTTCCATTTGATATCAACAAACCTCCAACACATCTTTTGAATCTCAGGGGAGAAGTCCAGAAATATAGAGATACGGTTGTTTTGTATTCAATAGGACCCTTAATGCTTGCCAGTTGCAGAATTGCGTCACGGTCCCTAAAGTTCAGGATCTTGGTGGTCTCGCAGGAGCCCATGGCGGTAGTCTGGTCATTGGGACCCTATGTGCACGTTCCACCACAAACGAGTTGGACAGGCCTTCCGTTCCCAGAGTAGCCTTGAGCCATGCTTCCAAAAACATAGTTACCCTCTCCTCTTTCGGGGATCCCCAAGACGCGGATATTATTCCTCCCAGATCTATTTTCAAGGTCATCCGTCTTTCTTTGCAGTGCCTTGATCTGGGATTTAAAAGACTCAAGAGATTCTGACACAGAGGGGATAGTTTCTTCCACCACAGTGATCCTCCTCTAGGTATCGGTTATTTTTTCTCACAGAACCTGATTGTCCGCACGTAGCAGGTTTATTTCCAATATTTGTGGTGAGAACAGTTTGGCAAGTAGTTATAGCTGCCATAATATCAGCAAATTGTGACGTGGATGGCTCTCCAGCATCTGAGGAGAAGGAGGCCGGGAATGCAGGAGGTGACGATGCTTCCATTATGGCTTGTACTGCTCTTTCCGCCAGTTGTTTCCTGGCATACTTGCTTAGTTTAGCTTTAAATTCTCCAGGCTTTGTCCCCATTGCAAGGGTTGCTATATCAGAGTTATGAAAAAATAGAAGCATGGGCTAGGGTATCCAGAGAAAGCAGAGCAAAATCCACAGCAATCAAACTGACACATTACACTGGTATAGGGCCATAGTATATCATCAGAGGAGTATCAGGACACAGTCATATGTAATCCTTGCATCGCTAAGGGCATACACGGCATCCAGGGAGGTCAGAAAACAGATTAAGTAGTTCAGAGTGTCATGTATAGTGACACAAGAGTAGTAGTAGTAGTAGTAGTAGTAGTACTAGTAGGCCATGTTCCTAGGACCTGATGCACAAATCACCTAACCAGTATGTACTGCATATAAAATGATAGGCCTCTTGAGCAATGCAGCATGAACCACCAGCCAACCGGCATTGGAAGACGTCAAGGTCTCAGTCCCACAGAATAGCCAAGGGAACTGGAAACCATATCCAGTGGGAGATATGATGCCAGAGACATGAATGAAGGCACAAATCACCCTAGGTAATATATTCATCTGCTCCACTGGGACAAGTATATCTCATTCAACAGAAGGAGAACCTATTGGCAGGTATGGGCACCGGGATATAAAAAAATAAACAGGATGGAGAACTTGGGGTGGGGCGCAGCCGGCAGATCGCTGAGGCAAGAAACGGGTTTATGCTCCTTAGGGGAACTACTCACTCCTAGCAGAGAATGCAATCCAGTAGGGGAGTGCAAGGCTGTAGATAGTGTGTAGGCCTCCGCTTTGAAGACTCCGATGCAGGGTCACCCCCAAGGCCTCTGCAAATATGTACCACAGTCCAATGACTTGGTGTCACTGGGAATCACCCCCGCAATGGCTCCAGTGCAGGTCACTCTCTGGTTTTCATTCCAGTATGTCTTCCCATTACACGGAATGGCCAGTTGCCTCATCGAGACACTCCCTGCACCAGGAGCCGAGCAGCCAGAGGTCCCCTCCTTGCAGTAACTCCTTCGCAGCTCCCTCCGGTCCTCTTCTCCACAACCAGGCAGGGTTAATAAGGTAGGAATGGTGATCCTTATCCCAAACCTGAGGCAGGTGAGGCTGGTGATGAGTGGCCTAATTGAGCACCACAGCAGAGCTCCGAGTGCTAAGGTTCAAAGCTTAAAATTCGGGTATCCACAGATAGCACAGGAGACAGAGGGTGCAGTAATGATCTCACAGAAGCAAACAGTTCGCCATAGCTCCCGATGGACTAGGATGTGGCAGACAAAGCCTAAGAGCAACATTAAAGTGCGTCCATCCAATATGGCTGCCAGGCCACGCCCCCGGAAAGACTTACTTTATTTTTACTCATAATCATACCCTGTATGTATATATTCACTTCACTGTTTATTGAGATAGGATACTGCAGGCACTACCTAGCTTACATAGCAGCAACATTTCCTGTTAGCATTTAATCATGGATAATTGAGAAAGTACAACCCATTGATAAATATCAAATGGCAACACACAGGAAAACATATTTATCTGAGATTTTAGTCACTCAGACTTTAACCCTTTCAGTCACAGAGGGGTGCCCAGACACTCCTCTGGCATTCAAAGTATTAGCAAACAGGATCTTTAGTGACTGATATCCATCCTCTCTCCATTGGCCACTTTATCTGTGTATGAATGTATGTGTGAATGTGTATGTGAGTGGAAGGCATATAAATGTGGCAAGTTTTTCAGTGAGCTATTATGAGGTACTAAGAAATGGAGCAATTCTGGGGCAAACCAACTAATAAAAATCTAATGTGACTTTTTCTAATATTAGTATTTGTTATAGTTTTGTAATTGCAACATGTAACGTACCAGAGAAATACGGGGCATAAAACAAAATGCAATACCAGATTATTACCAGAGTAGTTGAAGAGCCCGTTACACTGGCCACAGTGCCACTGGCAGCCGGTCGCGGGGCAGTCATGTGCAGTAGAGACTGCCCGCGCCGCGGCTGATACAGAGCGGGACGCTCCTTCGGAGTGCCCCGCTCTGTATCAGCCGCGGCACGGGCAGTCTCTACTGCGCATGACTGCAGCATGCGCAGCAATCTCTACTGCGTATGACTGCGGCGTTACG
Organism: Rhinophrynus dorsalis; assembly: GCA_037306005.1. Classification (NCBI taxonomy): domain Eukaryota; kingdom Metazoa; phylum Chordata; class Amphibia; order Anura; family Rhinophrynidae; genus Rhinophrynus; species Rhinophrynus dorsalis. Next base: position 83,409,590 of record CM074721.1, read on the forward strand.
CACATTTTAGCAAATTATTATATAGAATAATATTAATGCAGTAACCACAATGGAACTTTTAGTCCATTGACTGTCAGAGAGATGAACAGTGCATTCAGTGGATTAAAAGGCTTGTTTATAGCAATGTGAATTTTGTATTTGTACCCTATGGTGCGGATGGCTTGCTCCACAATTGTTACTGTTTTTCTTAGAACTTTAGCATCATCAAGTCTTGTGTTCATGTTTCTGAAGGATTAAAACTGACACTTTGACTGTGTTGTAACATTGCTTAGACTAGTAGGGGGTAAACTTTGGCTCTCCAGCTGTTGGGAACTACAACTCCCATCATCCTCACTAACTGGTTGGGGTTGATTTGAGTTTTAATTTCCAATAGTCGGACAGCCAAAGGGTACCTATCCTTGTTTTAAAAAAATCCCTGATTTCTATAATTTGCTATATCATATTCTGTTTCAGCATCGACATTTAAAAAATTCCAGTTTTGCACTAATTACACTAATGCGAAATATTTTTCTTTAAACAGACCAAAGCTGATTAATGTGTCAGTATCTGGAAGATCATGATTCATTATTATTCTACTTTCAACTCAAATATGAAACCTTCTGTTGCAGACGCCTTCCACATTAAGGCTCAGAGCATAAGTAAGGCTATGGGAAACTGAACTATTAGTGAGAGTACTCAAACTCTTGCTGACAGCTAGTGTGCCATAATACTGATTACATCTGCATTGCAAATTCTATCCTTTAAAAGGGGAAGTATGCCCATGGAATAAGTGTCTCTTAAGATAACATATTGAAACACCTAGGTGTTGTCAGTGTCCTTCATACAGCAGTCAGGTACATATATCTAAATATCTTTGCATTTCATCTACAGTTTCTCGTATTTAATTATTTGTTTTGAAGTATGCATTTAGGTCACACCTTCTCACAGCAAACAAAGCTTCAACAGGCCTGAATGGCTCATAATGTTCAATAATGGTTATCAGATTGAGAATGAAAACAATTAGTGGTAGGCTACAAAAGAGATTAAATGCAATTAAAAAGTATATTGATAAACACTACACAACTGCTGTTCCAAGTTCTTCTCGTACACTATTTAAGAGTCATTTATCCCCATTAACCCTTTGAGTGCCAGAGGGGTAACCCCCCCTCACTCAAAGCGTTAAACCCAAAGAACCTTTTATTGTCTGATATCGATAATATGGCATACTTATATGTCATACTCACGTTGCCATTAACATGAAGTTAAAGGAGCATAAAACATGTGGATCTTAAATTGGAGAGCTCACTTTAACAAAAACTGCTGTATAATTATTTTTTATTTCTTCTAATTATCTTGATGTCTTCATTTGTAGTCACCTGTTACGTTTAACCCTTTGAGTGCAAGAGAGTTATCAAACACTTTGCATTACAATTTGTTGGATAACTCTCTGGCACTCAAAGGGTTACGTAATCTTATATAATAATTCGCTAGGATGTTTGTCAGAAGCCGTCATGTGCAGTAGAGACTGCCCGCATTCGGGCACTCTCTACTGTGCATGACTTCATCACGTGACCGAGGCGATGCAAGACTGCATCGTGTGGAGCAGTGAGGTAGCGGCCTCTTAACCCTTTGAGTGCCAGAGGGGTACACAATGCATTGCAAAGAAATGCATTTTGTACCCCTCTGGCACTCAAAGGGTTAACATTACCTGAACCTTGGCCCGTGTACACGGGCTTTTACACTAGTAAACAATAAAATGAAAGAGACCAAACTACTGCTGATCTACAAAGAAAACCTCTGTATTTTGATTGGTGGCTGCTGCCTGGTGTATGGAGATGTAATAAAAGGCACCAATCACAGAACAGAATTTTGTAGGTGTGGCAGTGGCAGTTTCACAGGTTTTTATGGTCTGTCATTTAGCTACAAAAGGGACATTACAGATGTTTCTAATAATATGGGGAGTATTTTCCTTTATCCTACAGGCACTTAGTCAGATGCAAAGAATTATTTTACTACTTCACAGTAGTTTAATTAAAGTAGGTGTACAAGATAGGTCATATGTTTTGCTACAACAGGCGGTGTCCCATGGAAGAATTGAGAGTTCCTACTAATTATAGGAGTGTATGCATATTACATTTCTCCAAATCTAGTCATATTTTCGAACTTGTCAGAAACACATTTTGTGATCTGGTGTGAGTTGAGATCATATAAAAAGGATTTGGAAAATTTATTTTATTGCCATTAGAAGCTGGAGAAAGTATCTGGTCTTATAAATATTCACATGCTTACATTCATAACATGACATCAAAAGCAATTCTAGCAGTGATACCACTTTATGCACCTATAAACCCAAATGCTTCTCATTTTTATCCTATTACAATGTGATCCGGTTACTTGTTGTTTAAATTCAGATGATAACAAGTAGTGAATGTAATAGTAATAGAGACTGATGCATTCAAAAGAAATGCAGTGATTCTGGAGCAAACCAAATACATAATAAATAAAAAAAATAACCCTTCGAGTGCATTGCATTCTTCTCTGGGCAGTCAAAGGGTTATATTGTGCTTTTGCCCCCTTGATTGCTATAGAGGTCCCCATTGCATGTGAAGCACTGGGAAATATTCACTAAGTGGTGATAAAGTGGATGTGAAGTCTCCAGTTTATCACTTCTCCAATTCCTATGTTATTCTATGGAGAATTCTAAGTTGAAGAAATCTTAGTGCATAGGCTTCATAGAATAACCTAGGAACTGGAGAAGTGATAAACTGGAGAAGTCATCTCCACTTCATCACCTCTTTATCACCGCTTATTGAATCTCTTCTATTATCTTATAGAAATTGTCAGTCAGACTCAGATGTCTCCTACCTCTTTTTTTCCTTTCTTCCGTTATATACATTTTCGAAATCATTCATTACACAAATTATACAGTGTTTGTGTAAAATTCCATTCTTTCAATTTTTTTGGTTAGAGATTTAAAGGCAGTATGTAATGTAATTTGGGTTAGTAAAGCTTATCTTCCTCAGCAGTGGCGTAACTATAGGGGCCCGTGCACTCCAGGGGCCCGGCCTCCCCCTGCGACCCCTCTGCCTGCACCCACAATCTCCTGCCTGTGCTCTAGTAATACAGAGCGCTGGGAGATGACATCATCTCCCAGCGCTTTGCATTACTAAGAGGACCAAACAGGAGCTCCTGGTAGGAGGCAGGAGATGGGGGCATTGTGGAGATTGAGGGGCATTGTGGAGGGAGGTCAATGTGGTCAAGGGGGGCCAAGGTGGTGGTGAGGGGCCGTGGCACTTCTTGTACCAGGGCCCTGAGGCTTCTAGTTACGCCTCTGTTCCTCAGACTTTGAACATGTCTTTAAACAAATGAAAATTATACAGCGCAATGGTATTGATTGAAATAACTCAATCATCTTACAATTCATGACACATTTTCCTGTGTGACTTTGATATTGTAATCTAAACCTTAATAAAAATGTTATCTTAAAAAAAAAAAAGCTTGTTTAACTCAATGAGAATTTTATTTGTCCTCCACTGAGCAGTTGTTTGCTCCATGATTGTTCCATTATTTTTTAGTAAATTAGACTCACTGCCTTTCAAAGGGAACATATTGCCTTCATATAAATGTTTGTGCCTCAAAGTGAAATTAAAAATAACACCACATGTGAGGTTCTTTTCCTGCATTTATATGGTATTCTGTTTCCTGTGATCTCTGTCCAATCAGCTACGTCTGCTGACTGTTTGGTTCTCTCTACTTCTAATACTGTTTGCTAGATTACTGTAGTTGACTGCAGGTCCAGTGTTCCATTCTTGTGGTCATCATTTTTTACAAAGAACAGGTGGAGAAATTGCAGAACAAATCAGCTGCATCATAGGTAACATGAACTTTTTAACACTTTGAGTGTTTTGAAATGTGTTGAAGATCTCTAGCGTTCAAGGACATAGAAGTCCCATTTAATTCAATGAAACTGTGAATTTACTCCATATGGTGCTGTTGGTTTGCCCCACAATTGTTCAACATTTTATTTATGCATACCCTCCCTAGTGTTTGAATTATCCATCCTTCCTTGGTTACTGAACTTGGGTACAGCTTTACCAACTCCTGATCACTTTTCCTAGTGACTTAAACCCAATTTACCAGTGAGGTCTGTTAAATTGTGGAATTATTTGCCCAAGAAGGTGGTTATGGCAGATACAATGGATACATTAAAGAGACGATTAGATACATTTCTTCCCAAAGGGAACATACTGAGTTATACTGTTTATTAGTAGGCAGATCAGGAAGGTCTGATAAAGACTAACTTATTTGGTAGCAGGAAAGCTATAAAATTACTGAGGTGTGAGGAAAAGGTTGAACTTGATGGACTTGTGTCTTTAGTCAACCTAATTTACTATGTTACTATGTAATTTATGATTCTCACATCTCTTATTCTCTGCATTGGATTACTAACGTCTTCGAGCTCTGACATAATCTGCTCTTCTATATTGACTCTTCTGAGATTATCTGTAGCCGGTTCTACCAGGTTTTGTAACTGTTTACTCCAAGATGCCTGTTCTCAAATGTTCAGCTCTGCTGTACTTCATTTAGTCTTTTGTTTCCCATGTTCTCTCTAACTGTTCATACTTTTGATCAGAAGTTGCTGAAGACTGTCGTGTTTGAAACATACAGCCGTATGTTCTGTAACCTGACTGAGTGGCTTTTGCTGTCTGTCCAATGACTGTGTGAGAGAGGCCCAGACAGTTTCAATATCCAGTATATTTCATATACCCACCTAGGTGGAAGTTGTTCTCATCATTGTTTGTGGCTCTTAACATTAAGGGCTGCATTGTGTTGCACACCTATAGGATTCAAGCATCAGCAAAATAAAGCCGTAATGAAGAGTTGGTTTGTGAAATAGTCATACTCAGTTCTCGCTCACACTGTGTATCTCAGGTAAGGGAATGAGAAACATGGACAATTACTGTTCTTCCCCTAATGTAGCATGCCAATGACACAAACTCTGTTTATTGCATATAGTAATATTAACCTTAAAGGACCAGAGGGCTGTGCAGTGCATTGCTTTCCTATGTGTTGCAGAACCCTAGGGTTAGGGCAGGCGTTATTAAAAAAAACACTAATGAGTACGTTAACATGTTGTAAGCCATTTAAAGGTCTTAAGAACAGCTAACGGCAGTTTGATAATCTTTAGGGACGATAGACTGACGTGCATTAAGACACATGGAACAAGATTCCCCAGAGCCATTTAAAGTGTTAGTAATGTCCACAAAAATGTTTTTTGCATTTAGAAGAGCTTAAAAAGCTGAGCTAAATGCAAAAAAACGTATCTCTCAAACCAATATGGTTTAAGAGATACAGGCGTTTAAAGTTTGATCTCTCCTACTGACAGCTGTAAAGCAGTCAGCAGAAGATTTGTGTCGGCCGACACGGAGGCGCTTGAGAAGTGCCACGATCTCGTTATATACCACAAATCCGTTCATTGGAATGGTCTAAAACATGTGCCTCGTTTTCAAGCACTCGTTTTATACCATTCCAATGAAGGGATTTGTGGTAAATAACGAGATCGCGGCTCTGATCAAGCACCGCCATGTCGGCCAACACGGATCTCCTGCTGACAGCATTACAGCTGTCAGTAGAAGAGATCAAACTTTAAACGCCTGTATCTCTTAAACCATAGCAGTTTGAGAGATACGTTTTTTTGCATTTAGCTCAGCTTTTTAAGCTCTTCTAAATGCAAAAAAACTTTTTTGTGGACATTGCTAACACTTTAAAGACTTGCGGTACTGTTAACGGCTGAAAAGAAGATTCACTTAACGGACAAAAGTTAAGAGCCAGTTTTCTTAGCCATTAGATACTTAACGGTCAAAACAAAACACCCGTTACATAGGAAAACAGATGAAATGCTTACAGCACAAGCATGTAAATGACAAAATTAACCCGTGCAATGCCAAAAGAACACAAAACATGGACAGACACCACAAATCACTCTCACACACAACAACAAGCAACACCACAGGGACCAGGATCCCCCAAAAAACACCAACACAGCATAGCACGGAACAATGGGGGTTATCACACAACAGCGACACCTGCCAATACAAAACAAGCTCACATGTGCAATATCACCACACGATCCAGTCGCAACCTGCACCCAACAACTGCACACCCGCAACTGACAGAGACACAGCAATCAGAAGACACCACATTTTAAAACACAGACACACCTGCAAACACTTACCTGGACAACAAACACCTTCCCATTGGTCATCACTCACCTCATCACCACACCTAGACAACGCCCTACCAGGTGCATCATTCAAAAATAACAAGGTGTGCATTGATACATACCAAATTGCATCAGAAAACCATAAGGCTAATGGAAGGCTGAATCTCACTATTCATCTCTCCCATTCATTGCATCTATTTTATAACACTGTCATATTGATACTGTTGCTTGGAGTTATATTTACAGGTATGTGGAAAGAATTTTAAGATGTCTGATTTGATACAGACCTTGAATTCAAGGAGGAATTACACAAATTTACCTGCAGAAAATGACATCCTGTGTAAATTGTGAGTTTTCTGGCTGTGTTCCAGGTTTGAGATGACTGACATTGAAATATGAAAGCGTGTGATTGATGAAGCCATGCATGGTCCCGTTCTGACTATACATGTACTGATACACAAGACGTGGAATGAAGTCTGATGTGACAGATATTACAAATGCCTGAGAGACAGAAAAATAATCATTAATTTTTAAAAGCAGTCTAAGACTATCATTGCTATATATTTTGAAAATAATTTAGATAACCCGCACTGAGACATATTTAAAAACAAAACAAAAAAACAGCAATGATGTTTTGCTTCTGTTTACATGGGACTAGTAAGGCTTATGTGCTAAAAACGGAGCAATTTTGGAGCAATCCAATTCCACCAAAGGGGCAAATTAAAACTCCAAAAATTCCCATTATTTTAAACAGGGTTTTAACTTCTTGAATGTTAGTGGGAACTCCAATGTACTTTACCTTTGAGTGCCAGAGGGGCTAAATCAATGAGTATTTCAACCTTTGTACAATACATGATTTATTTAAATATAATTTGTGAAATAGATTACAAGCTTAGGGAGTCATCCATGTGACATGGAAATTAAAGTTTAACTACTGTCTAAGAGCTTTTAGTCTCATTTATCTATTTAAATGGAGGGTATACTGTGTACTTTTTGATTTTTGAGTCAGTGTGAGGGTTTTAGCTTTTTTTGCTTAGTAGTTAGGCACCCCTTTATCTCGGCCTAGCTGAGATGTCTGACCTGTGTGACATAGCCCGCATAATCACCTGCTCACCTGTCCTGAAACTGCATTTCTCCTCCTCCCTCCTCCTCTTGCGTTTACCACAACATATAAGCATCCACCAAAGGGGAGAAATAAAGGAATAGGCAGGAATAATCATGCAAATCCTGTCAAGATGCCACTGAGGTCAGAGTTTAGGCAGGTGACAGTTACTCTTAATGCATGTATCCAGACCAAAATCCTTTGCCTGTCAGGGTCTCCAAACTGCACCTCAGGCATCACTAACAGGCTAGGACTTAGTTATTTCTCTGATCTTGATTTTTGAAAAATAATTTATTTAATTTCCCTGAATTTTAGAGATGCCTCCATATGGATTAAGGTGTTAAAATGATGGGCAAATAAATCTGCAAATGGCAAGTTTCAACATGTAATGGAAAACCAAAAAATGAAAAGCGGTTGTAGCTATCCACATATAATGTACTCGAAGCAAGCACTGGTACAAAAATGTTTTTATTTTAATCTAATTCTTTTTATACACTGCCTGTGTATACAACTGGCTCTGGAAGAGAAGAATAGTCTGCCTAGTTTGTTTGTTTAATATTGCAATGAATGACGCTATCTAAGGCAGTGCATTTATTGAGATTAGCGCCCATCACTCCTCTATTTGGACAGGCTTGCCTTTTCTCTCTGACAGTTTACAAACAATAAAGTGCCATCACTTTTGTGACACCTATTATGATTGATTATGCTAATGGATACCTTTAACACAAGAAGCAACTACACAGAGTCTCACTGATACATTTTCTCTGTTTCAGTAAAATTATTGTCATTGCATTTTCTCTATTTCAGTAGAATCACTGTAAATTGTTGAAAATTGTAAAACAGGAAACCTCAAACCTGGTATTTGATAATAATAATATATACAAATATATCAATTATAAACTTTAAGGCATACCAAGAAGTTGGAGTCCTTCTGGAAAAACCAGCTGCTGCATAAGGAACAAATGCACATTTCCACTGATTTTGTACTTTTTCATTTCAGTAACAACTTTTTTTAAGAATTGGTCCACAAAACTGTGTTCCATATTGTAGGTGAGGCTTTACTAAGGACTTCTATTGAGGTAGAATTATATTCCCAACCTTAGCATCTCTATCCCTTTTTATACAGGATAGTACCCTGCTGGCTCTTGCAGAAGCTGAGTGACACTACACATTGCTATGAATTTTACTGTCTATCAATACTCCTAAATCCTTCTCTCAGTTATGTAGCGTAGCAAAATCAGCCATAGTTTATCTTGTAATATAGTAAATGCAAAGCTAGATTAAGACTCTATAGGGCCCTTAGGCAGGACACAAATCTGGTGACTCCCATCATTTCAGACTACACACAGACATAGGCCATGGCTGGGTCTCTGAAACACACCAGATTCTCATCAGTTTTCATGTGCCTGCTGAAGTAGCTCCACACAGTACAGTACCAGAGCCCAGTAAAAGGGAAGCCCAAACCCTGCGCTAGAGAAAAAGAAACCTAAATAATAGCAAAGGAAACAGTGGATATTCTCTTGTTTCTTAAAGTGATAGTAATGTTTCATAATAAAAGCAGCTCTAATTAATCTTCATAGCATTTGGGCCATGGATAGTGTTATTTCAATTCTGCCAGAGTTGTACTTTAGGAGTAATTCAATGATAAAGTACCCTCCCCCCCCTTTTACTGATGTCACACTGTTCAGCCAGAGCAGAAGGGAGGTGCCAGGTAGACTGCAGAGAGGGACAATCTTCAATTAAGATAAGGGAAAAACCTGAAAAACTTGTCAAGGGGGCAGGGCTTTCATTGTTCTCATAGGAAGAAGATTGTCCCTTGCTGTTATCTGTCCAGTCTATGGACTGTACTCTACATCTGAGAAGAGATGGCTTACACTAGGTAAAAGAGGCGGGAGGGGGAAACTTTACTTGTGAATATATCTTAATCCATAAAGGTTGGAGAGATAAGACTTATATCGTTGTTCTTGTTTTTTTAATGCGTACAAAATAAAATAAAGATAAAACAAAGTATTACTATCCCTTTAATGCAATGTGGCCTTCTTTAGAATCAATGGTGTTAAAATGGGTGTGCTTCTACTGTGTATTTCCTCATGTGGGTCATTGATGAGTCCCTTTCATTTCCTCAGGCCCTACAGTAACAAAATATTGATATTGAGGACAAGTATACAGTGTTGATCTTCCTGTTTTGAATGCATGAGAAAAATTCATAAATGTGTTAATCTTAGGGGAGATGTGTAAAAAAGGTCTAAGGCAAGCACAACAATGATATACTGTTTGTCAGCGCTGCGAAAATAGTTGGTGTTATATAAATAAAGAATAATAATAATAATAATAGATGATAAGTATAAAATATCTGAATGTAGTTTATGCATGCATTCAAGTTGCATAGGAAAGTTTCAATTGCAACTTTTCTGTGACATTTTTGTGACATTTTTTCCAGCATTGTGGAATTTCATACTTATCTTTTACAAACTGATAGTATTGAGATGATGCCAATGAGACAGTGGTGGACAAATCAGTTGCAAAAAGTGATCTTAAAGGGATAGTAATACTTTGTTTTATCTTTATTTTATTTTATAGGCATTAAGAAAAACATGAAGAACGATATAAGTCTTATCTCTCAAACCTTTATGGTTTGAGAGATATTCACAAGCAAAGTTTCTACCTCCTGCCCCTTTTACCTAGTGTAAGCCATCTCTTCTCAGATGTGGAATGCAGTCCATAGACCAGACAGATAACAGAAGGGGACAATCTTCTTCCTATGAGAACAATGAAAGTTCTGCACCCTTCTGCCCCCCCCCCCTTTCAGGTTTTTCCCTTACCTTAAATGAAGATTGTCCCTCTCTGCAATCTACTTGGGCACCTCCCTTCTGATCTGGCTGAGCAGTGTTACATCAGTAAAAGGGGCGGGAGGGGGATACTTTGTCATTGAATTACTCTTGAACTACAACTGTGACAGAATTGAAATAACTCTCTCCAAAGTCCAAATACTATGATGATTAATTGGAGCTGCTTTTATTATGAATCATTACTATCCCTTTAAAAGTGTCACAAACTACAACAATTATTATTAGACTGTCTGTGACACAAGCCACTACCACAAATTATGTCACAGAGGTAATTTGGAGCACTTAGCAGCACAGTGAAAGGATTTTTATGTGCAAATACATTTATATATAGGTCCAGTCATTTTTTTATGTGAATAGTGACAGGTATATGTTCACACCCCTTTTAGGGATCTCATCCATTGTAGGGGGGATTTACTCAAAGTATGTATCACATCAATGTAGCTTGCTCGTGCTTCAGTTTCATCAAATATCTACTGGGATCACATTACAATCCAATAAAAATGCAGGTAACTGCAATTTCAATGAACTTTTGATCAAATGTTTATTGAGAGCAAGGGATGCCAAATGAGAAAAAAAAAACACCTAAATCGTGTGTAAAACACAATAAAATTGCATGAAAAATGCATGGAAAAAATCAAAGACATCTTTTCTTATATGATTTCACTACTACACAACAGTTGCCACGTAGCATAGGCTGAAAATAACAGTACATGAAAAACTCACCCATGTGAACTTCTCTACAAAAATCAGTGATATTTGTTTTGTGAAACATGTTGCCGCAACAGTTACCCATATAAACTAGGCCTTACAGCGACCAAATCTCTGTACTTTAGGCAAAGTTTACATGGGTGACTTAGTTTCAGTAATTTTTAGTACATGCCAAGCCACCAACGGTAACTTAGCAACAATGTTGGTGGGGTGAGGCTTAGGTATATTGTATGTGGCCATTTGGCAAATATAATTGGCCAGTGCTCACATGGGTTGACCAGTCATTGTAGGATATGAATTGCATCACATCCTCCATGAATGCTTGTGTGAATGATTTGTGAGGTGGCCTATAGGCTGTAACTTGTATGTAAGCATAGCCTTATTCTGTGGAGCATACTCATCTGGGAGTGATAAATGATTGTTGCTCTATTAATTCAGCTCTATTAACAAATTATAACAAAGAAAAAGGGTCATTAATCTTGTATTACACTTAGATGGATTTACCATAGTTTAACATCATTCTGTGGTCGCTAATTTAATGCTGGTTAACAAATTTTGATTTTGGAATAAAGTCATTTACTATGATAAAGAGATGTGTGGTGTATACAGAATAGACAAAAATACAAACTGTACAGTTCTATTTCCCAGATTTATTGTCAGAAAGTTTACAAAGAAAGGATTTAAAAGGTTTGCAGAATAACAGAGATGACAGAATACTTACATTTATAATGACTGAAAACTTGCCAATTCCACTTAAAATGTTGTACCAAATTCCTGCGAAAGAATTAAAAGCATCCTCAATTAGTCTGGCTGCTTGTCTAACAATACAGGGCCATAGACAGAAACAAAGAGCACAATTCTGAAACATACCAATTGCAACTGAGGGGGAAATCAAAATGTTGCAATGAATTAAGCTGGAATTTTAACTAATTGAATGCTAGTGCAAAGCAATGCATAGGAGACCTCTCTAGCATGCAAAAGTTTAAAAGAGAAATGTAAATTATTATATACTAGTATCAAAGCCCGTATACACGGGCTAAAGTGCACCCAGCAGCCCCGGCTACTGCCCCAGAGCAGAGACAGTTGGTGAGCCGCCCGGAGCTCCCTGCACCGGATCAGCGCTTTTGGCGTGTCGCTCGCCGAACGCTCTGATCCTCAACGGGAAGCTCCAGGCGGCTCACAGCGAAGCTCCCTGTGTGCGAAACCACACATGCACAGTCTCTACTGAGCATGTGTGGTTACGCTCACAGGGAGCAACACACTTTATGTTATAGGATATATATATATATATATATATATATATATATATATATAATTTTTTTTTTTTGTATTTATTTTTTTTTTATTTTTTTTTTTACATTTCTTCCCCTATATCCCAGCTGGTTTTGCCCAGTACTGCTAATATTTTGTTTTCTGCATAACATTTACAGTTTGTATTAATGCAGACATTCAGTTTGGTGATCATGTGTAACTTTTGACATACCTATATCTTTTGCTCTAACTGCATCTGGTCTTCTCAGCTCTGCTACAAATTTTTTTGCATCAAGCCTTACTTCTATAATGTTGTTGAGGAGGGCAAATAGGGGTGCCAGAGGAAAAGATGCCACGAATAAAGTAACAAAGCCAAACTGGATAACTAAACAGGAGAAAAGCAAACAGTAAATTGATGAAAGATAAGTGCAAACAGATTTAAAGTGGAACTTTCAACTTAACCTTTCTTGACATATTTGAAAACAACAAAACTGCCTTCGTATCATGGTAACCAAAAATTCAGCAGATGTATAGTTTAAGAGATATTCGCACTTTCAGTTCTTGGAAAAGTAAAAGTGAAAATCTCTTGGTAAAGCACAAAGCTTCATTAACATAAAATGCCACTGAAAACTGTCATTAGAATATGACACATCACTGGACATGCTTAATTAGCATATGAATGGCACTGGTACCACAATGTTGCAGCAATTAGCATACATTTACATATGGTAACAATAGTGAATATCTTCTTAACTGTACATTTTCTGGTCTTTTGGCTGACATGACACATAGGCAGTTTTTAATGCCATTTTCAAATATGCAAACTTGAATCAAAGGGATAGTAATACTTAAAATTTTAAAAAAATGTGTAGTAGGATTTATCACTCTGAGTAAAACAAGAGCACTCCCACTGTTGAAAGGTGTTTTATTCAAAAGTTATTACAGCTCAAAGTTTAATTTTTTTAGGCACAATATAATTGTAGAGTGGCGCTGTTGCTACACCATCCTATGGAGATTTATGGTCTATGGACCAGAGCTGTCCATAGGATGGTATAACAACAGCACCACTGTACAATTTCAGGCCACTGTGATATTGCACCTAAAAAATTAAATTTTGAGCTGTAATAACTTTTGAATAAAACACCTTTCAGCAGAGAGAGTACCCTTTTTTTTACTCAGGGGGATAAACGCTACAATATATATTTTTTACATATTAAGTACGACTATCCTTTTAAGGTGAAAGTTCTACTTTAATACATAAATCTTTAATAAACATTAGTTTTTTAATGGGAAATATATATCTATTTTAGGGTTTTTACTTCTAAGTAAAACAAGGGTACTCCCAGACTTAAAATTCAACACAAACAAGACCACAAAATACAGTTGTTTTTTTGCCGGTGGTAGACATGTTCTTGTCACCACCTGTAATTCTCCATAGAAATTAATATTAACAGTTCCAAATAATAGTGAATTTGTTAAAAATAATCAAACATGATTCAGCTATAATACCGTATGAATAAAGTATCTCCTAGGAGGGTAACCTCTTTGGTTTTACTCAGCCTGAAAACAACTGATATTTAGTGTTGAGCGAGCACCACGATGCTCGGGTGCTCGGGTGCTCTGACCGAGCACCCCCTGAGGCTCGAGTGCTCGGCCGAGCACCCGAGCCCCATTGGAATGAATGGGGCAACACCAGGCACCCCCTGCTCTGATGAGGGGAGGGTGCCTGGTCAATGCCCCCTTCATCTCCGCTATGCCCCCTTCATCTCAGAATGCCCCCTTCAGCTCCGCAATGTCCCCCTTCAGCTCCGCTATGCCCGTCTTCCACAATGTGCCCCTTCATCTCCGCTATGCCCCTCTTCCACAATGTGCCCCTTCATCTCCGCTATGCCCCTCTTCCACAATGTCCCCCTTCATCTCCTCTATGCCATAGAGGAGATGAAGGGGGACATTGTGGAAGAGGGGCATAGCGGAGATGAAGGGGCACATTGTGGAAGAGGGGCATAGCGGAAATGAAGGGGCACATTGTGGAAGACGGGCATAGCGGAGATGAAGGGGGACATTGTGGAAGAGGGGCATAGAGTCTATGCCCCTCTTCCACAATGTCCCCCTTCATCTCCGCAATGCCCCCTTCATCTCCGCAATGCCCCCGTACCTCCAGTCCCTGGTGGTCCAGCGGAGCTTCTTCGGATCTGTGCCTCTTCCGGCACAGATCCCCGCTACCCGAACATGTCGGGCGAGCACATGGCGGTACTCGACGAGTACCGCCATGTGCCGAGCAGAGCGATGCTCGAGCCGATCCGAGCATCGGCCGAGCACGCTCGCTCATCACTACTGATATTACTTTCTTTAAAAAATAAAACACTTATTGTACATTTTCAAATGTGAAATATAACATTTAAAATGCATAAATATGTATAACACGTAATATTTTAGATCGTTCAGTAACAATGTTACTTGATAAATCCAATGTAGAGCTGTAAAATCCACTGAAGCCTTTCCAATTAACCCCCAAGTGGGTAAAACAGATTGCTTCCTAACTACAAATGGCAGTCAGATACTTCCCTGGATCAACAACATATCTGCACTGAAGCCATCTGTCATAATTCTCAATATTATTCTGTGCCAGATAGGCATCCATTGCTTTTCTGAAAGCAGTTACAGTATCTGCAAGTACAACATCCCAAGGCAAAGAATTCCATAGCTTTACTACCCTTACTGTAAAAAAATACCTGCCTTTGTTTTAGTCGAAAGTGCCTTTCCCCTAGTCTTAATGGATGACCTCTCAATCTTAGCTCAGCTCTTTGCATAAATAACTCATTGTGTAGTTCTTTGCATTGACCTTGAATGTATTTGTAAATGTAATCATATTAACCCTTAGACATCTCTTCTCTAATGTAAACAAACCCAGTTTGACTAATCTCTCTTTATAACTCAAATAAATTCCTTTATCAGTTTTGTTGCACATCTCTGTACTTTTTCCAATTCAACAATGTATTTTTTAAGAACTGGTACCCAAAACTGTACTCCATATCCCAGATGTGGCTTAACAAAGGATTTATATAGTGGTAGAAAAATATTAGCATCCCATGCATCTACACCTCTTTTCATGTAGGCTAGTACCTTATTTGATCTTGCAGCAGCTGAGTGACTCTGCACATTGCTGTGAAGTCTATCATCTATCAGTACTCCTAAATCTTTCTCTAATTAGGATCCCCCAAGTTGTTTCCCATTTAGAGTATATGTAACATGTTTGTTTCTACAGCACTAATGCATAACCTTATATTTATCTACATTAAATGTCATCTGCTAGTTTTCAGCACATTCGCTCATTTTATCTAAATCCTTCTGCAGAGGAAAAAAACATCCAGCTCTATATGTATTTCCTTGCACAACTCAGTGTCACCAGCAAAGATTGAGCAACTACTTTCGATTCCCACTTCTAGATCATTAACAAGCAAATTAAAAATCATTGGGCCCAGGACTAAACCCTATGGCGCCCCAATTATAACTTTAGACCAAGTTGAAAAGGTTCCATTTACAACAATTCTCTGCCATCTATCATTTAACCAGTTCTCAATCCATGTAAAGATATCACCTCCGAAGCCGAAGCCTTTTAATTTATGCAGTAACCTGTCATGAGGCACTGTATCAAAGGCGTTTGCAAAATCCAAGTATACCACATCAACAGCAACTGCTTTGTTCAAATTACTACTTACTTTTTTGTAAAATGCAAGTAAGTTAATTTGATATAATCTATTCTTCCTAAAACCATGCTGACTCCTACTAATAATATTGTTCGTCTTCACATAGATTTGAATTCTTTCAGTTAGAAACCCTTCTAATATCTTACCCATTATGAAAGTCAAGCTCTCTATAATTTCCTGATTTGGATATGGCCCCTTTTTTGAACAATGGAACTACATCAGCTTTTCTCCAATCACAGGGCACTATTCCTGATGAAAGTGAATCAATAAATATTAAGTATAATGGTCTTGCTATTACTGAACTTAGTTCCTTAAGTACCCTTGGGTGCATACCATCAGGTCCAGGTGCTTTATTCAGGGCTTAAATTTTAAGTCCTTTGCTACTAGCCAGACCTGAAAAGTTACTCGCCACTGCAAGCCAAAACATACCCACCAGGGCTGAATTTCTACTCTCCAAGGCTAAATTTTTGCTCACCATTGGCTAGTGGCGAGTGGAAATTTTGAGCCCTGCTTTATTCACCATAACCTTTTCCAGTCTCTTTTGTAAGCCATGTACAGGAATACATGCAAAATGAATGCAGTTAAACAAGTTGTAGGTTAAGGTGGATCTGTCATCCTAAGACAAGTTTGTTTTTTTTTGCAGATAATTACAAGTTTTCTATATCATGTAATGTTTCTGTAAAATAGAAAGCAGCATTTGCTTTTTGGTGGCACAGTGTCGTGCTTTAGGCTAAGTCTGTGCACAGTAAGAGAATGAGACTGAGGTAATGTAATAAATTACCTAAACATGATATGGTTAATAGTCTAGACTTTTATGATTGGTTGAAGTCTTTTAGATAGATAAGGTCAAAAATGTTAGTATTCCAGTACAGTCTACCAATTTATAACAGCTGTCAGGAGCAGCCATTTTAAGGTGACAGTTGCAATGGTCGCAACCTCTCTCCCTTGCCTTATATGAATATGATCGTCACAGTTTTTCTGGGTGGGTAGAAGGGGGCTTGTCAGCAAATTTATATATGTGTACAGAGGTAGTTCAGATGGATTTGGGGTGGGGGCACTATGGGGCTATAGGAAAGGTCTGGTAGTTAGGTGACAATGATGTGTACATCAGACTTTTAGAATGCGTGATGGTCATTTGTCATGTGGTAGGATGTGGTCAGGTGAGATGTTATCTAGAATGCAGAGAAATAAAAATGTTAAGCTGGCAGGAGCCCACCTCTGCCAACATTTCCATGAAATGATATTTTATGGAATGTAATAATGTTATGTACTGTATCTTAAAATGATGTGTTTAATGAAAAGCTGTGGCTTTTGCTTGCTATTGAAATTATGAGTTCCCATGTTTTATTTAAGGTGTATTTAGAAAGCAGTGGAATTATCTATGCCTGTATCATGTTAATTCATTGTATCACTTGCTGTGTTATTAGAAACTAGTTGAACAGCCCGTTACACGGGCCACAGTGCAACTGCCACTGACACCCGGTTGCGGGGCAGTCATGCGCAGTAGAGACTGCCCTCGCCACGGCTGATACAGAGCTGGACGCTCCTTCGGAGCTCCCAGCTCTGTATCAGCCGCGGCACAGGCAGTCTCTACTGCGCATGACTGCAGCACATGCAGCAGTGTGTACTGCGCATGTCCCGGCGTTACACACGATTTAGCTAATTATTATATCGGATGCCCCAGTGTGTGGGCTCTGCCTAGATTCATTGGTAACACAGTGCGTGTGACTATTGGTCCCTCATATAAATTAATTAGCATACAATTTCACACTGTGCTGACAAATAAAGGTTACATTCTCAAGCACTATTTATATTACACATAAATGTCTAGTGCACTATATAGATAATTTTTCATTTTTTTGAAAATTAGTTCAATTTATCTGAGGGTGAGGAGTGTATTTTAACTGCAGAAAATGTGCAACAGTGTTTTTGTTTGTTTGTTTTCCATAATTAATGTTTAACCCCTCAATGACCAGACTTGTGTGCAATGCATTGCTTTGCAATGAGTTGCAAAATCAGTTGGTTCTTAAGGAGTTAATACTCCATTAAGTTCTAACAAGCCATGGAAATGTTTACATATGTGTAAGGACATGGTAGAACTTGCTCTTTTCATAAGAAAAAATTAAATTCAAGAATTATAATTCCTTATAGGGATAGTAATACTTAAAAATTACTATCCTCCATCTTGTAACCAGTAAAAAACTGAGTTAAATGAGGCCAGCGGCATCTCTCAAACCTTTATGGTTTGAGAGATACCCGCTGTCAAAGTTCCCTCTCCCCTGATGTCAGCGTTCTAGTTGACAGCAGGGAAATCCGGTCCCGGGACCTGTGGAGGCTCTGCAGCAAAGCCAAGATCGAGTTAATAAAAAAGAAATCCTTAACTTAAAAGGTCTTCTACGTGTGCTTGCAAACCAAACACACCTAGAAGACCTTTTTAGTGAAGGATTTCTTTTTTATTAACGCAATCTCGGCTCTGCTGCAGAGCCGCTGGCTGATCCCAGGAGAGGATTCCCCTGCTGTCAGCTAGAATGCTAGGCAAAGGCAAAAAGCACAACTTTGAAAGTGGATATCTCTCAAACCATAAAGGTTTGAGAGATGCTGCTGGCCTCATTTAACTCAGTTTTTTACTGGCTACACAATAGTAATTTTTAAGCATTAATATCTCTTTAAAGGAGCCGTAAACTTTTTTTTATAAAAAAAAATATATATTGCAGGGATTTTCCTATTGAGTAAAATAAAGTTACTCCCACTGTAGAGAGATTTATATTTCCAGAGTTATTACAGTTTAAACCCATGTTTTTTGTACATTAGCAGTGCCCTCTAGTGGTCAACTTGTAATTAGATTTCCTGTTAGATACTAATGGAGAGGAAAAATCAGAAAAGTCAGAGACATACAGTTCTCCACAGAATGTGATAGAAATTGCCTGTCACTTCCTGTCAGTTAAAACTATCAGGAAGTAAACACAGTAAATTCACTTCCTGATTATTTAAACTGCTATAAATTTTGAATAAAACATTTGACAGCGATGGGAGTACCCTTGTTTTATTCAGCAGGAAATGCTCTATAAAACATGTATTTTCATGAAAAAAGTTTACTGCTACTTTAAAGCTGATTACTTGCAGCTGAGTGAATCTCACACAGTTCAGTTGCAGGTTTTTTGCAGTCCCACAAAAGTTCACAATTCAGAGAATCAATTCAGGAAAAAACACCATTATGCAAATGTCATCATGTTACTAGTACCCGTGACCTTCGATGAACCAAATATGTGGGTAACACACATTGAAAAGCAATGTATTGCACACACCCTTTTAATACTTAAAGGGTTAAAATAATGCAGTATGGTTCTCTTCAACTTCCTCTGTTTCCAATTCCACACATGGAAACCCATTCCAAATGACAATGGATGCTACACAATTCTGCTCTATACGGTATTTATGGCATCAAGTGACTGCATTTCACATGATCCTATTGGTTTAAATAATGTCTTTAAAGTGGAACTATCATCAAAATAAAATTGCCCCCCAAACCCTTACTAACATAATGATACTCATATGCATACTTTCATTAGGCTGAATAAGTCCGGCATTATTGAGGAAAAACAACTTCTTCTGCAGGCATCAGCTGCACAGATCTTTTAAAGGAATAGTAATGCTTCATTTTATCTTTATTTTATTTTGCAGGCATTAAAAAAGCATGAAGAACGATATAAGTCTTATCTCTCAAACCTTTATGGTTTGAGAGATATTCACAAGCAAAGTTTCCCCTCCTGCCCCTTTTACCTAGTGTATGCAATCTCTTCTCAGATGTGGAATGCAGTCCATAGACCAGACAGATAACAGAAGGGGACTAGTGTTGAGCGAGCATGCTCGGCCGATGCTCGGATCGGCTCGAGCATCGCTCTGCTCGGCACATGGCGGTACTCGTACGAGTACCGCATGTGCTCGCCCGCCATGTTCGGGTCTCCTCCCCGCACGTTTTGCGGCTGCTGCGCAGCCAATAAACGTGCAGGGAGGCTCTGACATCAGTGTAATGCCAGCAGCCATGTTGGCTGCTGGCATTACACTGATTGGCTGGCCAGAACCCGTGGTCGGGTGCTGTATAGCACCTGACCATCGAGTTCGGCTCAGTCTTAGCCAGGGAGAGCTGAGGATAGGAAGGGAAAGGCAGTGTAGGGAGGAAAAAAACCAAAATTGTGAAAAAAAAGAACCAAAAGTCCTTTTTAGGACTACTGTGTGTGGGGGCAGCAGGTTATTTTGTGTGGGGGGAAAAAAAAAAAAAAAAAAAAAAAAAAAAAAAAAAAAAATATTCTGTTTAGTGTGCAAAGTTGCAGATTAGAGCACATTCTGTTTAGTGTGCACAGTTGCAGATTAGAGCACATTCTGTTTAGTGTGCAAAGTTGCAGATTAGAGCACATTCTGTTTAGTGTGCAAAGTTGCAGATTAGAGCACATTCTGTTAAGTCTTCAAACTAAAATATCAAAGTCACATATTCCATTCAGTGTGCGTCGCCGCAGTTTAGCAGCACATTCTGTGTACTGTGCAGAGTTGCAGAATAGGAAGAAATACTGTTAAGTCTTCAAACTAAAATATCAAAGTCACATATTCCATTCAGTGTGCTTCGCCGCAGTGTAGCAGCACATTCTGTGTACTGTGCAGAGTTGCAGAATAGGAAGAAATACTGTTAAGTCTTCAAACTAAAATATCAAAGTCACATATTCCATTCAGTGTGCTTCGCCGCAGTTTAGCAGCACATGCTGTGTACTGTGCAGAGTTGCAGAATAGGAAGAAATACTGTTAAGTCTTCAAACTAAAATATCAAAGTCACATATTCCATTCAGTGTGCTTCGCCGCAGTTTAGCAGCACATGCTGTGTACTGTGCAGAGTTGCAGAATAGGAAGAAATACTGTTAAGTGTTCAAACTAAAATATCAAAGTCACATACTCCATTCAGTGTGCTTCGCCGCAGTTTAGCAGCCTATTCTGTGTACTCTGCACAGTTGCAGAATAGGAAGAAATACTGTTAAGTCTTCAAACTAAAATATCAAAGTCACATATTCCATTCAGTGTGCTTCGCCGCAGTTTAGCAGCACATGCTGTGTACTGTGCAGAGTTGCAGAATAGGAAGAAATACTGTTAAGTCTTCAAACTAAAATATCAAAGTCACATATTCCATTCAGTGTGCTTCGCCGCAGTTTAGCAGCACATGCTGTGTACTGTGCAGAGTTGCAGAATAGGAAGAAATACTGTTAAGTCTTCAAACTAAAATATCAAAGTCACATATTCCATTCAGTGTGCTTCGCCGCAGTTTAGCAGCCTATTCTGTGTACTCTGCACAGTTGCAGACTAGGAAGAAATACTGTTAAGTTTTCAAACTAAAATATTAAAGTCACATATTCCATTCTGTGTTCGTCACCGCAGTTTAGCAGCCTATTCTGTGTACTCTGCACAGTTGCAGAATAGGAAGAAATACTGTTAAGTTTTCAAACTCAAATATTAAAGTCACTTATTCCATTCAGTGTGTGTCACCGCCGTTTAGCAGCCTATTCTGTGTACTCTGCACAGTTGCAGAATAGGAAGAAATACTGTTAAGTTTTCAAACTCAAATATTAAAGTCACTTATTCCATTCAGTGTGTGTCACCGCAGTGTAGCAGCACATTCTGTGTACTGTGCAGAGTTGCAGAATAGGAAGAAATACTGTTAAGTCTTCAAACTAAAATATCAAAGTCACATATTCCATTCAGTGTGCTTCGACGCAGTGTAGCAGCACATTCTGTGTACTGTGCAGAGTTGCAGAATAGGAAGAAATACTGTTAAGTCTTCAAACTAAAATATCAAAGTCACATATTCCATTCAGTGTGCTTCGCCGCAGTGTAGCAGCACATTCTGTGTACTGTGCAGAGTTGCAGAATAGGAAGAAATACTGTTAAGTCTTCAAACTAAAATATCAAAGTCACATATTCCATTCAGTGTGCTTCGCCGCAGTGTAGCAGCACATTCTGTGTACTGTGCAGAGTTGCAGAATAGGAAGAAATACTGTTAAGTCTTCAAACTAAAATATCAAAGTCACATATTCCATTCAGTGTGCTTCGCCGCAGTGTAGCAGCACATTCTGTGTACTGTGCAGAGTTGCAGAATAGGAAGAAATACTGTTAAGTCTTCAAACTAAAATATCAAAGTCACATATTCCATTCAGTGTGCTTCGCCGCAGTGTAGCAGCACATTCTGTGTACTGTGCTGAGTTGCAGAATAGGAAGAAATACTGTTAAGTCTTCAAACTAAAATATCAAAGTCACATATTCCATTCAGTGTGCTTCGCCGGAGTGTAGCAGCACATTCTGTGTACTGTGCACAGTTGCAGAATAGGAAGAAATACTGTAAAGTCTTCAAACTAAAATATCAAAGTCACATATTCCATTCAGTGTGTGTCACCGCCGTTTAGCAGCCTATTCTGTGTACTCTGCACAGTTGCAGACTAGGAAGAAATACTGTTAAGTTTTCAAACTAAAATATTAAAGTCACATATTCCATTCTGTGTTCGTCACCGCAGTTTAGCAGCCTATTCTGTGTACTCTGCACCGTTGCAGACTAGGAAGAAATACTGTGAAGTTTTCAAACTCAAATATTAAAGTCACTTATTCCATTCAGTGTGTGTCACCGCAGTGTAGCAGCACATTCTGTGTACTCTGCACAGTTGCAGAATAGTAAGAAATACTGTTAAGTTTTCAAACTCAAATATTAAAGTCACATTTTCCATTCAGTGTGTGTCACCGCCGTTTAGCAGCCTATTCTGTGTACTCTGCACAGTTGCAGAATAGTAAGAAATACTGTTAAGTTTTCAAACTCAAATATTAAAGTCACATTTTCCATTCAGTGTGTGTCACCGCCGTTTAGCAGCCTATTCTGTGTACTCTGCACCGTTGCAGACTAGGAAGAAATACTGTGAAGTTTTCAAACTCAAATATTAAAGTCACATATTCCATTCAGTGTGTGTCACCGCCGTTTAGCAGCCTATTCTGTGTACTCTGCACCGTTGCAGACTAGGAAGAAATACTGTTAAGTTTTCAAACTCAAATATTAAAGTCACATTTTCCATTCAGTGTGTGTCACCGCCGTTTAGCAGCCTATTCTGTGTACTCTGCACAGTTGCAGAATAGGAAGAAATACTGTTAAGTTTTCAAACTCAAATATTAAAGTCACATTTTCCATTCAGTGTGTGTCACCGCCGTTTAGCAGCCTATTCTGTGTACTCTGCACCGTTGCAGACTAGGAAGAAATACTGTTAAGTTTTCAAACTCAAATATTAAAGTCACATATTCCATTCAGTGTGTGTCACCGCCGTTTAGCAGCCTATTCTGTGTACTCTGCACAGTTGCAGAATAGGAAGAAATACTGTTAAGTTTTCAAACTCAAATATTAAAGTCACATTTTCCATTCAGTGTGTGTCACCGCAGTTTAGCAGCCTATTCTGTGTACTCTGCACCGTTGCAGAATAGTAAGAAATACTGTTAAGTTTTCAAACTCAAATATTAAAGTCACATTTTCCATTCAGTGTGTGTCACCGCAGTTTAGCAGCCTATTCTGTGTACTCTGCACAGTTGCAGAATAGTAAGAAATACTGTTAAGTTTTCAAACTCAAATATTAAAGTCACATTTTCCATTCAGTGTGTGTCACCGCCGTTTAGCAGCCTATTCTGTGTACTCTGCACCGTTGCAGACTAGGAAGAAATACTGTTAAGTTTTCAAACTCAAATATTAAAGTCACATATTCCGTGTAAGATGAAGAAGGCGGGTATAAAGGGACGGGGAAGTGGACGTGATCCTGATAGTTCAGGGCGCGGGTCAGGACGCGGAGAAACTGTGCCTGGTGCCAGAGCACAAGAAAGAAAGACATCCACCATACCTAGCTTCATGTGTAATTTTACAGGGCGTCGCAGGACATCACTCTCGAGGTCCGACCACTGCGAACAGGTGGTCGGTTGGATGACAGCTGATACTGCTTCCAGTCGGTTAAGCACCACCCTGTCTTCCACCAAGTCCACTCTCAGTAGCCAAGAGTCTGGTCAACATAATCCTCACTCTGATCATCCTTCCTCCCACCATACACGGTCTGGTCAAAGAAGTGATCCCACACTGGGATATAGTGAGGAGCTCGTCACCAATTTGACCCTCTCTCCAAGCACGCTTGCAGAGGAACATGACATCTTGTGCCCTGATTCACAACCTCTAGAGGCTACCCAATCACAAGAAGATGACAGATGTGAACGGCATTTAAGGTCAAAGGAAGTAGTGGATGATGATGATGATGATGAGACACAGTTGCCATTAAATCAACCACTATTTCCGTCTCAAGACCTTGTTGAGGAGAATGTTATACAGTTGTCAATGACTGAGTATGTGGTGGGATCAAGACATGAGGAGGATGATCAGAGTGAGGAAGTGGAGGAGGACTTGGTGGACGATGAGGTGACTGACCCCACCTGGGAAGGTGTAGAGCCGAGCGATGACAGCAGTCCTGAGGGTGAGCCATCTGCAGCACCGCAACAGGCTGGAAGAGGCAGTGGTGTGGCTACAGAAAGAAGGCGGACCGCACCAAACTGGCCCGCAAATGTCCCACGGAGCACCCCCTTGCGTAAATCTACCTTGCCAAAGGGTAGGTGTTCCGCGGTATGGCGTTTTTTTAAGGAAAGTGCGGACGACAAAAGAATTGTAGTTTGCAACCTGTGCCACACCAGAATGAGCCGAGGCATGAACACTAGAAACCTCACCACCACCAGCATGATCCGACACATGGCATCCAAGCACCGTAGTAAGTGGGAGGAACGCCTGGATCGCCCATCTGTGTCTGCAGGCCACACCACTGCCTCCTCTTCCCCTGTTTTCGGTGCCGGCCAATCGCCTGTCGAAGGCGCAGGCCCGCATACCTCCCGCCCTGCACCTGTACCATCTGAAGCACCATCAGCGACCACATCCACTTCCCTGTCCCAGCACAGCGTCCAAATGTCGTTACCCCAGGCATTTGAGCGCAAGAGAAAGTACCCAGCCACCCACCCACAGGCCATAGCACTAACCTCACACCTTTCAAAATTACTGGCCATCGAAATGCTGCCATTTAGGCTTGTGGACACTGAGTCCTTCCGCAGCCTGATGGCAGCAGCTGTCCCTCGGTACGCGGTCCCCAGCCGCCACTACTTTTCCCGGTGTGCCATCCCCGCATTACACCACCATGTGTCCCGTAACATCACCCGTGCCCTGACCAACGCAGTTACTGGGAAGGTCCACTTAACGACTGACACATGGACAAGTGCTTGTGGTCAGGGACGCTACATTTCCCTGACGGCACACTGGGTGAATGTAATGGAGGCTGGAAGCGACTCGGACCCTGGGATGGCACGGGTGCTACCCACGCCGAGGATTGCGGGCCCTACCTCCATCAGGGTTTCCGCCAGCACCTACGTTATTGGCTCCTCCTCCTCCGTTTCCACCTCCGAATTCTCTACACGCAGCGCCACTCCCCCATCAGCCAGTAGCTGGAAGCACTGTAGCACTGCAGTGGGGAAGCGTCAACAGGCCGTGCTGAAGCTGATCTGCCTTGGGGACAAACAGCACACGGCCTCAGAGCTGTTGCAGGGGATTAGTCACCAGACCGAGCAGTGGCTCTCGCCACTCAACCTGCAACCAGGCATGGTTGTGTGTGATAATGGGCGTAACTTGGTGGCGGCTTTGGAGCTCGGCAAGCTCACACACGTACCATGCCTAGCGCATGTATTTAATTTAGTGGTTCAGCGATTTCTAAAAACCTACCCCAATGTGCATGATCTCTTGACCAAGGTGCGCCGCGTGTGTGCACATTTCCGTAAGTCATCTACAGCTTCGGCCGGCCTGTTGAAGCTGCAGCAGCGCTTACAATTGCCAGCTCACCGGCTGCTGTGTGACGTGAGCACGCGCTGGAACTCCACCTTCCATATGTTGGCCCGGCTTTGTGAGCAGCAGAGGGCAGTAGTGGAGTACCAGCTGTTACACGGTCGTCGCCTCTCCGTTCAACTTCCTGTAATCAGAAGTGAGGAGTGGGAATGGATGTCAGACCTCTGCGAGGTTTTACGCAATTTTGAGGAATCGACACAGATGGTGAGCGGCGATAACGCTATTATCAGTGTAACCATCCCACTTCTGTGTCTACTGAAACGCTCGCTGCTCACAATTAAAACCGACGCTTTGCATGTGGAAGAGGTGGAAATGGGGGAGGAAGAGCTTACACAAGGTGATAGCCAGAGCACCCTCACTTCGTCTTCTCAGCGACAATTGGAGGAGGCGGAGGAGGAGGAGGAGGAAGACACGGTTGCCTCCGCTACAGAGGGTAGCCATGGAACTTTAGTTCCATCTCTTCAGCGTGGGTGGGCAGAAGAGGAGGAAGAGGATGAGGATATTGAGAGTCATCCTCCTGGTGAGGACAGCGAAATCTTGACTGTTGGTACTCTGGCACACATGGCTGACTTTATGTTAGGCTGCCTTTCCCGTGACCCACGCGTTATACGCATTTTAAACAACACGGATTACTGGGTGTTCACCCTTCTGGACCCCCGCTACAAAGAGAATTTCTCATCTCTCATTCCTCCGGTGGAGAGGACAAGCAAAATGGTGCAATACCAGAAGGTTCTTGTTGAAAAATTGCTCCAAAATTTTCCATCTGACAACGCTGGCGGCAGAGTACGTGCTACCTTGGCCAACAGAGAAGGGGAGAAAAGGGGAGCACACAGCAGTTCCGACAAAGGCAGGGCAACACTCTCCAAGGCGTGGGACACCTTCATGACACCCCGCCAGCACCCTCACCCTGATGCGCAGCCTAGTGTCACAAGGAGGGAAAAGTTTTGGAAGATGGTGAAGGAGTACGTAGCAGACCGTGTCAGCGTCCTCAATGATCCCTCTGTGCCTTACAACTACTGGGTGTCCAAGCTGGACACGTGGTATGAACTGGCACTCTACGCCTTGGAGGTGCTGGCCTGCCCTGCCGCCAGCGTTCTGTCTGAGCGGGTATTTAGTGCTGCTGGTTGCATCATAACAGATAAGCGTATCCGCCTTTCCACCGACAATGCTGATAGGTTGACACTTATAAAAATGAACAAGGCCTGGATTTCCCCTGACTTCTCCACTCCACTGGAGGAAAGCCCCGGGGGAACATAAACTCACTTTATATATGTTATTTACAATGATGGGAATACTCTGTATTCCCATTCACCCCTTCCACCCAAAAAACGGGTATATGGTTGACTCTTAATCTTCTCATCCTCCTCCTCCTCTTCCATATGCCCTGGGATATAATTTTTATATAGGGCCAGCTCACCAGCGGGCCCTGTGCTATAATTTTTATATAGGGCCAGCTCACCAGCGGGCCCTGTGATATAATTTTTATATAGGGCCAGCTCACCAGCGGGCCCTGTTTGACAATTTTTATATAGGTCAGCTCACCAGCGGGCCTTCTCATATAATGTTTTATTGGGTCAGCTCTCTAGCGGGCCCTCTCATATAATGTTTTATAGCGTCAGCTCACTAGCGGGCCTTCGCATATAATGTTTAGGATGGTCAGCTCTGCAGCAGACCCTTACCCATAATGTTTTAGATGGTCAGCTCAGCGCACGTTTCCCTCTTAATCATGGCCTCAGTTCAATAAAATCAAGGAAATTTTTGGGAGAATTTGCCTCTGCGCACGTTTCCCTCTTAATCATGGCCTCAGTTCTGAAAATCAAGGAAATTTTTGGGAGAATTTGCCTCTGCGCACGTTTCCCTCTTAATCATGGCCTCAGTTCAGAAAAATCAAGGAAATTTTTGGGAGAATTTGCAGATGATATACAAGTAAATATACAGCAAATATTGTTTGGTAACAATTTTTCACCTAAAGTCGTTTTTATTTTCCTTTTTGTGTGTTTTATGGTCAGTCTGTAAAAATGGCGTACTACGGGCGAAACATCATTCCCAGCAGCGACGTTGGAGTCCAAGATGCATCCAGACATCCTCCCTATGCTGTCCCTGAACCATTTCTGTGGTGTTTCCATCCTTTTCTGCCCTTTTCCTATAGACCAGGCACCCTCCCCTCATCAGAGCAGGGGGTGCCTGGTGTAATGCTCGAGTCCTCCCATTGACTTCAATGGGGCTCGGGTGCTCGGCCGAGCACTCGAGCCTCAGGGGGTGCTCGGTCAGAGCACCCGAACACCCGAGCATTGGGGTGCTCGCTCATCACTAAAGGGGACACTCTTATTCCTATGAAAACAATGAAAGCCCTGCCCACCTTGACAAGTTTTTCAGGTTTTTCCCTTATCCTAATTGAAGATTGTCCCTCTCTGCAGTCTACCTGGGCACCTCCATTCTGATCTGGCTGAACAGTGTTACATCAGTAAAAGGGTGGGAGGGGGACACTTTGTCATTGAATTACTCTTGAACTACAACTCTGACAGAATTGAAATAACACTCTACAAAGTCCAAATACTATGATGATTAATTAGAACTGCTTTTATTATGAAACACTACTATCCCTTTAAGTGAAGCTCTTTGCGCCTGAGCTGTCAGTCCCTTTCGGTTCCTTAAGGTACCAAGGAACACCACTCACCAATCTTGGAGGTGAACGGGACAGACAGAGCAGACTCACAGGTACGTAAGGATTTGGGGATATGTTTAATTTTGATGATAGTTCTACTTTAATAATCACAACCAGACTTTTTTGTGCTATTTACAGTCTGATTCTTTCAGAATACAAACTTCATCAAAATGGTACATTCATCTATCTTGGGTTGCACCCCTGTTGCGGTGTCATAAAACCTATCATTCCTTGTTGCATCCCTTATATGATGTTGGTCTATAATTCACATCATTAGTATAAGGAATGTCAGAGTCCAACAACAGCTGGAGGGTATAGACGGTCTACACCAAAGTTAGAGCCCTGGATTATCTTTGCTCATGTGTTTAAATCTTTCAGGACAAAGACTGACAGCATGGTGACACACTGGGTTAATATGAGTCATTCATACATCTGTAAAATGTAATAATCCTGTAGCCAGAGGCCAGGTCCATAAAGGTTAGGATTTGCTACTTTCAAAATGTTTGATGTGAGACAAATGAATTTGCTGATCCTTTAATTGCTTATGCATAATACATATATATTGTTCAGAAACTCACGTAATAGAATATTATAATACAACAAATTACTTAAATTAATATAGTGGAGTGATTACTTTTTTATGTTTATTTTGATACACTTGTAAGTTGATGTACTAGGAAGAAATGGACAAATTCTGGTCAAACTAAATCCAGAGTTGAGGAAAAGTAACATTTTCCATTAATTTAATTCAGGCATTTAACCTGAACATTACAGAGGGCTCCAGTGCTTTGCTTCACAATGTGGGTTCATGTACTAAGCCATTTTCCAGCAGATTGCATTCGGACTGGCCTATGTCAAAGGGCAAAGAGGGTTGCACATGCTATGTAGAGAGGGCTGTATATACTATGTACAGAGGCAGTATGCACAAAAATTGCATTTTTGTGCTTGACTCAAACCTGTCAGCAAGAGAAGTACATGCTATATTAAAGGGATAGTAATGTTTCACAAAAACAGCAGCTCCAATTAATCTTCATCGTATTTGGGACAAGGAGAGTATAATGTCAGTACTGTCAGAGTTGTAGATCAAGAGTAATTGAATGATAAAGTATCCCCTCCTGCCCCTTTTACTGATGTAACACTGCTCAGCTCAGAGCAGCAGGGTGGTGCCCAAGTGGATTGCAGAGAGAGACAATCTTCAATTAAGATAAGGGAAAAACCTAAAAAGCCTGTCAGTGGGGACAGGGCTTTCATTGTTCTCATAGTAAAAAGATTGTCCCTTGCTGTGAGCTGTCTGGTCTGTGGTCCAGATGTGGACCAGATGCCAAATCTGATGGGAGGTGGCTTACACTAGGTAAAATGGGTGGGAGGGGGAAATTTTATCATTCAATTATTCTTGAACTACAACTCTGACAGTACTGAACTAACACTCTCTATGGTTCAAATACTACGAAGATTAATTGGAGCTGCTGTTTTTGTGAAACATTACTATCCCTTTAAGCTGACATCATCAGCATGCATCTGCACTCACACACATTGTTGATAATACATAGATATAGAGAAATCAGACAATCTATATACTTGTTCATATCCACTTAGTTCAGCTAGGCCAACGCTCGTTAACCCCTCCATTGCCATGAGAGTTTGCCATGCATTGCACACTTGCTGGCAATGGAGAGGTTAATGTAAATTACTGTTAAAAAAATATAGCACAAATAAAATATCTCACCACCTATCAGAGGATCTGCCCATTACTGGACAGTATATGGTTAAGATGCTATGCAGAAACCATTTTGTCTGTGTATATATATAAAATTAGTTTTTTTCTCTAGAAATGAGTCTGTGTTAGGGAAACTGTTTGAAGGGTTGCTAAGGGAATATATTCAAGAATGGCTTTGTGAAAGACAGGTCTTGTCAAACTAACTTGATTGCATTTTATGAAAAAGTGAGTAAAAATATAGATTTGGGAGTGGCGGCTGATGTGATCTATTTAGACTTTGCCAAGGCATTTGATACGGTTCCACTCAAGAGGTTACTGTACAAATTGAATAAAATAGACTTAGGGGCAAATGTTTGCGCGTGGATTGGAAATTGGCTGAAAGATAGAATGCAAAGAGTGGTAGTAAATGGGAAGTTCTCCAATTGGATAAAAGTGATAAGTGGAGTACCTCAGGGATCTGTCCTGGGTCCTCTTCTTTTTAATTTGTTTATTAATGATCTCCCACTGGGCATAGGGAGCCATGTATCAGTATTTGCAGATGACACAAAATTAAGTAGGGTAATAAAGTCTGAACTGGATGTGTCATCATTACAAGAGGAATTGGACAAATTGGGTAACTGGGCAGGCAAATGACAAATGGGATTCAATACAGAGAATTTTAAAGTTATGCATTTTGGTTATAATAATAAAAATGCAACATATAGTTTAAATGGTGTTTCTCTGGAGAAATCTACTAATGAAAAGGATTTGTGAGTAATGGTAGACAATAGACTTAGCAGTCGCGTGCAGTGCCAGCTGGCAGCTGCAAAGGCCAATAAGATATTGGCATGTATTAAAAGGGGTATTGACTCAAGGGAGGAAGATATAATTATGCCTCTTTACAAGTCCATGGTAAGACCCCACCTAGAATATGCTGTTCAATTCTGGGTGCCCTTTCTGAAAAAGGACATTATAGAACTAGAGAAAGTGCAGAGGAGGGCTACAAAACTAGTAAGGGGAATGGAAATTTTAGTTATGAATAGTGTTGAGCGAGCGTGCTCGGCCGATGCTCGGATCGGCTCGAGCATCGCTCTGCTCGGCACATGGCGGTACTCGTCGAGTACCGCCATGTGCTCGCCCGCCATGTTCGGGTGGCGGGGATCTGTGCCGGAGGAGGCACAGATCAGAAGACGCTCCGCTGGACCACCAGGGACTGGAGGTACGGGGGCATTGCGGAGATGAAGGGGGCATTGCGGAGATGAAGGGGGACATTGTGGAAGAGGGGCATAGCGGAGATGAAGGGGGACATTGTGGAAGAGGGGCATAGACTCTATGCCCCTCTTCCACAATGTCCCCCTTCATCTCCGCTATGCCCCTCTTCCACAATGTCCCCCTTCATCTCCGCTATGCCCCTCTTCCACAATGTCCCCCTTCATCTCCTCTATGCCCCTCTTCCACAATGTCCCCCTTCATCTCCGCTATGCCCCTCTTCCACAATGTCCCCCTTCATCTCCTCTATGCCATAGAGGAGATGAAGGGGGACATTGTGGAAGAGGGGCATAGCAGAGATGAAGGGGGACATTGTGGAAGAGGGGCATAGAGGAGATGAAGGGGGACATTGCGGAGATGAAGGGGGACATTGCGGAGATGAAGGGGGGCATTGACCAGGCACCCTCCCCTCATCAGAGCAGGGGGTGCCTGGTGTAATGCTCGTGTCGCCCCATTGTATTCAATGGGGCTCGGGTGCTCGGCCGAGCACCCGAGCATCGGGGTGCTCGCTCAACACTAGTTATGAAGAAAGGCTAGAAAAGTTAAACTTGTAAACACTAGAGAAACGGCGTCTTAGAGGGAATATGATAACACTATACAAATATGTACACGGCAAATACAAAGGGCTCTCCAATGACCTGTTCATTAACAGAACAGTACAAAGGACAAGGGGTCACCAACTTAGACTTAAGGAAAGGAGATTTCATCTACAGCAGCGTAAAGGATTCTTTACGGTAAGGACAATAAAGGTATGGAATTCACTGCCTGCGGAGATGATGCTATCGAATACATTAGATGCCTTTAAAAAGGGCCTGGATACTTTTTTAAAAGATCAGAACATAGAGGGCTATGTATGTTAGTACTTGTATTATTATTTAGTTAGTGCTTGTTGATCCAAGGAGAAATCTGATTGCCATTTGGAATCAAGAAGGAATTGTTCCCCCCATTCAATGCAGAATTTAAAATTGTTATATTGAGGGTTTTTTTGTCTTCTTTTGGATTAACAATGGTAAACAGGAATAGGAAAAGGGGTTGAACTAGAATGATGCAAGTCTTTTTTTAACCTAAATTACTATCTTACTATGTCTTGAAACTTACATACAGTGAGAGCATGTTTTTTCCCTGATAAGGGCCTATTTACCTCCATTCCCATGAATCATATCTATAGTGGGAGGGATATACCTGGTGTTTCTGTGTAGGGAGATGCTAGTTTAGCATTCCATGAGAGCCACTTTTTATATCTTCTCCAATTTTTTTCCTTATCTGCATGTCAATTCATTTTGATTTATGTTTATTGTCTTCTCTGAAGATTTTTGGTCTTAGAGTTCCCTTTAACGGCAGGAAAGATTATTTCCTTCAAGTCCCTATTTTAATTGGGGTATATGTTATGAACCAATAAGAGAGCTTGTTGGAACTTTGGATCTTACCTAATATTCTAATTCTCTAAGGATTGGATCTATGGTAGAAGAATGGGTGTACCTTTCTGCTAAGGGAGGGTCTAGGTAATATAAGCCAATGAGCAGGGTGGAACAGGGGCTTTTTGGTTGGCCGAATTTCCTGGTTTCCAAGATGAATCTCATTGAGCCTGGGAGAACCACGCCCTAATCTAGGATTGGTATGGTATACTATTTTTCTTGTATATGCCCAGTAATTCCTCTAGAATTATTATAACCCAATTTATTCTTGGACAGACATCTTTGTATGCTCCTCAATAGACTTGGCCTGTCTAATAGAGACTATTACATAGTAGCCATTTGGGCTGTAAAAGTTAGAATATTCTAGAGGCTATACAGTACCAGTCATAGACATAATTAGGTGAGATCAGATTGATAGCAATTTAGATCATTGAGAGTTACTTAGCTAGAATTGCTGATACCTGCAGAGCCACCTGTTTATTGTCTGTGTGTGTGTGTATGCCTGCATATAAATGTTGTGGGATGTGTTTGAGACCCACCACAAGCATGTGCAGATGATTCACATAGTGCTGTTCTGTAATGGTCATAGTGCTCCATTGATTTGGTGTTCATTATTAATCCTTGTATTGCTGTCTGGGAAGTTTCCCTTCTGTTTCTCTTATTGTAAGTGGTTCTAGTGAGAGATTCCTTTGTTCTGTTTGCTCATTGCATTGTATGCATGGTGTTGTCAGGTGTGGTCTTGATCTGTAGAGATAGCTACCTGTGAAAATCTTGACAGAATAAGGAAACGTGTGTGATTTTGGACTGAGTAATAGCTGGTCCTTTGCAGTACATAGTTCTGATTAACCCCTGCAATGTTGTATTGTGTAGCAGACATGATGTTTCCATTATAATATTTATGGTATATGTTGCATTGATATATTCCTATTATCCTTACTTTTCTATAAACATATATTATTAATGAGTTTAGGATTTTAATGTGGTAATGCAATTTGTTACTGTGAAATGTACTTTGCAATTCTGTTACATCAAGTAGGTATGCATATTGAAAACATCAGATAAATAGTTAAAGGGGATGCATCACCCTTATACAAGTTACTCTGAATAGTTACATTATATAGCGAATATGTGTAAAAGTGTATTAATTTCTTTTTTTATAGCTCTAGTTGGTGTAACCTGAAGTAATAAACACTGCCCTGCCCACATAGACTGCGATTACCTGCTCTGTAACCGCAGTCCATCACGCTGCCTCTGCTCCCCTCCCTCTATCCAGCCTCCTCTGATGATGGAGGCTTTCTGCCTGTAAGCTGGAGCTCTCTCATTGGCTAGATATCAATCTCTTCTAATGAGACCACTCCAGCTTACAGACATAAAGCCTTTGTAATCAGAGGATGCTGGATAGAGGGAGGGGAGCAGAGGCAGAGTGACTGACTGCTGTTACAGAGTAGGTAACCACAATTTATACAGAAGTAGGTGCAGGGTAGTGTTTATTACTTCAATTTAAACCAACTAGAGCTTTAAAAAAATAAATTAACAAACTTTTACACACATATTTGCTATATAATGCAACTATTCAGGCTAACTTGAATTGGGGTGTTGAATCCCCTTTAAATTCTATTTATTATATCTGGGACATTTTGCATTCCAGATAGGTTTGTTAATTCTTACAATATTGTTCATGTGTTTTAAAAGGTTGTTACGTGACATGTGGCCCTATTGACTACATCTCACGTAACAAATCTCCTGCCACTTAGTTGCCCTAGTATATACCGCGTGGGTAGGTACTTGTACGCTGCCACCAACTGTATTGTAATGAATTGTAAGGAACAATTAACCCTTGCTATGCTGCTGTCTTCAAATATTGCTAGTTTATACCTCTGGATACCTATACGTAAGGTTTAACCATATATATGCTGGGCATGTTATCTGTATAGTCATCTGATATATTTTATCCTATTTTAATTTCATTTATATCCATATATCTTAGTATAGGACTTGGTTACATTAATATATATATATATATATATATATATATATATATATATATATATACATTACTGAGTCATTTTGTGCACACCTATATTCAAATTCACTGATTATTAGTATATATAAAATTTTATGTATCCTTAATTAAAATCACATATATTGTTGCAGGAATATGTGTAATTGATTCTTTTTATCAATTCTGTTAACTGTGGAAGAGTGTGTCATACCTAGATTGTGTAAAAGATCTCAAATTAGCATATGATTGTTTATTTTATGCTACAAGTGGGACAACACAGGTGGCTTTGTATATGTGATTCTATGGGACATGGTGGGTGTCAATCCTGGGGTGTCAAACAGTGTATGTGGGTAAAGAAGGGTGTCCCAGACCACTTCCTTGAGCACTTGATAAATTAATATTTGGTTTGTCCCTCACTTTAATTTTTCTTGTCGGTTCGGTTCTTCCAATTAATTTATATCTGCCTAAAACTATATGGGGTAATTGTTTAATTATTTAAAGGAGCGAGTGAATAGTGGATGGGACTGAGGGAGGGGCCATGTGGTTAATATGGGTGTAGACATGGGTGGGGCTAAGGGTGCTTAGAGTTCTTGCCTATGGGCATCTGGGATGTAAGTCTGGCCTTGATGTTACACCTCTTAGTACTTGATTGAAACTTCCTGTACAAATGTTGAGTAAGGAAGGCATACTCAGCCTTAATGTCTACAGTTTAATTTAAACCTCTGAGTGCAAGACGGGTACACAACGCATAGCAAAGCAATGTGTTGCTTACCCCTCTGGCACTCAAAGGATTACAACCCAAGGAGTTAAAATTATTTCAATTGAGGGTATGACTAGGATTGGGTAAAATATTGCACTGCAAACTTCTCCTGAAGGAATTCTGACTGAAGGATCTTTTCACTATGATAGTTCACCATAGGGGATATATTAGAAATACTGATTGAATGAAATGGGACATTTAACCCTTTGAATGCTAGTGAGGTCTCCAAAACATTACAAAGCAATCGGGTTAAAATCCCAATGTAATTCATCGTGAACTTTGTGAGCTTTGCAAAGCAATCGGGTTAAAATCCCAATGTAATTTCATTGTGAACTTTGTGAACTTCACAAAGCAATTGGGTTAAAAGCCCAATGTAAATCATTGTGAATTTTAGCATGTTTATTTTCCCCTTTCGTTGCATCGTTTGCCCCATAAATGCTCCTCTATTCTTCTGTGCATAAGACCATCTGATGTAGATTGTATCTTTAATGGAATACAGGAAAGTAATCTCCTTCTCTTGCTTATTACTTAAGGTTCGTTAAAGGGATAGTAATGTTTCATAATAAAAGCAGCTCTAATTAATAATCATAGTATTTGGACTTTGGAGAGTGTTATTTCAATTCTGTCAGAGTTGTAGTTCAAGAGTAATTCAATGAAAAAGTGTCCCCCTCCTGCCCCTTTTACTGATGTAACACTGCTCAGCCAGAGCAGAAGGGAGGTGCCCAGGTAAATTGCAGAGAGGGACAATCTTCAATTAAGATAAGGGAAAAACCTGAAAAACTTGTCAAGGGGGGCAGGGCTTTCATTGTTCTCATAGGAAGAAGATTGTCCCCTGCTGTTATCTGTCTGGTCTATGGACTGGATTCCACATCTGAGAAGAGATGGCTTACACTAGGTAAAAGGGGCAGGAGGAGATACTTTGCTTGTGAATATCTCTTAAACCATAAAGGTTTGAGAGATAACACTTATATCATTTTTCATGTTTTTTTAACGCCTACAAAATAAAATAAAGTTAAAATGAAGTATTACTATCCCTTTAAATCTTACTGTTGTACTAGTTTATAGAGTATTACAGTGCTGCAGCAATGTGACACACAAACAAGTATGAGACAATTGATAGACAAGTTATTAATCTTTGGTTTTCAAGCGATACATTGGAGTGAATGTACAATGGCAAATCTGGTCTAAATTGCCAATTTACTACGTTACTCCCCTTAATGCCCTCCACCTATGGAGGACAAGAGGCCAGTCTGTAGGCATTTCAGGGCATTTCTTAAGTCACTGCCAAAGTCTAGCTCAGTTTTAACATGGAGCAGACAGGTTGTCAGCTTCACTGTGCATGCTCTGTGACAGTTGTATATGGCTTGTTGGCAGTAAAGACATAACACTGGCAGTGTGTGGTTCCCGGTATGCACTATAATAATCATTAGTGTTGAGCGAGCGTGCTCGGCCGATGCTCGGATCGGCTCGAGCATCGCTCTGCTCTGCACATGGCGGTACTCGTACGAGTACCGCCATGTGCTCGCCCGACATGCTCGGGTGAAGAGGATCTGTGCCGGAAGAGGCACAGATCCGAAGACGCTCCGCTGGACCACCAGGGAATGGAGGTACGGGGGCATTGCGGAGATGAAGGGGGCATTGCGGAGATGAAGGGGGACATTATGGAAGAGGGGCATAGACTCTATGCCCCTCTTCCACAATGTCCCCCTTCATCTCCGCTATGCCCGTCTTTCACAATGTGCCCCTTCATCTCCGCTATGCCCCTCTTCCACAATGTCCCCCTTCATCTCCTATGCCATAGAGGAGATGAAGGGGGACATTGTGGAAGAGGGGCATAGCGGAGATGAAGGGGGACATTGTGGAAGAGGGGCATAGAGTCTATGCCCCTCTTCCACAATGTCCCCCTTCATCTCCGCTATGCCCCTCTTCCACAATGTCCCCCTTCATCTCCGCTATGGCATAGGAGATGAAGGGGGACATTGTGGAAGAGGGGCATAGCGGAGATGAAGGGGGACATTGACCAGGCACCCTCCGCTCATCAGAGCAGGGGGTGCCTGGTTTAATGCTCGAGTGCTCCCATTCATTTGAATGGGGCTCGGGTGCTCGGCCGAGCACTCGAGCATCAGGGGGTGCTCGGTCAGAGCACCCGAGCACCCGAGCATCGGGGTGCTCGCTCATCATTAATAATCATACATGATTGCACACCTATCAC
This sequence comes from Rhinophrynus dorsalis, assembly GCA_037306005.1. Lineage (NCBI taxonomy): Eukaryota > Metazoa > Chordata > Amphibia > Anura > Rhinophrynidae > Rhinophrynus > Rhinophrynus dorsalis. The sequence goes on from CM074721.1 coordinate 83,447,350, forward strand.
TGCAGTCACTGGCGATCGAGACCAGCACCATGCAACTGCACTGGCACATTAATGCCTACACCCCATTGCGTCATTCAGGCACTTACTGCATTAAGGCCCTCTTCACAAGAATATTGTATAGATATTTTAGAGGCTAAAGAGTTTAAAAGGATACTAGAATTTTTCTAAAATGTTTAAGCTTGGAGGGTGATCAACATAAGCTTTCTGGGAAAATGCTTAAAATAATCAGTAATCTCTTGGTTAATATTCCCTACATTATATGTATATATACACTCTTAGTATGGTCAAAAGTTATCCAAATAATGGTTTAAATATGTAGCCAGGGGCCAGGTCTATAACTTTCTGGATTTGTTTCTGCTAATGTGTTTTCATGTCACACAAGTTGACTTTCTGAGCCTTTAATCTGTTCATCCCTTTTAAGAAGCTTATATCCAATACCGCTAATAAACCCAAACCATGAATGAGACAACGTGTACAGTTGGTTAAACCTTATCCTGCTTCCTAGTAGCCCCCAGCCTTCCCAGTTGTAATGGGATCAACTTTGCAGTTAGACATACCAAACTAATTCCTTATAATTGCTCAATTTTCTCTAGACTTAATTTGGTAGGGCAAAGGGGACAGCTGCCCAGAGCCCACTTGAGGTAATGGGCCACCCATAACCAGAAACTCTGATTTTCATACATATAATTCTGTACCAAGTGTGAAATCTAATTATTTTCTCAAGCTTAATAGGTGTAAGCATTTAGCTTTATGCTAACCAGGTACGATCTCAGCATTCTATGAACTTCATTTAGTGTACGTACAAAATTCTAGATTGTAAGCTCTTGTGAGCAGGGTCCTCTCTGTTATATCTGTTTGTTAAGTGTGCCAAGCCCCAGCATATTCTGCAGTGCTGTAAATTAGAGAACGCAATGTAAACTCATAATGAATTACATGACACTGTCATTTATTTGTATGGAGTTTGTAATGAGTTTCCTAATTGTTCAGCTCTTCAGAATATTTTGTGCTTTATAAATTAATTATGCTAATAATCATAATCGTAATAATAATAACAATAAATGTGTTGTTATTATAAGTCGGAGTAATCACTTTTAGCAGAAGGGTGCAGGTAATACTTGACTCCTTGTATGCTGGAAAGGTCTCTAGCTCATTGCAAAGCAATGCATTGGAGACCACACTAGCATCAAGATGGATAACCCTTTGAGTGAAAGAGAGGTATCTAAAACATTGTAATACAATGCGTTAGATACCTTTCTGGCACTCTAAAGGTTAAAGGTGCCCACTTCTTTATATTTTTGTCAAGGGCCCAAAAGTGGCTTAAATCTTAAATCCACTGGACGGGATCTCTCTTGATAGGGCATTGTATGATGCTTGTTACCATACTCCCTCTCTTTCAGGGAAGACTAGAAGGAACTATGCAAAATTTGCCCACCTCTGCTTTTAACAACATTATTAATTGCAATGCGTTCCGTACCCCTCTGGCACTCAAAGGGTTAACTCCTGGGTTGCTATGGAAGTCTCTAGCATACAAAAGGTTAAAGTCCACCTGGAGCTCCTAAGGCATTTCCCAGCCCAGGAAGTTCCCTGTGCCAAAGGGGCGTGAAACAAATTGGACACCTGTCTGATGTTCAAGAGCTTTAAAGTGGAAGTAACATTGTATGACAACTTAGGTTTATTTGAAAGCGCTTTCAAAATTACTTATATGCTATGATAGATATTTCTTTATTTAAAACTAGTTGAACAGCCTGTGTACATGGGCCACAGTGCCAGGCAACAACGACCGCGGTGCAGTCATGCACAGTAGAGACTGCCAGCGCCGCGGCTGATAACGGAGCGAGGCACTCTGAATTCATACTACGGTCTGAATTCTGAGCTCCCCTCTCCGTTATCAGCCGCAGCACGGGCACTCTGTACTGCGCATGCCTGCAGCACGTGCTGCTGTCTGTACTGCGCATGACAGCTTCTGACAAACATACATTAGCGAATTATTATATAGGATAATGGCATATTACATATTTTACTTTACATATTGTCAGTTTATAAATGTTAGACAATATTGTCTGGCACAGCTGTGTGCCCTATATTAAGATTCCACTCTCCCTCTTAACTGTCATTGCCTCATGCTCTGGCATTGAAAGGGTTAAAATAAACTCTCTCCTTTTTTTTCTGTAGAAAAGTGTCTTAAGAACCCCCTTTCTACAGTTATTAAATTAGTTATAAGGGAGGAACAAAGTGAATGAGAAAGTGAAAGGTTGGATGTGCCAGCCATCTGTGTCTGCATTGCAATGCAATATGTTTGATACCTCTCAGGTGCTCCAAGGTTTGACTTCATTTAATTGTTTTCACTTTCTCTCACTCTTGATTTGAATATGTAAATATATTCTAAAAAACTAATCCTCTACTCAAGTAATTCTTTAAGTCAGATCAATATTGTAATTACTCATGTCATTAGGTGGAATTAACAAAAACATCTCTGTGCTAAATCTGGAGCTGGAACAGATTTTTAGATTTTACCTCTTCCTAATCCAAATTTACTATGTTACCTAAAGCAAACCTCCTCCGCTTAACGCCATGGCTGCATTTACCAATAGGCAAAGTAGGCAACAGCCTAGAGGTCCAAATGTTGAGGAATGGTGCCAGAGCTGTTCTGGCCACACCCACATTCTTAATTATGAGTACAATTTATGTGTCTCTTTATAAGTGGAATACCCCTTTACAAATTATCGTTTAACCCCCTTGGATCACAAAGATATCACCAGTGCGTTGTGGAGCAATGCATTGGAGATCTCTTGGTTAAACATTTTTTTTATTAAAGCTTGTTGTTGGCCAGGGGTATTTTCTGTTACAGGAAACTGTGGATGGGACTCAGGGTGGGGCCATGTGAAGAGATGGTGTGTGGCCATGGGTGTTGCTAAGGATACCTAGAGTGCTTTAACTAGGAGAGCCTGGGGTGTAACTCTTGCCCTGGTTTTTCCCATTACAAACCCTCCCTTTTTTAGAGTGAGGTGAGCACACAGTTTTGTATAATTGTGGCCAAATGCAGAAACCAAAAGAAGATCAATTCTGGATCAAACTAACTGACACCCAGGAGAGAAATTAAAATTCACATTTATTAAAATGAAGCTTTTAATCCCTCAAATGCTAGCGACTAGCAAGGTCTCCAGTGCATTACAGAGAAATGTGTCTGAGAATGCTTTAGGATTCCAGGGGTAAAAAGTCCCATTTAAATCAAACTGGAATTTGAGGGATTTTTATTTCAGTCCTTGTTGTGTTGCTCTTTTAAATTTTAATTAGAAAGCATTCCATACCATGACCTTAAAACTGTCCAAGGTCAAGTACAGGAAGACTTTGTGATGATCTGACAGAATACCTTATAATACCCCATGTCTTACACCATAGTTATTAGTACAGGAAAACATTGTGAGGCTGTGATTTAATATATACCCTATAATACCCTATAACTTATGCTATAGTTATTCTTACTTCCTCTTACTACAATTTCCACATGATTTGAAACTGTCCAAACAAATATTGTTAATTGAGAACCAACTATGGTACAGAAAGTGAATTGATGTGTATGATTTGCTTAAATTTAATTGTGAAGATCTCACAATTAACACATAATTGATTGCAACTGCCCACAGACAAAAGCAATTAATGTTTCCCAAAAATCCTCAAAAATTCAGAACAAGCATGAATTTCTTATTCCAAATACAACTAGGTATACAGACACACAATTGCACCAGATGGGGTGAACTAAATAGTCCCAGAATGTCCATTAATTAAATGGAATGTCAGAGAAGTCTCAGTTACTGAAGTTTTTAAATCAATGGGAATTATTTTTTTTTGTTCAACAGATTACTTAGTTTGCCCACAAATTGTTCATTTTTATCTTTCTGATTATGGGCCCTGTAGATGTTTTAAAGACTACAACAAAACTGTCCCTTCGAAATAAAGAAAGGAAACTATGAAGATCTGTAGCAATTCTGAGGCAAACCTGATGCACTATAGAGGACAAAAGGGGACTTTAAAATAAAAACTGATGAGACTTTGCTGGTCCCTTTTGGAGCACTTGGATTAACCCAACATTACTCCAGTTCTTTTTAGTACATAAATCTCATTACATGTTAAAAAGAGTCATAATTATATGAACATATGAAAATAAACAAAAATTAAAAAAAAATATGAAATATGAAAAAATACTTGGCATGATCACCCATTAAGTATTCAGTAAACCAAGTTGGCACAAAAGCAATGACATGTGAGATCAGATGTAAAGTGGCACCAATAGACTGATGCTGGCAGACTGTAAGGAATTTTCTGCATAAGGCAGTGCACTTGCAAACGTTATGCAAACCACTTATCTTAACTTTGTCGGTGTAGCGAAAGTGTTTTTCCTAATCTGGCATATTGCTATCCTAACACATGCACACAAGAAATCTAGGCGTCCATGTGATTATTTAATACACTTATTAAGGTTATGTTTTAGAGCTCAGAATGTTGGCATGGATTACATGTACAAGTTTTCATGCCAGGGGCAGCACTTGACAAGTTCACAGTTGGATCTATGTCAAAGAAACAAAAACAGATTGGTTTTAAGAATGAAGGCTATATGCCTCAATCTGCCAAGATTGAGTTATGAATTTAGCTTTACAGATACTTCAGATGCCAGTGAGTCACGCTTATTTGTTTATAATTAAGGCTTAAGTTTAATATTTTTTCCACACATACCTTGGTGTTTCATGGAAAAACAAGGACCTCTTCATAGGTTCATAGGGTGCTACCAGTAAAAAGCTCACCAACAAACAGAGAGCAATGCGCCAGTATGCCTTACCTACTAACAGTGATGCCAAAAGGATTAATTAGCTACCCCCCTTATTTTAATGGTTCTGTTTTTTCACTGTGTTCAGCACTAGGGCTTGTTGATTAAAAAAATCATCATTGTCACTTTGGACAGTGAGAGATAAATGTAGAGATAAGCTAATCAAGAGTTTGGCCTAGAGAGAGCCTTATTGGATAAGCAGTCTAGAGATAATATCATCAATCTTACAGTACATAGTAAAATAGTTTGTATAATTCATAAAAGGCATATACATTCAATGTAGCAAAAAAGAGAGGGGGGAGGAGAAGACCACAAGTGCCCCTGTGCGGGATCAATCAGAAATCGAACAGCCACCACCATCACCTATAGGTGCATACTCACAAAAATAGTTGCTGGACAGTGGTATACATCACTTCCAACAAAATAGCAACTGAGGATTTGAACTGCCCTCAGACGCAGTATCAGTAATGGCCAGAGCCGGCCCTTATATGGGTCCCGGTGGGTCCATGGGACCCAGACAGCACTTTGACAGGGGGGGAAATTTGCCGCCCCAAGGCACATTCCGTCTTGCAAAAAAAAAAAAAATTGACGGCAGAGGAGCTGGCTCAACAGTCACTCTGCGGGTGGGCAGTCAGTTTGCCCACAGACATCCTCCCGTGTTGCCTCTCTTGCTCCCCACGCTGTACTGAGGTCAGAGTGTCAAGGGTCATGTGACCTGCCTGCGCTCAGACTTAAGACCATGTGGGGAGGGAAAGTGGCAGCATGGGAGGATCAAGCTGCCTGCCACTAGACACCAGGAAGCCTGACAACTGTGGGTGTTGGCTGGGGTAAGTTCTGGGTGGGAAAAACTAAGGTTTTGCCTAGGGTGACAAAAATCCTTGCACCAGCCCTGAGTACAAGAGCAGACATACCTGGTTATGAAAGGGTTAAAGTGGTGTCCTGTGTTAAAATATTTCTATCTAATACTGTTTAAAAAGTAAAAAAATGGACATTTATAAAATATAATCTAGAACTTTTAGATGGCATTTTAAAACTGTCCATTTTTTTACAATTTCAGCAGAGTTAGATAGCAATCTTTCTCATAGGACACCACTTTAACCCTTTCATAACCAGGGATGTCTGTTTCTGTACTCAAAGGGTTAGATTTTCTAACCCTTTGAGTACAGGAGCAGACATCCCCGGTTATGAAAGGGTTAAAGTGGTGCCCTGTGTGAAAGATTTCTATCTAACACTGCTGCAATTGTAAACAATGGACAGTTTTAAAATACCATTTTTCCATTTGTCTTTACATTATACTAACTGCACAGGGAGTGTAACCAGGGCAGTTGGTTGGTTTTGAAAGACCTGGGGCTTAACCCTTAGTGTGCCAGAGGGGTATGCAACGCATTGCAAATAATGCATTGCATACTCCTCTGGCACTCAAAGGTTTAAATGCACATAGAGCATCCATATGGGAGTGTTTTGGCGGGTGTGGTTTTGGGGGAACAGCATTTCATCCTTGGACTCAGGCAGCACAATATCTTGTCCCGGGCCTGGTAATGGCAATCCACTGGACATTTGGCTGCTCCAACTTGACACTCCCCCCAGAGCAGTTTAAAATCCTAGAGATAACATAAAAAGAAAAAATGAGCACCCAATAGTGTAATATAATAACCACAAACATAAGTTGTAAAGATAATTGGTTCCACTCATGTTTAGAAGTGGTCAGAACGCTGATATCAGCCAATCTGACAGCAAAGCCTGTGGAGAGATTACATCCGTCTCCACTCTGAGTACTGGCAATCAGCAGGACACAACTCCAAACACACGACAAGACGGCTGCTTCCAAAGTATTTAAAACTTTAATTTGCTATTCAAATAGATTTAGAACAATTAAAAATTATGGGCTTAAACGCTTACGTGTTTCACAGCAATACTGCTGCTTTATCAAGGCGCAAGAAGCCAATAAACAAGGAACACAACCATGGTACACATACAGAATAAATAAACTACCCTCTGGTATTTATTGGATAGATTCAAACATCAAATCACCAATCACGATCAGTAACGATAGTGATAAAACATGAAAACATAAACAAAATAATCAAAACACATACCATGGGCGATCCGCATCAAAACGGGACAAAAGAACATATGCAAATATGAATATATATCCAGGAGTGAGTATGTACCCTCATGACACGATAATACTTATGCACTATACCCAAATCAGCAAAAAATATATCAACAGATGTCGCAAGAAAAATAAACTATAGGCTTTCCAGATTCTAGTGTCCATAGATGTACATGTCTCAAGGTTCTAGGAGGAGGATCATCCGCAGAATGTGAGCCACAAATGGACTTCAAAAATTAAAAAGATCAATATACTGACAGCATCATTAAACAGATTGTCATAAACTACCAAAAACATATACAGAAATACTCATAAAAACAATAATACATTGGATGAAATAAAACGGCAAAAAATAAAACAAATAAAATAAAACAAAAATAAAAATGAAAATCAAAGTAAAATAAAAGTGGAGGGTACGCAAAATACAAGAACACTTATAAAACTCCAGCCAACAAGGTCGGAGTATATGAATATATGCAAGAAGTTCCTTTAAATCAACAATGTGAATATTCATATATAAATGAATAGATGACCCTATCGTGTGCTATGTATACCAACATATATATTGAAAAAAGCTACAAAAATATAACTAGTGAAACCAACGGCCAACAAGGTCGGAATATATAAACATACACAAGAGAATTCCTAGAAATCAACCATGTGAATATTCATAGTTAAATGAATAGCTGACCCTAAAGTGGGTCAGACTATATGAAGGACTAAATAAAAAAAATAAATAAAAAAAAAAGTAAAGTGACCTAGTACTAAATTAGAAACCAGTAACCAGTAACAACTAATTTCCACATAATACCCTTATGATAACACCAAAATAGAGATACATTGTAAGGAGAATCACAAACAGGGCATAAATAGGAATCTGAGGAGACTCCATCCAGCAGAATATGCTAAGCTGGTGGCAGGGAGGATTCATCATTACTATTAAATTGTCTGCAGGTTGTCATGTGTCCTTAGTGGGGAGTGGACAAAGGGCATTGTGACAGCAGCAGTACTTGGATTCTGGTGGGAGGATTTCTCATTGGGAACCCTAGTTGGCATGGTGTTTGGATAAAGCTATGCCAGGTGTTTGATGTGAGTGCTATCACGCTGCCCGTGATTGCTGTTTTTTTCTGTCAGTTAGCTGTGGGGGCGCGCCATTGGTTGCCTGTGACTAGCCCGCCCAGTATTGCCTATATAGACTGTGTTCCTGCACCCTTTCTCTGCCCTTTCATGGTGTCTCTATGTCAGTGGTCACCTCCCTATGGATTCCTGTGTCTACTGGGGCCTGCTTGAATCCTCCACTGTTCCAGCATCAGAGTACCTACCCAGAGAGTCAGCATACACTCTAGTGTGGTTCCTGCCTCCGTTCCTGATCTGGTTTGGCTGACGTTCCTGCTTCCGTTCCTGATCCAGTTTGGATGACGTTCCTGCTTCTGTTCCTGTCCTGGTTGGGCTGTTGTTGCTGCTCTGGTATCCTGTTCCGGCCTGGCTGTTGCTCCTGCTCCTGGATCCTGATTTGGATACATTCCACTTGGCTCTGGTCACCTCGGCGACATTCTGACTACTGGGTTCCTCCTATGTGGGTACCTCTGGTACTAGGCCCTTGGCCTCTGAGTTGGCACTGTATGTCTATCTTATGGATAACTGCAATTACACCGGTTGCTTGCTGCCTCCGTGAAAGCACCAGTAGGGCTTCCAAGTTGTCCAGTACGCGGTACTGGTTTGCTCCACTCTTACCCCGGTTGCTTGCTGTCTCCGTTAAAGCACCGGTAGGGCTTCCAAGTTGTCCAGTACACGGTACTGGTTTGCTCCACTCTTACACCAGTTGCTTGCTGCCTCCGTTATAGCACCGGTAGGGCCTCCGTGTTGTCCAGTATGTGGTACTGGTTTGCTCCACACTTACACCGGTTGCTTGCTGCCTCCGTTATAGCACCGGTAGGGCCTCCCTGTTGTCCAGTATGCGGTACTGGTTTGCTCCACTCTTACATCGGTTGCTTGCTGCCTCCGTTATAGCACCGGTAGGGCCTCCATGTTGTCCAGTATGCGGTACTGGTTTGCTCCACTCTTACACTGGTTGCTTGCTGCCTCTGTTATAGCACCAGTAGGGCTTCCGTGTTGTCCAGTATGCGGTACTGGTTTGCTCCAAGATTACACCGGTTGCTTGCTGCCTTCGTTATAGCACCGGTAGGGCCTTCGTGTTGTCCAGTACACGGTACTGGTTTGCTCCACAATTACACCAGTTGCGTATGTTACCACCTTTATAGCGCCGGTAGGGCCTCCCTGTTTGTCCAGTACGTGTTCCCGGTTCACTTCACTCTATCACCAGCTGCTGATGCTACATCCGTTATTGCACCAGTGGGGCCTCCTATACTCTGTGTCACTTTGTCATAGGCTGCTTTACCCGGTATATTGGTAAGGCTGGTAGAGCCTCCTTCATATTGTTGTGCTAGTCTCCAGGCTGCCTTACCCGGTATATTGGTAAGGCCGGTAGAGCCTCCTTCATATTGTTGTGCCAGTCTCCAGGCTGCCTTGCCCGGTATATTGGCAAGGCCGGTACAGCCTCCCTCATCTTGTTGTGCCAGTCTCCAGGCTGCCTTGCCCGGTATATTGGTAAGGCCGGTAGAGCCTACTTCATCTCATTGTGCCAGTCTCCAGGCTGCCTTACCCGGTAATTGGCAAGGCCAGTTTTTATCTTAACTCTGTGTCTGAGAGTCAAAACAAACCGTGACAAGTGCAGATGTACCCATTTTTTCTCAGTCCTTCCCTTATTTATACTGTGCACATTGCAGTTTCTGATGTGAGAGGCACAGTTCCTGCTCTCAAGGGAAAAATTTATATTCTCAACACACCCATGATTTTGGAGTTGGTGCAAGTGGAGAATCATTATTGGCCAACATCTTCTTTTCTCCACATATACCTGAAGTGGGTGGGGACTAGTTATGGTGCTGCTACTGCCTCAGGCGCATCACTGGAGCTAGTTGTGGCAAGTGGAGCCTTCATCATCCATCACCCATGTTACTGCTGTTGTTGATCCCATACCCTTTGAGCTGTCTAATCATCCTGCTGTTTAAAGAACTCAGCAGCAGCAGCAAGAACAGCAGTCACAAATTTTGCAATTACATCAGGGCATTTGACAATGGTCACCCCACAATGCTACTGCTGCTGAGGGCTGAAGTTGATAAATTAACAGCTAAATGTACAAGTTGTTAGCAAGCTGAGTTCTATGGCAATATATGCCTTGAAAACATTGCTAGCAGGCTGAGCTCCTTTGTCCTTTGCCCATGACACTAGCCACCTAATTTTATGACTCAGGCATCCTTGAAAATTAACTGCCGCCTGGTATATGACAGTAGTGAACAACACATGACATCACATGACTCTGATTTCTACTAAATAAAGTCAGTTAATTTCTACTAAATAAAGTCAGTCAATAAAAAAGGGGGATAAAACATTTTTTAGATATAAGTGAAAGGAGAAAAATGAAACAAGGAATAGTTAGACTGAAAACAAAAGATGGAAACTATGTAAATGAAAATAAAGGGATAGCTGACTGTCTCAATGAATATTTCTGTTCAGTTTTTACAGAGGAAGAGGAAGGGAAGGGACCTCTGCTAGAAAAAAGAAATGGCAAGACACGGGAAACATGCATGTTTACAGAGGAAGACGTTCTACTTCAACTTTCTAAGGTAAAAACAGATAAATCAATGGGTCCAGATGGGATACACCCAAAGTTATTAAAAGAACTTAAGTGTGTTCTGGCAAAACCTTTAACAGAATTACTCAATCAGTCACTAGCGACAGGAATAGTTCCAGAAGATTGGAAGGTAGCAAATGTAGTACCGTTTCATAAAAAAAGTAGCAGGAAAGAGTCTGGTAACTACAGACCAGTAAGTCTTACATCAGTAGTGGGAAAAGTAATGGAGACTATGTTAAAGGAAAGAATTGTTGAATATCTGAATATGAATGGCTTGCAAGATACCAAACAGCATGGGTTTACAGCAGGGAGATCTTGTCAAACAAACCTCATAGATTTTTTTGACTGGGTAACTAAAATAATAGATCAAGGGGGAGCAGTAGATATAGCTTATCTAGATTTCAGTAAAGCATTTGACACTGTTCCTTATAGAAGACTCAGAAGGTGGTAGTCAATGGAGAATATTCAGAAGAAAGGAGTGTTACTAGTGGAGTACCTCAGGAATCTGTACTGGGGCCCATTCCTTTTAACATTTTTATTAGTGATATTGCAAAAGGTCTTCAAGGAAAGGTATGCCTTTTTGCAGATGATACAAAGATCTGCAATAGGGTAGACATTCCAGGGGGAATAAGACAAATGGCGAATGATTTGGGTAGGTTGGAGGAATGGATGAAAGTGTGGCAGATGCAGTTTAACATTGATAAATGTAAAATAATGCACTTGGGACATAAAAATCCCAAGGAAAAATATACTATTAAGGATAGTGTGCTGTCAGAGACAACAGAGGAAAGGGATTTGGGAGTAATTATTTCTAATGACTTAAAGGTAAGTAGGCAATGTAATAAAGCGGTGGGGAATGCAAGTAGGGCAATGGGTTTTATAGCTAGGGGCATTAGTAGCAGAAAAAGGGAAGTAGTCATGCCACTCTACAGATCTTTAGTTAGACCTCACCTAGAGTATTGTGTACAGTACTGGAGACCCCATCTCCAGAAGGATATTGATACTCTAGAGAAAATTCAAAGAAGGGCTACTAAAATGGTGACTGGTCTACAGGAAAAGAAATATCGGGATAGACTAAATGATCTGAATATGTATAGCTTGGAGGAGAGAAGAGAGAGAGGGGATATGATAGAAACATTCAAATACATGAAGGGATTTAACAAAGTACAGGATGGAAATATCTTTCAAAGGAGTAAAAATGTTAGGACAAGAGGCCATAGTCTAAAACTAGAGAGACACAGGTTTAGACGTAATGTAAGAAAATTTTACTTCACTGAGAGGATAGTAGATAAGTGGAATAGCCTACCAGCAGAAGTGGTAGAAGTTAATACAGTGACAGAATTTAAGCATGCATGGGATAGGCATAAGGCGATCCTGAACGTAAGAAAAGACTAAGGACCAAAAAAGGTTTGAGTTTTTTTTTTTTTTGTAGGAAAATGGGCAGACTAGATGGGCCGAATGGTTCTTATTTGCCATGAAATTCTATGTTTCTAAGAATAGGGCAGCATGTCACCACCAGCATTAGACAACTTTGCCATTCCACAAACACACTTTTAGATTATATTTTTGTCGTTTTTGACTCAAATACATTGTTGAATAATGTAACTTTATTGCTTTAAGAACATGAGGTGGTGGTCGTGGTGGCTGCAGGTGTTGCATTTTATGGCTGTTGTCATCTCCTCCAACAAACTCCATCACACTTCACCATGTTTTGCATTTGAAGAACAAGAGCAGGAGACATGGGTGTTACTGTAGAAGAAAATGTTGACCCACTCTTTGAGATATTTACAGCACATCTATTGTGTGCACCTGAGTCTCATGAACTTTTAGGAGTACTTCTACTGCTGTTAGATATTGCATGTCTGTGTGTTACTCCTGGTTTGTATGTGGAGTGATGCCAAACCCTTGTCAAATTACCAAAATGGACCTTAGGCTACAAGTAGCCATCCCGAGTGTATGTTTTACAGCATAGTTCTGCTTCTGAATAGGTCAATTAATTACACTGAAAAACTGATTGTTTCACTTGATCTGAAACAGAACAGGGATATTCTGAACCAGAAATGGCTACCTTAGTCTGATCCATAGAGTGGTCAACTCAAAACATATATCAAAGCCACTGGAAGTTTCAACCCAACTGGGAAACTGCTATCCTCATTATAAAGCCACATAAGGATTACTCACCAGATCAGTCACCACAGAATACATTTCTTGAAATGATAAAATATTTCAAAAGCATTGCTTTGCAAATAGCTGGATACACTTTTAACATCCAGTGGGTTAATCTTAAAATTAGTGTAACTTATCCATCCTCTTTTTCTAGAAATGTACCATATCCTCTCTTATTGTACCTGTCATAAAATTCAATATCTTCACAGTAGGTTTAACAAAACTGGTTTGAGCAAGTTATTAGAAATTGACTTTCTTTGGGTGTAATGATAGAGTTCATGGTGTAGCAACAAAAGCAGATTCACTTTGAAACTAGCCATAAAATCTGACCCTAAGCCTTAGGAAACTCTTTAGTCAACTAGAGGAATGTGAGTTGTTTTCCTGAGAGTTTTTTAGAATCATGAAACATCCAGGTGTAGTATGTTTAAAAGAAGACAGCTGTGATAATTCTGGGGCAAACTAACTGCATTATACGGGTATACATTAATAGAAATCTGTGGTGCAGTTGGTTGACTGGTTTGATCTTCAGTTGACTAGTAAAGCTTCATTTTAAAGGGCAAATTTACCACAGAAATAAATGTATCTTAATCTGGAATGACTTACCTAGGCAGGTGTCATTCATACAATAGTAAGGGCTTTATTTTCTGTCAATAACTGAACAAGGACATTTTAAAATACTTATAATATTTGCATTGTCCTTTAAACTCATGGGCATAGCTCATTCTTTATGGGTAGAGGCACTGGGATAGGGCCCTTCCCATGAGCCTAAAGACCATGAAGACATTCTCAAGGTAGCAAAATGTCCATGTTCAATTATAGACTAGAAACAAAAAAAAAAACAAGTATATAAATACCTGACTGCTGTATGGATTGAACTGTCCAAAGAAGTCCATATTTTTAATAAATTAAAATCTATTTATTACATGGATATAATTCCCCTTTAACTTTTATTTTAGTAGTATATACTAATGTTTTAAATATGTTTTCTTTAATTATTTTTACATATCTTCAATAAATAAGTTCAGTTTTTTTCTTGTCAATTTCAGTAATTTCGGTGTCCTCTACTTGCCGTCTGCAAAAGAAGTCTGTGACTCAACTATATCTGAAAAAGATCACTAATAGAGAGCGTGACACACACAAGCAAAGCTCTAAAAGAGATTGACGGGCATTTTTTCTTTAATTCACTGGACTATCCTATATAATAATTTGCTAAATGTATGTTTGTCAGAAGCCGTCATGCACAGTACAGTCGGCTGAATGCACTGCAGTCATGCATAGTACAGACTGCCCGCGCCGTGGCTGATAACGGAGTGGAGTGAACCGAATTCAGACCATAGTCCTCTCTGTGCACTGAAGGTGCACAGAGAGGACAACGATCTGAATTTGGAGTGCCCCGCCCTGTATCAGCCGCGGTGCGGGCAGTTACTACTGTTCATGACTGCACCGCAGCCATTGCTGGGTGGCACTGTGGCCATTTACATGGCTCTTCAACTAGTAAAGTAATAAAGATCTTGACATGACAATCACACTCTTTGTAACACCCCAAAGTTATTTAGCTCTTAAGATCCTTCCTCCTTCCCCTTTCATTGATGTCAGCATTTGCCCTAGTAACTAAGGGGGCTGGCTGATGCAGTAGATTGCCACAGTAACCTTTCTAACATTTATTCACATCAAGATATTTATCTCTGTGTAGGTAGTTTAATTGCCTCCTGGGCAAATGACAGAGTTTCAGATAGTGCTCAGGATGCATTAAAACTACTCTAAAGGAGACAGATTTCAGAGTGAGTAAACTGGTGTTTGAGTTGGTATGTCAACAGGTGAGATGGCCATTCAGTTGCTTCTCAGGAGAACCATCTGAGGTCAGGGTAAAGGAAGGAATCAACTAAACAACTCTAAAATTAGTGAGTAAAGGGTGTAACTGAATTAATTATCAATCTTTGATACTTTACAGTGCATTGCAATAAATAAAAATAAACCATTACTATCTATTTAAAAACCTTTGCAGATACCGTTGAGTTGTAGATTCTTTTAACAGCATGTAAAATTAAAGATAAGAAGGTAATTACACAAAACCAAAGACATGAAAGCAATCAGATAAATACATTAATATATAATATTAAAATAAAAAAGTTAAAATACAGCATAATTATTCTTTAAAGCATATACATCAATGGATCAGTCAAACTGAATGATTTTTTCTCAAGTAGGGATGTCTTTAACCTCTTTTATGCAATAGAGGTCAAGCATATTACATTGCAATGCATTGTTGACATGTTATTCTTTATTCATATAGCACCAATTTATTCTGCAGTGCCGTGTAATGGAGTTTACTATGTATTTTCAACTTTCATTTCAGAAGGTGGAAAAAATACTGGGCCAGCAACAGGTAAAAAACCCAGAATGCATTCTCCAGTGTTTATCTGCCTCAAGTAAATCTACAGGATTGACCAGATGGAGCAGGTTCAAGATACAGAAAGCATTACAGATATTGGAACTACAAGTGAAATGTAGGTGTCCTTGTGGCAAGCTGAAAGTGAAAGACTTTAAGAGGAACTCCCATAAACAATTCTAAACATGAACTGTATTGATCCCTGGGGAGGATTTCAGTCCTATGGCACCACCTGCTGGACTTTGCAATATCTGACCACTACGGATTTGTCTACAACAGGTACACCAAATTCAAAATTTCAGTGAATCAGGCCTGTCCTTGACTCTCAAAACTGGTTGTCAACAACTGGTTGTCTGTTTTTCCATTTTACCAACTGTGGGTTGTTAAACACTTCATTTTACAATTGTTATGGTTATCTAAACTCTAAAGAAGAACAGTTAACCATCAACGTTTTGTGTATTTTAACTTAGATTAAAACAATTTATGCAATACATCAGCCTAAAGTCTAGAACATTTAATTTTAAAGGAGCAGTAAACCTTTTTTATGAAAATATTTTTATAGTGCTTTTCTGTCTGTGAAAAACTAGGACACTCCCACAGCTGGAAGGTTTTTAATTCCAAAGTTATTGCAGTTCAATTGTTTTTTTAATAAAATTGTTCGCAACAGCACCAACTAGTATAAAAATGGCAACTTACTTTCATAATGCACTCTGTTGGAGTCATATATTTTGCCTTTCCAGGAACATCACCATATGGTGATAACACCAGAACATTGCAGTTTATTTTAAGAAAAAAATTTAGCTGTAACACATTTGAATAAAATATATCTAAGCATTACAAGTACAGTTGCTGTACTAATCAGCAAAATATTCTACAAGAATACACAGTATTTTTTTTAACTATAAAATGTGTCCTGCTTATTTAAAGATATAGTGTGTGTGTTAGTGTGTGTATGTGTAAACAAAGAAGTGGGCATTCACAGAGTCCTGAATGTGTAAGTGTTGCTTTATTGTTGCACATAGTCACACGGTCATGTCAGGGTTTCTGCTTCTGTCCAGAGGTAAGCTGAAATATTGACATGACCATGAGAAACAATAAAGCACCACTTATTCAGTTTTAAGTTCCTGAGATTCTATATCTTTGTGTACATATATTGTACACCTGCGGGCAGCATTTTATGGCACCCAGGCCCCGTAATGTCAATGTCTGAAAACCTTCTGTCTTACACACCAATCTAAATCTCCTGTCTTACACACCATTTTTGTGATGTAGCTTCTGTTCTCCTTCTTTGGCAATCAAATTTTAACATTTTGGCAGTAGTATGGTATAGACCAGTTTTTCCTGAAACCATGCCTGTAGGGCTGCCTAACAAGCCAGGACCTGTGAATTTCCATGCCAGAACACAGGTGTCTTGATCAAAGGTTCAGTCAATTTGATTAACTCACCTGGTCCCTAATAAGAAAATCCACAAGTCCTGGCCTGTTTGTGGGCCCTGATAGCATGGATTGTGAAACACTGGTATAGAATATTTGTAATGTAGATCATGGGTATCCAACAGGTGGCCCACCCGACGCCAATGTGCATCCCATTTTCCCACATGAGCAAGTAGGCCAGGATGTCCTAAGCACCCACCTGCATTACTATGCAGTTCTTGAGAATAGTTCAGTCTGTCAATTAGCTCTATTCTTATTGATGTTCAAAATTGATCTTAGACTAGTAGCAAGGGCCCCATGTTCAAAATAAAAGTAGAGGCTTTCTGGGACAGCTTAGAGGAGAAATTACAATTTTAATTAATAGAGAGGACTCTAACACATTTTGAATCAATATGTTGGAGACATTTTCCATTCAAGGGTTAAAGGCCCCATTTAACTCAATAGGAATTCACTTTTATTTCCCCCCAGTGGTGCAGCTCATTCGATCTAAATGTACTTTTCTTTGAACATAAGTCTCTAAGCCTATATGTGCATTTTTGATAA
The DNA here is from genome assembly GCA_037306005.1 of Rhinophrynus dorsalis. Lineage (NCBI taxonomy): Eukaryota > Metazoa > Chordata > Amphibia > Anura > Rhinophrynidae > Rhinophrynus > Rhinophrynus dorsalis. The sequence continues at coordinate 83,464,507 of CM074721.1, forward strand.
CTTTTTTTGCACTGCTTTTATACTGCTGCTAAATAAAATCCATAATGTTGAAAGCCAACAGGCTATAATTTACCGTTGTTATCAATAAAAAAAAGTAATGAGACCCTCACACCTATTGGTTTCTGATCATATGACCCATAACTGAAAAAACTTGGACGTCCCTGATATAGATTAAAAATAAGCACTTTTTTGACTAGCGCTCATGTTGATAGTGAACCAGACAGTGACTATTTCTTAATCTCAACAATTTAATTAGGTAAAGGGTAGTACAATATTAGTAATGGATAAAGCACAGGACTAGTAGAGCAAAATATTTTACAGTCCTATACTATTTAATTGACAATATTATGTGAGTTTTTTTGGAGGCAAGGTTACTTTTCCATTAATTTTGATTGACGGATTCAACTTTCAGTCAACCATAGCTGAGAGAACATGTTTGAATGTAGTTCAATGACAGGTTCTCTCAATTCTAATGACTTATTTTGAACATTTTTTACCAGTTTACTTACATACATTCTTCTGTTAAATACCATGGAATATATTCTTAATGCAACTGCTGGAGTAACTGCCCTTGCACTCAGACACTGCCCCTATTTTCTCCTCCTGCAATTACTCTCCTGGCTAAATATAAGGTCAAATATTTCCTACAAGATCCATCTCTACTTAAAGGGGTAGTAATGTTTCACAAAAATAGCAGCTCCAATTAATTTTCATAGTATTTGGGCCATGAAGAGTGTTATTTCAATACTGTCAGAGTTGTAGTTCAAGAGTAATTGAATTATAAGTATCCCTCTCTCGCTTCTTTTAACTAGTGTAAGCCGCCTCCCCTCAGATGTAGATCTCAGCAAGGGACAGTCTTCTTACATTGAGCATAAGGAAAACCCTGCCCACCTTGACAGGTTTTTCAGGTTTTTCCTTATGCTAACTGAAGATTGTCCCTCTCTGCGATCCATCTGAACAGTCTTGCTGCTCTGAGGTAAGCAGTGTTACATCGGTAAAGGGGCGGGAGGGGGATAGTTTATCATTCAATTACTCTTGAACTATAACTATGACAGTATTGAAATAACACTCTCCACTCCCCAAATACTATGAAGATAAATTGGAGCTGCTTTTATTGTGAAACATTACTATCCCTTTAATGGCTATTTTTAACTTTGCACCATTACACCTCTACTCATCTCTTGCTACAAGTCTCCTTATAGATTCTCTTGGCTACAAACTTTTCATTGGCTTCTCCTTGACTTGGAAAACACTATATTTACCCATCAATCAGGCAACCTCACTCACCACTTTCAAACAACTCCTGGCAAAAGTTTTTACCTTAAAAGTCAATTTTTTTTCTGTGTTTTTTTTGCCTTGAATAATATAATTTTCCCAGTGTGAAAAGTTTCCCCTTCATGTTCTCACTGTGCTAACTCAAAAGAATAAAAGAAGCTTCATTTTACCACATTTTGTCTGTGCTTGGGAGAGAGAAAGAGAGGGAAAGTTGATGAAATTTTGACACAAGTTAGAGTAGAGGCAGACAGGCAATTTTTTTATCTCACCATCAAAAACACAATTGATGATAAATGCATTAATAAATTAAGTTCCTTATCTATTTAACCTATGGTTTTCAGGTGCAATTTTATAAAATAGACACATTTAACTTATTTACCTGTGTTTTCTGGATAAATTAATCCCCACGAGTCAGTTTATATATACTAATGTTGTGACACATTCTACAAAAGTGTTATCCATCTAGGTTTGGGTTCTGGTTTAGTCACTGAAACTATATCATAGAGAAGATGAAGAATGCTAACCTGCCTGCAGCACAATTCTCTTCAGTAGAATATGTGTTGATGACCTTAAGTGTACAGCATACCTGTGGATAATTCTTGTTTTTTTTTTGTTTTATTTTTAGTAATTACTGTTGGCTTGGTGTCTTGGGTTTGTCACAGGCAGAAGGCAGGAACTGTATTCTCTAGGGGAAAATTAATCTTACTAAGCAAGATTCCAGATATCAGCGCTTCAGTATGCCTCATGCTATGGCTTATAAATGGTTTTCTGATAGGGTAGTTGTTGTAGTTCCAACTGTTGGGGCCTAGAACTCCCACATCCCAAACCATGGGATGATGGGAGCTGTAATCTAATAGGAGTTGTAGTCCCCAACAGCTAGTGCTAAAACAATTTCTACCCCTTGCTTGCATTTTCTGGGCCATTTTCACAACTGAAAGACTTTAGCTGTGGCAGAACCTTTTCAAAAGCACTACTAAGAAGAACCAGAGAGCAAATGCACTAAGACACATTCTGTCTGGCGATGTACAGCAATCTCTTTGTCATGGAAAATATGACTCACTTCTCCACATGCACTAAGAATTATATATTCAAGGGTAGAGAAAGATACTTTATTAATTAGCATGCAGTGTTGTTTTAATGCTGGTAATGTGTCCATGAGGGCAAATGGGGGAGTGGTGAGGATGTGTTCAGACACCAGTACTACAAACTCTGCTATAGGGATGTGCAACCCTGTGTCACAAAAAGGTTAGATAATTTGTTTTTTATATATAAATAAATGTTCTATGAGTTGTAGATAATGCAGAAAAAGTCATATAAATCACAAACATAGCATAAGCACAAGTGCAAATTGGGGTGTAATGGGATGTACATCCTTCACTATAAGTAAAGTCTTGTACAAGGTATTGAACAGAGGGAACTTGAAGACAGAAGATATATCATAACTTCAGCCTGGAATGGTGTTATTGTGTCTAGATCATCTAGAGAGTAATCCAAACAGAAGACAGATTAGAGGATCTCAGGTTATAGCATATAACCTCAGATAAAGAGGCGAGTTACAGCAAGAGAAGGGCAAGGGGAATGATGAGGTAGGTGATGAGAGTGTGGGAAGGAGAGACAAAAAAGGGGGAGTAGGAAGAAGGAGGGAAATCCACCTTCACCTAGAGATACCAGCACCCAAGGATGACTGGATATTAGTGATGATCGAGCACCCCAATGCTCGGGTGTTCGGGTGCTCTGACCGAGCGCCCACGGAGGCTCGAGTGCTCGGCCGAGCACCCGAGCCCCATTGAAGTCAATGGGAGGACTCGAGCATTACACCAGGCACCCCCTGCTCTGATGAGGGGAGGGTGCCTGGTCCATAGGAAAAGGGCAGAAAATGATGGAAACACCACAGAAATGGTTCAGGGACAGCATAGGGAGGATGTCTGGATGCATCTTGGACTCCAACATCGCTGCTGGGAACGATGTTTCGCCCGTAGTACGCCATTTTTACAGACAGACCGAAAAACACAAAAAAAGGAAGATAAAAACGACTTTAGGCGAAAAATTGTTACCAAACAGTATTTGCTGTATATTTACTTGTATATCATCTGCAAATTCTGCAAAAAATGTCCTCGATTTTTCTGAACTGGGGCCATGATTAAGAGGGAAACGTGCGCAGAGGCAAATTCTCCCAAAAATTTCCTCGATTTTTCTGAACTGGGGCCATGATTAAGAGGGAAACGTGAGCAGAGGCAAATTCTGCAAAAAATTTCCTCGATTTTTCTGAACTGGGGCCATGATTAAGAGGGAAACGTGCGCAGAGTCAAATTCTCCCAAAAATGTCCTCGATTTTTCTGAACTGGGGCCATGATTAAGAGGGAAACGTGCGCTGAGCCGACCATCTAAAACATTATGGGTGAGGGTCTGCTGCGGAGCTGACCATCCTAAACATTATATGCGAAGGCCCGCTAGTGAGCTGACGCTATAAAACATTATATGAGAGGGCCCGCTAGAGAGCTGACCCAATAAAACATTATATGAGAAGGCCCGCTGGTGAGCTGACCTATACAAAAATTGTCAAACAGCGCCCGCTGGTGAGCTGGCCCTATATAAAAATTATATCACAGGGCCCGCTGGTGAGCTGGCCCTATATAAAAATTATATCCCAGGGTATATGGAAGAGAGTCAACCATATACCCATTTTTTGGGTGGAAGGGGTGAAGGGGAATACAGAGTATTCCCATCATTGTAAATAACATATCTAAAGTGACTTTATGTTCCCCCGGGGCTTTCCTCCAGTGGAGTGGAGAAGTCAGGGGAAATCCAGGCCTTGTTCATTTTTATAAGTGTCAACCTATCAGCATTTTCGGTGGAAAGGCGGATACGCTTATCTGTTATGATGCCACCAGCAGCACTAAATACCCTCTCAGACAGAACGCTGGCGGCAGGGCAGGCCAGCACCTCCAAGGCGTAGAGTGCCAGTTCATACCACGTGTCCAGCTTGGACACCCAGTAGTTGTAAGGCACAGAGGGATCATTGAGGACGCTGACACGGTCTGCTACGTACTCCTTCACCATCTTCCAAAACTTTTCCCTCCTTGTGACACTAGGCTGCGCATCAGGGTGAGGGTGCTGGCGGGGTGTCATGAAGGTGTCCCACGCCTTGGAGAGTGTTGCCCTGCCTTTCTCGGAACTGCTGTGTGCTCCCCTTTTGTCCCCTTCTCGGTTGGCCAAGGTAGCACGTACTCTGCCGCCAGCGTTGTCAGATGGAAAATTTTGGAGCAATTTTTCGACAAGAACCTTCTGGTATTGCACCATTTTGCTTGTCCTCTCCACCGGAGGAATGAGAGATGAGAAATTCTCTTTGTAGCGGGGGTCCAGAAGGGTGAACACTCAGTAATCCGTGTTGTCTAAAATGCGTATAACGCGTGGGTCACGGGAAAGGCAGCCTAACATAAAGTCAGCCATGTGTGCCAGAGTACCAACAGGCAAGATTTCGCTGTCCTCACCAGGAGGATGACTCTCAATCTCCTCATCCTCTTCCTCCTCTTCTGCCCACCCACGCTGAAGAGATGGAACTAAAGTTCCATGGCTACCCTCTGTAGCGGAGGCAACCGTGTCTTCCTCCTTCTCCTCCTCCTCCTCCTCCGCCTCCTCCAATTGTCGCTGAGAAGACGAAGTGAGGGTGCTCTGGCTATCACCTTGTGTAAGCTCTTCCTCCCGCATTTCCACCTCTTCCACATGCAAAGCGTCGGTTTTAATTGTGAGCAGCGAGCGTTTCAGTAGACACAGAAGTGGGATGGTTACACTGATAATAGCGTTATTGCCGCTCACCATCTGTGTCGATTCCTCAAAATTGCGTAAAACCTCACAGAGGTCTGACATCCATTCCCACTCCTCACTTCTGATTAGAGGAAGTTGAACGGAGAGGCGACGACCGTGTAACAGCTGGTACTCCACTGCTGCCCTCTGCTGCTCACAAAGCCGGGCCAACATGTGGAAGGTGGAGTTCCAGCGCGTGCTCACGTCACACAGCAGCCGGTGAGCTGGCAATTGTAAGCGCTGCTGAAGCTTCAACAGGCCGGCTGAAGCTGTTGATGACTTACGGAAATGTGCACACACGCGGCGCACCTTGGTCAAGAGATCATGCAAATTGGGGTAGGTTTTTAGAAATCGCTGAACCACTAAATTAAATACATGCGCTAGGCATGGTACGTGTGTGAGCTTGCCGAGCTCCAAAGCCGCCACCAAGTTACGCCCATTATCACACACAACCATGCCTGGTTGCAGGTTGAGTGGCGAGAGCCACTGCTCGGTCTGGTGACTAATCCCCTGCAACAGCTCTGAGGCCGTGTGCTGTTTGTCCCCAAGGCAGATCAGCTTCAGCACGGCCTGTTGACGCTTCCCCACTGCAGTGCTACACTGCTTCCAGCTACCGGCTGATGGGTGAGTGGCGCTGCGCGCAGAGAATTCGGAGGTGGAAACGGAGGAGGAGGAGCCAATAACGTAGGTGCTGGCGGAAACCCTGATGGAGGTAGGGCCCGCAATCCTCGGCGTGGGTAGCACCCGTGCCATCCCAGGGTCCGAGTCGCTCCCAGCCTCCACGACATTCACCCAGTGTGCCGTCAGGGAAATGTAGCGTCCCTGGCCACAAGCACTTGTCCATGTGTCAGTCGTTAAGTGGACCTTCCCAGTAACTGCGTTGGTCAGGGCACGGGTGATGTTACGGGACACATGGTGGTGTAATGCGGGGATGGCACACCGGGAAAAGTAGTGGCGGCTGGGGACCGCGTACCGAGGGACAGCTGCTGCCATCAGGCTGCGGAAGGACTCAGTGTCCACAAGCCTAAATGGCAGCATTTCGATGGCCAGTAATTTGGAAAGGTGTGAGGTTAGTGCTATGGCCTGTGGGTGGGTGGCTGGGTATTTTCGCTTGCGCTCAAATGCCTGGGGTAACGACATTTGGACGCTGCGCTGGGACAGGGAAGTGGATGTGGTCGCTGATGGTGCTTCAGATGGTACAGGTGTAGGGCGGGAGGTATTCGGGCCTGCGCCTTCGACAGGCGATTGGCCGGCACCGAAAACAGGGGAAGAGGAGGCAGTGGTGTGGCCTGCAGACACAGATTGGCGATCCGGGCGTTCCTCCCACTTATTACGGTGCTTGGATGCCATGTGTCGGATCATGCTGGTGGTGGTGAGGTTTCTAGTGTTCATGCCTCAGCTCATTCTGGTGTGGCACAGGTTGCAAACTACAATTTTTTTATCGTCCGCACTTTCCTTAAAAAAACGCCATACCGCGGAACACCTAGCCCTTGGCAAGGGAGATTTACACAAGGGGGTGCTCCGTGGAACATTTGCGGGCCGGTTTGGTGCGGTCCGCCTTCTTTCTGTAGCCACACCACTGCCTCTTCCAGCCTGTTGCGGTGCTGCAGATGGCTCACCCTCAGGACTGCTGTCATCGCTCGGCTCTCCACCTTCCCAGGTAGGGTCAGTCACCTCATCGTCCACCAAGTCCTCCTCCACTTCCTCACTCTGATCATCCTCCTCATTTCTTGATCCCACCACATACTCAGTCATTGACAACTGTATATCATCCTCCTCATCAAGGTCTTGAGACAGTAATAGTGGTTGATTTGATGGCAACTGTGTCTCATCATCATCATCATCCACTTCCTTTGACCTTAAATGCCGTTCACCTCTGTCATCTTCTTGTGATTGGGTACCCTCTAGAGGTTGTGAATCAGGGCACAAGATTTCATGTTCCTCTGCAAGCGTGCTTGGAGAGAGGTTCAAATTAAGGATTGGTGATGAGACGAGCTCCTCACTATATCCCAGTGTGGGATCACTTCTTTGACCAGACCCTCTATGGTGGGAGGAAGGATGATCAGGGTGAGGATTATGTTGACCAGACTCTTGGCTACTGAGAGTGGACTTGGTGGAAGACAGGGTGGTGCTTAACCGACTGGAAGCAGTATCAGCTGAAATCCAACCGACCACCTGTTCGCAGTGGTCTGACCTCGAGAGTGATGTCCTGCGACGCCCTGTAAACTGAGACATGAAGCTAGGTATGGTGGATGTCTTTCTTTCTTGTGCTCTGGCACCAGGCACAGTTTCTACGCGTCCTGACCCGCGCCCTGAACTATCAGGATCACGTCCACTTCCCCGTCCCTTTTTACCCGCCTTCTTCATATTACACGGAATATGTGCTGCAAATCTGCAACTTTGCACACTAAACAGAATGTTCTGCTAATCTGAAACTTTGCACACTAAACAGAATGTGCTGCTTATCTGCGGCTCGGCACAGTGAATGGAATATGTGACTTTGATATTTTACACTTTGCACACTAAACAGAATGTTCTCCTAATCTGCAACTTTGCACACTAAACAGAATGTGCTGCTTATCTGCGGCTAGGCACAGTGAACAGAATATGTGACTTTTATTTTTAACACTTTGCACACTAAACAGAATGTGCTGCTTATCTGCGGCTAGGCACAGTGAACAGAATATGTGACTTTTATTTTTAACACTTTGCACACTAAACAGAATGTGCTGCAAATCTGCAACTTTGCACACTAAACAGAATGTGCTGCTTATCTGCGGCTAGGCACAGTAAACAGAATATGTGACTTTTATTTTTAACACTTTGCACACTAAACAGAATGTGCTGCTTATCTGCTGCTAGGCACAGTGAACAGAATATGTGACTTTTATTTTTTACACTTTGCACACTAAACAGAATGTTCTGCTAATCTGCAACTTTGCACACTAAACAGAATGTGCTGCTTATCTGCGGCTAGGCACAGTGAATGGAATATGTGACTTTTATTTTTAACACTTTGCACACTAAACAGAATGTTCTGTTAATCTGCAACTTTGCACACTAAACAGAATGTGCTGCTTATCTGCGGCTAGGCACAGTGAATGGAATATGTGACTTTTATTTTTTACACTTTGCACACTAAACAGAATGTTCTGCTAATCTGCAACTTTGCACACTAAACAGAATGTGCTGCTTATCTGCGGCTAGGCACAGTGAACGGAATAAGTGACTTTTATTTTTTACACTTTGCACACTAAACAGAATGTGCTGCTAATCTGCAACTTTGCACACTAAAAAGAATGTGCTGCTAATCTGCAACTTTGCACACTGAACAGAATGTGCTGCTAATCTGCAACTTTGCACACTAAACAGAATGTGCTGCTAATCTGCAACTTTGCACACTAAAAAGAATGTGCTGCTAATCTGCAACTTTGCACACTAAACAGAATGTGCTGCTAATCTGCAACTTTGCACACTAAAAAGAATGTGCTGCTAATCTCCAACTTTGCACACTAAACAGAATGTGCTGCTAATCTGAAACTTTGCACACTAAACAGAATGTGCTGCTAATCTGCGGCTAGGCACAGTGAACGGAATATGTGACGTTTTTTTTTTAAACTCTGCCCCCCAAAACAAAATATATCTGCTGCCCGCACACACAATAGTCCTAAAAAGGACTTTTGGGTCTTTTTGTTGTTCAAACGCACTTTTTTTCTGCCTACACTGACTTTCCCTTCCTATCCTCATCTCTCCCTGGCTAAGACTGAGCCGAACTCGCTGGTCAGGTGCTATACAGCACCCGATCACGGGTTCTGGCCAACCAATCAGTGTAATGCCAGCAGCCAACATGGCTGGTGGCATTACACTGATGTCAGAGCCTCCCCGCACGTTTATTGGCTGCACAGCAGCCGCGAAACGTGCGGGGAGGAGACCCGAACATGGCGGGCGAACACATGCGGTACTCGTACGAGTACCGCCATGTGCCGAGCAGAGCGATGCTCGAGCCGAACCGAGCTTCGGCCGAGCATGCTCGCTCATCACTACTGGATATAGAACATGCAGCTGAGGATATAATAAGCTAAAGACAAGTCAGTCCACACCAACAGACTCAAGGTTTTGAAGGTAGGGGGAGATGAATATGGTCTGATGGAGACCGAGTCAGAGAATTTGAGATTGAAAAGTGAAAGGAAATGAAGGGTTCCCACCATGACCAAATGGAATTGAAAGTGGTTAGGCTGTTTGTGGAAAGGGCATGACAGAGTTCCACAGCAATCAAAAAATCCACTCAGTTGAGCCATTGTGTGATTGATGGAACAGTAAGCTGTGTCCGGATCAGAGATTTAGCAGCGTTGAGCATGAGCGATAATATCTTCCATTTGTCAGCAGGAATGGTGGAGGGAAGGTGATCTTTGTATTGAAGAAAACAGAGTATCATAGGATCTAGTGGTAAGTATATGTGTAAAGCCGTATTGATCTGGTGAATCACTTGCTTCCAATAAGGAATTATAAGTGGGTGGTACCACCAGATATGGGACATAAAGCTAATTTGAGTCAGGCACCTCCCACAGCAAAATCTTACAGGGCCGGATTTACATCTCAAGCGCCCCTAGGCACAACAACCTCTGGCGCCCCTAGCCCGCCTTTGCCCCACCCCTAACCACACCTCCCATTTAGCCACACCCCTCCATTAACCACACCCATTTCCCCCAGAGTTAGAGGGAAAAATTATATATAGAATATATAATATATAAAATAAATCCAAGAGAGATTAGGCCCTCTTTCTCTCCTCTCTTTTTTGTATTTATATATAAGAAATGCGGTGACAAAAAGACTAATAACTATATATACATATAAAAACATTAAAGGGACTCACTACAAGTTTCTCTTACACACATACCAGCCTGATGATGCTGCACTTGCAGCTGTTGGGGAGGCTACTGTGTGCCACTGCCACCCATCCGGAAACAACTGGCCAGCCTGCTGTCTGTAGGGCTCCAAGCCTCCAAGCCCCCCTCTGAGCTGACTCACAACTGCTGTACCGTTCCGCTCCTAACCTGCCTCTGAGCAGAACCACAATGCAGCGGCAGCACTCCCTCACTAAGCCGACAGTCACAGGCACCGCCAAATGCGGGGTATAGGCCGTTTCCTGGAGCTTTTATTTTTGGCTCAGCGTAGCTTGCTCTGCTCCCAATAGGTCACAAGATGTCCCGAGGTGACCAGTGAGAACAGAGAGCCTCTACCTCTGTTCTCATTGGTCACCTCGGGACGTCTTGTGATGTCAGACGCAGATGCAGTAGTGGCTCATGTGGGGCGGCCCCAGCGGCACAGACTACTAGTCGAGAAGAAGGTAACAGCGCCTCCTCCCTCGTTATTCACTCAGAATTGTGGGCATGACAATGGCATTGCAAGGCGCCCCTGAAAATCGGGCGCCCTAGGCAAGTGCCTTGTCTGCCTAATCAGAAATCCGGGCCTGAAATCTTAAGGGGGGTCATATACCACCCTGTGATAAGTTATGTGTCATTTCTCTCATTTTGGAATCCTGTGTTAATTTGAAGTTATTATGAAAAATGTTTGACCATTGGTACATTTCTAAAGAAAATAGGTTAGAACATTTAAATCAATTGCTGCCACTGATATTTGGGAGAACACCAGCAGAGAAGCTGTAACATACTTCTGTACTTACTGAATCAGCTGTGGGCTATTGCCAATCAGCTGGTTCCTGTAAATAAACACAAGGCACTCCACATTGATCACACTAAGAAACCCAGCTCCCCTTATGAGCTTGTTTTGAGGTAATTATCTGTACCTGTCTTAACATTTTCTGGTGATAGGAAAGATTCTTAGCATTTCCTCCCTTCTTGTGCCACAGTGTCTGTCCATTGTGCTCCTTCAGTGAGAGGTGAATGTGTCAATAAGTCATATCTTCAGTCTAATCCTTAATCAGAGAGGCACTGCTCCTGACTGAAAGGCCTGACTTCTGACATACGTGTAGTAGCAGCCTGCCCTCCCTTCTGTATCAAAATATATTATGTGGGATGAAAGGAGAGAACCAGCAGGAATGGCAAATTTAAACCTGATTTGTCTGATCCTCTCTTTTGACACCCTAATCCTCAAAGCACAATTCAGTAGCAACAAGATACGAGGAGAAGGAGATAAAGCAGTAATCAATGAATGTGAAATGCTTACACACACTCTTGGGACAAATGTACATGAAAAAAGGGCACAGAGGTATTAACCACAGATCACAGTGTATATTCTGTGAAGTCCATAAGGAACCAAACTTGATACAAAGTCTCATATGTCTTACTAAAGAATATAGGGGAGGTAATGTTATTTTGTGGCAGTGGCAGTATGATAAACATCATTTTAAAAACTTACCTGCTCCATGTTCTTGTCTCCTAAAGCTTTAGTGTAGGTAGGAAACAAACTTTCAGCACCCTTCCTGTAATCCAGCATTTACCATCTAAGTGCATATATGGGTGGTAGTAAGGGTAAACCCCTCAAATACAGATGATTTAAGTAACTGGCCATTTTTTATTATCTGTCTTCTATGACTAATTAAAGGAGCAGAGAGATTTCTCAGTGTGTGTTTGTATGCAGTGCAACCTGGGTGTTTACACAGAGTCCGGAGTCAGTGTGCCAAGTTCAGATGAACTTAACACACTTCAGACTTCAGACTGTATATAAAGAAGCAGACTGTAGCACATTTACACACACAGCCACACATATAGAAGATATATTTGCGTGAGAGCAGATGATACACAAGTTTGGTTTCAAGCAGGGCTTATAATTTTAAGTCCTTTGCTACTAGCCAAACCTGAAAAGTTACTCGCCACTGCAAGTCATCACATACCCACCAGGGCTGAATTTCTACATCCAGGGCTAAATTTTCACTCGCCATTGGCTAGTGGCGAGTGGAAATTTTGAGCCCTGGTTTCAAGTATGCTTGTTCACAGTAATGATATATTCAGAGGCAGTTGTCCAGTTGGTTTATTCAGAGGCAGTTGTCCAGTTGGTTTATTCAGAGGCAGTTGTCCAGTTGGTTTATTCATAGGCAGTTGTCCAGTGTGTTTGCTTTGTTGAAGAGGTTCCTCTTCCTCCTCCCGAGTACAGAACAGCAACTCTGAAGAACCAAATGTGGCAAAGTTTTATTGTTTTAACCCTGTCAGTGACAGAGGGGTATGCAACGTACATCCATATGGCACTGCAGGGGTTCAAGGAGGAAGAGACAGCAAACTGTCCTCTGGATCCACAGAGATCTATAGGAAGATCCCAGTGTCTCCAATGTCCCAATGTCACCACAGTTTGGCAAACTTGGGACCATGAACTCTGACAGCATAGGCAGCTGTCAGAGCTTAGTTCATGAGGCAATGTGCCACATTAACATATAAGCACATCTACATGAATTGACAATGAATCATTAAGCTGCTTTTCAATATGCAAATTAGTCATATTATAATCACTGCAAAATAGTAAATCTGGTAAAGGAAGGCATGTGAGATTCATGACAACGACTGCATATTTGCAGCTGACTCACAGGGGTATGATGGAAAAGACTTACTGGTGCTTCTGCATTACTTTAGATCATTTTGGTTTATCACTACCACTGTCACACATTTAAAGGGATAGTAATGGATGCAAATAAATGTAGCTCCAATTAGTGCTCATATAGTATGGTTCATGTAACACTGTATATAAACTATGTCTGACTTGTAGTTCAAAAGTAAGTCAATTTTCAAGAATCCCCCTCCCACCCCTTTTACCTATTGGATGCACCTCCCCACAGATGTGGAAACCGGACAGCTCACAGAGAGGGACAATATTCTAGCTGTGAGCATAAAGAAAACTCTGCCCCCCTTGACAAAGAAGGGCAGGATTTTTATTACGCTCACTGAAGATTGTACCTCTCTGTGTGCTGTCCGGACTGTCTGGAGGATTGCATTATGTAGGTAAAAGGGACAGGAGGGGGATACTTTAAAACTGATTCATTTTTGAACTATAAGTCAGACATAATTTACATATAGCTCTACATGAACTATAGTATATGAGCATTAAACGGTGCTGCATTTATTCTCTTTCGTTACTATCCCTTTAAGTGTGACTTAACCCCTTGAGTGCCATTGTGTTGCAATCCATTGGCTACCTATCTGGTGCTCAAAGAGTTAAAGTTGCTGTCAATGATTTTGTGCTGCCCTAATACTACTGACCAGGGCCGGATTTACATCTCAGAACCTGTAGGCACAAAATCTGAAGACCCCCCCAAAAAAAAAAAGTGCAAAAAGTTTTGACTGAAATAATATTTAGTTTATTTTTATTAGATTAGTAGGCCTTTGTAATATGATTTTAAAAGATAACAGGGCATAATAAGATGCCTGTGTGGTGTAATAATAATAATTATTATTATTATTACAATAATAATAATAATAATTCTGTAAAATATTTCTCTAAATTAAATAAAAAATTGTAATGATAATAAAACAAATTAGTAGCACAGGATGTGTCTCATACCCGCGCAGGCTTACCTGAAGGCCAAGGGTAAGGTAAGGGATTAAATACCGTCCGTGCTGCAGGTGTCGGTGCAGAAGACAGCAGTAGATTCTGTACAGGTAGAGGGTGAGGCAGCAGCAGCTGAACATGCCAGGTCCTCTGTGGCTGGCTGGTGGCTGTATGTTGACGTTCTTCAACTTCTTCTTCGACATGGTGTGGGCTCGCTCGCTCCCTGCAGGCTGGGCTGCACTGAGCGTCTGGGAGGGAGGAGGTGGGGCAGTGCTGAACTTCCGGCACGTCAGTCACACGACAAGTCAAGTGGTGATTGGTGAAGCAACTGTGGAAGAGTAATGACATGCGCCTCCGTGACACTGATTCCAGCTCTTGTCATTCAAGTTTGAACTTCTGTGTCACTCACAGAGTCAGTCCCATCTGGCCGGAGAGCAGGTGCAGCATCCCCTCCCCTGGACCACCAGACATGATGGCATGATCTAAGGAAAAGGCTGCCTGGCTAATTTAAAAAAAAAAAAAAATTGAAATAAAAAATTATCCCAATGACAGGCGCCCCTTTGTGGTGTCGCCTGTAGGCAGATGCCTACTCTGCCTTATTATAAATCCAGCCCTGCTACTGGCAAATGAAGGTTCTAATACATTTACCCTTTGGACACCTCTCTTGCATTACAAGGGGTTAAAATGGGAAAGCCTAGTTCCATTGCACTCCCCACATCTGAAGAAGAACACTGTACTCTACTGTATAAAAAACAGCAAGAAGTGGTGAATGCAAGGAAAATGTCTTACAACCGTTTTCTAAAAACAGCAAATGCAGTTTTGCAGGTCTTACTTTCTATTAACGTAGAGCTAACATCTAATAATAACCACTATTTAACTTAATATGGCCAGAAAACTGGCCCTTAATAATTTTTATCTTTTGGTTCAAGAGATAAAATCAATCAGTCCTGGAACTCAAGTCTGTGGAGGTGGGCATGACAATTATGTATATGGAGCCCAACATGACAGTTGCTAGCAAGACCCCAAACTCTACTGCTGGAAACTCTGCTCACAACCCATGGTAATCTTACCTTTTTAAAGACCAAAGGTGTGTTCAATGCATTGTGGCTCAATGTGTCATGCAATCCTCTGTCCTTAAAGGGATAGTAACACTTCGTTTTAACTTTATTTTATTTTGTAGGCATTAAAAAAACATGAAGAATGATATAAGTCTTATGTCTCAAACCTGTATGGTTTATGAGATATTCACAAGCAAAGTTCCCCCTCCCCGCCCCTTTTACCTAGTGTAAACTATCTCTTCTCAGATGTGAGTCTGGTTGTATGACAGTACAGATAACAGAAGGGGACAATTTTGTTTGTATGAAAACAATGAAAGCCCTTCCCCCCTTGACAAGTTTTTCAGCTTTTTCCCTTATCTTAATTGAAGATTGTCCCTCTCTGCAGTCTACCTGGGCATCTCCCTTCTGATCTGGTTGAACGGGGGGGGATACTTTGTTTGTGAATATCTCTTAAACCATAAAGGTTTGAGAGATAAGATTTATATCATTCTTCATGTTTTTTTAATGCCTACAAAATAAAATAAAGTTAAAACTAAGTATTACTATCCCTTTAAAAAAGCTAAGCAGGCTTATGCATTTTGTCTGCTTCAGTTTGAAAAAACTGCCAGCAGTTGGCATGTACGCCTGTCATGGACATGGTATCCAGTACTGAATGAGAACTGTATTTCTTGATCAAAGGCACAAGGGCAACATTCATATAGGCCATTAGGATTCTATGGCCCTAGTAAAGTAAGTGGGAGTTTATTTGTGTAAAGTGTTAGTTCTGCTTTAAATGGCGCTGTTCACACTCACTTTTTGTGTTGTGCATCATGCAGGTCATTGCAGCTTTCTCTGAGTACATCCAGGCTTCAGCTGGCTTGATGTGCATTTAGGACCACCATGCAGATAATTTTTCAGAGTTGTTGGATGCTCAGAAGCTTACAGTGCTGTTTTAATCTCCAATATATGGCTGACACACGTGGATATCAATTAATAATATATGGCTTATGGCAGCATGGGCTGGCCATCAGACACACTCTGACATGCCCCCCCCCCACTGGGATGAGCTAGTGGGGGGATGAAGGGTCGAACAGTAAGGAACATGGGCATTTTGACTAAGCAGCTCCATTAAAAAGCCAGTGTAAACATAGTCTGAGTTAGACAGACTCATATAACTTTAAATAAGTGTGAATGTAGTAGAAATGTTATACCCTATCTACTCCTCTACAAATGCCAGCTGTTTTTACACTTTTGTTATTTAACAAGTGGTGTGATGAAGGGAGGTTAGTCCCTTATCTTTTCAAAGCTTTTCAACATGAAATTTTGTTACCCCACCAAAAGGCCTTCCCAAACAACAGGAGTGTTGACAATTTTTCCCCATTGTTTACTTAAGAAATTTGAAAGAACGATCATCTATCAATGTCAATGTCATTCAGCACAAAAAACGCAAACATTGTTTTCTACTAGACATCTGAAAAAGGGTGGAAAACCTTCTGAACTTAATCACTTACTTAAAATAACAAAATCATTTAACATGAAAATAAAATGTAAAATAAAATATTTAACATTACTTAGTAGCAGAAAGGGGGGAATACGCCTAAATAATGCCCTAGAAAATTGACTGTAAGCAGGACTCATTGGCAAAGATGGACCCTTAATTTACTGCCTCTGGCTTTTAAATGTATACCCATGTAGTTTTCCTCATATTGTATTCACAGATAAATATGTAAAAGGTCTCATACCTTGAGAAAAGTTAATACATATGTTATTGTACATCTTGTTTCATGTATGTCAAGGGGGAAGCAATTTTCTTTTTCTATTATTTCCTGTTCAAGTCGATGTGTCATTTAAAGGAGCGGTAAACATTTTTATGAAAAAAAAATGTTACTAAGGGGTACTCTGGATCTTGAGAAATCTTCATTCTAACATTATTACAGATCAAACTTGTTTATTTTTACAAAAGACTGCAATTTTCTATTGTGATTACAATCTGTGAAGGAGGAATCCACCAGGAATGCTGGAGTGTAATGCTAGCGAGCGGTGCTAGGGAGTAACACAGTGGTAGGTGCAACCTTGCTGTGGTCAATGGCTGGTAAAAGTACTAGCCGCAAGGTCAGATAACAAGAACTGTATGAGCTGGGGCAGGATCAGAATCCTCAAACTGCTAGTCCTCTGGCAACGCGACCCATCAGCATTGCTCAACATGCATGTAGGAGCATCACAATGGATCAATGATCTAGTAAAGTGCACCACTTTAAAGCCAATAAAATCATATCATTTATGACTTTTTAATTGGCATATCTGAAGGAAGTCTCAAATATACTGATCTCTCTCTCTAATATACTGATCTTTACATAGCGGGTCTCCTTAATTTCATGCAGCATGCACGATACTACTGAATGATGTATACCATAATAAGACCAGATGGAGAGATATCTCATGATATGAACAAAGTATATAAAATAAAATAAAATAATACTACTCCTTCAAAGATGTGGATCAAGCATGTTGCAGTACATAGTGAATAAACTCAAATCACGGATTTCCATGGGATCGCTCAACATGCTGAATAATATGTACTATAGTGGGACCAGATGGAGAAGAATCTCTTGACATGCAAAGGGGATATAAAGAAACCGTCCCTATGATGATATAGATAGCAAGCATATAATAATACACAATAAGTAACTAGAACATGAGTTATACTGTAACCCATAGAGTAATCCCACAGGGATTATGAGGAACACATTTGTATCTTTATATCCCCATTGCATGTCAAGAGATTCTTCTTCGTCTGGTCCCACTGTAGTACATATTGTTCAGCATGTTGCGCAACACCATGGAGATCTGTGATTTGAGTTTATTCATTATGTACTATAACTACAACCGCAAAAAGTGGTCTCTAGTACTGAAGACGTTAAAAGCTCCACTGAAATGTTTCGGAAGCTGGTGTGTCAATGTAGCTTGGATTGCATTGCATCCCATAGAGATGTATTAGTCTTTCTGCAATCAAGTTGCTTAACAAAGCTAGCCTCAACACAACAGGCTAGAGGTGCAAAAAGGAAAAAGGTTATTCGAGTGTGAAATGCAGTCAAAAAGTTGCCTTCTGGTGGAATGTGATGGTGGCCACATGATGTTTTACTCAAAGTCACAGGTGTTTGCTTTAGAGTCTAAATGAACATTGGACATAATGTGGTAACAGAATTGCAGAAAATATGGCATGTAGAGTTTATCAACTGTAATGGGATTTAGGTCATTCATTGGTTGTAGATATATGTTGATGGAATTTGTTTTAATGACACTCAAAGGATTAAGACAAAGTAGCAATGGGATTATTCCAAAATACAGGTATAATGCATCATTTAGAAGATCGAAGCATCACACACTGAAAAAAATGTTTTTTTCCAAAAATATATATAAAAAATAAAATATGAATTTCAATTATGTAATATGTTAAGGCAAATTATATGTTTAGTGATATGAATAACACATTTTCCTCCTGTGTATCCTACCTCTTTAAGCCTTTAGAAGATAGAGATGGCTCTAATAAATTACCTCTCTATCTTCCAATGGGTTTATATTGAACTTTTACTTCCTTCAAAGCCACATGAACATTAGCATGTGAGTAGTCTTGGGAAGCTGAACACAATAACCTCAGAAGGTTGCTTTGAAGAATAAGGCTTTCCAAACCATCCCATGCATGATATCTGACAGGTCCCTAAAACGGCACTGAGAGCAAGAGTTACTCTACTGGTAATAAAGATCATAATGTGCAGACTCTGCATTTATACCCCTTGCTTGCTTTTCCCCATACTGTCCTGTGAAGGCAGGAAGGGGCAGGTGTAACTTTTTTTAAGACACTCAGACCAGTTAGTAAAATAAAAGTTTTATTTAATGAAAAGTAAGGTTAACGATCACCCTCTACAGGCAACACAAAATAATAGCAAAATATGGACAGATATGCCCCCACAGGCCCAGTATACAGAACCAGAGTATCACATATACTGTCTCAGGACAGGCACATAGTAGTGAAATACATTAAGGGTTAAATGCAATAAGCAGTCCGCCTCTGTTGTGGAGTTTGGCACGCCCAAGGTGGTGATAGGGTAGCTGTAAGTGTAGATGGTGCAACACTTAGAGTTCTTAAGACAGGGAAGCTGCTAGGCAATACGTGACCAGAGGTAGAATCAGCAGAAAAGTTGCCCATAATAGCCCCCATGGGCGTAGCCACGGAAACAACTTAATCTGCAAGTGCGTGAGTCGGTAGCCCCCACGGGCGTAACAACGGTACTAGCTTGCACTGCAAGAGCTGGCTAATAGCTCCCATGGGCGTACTAATGGAGACCAACTGAACAGAGATAGTTTGAGCCAATAGCCCCCACGGGCATATACCAGAGACAACCTGCAAGAGCTTGAGCCAGTAGCCCCCACGGGCGTAACAACGGAGACCACACTATGCTGCAAGCAGAGAAGTCAATAGCCTCCCACTGGATCCTACTCTTTGCTGCAATAGCTTGAGCTTTTAGCCCCTACGGGCGCAAACCAGAGAATGAACGTATGAGCAAGAGTCAATGGTGCCCTACCGGGAGCGTTAACGAACGCGGCTACTCTGCAGTTTGACAGGATGAGCCGCCGACCAACCCAAACATATACACTGCTGGCTCAGCAGAAGTAGTGCGATATAGCTTAGGCTCTGTACAGGAGTGAGAAGGCTCAGTTAAGGATGTGGCAGCACAGCAAGGGTTAATATGCAGCTTTAAGGACCGGAGGCTCGGTATAGCGGAATAGCTCTGCAAGTATCACAGAGGCTCAGTAACAGAAGCACAGCTCTGCAAGTGAGCACGGAGACTCAGCACTGGGGACAAGGCACTGCAAGGGTGCAGGAGGTCACACTAACAGCCTGGAAGGCAGCAGCAGCGGAAGTCAGAATGTCGCTACGGCGACAACCGGAGCAGGAAGAAGCAGGTCACTGGAACAGGCCGGTTCGGGTCATGGAGCGGGAAGTCAGCCAGGCCGGGTCGGATCACCGAGGTGGTACTCAGACAAGCCGGGTCAATCACGAGCAGGAACGTCAGCCAAGCTGGGTCAGATCACGGAGGTGGTTCTCAGACAAGCCGGGTCAATCACGAGCAGGAACACAGGAGCGTAGTCAGAACAGGCCAAATCGGTACACAGGAATCCGGAACACAGGAACTCAGCAACAGCAACACTGGCTCTGAAACACCACGAAAGGGCACCTGACAGGTGTCACGGCCAGGCATAAAAAGGTCACCAGGGGCGGTCCAAACCAATTCAGCAAATCAGAGCATGCCATAAGCGAGAGTGACAGAGGAGGATCACAGGCACTGTGATAGCAGGTGATGATCTCTCTGGTGCTAATAATGGAACTGAGATCTAAGCATCACTTTTTCCCTTATGTGCTCTGGATCCGATGAATGAGTAAGCTTACTTCTTTTATTGTAAAGGAGGGGAAGGGTCCTCAACATTCATCAAGTTTAGAACACACAGGAGGAATATGTAAAACAAGTACTTTACTCATAACACTTCCTGTAAGTTTTAATACCACAAGAGAGAAGGCAGAAAGGTGGGGGGTAAACAAAATAAATTATTACTATTATTATTGTCTTATGAAGAACATAGGCTGAACTTTCCCATAAATCTGGGCTGAGTATATTAAACTGTAGATGCTTTGACTTGGTTTTAATCATAGCTGCTTGGCTCACAGCATTTCGAGTCTTTATCTCTAAAACTCTATATCTTTAAATATATGATGCTTCACTATATGTTTATCTGGCAGGGATAATCAAGGATATGTCTGTATTTATACTGGCAACACATGTCCCTTGTAACTCACCATGACACAGTGTTCATAGACGGAACATGTTGGAGTCAAATAAGGACACAAGCGAAGAGCCTGGTGTCATATGCTCTTATAACTAGAGATTTAAGGTAACATTTTGAAATGTTTTACATAGTGTTCTAATTGATCTACTGTATTCTTTGTTTTAAATAAGATGCTTTAAACATTTACACATATGAATATCTAAATATTGTAATGAATAAAATACATATGTATAATAAATAGATCTGTAAAGAATATGTATTTTTATGCATATCATTTTTGTTTTGTTTATTGATAAAATATTAATTTCTTCAGCTTTGTACAACCAAGACTCTGGTAAACCTAAGTGTGTGAGGAACCTTTTCGTGAGAACATATCATCTAGAGGAAATGGTGAAACATGAGGTGTGGTAGGTAGCAGTTGAACAAGAGGGCCCTGAAGTTCAGAACAGCCTTTTAAGTTAATATGCAATGGGGAGAACTGGGATATGGTTACTTGGTAAAGATAAGACAAAGAAGTGTTATTCATAAAAGCTAGATGGTTGGCCAATTTCGTAGATGATCATAAATAAAATAAGACAATTTTCTGGCACATTTTCAATTTGCAAATAGCAGCAGGAGAGTATGTTCTTGGGCTCCCTAATTTGTCACTGGATGAGTTCATACAAATTGTGAAGTTAACAGGACTGTAACTGTAACTACTGTCCTACTAATATTACTGTACATTTCTTATGTAATTTCTGGTGTATCATATTCAGGTGTGTGACATGCCAGAGGAAAAAACACGATCAAGATAGGAATTACCAGAATAATTTATCAGAGGGGGTAGGATAGCATCATAGCTATGCTGCTTTCTATGAGGGAATAGGAGAGCATCATATTTATGCTGCTTTCTATGAGGGAATAGGAGAGCATCATACTTGGTATGCTGCTTTCTATGATTCTTAGAAGATAACTCCTTATGTTGTTACCTTTTGAGTGCCAGAGGGTACGCAGCGCATTACAGAGTAATGCATTGGGTACCTCTCCAGCACTCAAAGGGTTAAAATAAAAAAACAAATGTTCTTCAATTCATGTTATTTTATTGTGATAGTTATCAATCAATGAGGATGTTTTACTAAGAGGAACTGGAGCAATTTTTGGCAAACCAACTGCTTTATATAGGACAAAGAAAGCGTTCATTATTTAACAAAGGCTTTTAACACCTTGAATGCAAGAGAGGTCTCCAAAGCATGGTTTATTAAATCACAGTGGATCAATATTTGACATAATTGCATGGTGGGGGGATTTCACAAAATGATTAGTGGTTAGCAAGTCAGGTTTGCTAAAGACAACTTAAATGTAGTTGTCAATGAGGATATTTGCTTTGATTTTTATCTGTACAGAGCTGCAAAACAAGTTTTTTGGGATTTTGTGAATAAACTCTTAACACCTAACAAAATAAACATATTTTACATGCTTTACATCCTTCTTCATTGACGTTATATAAGGTCAGATTTACATCTCACGCTCTTCTACCAAAGGAACCAGTTTATTAAACTGGTAAATGATTCAGCTACAGTGACCCAGTAGTGGATATCTGATATAGAGAGATTGGAATTGCATTAGCTGCTAGTAAAACTCAGCATACTGGGCATAACCACAACAGCCTAGGCTCCTCTCAACACTGGTTTGATAGAGAATGAGACATTTATCTTGTGACACATAAACATAACAGACATACAGTTCCTTCTTGAAATTCTCAGCCTGAGGGAACATTAATAATGATGATGATAAAAGTAGCTTCGCTTTAGAAAATAATGTGTATGTTTTTAGGCAAATCACTCATCAAGCCAGAAACACTAAATAGAGGAGGACTGTGTGAGTCACTGAAAACCTCAGCATGTGGTAAACAGACCACAGATACAATGATCATAATAAAGCAACAATGCATTTCACTGACACAAATGGAATGGAGTGAAAAAACATACTTGTACATGAGTTTAATAAAGCTTGAATTCAAAAATGGTTAAGACATGTCTAATTGTTTAATGATCACTCATTGGTTAACCCTTTGAGTGCAAGGAGGTATTCAACGCATTGCAATGCAATGTGTTGGATACATTTCTGCCTCTCAAAGGGTTAAGCCAGTGATTCTCAACCAGGGTGTTATGCACAACATGATAAATGTCTCAACTTAGGGTGCCCTGTGTTTTCTATAAAGACTAACAAAAATTGACTTTTAAATAAAGATTTATTGAAATTGTTATGCACAACATGTTTAGTTCTTTTATTATGATCATAAGACATAATAATAACTGTATATTTATGTATTGTTCCCTTCATTATGCCCTTGATAAAGTACATTAAATATGTTAGGGGTCCCCCAAATGTTCTAGATTACGTGTTAGGGGTGCCCCGAGCAAAAAAAGATTGAGAACCACTGGGTTAAGCAAACTAAGAAGACCTGAAACAATTCAGGAACACACCTTCCCACCATAGTGAACACAATTCTTCCCATAATGCATTGGTGACCACTATAGCATTCAAGGATGTAAAAGCCCTATTTATATCAATGAAAATGCTGACTTTTTATTTCAATGCATTGGAGATCTCTTTGTTGTTCAATGAGTTAAAAGCCTTGTTTAAACTAATACCAAATTGTATTTATCCAGCATGGTACAGTTGAGTTGCCCCATTATTGATCTAGATCAGTAATTTTTTCATACCAAGAGGATATCACGTCACTGTTTATTCACCTGTGATTAAGCAAGGATATCTTGAAAATGAACACTACTGGTGTACCCCAAGCAATAACATTGAGACACACTTCCCCAGATATTTTTAATAAAGGGATAGTAATACCTTAAAATAATAAAAAGTAATATTGTAGCTAAGGAAAAAAGAAATCCATCGGTGCAAGTCCTATCTCTCAAACCTTTATGGTTTGAGAGATAGAACATTTTAAAGTTCCACTCTCCCTGCTGTTAGCTGTAAAGCTGAAAGCAGGAGAATTGAGTCGGCCGACTCGAAGCAGCTCTTCAGCAGAGCTGGGATACTGAAATCTAAAAAGAAATACTTTATTGGAACGGTCTACAAAGTGTGCCCGGTTTGCAAGCACACTATGTAGACCATTTCAATGAAGTAGTTCTTTTTAGATTTTGGTATCTCGGTTCTGCTGAAGAGCTGCTTGATGGTCCCTGGACCAGGATCTCCTGCTGTCAGCTAGATGCTGACGTCATGGAAAGGGGTGGGAGGGGAGAACTTTAAAATGTTCTAACTCTCAAACCATAAAGGTTTGCGAGATAGGACTTGCACCAGTGGATTTCTATTTTTCCTATCTACAATACTACTTATTATTTAAGCTATTACTAACCCTTTAAATCAGCATTTTTGTCTTATAAATCCCTTATAATAATGTTTTCATATAGTGCAGCACATAATGGTTCTGTTTGCAGTTGTAGACACATATTATACAACATTTCAAGCTGTGGGAAAATTGTTTTCCTTGCATTGCCAAAATTTTGTCCTCCAAGAAGCATTTGGAAGGATCAAGGCTGATAACTGTCAATTTATAAAATGCTCAGACTAAGAGATTACAGTTTTTCAAGCCTCTCGACCGAGAAAACAGTAACTAAATCTTGAATGCAGACTAAAATATTTACAGATGTGCACATTATTTAGGCAACATTATAAATACTGAATAGTTTACATGAGGAGGCAACAAGTTGAATTAGCTAATAGTGAAGTATGTAATGATTCTGTAAGTTGACAGTTCTTAAAAGATATTGGGGAAGATTCAATAAGCAGTGATAAAGAGGTGATAGAGTGGAGATGACTTCTCCAGTTTATTACTTCTCTAGTTCCTATGTTATTCTATGGAGCCTATGCACTAAGATTTCTTCAGCTTTGGAGATCTTAGTGCATAAGGTCTATAGAATAACATAGGGACTGGAGAAGTGATAAACTGGAAAAGTCATCTCCACTTTATTATCTCTTTATCACCGCTTAGTGAATCTCCCCCAATCTCTTTTGTAAGACACAAAAAATTGGGTTTTCATATTTTTCATATTAATCAAGGAAATTGCAGGAAAAGCTGACATGTGTATCACGCTATTTTCTTGATGTAACAGAACCCCAGTTCTGTTCAAATGTGTTAAAGTGGTTCAGCTCTTGCATGATAAGTTTATTTAGGTTTGTCTCCTGCACCTGACCAGTTATACTTTCACCCCATTTGCCCTGTTAATAAAGATGAATCCAGGCAGCTGGAAACTCGGTTATCTCATATAAAAGTAGGCAGCTTTCTGATAAGCTGTTCACAACCGGCCTGCTAAGGTATTATTCCCCACCCCTTAAGATAGCTCACAATTCGGTTGGTAACTCCTATTCCATCTCCTCTCCTATGATTGGCTGCTGATCCAAGCTGCAGATTTCATTGTGTTTTTGTTTACTTTGTAAAATAAGACTGTAAAACTGTTATAAAAAAGCCCCTGTTTTCCAAAATAAAGTGTATATTCTGCTGGAATCCTGCCTGCTGTGATTTCTTCCTCATTTGAAGTTCTGCAGCTGGGAATCCCCACTAGATTTTCCCAAAGAGCGAAACCACCCAGGTGACCAGGACAGGCTACCGTCTTGTAGATAGAAGAAGAGCATAGGAAACCGAGCAATGACGGTCAGGGATGGTACGGTCCCCCCTGGTTCCTGTTACACTTACCTTTAAGTGTCAGTCAGACAGGTTCCTGTCTTGGTGACTTGTTTGAACAAGGTAGGAGAGCATCTTCAGCAACTTAGCATTCAGGTTAGTCTGCACATAACTCCCCTCTCACACTTTATTCTGCTTTGTCTCCCCTCATTTCCCCTGAATTGTCTCTCCATTCTCCCTCTCACCCTCCTCCTCTGCACTGTTTCTTGCTCTCCCTTCTCTCTGACATGCTTCCATCACACACCATATCCTGTACTTCCCTTATCTGTTTTCCTCATCAACACTGCTCATATTTGATTCCATACAAATTAATTTAGTCAGATTGAAATTTTCTATGGGTCATCTGAGCTGATTTGCAAAATGCTCACTGATGTTTTGCTCATCTCTATTAGTTAATGCAGACAACTGTAATACTCATTTGAGGCTCATATAGAAAAACTGGAACAACACTGGAGCAAACCAACTACATAATACTAAGGGCCAGATATCCCATTAAGTAGAGCAGGCAATTACCTAGAGCTTCAAATTTTGAGGCGCAGTGTCTCAGCTGAGCTGGTCACACCCACATTCTGAATTGTGGGTGTGGCCAGAACAATCTCAGTATCCTGTAACAGTTTTATACTCCGTTACAGTATATTATTTCTTGAGATCTCTTGTAAGAGAGATCTCTAATACATCACTTTGCAATCTCTTGCCCTTGTTTCTTACAGTCCAATTATATTTTCTTTTCCAGGAAATGGTGACTAGAAACAGGGGTGGAGTCATGTGAGTAGTGGAATTGTGAGCATGGGTGGAGCTAAGGGTACCAAGAGTGCTTTGCCTAGGGGTATCTGGGTTGTAAATCCAGCCCTGATCATACGGGACACATAACATTTCCCATTGGAGCTTTTTGGCTATGCATATATTAGAATATGTTATTTTTTTTAAAAAGTACTGTTTACTGTTGTTTTCATTTATTATTTGCAGTTATATCAATAAAAACTAAATCCTGTTTTATCCTTCAGTCCTGCATTTTTGTGTGTTTTGTTCCTATACCCTATACCTGATACAAGATGTTTGTCTTGTCTAGCAGTAGTGGAAAGGTCACACTCCCTACAATCCTCTGCACAAAATTGCTGGGTTACTCATAGGTCATGAGATATTTGGAGCTGCATGTGAAGTCAGCATGAAAATAAAATGTTTTGTAAATCTAAATAAATTGTTTGAATGGAAAGTTTGGACAATCAGCTTTAAAAATAAAAAAATGAGGCCATGCTCTGGATAATCATGGCAAAATGTCAACACAGTGAATCATATTAAGTAAAATGTGTCCATGATCATGAACCACTGGAACTACGTTTTAGAAGTGGTTTATGGCAGTTACTAGACTAGGTAATAACTTGACCATGGATTTGAAATATGTTTCTGTTATTTAATGCCTTAATGTTTCATCAATTTTTTCTTTTGGCTTTGCCTGACTATTAATTTCAAGCATTAAAAGATTGATGTTACCACTTATACGACATTATTAAAAGAATATTTCTATTAAAAACATATATTTCACCACATATTGTTTAACATATTTACAGCTAAGAAGACTTTTAACCACAGGCTGTGAACAAATGTTATGCTATTCAAAACTGGAACTTACCAAACTATGTTTCAACTGACCAATCCTAGGATGTTTTTGCAATGCAATGTTTTTAATTCAGAGGTGAATTTAACCCCTTAATGACTAGAGGGGTGAGTAATGCTTTGCAGACCCCTTCGGTCTTTAAAATGGACCTGCCACCCTGATTTAAGTTTGCATATTTGAAAATGTAATTAAATGTATAGATTTTGCAAAGGCATTTGATACAGTGCCACACAGGAGGCTAGTGTATAAAATAAGGAAATTGGGGCTAGGCGATAACCTTTGCAACTGGATTGATAATTGGTTGAAGGGATAGGGAACAGTGTGTGGTTGTAAATGGAATATCCTCTAGTACAGTTAAAATTGAGAGTGGAGAACTGCAGGGTTCAGTACTTGGTCCACTGTACTTTAACATGTTTATAAATTACCTGGAAATACGGATAGAAAGTAAAATTCAATTTTTGCAGACAACACTAAATGATATAGGTAATAAATACAGAGCAGGATGTTTGTTCTCTACAGAGGGATTTATATAAAATGCCACATTGGACAAACAAATTAAATATGAAATTTAATGCAGGAAAGTGTAAAGCTGTGAATTTGGGATGAGCAAATTGTAATGCTTCTTATGAACATAAGACACTCATTGCTAGAGAAAGATCTGGGAGTCCTTGGGAAACTGTAAACTTGGAAACAGTGATCAGTGTCAAACTGCAGTAGCAAAAGCAAACAAAGTAATATCTTGCATAAAAAAGCGGTATTAAAGAAAGAGTGGATAACATAATTCTGAAAAGGATCTTCTAGAACTGGAGAGCATATAGAGAAGAGTTATTAAACAAGTTCACCCCTTAAGGACCACATGACGTTCTATGACCGTCACGCAGTTTATACTCTTAACCTCTTAACGACCCTTGACGGTCATAATACGTCATGGGTCAATCGGACTGAATGACCCATGACGTACTATGACCGTCATGGAATTCTGGGCTTCCCCCGCAGCTGCATGCCGTTCGGGGAGTCCGGAACCGGAAGAGCAAAAAAAAAATGCTCCGTGGTCCTTAACTGACCACGCCGCACTGATCGATGCTACTGCGGGAGCAGTAAGTAAAAACAGGGCCTGAAATTGACCGCTCCAAGACTTGAGCAGTCTCTGGTACATGCAACAAGTCACGGGTGCTGGCGCGTTGGCAAGGATCAAAGCGGTCCTTGAGGGAAGGTAACTTCATTGAACCGCTGGTCCTTAGGGGGTTAAGGAACTGGATTTGAAATATGAGGAACTTCTAGACAAACTTGGTTTAATTACTCTAAAAACACCTATGAGAGGATCTTGTTACATTGTATCAGTATTTCCAAGGTCAGTATAATGAGCTTTCTAATGAGCTTTTCATTATAAGGATGGATCAGATAACAAGGGCTACCATTACAATTAGTAATATGCTACATTAGTAGTAATATACTACAATTAATAGTAACGTAATACATCTGGTTGCACAACCCCTTCTGTACACAACTTCCATTTAAACAACTGTTATACTGTTTACTGTTGGCACAAACAACACAAAATAGACTTTCTATAACTCGGAATTTTTAGATACTAGGAAGGGGCAGGATCATTTGGAATGTAGAATAGTATAAGAATACAATCGAATCTGCAAACCAGCAAGGAGGATAGCTAATATTGCAAAAGAGTGCACAAAAAATCAAAAACATTTGTTACAAGTAAATAAATAGGATTAAGGTTGATACTGATCCCCTTAAAAGTGAGACTGAGTAGTAATTTAGTGAGGCTAAGGCAATGGATGATGCCTTAAAGTTATTTTCCTCTGTATATACAAAGGATCAACAATTGCAGGCTATGGACAAAGAGAGAGAATCACAGAATTTCCTCCACCATGTACATAGCATGGCAAACACCAAACGGTAATTAAGGAACTTAATTCAGTAATAGTGACACCCTTATACTTACTATCACCAGGCATAGTGCCCTGTTATTGGCGGAAATAAAATGCAATACTATTATTCAAAAAGGGGGAAATCTATAGCAGGAAATTATAGACTTGTTAACTTGACTCCCACAGTGGGTAAGATATTAGAAGGGTTACTAACCAATAGTATTCCCAAGTATGTAACAACCCATAACAACATAAGTAGGAGTCAGCATGGTTTTATGATCATGTCAAATAAATGTACGTGCATTTTATGAAAGGGTATGTAGTAACTTTGACAAGGGTATTGCTTTTTGATATCTTTGGATTTTGCAAAAGCCTTTAATTCTGTGGCTCACAACAGGTTACTGTATCAATTAAAATGCTTTGGCTTAGGAGGCGATACCTGTGCATGGACAGAGACAGGTTACATGGTAGACTGAAAAAAGTTGTCAATGGAATCTTCTCTAGTTAGTGTGAAGTTGTAAGTGGGGTGTCAGGGTTTAATCCTGGGCCTAATGCATTTAAATTTGTTTATTAATGATCTAGAAGTGGATATTGAAAGTAATGTCTCAATCTTTGCTGATGATACTAAGCTGTGTAAGGAAAAACATGCAGAAAAAATATTTTTTCTCTGCAGAAAGATTTGTTTAAACTAAGTGAATGAGCAGAAAAGTGGAAGTTGTGGTTTAATATAATTAAATGCAAGGTTATGCATTTGGGCTTCAAAAACAAACATGCTACATATACACTAGATGGGACACTACTCGAGGTATCCTTGTTAGAGAAAGACTTTGCAGACTTTACAGCAGTTTCAGAGATGCTAAAAGAGCCAGTATGTTATTCTCATATATAAAAAGGGGTATAAAGGATGAGGATATAAGTCTACCTCTATATAAATCCTAGGTAAGTCCTTAGTTAGAATATGGAGTACAGCTTTGAGTACCAGGTCTTAAAAAATACATTACTGAACTGGAAATAGTGCAGAGACACACAGCAAAACCGATAAAGGAATTTGAGGATATTCGTTATGAAGAGACACTAGCCAAACTGGGTTTGTTTACATTATAAAAAAGATGTCTAAGGGGTGATATGATTACTAGTGATGAGCGAGCACCCCAATGCTCGGGTGTTCGGGTGCTCTGACCGAGCGCCCCCGGAGGCTCGAGTGCTCGGCCGAGCACCCGAGCCCCATTGAAGTCAATGGGAGGACTCGAGCATTACACCAGGCACCCCCTGCTCTGATAAGGGGAGGGTGCCTGGTCCATAGGAAAAGGGCAGAAAAAGATGGAAACACCACAGAAATGGTTCAGGGACAGCATAGG
The DNA here is from genome assembly GCA_037306005.1 of Rhinophrynus dorsalis. NCBI lineage: Eukaryota > Metazoa > Chordata > Amphibia > Anura > Rhinophrynidae > Rhinophrynus > Rhinophrynus dorsalis. The sequence goes on from CM074721.1 coordinate 83,494,503, forward strand.
GAGGATGTCTGGATGCATCTTGGACTCCAACATCGCTGCTGGGAACGATCTTTCGCCCGTAGTACGCCATTTTTACAGACTGACCATAAAACACACAAAAAGGAAAATAAAAACGACTTTAGGCGAAAAATTGTTACCAAACAATATTTGCTGTATATTTACTTGTATATTATCTGCAAATTATCCCAAAAATTTCCTTGATTTTCTGAAGTGAGGCCATGATTAAGAGGGAAACGTGCGCAGAGGCAAATTATCCCAAAAATTTCCTTGATTTTCTGAAGTGAGGCCATGATTAAGAGGGAAACGTGCGCAGAGGCAAATTATCCCAAAAATTTCCTTGATTTTCTGAAGTGAGGCCATGATTAAGAGGGAAACGTGCGCAGAGGCAAATTATCCCAAAAATTTCCTTGATTTTCTGAAGTGAGGCCATGATTAAGAGGGAAACGTGCGCAGAGGCAAATTCTCCCAAAAATTTCCTTGATTTTATTGAACTGAGGCCATGATTAAGAGGGAAACGTGCGCTGAGCCGACCATCTAAAACATTATGGGTGAGGGTCTGCTGCAGAGCTGACCATCCTAAACATTATATGCGAAGGCCCGCTAGTGAGCTGACGCTATAAAACATTATATGAGAGGGCCCGTTAGAGAGCTGACCCAATAAAACATTATATGAGAAGGCCCGCTGGTGAGCTGACCTATATAAAAATTGTCAAACAGGGCCCGCTGGTGAGCTGGCCCTATATAAAAATTATATCACAGGGCCCGCTGGTTAGCTGGCCCTATATAAAAATTATAGCACAGGGCATATGGAAGAGGAGGAGGAGGATGAGAAGATTAAGAGTCAACCATATACCTGTTTTTTGGGTGGAAGGGGTGAATGGGAATACAGAGTATTCCCATCATTGTAAATAACATATATAAAGTGAGTTTATGTTCCCCCGGGGCTTTCCTCCAGTGGAGTGGAGAAGTCAGGGGAAATCCAGGCCTTGTTCATTTTTATAAGTGTCAACCTATCAGCATTGTCGGTGGAAAGGCGGATACGCTTATCTGTTATGATGCCACCAGCAGCACTAAATACCCGCTCAGACAGAACGCTGGCGGCAGGGCAGGCCAGCACCTCCAAGGCGTAGAGTGCCAGTTCATACCACGTGTCCAGCTTGGACACCCAGTAGTTGTAAGGCACAGAGGGATCATTGAGGACGCTGACACGGTCTGCTACGTACTCCTTCACCATCTTCCAAAACTTTTCCCTCCTTGTGACACTAGGCTGCGCATCAGGGTGAGGGTGCTGGCGGGGTGTCATGAAGGTGTCCCACGCCTTGGAGAGTGTTGCCCTGCCTTTGTCGGAACTGCTGTGTGCTCCCCTTTTCTCCCCTTCTCGGTTGGCCAAGGTAGCACGTACTCTGCCGCCAGCGTTGTCAGATGGAAAATTTTGGAGCAATTTTTCAACAAGAACCTTCTGGTATTGCACCATTTTGCTTGTCCTCTCCACCGGAGGAATGAGAGATGAGAAATTCTCTTTGTAGCGGGGGTCCAGAAGGGTGAACACCCAGTAATCCGTGTTGTCTAAAATGCGTGTAACGCGTGGGTCACGGGAAAGGCAGCCTAACATAAAGTCAGCCATGTGTGCCAGAGTACCAACAGGCAAGATTTCGCTGTCCTCACCAGGAGGATGACTCTCAATATCCTCATCCTCTTCCTCCTCTTCTGCCCACCCACGCTGAAGAGATGGAACTAAAGTTCCATGGCTACCCTCTGTAGCGGAGGCAACCGTGTCTTCCTCCTCCTCCTCCTCCTCCTCCTCCGCCTCCTCCAATTGTCGCTGAGAAGACGAAGTGAGGGTGCTCTGGCTATCACCTTGTGTAAGCTCTTCCTCCCCCATTTCCACCTCTTCCACATGCAAAGCGTCGGTTTTAATTGTGAGCAGCGAGCGTTTCAGTAGACACAGAAGTGGGATGGTTACACTGATAATAGCGTTATCGCCGCTCACCATCTGTGTCGATTCCTCAAAATTGCGTAAAACCTCGCAGAGGTCTGACATCCATTCCCACTCCTCACTTCTGATTACAGGAAGTTGAACGGAGAGGCGACGACCGTGTAACAGCTGGTACTCCACTACTGCCCTCTGCTGCTCACAAAGCCGGGACAACATGTGGAAGGTGGAGTACCAGCGCGTGCTCACGTCACACAGCAGCCGGTGAGCTGGCAATTGTAAGCGCTGCTGCAGCTTCAACAGGCCGGCCGAAGCTGTAGATGACTTACGGAAATGTGCACACACGCGGCGCACCTTGGTCAAGAGATCATGTACATTGGGGTAGGTTTTTAGAAATCGCTGAACCACTAAATTAAATACATGCGCTAGGCATGGTACGTGTGTGAGCTTGCCGAGCTCCAAAGCCGCCACCAAGTTACGCCCATTATCACACACAACCATGCCTGGTTGCAGGTTGAGTGGCGAGAGCCACTGCTCGGTCTGGTGACTAATCCCCTGCAACAGCTCTGAGGCCGTGTGCTGTTTGTCCCCAAGGCAGTTCAGCTTCAGCACGGCCTGTTGACGCTTCCCCACTGCAGTGCTACACTGCTTCCAGCTACTGGCTGATGGGGGAGTGGCGCTGCGTGTAGAGAATTCGGAGGTGGAAACGGAGGAGGAGGAGCCAATAACGTAGGTGCTGGCGGAAACCCTGATGGAGGTAGGGCCCGCAATCCTCGGCGTGGGTAGCACCCGTGCCATCCCAGGGTCCGAGTCGCTCCCAGCCTCCACGACATTCACCCAGTGTGCCGTCAGGGAAATGTAGCGTCCCTGGCCACAAGCACTTGTCCATGTGTCAGTCGTTAAGTGGACCTTCCCAGTAACTGCGTTGGTCAGGGCACGGGTGATGTTACGGGACACATGGTGGTGTAATGCGGGGATGGCACACCGGGAAAAGTAGTGGCGGCTGGGGACCGCGTACCGAGGGACAACTGCTGCCATCAGGCTGCGGAAGGACTCAGTGTCCACAAGCCTAAATGGCAGCATTTCGATGGCCAGTAATTTGGAAAGGTGTGAGGTTAGTGCTATGGCCTGTGGGTGGGTGGCTGGGTATTTTCTCTTGCGCTCAAATGCCTGGGGTAACGACATTTGGACGCTGTGCTGGGACAGGGAAGTGGATGTGGTCGCTGATGGTGCTTCAGATGGTACAGGTGCAGGGCGGGAGGTATGCGGGCCTGCGCCTTCGACAGGCGATTGGCCGGCACCGAAAACAGGGGAAGAGGAGGCAGTGGTGTGGCCTGCAGACACAGATGGGCGATCCAGGCGTTCCTCCCACTTATTACGGTGCTTGGATGCCATGTGTCGGATCATGCTGGTGGTGGTGAGGTTTCTAGTGTTCATGCCTCGGCTCATTCTGGTGTGGCACAGGTTGCAAACTACAATTCTTTTGTCGTCCGCACTTTCCTTAAAAAAACGCCATACCGCGGAACACCTACCCTTTGGCAAGGTAGATTTATGCAAGGGGGTGCTCCGTGGAACATTTGCGGGCCGGTTTGGTGCGGTCCGCCTTCTTTCTGTAGCCACACCACTGCCTCTTCCAGCCTGTTGCGGTGCTGCAGATGGCTCACCCTCAGGACTGCTGTCATCGCTCGGCTCTACACCTTCCCAGGTGGGGTCAGTCACCTCATCGTCCACCAAGTCCTCCTCCACTTCCTCACTCTGATCATCCTCCTCATGTCTTGATCCCACCACATACTCAGTCATTGACAACTGTATAACATTCTCCTCAACAAGGTCTTGAGACGGAAATAGTGGTTGATTTAATGGCAACTGTGTCTCATCATCATCATCATCATCCACTACTTCCTTTGACCTTAAATGCCGTTCACATCTGTCATCTTCTTGTGATTGGGTACCCTCTAGAGGTTGTGAATCAGGGCACAAGATGTCATGTTCCTCTGCAAGCGTGCTTGGAGAGAGGGTCAAATGAAGGATTGGTGATGAGATGAGCTCCTCACTATATCCCAGTGTGGGATCACTTCTTTGACCAGACCGTGTATGGTGGGAGGAAGGATGATCAGAGTGAGGATTATGTTGACCAGACTCTTGGCTACTGAGAGTGGACTTGGTGGAAGACAGGGTGGTGCTTAACCGACTGGAAGCAGTATCAGCTGACATCCAACCGACCACCTGTTCGCAGTGGTCGGACCTCGAGAGTGATGTCCTGCGACGCCCTGTGAAATGAGACATGAAGCTAGGTATGGTGGATGTCTTTCTTTCTTGTGCTCTGGCACCAGGCACAGTTTCTACGCGTCCTGACCCGCGCCCTGAACTATCAGGATCACGTCCACTTCCCCATCCCTTTTTACCCGCCTTCTTCATCTTACACGGAATATGTGACTTTAATATTTGAGTTTGAAAACTTAACAGTATTTCTTCCTATTCTGCAACTGTGCAGAGTACACAGAATAGGCTGCTAAACTGCGTTGACACACACTGAATGGAATATGTGACTTTAATATTTGAGTTTGAAAACTTAACAGTATTTCTTCCTATTCTGCATCTGTGCAGAGTACACAGAATAGGCTGCTAAACTGCGGTGACGAACACAGAATGGAATATGTGACTTTAATATTTGAGTTTGAAAACTTAACAGTATTTCTTCCTATTCTGCAGCTGTGCAGAGTACACAGAATAGGCTGCTAAACTGCGGTGACGAACACAGAATGGAATATGTGACTTTAATATTTGAGTTTGAAAACTTAACAGTATTTCTTCCTATTCTGCAACTGTGCAGAGTACACATAATAGGCTGCTAAACTGCGGTGACACACACTGAATGGAATATGTGACTTTAATATTTGAGTTTGAAAACTTAACAGTATTTCTTCCTGTTCTGCAACTGTGCAGAGTACACAGAATAGGCTGCTAAACTGCTGTGACACACACAGAATGGAATATGTGACTTTAATATTTGAGTTTGAAAACTTAACAGTATTTCTTCCTATTCTGCATCTGTGCAGAGTACACAGAATAGGCTGCTAAACTGCGGTGACGAACACAGAATGGAATATGTGACTTTAATATTTGAGTTTGAAAACTTAACAGTATTTCTTCCTATTCTGCAACTGTGCAGAGTACACAGAATAGGCTGCTAAACTGCGGTGACACACACAGAATGGAATATGTGACTTTAATATTTGAGTTTGAAAACTTAACAGTATTTCTTCCTATTCTGCAACTGTGCAGAGTACACAGAATAGGCTGCTAAACTGCGGTGACACACACAGAATGGAATATGTGACTTTAATATTTGAGTTTGAAAACTTAACAGTATTTCTTCCTATTCTGCAACTGTGCAGAGTACACAGAATAGGCTGCTAAACTGCGGTGACGAACACAGAATGGAATATGTGACTTTAATATTTGAGTTTGAAAACTTAACAGTATTTCTTCCTATTCTGCAACTGTGCAGAGTACACAGAATAGGCTGCTAAACTGCGGTGACACACACTGAATGGAATATGTGACTTTAATATTTGAGTTTGAAAACTTAACAGTATTTCTTCCTATTCTGCAACTGTGCAGAGTACACAGAATAGGCTGCTAAACTGCGGTGACGAACACAGAATGGAATATGTGACTTTAATATTTGAGTTTGAAAACTTAACAGTATTTCTTCCTATTCTGCAACTCTGCACAGTACACAGAATGTGCTGCTAAACTGCGGCGACGCACACTGAATGGAATATGTGACTTTGATATTTTAGTTTGAAGACTTAACAGTATTTCTTCCTATTCTGCAACTCTGCACAGTACACAGAATGTGCTGCTAAACTGTGGCGACGCACACTGAATGGAATATGTGACTTTGATATTTTAGTTTGAAGACTTAACAGAATGTGCTCTAATCTGCAACTTTGCACACTAAACAGAATGTGCTCTAATCTGCAACTTTGCACACTAAACAGAATGTGCTCTAATCTGCAACTTTGCACACTAAACAGAATGTGCTCTAATCTGCAACTGTGCACACTAAACAGAATGTGCTCTAATCTGCAACTTTGCACACTAAACAGAATATATGTTTGTTTGTTTTTTTCCCCTCACACAAAATAACCTGCTGCCCCCATACACAGTAGTCCTAAAAAGGACTTTTGGTTCTTTTTTTTTCACAATTTTGCTTTTTTTCCTCCCTACACTGACTTTCCCTTCCTATCCTCAGCTCTCCCTGGCTAAGACTGAGCCGAACTCGCTTGTCAGGTGCTATACAGCACCCGACCACGGGTTCTGGCCAGCCAATCAGTGTAATGCCAGCAGCCAACATGGCTGCTGGCATTACACTGATGTCAGAGCCTCCCTGCACGTTTATTGGCTGTGCAGCAGCCGCAAAACGTGCGGGGAGGAGACCCGAACATGGCGGGCGAGCACATGCGGTACTCGTATGAGTACCGCCATGTGCCGAGCAGAGCGATGCTCGAGCCGATCCGAGCATCGGCCGAGCATGCTCGCTCAACACTAATGATTACCATTTACAAATATATTTGAGGTCAATACAAAGAACTCTCTGAGGAACTATTTTCTCAAAAAGCTGAGCACAAAACAAAAGGTCATCATTAAAGTGATAGCAATGTTTCACAAAAAACAGCAGCTCCAATTAATCTTCATAGTATTTTAGCCATAGAGAGTATTATTTCATTACTGTGAGCGTTATAGTTCAAGAGTAATTGAATGATAAAGTTTCCCCCTCCCGCCCCTTTTACCTAGAGTAAGCCCCCACTCCTCACATGTGGAATCCAGTCCATAGACCAGACAGATCATATCAAGGGTCAAAATTCTTACTGTGAGAACAATGAAAACCCTGCCCCCCTTGATAGGTTTTTCAGCTTTTTCCCTTATCTTAATTGAAGATTGTCCCTCTCTGCAATCTACCTGGACACTCCCTGCTGCTCTAAGCTGAACAGTGTTACATCAGTAGAAGGGGCGGGAGGGGGATATTTTATCATTCAATTACTCCAAGGCCCAAATACTATGAAGATTAATTAGAGCTGCTTTTATTATGAACATTACTATCCCTTTAAGACTAGAGGAAAGGTATTTTTGAGATTTCTCCTTCTCAGGTGATGGAAAGCTTGTTGCTTCATAAACCTTGCCAATTAAACCAACACATTATAACTTCTAACACTCTGATCCTCTATATTGTCTCTGAAGCAGTGCTAAATTTAATTAGAGTTAATTTATGATATGACATCTACTATTTTACAAAAAGAGAGGAAACCAACACAATTACTGTTAATGTTGATAAATTACAGTTATATGGATAGATTTCAGAAACAACACTTTAAATAAATAATACTTACTCATTTCCATATATTCTGGTGTCAGTCCAGTAAAAGGTTCCAAAGCATAGTCCAGATCCCATTGCTGTGGTTCTCTAGAATTGTTCAAATTGCTTTCCCGAGGCTCTGCCCTATCATCTTTTAACTTTCTATAAAGTTTCTTTAACTTCCTGGAAAAATAAAGATGTGTAAATGTTTTCAAATCATTTGCATGCAGTTTGTAACCTTTTCAAGTACATTTTATAATTATATTTCAGCTTTGACAGTTCTCTGTGAGGAGTGCTTCTGTTGGTCAGCCAAAATGTAATAATGATTTGTTAAAACATCTTTCATCAATCCATTAAAAGGCAATGACTCATTTCCTGATCTTTCACAGGAGATAATACCAATGAATCACAAACAAGTTACTAAAACCTTAATGCTGAAAATTACTTCTATTGTATTGTGCCTTATACTTTATCTTATAGAGACCATCTGGATAGATTATATGTTTTCTTACAAATTAAACAAAACCATTAATAAAATGATAATGATAATCACTGTAGCAAGCTGCAGAACATTTTTACTTCCATTGCATGCAATATGAGAGTAAAGAAAACTTTTAGAATACACTAAAACCTTTCATCATTGGGTCAAAAGGAACGTACCACAGATGAATTCAATAAAACATAGCACATTCAATAAACTTGCAATGTTTTCAGTTGCCATGAGAAATAAACACAGGACTAGTATCTGTTACTGCAACAAATAAAATGCAGAAAACTTGGCGCCTGACATCCTGTTCATTGACACCCATTTATTTTGGATGCCATTTGCAGAAATGATTTACAACAATGAGGTAGCATCACAGATCTATTGAAATGGCTGAGCTACTGATTACCTGTGCTCAAGTAGGGATAGCTTAACACAATGGGGGTTATGCACTAAGGTGTACTAAAGAGGTGATAAAGCGGAGATAACTTCTCCATTGATATCACTTCTCCTGTTTTTATGCTATTGTATACAGCCTATGCACTAAGATCTCCAAAGTCTGAGAGACCTTAGTGCATCCATAGATTGATATCACTGTAGTTGTCATCTCCGCTGTATCGCCACTTTATCACTCCTAAGTGCATAGCCACCAAGGAGGATTATGCACTAAGCTGTGATAAAGGAGTGATAAAGCGGAGAAGACTTCATCGGTGGTATCAGTTATTCTATGGAGCCTATGCACTAAGATTTCTCCTACTTGAGACTTCTTAGTGAATCAGCTCCATAGGATAACATAAGAACTGGACAGTGCCGTGACTATAGGGTCCTGCAACCGTGCACTCCAGGGGCCCGGCCTCCCCCTGCGACCCCTCCGCCTGGCGCCCACAATCTCCCACCGGTGCTCTAGAAATGCAGCGCGCTGGAAGATGACATCATCTCCCAGAGCTTTGCATTACTAAGAGGACCGCGCGGGAGCTCCAGGTAGGAGATGGGGGCATTGTGGAGGGGGTCAATGTGGAGTTGGGGGGCCCATGGCATTTCTTGTACCAGGGCCCGGAGGCTTCTAGTTACGTCTCTGGAACTGGAGAAGTGATATTTATGGAGAAGTCATCTCCAGCTGATCACCTCTTTATCACATCTTAATGCATAATCCCCTAGTCTCTTTGCTCTTTGCTTAGCCCTAAAGGCCTGTAGTAAAACTGTAACAAAATGTTGGGGGAGATGTTCTAAAGAGTGATAAAGTGGAGATAACTTCTCCAGTGATATCACTTCTCTATTTCCTATATTATTATATGGAGCCAATGCATTGAGATTTCTCCAATTTTGGAGATCTTAGTGCATAGGTTCTATAGAATAAAATAGGTACTGAAGAAATGATATCGCTGGAGAAGTCATCTCCACTTTATCAACTCTACATCACACTCTAGTGCATAACCCCCCTTGAGTATTGGTAAAAAAAAATAAAAATAGTACATTGCTTTAACTATAGCAGAACGTTATTATGCTGTAAAATCCTGCCTTAAAGAATATCAATACCCAAAAAACAATTCTAATTTGTACAGATGTATGGAACTTTCCACTACAGGAAGAAATTTTGTAGAAAGCATGCTCTTTCTCCAATAGTGAGAAGACCCCTTACTGTTAAATTCTTCAACTCAGTGGAAAGTCATGAGAATGTGTGTTCAGTTGCTGATTTGTGTGTGATGGCATATGCATATGTGAGTTGTGAAGTTATGGAAGGAAGTGGGAAAGCAGGACATGGTTCAGGCACACATCGGTGGAATATTTATTCCTTCTGAAGATATGTTTTGCCTACATTTGTGTCCCATTAAAGAAAATTCCCACAAAGCTGGAAAGTATACTTCCACACATCCCTATTTATTTGATAATCTTTACCAGGGGAGGGCTGGCCTGGGGGGCAGAGGGGCATTTGCCCCCTAGGGTGGTCACATACCTGGGCCATCGGGCCACTGCCTCACTCAGTCTCCCAGTTTCTGCTGTAAATGGAGCTATACTAGTGATACCACAGAGCTTACAATTGAAATGGAGCTACACAAATGATACTACAGAGCTAAAATCCAAATACAGCTACACTAACAGCATAACCCATTTCCCTTGTAAGATCTATGGTTTCAATCATGTCACTGTACTTAAAGTGTAATGCCAATATTAAAGTAACTAAAGGGGATGGGCTGGGACGCTGGGCTGGAGCGACTGAAGAAATGGGCCAGTAGATTGTATTTGCCCCCAGGGCCACAAGTCCCAGCCCTCCCCTGATCTTTACAAATATTATGTGTACCTTATTGTTTAATGCTTTCTTATAAATCACAGTTCTATGAATTCTTCTACTACTGTGATGTCACTTCTTGTATTTTAGTTTTCCTTTTACAGAATGCATCTCATACTTTCATGTTGCTTTTGCAATGAGCATCTTTAAAGGGATAGTAATACTTTGTTTTATCTTTATTTTATTTTGTAGGCATTAAAAAAATGAAGAGCGATATAAGTCTTATCTCTCAAACCTTTATGGTTTGAGAGATTCACAAGCAATGTTTCCCCTCCCGCCCCTTTTACCTAGTGTAAGCCATTTCTTCTCAGATGTGAAATGCAGTCCATAAACCAGACAGATAACAGCAGGGGACAATCTTCTTCCTATGAGAATAATGAAAGCCCTGCCCCCCTTAACAAGTTTTTCAGGTTTTTCCCTTATCTTAATTGAAGATTGTCCCTCTCTGCAATCTACCTGGGCACCTTCCTTCTGATCTGACTGAGCAGTGTTACATCAGTGAAAGGGACGGGAGGGTGATACTTTATCATTGAATTACTCTTGAACTACAACTCTGACAGAATTGAAATAACACTCTCCAAGGCCCAAATACTATGAAGATTAATTAGAGCTGCTTTTATTATGAAACATTACTACCCCTTTAAAACAAAGAGAAAGCCCAAACAAATCATCCTATTAAAAAATTGCAGCTAAATTAAGAGAGAAGAACAACATAATAGAAATTTTACTGGGAAGTGCCAGTAAAAGTAATTTGAAAATGGTTTGCTAGATAAACATATTTTGTCTTTACTATCACTTTAAGAACTAAATTTATGTTTGTGAAAGTAACATGCACTTTTTGTCACCGAGTAACACATCCCTGTTGATGTCATTGACGTCAGTAGGAGTTACTGAGTGATCTCTATGAGATGCAAGGAATGCGCTTTGATGAATGTACCAAAGAGGCTTAGAATCAGGCAGATAATTCACACCTCTTGAGATGTGTCATACATTTGTGATATCAGTCCTAATTTTGTGGACTCTAGACAATGTGGCACCTCAGAATTAGAAAATCATCATATTTCTCATCAATAACATATTCAAATGAGTGTATCCTGTAAAATGCATAATTAGAATGTGTGCTGCTATTACTCCAATTTAATAACCAAGAGAATTTTGATGAGATTTTTAAACTACGGTTCTCCATCCAATAGGAGCAGCTTCTCATAAAATGGAATGGCTACAAGAAATATTGAAATCCAAATGTTAAAAAGTTTGCACTGTAATAACTTTTGAATTAGCCATCTCCCATTAGCTGCAGTACCCTACTTCTACTCACTTGAGAAATCCGTAGTACACATCTATTTTTCATGCATTATTGTTACAATAGCTTCATGGATATGCTCCCCGTGCAATAAAACAATTAAAACATAGCAAAGAAACAATAAAGTACTGGAAAATCCAAAAAAGAGAATTGTTCCAGTATTTGGATCTCATTAATTTGAAGACACCAACTGTACAAGGCCATTTCTGTTAATTTCTGTTAATGATGATTAAAAATCCTAGAAGGCACAAAGAGCTTTGGTTGGTGACATGTTAGTAAACCATTTGTCCTGTGCTCAACGTAAAGAGACACTATATTTCCAAGAAGAAGTGGCTCTTGATCTGCCGCACAACATATACCTAGGCAGTAATCCTTCAAACAGCTATGGTTTCTCATTCAGAGTGTTTATGTCAAAGGGTAAAAAAAAAAAAATATATATATCTATAGTGCATAGTGATTCTCACACCTTTTCTCAAGGGTTCCTAACTTGCAACATGCTTGTGCACAGGTGAGATCATTACATGAAAGAACCTGTGATTAACTCACCTGTACTCATACAGGGAAATATTAAAGACAGGTCCTGTTGGGTACACGAAGGAGAGTGTTGGGAACCACTACTATACAGAACATATATGGACTAGTGGAAATATACAGTAGACAAATAAGAAAATGTTGCACTTATCTATTTTTAACAGAATGGTCTATTAACTTTATTCTTTGACTGGTGAACCTCATTGATATATTTCCATCCCTGTATATATATAGAAAGTCTGAATGAGAAATCTGTTATAGAAAAGAGCTACCTGTGATCCTGAAAACCTTTTGTCTATCACACTGTGAAATAATCGTGATCAGCTATAGACTACTACACAGTTGCAATGCAAAGAACATATAGAGAGATTGTGACTGCTTAATAAAGGACTCTTTTCTAGATCACCTCTCGGCTCATCAAATTAAGAGTCTCTTCTTTATTTGTTGCCATGGAAGTATAATCAACCAGTTTGTTGTCTGAGGCAAAATCAAACTGAAACTGATGTACTAGGAAGATCAATTCTTTGACAAATCAAGTGCAATGTACAGGACAAATACATATATTTTCAATCATGTGAAGTTGACCACTTACCTTATGACGTCTGGTTTGTTTAATAGCAAATTCAAATCTGCCTATGTGTTGTTTTGTTTTTTGCATTCTAACTTTTTAGCTTTGATAAAGCAGTCTAGAACCGCAAAACGCATAGGCGTTGGTCAGCCTGTGTAATTATTTTATTTTATTGTTTATTGTAACACATTTTAACCTGAATACTCCCCGCTTATTTTATTCATATGAGGAGTAGGATTGAAGACGGAGTTGGGTTGATAATCTCCGTATGCCTGGAAGTCAGACCGTGTATATGCACTGATCTGACACTGAAGATTTGTGAGTACCCCATTCATCAATACAGTGTTACACTATTGGGCGCCTTTTCCTTTGTTCTTGTTTCCATCCATTTAGAATCAGTGCATGAGCCTCAATGGAGTGAATATATGAATCTACCAGCACACCTCGACTAGCATTAAGCATCCAACAACAGTGGCTGCTCTTCAGTTTATGCACTATGGCATATGATCTCTGTAATGTAATGATGGACACACTCTGTCATCATTAGGACTTCAATGCAAGGAAGCCCCATGTGCAAGAAAATAGAGTAAAGTTACACTGATTTCTTCTGAGTCTCATTAGTATATCAGTACATCAAGGAGTAAAAGAGCACCCTGAAATGCCCATAGACCGCACATTGTCCTCCCTATGAACAGGGCTGGATTTACATCCAAGGCACTCCTATGCAAGGCACATAAAGTGCCCATAGCTCTGCCCAGGGCCACAACCCTACTCCTCACATGCAGTGCTCCCAGTACCATCCACTGTTTCCTGAAATTGAAAATACCCTTGGCCTATAACAAGCAAGAACAAAAAAGATCTTCACCGTATGTTGCAGAGCTCTATAGCATCAAACAGTTAAATAATACCCTGTACTGTGTATAAAACTAGTGCAGGGACAATGAGATTGCTCTGGCCACACCCACAATTCAAAGTGTGGGTGAGGCCAGCACAGTTGAGGTGCGCCTCAAAACTTCAAACTCTGGGCATTTGCCTACTAGAAATCCAGCCCTGCCCTTGATGAAAGAGGTGTTAAGGGGAGAATTTTTGGCTTAAAGGGGAACTTTCACCCCGCAATAACTTAACGTTGACTTATTGCACACCTGGCGACTAGCTGCTTAGTAGCGCTAGTCGCCAACAATATTACCCGGTTCTTCAGATATCGGCTTTTTGCCGATGGTGACAGGAGCAGGAAGCACCTCAGTCCCTTTTGCACCACACGGTGCAAAATGGACTGACAGCGCAGGCGCATGGACGTCACTGTGAAGAGACGTCCGTGCTTCCTGCTCCTGTCACCATCGGCAAAAAGCCGATATCTGAAGAACTGGGTAATATTGCTGGCGACTAGCGCTACTAAGCAGCTAGTCGCCAGGTGAGCAATAAGTCAACGTTAAGTTATTGCGGGGTGAAAGTTCCCCTTTAAGTAACTTAGTAAATTGTCATAGGCAGATGTAGATCTAGAGAACTGATTCCAGCAGAACCATATTCATACATTTCCACATCTACTGTCTTTATAGTGGCTTCTAACTTCCCCCTGTCTCTGTTTACAAAAGGACAGGAATGTCAGGCAGCTAGATTTGCAGTGGTTTCCTATGACACTTTATTTATTTTGCTGAAATTGATGTATAATACGCATAACTGAAAATGTATTGTTTGGTGCTTATAACCTTAGTCCTCTGGGTTCCTGCTGAACAGTTTTGAACAATAAGTTCTGTGCCTTTTTTGAAACAGAGGATTTGTGCTAATATTTCAATTTTCTACTAGTACAAATTATGGGGGCAACACAGACTAAATAGAGGGAGAAAACATCAGAAAGAGATTTGAAAGGGCTACAGCAATATCCTCTGTATAATACAGAATGATGCACGAGGCGTCTGGTTACATACAATGCTTGCCAGATGTAACCCATTCCCGGCATGTGAGTAAAAGGCACAGGAATACTGAACATCCCAGTTTGCTATTAATATCATTTGTATATGTGCTGTAACCTTGTTATATTTTTTAACCCCTTCGATCCTGCTTGTGTTATGACCAACACATTTACAATAAATGCAGCTGGAGACATTTTTAGCATTCTGATGTTTAAAGGGATAGTAATGTTTCACAATAAAAGCAGCTCTAATTAATCTTCATAGAATTTAGCCTGTGGAGAGTGTTATTTCAATATTGTCATTCAAGAGTAGTTGAACGATAAAGTATCCCCCTCCTGCCCATATTACCTAGTGTAAGCCACCTCCCCTCAGATATGGAATCTGGTCTTAAGATCAGACATTGCAAGGGACAATCCTCTTACTGTGATCATAAGGAAAACCCTGTCCCTCCTTGACAGGTTTTTCAATGTTTTCCCTTATGCTGATTGAAGATTGTCCCTCTCTGCAGTCCATCTGGACACCACCTTTCTGTTCTGAGGTGAGCAGTGTTACATCAGTAAAAGGGGCGGGAGGGGGATACTTTATCATTCAATTACTCTTGAACTACAACTCCAAAAGTATTGAAATAACACTCTTCATGGCCCAAATACTATGAAGATTAATCTGAGCTGCTTTTATTTTGAAACATTACTATCCCTTTAAAGAGGAACTTTACCTTCAGGTATAACTGAGGTCAAATAGATCTTGAAGAGATAATTATAATATATATATTCCAAATAACTGATATAAATCATAACAATCAAAAAATAAAAACTGCCACAAGGGCTCCACAGCAAGAGGCATAATGTACTCCATCTTGTCAGTTAAACCTTTTGAGTGCCAGACAGGTATCCAGCTCAATGCGCTGCATACCTCTCTGGTACTCAAAGGGATAAAAGCTTATTTTCGGTCCTTTCTGCATCAATACACGAACCAGCATGTATAGGAAACACTGGTGTTTATTGGAAACACTGGTGTTTATTTGAAACATTTAAAGTTCGCTAATCTGTTCCTTAATAGGTTCCTATTGGCTAATGTGACACATCCATATGTATCAACATTTGCAAGGACTAATAAAATCTAATCACTATTTAGAGAAAGTTGAACTAACACTGTTAGATCTTTATATCTGTGACAGTCGTGTTTATCACTAATTTGTCTTTAAATAAATTGCAAGATTTCACCATAATCTCTCAAAAGAACGATAAATCATTCACAGCCACTAATCCAGCTTGTGAATAAAGATTCTCTATCAATATTTCCAATCTTTCGGTGATATTAAGGCAGAAATATTAGTAAATGACACCTTTATGACATATTGATACAATAGTGTAAAAGCCTGTGTACACGGGACAAAGTTCGGGTGAGGTTAACCCTTTGATTGCCAGAGGGGTATGCAAATCATTGCTTTGCAATGCGTTGTGTACCCCTCTGGCACTCAAAGGGTTAAGAGGTCGTCCTGATCTGCGTCCTGTCACCTACGCAGTCATGCACTGTAGAGACTGCCAGAAAGCACAGAATGCACCCAGCACAGAACTCCAAGCATTCTGTGCATTCGGGCAGTCTCTACTGCGCATGACGGCATCTGACAAACATCCTAGCAAATTATTATATAGGATGATATGCCCCACAGTGAATGCTTGTGCTTGGAAGGACTGCCAGTTTTACCTGACAAGATGGAGTTCATTATTATGCCTATTACTGTGGAGATTTTGTGATAATTTATAGATTTTACCAATTATCATTTTAACTATTTTGAACTATATATTTTATTTTAATTATCTATTCAGATTATTTTTCCCTTCAGTTCTATTTAAGGGTATAGTTCCTCTTTGAATCACAAAGAACTTAGGCCAACTGCAGCATAAGGGAGAAATAAAAATTCTATAGTAACAAAAACCTATTGAATGTCAGAGAGGTCTCAAAAGCATTGCAACATTTCTAGCATTCAAGCGGTTAAAAACCCAATTTAATTTCACAGGAACATTTATTTGTCCCATATAATGCAATTGGTTTACTCCAGAATACCCCGTTTTTTTCTATATATCTGGGCTCATGGACCATATCCATGAAACTAAACTGAAGCAATTTGGGCGAAAACTCACTGCACCATAGCGGCAAATAAACATTTCACAAATTTCTATTAATTAAATGGGGCTTTTTTATATATATTTTACAAGCATTATTGAGAAAAAGATAACAAATCCATTCAACAAAGAAAGGCTACTGAGAAAAAAGGAAGGTACAAGACTGTTCATACAGAGAGCATAGAATGCCAGGGTACAGTATAGATGAACCAGATTTCATGGACATATCTGGGCACATCAATGTGGGATAAAACTGGACGTACACGTATACAGAACATCAATGGCTAAGGGCATGCAATATAGCGTATCAATAGCGGGTAAGGTGTGAGGAGGGCGAGCTATGAGTTTGCTGGAGGTGGAGGGGTCTGCATAGGAACAGCTTACAGCTATGAAAGTAAGAATATAGTAAAACACAGTTGATGAGGCTGAAAAAAAGACATGCGTCCCTCAAGTCCAGCCCATGCCAAAACACCTCTGTTGATCTAGAGGAAGGCAAAAAAAAACTCCAAAAACACTGAAGCCATTTCCAATTAAGCCCCAAATTGGTAAAAAAAAATTCAGTGCACAACATGTATCATATATGAAACAGAGCTAAGGGGATAATTGTGTAGTGTTTGGTGTACTTTTTTTAACCCTCTGAGTGCCACAGGGGTGAGCAATGCACATCCCTATGGCACTCAAATGTATAAGGGAGTGATGCTGTCCATGGTGCTGAAAGTATTCTCTTATTCCCCTAGTGATCAAGTGGGGCAGCAGAGAGAATGCTCTTAAACTTCATAATTGCCATAGTGTTGGTGATGTGTGAAGGGAGGGCATCACTTCCACATTCACAGCAATTCGACAATCCTGTATGCTAATAGGGACCGTCTCCACTCCCCCTCTTGCATCCGTAAATTTAGTGAATATGCTGATGTGGGTGTACATTGAAATGTCAAAGTGTTTCTAACCTATTGACAAAATCATATCGCCACAGCATCGACCTTTAGTGAATCTAGACCCAGGACTCCTCCCTCTGTCTTTCTGGTAGATTTAATTTTGAAACAAAAAAACAGTTAATTAGTACAGATCATGTAACAGGTACCACTGGAATTTACTCACCCTGATAATTTGTCCCTTCACCCTGAGACTTAAAGGAGCAGTAAACCTTTTTTAATAAAAGCCTATATGTTATATATAAAACAAGGACTCTCCCTCTGCTGTAATTTATTTTATTCAAAAGTTAAAGTTAAATAATCATGATGTGAATTTACTGTGTGTTTACTTCTTGAAAGTTCTGACAGGAAATGACTCAGCAGTGTCTATCACATTATGTGGAGATCTGTATGTCACTGACTTTCCTCTCCATTAGAATGTAACAGAATAACTAATTGGAATTCGACCACAAGAGGGCACTGCTAATGTAAATAAAATATGAGTTCTGTGCTTTCTTTGGCACAGACCTCTAGCAGCTGAGCTCCCTCTTCGGCACTCTAGTAATGCATAGTGCTGGGAGATGATGTCATCTCCCAGCGCTCTGCATTACTGAAGAGAGGACCACGTGGGAGCTCCAGCTGTATAGAGGTCTGTGCAGAAGGAGGCATAGACCTCTCCTGCCACGCCATTGGACCACCAGGGAGGTAGGAGATGGACACTGAGGGGGTCAATAGGAGCAATGTGGAGGTGGAGATTGGGAGCAATGTGGAGACTGGATGTAATGTAGATGCAATGTGGAGATTGGCGGCAATGTGGAGATTGAAGGCAATTCAGATATTGGGGGAAATGTGGAGACTGGGGGCAAGGTGGAGGCAATGTGGAGATTGGGGGCAATGTGGAGATGGCCAGTAGAGATGGCCAATGGGGTAGGGCAATGTGGTTGAGGGGGAGCAATGTGGTTGGAGGGGGACCATGGCAATTTTTGCAACAGGGCCTGGTGGCTTCTAGTTACACCTCTGGATGGAGAGATTTTGGATGCATTGCAAGATGTACAGTAACTAGGGCTTAAAATACATTGCTGTTTATAAGTATTCCCTTTGTAGTCTATGGAAAAGTTTGTACATAAAACCCTTGATTATGTATGTATTGCAATGCAATCCAGGCCTAACTTTGCTAGTTATTACTGAAAGTTCCAAAACATTATATGCCCTTAAAATATATTGATATATGAGTTGCAAAAATACCCCGAATTCATTAATTCATTCTCCTGTGTAGAGCAAAACTTCTTAAAAATTGCAAATTTAAAAATTAAAAATGACAAGCCTTGGGATAGAAATATGATTAGAACATATGTTATTACTTGACACATAAGAAGTGCAATATTTAATGGTGTCATAACATGCTTTAAAACATGTGTTATTTGAATGACATTTCTAGAAGATACTGTTTAAAATAAAGCACGATTATGGCATAAAAATAAACAGTAAAAATGTTTTATCCTTTGTGGAGTCTAGGCCATAATGATGATCAAAAGGGGACGGAGAAAGAAGACAGGTTTAATATTAAACATGTAGGAGAATGGACTCAGTTAGGCATTACTAATACAAACATAAGAACTACCCAAGGAGAGAAATCTTTCTACTTATTATGTTATTGAAAGAGAGGCTTCAAATAACAATTTAAGATTTAATGCAGCACTGGTTGTGTGTCATATCAGAAGACGCGGATTATTGACTATTATGGAAATGTAATAAAAATAATAATAAAATTCTCAACATCTCACAGTGTTTATGTCTAATTTGAGAGGCTAAATAGGAATTACTGTGGCTGTGAACCTTATCTTATAGTTAATACATTGGAAATGGATAAAGAATGGTCTACCGTGGAAGTCACAAATTCAAGCATTTATTGTAGATGTAATTTAGCTTTAATAAGTTGTAGATAATTAGGGAGTGTTCTAAATAGGTGATGTTCAGCCAAATTTGAATCAGAATTACTCAATTTCTTTATAGCTCATCAGCCTCAGCCACTCCAACCAAATAGCACATGTAGACTAACCTTTGGGAGCAATGGAGTAAGAAACAGGAGTTGGAGAGGGGCAACAGACATGGGGAATGTACAAATACATTAGTGTAGCCTCATTGGCTGCACTAGAGGGTATGTACTACAGTATATGATCATTGTAGTGCATATCAGGGCACAGGCCCTGCCAGCATTAGGACTTTAAAGGGATAGTAATACTTAAGTCCTATTAAAAATACATGTATTGCCCCCAGTGTCATCTCTCAAACCTTTATGGTTTGAGAGATGATCGCTCCTAAAGTTGCCCTCTCCCTCCCCTTTCCTGTAGTCAGCGTTCTAATAGTTTAATCTACAGCTACTAATAGTTTATTACATCATAGTAGCCAACATCCCCCTTCTATTAAGTGTAATATACCTGTGGGGGAATTTTTACATTTAAGGCATAATTGCAGTCATATCCAGATCTTTAAAATTAGATCTGAGGATTTAACGAAGCGTCTAATTGAAAGAGGATATAGTAAAAGTTCAATCAAAAAGGCATACAAAAGAGCTCTATATACATCAAGACCATATCTCCTGTACAATAAGATGATTAAAAATGACAACAAGCAATTGATTTGATTTATAACCACCTTCAATTGTCATCCAAGTTCCATTTCTCGAATATTGAACAAATATTGGCATTTATTAATCAATGATGAAGATTTGCATAAAGTTCTTGGTGATAAACCCTCTATGTGTTGGAAACGAGCACCCAGTTTAAAAGATCATTTAGTTCGCAGCCACTTTGCTAAAAAAATCAATTAGCAATTTTAGCGGCTCACATCCATGTGGTCACTGTGCAGCTTGTAAACACATGGTATTAACTCGAACTATTGTTTATAGATTTGGACAACAACATTCTATCAAAGATTTTATAACATGCCAAACAAAAGCTGTGATATATTGCCTACAATGTCCATGTGGACTTTTATATGTGGGCAAGACTTCACGCAAACTAACAATTCGATTAAGAGAACATGCCAATAACATTACAAATGCGGCTAAAGACGTCAATAATCCAAATAAAAAGATTTCTCCAGTAACCGCTCATTATCTCAATAAACATAATAGTAATTCTAATTTACTTAAAGCTTGGGGTTTACAGAGTATTAAGGTTGGCATTAGAGGTGGTGATATAAACAGAATCCTAATGCAAAATGAAAATCAATGGATTTTCAAATTAAAAACTTTAAAACCTCATGGCCTTAATGAGGAATTTCCCTTACATGTCCATTTATAATGAGAGCTTATCTATTCTACATTATTTCTGTTTATTCCATTATACACATATTTATCAATATTTTATTCACTCCCATGTTCCATTTTTTCTCACCTCTCAGTAAGGTATATATTGTGTTTGAGATGATCGCTAAAGATTTATATTTTTGACATTTAGAGATTGGTTTCATTAATGTGCTGATCATGTGTTTGACTGTTTTGAAGGAATAATTTATTTTCATCCTGATCCATACATGGAATTCATGTGCATTACATTCTTCCATTTATAGTGGATGTTATCTTAGTCAGTCAAAGAATATGTATATGTACTGACGTTATTTTAAAGATTTGATACTATGGTGTCAATTGAAAGATACAATTACGTATGTATTCTAGACACGAGTTACATTAATAGTGATGGACATTTAGGATGTGATTTCAAATATATGATACAATTGTGTCAATTGAAAGATGCATTTACGTATGGATTCCAAATACTAGTTACATTAATAGTGATGGACATTCATGTTTATATTGTATCTCCAATGCAGCACTTAGATCACGATCATCTGTGTCTTTGATTGGTCAAAGTTTATGAGCGTCATAGAATTTGTAACGCTAACAGGATTGGCAATGGTAACAGTCAATCAGACGATGATGGGAGGTGCTTCCGGCTTAAATAGCCGATTCTTTTGAACATCGGGTGAACAGCCAAAGAAGAAGCCAGGGCGAAACGCGTGTCGGCGTTCCTATTGATTTAGAGAGAGATGTCTCTTTTTTGTTTTTGAACAGATTACCTTAGGGCTTAGGAGCTATCTTCTGTTTTTGCACTTAGACTTCATAGCAGGCAGATACATCTTGTAGTATAGATCCATCTACAATCTAGATTAGATCGTTTAGCTCCGGATTCAGCCTCTATTCCCAATGGTCCTTTTAAGGGCTGGTAATAGGATGGTAATCAAAGGTCCTTTTTAGGGCTGGTATTTAGATTTTGAGTAACAAAGGCCCTTTTTAGGGCTGGTATTACAATTACTGGGTGATTTTCTTTTTCTTTTTTTGGCAAGCCGGATTGTGCCCCGGTGTTAAATTAGCACTTTTCTTTTTTTGTTTACACAGCCTGATGTGTTCTAGATATGCTGTGCTATGGTGCTTTGCACATTTATAGCTGAACTAGTCTTTCCACCTACAATGGTCCTTCTTAGGGCTGGTAATTAGGTAGGGTTGGAACAGTTATATTTTGTCATGCTCTGTTAATTATCTACTGAGCATTCTATTTCCATTCCCTTAGCCTTTTGGGACTGGTTATCAGAAGATTTTTCTGGTGGTTTATTAGTACACAGCATTTAATCCAGGAAGTCAATTAGGTGTATTTTTCTTACACTAGTTGATAGTGATTCACATTGAAAATTTAATACACTTTACGGTGGTGAAACCATTTTTTTTTTTTTTTGCTTCTGAAGTGCTCTCTACAAGTTACATTTGAGTCATTTGTGTTATTCAGCCAAATTTATTTAAGAATATTGTCCCAGTACTATGATTTCGCCTCTTTTTGTTTTTAATTACATGTTCAATAAAAGTTAAGTCTTATCCATTACCACTCATAGTTCTATCAGTATCATAGATATCATATCTTTGAGTGCTATTTAGGCAGGTTGTCTGTGTGTTTTATTGCAATGCCACTGACACCTACTGCTACTACTATTGCAACATCTAGCTCCAGTTGTATTTGTAGTTGTAGTAGTAGTAGTAGTAGTAGTAGTAGTAGTAGTAGTAATAGAAGAAGTAGCAGTAATAGTAGCAGTAGTCCATTAGGAACTCCTCAGTCTATGTAATCTACAGTATGGAGATACTTCACACAAGTTGCAAAAGTTAAACATGTTGCCATCTGTTGCCTCTTTAAAAAACATGTGAGCAGGGGGAAAGCAGGATCACATTTCGGCACATCCTCACTGAGATCACACCTGAAAAAAGCAGCCGAAGATCTGACTGGCAACATGCCAGAGGTGCAAAGATTATCAGCAATATGAGCGCCCCCAAAAGTGAATGAGGATGAGAGGCACATAATGTCATCAACCATATGCCTAACAACCATAACCCTGACAACCCCAATTCCTAACTTTAACAATCCAACCCTAACAAGCCCACCAGAACTAACTCTAACAACTGCAACAACTCTAACAACCCCACCAATAACAACCCTAACCACCACATCAACCATACACCTAATAACCCTAACCCCAACAACCCCAACCCCAAACCTTAACAACCCCAACATTAACATCCTAAACCCTAACAACCCCACCAACCCTAACCCCAAGAACCACAACAACCCCAACACTTACAACCTCAACACTAACAACCCTAATACTGTCAATCCCATTAGCCCTAACCCTAACAACCCAAGCCCAACCCTAGCAAACCAAACCCTAACCCTAACAATACCACCAACACTTACCCCTACTAACCGAATAACCATAACCCTAACAACCGCACAAACACTAAGCATAACAACTCCACCAACCCAAACCCTAACAACCCTAACCCTCACAACTCCATTAACCATAGGCCTAACAACCCTCACCCCAACAACCCCAATTCCAAACCTTAACAATCCCAACACTAACATCCCAGACCCTAACAACCTCACTGACACTAACCCTAACAACCCCAACAACCCTAAACTTTACAACCCTAACAACCCAAAATCCTAATCATCCCACCAACCTGAGCCCTAACAATCCTAACCCACCATGTCTTATTTATTTATTTTTTTAATTGTTTTTATTTATTTTATTTACTTTACCCCCAATCCCAGTCAACAACCCCGTCTCCAGTTCCCTTTTATACTATGCTTGTGGTAAATAAAATAAAATCTGAAATGTGTTTGGTGTAGGGATGGGCGAAAATTTTCACCTCAACATGAAATTGGCAAATAATGGCACTCCCCGCTTGGTGAATAATTTCCTGCAAAAAGTGCAGTTTTTCTGCTTTTTTCACCTAGCTCTTTCCATTGAAATCAATGGAAACATTGAATTTACACAAAACACATTTGTAACTGCTGTTCTTGCTGCAACTGATGCTAAGTTGTTTAAGCAGCAGGATGATTAGGCAGCTGAAAGGGTATGGGATCAACCATAGCAGTAACATGGGTGATAGATGATGAAGGTTCCACTTGCCACTACTAGCTCCAGTGATGTACCTGAAGCAGTAGCAGCACAATACATAGCCCCCAGTATATGTGAAGAAAAAGAAGAAGTTGGCCAATAATTCTTCTCCACCTGCCCCTCCTCCAAAATCATGGGTGTGTTGTTATTAGAATAGAAAGTTTTCCCTTGGGAGCAGAAACAGTGCCTCTCATCAGCAACTGCAATGTGCACAGTGTGTGTGGTAAATAACATCTGGGGGCACAACTGTATCCAAACACCATGACACCAGAACCCAAGTACAGTGCCTCTGTCACTATACCCCTTGTCAGACCCTGCTAAGGACACATGACAACTTGCTGACAGTTTAATAGTAATGATGAACCTTCCCTGCCACCATCTTAGAATATTCTGTGTGATGTAATCTCCTCAGATTCTGCTTGAGGCCCTGCTTCTGATTCTCCTGCACAATACTTCCATACCGGTGGAGACGAACTGCCACATCCTAACATTAACAGAGTGGCTATCATTTGGCAGGGGAGGTAAAGATGAACAAGGTGGATTAGCAGAAGATGTAGTTACCCTAGAAAGAGAAGGTGATGGCGAGCTAGTTGTTTCACTCGTCATGGAACTTCCAGTCTCTGTCTGGGTTTCTCTATTCTTCCTCCTCTTTGATCTCCTACCCACCTCTTGTTGCCATGTTTTACAGATCCTGCAGAATATTACATGGAGTTCCAAATATACCTGGATAACATGTGATGTGAGAGCATTGTATTCGTCAATTCCACATGGGTACGGACTTCTGTCTCTGAGATATCACCTTGATAAATATACAGATTATAGTCAAGAATTACAATATTTTATTTTAGAGGTCGCAAGATATCTTCTGACACACAACTATTTCCTGTATGATGGTGGGTTTTACCTCCAGAGACGCGGGACTTCTATGGGCGCAAAATCTGCGCCTTCCTATGCTAACCTCTAGTGATGAGCGAGCACCCCAATGCTCGGGTGTTCGGGTGCTCTGACCGAGCACCCCCTGAGGCTCGAGTGCTCGGCCGAGCACCCGAGCCCCATTGAAGTCAATGGGAGGACTCGAGCATTACACCAGGCACCCCCTGCTCTGATGAGGGGAGGGTGCCTGGTCCATAGGAAAAGGGAAGAAAAGGATGGAAACACCACAGAAATGGTTCAGGGACAGCATAGGGAGGATGTCTGGATGCATCTTGGACTCCAACATCGCTGCTGGGAACGATCTTTCGCCCGTAGTACGCCATTTTTACAGACTGATCGTAAAACACACAAAAAGGAAAATAAAAACGACTTTAGTCGAAAAATTGTTACCAAACAGTATTTGCTGTATATTTACTTGTATATCATCTGCAAATTCTCCCAAAAATTTCCTCGATTTTTCTGAACTGAGGCCATGATTAAGAGGGAAACGTGCACAGAGGCAAATTCTCCCAAAAATTTCCTTGATTTTCAGAACTGAGGCCATGATTAAGAGGGAAACGTGCGCAGAGGCACATTCTCCCAAAAATTTCCTTGATTTTCAGAACTGAGGCCATGATTAAGAGGGAAACGTGCGCAGAGGCAAATTCTCCCAAAAATTTCCTTGATTTTCAGAACTGAGGCCATGATTAAGAGGGAAACGTGCGCAGAGGCAAATTCTCCCAAAAATTTCCTTGATTTTCAGAACTGAGGCCATGATTAAGAGGGAAACGTGCGCTGAGCTGACCATCTAAAACATTATAGGTGAGGGTCTGCTGCAGAGCTGACCATCCTAAACATTATATGCGAAGGCCCGCTAGTGAGCTGACGCTATAAAACATTATATGAGAGGGCCCGCTAGAGAGCTGACCCAATAAAACATTATATGAGAAGGCCCGCTGGTGAGCTGACCTATATAAAAATTGTCAAACAGGGCCCGCTGGTGAGCTGGCCCTATATAAAAATTATATCACAGGGCCCGCTGGTGAGCTGGCCCTATATAAAAATTATATCACAGGGCCCGCTGGTGAGCTGGCCCTATATAAAAATTATATCCCATGGCATATGGAAGAGGAGGAGGAGGATGAGAAGATTAAGAGTCAACCATATACCCGTTTTTTGGGTGGAAGGGGTGAATGGGAATACAGAGTATTCCCATCATTGTAAATAACATATATAAAGTGAGTTTATGTTCCCCCGGGGCTTTCCTCCAGTGGAGTGGAGAAGTCAGGGGAAATCCAGGCCTTGTTCATTTTTATAAGTGTCAACCTATCAGCATTGTCGGTGGAAAGGCGGATACGCTTATCTGTTATGATGCCACCAGCAGCACTAAATACCCGCTCAGACAGAACGCTGGCGGCAGGGCAGGCCAGCACCTCCAAGGCGTAGAGTGCCAGTTCATACCACGTGTCCAGCTTGGACACCCAGTAGTTGTAAGGCACAGAGGGATCATTGAGGACGCTGACACGGTCTGCTACGTACTCCTTCACCATCTTCCAAAACTTTTCCCTCCTTGTGACACTAGGCTGCGCATCAGGGTGAGGGTGCTGGCGGGGTGTCATGAAGGTGTCCCACACCTTGGAGAGTGTTGCCCTGCCTTTCTCGGAACTGCTGTGTGCTCCCCTTTTCTCCCCTTCTCTGTTGGCCAAGGTAGCACGTACTCTGCCGCCAGCGTTGTCAGATGGAAAATTTTGGAGCAATTTTTCAACAAGAACCTTCTGGTATTGCACCATTTTGCTTGTCCTCTCCACCGGAGGAATGAGAGATGAGAAATTCTCTTTGTAGCGGGGGTCCAGAAGGGTGAACACCCAGTAATCCGTGTTGTTTAAAATGCGTATAACGCGTGGGTCACGGGAAAGGCAGCCTAACATAAAGTCAGCCATGTGTGCCAGAGTACCAACAGTCAAGATTTCGCTGTCCTCACCAGGAGGATGACTCTCAATATCCTCATCCTCTTCCTCCTCTTCTGCCCACCCACGCTGAAGAGATGGAACTAAAGTTCCATGGCTACCCTCTGTAGCGGAGGCAACCGTGTCTTCCTCCTCCTCCTCCTCCTCCTCCGCCTCCTCCAATTGTCGCTGAGAAGACGAAGTGAGGGTGCTCTGGCTATCACGTTGTGTAAGCTCTTCCTCCCCCATTTCCACCTCTTCCACATGCAAAGCGTCGGTTTTAATTGTGAACAGCGAGCGTTTCAGTAGACACAGAAGTGGGATGGTTACACTGATAATAGCGTTATCGCCGCTCACCATCTGTGTCGATTCCTCAAAATTGCGTAAAACCTCGCAGAGGTCTGACATCCATTCCCACTCCTCACTTCTGATTACAGGAAGTTGAACGGAGAGGCGACGACCGTGTAACAGCTGGTACTCCACTACTGCCCTCTGCTGCTCACAAAGCCGGGCCAACATGTGGAAGGTGGAGTTCCAGCGCGTGCTCACGTCACACAGCAGCCGGTGAGCTGGTAATTGTAAGCGCTGCTGCAGCTTCAACAGGCCGGCCGAAGCTGTAGATGACTTACGGAAATGTGCACACACGCGGCGCACCTTGGTCAAGAGATCATGCACATTGGGGTAGGTTTTTAGAAATCGCTGAACCACTAAATTAAATACATGCGCTAGGCATGGTACGTGTGTGAGCTTGCCGAGCTCCAAAGCCGCCACCAAGTTACGCCCATTATCACACACAACCATGCCTGGTTGCAGGTTGAGTGGCGAGAGCCATTGCTCGGTCTGGTGACTAATCCCCTGCAACAGCTCTGAGGCCGTGTGCTGTTTGTCCCCAAGGCAGATCAGCTTCAGCACGGCCTGTTGACGCTTCCCCACTGCAGTGCTACACTGCTTCCAGCTACTGGCTGATGGGGGAGTGGCGCTGCGTGTGGAGAATTCGGAGGTGGAAACGGAGGAGGAGGAGCCAATAACGTAGGTGCTGGCGGAAACCCTGATGAAGGTAGGGCCCGCAATCCTCGGCGTGGGTAGCACCCGTGCCATCCCAGGGTCCGAGTCGCTCCCAGCCTCCACGACATTCACCCAGTGTGCCGTCAGGGAAATGTAGCGTCCCTGGCCACAAGCACTTGTCCATGTGTCAGTCGTTAAGTGGACCTTCCCAGTAACTGCGTTGGTCAGGGCACGGGTGATGTTACGGGACACATGGTGGTGTAATGCGGGGATGGCACACCGGGAAAAGTAGTGGCGGCTGGGGACCGCGTACCGAGGGACAGCTGCTGCCATCAGGCTGCGGAAGGACTCAGTGTCCACAAGCCTAAATGGCAGCATTTCGATGGCCAGTAATTTTGAAAGGTGTGAGGTTAGTGCTATGGCCTGTGGGTGGGTGGCTGGGTACTTTCTCTTGCGCTCAAATGCCTGGGGTAACGACATTTGGACGCTGTGCTGGGACAGGGAAGTGGATGTGGTCGCTGATGGTGCATCAGATGGTACAGGTGCAGGGCGGGAGGTATGCGGGCCTGCGCCTTCGACAGGCGATTGGCCGGCACCGAAAACAGGGGAAGAGGAGGCAGTGGTGTGGCCTGCAGACACAGATGGGCGATCCAGGCGTTCCTCCCACTTACTACGGTGCTTGGATGCCATGTGTCGGATCATGCTGGTGGTGGTGAGGTTTCTAGTGTTCATGCCTCGGCTCATTCTGGTGTCGCACAGGTTGCAAACTACAATTCTTTTGTCGTCCGCACTTTCCTTAAAAAAACGCCATACCGCGGAACACCTACCCTTTGGCAAGGTAGATTTACGCAAGGGGGTGCTCCGTGGAACATTTGCGGGCCGGTTTGGTGCGGTCCGCCTTCTTTCTGTAGCCACACCACTGCCTCTTCCAGCCTGTTGCGGTGCTGCAGATGGCTGACCCTCAGGACTGCTGTCATCGCTCGGCTCTACACCTTCCCAGGTGGGGTCAGTCACCTCATCGTCCACCAAGTCCTCCTCCACTTCCTCACTCTGATCATCCTCCTCAAGTCTTGATCCCACCACATACTCTGTCATTGACAACTGTATAACATTCTCCTCAACAAGGTCTTGAGACGGAAATAGTGGTTGATTTAATGGCAACTGTGTCTCATCATCATCATCCACTACTTCCTTTGACCTTAAATGCCGTTCACATCTGTCATCTTCTTGTGATTGGGTAGCCTCTAGAGGTTGTGAATCAGGGCACAAAATGTCATGTTCCTCTGCAAGCGTGCTTGGAGAGAGGGTCAAATGAAGGATTGGTGATGAGACGAGCTCCTCACTATATCCCAGTGTGGGATCACTTCTTTGACCAGACCGTGTATGGTGGGAGGAAGGATGATCAGAGTGAGGATTATTTTGACCAGACTCTTGGCTACTGAGAGTGGACTTGGTGGAAGACAGGGTGGTGCTTAACCGACTGGAAGCAGTATCAGCTGTCATCCAACCGACCACCTGTTCGCAGTGGTCGGACCTCGAGAGTGATGTCCTGCGACGCCCTGTAAAATTACACATGAAGCTAGGTATGGTGGATGTCTTTCTTTCTTGTGCTCTGGCACCAGGCACAGTTTCTCCGCATCCTGACCCGCGCCCTGAACTTTCAGGATCACGTCCACTTCCCCGTCCCTTTTTACCCGCCTTCTTCATCTTACACAGAATATGTGACTTTAATATTTGAGTTTGAAAACTTAACAGTATTTCTTACTATTCTGCAACTCTGCAGAGTACACAGAATAGGCTGCTAAACGGCGGTGAAACACACTGAATGGAATATGTGACTTTAATATTTGAGTTTGAAAACTTAACAGTATTTCTTACTATTCTGCAACTCTGCAGAGTACACAGAATAGGCTGCTAAACGGCGGTGAAACACACTGAATGGAATATGTGACTTTAATATTTGAGTTTGAAAACTTAACAGTATTTCTTACTATTCTGCAACTCTGCAGAGTACACAGAATAGGCTGCTAAACGGCGGTGAAACACACTGAATGGAATATGTGACTTTAATATTTGAGTTTGAAAACTTAACAGTATTTCTTACTATTCTGCAACTCTGCAGAGTACACAGAATAGGCTGCTAAACGGCGGTGACACACACTGAATGGAATATGTGACTTTAATATTTGAGTTTGAAAACTTAACAGTATTTCTTACTATTCTGCAACTGTGCAGAGTACACAGAATAGGCTGCTAAACGGCGGTGAAACACACTGAATGGAATATGTGACTTTAATATTTGAGTTTGAAAAGTTAACAGTATTTCTTACTATTCTGCAACTGTGCAGAGTACACAGAATAGGCTGCTAAACGGCGGTGAAACACACTGAATGGAATATGTGACTTTAATATTTGAGTTTGAAAACTTAACAGTATTTCTTACTATTCTGCAACTGTGCAGAGTACACAGAATAGGCTGCTAAACGGCGGTGAAACACACTGAATGGAATATGTGACTTTAATATTTGAGTTTGAAAACTTAACAGTATTTCTTACTATTCTGCAACTGTGCAGAGTACACAGAATAGGCTGCTAAACGGTGGTGACACACACTGAATGGAATATGTGACTTTAATATTTGAGTTTGAAAACTTAACAGTATTTCTTACTATTCTGCAACTCTGCAGAGTACACAGAATAGGCTGCTAAACGGCGGTGAAACACACTGAATGGAATATGTGACTTTAATATTTGAGTTTGAAAACTTAACAGTATTTCTTACTATTCTGCAACTGTGCAGAGTACACAGAATAGGCTGCTAAACGGCGGTGAAACACACTGAATGGAATATGTGACTTTAATATTTGAGTTTGAAAACTTAACAGTATTTCTTACTATTCTGCAACTGTGCAGAGTACACAGAATAGGCTGCTAAACGGCGGTGACACACACTGAATGGAATATGTGACTTTAATATTTGAGTTTGAAAACTTAACAGTATTTCTTACTATTCTGCAACTCTGCAGAGTACACAGAATAGGCTGCTAAACGGCGGTGAAACACACTGAATGGAATATGTGACTTTAATATTTGAGTTTGAAAACTTAACAGTATTTCTTACTATTCTGCAACTCTGCAGAGTACACAGAATAGGCTGCTAAACGGCGGTGAAACACACTGAATGGAATATGTGACTTTAATATTTGAGTTTGAAAACTTAACAGTATTTCTTACTATTCTGCAACTCTGCAGAGTACACAGAATAGGCTGCTAAACGGCGGTGACACACACTGAATGGAATATGTGACTTTAATATTTGAGTTTGAAAACTTAACAGTATTTCTTCCTATTCTGCAACTCTGCACAGTACACAGAATCTGCTGCTACACTGCGGCGAAGCACACTGAATGGAATATGTGACTTTGATATTTTACTTTGAAGACTTAACAGTATTTCTTCCTATTCTGCAACTCTGCACAGTACACAGAATGTGCTGCTAAACTGCGGCGAAGCACACTGAATGGAATATGTGACTTTGATATTTTAGTTTGAAGACTTAACAGTATTTCTTCCTATTCTGCAACTCTGCACAGTACACAGAATGTGCTGCTAAACTGCGGCGACGCACACTGAATGAAATATGTGACTTTGATATTTTAGTTTGAAGACTTAACAGAATGTGCTCTAATCTGCAACTTTGCACACTAAACAGAACGTGCTCTAATCTGCAACTTTGCACACTAAACAGAATGTGCTCTAATCTGCAACTTTGCACACTAAACAGAATGTGCTCTAATCTGCAACTTTGCACACTAAACAGAATGTGCTCTAATCTGCAACTGTGCACACTAAACAGAATGTGCTCTAATCTGCAACTTTGCACACTAAACAGAATATTTTTTTTTTTTTTTTTGTTTTTTTCCCCCCACACAAAATAACCTGCTGCCCCCACACACAGTAGTCCTAAAAAGGACTTTTGGTTCTTTTTTTTCACAAGTTTGGTTTTTTTCCTCCCTACACTGCCTTTCCCTTCCTATCCTCAGCTCTCCCTGGCTAAGACTGAGCCGAACTCGATGGTCAGGTGCTATACAGCACCTGACCACGGGTTCTGGCCAGCCAATCAGTGTAATGCCAGCAGCCAACATGG
Organism: Rhinophrynus dorsalis; assembly: GCA_037306005.1. Taxonomy (NCBI): domain Eukaryota; kingdom Metazoa; phylum Chordata; class Amphibia; order Anura; family Rhinophrynidae; genus Rhinophrynus; species Rhinophrynus dorsalis. The sequence continues at coordinate 83,526,375 of CM074721.1, forward strand.
CTGCTGGCATAACACCGATGTCAGAGCCTCCCTGCACGTTTATTGGCTGCGCAGCAGCCGCAGAACGTGCGGGGAGGAGACCCGAACATGGCGGGCGAGCACATGCGGTACTCGTACGAGTACCGCCATGTGCCGAGCAGAGCGATGCACGAGCCGATCCGAGCATCGGCCGAGCATGCTCGCTCAACACTACTAACCTCTTCATGGGGTGGTGGGAGGAGTCCCGTGTCTTTGGAGCAAATAACCCATTCAGGGAGAGTGTTGTGTTGTTTGGAAGATACATTGACGACCTCCTCTTTATAAGGCATGGTGAGGTCTCGGATATCTCAGGTTTTGTATCTTATTTGAATGATGATACTTCGAATCTACATTTCACATTTGAATCCAATGTGTCAAGTATCCAATTTTTGGATCTTGTATTACAAGGAAACCCATCTACAGGTATTATTGAGACTGAAGTACATAGAAAACCCATAGCAGGGAATAGCTTGTTGAGGGCAGATAGTTGCCATCCTGTCCATACTATCAGGGGAATACCTGTGGGACAGTCCAAACGACTTAGATGCAACTGTTCAACAGATATTTCATTTGAAGAAAATTCTAAAAAATTGTACAACAGATTTTTACAGAGGGGCTATCCGAGACGGACATTAGATCGAGCCTATCAATTAGCACAGAAAGAAGAAAGACAAAATTTGTTAAAATATAGAGAGAAACAATCTAAAGAAGCTAAGATGACTGGTAAGATAGTATTTTCAACGGATTATAGTCTACAGTATACTAAGATTTGCAATATTATAAAGAAACACTTGCCAGTCTTGAAGGCAGATCCACTGTTACAAAAAATAGTTGATGAAGGCTTTCATTTTGTTTCGAGGAGAGGAAAAACATTAGGGAATATACTTTCACCAAGTTTGTTCATAGGTGATAGATAGAAAAATAAAAAAACTTGGTTGTCCACAGTTGGTACTTACAGATGTGGCAGCGGTCGCTGTCAATGTTGCAGTTACATAAAAAATTCAAATAGATTTAATTCAAGTGTGACTGGGCGAGAGTATGCAAATAAAACTTATGCGAATTGTGCAACAAGAGGTGTAGGTTATTTGTTGACCTGCAGTATCTGTAATGTGCAATATGTGGTCAAAACCATTAGGTCAATAAGAGAAAGACTGAACGAACATCTAAGTGACGTTAGAAACCCAGGATTTAAGTCAGGGGTAGCTAGTCACTTCAAAGATACTCATAGGGGAGATACTAAGATGTTGCAAGTACAAGTTATTGAGAAAGTAACTTTGGAAGTAAGAGGAGGAGATCTGGATGCATATTTGCTCTAACGTGAGGCATATTGGATCTTCACCCTACATACCAGATATCCCAAAGGTCTGAACAAAAATTATGATGTATCTTGCTATGTTTAGTATACAACCCCAGTTTAGAGGGAGAGATACTTTAATAGAGGATAGTAGATGGAATATGAGTTAGATTTAATGTCCTATGGCAAGAATTAGTGTCTACTAAAATTGAGAAGTTTTTATTCAGTGTTTTAACTATAGCTGTATAATTTCAGGGCAGAATTATTTTTATTTTCCTGTTTTTATTCTGTTTGTTTTATTTTTATTTTGATCATAGCCGGTTGGACATGATGGAATTGGAAATGTCCAACGGGTCTGCGTATTTGGCTCTGTGACATTGTTTCTCTGTGGAGGGAGTGGGGCGGAGTATAGCGGAGCTGTCGGACAATAAAGTATATTGTTTTGATTTGCCTTGCCCGTATGAGACACTGTTGTTACGGTGGGCTTGGCGAGGCAGGGTAAGCTTATTCCATTGCAGACAAGGAGCCAATATGACTCTAAAATATTCTATAATCTATCTCCTATTCATTTGTCTAAACCAAATACATTCTTACCATGTGAATGAAACAATGTTTCTTATTGGCGGCTTGATCAGCTTAAATGAACATAAGTTGTTAACATTGATTACATCATGATTAAGCGTAGAGAACGCGAAACATGTTGATGTATTTGAACCGATTGTAACCTGTTACTGCCCTCCAGTCGTTGTGGTCTTGGAAGAAACTTGTTGCTATTAAAGGAGAAACAATAAAGGTACATTTTGATTTTAATTTACTTCGATACAGAGTGATTCTATATTGGTGCGGTTTATACTTTGTGTTACAAGATGCCGTCCTGGAGAGTCAGGGGCAACAGTGCTGCTTGATTTCTGTGGTGGGTGTTTGACTTTAACATGTTTAACATAAATGTCATGGTGTCTGTGTTTCATGTATGTTATCAGGGCTGTTGTGCCAAGGTGTGTTCCCTAATTTCCTCTTTGCAATTACTTGTCACAAATTGCACACAGTGCTTTTGGTGATGACTGCACTGTGCCTGCCCCAAGAGAAAAATAGTCTCACACCCATGACATCAGGGGATTGGGATAAGGAATAGGTGGAGAATAATGGCCTCTTTCTTCTTGTCCTCCACATTCCACGTCACTGTGTGTGGCAGCAGATGATATTGCGGCTGTTACTGTTACTGCCTCAGAATTAGCACTGCAAAAAGGACCAGGAATATTGCTGCTGCTGGCAATTGGAACCGGTCTTAGTCCCACATCACTTGTTGACTCCATTCCCACTGTGTCCACGGTAGTCTGTGGCAAACTAGCTTGCTCCGCAGCATCCTGCTGCCCTTGCAACTCAGCAGCAGCAGGAATTAGAGCAGTTGCAAATTCCAAAAGCTCACTGCTGGTGGTGATGTCCATCATCATCCCTGCTTCCCATTCCTTCTCAGTTTGGGCTAAAAAGGCCATCAATGTCTCTTCCACCCCAGTGTCTCCACCATCATCTTCACCACCACCACTAGTCCCTACATGCTGCTGCTGCTGTTCTGTTACAGATATCTCAGTGCTGGTTTGAGGAGGTGATGAGCAATGTGACATAGTGTCTCCTAATGTTACACTTGCCATTTCCTGGTGACGTGAAGAAGGCAGACTGGCAGCAGTAGCAGCAGGCACAGGTAGCTGATCTGTGCTCCTGGTGTTGGTGGTAGTATTATTTCTGCTTCTGCTATCCTCCAACAGTTCTGGCCTCTTCAAGATCATGTTCCACTTGGACACTGTAGTGAAGGGAAGGGGACTCCCTGGGCCATAGGAATAGTGTGGGCTCCTTTGACTGCTAGTCTGGATGCTCTCAAATGCTTCCTCTACCACTCCCCTAAACACTAGTCCCACCAGCTGCTTCACCATTACTGCTACTACTACTAACACAAACCACATCAAGTTCAGCCACAGAGACTTCCTCCTCACATTCACTAGTAATATGATGATTACCCCCTCCTTCAAACATAACACTAACAAGATGCTGGACCTTCTTGGTAGTAGTAGTACTAGCACTGGTAGAACTGCTTGGGGATAGCAAGTGTGACTGGCAACAAGTTAAGCACTGGCAGCAGGCACAGCACTGGTTTCAGCAGGGGCAGCATGTCTGACAGTAGGGACAGTATTGGTGGCAGCAGGTTCAGCACTGGCAGCAGGCACAATTGGTTTTAAGTGGATTTTCCTGGTTTTCTCTGGATTTCTCTTGGGAACACGGCGAGAGCTTTTGCCCACCCCTAGTTTGGTGTATATTCAGTCTTCCTATTGATTTTAATGCAATGAGCTAGACAAAAAAAGTGGAGAAACTGTACTTTTGCAGTAAATTTTTCGGATGGAGGGAAGTGCCATATTTCACAGATTTTGGTTTAATGTGAAAATTTTTACCCACCATTACTAATAGCTACAACCCTATAATCCTTAATCTGAATAGTAACAACCTTAACAGTAACAACCCAATCAACTGTAACCTTAACAAACCTACCCCTAATAACCCTACCAATCCCAAGCCTAACAAACCAACCTTAACAAACACACCAACCCTAAACCCTATTCCCATTAATTTTAATGCATCAGGTAGGTGAAAAAAGTGCACCTTTCGCAGGAAATTTTTAGCTGATTTTGGATTGTGACATAATTTATGCCCAATCCTACTAATGACCCCAAGGCTAACATCCTTAAGCCCAATACTAACAACCTTAACCCTATCAACCCAACAAAACCTAATACTAACAACCCTAACCCTTACAACTCCAACTCTAACAACCCTTATCCTACCAACCCCACCAACCCTAACCCTGAAAACACCAACAACTTTATGTGATGCTATGTTTTGGGTGTATAGTCAGTCTTCCCATTGATTCCAACACAATAAGCTAGGTGAAAACAGTGGAAAAACAACACTTTTCGCTGTAAATTTTTCTCAGATTCTCAACCCCAACCCTAATAACCTTAAGCCCAATACTAACATCCCTAACAATGTTAGGGTTGGTGGGGTTGTTAGGGTTACGGTTAGTATTGGGCTTAAAGGGATGGTCTTGTCTATATTAAGGTTTAGCTCTGAGTCTTCTATATGGTTTTATAACATGTATCGCTATTAGTGATGAGCGAGCACCCCAATGCTCGGGTGTTCGGGTGCTCTAACCGAGCACCCCCTGAGGCTCGAGTGCTCGGCCGAGCACCCGAGCCCCATTGAAGTCAATGGGAGGACTCGAGCATTACACCAGGCACCCCCTGCTCTGATGAGGGGAGGGTGCCTGGTCCATAGGAAAAGGGCAGAAAAGGATGGAAACACCACAGAAATGGTTCAGGGACAGCATAGGGAGGATGTCTGGATGCATCTTGGACTCCAACATCGCTGCTGGGAACGATCTTTCGCCCGTAGTACGCCATTTTTACAGACTGACCATAAAACACACAAAAAGGAAAATAAAAACGACTTTAGGCGAAAAATTGTTACCAAACAATATTTGCTGTATATTTACTTGTATATCATCTGCAAATTCTCCCAAAAATTTCCTTGGTTTTCGGAAGTGAGGCCATGATTAAGAGGGAAACGTGCGCAGAGGCAAATTATCCCAAAAATTTCCTTGATTTTCAGAACTGAGGCCATGATTAAGAGGGAAACGTGCACAGAGGCAAATTCTCCCAAAAATTTCCTTGATTTTATTGAACTGAGGCCATGATTAAGAGGGAAACGTGCGCTGAGCCGACCATCTAAAACATTATGGGTGAGGGTCTGCTGCAGAGCTGACCATCCTAAACATTATATGCGAAGGCCCGCTAGTGAGCTGACGCTATAAAACATTATATGAGAGGGCCCGCTAGAGAGCTGACCCAATAAAACATTATATGAGAAGGCCCGCTGGTGAGCTGACCTATATAAAAATTGTCAAACAGGGCCCGCTGGTGAGCTGGCCCTATATAAAAATTATATCACAGGGCCCGCTGGTGAGCTGGCCCTATATAAAAATTATATCCCAGGGCATATGGAAGAGGAGGAGGAGGATGAGAAGATTAAGAGTCAACCATATACCCGTTTTTTGGGTGGAAGGGGTGAATGGGAATACAGAGTATTCCCATCATTGTAAATAACATATATAAAGTGAGTTTATGTTCCCCCGGGGCTTTCCTCCAGTGGAGTGGAGAAGTCAGGGGAAATCCAGGCCTTGTTCATTTTTATAAGTGTCAACCTATCAGCATTGTCGGTGGAAAGGCGGATACGCTTATCTGTTATGATGCCACCAGCAGCACTAAATACCCGCTCAGACAGAACGCTGGCGGCAGGGCAGGCCAGCACCTCCAAGGCATAGAGTGCCAGTTCATACCACGTGTCCAGCTTGGACACCCAGTAGTTGTAAGGCACAGAGGGATCATTGAGGACGCTGACACGGTCTGCTACGTACTCCTTCACCATCTTCCAAAACTTTTCCCTCCTTGTGACACTAGGCTGCGCATCAGGGTGAGGGTGCTGGCGGGGTGTCATGAAGGTGTCCCACGCCTTGGAGAGTGTTGCCCTGCCTTTCTCGGAACTGCTGTGTGCTCCCCTTTTCTCCCCTTCTCGGTTGGCCAAGGTAGCACGTACTCTGCCGCCAGCGTTGTCAGATGGAAAATTTTGGAGCAATTTTTCAACAAGAACCTTCTGGTATTGCACCATTTTGCTTGTCCTCTCCACCGGAGGAATGAGAGATGAGAAATTCTCTTTGTAGCGGGGGTCCAGAAGGGTGAACACCCAGTAATCCGTGTTGTCTAAAATGCGTGTAACGCGTGGGTCACGGGAAAGGCAGCCTAACATAAAGTCAGCCATGTGTGCCAGAGTACCAACAGGCAAGATTTCGCTGTCCTCACCAGGAGGATGACTCTCAATCTCCTCATCCTCTTCCTCCTCTTCTGCCCACCCACGCTGAAGAGATGGAACTAAAGTTCCATGGCTACCCTCTGTAGCAGAGACAACCGTGTCTTCCTCCTCCTCCTCCTCCTCCTCCTCCGCCTCCTCCAATTGTCGCTGAGAAGACAAAGTGAGGGTGCTCTGGCTATCACCTTGTGTAAGCTCTTCCTCCCCCATTTCCACCTCTTCCACATGCAAAGCGTCGGTTTTAATTGTGAGCAGCGAGCGTTTCAGTAGACACAGAAGTGGGATGGTTACACTGATAATAGCGTTATCGCCGCTCACCATCTGTGTCGATTCCTCAAAATTGCGTAAAACCTCACAGAGGTCTGACATCCATTCCCACTCCTCACTTCTGATTACAGGAAGTTGAACGGAGAGGCGACGACCGTGTAACAGCTGGTACTCCACTACTGCCCTCTGCTGCTCACAAAGCCGGGCCAACATGTGGAAGGTGGAGTTCCAGCGCGTGCTCACGTCACACAGCAGCCGGTGAGCTGGCAATTGTAAGCGCTGCTGCAGCTTCAACAGGCCGGCTGAAGCTGTTGATGACTTACGGAAATGTGCACACACGCGGCGCACCTTGGTCAAGAGATCATGCACATTGGGGTAGGTTTTTAGAAATCGCTGCACCACTAAATTAAATACATGCGCTAGGCATGGTACGTGTGTGAGCTTGCCGAGCTCCAAAGCCGCCACCAAGTTACGCCCATTATCACACACAACCATGCCTGGTTGCAGGTTGAGTGGCGAGAGCCACTGCTCGGTCTGGTGACTAATCCCCTGCAACAGCTCTGAGGCCGTGTGCTGTTTGTCCCCAAGGCAGATCAGCTTCAGCACGGCCTGTTGACGCTTCCCCACTGCAGTGCTACACTGCTTCCAGCTACTGGCTGATGGGGGAGTGGCGGTGTGTGTAGAGAATTCGGAGGTGGAAACGGAGGAGGAGGAGCCAATAACGTAGGTGCTGGTGGAAACCCTGATGGAGGTAGGGCCCGCAATCCTCGGCGTGGGTAGCACCCGTGCCATCCCAGGGTCCGAGTCGCTCCCAGCCTCCACGACATTCACCCAGTGTGCCGTCAGGGAAATGTAGCGTCCCTGGCCACAAGCACTTGTCCATGTGTCAGTCGTTAAGTGGACCTTCCCAGTAACTGCGTTGGTCAGGGCACGGGTGATGTTACGGGACACATGGTGGTGTAATGCGGGGATGGCACACCGGGAAAAGTAGTGGCGGCTGGGGACCGCGTACCGAGGGACAGCTGCTGCCATCAGGCTGCGGAAGGACTCAGTGTCCACAAGCCTAAATGGCAGCATTTCGATGGCCAGTAATTTGGAAAGGTGTGAGGTTAGTGCTATGGCCTGTGGGTGGGTGGCTGGGTACTTTCTCTTGCGCTCAAATGCCTGGGGTAACGACATTTGGACGCTGTGCTGGGACAGGGAAGTGGATGTGGTCGCTGATGGTGCTTCAGATGCTACAGGTGCAGGGCGGGAGGTATGCGGGCCTGCGCCTTCGACAGGCGATTGGCCGGCACCGAAAACAGGGGAAGAGGAGGCAGTGGTGTGGCCTGCAGACACAGATGGGCGATCCAGGCGTTCCTCCCACTTACTACGGTGCTTGGATGCCATGTGTCGGATCATGCTGGTGGTGGTGAGGTTTCTAGTGTTCATGCCTCGGCTCATTCTGGTGTGGCACAGGTTGCAAACTACAATTCTTTTGTCGTCCGCACTTTCCTTAAAAAAACGCCATACCGCGGAACACCTACCCCTTGGCAAGGTAGATTTACGCAAGGGGGTGCTCCGTGGAACATTTGCGGGCCGGTTTGGTGCGGTCCGCCTTCTTTCTGTAGCCACACCACTGCCTCTTCCAGCCTGTTGCGGTGCTGCAGATGGCTCACCTTCAGGACTGCTGTCATCGCTCGGCTCTACACCTTCCCAGGTGGGGTCAGTCACCTCATCGTCCACCAAGTCCTCCTCCACTTCCTCACTCTGATCATCCTCCTCAAGTCTTGATCCCACCACATACTCAGTCATTGACAACTGTATAACATTCTCCTCAACAAGGTCTTGAGACGGAAATAGTGGTTGATTTAATGGCAACTGTGTCTCATCATCATCATCATCATCCACTACTTCCTTTGACCTTAAATGCCGTTCACATCTGTCATCTTCTTGAGATTGGGTAGCCTCTAGAGGTTGTGAATCAGGGCACAAGATGTCATGTTCCTCTGCAAGCGTGCTTGGAGAGAGGGTCAAATGAAGGATTGGTGATGAGACGAGCTCCTCACTATATCCCAGTGTGGGATCACTTCTTTGACCAGACCGTGTATGGTGGGAGGAAGGATGATCAGAGTGAGGATTATGTTGACCAGACTCTTGACTACTGAGAGTGGACTTGGTGGAAGACAGGGTGGTGCTTAACCGACTGGAAGCAGTATCAGCTGTCATCCAACCGACCACCTGTTCGCAGTGGTCGGACCTCGAGAGTGATGTCCTGCGACGCCCTGTAAAATTACACATGAAGCTAGGTATGGTGGATGTCTTTCTTTCTTGTGCTCTGGCACCAGGCACAGTTTCTCCGCGTCCTGACCCGCGCCCTGAACTTTCAGGATCACGTCCACTTCCCCGTCCCTTTTTACCCGCCTTCTTCATCTTACACAGAATATGTGACTTTAATATTTGAGTTTGAAAACTTAACAGTATTTCTTATTATTCTGCAACTCTGCAGAGTACACAGAATAGGCTGCTAAACTGCGGTGAAACACACTGAATGGAATATGTGACTTTAATATTTGAGTTTGAAAACTTAACAGTATTTCTTATTATTCTGCAACTGTACAGAGTACACAGAATAGGCTGCTAAACTGCGGTGAAACACACTGAATGGAATATGTGACTTTAATATTTGAGTTTGAAAACTTAACAGTATTTCTTATTATTCTGCAACTGTACAGAGTACACAGAATAGGCTGCTAAACTGCGGTGAAACACACTGAATGGAATATGTGACTTTAATATTTGAGTTTGAAAACTTAACAGTATTTCTTATTATTCTGCAACTCTGCAGAGTACACAGAAAAGGCTGCTAAACTGCGGTGAAACACACTGAATGGAATATGTGACTTTAATATTTGAGTTTGAAAACTTAACAGTATTTCTTATTATTCTGCAACTCTGCACAGTACACAGAATAGGCTGCTAAACGGCGGTGAAACACACTGAATGGAATATGTGACTTTGATATTTTAGTTTGAAGACTTAACAGTATTTCTTCCTATTCTGCAACTCTGCACAGTACACAGAATAGGCTGCTAAACTGCGGCGAAGCACACTGAATGGAATATGTGACTTTGATATTTTAGTTTGAAGACTTAACAGTATTTCTTCCTATTCTGCAACTCTGCACAGTACACAGAATAGGCTGCTAAACTGCGGCGAAGCACACTGAATGGAATATGTGACTTTGATATTTTAGTTTGAAGACTTAACAGTATTTCTTCCTATTCTGCAACTCTGCACAGTACACAGAATGTGCTGCTAAACTGCGGCGAAGCACACTGAATGGAATATGTGACTTTGATATTTTAGTTTGAAGACTTAACAGTATTTCTTCCTATTCTGCAACTCTGCACAGTACTCAGAATGTGCTGCTAAACTGCGGCGACGCACACTGAATGGAATACGTGACTTTGATATTTTAGTTTGAAGACTTAACAGAATGTGCTCTAATCTGCAACTTTGCACACTAAACAGAATGTGCTCTAATCTGCAACTTTGCACACTAAACAGAATGTGCTCTAATCTGCAACTTTGCACACTAAACAGAATGTGCTCTAATCTGCAACTGTGCACACTAAACAGAATGTGCTCTAATCTGCAACTTTTCACACTAAACAGAATATTTTTTTTTTTTTTTTTTTTGTTTTTTTCCCCCCACACACAATATAACCTGCTGCCCCCACACACAGTAGTCCTAAAAAGGACTTTTGGTTCTTTTTTGTCACAATTTTTGTTTTTTCCTCCCTACACTGCCTTTCCCTTCCTATCCTCAGCTCTCCCTGGCTCAGACTGAGCCGAACTCGATGGTCAGGTGCTATACAGCACCTGACCACGGGTTCTGGCCAGCCAATCAGTGTAATGCCAGCAGCCAACATGGCTGCTGGCATTACACCGATGTCAGAGCCTCCCTGCACGTTTATTGGCTGCGCAGCAGCCGCAAAACGTGCGGGGAGGAGACCCGAACATGGCGGGCGAGCACATGCGGTACTCGTACGAGTACCGCCATGTGCCGAGCAGAGCGATGCTCGAGCCGATCCGAGCATCGGCCGAGCATGCTCGCTCAACACTAATCGCTATGTTTAATTACTTACAGTTCTGTAGTTCAGAAGACATTCAAGCTGAAAGGATCACCCTTCTTCCATTTCTGGCCGCCTTATGCTGCCTTTCTGCCTGGTCCTAATGGAGTGTGGTGAGGGGCAATCTTCAGTAGCAAAAGGAAAATCCTGTCCTCCTTCATCAAGGGAGGCAAGGTTTCCTTATACTTACTGACTGAAGATTGCCGCTCACTGCATCCACCCAGTCTGACCATATTGCAAATCTAAGGGGAGGCAGCCAGGTGGGGCGGAAAAGAGATCCCTTTAGCTTGAATATCTTTTGAAAGTAATTAAACATAGTGCTACATGTTATAAAAACCATACAGAAGACGCGAAGCTAAACTTTAATATAGACATTTCTATCCCTTTAAGGCTGCTAGAGTTGTTAGAGTATGGGCGAAAGTGACCTAACCCTAATAACCCAACCCTAACAAACATATCCTAACAAGCCCACCAACCCTCACCCTACATCCCCACCAACCCTAACTCTAAAATCTCCAACCCTAACCCTAACAAATCCACCAACCCAAAACCTAACAACCCAAACCCTAATAGCCCCAATAACCATAACCCTAACAACCCTATCCCCAACAACGCCAAACTCTAACTAACAACGCTACCAACCCTAACCCTAACAACCCCAACAAACTGAACCTTAGCAACCCCAATAATAAAAACCCTATCCCTAACAACCCTACCAAACCGAAGCTTAACAACCCCAACAGTCCTAACCTTAACAACTCTAACAACCCCAAACAACCCAACACTAACCATCCCACAACCCCAACAAATCGAACCCTAACAACCCAACCAACCCTAGCAACCCGAACCCTAACTGCCCCACAAACCATATCCCTAACAGCCCTAACCATAACAACCCCAAAGATAACAAGCTTAGGCGTTATAGGGGGCTGCCTGGTTTGTCAGGTGCTGCATAGCTCCCAGATCTGCTGCAGCAGTTCTGACACAAACTACTTCTGTCTCTGTCTGATAGGACATTGCTCAGGAATTCTACTGGGGTAAATATGCATACTAGGGTATGAAGTAGGAATAATGTCAAAGAAACCTTCCAAATATTTGAAGATGTATTTATATTGTTCTGAAAGAGAAGAATGCTAAATGAAAACATAGAAATATGTGATACATGCAAATAATCTTTCACTGTTCTTCCAGCATGTAACTTATAAGAGCTAAGTTTATGGTTTTCATATCACATTGATTATATTATCCATCTTAATTGTATTATAATTAAATTGTAGATTTTCATGACATATTTACTACGTCTCTATGGTCTGGTATTTTTTGTTGTATTTAAATAATATTTAAATAGTTTAAACAAGTATAATTGTAACCAGTTCTGTAACATACTATAACTTTTCAAATGTTGTAACGTACTGCTTCTTCAAATCTTTAAAGGGATAGTAATGTTTCACAAAAACAGCAGCTCCAATTAATCTTCATATAATTTGAAGATTAATTGGACAATACTGTCAAAGTTGTAGTTCAAGAGTAATTGAATGATAAAGTATCCCCTCCTTTCCCTTTTACCTAGTGTAAGCCACCTCCCCTCACACGTGGAATCTAGTCTTGAGACCAGACGCCTCACAGCAAGGGGCAATCTTCTTACTGTGAGCATAAGGAAAACCCTGACCCTCTTGACAGGTTTTTCAGGTTTTTCCTTATGCTCACTGAAGATTGTCCCTCTCTGCAATTCATCCTGTCAGTTTTGCTGCTCTGAGGTGAGCAGTGTTACATCAGTAGAGGAGGCTGGAGAGGTATACTTTATCATTCAATTACTCTTGAACTACAATTCTGACAGTATTGAAATAACACTCTCCATTGCCCAAATACTATGAAGATTAATTGGAGCTGATTTTATTGTGAAACATTCCTATCCCTTTAAGAACTGAGGGGTGTACACCCTCTTGCACTTAAATGTTTAATGATGATCTTCAGTTACTACTGGGAGTTTGCCTGGTTTTCACTACATATTCCTACTTCCCCATGTGACTGATTAAGTGTCCTGGCTACTATTATTTATAAAGGAGGTATACAATGAATGTAAAAAACATATGTTTGTTGGGGGGGCTGGTACTTCAACAAAGACGTATATTTTATTGCAAAAACAATGTTTTAATGGAGCAAAGTTAAAACATACACAAGAGTAAAAATCAACTTTGAAGTACAAAAGAGCAAAAGAAAAGCATTTTAGAAAATGTTGACTAGAAAAATACAGATAAATTGCAGGACGTTTCTGAGCATTTTATATCTACCATTGTTTCTGCTCATCAAATGACTGGCAAATAAGAAGATACGTTTTCTCACCCGCTAATATTTTTACAAGTGTATTTAATATTCTTCAAAGACCATATGTACTCTGGAGATGTTTGGCAGTAATAGGGAAACTCCAATTAACATTGTGTCTTTGTATGTAAAATGAACATAAAGACAAAATGGTATTACTAAGACTATAATGTATAACAAAGCAGAGGAGTGAGAGTTATTCACATATTTATGAGGCAGAATCAAAAGGTTGAGAAAAATGGTATATGTGAAACAATGGGACTTATGTAGTAATGCAAAATGAAGAAATTCCAAAGCAAACTAGCCATACCATAGGAGATAGATGAAAATTGAGAAAATTGCAGCTTATTTAAATTAGATTTTTCTAACATACTGAAGGCTAAAGAAGTCTCCTACACAGTGCTTCTCTGTTAAGGCCCTGTAACTAACCTGTTGCCATTACCACAGCCAAGAGTTGAGGACTATAAGTGTACCTATAATACATGTAGCTGATGCTGGACCCCTGTTTTAAGAAATTGTCTGGACTACAATGTTACATTGGCCTGCAGGGGTTAAATTGTTGTATTTTTGTGTGTTATGATGTAACGGTCTTCCATTGCGTGTGTCCTACTGTCTGGTCCAGGTATGATTAGATGTTAATTCCCTAATACCTTCACCACTGTTGAGTATTCACCATTGTTCTCTGTGTGATGAGATTAGTCTGGTGTCGTGGTTGTCTGTAAAACCTGCTTCCACTGTGCTATGTGATAATTGTATTAATCTGATTGTATGTCACATCCCTCGTCCCCTGACAGCGTGGCTATATAAACCCTGGTCACTTCCAATAAATATCCTGAAGAACCCGAACCCTCTGATCAGAAAACTCACTGCCACCACTGCAAACCCCTTCGACCGCTACCCGTGGCCCATCACAGCGAAGACCCTGTGAAGCCAACCCAACTGTGACAAGTCAACACAGACCAAGAAGAATCCAAACCTGTGACTTCAAACCCAACCCGAGAAGATGGAGTAGTGAGGCTCAAGCCTCGGTATACAAAAATCACCGCTGATGGATAAAATCTATCAGCAAGAAGAAGACAACGACACGATAAATATCAGTATTCATTTTGGAAGAGAATCTGTGTTGTGACTTTACTGTAAGAATGGTTTAAAGGGTCCACTTTGATCCCATTCCTAGGAACTTTGCAAGACTGGAATGGATACCCAACTGTAGCCACTTAAATGAGAGGGGAAACCCAGAATGACAGCCAAGGATGACCCGGTGTCTTTAGCTCCCATTACGGGCCCTATTTTTTTTTTTTTTTTTTTTTTTTTTTTTAATATATTTTATTGAAAGTTAAAGATCGGAGTACATCCGTACAAAAAGAGTGCAATAAGAAGAAAGTAAAAATAAGCAAACAAGATTAGACATAACTAACACAAAGCACAATTACAAGCATTGGGAATGAGTGTTTACATAAACATCAGAGATTTGGAGTATAGTTTAGTTTATCCCTAAATAATCAAACGTATACGTACGGATGTTTTGTAGGAGGGACATAATGCTTGTGAACTCTTGTGGGTCAAAACTCTATGTAGAGGAACTTAATAAACCAAATGAGAAGAAACCAAAGGATAGAAAAGAAATAGAAAAAATTAAATAACGGGATATATGAGTGAGTAGAATTAAGTAAGACTATTAGGTGTGAGTGCAAGAATAGAGACCAAGAGGGCGAAAGAAGGAGAGAAGATAAAGGAAAGAGAAAGAGGAGAAGGATAAGTAAGAGCGACGAAGCAGAGGGGGAGGAAACAGCCAGAGCACATCATAGAATAGAGGGGAGTAAAGGGTAGGGGGGGGGATGAAGTAGGGAGGGAAGAACAGGATAACAGTAGACCACCAGGCAGCTACCACCGAGAGGAGAAAATCCAAGCTAGGAGTGGCAAAGGTTGTCAAACAAAGGGTGAGTAAAGCTGCTGCCACTACATCGGAGCCTAGAGCTATTTAGGCCAAGGGTTTGAACAAGGACATACGAAGAAGAGGGATACAAAAAGAAACTTAAAAAAAAAAAAAAAAAAACAGATATATAAAAAGGCCCAAGGAGGAAAGGTCAAAAGCCAGGAGGATCCCTCTTAATCCATGGGGACCAAAAAGAGTCAAATTTAGAAAAGGAATTAGTTGCTCTAGCATGACTTCTTTCCAACTCTATCAGTGTATCTAACTTAGAGAACCACTGATAGAGCTGAGGGGCATTTGTCTGTTTCCAATTTAATGGAATCAAGGAGCGAGCCGCTGCGAGAAGGAGAGGGACAAGTTTGCGATGGGGTGAGGGCAGGGATAATGAGAGGTGTGCTGTGTAGGAGAATAAGCAAAGAAGAGGGTCCATAGGAAGTGACAGCGAAAGGGAGGAATTAATTGTCATCAAGATCTGCGACCAGAAGGACTGGATCAACGGACAACTCCACCAGATATGAGAGAGGGAGCCTGGGTGATGTAAGCATCTCCAGCACGTGGAAGGGTTGTCACGGTAAATTCTGGCTAAAAGCAGAGGAGACCTGTACCAACCAGATAGGATCTTATAGTTTAGTTCTCTAGATTTGGTGTCTTTGTGGAGCTTAAAATTGGACATAAAAATTCGAGACCATTGCATCAGGTCTAAAGAGACGTTTAATTCGCTTTCCCATCTTCTAGCGAAGAAAGGTTTCAAGGAGTGCTGCTGGAAAAATAGAGAGTAGCAGAAGGATAGAGGGCGAAAGGCGGCCGGGGGATTCAAAAGTTTCTCTTCAAAAGATGTCAGAGGTCTATCTGGGGATCCAAATTTGCTTAGAGAAGTGTACCAATGGCGAATCTGGAAGATAAGCCACCAGGGGGCACATCTGCTATCAACTCTGTCCGTCAAAAAGGACACAGATACGAAATGTGAGCCAGCAGAAAGGGAGCCAAGAGTGTGAAGATTGTGTTGTAACCATTGATCACGCATGAAGACAGGTAGTTTTGTCGGGAAGGTAGGGTTGTCCAGAAAGGAGAGGAGAGGAGAGGGGAAGGGAGCAAGCCTCAAAACGTGGTAGTTTTGTTTCCAGATATTGAGGATATGGCCAACAATAATATGAGTTTTGCAGTGTAAAGGGATGGAGTCAGGAGGTGAGAGGAGCAATTGAATAGGGTCTGAACCTTGAAAAACTGTGGAGAGGGTCAGGGTCCATCTTTTTGGGGGAGAGGACTTAAAATCAAAGAGTTTCGTCAGAGCAGCGGCATGATAATATTTACCGAAATCCGGAACTGCAAGACCACCCTGGGCAATCGGGGAGGCAAGGATATTATGTCGGATCCTCGGTCTCTTACCAGCCCAGATGAATTGGGTACGGGCCCTATTTTAATGCAGATTATTAAAAATATATATATTTGTTTTCAATGTGATCTTTTCCATGTATAAAAATGCTATATGTTGGTTACAAATTATTGACAACTTGGTACAGGACACCAAATAAACTGTACAAATTTAATTCAGTCACTTCATCCTGCTATTGGTACTATGGCGCTGGAGCTGTTCCAAAATGCATCCTTTCTAGTACCAAGTCTTACATATAATTTCAAACATACACTACAGCCTCATAACCACTGACCCTATACATGCTATACTTTCATGGCAGGATTTCCCAATAGGAAACTGCCTAGATCTCCAAATTTTGAGGGGGACCTCAGCTGTGCTGACCACACACATTCTGAATTGTGGGTTGGGCCAGAGCAATCTCAAAGTGACTGTCCTTGCACCAGTTTATAAACCCCTTTACAAGTCATTATTTAATCCCTTGGATGCTAGAGATAACTCTCCAATGCATCACAGAGCTATGGGTTAGAGAGCTCCAGCAACCAAAGGTGTTTTTTTTTGCCTATGCTTGTTATAGGCCAAGAGTATTTTGTGTGCCAGGAAATTATGGATAAAGATATTTGTCTCCTTGAACGCCCTTGAATACTCAACATTTTCAATTTGCACACTTAACCTTGTGAGTTTCAGGGGGTTATCTAACACATTATGTAGCAATACATTGGATACCCCTTGGGCACTCATATTGTTATGTTCTTGGAAAAATGGAAAATTGGCATTAACCCTTCACTGTCCTATCCAAGGTTGCAGGGAACTCTCAGTCTCTAACATATATGACCCCTACACCTCTTACATAGGGACAGCAAGATTTTAACACAGGGGTAGCCAACCTTGGTCCTCAAGAGCTACCAACAATTAATGTTTTTTAAGATAACCCTGCTTCAGTACAGGTGGATTAATTAAAGTGATAGAGACACTGACTGATTCATCTACTAAAGAAGGTATCTCTTAAAGCTTTTGAAGATCATAGTAGTTCTTGAAGGCTAAAGTTGGCTACTGTTGCATTAACACAACCAGTAAGAAGTGCTGTGCAATGCAATATTCCAAAACTCAGGGCCCAAATAATTGAAGATTGACTATTGTAAGTGCCAGAGGGATTTCCCAGAGGACAGCCGATGCATTGCACCTCAATGTTTTATCCAACCTCTGGTGCACAAAGGATTATATACTTAGAAAAAGGTGTCCAAAAGTTCTCTTAGCTCAATGATTTCTTTCCCCTTGCAAACATTAAAATAGGATTCATTATGCTTGTCTATAAAATCAGATTTTTGCATCAAATAATGACATCTTGAAATCATGCCAGGCAGTCCATTCCATATGACTAGCTTCTGGCTTACATCCAAGCCCTAATAGGGTCTTTAGAAGATACATTGATAGCAATATGTTTACCCTTTTCTATTTTAGACTATTGGAAGAACTGGATTAATTATACAGTAAACCAAGTGAACTATAGATGGCAAAAATATGACTTTTAACCCCTGAATGCTAAAAAGTCCTCCAGTGCATAGGGAAGCAATGGGATTGAGGCCTCAGTAGCAATCAAGGGGTTAAAAAAGCCCCATTTAAATCAATGGGAATGTTTATTTGTTCACTGTTGTGCTGCCCATAATGTTTAAGCTTTGTTTAAATCTTTAAACCCTTAACGACCAGCTGTAGCGGCATGTGGACGGCCATTAAATACCACAGTCATTTTTTTTTTGTCTTCACAGATTCCAGATCCTGGAATTCCATGATGTGCCAGGACCATCACCTGTCTTTAACCCCTTAAGGAAAAAGGACGTACATGTCTGTCATGTGCGACTGCACACCATTCGGGGAGCCCTGATACAGGATAAAAAAATAAATACAAAAAAGGTTTGTGGTCCTCAAGTGCTGGAACCAGGTTGCTGGTCCTGGCACTTCAAGGGTCGTTAAGGTGTTGAGGACCTGAGGGATGGGCAGTGCATTGATTTGTTATGTGTTGCCTCCCACCTCTGGCCCTTAAAGGGTTAAAGAAAACATTATATTTAAAGGAATAGTAATCTTTTATTATGACATATTATGTTCAATTAAATGAATCATACTTTTTATAATTTTTTTTCCATTTTAAAATATTTTTTCCATCACATTACGAGCTACCTGAATTTGTTTGTAGAGAACAAAAGCTTTCTATCAGAGAAGATGAAAGCAGAGTAGTATCCTATATAATAATTTGCTAAAAGTTTGTAACAACCCAGTCATGCGCAGTAGAGACTGCTGCGCGTGTTGTAGACGTGCAGTAGAGACTGCTGTGCGTGCTGTAGACATCCGCAGTAGAGACTGCTGCGCGTGCTGTAGACATGCACAGTAAGACTGCTGTGCATGCTGCAGACATGCGCAGTAGAGACTGCTGCGCGTGCTGTAGACATGCACAGTAGAGACTGCTGCGCGTGCTGTAGACATGCACAGTAGAGACTGCCAGTGATGGGGCTGATATGGAGCGGTGCGCTCCAAATTCAGACTGTGGTCCTTCGGTGTGCAGAGAGGACTACGGTCTGAATTCAGAGTGCCTCTCTCCGTATCAGCCGCATCACGGGCAGTCTCTACTGCACATGACTGCACCGTGACCAGCCGACACTGTTGCCCGTGTACACGGGCCCTTCAACTAGTACAATATAAAAAAATACAGAATGTAAACAAGAAAGCACACAGAACATTCAGTGCCACAGACAGATGGCATCATGGGATTGCATCCTGCTTTGATGATTTATTGACCAGAAAACTCTCTGAAAAATAATATTCAAGTAGCTCATTGTTAGGAACATAAACATGTAAAACAACAGGATAAGATGAAAAAGAAAAAGTATACACAATTTGACTGTACATATTATGCACTTTTAAAATATGTAAAGAAAAAGCAATGGATTTCTATTATTTTAATCACTTGACTGCAAGGGAAAAATCCAACAAATTGTGAAGTACTGCATTGGAGACATCTTTGGCATCAAACTAGTTAACAATTCCAGGGTAGAGATGCATTAAGGTGTGATAAAGTGGAGATAACTTCTCCAGTGTGAGAAAGTCTCCATTTCCTATGTTAAAGGGATAGTAATGTTTCAAAACAAAAGGAGCTCCAATTAATCTTCACAGTATTTGGGCAATGGAGAGTGTTATTTCAATACTGTCAGAGTTGTAGCTCAAGAGTAAATGAAGAGTAAATAAATGATAAAGTATTCCCCTCCCGCCCCATTTACCTAGTGTGAGTCACCTCCCCTCAGATGTGGAATCTGGTCTTAAAAACAGACAGCTCACAGCAAAGGACAATTGAAATAACGAGCTCCATGGCCCAAATACTATGAAGATTAATTGGTGCTGCTTTTATTTTGAAACATTAATATCCCTTTAACCTAGCTCTATGTCTGGTAATAGCCAATAATCCGCTACATCTTTCATAATTCCAATATTATTTAAATATAAAAACAGTAGTTCACATTCATGGCAATAATAAACGACTTCCTTAATAATTAGTAACAACATATGACTCATTGGATAATTGTAGTGTTTCATTTATATGACCTGGAATAAACTTTCCTTGGAAGACGTTAATTTTTATAATAAAATGTATTCTGTTGTTTAAAAGGTAAAAATGGAGCAAGCAAACACAATGAGACATTTGTCTTACTGAAAGTTGTTTATTATAACAGCATTCTTTTCTAAGTGGTCCAATTAACGTAAAGAAAAAATGCCCAACTTTTTTTCATGTTGAAGCATGCAAAAAAAGAACTGTATTTTTAATAATGCCAAAAAAGGCATAACTGTCTAGTTCAGCGATGTCAAAGTTCAAGTACTCAAGGGCCTTAAATAGTCTTGGGTTTAAAGGAGCAGTAAACTTTGTTTATGAAAAAACATATATTGTAATGCATTCCCTGTTGAATAAAATAAGGGTGCACCCACTGCTGACAGATTTGTATTTCCAGAGTTATTACAGTTTAAATCCCTGTTTATTTCAATTAGCAGTGCCCTCTAGTGATCAAATTCCAATTAGTTCTGTTACATTCTAATGGAGAGGATAGTCAGTGATTTACAGTGCTCAATTTCCTGTCAGTTAGAACAATCAGGAAGTAACCACAGTAAATTACCTTCTGGTTATTTGAACTGTTATACATTTTGAATAATACAACTGATAGCGGTGGAAGTGCCCTTGTTTTACTCAGCAGGAAAAACTCGATAACATAAAAAAAGTTTACTGCTCCTTTAAGCTTTTGAGGGCCAGAGAGAGGTATCCAATGCTTTGAAATGCAATACGTTGGATACATCACTGGCACTCAAAGGGTACCTAATTATGCACTGATTTATTAATAACTGCAACTAATATTTTGGGAACAAGAGGAGAGATTCTAGAGCATACCAACATTACTGTAGGAGTCAAATAAGCACTATAAACATTTCCCTATACTTATATGAATGCTAGTGAAATCTCCAATGCATTCCTTTGCAATGTGTTGGAGACCTCTCTCATTTACATCAAAGGGAATTTGGGGAATTTTTATTTCTCTCCTCTGATATAAATTGTTTGCCACAAAATTCATTAACATTTTTCAGCCTGTGACCTTAAATGTTTCAGGGTTTACTTTTGAAATTTTGCACACATAAGAGCGTGCAACATTTAGCCACTATAACCAGGTCGCCGGCTTCAAGAGCGCCATATAAGAATCTCGCACAAATCAAAAAGGTGAGATTCTTATGGCGCCTTGTAAAATGTTGCCACTGCCCGCACTGCCGCATACCTTCATATTAATTAATAGCTTGTTTGTGCCATCCAACCTGCACACCGACTGTCTCTCCTGGGCAATGTAAGTTAAAATGACCTTGGTGTGGGCGCGGTGTGGGAGCACATCATGATATTTTTATAAAACATTTACATTTCATTGCCCAGGAGAGACAGCTGGAGTGCAGGTTGGATGGCTCAAACAAGCTATGAAAGACTGTGTGGGAGCTGACATTATTAATTCATGAAGGTATGGGAGGCATTAATTAATATGTAGGTATGCAGCAGTGCAAGCAGTTGCAACGTTTTACGAGGCGCTATAAGAATCTCACCCCTTTTGATGCAAGATTCTTATATGGTGCTCTTGAAGCTGGTGACCTAGTTATAGTGACTAAATGTTGCACGCTCTTATGCGTGAGACATTTCAAAAGGATACCATGTTCCAGTATTTTCATCATTGACTATGTGAAATTTGTCTTCCACGTCTCCCTTAAAAACAATTCATTTACTTTCTGACATCCAGAATACGGTAAAGTGGTTTTACTAAAAATTTTTGTTGTGCCTGAACCCAGAGACAGATTTCCCAAAAGGCAGAACAGGAAACTGCTTAGAACACCAAATTCTGAGGGGCGGTGCCTCAGCTGTGCTGGCTACACCCATATTTGAATTGTGGGTGTGGTCAGAACAATCTCTATGTCCCTATCCCAGTTTTATACCCCTTTATAGGCTATTATTAACCCAGTGGATGCTACAGAGATCAGCATTGCATTGCTCTACAACAAGCTGGAGATTTCTCTAACAACCAAGAGGTTAAAGCTTTTTTTTTCCCTTTCTTATTCTTATGAACATTTTTGTTTCCATTTAAATCCAATGCATTAAAAATCTTGCATGCATTTGAGGAGTTAAATGTCCCATTTAAATCAATTGGATTTTTTAGTTATTCCCTATGTTGCAGTTGGTTTGCCTCCGAGAGATATCACTTTTCTTTGGTGCATAAGGTCCTTGGTAGTATAAGCTAGACTGTCAACTGGAGCCTTGCACATAACATTTATTATGTGGACTTCATGTATCCTGCCCCAGAGAAATGGAAATCTCTGCATGAAGTCTTAATTCCACTGTTATAATACAAAAAACAGCAGAACACTTCAAAGTGTATTATGGCTAAAAGCCTTTGCAACATTTAAATTAAATAGTTCTGTTTTGGATCACTTAAACTGTGCATGGTAATGTATTTAGACAATTATTTAGAATCCATAAAAATAGCTTTTGCTGTTCTTGCATTGTTCATGCTTGGTGCTTTATTTAACATTTTTAAAAAACACTAGTTTACTTTAATGTGTCAATTACAGGTTTCTTTGTTTATTTTCCATTAATTACATCAATTAACTAAGTAGTTTTATATAAATGACACTGTAAAAAGGAAGATGCTTGCATCACCAAAGAGATGATTCTGTGCAATATGTCAAGAGAGTTATGTGATTGAGCGCATAAGAATACTTAATTTTATTCAGATGGAGACACTTCCCGTAAATCTCTCCTACAACTGTAATAAGCATAACCCTCATTACAGTTGTGCATAGTGTGTCGAATCGCACAGGCAACACCTTGATTCATTCCCTATTACACAAAATTAATTAACTGTGGATACTTTCTGATTCACCCCACATCCTACCACACTTCCTATAACATAGCACTTTCACACTTCCTCTGAGCCTTTCACCCCTTCAGCATCATAAGGCTGTTGTGCTAAGTAAAAATGGAGTCATTCCGGAGAAGACCAAATATACCTTAGGGTGTAACCAAACCTCCCTTTGATATAAATGGTGCTTTTATCCCCTTGCTAGAGAGGTCTCCAACCCATTGTGAAGCATTCACTGGTTTAAAAGTCTCGTCAAATTCTATAGAAATTTGGGAAATTCTAGTTTGTCTCTTATGGTGCAGTTAATGTATTCAGTATCACTGTATCTGTCAGCACAGCCAAAGAATCAACATAAGTAGCATACTATATCTATCTATCTATCTATCTATCTATCTATCTATCTATCTATCTATCTATCTATCTATCTATCTGTCTGTCTGTCTGTCTGTCTGTCTGTCTATCTATCTATCTATCTATCTATCTATCTCTCTCTCTCTCTCTCTCTCTCTCTATACATATATATATATATATATTTAAACTTTGTTCCTATTGCTAAAATCGTATTAGCAAATAAAAAGAAATCTAGAAATGTATTTAACCTCTTGAATGCTTGACAAGTTTAACAGTTATCGCTTTGCACTTCGTAAGAGATGCCTCTAGCATTTTTATACATATATCGCATATTGGTTATGACAATATAATGCATTTACCTGCATGTGCTTTAATTAAATTACTGTATAAACAACATACCCATTTTTAATATCTTGCCCAAAAGTAGAGGATCTGAAGAAGTAGAGGAGCTGTTCTGTTTCCTTCTCCCTGATAGAGAAAGCCCTGAAGTTCAATTAAGTCTCTGTTTCTTTTTGTTTACATTTTGCATCCAAATGAGGTGGTAGAGTTCATTTGGTGCAAGATGAGCAATTTTCTTATTTGGTAGTTACTGTTCTTGTAACCACAATGGAATGAGTTGCTCAGGAACCTCTTTCAGAGGCTGACATCACATAAAACAGAGTAATCATTGTATGATGATGTCAGTTACTAATAGAACTGCATGAGATTTGATTTCTATATTTAATGTCTAGTAACGGAATAATAATTTGTAAATAAACCAAGCATGTAGAAGGTGTCTTATGTATGTATGCTCTTCAAGGTGACCTTTTTCACCTGCTCTCAGAACCAGTTATACACTGGTGTATACTTGATTTCATTAATTTCCCAGTACAGAACATTATTCAAACTACCTCGTTTTACGTTAAAATACAACTAACAATTAGCGATAGAAAAGAAGCTCAATCTTTCACTAGTTAATTGCTTGTACTTTACCTCTAGGAGTAACAACATTATCAACATGCTGAACTGTTTATACTGGTTGCCCTGAAGCGTTTTGTCCCACCTCCGGCAAGAGCTGGAGCTGCCAATGGTAGCCTCATTCCTATTGGCTCTGGAATGGGGTGTGAAGCCAAAGCAGCCAATAGGAATCATCAGCTGCCTATGTGGAACTCTCACAACACCAGCCGAGTAGTAGCAAACAACCAGTAAAACATTTAGCTTTAACATGTGCAATTCATGCTAGCTGTCCTTATAATAAATTAGGATCATTTACAGAGGTTTAACTAGAAGCCTCCGGGCCCTGGTACAAGAAGCGCCATGGGCCCCCCTGACCACATTGACCCCCTCCACAATGCCCACATCTCCCACCTGGAGCTCCCGCGCGGTTCTCTTAAAAATGCAAAGCGCTGGGAGATGATGTCATCTCCCAGCGCTCTGCATTACTAGAGCGGTGGCAGGAGATTGCAGGTGCCAGGCGGAGGGGTTGCAGGGGGAGACTGGGCCCCTGGAGTGCAAGGGCCCGCTCGCAGGCGCGACCCCTATAGTTGCACCACTGATCATTCACTAGAAGACAGATGATATTGCACACTTATTTGTGTATCTCAGCCACTAGTCATCATTTTAGAAATGCGCTACATTTGTGATTAGCTAAGTAGCTAAATTTAATTTTCTTCATTTTCAGGATGGACATTGTTCAAGAATCTCACACAATGTGTTACTTTCAGTCTATTGCATTTGTTATTTAATACAGTTAACATGGACATATATATTAATGGCCGGATTTTTGAGATCCTGTACATAGATTTGCTTAGCTATCAAAAAGATAAAGCAACATAGCTTTCTCATGTATGTAAACCAACCTTTAACCCATGGATGCTAGAGAGGTCTCCATGACATTCTGTGTAAATGTGATGGAGAACTCTGGTACCAAAGGGGTTAATTCTTAGAATGCTATTGAGGTCTTTGAAACTGGGAACTGTGATGATTTTATGAACAATAATAAAAGGACAATAAACCATCTCAGGGAGATTTAATTCAATGGTGTTGAATTGAGTGTGTAAATACAAACCCATTGATACGACTGAAAATGGCAACAGATGGGGAAATATGATGTAATTTCCTTGTATGTCTGACATTGATTTTGGATAAATAAACTTCAGACTGTGGTCAAGAGGTGGTGCTGTTAATCTATCAATTACTGCAGAGAGTTTTGGTCTATGACTCAAGATTTCCTATAGAGTGAATGATAAAAACAAACATTGCGTTTTGGACACTAGTTGGCACTGTTGCTAGCAGTTTGATCAAAATTGCTTGGGCTTTAATAACTTTTCAATGGAAAATATCTTGGCTGGGAGACTACACTTATTTTACTTGTCAGTAAAATCCATTTAACAAATTTTTGTCATAAAAAGTTTACTGTTCTTTTAATGTATTACTAATACTGTTAGTGGAGATGGGGAGATGGCATTGACTCACCATGATTGCTCTGTTCTTGCAGTATGCTCTACAAATGATGCATTCATGGTAAAAACTATAATACATTATTAGTTTTTATGTACAGCTAAATGAAAGTCATGCTTGACTACAGAAGTGCAGGTTTTCAGTACAAACTAACCACATCATGGGGGACAAATGAAGAGTAGCAACATTCTTATTGCTCTAAATGGGGATTTTTATCACCTTGGATGCAAGCTATGTCTCCCTAGCAATGTGAAACAATGGTGAGAGAGCTCTTTAGAATTAAATGAGATAAAAGTCCATATCTAAATCCAGAGTTGTTAATTGTCCCCTATGGTGCAGTTGGTTTGACCAGAATTACGGCAGTTTGTTACAGTACACCATCCTTGTGATTTCCATTAAGGAACAGATTAGTTGTGACTATCATGTGCACTTCTTAGTGAGAGGTCAGTGACCTGCAGTTACTGAACATCCATAAAACTACATTGGATTTGTCTCTATGGCATTCAAGAGATTAATTTCTTGGCATACAGTGCACTAGTTTATGCATTAAAAAGAGTAATACGGATACATCATTTGAAACAAAATGTGACATGACCAGAACATTCTTTATTAGAACATTCTTTGCTTTGCTCAATTTATTGTTAATATGCTTTTTTGCACACAGGCATACGCCACAATTATATTATTTAATAGACTTTAGTGGACTTGAAAATGATAACTATTAGAGCCAAGTAACTTTACTCATACAACTGCTTTCTGAACAAAACAGGCATGAGGTTTAGCTGGAGGTTTAGGTGTGTGACGAGGCTGGAGAAGAATACAAATGATTCGATGAGAAGCTAAGCAGTAAAGGTAAATCTAACAGAGCTGATGAGATGTGCTAAAGTGAAGATTCTTTGATTTTTCTTACTTGAGCACAGGTTGATCAGTCAAATGAACTGATTATCCTATGCCCAAGTAGGGATATTCTTAAAGGGATAGTAATACTTAAGATGTAAAAAATATATGTTGTAGAGTTTATGTCCCCGAATAAAACAAGGGTACTCCAACTGCTGTGAGATATTTTACTAAAACACTATAACTGCTCAAACTTGAGTTTTTTAGGTGCAATATCACAGTGGCCTGAAAATTTACAGTGGCGCCATTGGTTCACCATCTTATGGACTGCTCTGGTCTGTAGACCATAAATCACCATAGGACTGTGTAGTAACAGCGCCACTGTAAATTTTCAGGCCACTGTGCTATTGCACCTAAAAAATTCAAGTTTGAGCTGTTATAATTTTTTAATAAAATATCTCTTAGCAGTGGGAGTACCCTTGTTTTACTCTGGGGAATAAATCCTACAATATATATGTTTTACATTTAAGTATTACTATC
Source organism: Rhinophrynus dorsalis (assembly GCA_037306005.1). Taxonomy (NCBI): domain Eukaryota; kingdom Metazoa; phylum Chordata; class Amphibia; order Anura; family Rhinophrynidae; genus Rhinophrynus; species Rhinophrynus dorsalis. The sequence goes on from CM074721.1 coordinate 83,553,193, forward strand.
CCTTTAAACCATTCACTGTTATTGGTACTTTAAAGGGTTAGTAATGTCTATATATAACAAAATGTAATATTGTAGCTATTACAAAAACAAACTAAATGATCCCAGTACCATCTCTCAAACTTTTATGGTTTGAGAGATATATGATGCTAAACCCCCCCTCCCTTTTTACTGACATCAGCTGTAAGCTGATAGCAGGAGTTCCTGGACCTGCGACCGACAGGCGGCTCTTCAGCAGAGCCGAAAGAAATACTTCCTTGGAACAGTCTACAAAGTGTGCTTGGCAACCAGGCACACTTTGTAGACCATTCCAATGAAGTATTGCTTTTTACATTGCGTTATTTTGGCTCTGCTGAAGAGCCGCCTCAAATCAGCCAACATGAATCTCCTGCTGTCAGCTTTACAGCTGACATCAGGGAAAGGGAACTTTGAGAGATGGGACTGGGATGACTTAGTTTGTTTTTGTAATAGCTACAATATTACATGTTATTATATAATGATATTACTATCCCTTTAAGACTGGCATTCATCAACATTTTACATGTCCATATAAAACAAACATGATCAACAGACTTCCACCAGAAAAGCTCAGATGAATAACTTCATTAAGAGAAAAACAAGACAAGACCAGTTATTAGCCTTTGCAAAATAAAAGTTGTAAATGATTGTTTTTTCAGACATACCCTATTCTGAGAAATTTCTATTCTTGGTCAACACTCTGACTTTTCTGATTGTCTTTAAGCAAATAAAACAAATGTTGACCTGGGCTATTTCTTACTAGAAATGAGCAGGTTTGGATTCTAGGAATCCCAGTCCCCATTATTGTCACAGATCTGAGTCAATACCTGAATTTGCGCTGGATTATATTGTTGTTGATGACTATCTAAGAAAGTATCTAAAAGTCTCCATAGACTTCAATAGCAGTCTGTGAGATAAAAGCAGTGATAACATTTATCACCTGCAATGGAATGCAGCCCATATTCATACCTTGGCAAAAACATGTACAAGCAACCTGAATCTAAATTGTAATTTTCTGGTTTGTATTTCCATCTGATAACAGATGAGAGTTGGTACCGTGTTAGCCGTAGAAATACAGGAGGCAAATATAGTCAAGTTGATGCCTTCATAGGCTAACTAAGCAGATTTAGGATGCAAGCTTTCAAGACCTCTTTGATCTCTTCCTCACAGTATAACATGCCTGAAGAAGAGGCCTAATAGCTCTTTAAAGCTTGCATCCTAAAACTGCTTTTAGCCAATAAAGGTATCAACTTGACTATATTTGCCTCCTATATTTACAAATGGACTCTGATCAAAATAACAACATTCTGACTTGTGTAATATCTATATTTCTAAGTTGATGAATTATCTTAGGATAGAGACACAGTATTCTAAGAGCTATACAGCAGCACTGCAGTTTATCAGTTAGGGGCTACAAAGACATAACAAACTTTGTATCTACTATTAATTCATCAACTTACTAATGATTAACATAATTGAAGGTGACCTATTACGAACTGTTAAGAACCACATATTATTTGTTACCTTTGAAACTAGGACATATGTGTGATCCTTTTTGCTCCTCAATCAACCGCTGCCACAATTAGCAGATGATTCAGTAACCCTTTATCTGATATCACTGGACAGACTGACACTGACCCTTAAAGGGATAGTAATGTTTCATAATAAAAGCAGCTTTAATTAATCATCATAGTATTTGGACTTTGGAGAGTGTTATTTCAATTCTGTCAGAGTTGTAGTTCAAGAGTAATTCAATGACAAAGTGTCCCCCTCCCGCCCCTTTTACTGATGTAACACTGCTCAGCCAGAGCAGAATGGAGGTGCCCAGGTAGACTGCAGAGAGGGACAATCTTCAATTAAGATAAGGGAAAAACCTGAAAAGCTTGTCAAGAGGGGCAGGGCTTTCATTGTTCTCATAGGAAGAAGATTGTCCCCTGCTGTTATCTGCCTGGTCTTACAACCAGATTCCACATCTGAGAAGAGATGGCTTACACTAGGAAAAAGGGGGGAGAGGGGAAACTTTGCTTGTGAATATCTCTTAAACCATAAAGGTTTGAGAGATAAGACATATCATTCTTCATGTTTTTTAATGCCTACAAAATAAAATAAAGATAAAATAAAGTATTACTATCGCTTTAAGGGTACTAACTATATGACCCAGACATATCACAATATTAGTAACCCTGAGTTTCATTGCATGATATTTTTAATCTTTACCTCTCTATTTCTCTCTATCTATATTTTTTAATTATTTGAAATAAAGTATTATTTTTTAAATTTGATACCATTGTTGACTGCCTAAAGCACAGGTTCTGTAGAGCAGGAGGGAGGAACACCCCCCACCCCCTGTTTTCTTTTCTAATGAACTGTTCTTCTCCTGTGGGCGCCCTCACTGGGCTAATACTACCAGGATAGGTATCACAATTGGTGCAGGAAGCTCCCTCTCCACCATATAGCTTTGTGCAAAATAGAAGTCTAGAAATTCTGTGGCAAAAACATCACTATAGAAGACAAATAATAGACTGAAAAGAAGCTTTTAGCCCCCTGAATGCTAGAAAGGTCTCCAAAAGTTTGCAATTTGGGGAATGCTTATATGTACACTTTTGAACATACGGCCCTAAGAATAAGAATAAAAAAAAAACAACAGAATACATAACTGCACCAACAAATATTATGCACATTTTTATGTCTTGATTTCATATTATTCTAACAATTGGACTGGGTATGAAAGATGAGTGAGACACTTGAGATTCAGTTTTTGCATCAATTCATCAGATACAGAGAAAATTTCAGTTTTGCCAAATCAAATCTTATTTAATATATTCACACACACTACACTCCAGCAGTCCTCCCAGATAAAATAGGATTAACTCTACCTTGTTCAGAAGTGTAGTGACTGATCAAGAACCTGTTTTGATTGACAACAAGGGTATGTGAACTTGATCTTTTTCTAATCATCACATGACTTCTTTCCAAGCAATCTGATTGGTTAAAACATCAAACTAAACACTAACCAGTTTAAAATACCTGTTTTGGGTAATGTGATTTTGAAACAGCTGGATTCATACAAATATCAAACCTACAGAATTGTTTTACTCATCCTTACTCTTACCCTGGTTTCTTTGAAAAGACTAAAGTGATTTCTGTATGCCCACTAGGGTCCATTCCAATTTCTTTTGACTACCTGATTGGCACACTGATTCTGGAAAGCACTCAGAATACAAGAAACCCTTACATCAGCAACCTGTATTTCAGCTGTTCCAGTTCCCTCACTGTTTATACAGGTTAATTTACAAAGTAGTATAAAAAAATACAAGAAAGTTCTATCATATATTTTAACTCTTTAATACACACCCCTCTCCCTTAATTTGCTACTAATCATTATAAATAATGCATAATGTGATACTTACGGTATTCCAATTTCAAACAAGTTGTTCTGTATAAGTTGCTTTCCTAACATAATGATACTAAGCTGGACACACAGTTCCATTAAGCAGCCTCCTGGTGCACACTGTAGTTGGAAAGGGAAACAAAAATATAGATAATTTGACAGTACACAACTGTTATTTCATTTTATTTTTTATCATTATTATGCAGCAATGAGGTAAAAAATACACAACATATATCTGCAGAAAAATCTAATGAACAATTAAAGGGATAGTGATATTTCTTAATAAAAGCAGCTCTAATTAATAATTATAGTATTTGGACTTTGGAGAGTGTTATTTCAATTCTGTCAGAGCTGTCGTTCCAGAGTAATTCAATGACAAAGTATCCCCCTCCCGCCCCTTTTACTGATGTAACACTGCTCAGCCAGAGCAGAAGGGAGGTGCCCAGGTAGACTGCAGAGGAAAAACTTGTCAAGGGGGGCAGGGCTTTCATTGTTCTCATAGGAAGAAGATTGTCCCCTGCTGTTATCTGTCTGGTCTATGGACTGCATTCCACATCTGAGAAGAGATGGCTTACACTAGGTAGAAGGGGCGGGAGGGGAAACTTTGCTTGTGAATATCTCTCAAACCATAAAGGTTTGAGAGATAAGACTTATATCATTCTTCCTGTTTTTTTAATGCCTACAAAATAAAATAAAGATAAAACGAATTATTACTGTCCCTTTAACAGTAAATTTGCCACATCAATAAAACTTATGGGGTATTAGGTGGTTTCCTTTAAAGTATAAAAATAAGATTTATTCATTTTTTGAGATATTTACTGTTAACCTTACAATTTTGTGCTTGTTCACTTCATTACACATAGAAAAGTTTCTTATTCATAAAACTGTGCAAAAGAGTGCCTCTTTGCTTGATCAATGGATTTAGATCAAAATCATAGCGGGAGTTCTATTGATCAAGCAACAGAATGAACACATGTATTTAAGAAGAAAGATATCTATTGTTTAATAAATGGATACAGGGTCTCATGTATTTGACCACAAGCTACTGTGTTTAATCAGTAGATAAAAGTATATATATGGGCTTCGTGATTTTGATCAATGAACTGAACTATTCGCTTGACCATATTCGAGGTTTCTCAGTCAAACAAAGCAGTCTTTAAGGTCTCATGTGTTCAACTGTTTGTGGACTACTCTGCTTTATTAAAATAATTTATAAGCTCAGTGATGCTATTGTGTTTGATCGATTGAAATTCGCCGAGGTATTGGGTGCAAGTCACTAGTTCAGTTGCATTAATCTATGACAAAACTTATTCCTATTGTAATTGACAATGTTAGATTTTAAAACTCCTTCCTATTATCCTTTATTGCTGCTTTAAAGCAAATGTAGTAATTATGTCAATTGAGATGTCACATATATTGTCATCAATAAAGCAAAGAGAAGCATGGAAATAATACTCACAGAAGCTCAACCCCAGATTTCCTAGCATTTTATTTCTTGAGACACAATAATTTTGGCTTTAATAAAAGTTATTTGTCTTTCAATCAATAACCAATCCATGTATTATATGAATAGCACAGAATTACTAAATTTATTTAATTCCAAGTTATAGAAGGCAGATTATAATTCAGATTATCATCTAGACATAACAAATTAAGGCCTAGATTACACTGCAGTTGATATGTGTTATTACATATTTTTTGTAACAGATTATCATTGACATCTAAGGAGACATTTTTAGAAACCCTTGATAAAATTATGTACTGCAGTGGAATCCAGGTTTAGTTTGTTATGCATAGATCAATGAAAATGCAGTTTATCCTCTGGGATGGTAGAAACATCTCCAAAGCAATGCAATGTGTGCAAGGAGTGAGCCAGCACAGCAAAATACCTCTAAAAAGAAACTGTGATTATCATTATAACTGCTTTTGCCAAACAATCATTAACAAACAATAATGTAAAGTTGTTTAAACGGTGTCCCTAGATAGGCTCTTGGCAGATTGTGATCTAGTACTCAACAGCTTTTTCATTGCATCATCTTGTCTTTTATTTTTTATTTTTTTCCAAAAAAGTTCATCCTATTAGTATGTCTATCTAAAGTTAAGGAAAAAGTTGAATTGCATGAAATCAAAAAATCAATTAACTATGGCTCCTTTCCATTGATTTTTTTTTTTTTACCTTTGGTTGATTATTTTGCAAATTGACAGCTTGAGTCATTTTGAATTTCAGAGACAATAATTGTTAACCCCTTGTAGACAGAAGGAACATGAAACACATCACGGCAGGTTTAAGAACTTCTGGGGCTCTGGTTTGCTGGTTTACTCGTAGCTACCACAGTGATAACTTGTGTTGTTAAAGGGATAGTAATGTTTAACAATAAAAGCATCTCCAATTAATCTTCATAGTATTTGGGCCATGGAGAGTGTTATTTCAATACTGTCAGAGCTGTAGTTCAAGAGTAATTGAATGATAACTAATCAACCTCCCGCCCCTTTTACTGATGTAACACTGCTCAGCTCAGAGCAGCAAGGTGATGTCCAGGTGAATCACAGAGCGGGACAATCTTCAATTAGCATAAGGGAAAAACCTGTCAAGAGGGGCAGGGTTTTCTTTGTTCTTACAGTAAGAAGATTGTCCCTTGCTGTGAGCTGTCTGGTCTCAAGACCAGATTCCACATCTCAGGGGAGGTGACTTACACTGTATAAAAGGGGTGGGAGGGGGATCATTTATCATTCAATTACTCTTGAACTACAACTCTGCCAGTATTGAAATAACATTCTCTATGGCTCAAATACTACGAAGATTAATTGGAGCTGCTTTTATTGTTAAACAATTTTATCCCTTTAAAGAAGAATTGCACTCTCTGAAAGATTGTCTCTTAACTGTGAAGTATGCTTCCAGAATAAGGGGCCCTTAATTTGATTACTTGAAGAATATGCCTAGGTAAGTGCATCTGAAACAGCAAGAAGGTAAATCTATATACTGTTATCTGAACTCTGATGTAATACGTAACCACACTACATCTTCTAGATGAAGATCTTGATATTCTTCTTTATAAATACTCTGAATTAATAAATATCACATTATGAGGGCCTATATTTTTGGAACTTTACATATCTATCTGTCAATCTATCTATCTATCTGTCTGTCTGTCTGTCTGTCTGTCTGTCTATCTATCTATCTATCTATCTATCTGTCTATCTATCTAAAATATTGGACTGCTGTGTGAAGGCGCTAACATAAATGACTCATTCTGTTATAGAAATTAAAAGCTGCATATTCTTTCTGTTTTCCTTTCTGTTTAGCAGATGGGACTGCAGTCACATTTTATACAATTAAAATTGCACTCTATAGCTAGTCCTTTTCAGTTTACACTGATAAAGAAACGCACTCTGCAGTGTCATAGATAAGGATTTTCCATATAGGATTCCTCATTCAGAGCATTGATACCTACTGACTATTGTGAGAAGGTGTGAAGTAAATTCATGCTAAAATGAATCTCAGTAAATACAGACCATGACAGATACTATGCAAAAATGTATAGCTATACCAAACAGCTGTACAAGGAAGTGCTGCCTCTTTAAGGCCTTTGATTAAACAAATAGATACATATATTACTATAGGCATTTTTAACTCACATACTTTTTAGCACACTAATCAGTCTGCACTTTAAAATTAATTATTATATTAAGGAAACTTATTGATCACTAATTATTACTTTCACTTACCTCTTCTACTCTGTAATCATTGAAAATATATGCATAACTACCAGGTCGTCCCACAAACCTAGAAAGAAAATTAATATAAATAATTAAATTACTTGCATCATGTAGATCTGGGATGGGCAACCTGCATCCTACAAGCTGTTGCTGGATGACAACTCCAGTCATTCTCAGCTAGCCATTGATTGGCTGAGGATAATTGAATTTGTAGTCCAACAAAATCTGGAGAGCTACAAGTTGCCCACTGTGATTTAAACAATAAGTCTGCAATCTTATTCCTCAAGTCTCACAAATAACATACATTTTATGGTATGGTTTAGTCCTTAATTGTTCATGAAGTTTAGGAACATAGTTTGAGAAAATCTAATTTAGGCTTATGCAACCTTTAACTCCACATATGTTGAGGACTACAATTCCCATCATCCCTAGCCTAATGTTGGCTGTTTAGGGATGATGGGAGTTGTTGTTTCCAACAGCTGGAGAGCCAAAGGTTGTCGACCCCGCTCTAATGTAAAATACATAATTAGGAGGAGGTGTCCAGTCCTCAATGGCTTGTAACAACCAGATTTAAAGGAAATCATTGCATGAGATTGTATGTGGCATTTAAAGTAATAAGTGAGACCATGTGCCGGAAGAGCTTTTATTAACCCTTTGAGTGTCAGAGTGGAACGCAAAGCAATGTGTTGCGTACCACTCTGGCACTCAAAGGGTTAAAAAATTGGCTTTTGTTTCTCTTAAAAAGAAAATATACCCAAAATTTAGTTTTAAGTCTAACTTACTTTGTCTTTAAAAATATGGAACCTCTCCTTTGGTTATTCTGTTCTAAGAGCATAGTTGCACTCATTTGAATTCTGGGGCAAACCAACTGCATCATACGGGACAAATAAAAACCAAACTGATATAAAGAAGGATTTTAACCCTTTGAATACTAGAGAGGACTCCAAGACAATGCTTCACCATGCAAATGAAAATTTTGTGGCACTCAAAAAGTCAAAAACCCAATGGCAAGATTGTATTTGTCCTCTATGGTGCCCTTGGTTTGTCCCATAATTAATAAAGTGGAGATAACGTCTCCAGTGAGTTTACTTCTCCTTTTCCTATGTTATTATATGAGCCTATGCAAGTAAGATGTCTAAAGTTGGAGATATCTTAGTGCATAGGCACCATAGAATAAAAGAGGAACTGGAAAGTTTATACGGTGAAAACAGTATCATCTCCTTATCACATTTAGAGCATTTCCCCACATGTCTTTAGGATGGTTCTTCTTGTGCACAGGCGGGTTAATTAAATGACTGAGCCTCTAATTAAATCTCTAATGCAAAAGCAGATAAATCCTAAAGACAGGGCCTGCTAGGTACCCCTGGGTAGCTGTTGAGGAACCTCTGCTTTAAAGAGATCGTAATGTTTCATAATAAAAGCAGCTCTAATTAATCATCATAGTATTTGGACCTTGGAGAGTGTTATTTCAATTCTGTCAGAGTTGTAGTACAAGAGTAATTCAATGACAAAGTATCCCCCTCCTGCCCCTTTTACTGATGTAACACTGCTCAGCCAGAGCAGAAGGGAGCAGAAGGGAGGTGCCCAGGTAGACTGCAGAGAAAAACTTGTCAAGGGGGGCAGGGCTTTCATTGTTCTCATAGGAAGAAGATTGACCCCTGCTGTTATCTGTCTGGTCTATGGACTGGATTCCACACATGAGAAGAGATGGCTTACACTAGGTAAAAGGGGCAGGAGGGGGAACTTTGCTTGTGAATATCTCTCAAACCATAAAGGTTTGAGAGATAAGACTTATATCGTTCTTCATGTGTTTTTAATGGCTACAAAATAAAATAAAGTTCAAACGCAGAATCCCTTTAAGGTTCAATTCAGTAAGATGAATAGGTGACATCTTATAGTAAACCAACTATATCATAGGAGCTGATAGCAAGTTTTGAAGTCCATCTATGAAAAAATGATCCATCTGAGACTCAAGGAACATATCTTCTATGAAGACGTGGAGTAATTCTAGACCAAACCAACTGGATTGTATGGGACAAGGAAAAATCCCCATAGACATGAATGGGGCTTTTAAAACCTTGAACACTAGAGAGGTTTCCAGTGCATTGTGAAGGGCTGTTTAAATCAATGAGAATTTGGAGAATTTTTAATTGCCCCGTACAGTGCACTTGGTTTGCTCCAGAACTGCATCCAGCTTATGGAATAGCAACTTTAGTTGATAGATCCAGCCTGATTGACTCTTAAAGGGATAGTAATGTTTCATAATAAAAGCAGCTCTAATTAATCATCATAGTATTTGGACTTTGGAGAGTGTTATTTCAATTCTGTCAGAGTTGTAGTTCAAGAGTAATTCAATGACAAAGTATCCCCCTCCCTCCCCTTTTACTGATGTAACACTGATCAGCCAGATCAGAAGGGAGGTGCCCAGGTAGATTGCAGAGAGGGACAATCTTCAATTAAGATAAGGGAAAAACCTGAAAAACGTGTCAAGGGGGGCAGGGCTTTCATTGTTCTCATAGGAATAAGAGTGTCCCCTTCTGTTATCTGTCTCGTCTATGGACTGGATTCCACATCTGAGAAGAGATGGCTTACACTAGGTAAAAGGGTCTGGAGGGGAAACTTTGCTTGTGAATATCTCTCAAACCATAAAAGTTTGAGAGATAAGAATTATATCGTTCTTCGTGTTTTTTAATGCCTACAAAATAAAATAAAGATAAAACGAGGTATTACTATCCCTTTAATAACTAACTGACTGTTTTGCCAAAGGAATTTCATATGTTATGATAATTCATCTGTCTATTGTTTTAACGTTAATGCTCAAATCACTGCTTACCTTCCTTTGAAAAAGGCAACATAAAATATAGAGGCATATGAGTTCACAAACTTCAGAAGGAAAGCCTTTAGAATCAGTCTTTCTTCAAATGTTTTTTCGGTTTTTGGTACCTCTGAAACAAAATGTACAGTCATGTTCTTTGTGCTTTAAACTTGAAAAATAAAATAAAATTTAGATTTCTTTCACAGGCAAAATATTTGGAGTAATATTTAAATCCAATAGGGAAGCTCATTTTCCATACTAAGAGTTTAACTTCTCATATGCCTTCACTTCAGATTTTGCAATAGAGAGTATAGTCTGTTCAGTGCATAAAAGTGCTAATATTCTTCCCCATTAATACTTGCAAGTAAGCCAAAAAGCTTCCCCTATGATATGCATAGCAAACTGAGAATAGTTAAGACACCTACCTCTGTACCTGGTTTGTACTTGGTGTTAAACAAGCCACAGAATAAAGCATTGTCATGAAATGCCCATAGATTGTCCACATTGGTGTTAGGTAGGCATAGCATTAAAAATAGGCTCCAGCACTTAGATTAGCACAGAATCCTACTTAATACTTCCCCCGTTTACTATTTTAAAGCAGGGGAGTGGACTACCCATCATCGTCAGCAGAAAGAGCATGGAGAACATTTCCAATTTAGGCCTGGATTACATTGCAGTCGATAATATTATCAAAGGTTTTCATCTACACATTTCACCAGTGAGTTCAATGAAAATCTGCTAGGTTAAACCACATGATAAAACTTGAAAATGTCAATGTGTTATAGACCCTATAAGTAAGCCGCAGGGGGATATACCAATATTATTCAACACTAAAAAGGCACTGAAAGCAATGTTTGTGATGTATTATTCAATATTTCAATTCATTCTGTGGGTACAGTGTAATAAACACACCTGGAAACTCCTCAGATTTGCCCCGGAGACTCTGGTTTTAACACTGCTTTATCGGGTCTCAGGGGCAGAGGCTGATTCCTCCGGATGTGGGGAATTTCTATTGAAACTCTACCCACTCCAACTGTTTCCCCCACTGTAACTACTTCCACGGACGTCTTTTGAGCTCTGTCTCACACCTTTAAGCCCTCCCCCCCATGTGTGTCAAGTCCCACACCTTTTTGACACGATTCGTGTCATTATTCTCACGCCCTGCTGCACCAGAGGACTCCACTCCGGGTGGACATCCGTGGAAAGTTTCCAGGTATGGTAATAAAATACTGTAAAAACATATGCCTTGGTACAGTAAAATGCTTCCTTCAGACCAGGATGTAAGCAATATCTTAAAGGGCAACTAACATGATAAAGGTCAGTCTTTTACTAGTTACTAATTGCTGCTATTTCCACCTCAAGCAGTAGCAGCAGGATAAACTTACTGTCCTCAATATATGGTTCCTCTTTGGGCTTCTCCTCTCTAGAGCTGAGGCAGTTGATCATTCATATTGTCTGCTTTGACATTATACTCATCTGCACAGCTGTTACAGGAGGTAAGACAAAACAGCCCAATAGAAAGCATACAATTAGAAATGTATGTTTATAGCACTGCCTACTCTCAGAGGTGAGAGTAGTGGTAGTTAATTAGTACTGAGCTTCAACATTTTTAAAATATTTTCCATGTTATGCAATGGAAAGCAATACATTGCATACCCCTCTGGCACGCAAAGGGTAAATTTCTATTGCACTATGCAACATTTTACGTATATTTGATATGTGAACATTCTAGTATAATCATTCATATATGAGGAACGTGTATTTTAGTATGCTGTCGAAAAAGAAAATAATTTTGGAAGTCATTTTGGAACAAACCAGCTGTACTATAGGTGACAAAAAACTCTCACATTGACTTAAAAGTACCTTTTAAAGCGGAACTTTCATCAGATTAACATAGCACAGCAAATGATAATTACATTAGCGATATGCACAGGCGTAGTTTTATTTTCAAGTATAATTGCTGCATTAAACAAAAATAGAACCTTCTATGCAGACAAGCAGCTGGGAACAGTGCAGACATCTCGCAGAGCCGGCATCCCTGCATGTGAGATGATGTGTCCCCTTCAACTCTACGACTGGTGAGTTGAATGTCTTTGTGCCATAACCCCTTAAGGACTACATGACGTACTATGACCATCATGGTCCTTAAATACTTAAGGACCGATGGCGGTCATAGTACATCACAAACTCTTTACTTACAGTGCTCCAACTGGAGAGCTGTAAGTAAAAATGGGGCCTAAAATTGACCGCTCCAAGACTGGAGCAATCTCTTTCAGGCCCCAAAACGGCGCGGCGATACACGCAACAGGTCACGTGTTCCGGCACGTCGGCAAAGATCAAAGTGGTCCTTATGGGACGCAAACGTCCCAAGAGCACTGGTCCTTAAGGGGTTAAGGCACCGGAAGGGACTGACAGAGTAGGCTCAGAGAAAGTCTACTGCAAGATCCCAGCCGGTGCCTGTCTGCATAGAAGGTTCTATTTTTGTTGAGATTTTGGAATTTCTGTGTGTACCCCTATGGTGCAGCTGTTTACACCAGAATGTTATTAACTATTTTTATAGTAATCCAGCCTCCATCCTATATAATAAAAGGCCAGATTATGTTTGTCCTGATGCAGTCATGAGCAGTAGAGACTGTCTGAGTTCAGTCTCTACTGAGCATGATTGCATCTCGTAAGAGAGGCGGCACATGACTGCACCTCGTGGAGCAGTGAGATAGCGTCAGTACGCAGAGCAGGACTGGCCTCTAAACCCTTTGAGTGCGAAAGGTGTATGCAACGCATTGCAAAGCAATGTGTTGCGTACTCCTCCGGCACTCAAAGGGTTAACATTACCCGGACCTTGGCCCATGTACATGGGCTTTTATACTAGTTTAACAATAATTTGTTTGAAACCATTTTTCCCAAACATTAGAATGTACTTCTTAGAATTATATGAAATTGCTAAAATTGGTGACATTTATACTCTGTCCAGAATCCACTCATTTCAATTCCTGAATAATATGTTTTCGTGGAAAATTTGCAGTACTGAACATCAGGATACTCTGAGTGCTCGAGTCTGCGGTGAAACAAATTGTTCTTCTTTATCACCTATTTGTCTAGATTTCAGGCAAGGGACAGAGCAGGGATTCATTTCCCAAATTACTTTGTTTATAACCAAAGTTTAACTCATAACTTTTTTATTCTGGTGTTTCAGCAATTATATATGTACCGTTCTGTACAGACTGAGATTTTCTTGTAAAAAAAACATAAATCAACAGAAGAAGCTCTACTTTTGACTTTCATAAATATTTTGGGATACCACCAACCACTAGAGATGGATGAAAATATTCACCATGGTGAGAAAAATCAGCAGAACATGGCTTGTTCCACCTCCCTTGGCAATTCCCAGAAGAAGGTAATTTCAACCAACATAAGAAGAAACTGGTAGAAAATGGTCTGTTTTTCCTCGTGCAGGAATTCTCACTAGACCTGTTTGCACAGAGATTTTATTTAAAGTGAAGTGTGTAAATGTATGCTTACATATACATGCTTGTGAGCATACATTATGATATAAAGTAGCAGAAGGTTAAAGGGATAGTAATACTTTGTTTTATCCTTAGTTTATTTTTTAGGCGTTAAAAAAGCATGAAGAACGATATAAGTCTTATCTCTCAAACCTTTATGATTTGAGAGATATTCACAAGCAAAGTTTCCCCTCACTGACCAAGACGGTCAAGTCTGCCATCTAGCTGTCAGATTTGGAATCTGGTCCACAGATCAACTGGTGGCTCTTCAGCAGAGCCTAGATCGCAAGATATAAAAATAACTATTTCATTGGAAGGGGCTAAAAAGTGTGCTTGCAAGCCAGGCACACTTTGTAGACTATTCGAATTAAGTAGTTCTTCTTATATCTCGCGATCTCGGCTCTGCTGTAGAGCCACGGCCGGTCCGTGGACCGGATTCCAAATCTGACACCTCAGTGGCAGACTTGACCATTTTGGTCAGTGAGGGGAAACTTTGTTTGTGAATATCTCTCAAACCATAAAGGTTTGAGAGATAAGACTTTTATTGTTCTTCAAGTTTTTTTAATGCCTACAAAATAAAATAAAGATAAAATGAAGTTTTACTATCCCTTTAAGCCCTTTCAAAACAGTGGGATTAAACTGCAGCCTCAGGTTTCTCCCTATTTCCCTTCCTGTGGAACCTTTCACACTAAAATGAAACATATCTCCTATGCCACTGAAATGTCCATAGGAAGAAAAATGATATTTTCTCCCATTCCTATCAACCTCCATAATTTTGGTTTATTTGTGTTTCGAAACTAACCGTATAGCACATTTATAATTGAAGAATGTATTTTGAAATACTGATTTGTATGTATGTATGTATATCTTTATTTATATGGTGCCACACAGTGTACGCAGCGCCATACAATAGACACATGTTACAATAAATAAGAGGGGATGAAATAAGTGCGACATTCATAGAAACAATGGGAGAGAGGTCCCTGTCCCAAGGAGCTTACAGTCTAAATGGGTAAAAGGAGACATACAATGGGGTAAGAGGGTGTTAAGTGCTGAGATTACAAGTGCTGAGTTTGGTCAAAAGCAGTGCATGGTCCTAGTGCTCCAGAAGATAACACTTCAGGGTAGACTTAAAGACAGAGGGGGATTGTTCTAGATGTAAGGAGAGGGGTATGGAGTTCCATAGGTATGGAGCAGAAAGCGAGAGAGGTTTGAGGCAGGAGAGGGCAGAGGGTGTGGATGGTGCAACAAGAAGTGAGTTGTGTGCTGAGCGAAGGAAGCGGCCAGGAACATAATAGGAGATGAGGGAAGAGATGTAAGGAGGGGTAGCAGTGTGGAGAGAGTTAAAGGTGAGAAGAAGGACTTTGTAATTGATGCGCTGCTGAATTGGGAGCCATGACAGATGTCTGAGAATTATGTAGGCAGGTTCAGTTTTTGGGGAGAGTGTGGTGATTCGTGCAGCTGAGATTGCATAGGTGAAAGATGAGTAGCAGGGAGGCCAGTTAGTAGGATATTACAATAGTCTAAGCGGGACAGAATGAGGGCACGTATTAGAGTTTTAGTAGTTTGTTGGGAGAGGAACGGGCGGATTTTAGCAAAGTTGTGGAGCAAGAAGCGAGATGATCTAGCCACAGAGTTAATGTGAGGGGAGAAGGAAAGAGAGGAATCGAATATGGCTCCAAGGCAGCGTGCTGAGCTGACTGGATCAATATCAATTCCATCAACTGTAATGGTGAAGCTAGGGGTTCGGCAAGGTCTTCGATTAATATCTAGTATCTACCCAACCTTGTCTCATTCTTTAGTAACAAATTAGTCAGCAGACAGACTAAGGACAATTTTAACAAAGAAAAGAGGAGCAATTATGTGGCAAATTAACTGTGTAACTGCAACATGGGGAGACATTTAAAATGACCCACATGCCCATATATTCAGATATATAATATATATATATTTTAAATAAAATTACCATGTGTTATCCTGCGATTGTGCCATGGATCCAAGCACTTCAGCAAATAACTATTTTGAAGCTAATAAGCATTCAATGGCACATTAATTTGCAGTGGAAAAACAAGCTTACATTTATTCTAAGAAAAAAGCCAGTGTCTCAGCCTGGTCAGGACACTGCCCTAAGTAAAACCACCAGCCTGAAATTTTGAAAGTTGTAAACTCACATAACCCTGTATCCTTATGAGCTGCACACTATATCCCAGAATCTGGGAGGATCAACGCTACAGTGAGAAATGAGAATGCACGGAGTCAATTCAATAAAATTAGAAGAGATCCTTAAAAGGATAGTGATACTTAAGTATTACTTAAAAAAAACATATTGCCCCCCGTGTCATCTCTCAAACCTTTATGGTTTGAGAGATGAACGCTTCTAAAGTTGCCCTCTCCCTCCCCCTTACTCGTAGTCAGCATTCTAGCTGACTCAGGGAAATCCGGTCAGAGATCATCAGGCGCTCTGCAGCAGAGCCACGATCGCGTTAACTAAAAAAAAAACTTTCACTAAAACGGTCTTCTACGTGTGCTTGCAAGCCAAGCACACATAGAAGAGCATTTCAGTGAAAGTTTTCTTTTTTAGTAACGCGATCGCGGCTGTGCTGGAGAGCCGCCTGATGATCTCTGACCGGATTTCCCTGAGTCAGCTAGAATGCTGACTACGAGTAAGGGGGAGGGAGAGGGCAACTTTAGAAGCATTCATCTCTCAAACCATAAAGGTTTGAGAGATGACACTGGGGGCAATACATTTTTAAGTAGTACTTTGCTATAGGGATTAGTAATACTTAAGTATTACTATCCCTTTACTTTCCAATATTCAGTGAAAATGTATATCCAACAATGTGACAAGAAACTTTCAGCTCTCAATTTGCAATTCTTCCATGTTGCCTGTTCACTAAAGTAAAAAGAATCTATTTTTATAATTATTTTATGGAGCCTGTTTAACTTTAGATGAACACTACTTTTCCAGTTTTCCATGGGGCCTATTCAATAAAGTTAAAATAACCTCTCAGTTTCCTGTGACTTCATGAAGCCTATTTAATAAAGGGTATACTATCTCTCCAGTCTGAAAAAGAGGCTCCGTAGAAACATATAGGGAACGGAGAGATATGTCCTAGCTTAGTGCAAATATTTTTCTGTTACAAAGCAATGAATATTGTGCTAACATGAATACTCGTTTCACAGAAACTCAATATTTATTTCCTTCTGCTAGTGCTCACACGCTCTTTTATTTTATTATTCTACTGTTTTTAGGGATACTGGTGGTAACTTGCTCAGACATGGTACTTTACATTTATATATGTATTTATATAGTGTGAATAATACAAATAGCATGTTACAAAATGAGAAATTACAATATAGGGGGAAAATAATTTGTACAATAAATATGATATGTGCTGCTGTTTTATAATCACTGAGGATGAAAATCCCAGCCCTGGGGCAAGAATGAGTCAAACTGCATACTCTGTGGCTGGTGTACTTAGTGGAAATGGAGGAATTCTGGGAAATCCAACTTCACTATAAGGGATAAACACATATTCCCTTTTATGTAACCCCTTTGAGTGTCAGAGATGTATCCAACGCTTTGCTTTTCAATGCGTTGTATACCTCTTTGGCACTTAAAGGGTTTAAAGGAACTCTAACAAGAAAAATTAAATTGCATTATATAATTATAAATATTATGTACTTGCAGCTAACAGCTGTATTATCTGTAAAATCTATTCTAATTTTAATGCATGTGTAGATAACCATGTATAGACACAATTTAGTTAAAGGGATAGTAATGTTTCGTTATTAGAGTACACTCGAGTCTTCTTATAATGATGTGTGTAGTGCAGAAAACCTTATAAAACGTTGCCGTTTTACATTTATTCAATAATAAAGTTCCCCCCTCCCACCCCTTTTACTTACCTCAGCAGTCTCAGCAAGCTGGTCTGGACAGAACGAGATGAGGGACAATCTTCTTCCAGCATATGGAATAACCTGCCTTTCCTTACACTGAAAGAGGGAAGATTGTCCCTCACTGTGATCTGTCCAGTCCGATGACCTGATTCCAGATCTGAGGGGAGGCTGCTTGAGGTAAGTAAAAGGGATGGGAGGGGGAAACTTTATTGGAGAATAAATGTAAAACAACAAAGTTTTATAAGGTTTTACTGCTACAATTCATTATAAAAATTTAGAAAGAAGACTCGATTCTTCTTTAATAACAAAGCATTCCTAACCCTTTAAATGTTTGTGCACAGATAATGCTACTAATGTATTTAGATTAGTACGCACTACATTCTAATCAGAAAGGTTGATATCTTATCTCAGGCCCATTAACGTCAATACAACAATGTCACTTCTGCGGCTCCTATCAAGATTGCTATTGTAATGGGAGCCCTGGAAAAGCAGGAATGGAAGCCCCCATAGAGAAAATGTAAGACTAGATTTTAGGCCTTAGAAAACAAATAGAGAATTGTTACAGAGACTAACATGGAGGTCAAGGCATTTAAGTTTGTATAACCATACCTGGGAACTCTCTGGATCTGCACTGGAGACTTTGGCTTTCAGAATGAGTTACCTGGTCTCCAGACGCTGAGTTCAGTGGTAACTCCACCCACATTACCACTTTTTCTGCCAAGTCCCACCTTGTTCCTCCTACTTCCCCACCCATTTAAGTGTAAATTCCACCTCTCAACCCTACAACTCTGTGTCACCCCAGTTAAGCCCCTCACTCATTGTGACACAAATAATTTAATTTGGACACTAACATCCCCAGCCCTGTGTGATTCTACCTGGGTCTTGAATGAGTACATTCCCGGGTATGGTGTATAATATTAAATCACTTAGGTGTTAGTGTTCCTTTAAATTGGACTTTTAACCCTTATAGGCTAGAGAGTTCTAAAACACATAATTTAGCAATTCAATGTTGGATATCTCTCTAGCATTCAATGTTTCACATCCCCATTTAAATAATTGGGAATTTGCAATGTTTATTTGTCCCCATGATGAAGCTGGATTGCTTAAAATCCACTCCTCCACTTCCTCTTAGTGAATTGTCCTCACTAATCACTTGTTTACTAACTCATTCATATTGATCCTTGTTTGACTGACATCTTCATAGTTATTTTTTTCACTATACAATCATGACTCAAGCTTTCATCAAGTGTCTGTCTTCAATGCATGATGAATCCCAGAACACAAAGAGCAAATTCAGGATTAGTGATCTTTTTATTATCCCTCATACTGGGTATGGGTAGCTAAAATGTATTCTGGCTCCTAAAACAGGCTAAACAGCTAAGCACACAAGAGAATGAGATGATATTTTGCTTTGTTAAAGCAGCAGTAAATTTGTTTCAAAAATATTGATTGATTTAAGTTTTTTTCTTTTCAATAAAAAAAAGAGAATACCCACACCTGGAAGAGTTATAATTTTAAAATTATTCCACTTCAAACTTATTTTATTAAACTGAAATTGTATATTTTTTCTGTCAGGTGCTGCTGTTCTTATCAATTACTATGGAAATCTATAGGTCAAGATGCAAGCACAGTGGCTCAGTGGTTAGCACTGTTGCCTTGCAGCGCTGGGATCTTGGATTCAAATCCCACCAAGAACAACATCTGCAATGAGTTTGTATGTTCTCACTGTGTTTGCGTGGGTTTCCTTCAAAAACATACCGATAGGTAAATTTAGATTGTGAGCCCCAATGGGGACAGGAACCAATATGAGTGTAAAGTGCTGCGCTTTATAAAATAAGGGATGATTATTATTATTAAGCTATCCCACAGAATGAATTAAAATAACAAAGCGCTTTTTGGATATAAGTTGGCGTTTTGGCTAAGAGTTTGATTAACACATTAGGAACAGTCCTCTAAGATCTCTCTTTTCATAACAAAAGTGTACTGTTCATTTAAACCTTTGATCACAGAGGGGCATGCAATGCCATGAGCCATATTCATTCATTTAGCAAAAAGGATATACCACTAAAATGCACTATTTACATAATCCAGGTCCTTAATGCAAAATCCTACACTAGTCAAGAGGATTGTTGCTTTCATTGGAAACAGGTTACTGCCACCCTAGCATTTGAAAATATTTATAACTGGTTTCAAGTTCAATGTATTCTGGTCTTAACAACTGTAGAGTGTGCAGGCAGGTATGCACTAAAGAGCTCAAATGTTCTAGTACATACCCTGTAATGTAGGCACATGAGTGGGAAGCCAAAGTCCCAAGACAGAAAATGAGGTGAACTAGCAGATTTGTACATTACCTCCTTGAGGAGACACACTAAGTTATGATAGGAAGGTGATAAAGAGGACAAAACTTCTCCAGTGATATCACTTCTCCAATTAATATGTAATTCCATGGAGAAAATGCATGAATACTAGTGATGAGCGAGCATGCTCGGCCGAAGCTCGGTTCGGCTCGAGCATCGCTCTGCTCGGCACATGGCGGTACTCGTACGAGTACCGCATGTGCTCGCCCGCCATGTTCGGGTCTCCTCCCCGCACGTTTCGCGGCTGCTGCGCAGCCAATAAACGTGCGGGGAGGCTCTGACATCAGTGTAATGCCAGCAGCCATGTTGGCTGCTGGCATTACACTGATTGGCTGGCCAGAACCCGTGATCGGGTGCTGTATAGCACCTGACCAGAGAGTTCGGCTCAGTCTTAGCCAGGGAGAGATGAGGATAGGAAGGGAAAGTCAGTGTAGGGAGAAAAAAAGTGTTTTTGAACTCTTTAAAGACCCAAAAGTCCTTTTTAGGACTGTTGTGTGTGGGGGCAGCAGTTATATTTTGTTTGGGGGGGCACAAATTTAAAAAATAAACGTCACATATTCCGTTCACTGTGCCTAGCCGCAGATTAGCAGCACATTCTGTTTAGTGTGCCTAGACGCAGATTAGCAGCACATATTGTTTAGTGTGCAAAGTTTAAAAAATAAACGTCACATATTCCGTTCACTGTGCCTAGCCGCAGATTAGCAGCACATTCTGTTTAGTGTGCCTAGACGCAGATTAGCAGCACATATTGTTTAGTGTGCAAAGTTTAAAAAATAAACGTCACATATTCCGTTCACTGTGCCTAGCCGCAGATTAGCAGCACATTCTGTTTAGTGTGCCTAGACGCAGATTAGCGGCACATATTGTTTAGTGTGCAAAGTTTAAAAAATAAACGTCACGTATTTCGTTCACTGTGCCTAGCCGCAGATTAGCAGCACATTCTGTTTAGTGTGCCTACACGCAGATTAGCGGCACATATTGTTTAGTGTACAAAGTTTAAAAAATAAACGTCACATATTCCGTTCACTGTGCCTAGCCGCAGATTAGCAGAACATTCTGTTTAGTGTGCCTACACGCAGATTAGCGGCACATATTGTTTAGTGTGCAAAGTTTAAAAAATAAACGTCACATATTCCGTTCACTGTGCCTAGCCGCAGATTAGCGGCACATATTGTTTAGTGTGCAAAGTTTAAAAAATAAACGTCACATATTCCGTTCACTGTGCCTAGCCGCAGATTAGCGGCACATATTGTTTAGTGTGCAAAGTTTAAAAAATAAACGTCACATATTCCGTTCACTGTGCCTAGCCGCAGATTAGCAGCACATTCCGTTCACTGTGCCTAGCCGCAGATTAGCGGCACATATTGTTTAGTGTGCAAAGTTTAAAAAATAAACGCCACATATTCCGTTCACTGTGCCTAGCCGCAGATTAGCAGCACATTCTGTTTAGTGTGCCTAGACGCAGATTAGCAGCACATATTGTTTAGTGTGCAAAGTTTAAAAAATAAACGTCACATATTCCGTTCACTGTGCCTAGCCGCAGATTAGCAGCACATTCTGTTTAGTGTGCCTACACGCAGATTAGCGGCACATATTGTTTAGTGTGCAAAGTTTAAAAAATAAACGTCACATATTCCGTTCACTGTGCCTAGCCGCAGATTAGCGGCACATATTGTTTAGTGTGCAAAGTTTAAAAAATAAACGTCACATATTCCGTTCACTGTGCCTAGCCGCAGATTAGCGGCACATATTGTTTAGTGTGCAAAGTTTAAAAAATAAACGTCACATATTCCGTTCACTGTGCCTAGCCGCAGATTAGCAGCACATTCCGTTCACTGTGCCTAGCCGCAGATTAGCGGCACATATTGTTTAGTGTGCAAAGTTTAAAAAATAAACGTCACATATTCCGTTCACTGTGCCTAGCCGCAGATTAGCAGCACATTCTGTTTAGTGTGCCTAGATGCAGATTAGCAGCACATATTGTTTAGTGTGCAAAGTTTAAAAAATAAACGTCACATATTCCGTTCACTGTGCCTAGCCGCAGATTAGCAGCACATTCTGTTTAGTGTGCCTACACGCAGATTAGCGGCACATATTGTTTAGTGTGCAAAGTTTAAAAAATAAACGTCACATATTCCGTTCACTGTGCCTAGCCGCAGATTAGCAGCACATTCCGTTCACTGTGCCTAGCCGCAGATTAGCGGCACATATTGTTTAGTGTGCAAAGTTTAAAAAATAAACGTCACATATTCCGTTCACTGTGCCTAGCCGCAGATTAGCGGCACATTCTGTTTAGTGTGCCTAGACGCAGATTAGCAGCACATATTCCGTGTAATATGAAGAAGGCGGGTAAAAAGGGACGGGGAAGTGGACGTGATCCTGATAGTTCAGGGCGCGGGTCAGGACGCGTAGAAACTGTGCCTGGTGCCAGAGCACAAGAAAGAAAGACATCCACCATACCTAGCTTCATGTCTCAGTTTACAGGGCGTCGCAGGACATCACTCTCGAGGTCAGACCACTGCGAACAGGTGGTCGGTTGGATTTCAGGTGATACTGCTTCCAGTCAGTTAAGCACCACCCTGTCTTCCACCAAGTCCACTCTCAGTAGCCAAGAGTCTGGTCAACACAATCCTCACCCTGATCATCCTTCCTCCCACCATAGAGGGTCTGGCCAAAGAAGTGATCCCACACTGGGATATAGTGAGGAGCTCGTCTCATCACCAATCCTTCATTTGAACCTCTCTCCAAGCACGCTTGCAGAGGAACATGAGATCTTGTGCCCTGATTCACAACCTCTAGAGGGTACCCAATCACAAGAAGATGACAGAGGGGAACGGCATTTAGGGTCAAAGGAAGTGGATGATGATGATGATGAGACACAGTTGCCATCAAATCAACCACTTTTACTGTCTCAAGACCTTGATGAGGAGGATGATACACAGTTGTCAATGACTGAGTATGTGGTGGGATCAAGAAATGAGGAGGATGATCAGAGTGAGGAAGTGGAGGAGGACTTGGTGGACGATGAGGTGACTGACCCCACCTGGGAAGGTGTAGAGCCGAGCGATGACAGCAGTCCTGAGGGTGAGCCATCTGCAGCACCGCAACAGGCTGGAAGAGGCAGTGGTGTGGCTAAAGAAAGAAGGCGGACCGCACCAAACCGGCCCGCAAATGTTCCACGGAGCACCCCCTTGCGTAAATCTCCCTTGCCAAGGGCTAGGTGTTCCGCGGTATGGCGTTTTTTTAAGGAAAGTGCGGACGACAAAAGAATTGTAGTTTGCAACCTGTGCCACACCAGAATGAGCCGAGGCATGAACACTAGCAACCTCACCACCACCAGCATGATCCGACACATGGCATCCAAGCACCGTAATAAGTGGGAGGAACGCCCGGATCGCCAATCTGTGTCTGCAGGCCACACCACTGCCTCCTCTTCCCCTGTTTTCGGTGCCGGCCAATCGCCTGTCGAAGGCGCAGGCCCGCATACCTCCCGCCCTGCACCTGTACCATCTGAAGCACCATCAGCGACCACATCCACTTCCCTGTCCCAGCTCAGCATCCAAATGTCGTTACCCCAGGCATTTGAGCGCAAGCGAAAATACCCAGCCACCCACCCACAGGCCATAGCACTAACCTCACACCTTTCCAAATTACTGGCCATCGAAATGCTGCCATTTAGGCTTGTGGAGACTGAGTCCTTCCGCAGCCTGATGGCAGCAGTTGTCCCTCGGTACGCAGTCCCCAGCCGCCACTACTTTTCCCGGTGTGCCGTCCCCGCCTTACACCACCATGTGTCCCGTAACATCACCCATGCCCTGACCAACGCAGTTACTGGGAAGGTCCACTTAACGACTGACACATGGACAAGTGCTTGTGGCCAGGGACGCTACATTTCCCTGACTGCACACTGGGTGAATGTCGTGGAGGCTGGGAGCGACTCGGACCCTGGGATGGCACAGGTGCTACCCACGCCGAGGATTGCGGGCCCTACCTCCATCAGGGTTTCCGCCAGCACCTACGTTATTGGCTCCTCCTCCTCCGTTTCCACCTCCGAATTCTCAGCGCGCAGCGCCACTCACCCATCAGCCGGTAGCTGGAAGCAGTGTAGCACTGCAGTGGGGAAGCGTCAACAGGCCGTGCTGAAGCTGATCTGCCTTGGGGACAAACAGCACACGGCCTCAGAGCTGTTGCAGGGGATTAGTCACCAGACCGAGCAGTGGCTCTCGCCACTCAACCTGCAACCAGGCATGGTTGTGTGTGATAATGGGCGTAACTTGGTGGCGGCTTTGGAGCTCGGCAAGCTCACACACGTACCATGCCTAGCGCATGTATTTAATTTAGTGGTTCAGCGATTTCTAAAAACCTACCCCAATTTGCATGATCTCTTGACGAAGGTGCGCCGCATGTGTGCACATTTCCGTAAGTCATCTACAGCTTCAGCCGGCCTGTTGACGCTGCAGCAGCGCTTACAATTTCCAACTCACCGGCTGCTGTGTGACGTGAGCACGCGCTGGAACTCCACCTTCCACATGTTGGCCCGGCTTTGTGAGCAGCAGAGGGCAGTAGTGGAGTACCAGCTGTTACACGGTCGTCGCCTCTCCGTTCAACTTCCTCTAATCAGAAGTGAGGAGTGGGAATGGATGTCAGACCTCTGTGAGGTTTTACGCAATTTTGAGGAATCGACACAGATGGTGAGCGGCGATAACGCTATTATCAGTGTAACCATCCCACTTCTGTGTCTACTGAAACGCTCGCTGCTCACAATTAAAACCGACGCTTTGCATGTGGAAGAGGTGGAAATGCGGGAGGAAGAGCTTACACAAGGTGATAGCCAGAGCACCCTCACTTCGTCTTCTCAGCGACAATTGGAGGAGGCGGAGGAGGAGGAGGAAGACACGGTTGTCTCCGCTACAGAGTGTAGCCATGGAACTTTAGTTCCATCTCTTCAGCGTGGGTGGGCAGAAGAGGAGGAAGAGGATGAGGAGATTGAGAGTCATCCTCCTGGTGAGGACAGCGAAATCTTGCCTGTTGGTACTCTGGCACACATGGCTGACTTTATGTTAGGCTGCCTTTCCCGTGACCCACGCGTTATACGCATTTTAGACAACACGGATTACTGGGTGTTCACCCTTCTGGACCCCCGCTACAAAGAGAATTTCTCATCTCTCATTCCTCCGGTGGAGAGGACAAGCAAAATGGTGCAATACCAGAAGGTTCTTGTCGAAAAATTGCTCCAAAATTTTCCATCTGACAACGCTGGCGGCAGAGTACGTGCTACCTTGGCCAACCGAGAAGGGGAGAAAAGGGGAGCACACAGCAGTTCCGACAAAGGCAGGGCAACACTCTCCAAGGCGTGGGACACCTTCATGACACCCCGCCAGCACCCTCACCCTGATGCGCAGCCTAGTGTCACAAGGAGGGAAAAGTTTTGGAAGATGGTGAAGGAGTACGTAGCAGACCGTGTCAGCGTCCTCAATGATCCCTCTGTGCCTTACAACTACTGGGTGTCCAAGCTGGACACGTGGTATGAACTGGCACTCTACGCCTTGGAGGTGCTGGCCTGCCCTGCCGCCAGCATTCTGTCTGAGCGGGTATTTAGTGCTGCTGGTGGCATCATAACAGATAAGCGTATCCGCCTTTCCACCGAAAATGCTGATAGGTTGACACTTATAAAAATGAACAAGGCCTGGATTTCCCCTGACTTCTCCACTCCACTGGAGGAAAGCCTTGGGGGAACATAAAGTCACTTTAGATATGTTATTTACAATGATGGGAATACTCTGTATTCCCATTCACCCCTTCCACCCAAAAAACGGGTATATGGTTGACTCTTAATCTTCTCATCGTCCTCCTCCTCTTCCATATGCCCTCTGATACAATTTTTATATAGGGCCAGCTCACCAGCGGGCCCTGTGACACAATTTTTATATAGGGCCAGCTCACCAGCGGGCCCTGTGATACAATTTTTATATAGGGCCAGCTCACCAGCGGGCCCTGTGATATAATTTTTATATAGGGCCAGCTCACCAGCGGGCCCTGTTTGACAATTTTTGTATAGGTCAGCTCACCAGCGGGCCTTCTCATATAATGTTTTATTGGGTCAGCTCTCTAGCGGGCCCTCTCATATAATGTTTTATTGGGTCATCTCTCTAGCGGGCCCTCTCATATAATGTTTTATAGCGTCAGCTCACTAGCGGGCCTTCGCATATAATGTTTAGGATGGTCAGCTCCGCAGCAGACCCTCACCCATAATGTTTTAGATGGTCGGCTCAGCAGCAGACCCTCATTCCTAATGTTTTAGATGGTCAGCTTAGCGGCATGCCCTCGCCCCTAATGTTTTAGAGGGTCACCAGCAGGCCATTAATCCTAATTTTTCAAGGGTGTGTATGATGCCCTCCTTTATGTGTAATAAAGGGTGTATTGGAGTGACATTGCAGTCTAATTTTTGGCAGCCCTTTCACTTAGTGCATAGGCTTTATGAGTGTTGGACCACTACCTGAACTATTGTACCACAATGTGAATGAGGCCCTCCATTTTGTGATATACAGGTTGTATCGGAGTGCCTCAGGTCCTCCCATTGAATTAAATAGGGCTGGGGTGTTCGAAAGAGCAGAAGGTAGTTCTTGGCTTCATCCACTAAGTCACTTCGTCACTTTTACTGAATGGATCAGACCCCACTGTTACGACTATAAATTTTGGACTTAACAAGGGCAAACGGACATGTTGTAAAACCTGTGGTAGCTGCGGCCTCCGTTCCTGAATGCTGTACCTTACCTGGGCCATAACCATGTTGAACACCTGCTTTACGCTGCGCACGTTTCCCTCTTAATCATGGCCCCAGTTCTGAAAAATCGATGAAATTTTTTGCAGAATTTGCAGATGATATACAAGTAAATGTACAGCAAATACTGTTTGGTAACAATTTTTCGCCTAAAATCATTTTTATCTTCCTTTTTGTGTGTTTTACGGTCAGTCTGTAAAAATGGCGTACTACGGGCGAAACATTGTTCCCAGCAGCGACGTTGGAGTCCAAGATGCATCCAGACATCCTCCCTATGCTGTCCCTGAACCATTTCTGTGGTGTTTCCATCATTTTCTGCCCTTTTCCTATGGACCAGGCACCCTCCCCTCATCAGAGCAGGGGTGCCTGGTGTAATGCTCGAGTCCTCCCATTGACATCAATGGGGCTCGGGTGCTCGGCCGAGCACTCGAGCCTCCGGAGGCGCTCGGTCAGAGAACCCGAACACCCGAGCATTGGGGTGCTCGATCATCACTAATGAATACTTCTCCAGCTTTGGAGATCTTAGTGATGGGCACACATAGGAAATATTTAGTATGCATTTTTTCATATGTGTCCCCTGTTAAAGGTGAGGTATGGCCAACCTACTCTAGCATTCAAGGGATTCATTCATTACTACTGGATAATACTGGATTCATGTAAACAGAGGCAGACATGGTTCTTTGTCACAGAAATCAATGACTCAAAACTCCTCCCACTGTAGACTTCCTAAGAAGACTTCAGTGGAAGTGTTTTTTTTCTAGTCCTGCAAAAATAGTCATGTCTGCTTCTGTATATATTGTATTAAATAGAGAGGAACACTAACACCAAAAAAACTGAAATAGGTTGATACAACTTTAAATATCATGTACTTATAGCTAGCATATGTGAAAATTAATTATATATATGCTATATCCCTAAAATATATATCTCTTTTTAATATATATATATATATATATATATATATATATATATATATATATATATATATATATATACATTTTCCTGCTTGTAGCGTATGTATCTAATGTTGTTTGTTCTATTGTTGAGAGTTTTGAGAGATAAGAATAAAGATCAGTTAATCATCTCAGCCCATTACAGAAAATCCTGATCAATGGGAGCCATAAAAAAGGCAGAAATATTGGCTCCATCGGAGTATATATATATATGACAAGATTCTATGTCCAAAAAAACTATATTATTTTCAGATCATAGCATGAATTACAGGGTATTTTAGTGTATATATAAACCCAGTTCGTTTTAGGTATTAGTATTCTTTAATTTTGGAGCTTTTCAATTGTAAACTCTGTGGTATCAGTAGTGTAGCTCAATCTCGATTGTAAGCTCTGTGATAGCACTAGTGTAGCACAATTTGAATTCTAAGTTCTCTGGTATCACTTGTCTTACTTCACAACTTTAACGACATTGATATAATTAACAAAAGGAGGTAGTCTGGGACCACAGGCTGGTGTAATAGTCGAAATGGGTCACTTGATTGTACTTGCCCCCCACCCTACCAAAAGTTGCTAGCCCTCCCCTTATGAAACTCTCCGAAGCTTTATACAATCATTTTTCATACCTAAAATAAACATACTTACCTATTTCTGTGAGCCATTTAGCAACAGATCCATAAATCTCATCTAATATAAGTATTACAACCAGATTAATAATAACAGCAGTTGCCGTCACAGTCACACGGACATTTGACGTGGTTCCTTCATTTGAGCTATATGCTAGGGCTGCTGCAGTTGTGATTCGATATATGATCACTCCAAACACTGCTGAAAATGTTAATGCCATCTAAGAAAGAAACATTTAAAAGGTAATCAGTGCTAATAATTCAGTAGTGTTCAGCATTACATCCAATTCAATTTATTTACTCAACAAGCAAAACCATATCTGTAGAATATCAAAATGGAGCAAAAACTGAACCATAGAGAACTAATAACAGTTCCTCAAATACCGTTTAATTTTCATGGAACTTTTCACCAATTGAATGCTAGAGAGGTCTCCAATGCATTGCAAATAAATGCTCTGGAGACCTTTCTCGCATTCAAATGGTTAAACTCCCCATTTATATCAAAGGGAGTTTTATTTGTCCCCTAAAGTACACTTG
Organism: Rhinophrynus dorsalis; assembly: GCA_037306005.1. NCBI lineage: Eukaryota > Metazoa > Chordata > Amphibia > Anura > Rhinophrynidae > Rhinophrynus > Rhinophrynus dorsalis. The sequence goes on from CM074721.1 coordinate 83,581,785, forward strand.
GTTTTCCCCAAAACTGCTCCATATTGCATATATATATATATATATATATATATATATATATATCCTATATTATAATTCACTAGGATGTTTGTCAGAACCCGTCATGCGGAGTAGAGACTGCGCGCGCTGCAGTCATGCACAGTACAGTCTGCCCAAATGCTCTGTGGCTGATACAGAGAGGGGCTCTCTGAATAAGGACCGGAGTCCCCTTGTGCTCCTTCCTGGGACTGTTTGGTCCCAGGATGGTGCGCAGCGAGGACTACTGTCTGAATTCGGAGCGCCCTGCTCCGTATCAGCCACGGCACGTCCTAGAAACTGTACTGCACATGACTGCAGCAGGGGCAGCGACCAGAGAGGCAACGGGCACCAGCTGAGGCTGCTGGGTGGCACTGTGCCCCGTGTGCATGGGCTTTTAAACTAGTATATATAGATATTGTTATATATAAATAAATATATATATATCAGTAGAAGAAATGGGCAACATCTGTGGGGCTTCTCAATATTGATTTAATAGAGTAATTGACAACAAAAGCAGGTCAATGTCCAAAGGAGGATCATGACGAGGGACAATCTTCATTCAGTGGAAGGAAAAACCTGCTCTCCTTCATCAAGAAGAGCAGGGTTTTAATTATGCTGAATGAAGGAAGTTTGTCCCTTGTTGTGATCTGTCAGGTCAAGCGTCTGGACTTCAGATCTGAGAGGAGGTGGATTCCTTTCCTGTAAAAGGGTGGGATGGAGACAATTTATTATATAATATCATCAGAAATACTGACATCCCTGATGAGGGGTCGGTCATCTACAGTGGATGTTTTCCTTAGCCATAGGAAATCTTCTACTGTTTTTCCACCCAAGAAAGTCAAGTGCACTAAGGTGTAATAAAGAGGTGATAAACTGGAGATTACTTCCCCAATGTGACAAACTCTATAGGCCCTATGTTATTATACTGAGCAAGTGCACTAAGATTTCTCTAATTATAGTGTCTTTATGCATAGGCTCCATAGAATAACATAGAAAAAGAAGTCATGCCCACTTCATCACTTCTTTATCTCTGGAGCTTTGGCTCTTTCCGACATTATCTAGCTATGCCTCTGAGGAAGACGCTATATAGAACTGATTCATAGAAGCCATATGGATTTTCTACCCAGATTTAGATAAGTCTGACAACATTTTGGCTCTCAGTCAGGTCAGCATTTCTGTCTGCACTGAAAACATTCCTCAAAGAGCTAAAAGTATGTCCTTCTGTAAAATAAATTGGCTCACACTTATTCCATAGCTACAATTCCTTTTTTAAAGGGATAGTAATACTTCATTTTAACTTTATTTTATTTTGTAGGCATTAAAAAAACATGAAGAATGATATAAGTCTTATCTCTGAAACATTTATGGTTTAAGAGATATTCACAAAGTATCCCCCCCCCCGTTCAACCAGATCAGAAGGGAGATGCCCAGGTAGACTGCAGAGAGGGACAATCTTCAATTAAGATAATGGAAAAAGCTGAAAAACTTGTCAAGGGGGGAAGGGCTTTCATTGTTTTCATACAAAGAAAATTGTCCCCTTCTGTTATCTGTCCTGTCATACAACCAGACTCACATCTGAGAAGAGATGGCTTACACTAGGTAAAAGGGGCGGGGAGGGGAACTTTGCTTGTGAATATCTCATAAACCATAAAGGTTTGAGAGATAAGACTTATATCATTCTTCATGTTTTTTTAATGCCTACAAAATAAAATAAAGTTAAAACGAAGTATTACTATCCCTTTAATTATGAGGTGAATCAGTGAAATATAAATTACAATTTAGTGAAAATAAAGCAAGGTTAAATAAACATTGAATAAACATTAAAGACAATTTTAATAATAACAATAATGAAATAGTGTTAGCCGAAATAACCTAGCATACTTAAAATGCTTTAACATAGTTACATTCATAATTTTGAAGTATTTACACTTTTATTGATCCTGACAATAATGTGAGTAGGCACTGATATACTGGTAAATTAAAATATGATTGTATAGAAGATAATTTTGAAGTAATGATGTAATGAAACACCAAAATAAGCTTATGTGTTTTCCACATATTATTATAGGTAGATCACGTCTAACCTGCACGCATAATTGCTTTTTATTAGCGTATTAGGTGAAAGATGCTGACTCTTACTTTTCTACTATAAATAGAGCTATTACATTTATTCACAGTACAGTTTAGTAAATCTACTCAGTTTTCTTGATAAAATGTATGTCTAATCTATTAAAATAGTACCTCCTTCTCTGCGGCACATCAAAATGTCATTTGAAATTCAAAAATAGTTGGAGAGGGGGTGATCACCTTCCATTAAGAAATATTATATTGGCTGTAACCACTTTACAGGCAGATAGCAGGATTTGTCTGTGCACTTGAGTTTATTATGTTGATTTAAAAAAAAAAGTCTCTACTTTCACCCATATTATCTTTAGCCATTTTATTATAGATTTCTGTCTGTCCTTTTCTAAATGTTGTTCAAGCTGTGGTCACATTTTACATAGAACATTATTGGCTATAATGTTAATTTTGTTCTGAGGAGATCACAACATGGTCAATACATAGTAAAAATGGGGGAGATGCATTGTTTTCACTGTTATTGTTTATTATTTAGACTCTGTGGAAAAAATCTAAATGACAGTAAAATATTGTTATATACAATAATGGTTTATGCTAAATGTCAGTAACAGAAATTCCAAAATATTCACATTTCTGCAGCAGGTAGGGCATTTGTAATTACAGAGAAAAACAAGGGATAAAGGGGTCAACCTAACCTGGTGCTATACCTATTTTTTTTTTTTTTTCATTCAGCGTTTAATAGTTGCAGCAGAGTTGTTGCAGAGAATGTATATACCATCTAGGAAACTAACACTGACAAAGATTAAAAAAAATACTAATTGACATTTCAAAAACAGATTAGGCCTTTAAAAATAATTTTCTAGAATTGTTAATAATAATTGTTTTAAATTGTACAACTCTGTTTACCTATGATTAAATGTAGAAAAAACAAGTAATAAAGAGAAAAAGTGTTAGAGGAAATAGTAAAGCATAAATATATATACATACCATAAATAAAATAGCAGCAAAATTGACTAAATATGCAGGAATACGGTCTCTCCATGTTAATTTTTCCTTTTTATTCTGAAAGAAAGTATTAAAGATGTCATAGCATTAACACCATTTTTTTTCAAACGCTATACAGATTTACAGGGACAGTATAACCTATATATTGAATTTATACTGGAAACATAGAAATATAACATAACTTAAAAATGAATTGCGAGATTTTCTGTGTGTTTAAAAAGCTCACACATATCTATTCCTTAGAATAATCTACACACTTATACAATGTGTGCAGACTTTTGCACACATTGTAACAACAGTAGGGATTACATTCTAGCTCATAGATACTATCACTAGTTTTATCTAACAAATTCCCATTGAAGTCTATAGAGAACATTTTAGATAAAACACTTGCTCATGTTATCAACTGCAGATAAAGTTATTGTCTACAGTGGAATCCAGACCATCAACAATTCTTTAGCTTTTTTTTTTAGAAGTGATCCCCTAAATTGTTGATATTGAGCACAGACTAGAAATAAAATAAAATAAAATAAAGCAAGCTGAGCAAAATTCAACTGTGTGGTCAAACTAATAGTGTCAAAACTTCCCAAGCAAGGATGCAGTATGAAAATATACGGATTTATTGAGCTCTGACACTGTCACAACACAACAGAACTGGTCTTTAGACATTGGAACAAAACATTAGAATTATGAGTATGGTTTCAGGCTTAGAATAACTAGTACAAGACCTGAAAAACATGAATTGGAACATTATTGACTTGTAAAAGAGATAACGATCTAGACATTAGTAGATGGACAATGGCTATACTATAAAGGAACCAATGATTAACAAAAGACTGACAGAGTCGAAAAAATAGAAAGTACTGTCTAAATACCCTCCAAACATAGGCATTTCAACGCACACTGAAAAAAATATTAAGACTATTGTAGACATTGCCCATGCACCTACTGTAAAATAAAATAAACCAACCCAGCTATCAAAAGAAACAGTTGCCATGATGAAAAAGCAAGGAGAAATTAAACAAAATGGTAATATTAGAAACAGGGTACAATATGTAGAAATGTGCAAGACTATAAGGAAGGGCATAATAGAAGAAACTAGTAAGTTAACTACTGAGCTCATCAAAAGGACATTGGAAAAAAATAAAAATGCTACTGAAAGCAAAACGAAAGCTAGCCATACACTGGAGCCAAATGTTTCCATTAAAGCTTGAAGATTGTACAACAGCAACAACTTGACAACGAAGCCTAAAATGAGTGCAAGAATTCCATTCAAATCTTTATAAGGATGAAGGACAACAATTGAATGTGGTGGCTGAGGATTAATCTATTCCAGAGGTTTTGGTAGAAAAAGTAGAATATGCAATGAAATCAATGAAAATTGAAATGTTGAAAACCGGATGTCAACCCTTATTCAAAGCACTACTTAAACTATTTTCAAAAAACCTACTACTCAGCAAAGTGCCTGAAAAGGTAATAAGGTGGATCTAAAAAACTACTGATCAATAAGCCTGTTGCCAGGTGTCTGCAAGGTTTTCACAAAGGTACTGTCAAGAAGAATGGACACAATGTTTAACATGGCAAAAACCAAAGAACAAGCAGGCTTTCAGTACAATGGACTATATCCAGGCTGTGCAACATGCTATAGAAAGGCATAATGAATACAATCTTCCATTACGTATAGTTTTCATTGATTACAAAAATGCTTTTGACTCAATAAAAAAGCAAGCACTAATGCCCTGATTATCAACCAAGGAATAGGCAAAGCTTGCATCAATATTTTCCAATCAATATATGATAATGCAGCTACATCAATACAGGTCAACTAAGATAAAGTTGAACTCAACATAGAAAAAGGCGCCCAACAATCTCTTCAAAACTATTTTCTGGTTGTTTAGAATACATTTTCCACAAACTAAATTGGGACAAGATTAATGTAGGCTACTTACATGACTTATGTTTTGCAGATGATATCATACTTTATAAGAAATGGACAAGAATGTGTGATCACCTTCCATTAAGAAATATTATATTGGCTGTAACCACTTTACAGGCAGATAGCAGGATTTGTCTGTGCACTTGAGTTTATTATGTTGATTTTTAAAAAAGTCTCTACTTTCACCCATATTATCTTTAGCCATTTTATTATAGATTTCTGTCTGTCCTTTTCTAAATGTTGTTCAAGCTGTGGTCACATTTTACATAGAAAATTATTGGCTATAATGTTAATTTTGTTCTGAGGAGATCACAACATGGTCAATACATAGTAAAAATGGAGGAGATGCATTGTTTTCACTGTTATTGAACTTTAGACTCTGTGAAAAAAATCTAAATGACAGTAAAATATTTTTATATACAATAATGGTTTATGCTAAATGTCAGTAACAGAAATTCCAAAATATTCACATTTCTGCAGCAGGTAGGGCATTTGTAATTACTAGTGATGAGCGAGCACCCCAATGCTCGGATGTTCGGGTGCTCTGACCGAGCACCCCCTGAGGCTCGAGTGCTCGGCCGAGCATCCGAGCCCCATTGAAGTCAATGGGAGGACTCGAGCATTACACCAGGCACCCCCTGCTCTGATGAGGGGAGGGTGCCTGGTCCATAGGAAAAGGGCAGAAAAAGATGGAAACACTACAGAAATGGTTCAGGGACAGCATAGGGAGGATGTCTGGATGCACCTTGGACTCCAACATCGCTGCTGGGAACGATCTTTCGCCCGTAGTACGCCATTTTTACAGACTGACCATAAAACACACAAAAAGGAAAATAAAAACGACTTTAGGCGAAAAATTGTTACCAAACAATATTTGCTGTATATTTACTTGTATATCATCTGCAAATTCTCCCAAAAATTTCCTTGATTTTCAGAACTGAGGCCATGATTAAGAGGGAAACGTGCGCAGAGGCAAATTCTCCCAAAAATTTCCTTGATTTTCAGAACTGAGGCCATGATTAAGAGGGAAACGTGCGCTGAGCTGACCATCTAAAACATTATGGGTGAGGGTCTGCTGCAGAGCTGACCATCCTAAACATTATATGCGAAGGCCCGCTAGTGAGCTGACGCTATAAAACATTATATGAGAGGGCCCGCTAGAGAGCTGACCCAATAAAACATTATATGAGAAGGCCCGCTGGTGAGCTGACCTATATAAAAATTGGCAAACAGGGCCCGCTGGTGAGCTGGCCCTATATAAAAATTATATCACAGGGCCCGCTGGTGAGATGGCCCTATATAAAAATTATATCCCAGGGCACGCTGGTGAGCTGGCCCTATATAAAAATTATATCCCAGGGCATATGGAAGAGGAGGAGGAGGATGAGAAGATTAAGAGTCAACCATATACCCGTTTTTTGGGTGGAAGGGGTGAATGGGAATACAGAGTATTCCCATCATTGTAAATAACATATATAAAGTGAGTTTATGTTCCCCCGGGGCTTTCCTCCAGTGGAGTGGAGAAGTCAGGGGAAATCCAGGCCTTGTTCATTTTTATAAGTGTCAACCTATCAGCATTGTCGGTGGAAAGGCGGATACGCTTATCTGTTATGATGCCACCAGCAGCACTAAATACCCGCTCAGACAGAACGCTGGCGGCAGGGCAGGCCAGCACCTCCAAGGCGTAGAGTGCCAGTTCATACCACGTGTCCAGCTTGGACACCCAGTAGTTGTAAGGCACAGAGGGATCATTGAGGACGCTGACACGGTCTGCTACGTACTCCTTCACCATCTTCCAAAACTTTTCCCTCCTTGTGACACTAGGCTGCGCATCAGGGTGAGGGTGCTGCCGGGGTGTCATGAAGGTGTCCCACGCCTTGGAGAGTGTTGCCCTGCCTTTCTCGGAACTGCTGTGTGCTCCCCTTTTCTCCCCTTCTCGGTTGGCCAAGGTAGCACGTACTCTGCCGCCAGCGTTGTCAGATGGAAAATTTTGGAGCAATTTTTCAACAAGAACCTTCTGGTATTGCACCATTTTGCTTGTCCTCTCCACCGGAGGAATGAGAGATGAGAAATTCTCTTTGTAGCGGGGGTCCAGAAGGGTGAACACCCAGTAATCCGTGTTGTCTAAAATGCGTACAACGCGTGGGTCACGGGAAAGGCAGCCTAACATAAAGTCAGCCATGTGTGCCAGAGTACCAACAGTCAAGATTTCGCTGTCCTCACCAGGAGGCTGACTCTCAATATCCTCATCCTCTTCCTCCTCTTCTGCCCACCCACGCTGAAGAGATGGAACTAAAGTTCCATGGCTACCCTCTGTAGCGGAGGCAACCGTGTCTTCCTCCTCCTCCTCCTCCTCCTCCTCCGCCTCCTCCAATTGTCGCTGAGAAGACGAAGTGAGGGTGCTCTGGCTATCACCTTGTGTAAGCTCTTCCTCCCCCATTTCCACCTCTTCCACATGCAAAGCGTCGGTTTTAATTGTGAGCAGCGAGCGTTTCAGTAGACACAGAAGTGGGATGGTTACACTGATAATAGCGTTATCGCCGCTCACCATCTGTGTCGATTCCTCAAAATTGCGTAAAACCTCGCAGAGGTCTGACATCCATTCCCACTCCTCACTTCTGATTACAGGAAGTTGAACGGAGAGGCGACGACCGTGTAACAGCTGGTACTCCACTACTGCCCTCTGCTGCTCACAAAGCCGGGCCAACATGTGGAAGGTGGAGTTCCAGCGCGTGCTCACGTCACACAGCAGCCGGTGAGCTGGCAATTGTAAGCGCTGCTGCAGCTTCAACAGGCCGGCCGAAGCTGTTGATGACTTACGGAAATGTGCACACACGCGGCGCACCTTGGTCAAGAGATCATGCACATTGGGGTAGGTTTTTAGAAATCGCTGCACCACTAAATTAAATACATGCGCTAGGCATGGTACGTGTGTGAGCTTGCCGAGCTCCAAAGCCGCCACCAAGTTACGCCCATTATCACACACAACCATGCCTGCTTGCAGGTTGAGTGGCGAGAGCCACTGCTCGGTCTGGTGACTAATCCCCTGCAACAGCTCTGAGGCCGTGTGCTGTTTGTCCCCAAGGCAGATCAGCTTCAGCACGGCCTGTTGACGCTTCCCCACTGCAGTGCTACACTGCTTCCAGCTACTGGCTGATGGGGGAGTGGCGGTGTGTGTAGAGAATTCGGAGGTGGAAACGGAGGAGGAGGAGCCAATAACGTAGGTGCTGGTGGAAACCCTGATGGAGGTAGGGCCCGCAATCCTCGGCGTGGGTAGCACCCGTGCCATCCCAGGGTCCGAGTCGCTCCCAGCCTCCACGACATTCACCCAGTGTGCCGTCAGGGAAATGTAGCGTCCCTGGCCACAAGCACTTGTCCATGTGTCAGTCGTTAAGTGGACCTTCCCAGTAACTGCGTTGGTCAGGGCACGGGTGATGTTACGGGACACATGGTGGTGTAATGCGGGGATGGCACACCGGGAAAAGTAGTGGCGGCTGGGGACCGCGTACCGAGGGACAGCTGCTGCCATCAGGCTGCGGAAGGACTCAGTGTCCACAAGCCTAAATGGCAGCATTTCGATGGCCAGTAATTTTGAAAGGTGTGAGGTTAGTGCTATGGCCTGTGGGTGGGTGGCTGGGTACTTTCTCTTGCGCTCAAATGCCTGGGGTAACGACATTTGGACGCTGTGCTGGGACAGGGAAGTGGATGTGGTCGCTGATGGTGCTTCAGATGGTACAGGTGCAGGGCGGGAGGTATGCGGGCCTGCGCCTTCGACAGGCGATTGGCCGGCACCGAAAACAGGGGAAGAGGAGGCAGTGGTGTGGCCTGCAGACACAGGTGGGCGATCCAGGCGTTCCTCCCACTTACTACGGTGCTTGGATGCCATGTGTCGGATCATGCTGGTGGTGGTGAGGTTTCTAGTGTTCATGCCTCGGCTCATTCTGGTGTGGCACAGGTTGCAAACTACAATTCTTTTGTCGTCCGCACTTTCCTTAAAAAAACGCCATACCGCGGAACACCTAACCTTTGGCAAGGTAGATTTACGCAAGGGGGTGCTCCGTGGAACATTTGCGGGCCGGTTTGGTGCGGTCCGCCTTCTTTCTGTAGCCACACCACTGCCTCTTCCAGCCTGTTGCGGTGCTGCAGATGGCTCACCCTCAGGACTGCTGTCATCGCTCGGCTCTACACCTTCCCAGGTGGGGTCAGTCACCTCATCGTCCACCAAGTCCTCCTCCACTTCCTCACTCTGATCATCCTCCTCAAGTCTTGATCCCACCACATACTCAGTCATTGACAACTGTATAACATTCTCCTCAACAAGGTCTTGAGACGGAAATAGTGGTTGATTTAATGGCAACTGTGTCTCATCATCATCATCATCATCCACTACTTCCTTTGACCTTAAATGCCGTTCACATCTGTCATCTTCTTGTGATTGGGTAGCCTCTAGAGGTTGTGAATCAGGGCACAAGATGTCATGTTCCTCTGCAAGCGTGCTTGGAGAGAGGGTCAAATGAAGGATTGGTGATGAGACGAGCTCATCACTATATCCCAGTGTGGGATCACTTCTTTGACCAGACCGTGTATGGTGGGAGGAAGGATGATCAGAGTGAGGATTATGTTGACCAGACTCTTGGCTACTGAGAGTGGACTTGGTGGAAGACAGGGTGGTGCTTAACCGACTGGAAGCAGTATCAGCTGTCATCCAACCGACCACCTGTTCGCACTGGTCGGACCTCGAGAGTGATGTCCTGCGACGCCCTGTGAAATCAGACATGAAGCTAGGTATGGTGGATGTCTTTCTTTCTTGTGCTCTGGCACCAGGCACAGTTTCTCCGCGTCCTGACCCGCGCCCTGAACTTTCAGGATCACGTCCACTTCCCCGTCCCTTTTTACCCGCCTTCTTCATCTTACACAGAATATGTGACTTTAATATTTGAGTTTGAAAACTTAACAGTATTTCTTATAATTCTGCAACTGTACAGAGTACACAGAATAGGCTGTTAAACGGCGTTGAAACACACTGAATGGAATATGTGACTTTGATATTTTAGTTTGAAGACTTAACAGTATTTCTTCCTATTCTGCAACTCTGCACAGTACACAGAATAGGCTGTTAAACGGCGTTGAAACACACTGAATGGAATATGTGACTTTAATATTTGAGTTTGAAAACTTAACAGTATTTCTTATAATTCTGCAACTGTACAGAGTACACAGAATAGGCTGTTAAACGGCGTTGAAACACACTGAATGGAATATGTGACTTTAATATTTGAGTTTGAAAACTTAACAGTATTTCTTATAATTCTGCAACTGTACAGAGTACACAGAATAGGCTGTTAAACGGCGTTGAAACACACTGAATGGAATATGTGACTTTAATATTTGAGTTTGAAAACTTAACAGTATTTCTTATAATTCTGCAACTGTACAGAGTACACAGAATAGGCTGTTAAACGGCGTTGAAACACACTGAATGGAATATGTGACTTTAATATTTGAGTTTGAAAACTTAACAGTATTTCTTATAATTCTGCAACTGTACAGAGTACACAGAATAGGCTGTTAAACGGCGTTGAAACACACTGAATGGAATATGTGACTTTAATATTTGAGTTTGAAAACTTAACAGTATTTCTTATAATTCTGCAACTCTGCAGAGTACACAGAATAGGCTGTTAAACGGCGGTGAAAGACACTGAATGGAATATGTGACTTTAATATTTGAGTTTGAAAACTTAACAGTATTTCTTTATTTCTTATAATTCTGCAACTCTGCAGAGTACACAGAATAGGCTGTTAAACGGCGGTGAAAGACACTGAATGGAATATGTGACTTTAATATTTGAGTTTGAAAACTTAACAGTATTTCTTATAATTCTGCAACTGTACAGAGTACACAGAATAGGCTGTTAAACGGCGTTGAAACACACTGAATGGAATATGTGACTTTAATATTTGAGTTTGAAAACTTAACAGTATTTCTTATAATTCTGCAACTGTACAGAGTACACAGAATAGGCTGTTAAACGGCGTTGAAACACACTGAATGGAATATGTGACTTTAATATTTGAGTTTGAAAACTTAACAGTATTTCTTATAATTCTGCAACTCTGCAGAGTACACAGAATAGGCTGTTAAACGGCGGTGAAAGACACTGAATGGAATATGTGACTTTAATATTTGAGTTTGAAAACTTAACAGTATTTCTTTATTTCTTATAATTCTGCAACTCTGCAGAGTACACAGAATAGGCTGTTAAACGGCGGTGAAAGACACTGAATGGAATATGTGACTTTAATATTTGAGTTTGAAAACTTAACAGTATTTCTTATAATTCTGCAACTGTACAGAGTACACAGAATAGGCTGTTAAACGGCGGTGAAAGACACTGAATGGAATATGTGACTTTAATATTTGAGTTTGAAAACTTAACAGTATTTCTTATAATTTTGCAACTCTGCAGAGTACACAGAATAGGCTGTTAAACGGCGGTGAAAGACACTGAATGGAATATGTGACTTTGATATTTTAGTTTGAAAACTTAACAGTATTTCTTATAATTCTGCAACTGTACAGAGTACACAGAATAGGCTGTTAAACGGCGGTGAAAGACACTGAATGGAATATGTGACTTTAATATTTGAGTTTGAAAACTTAACAGTATTTCTTATAATTTTGCAACTCTGCAGAGTACACAGAATAGGCTGTTAAACGGCGGTGAAAGACACTGAATGGAATATGTGACTTTGATATTTTAGTTTGAAGACTTAACAGTATTTCTTCCTATTCTGCAACTCTGCACAGTACACAGAATGTGCTGCTACACTGCGGCGAAGCACACTGAATGGAATATGTGACTTTGATATTTTAGTTTGAAGACTTAACAGTATTTCTTCCTATTCTGCAACTCTGCACAGTACACAGAATGTGCTGCTACACTGCGGCGAAGCACACTGAATGGAATATGTGACTTTGATATTTTAGTTTGAAGACTTAACAGTATTTCTTCCTATTCTGCAACTCTGCACAGTACACAGAATGTGCTGCTACACTGCGGCGAAGCACACTGAATGGAATATGTGACTTTGATATTTTAGTTTGAAGACTTAACAGTATTTCTTCCTATTCTGCAACTCTGCACAGTACACAGAATGTGCTGCTAAACTGCGGCGAAGCACACTGAATGGAATATGTGACTTTGAAATTTTAGTTTGAAGACTTAACAGTATTTCTTCCTATTCTGCAACTCTGCACAGTACACAGAATGTGCTGCTACACTGCGGCGAAGCACACTGAATGGAATATGTGACTTTGATATTTTAGTTTGAAGACTTAACAGTATTTCTTCCTATTCTGCAACTCTGCACAGTACTCAGAATGTGCTGCTAAACTGCGGCGACGCACACTGAATGGAATACGTGACTTTGATATTTTAGTTTGAAGACTAAACAGAATGTGCTCTAATCTGCAACTTTGCACACTAAACAGAATGTGCTCTAATCTGCAACTTTGCACACTAAACAGAATGTGCTCTAATCTGCAACTTTGCACACTAAACAGAATGTGCTCTAATCTGCAACTGTGCACACTAAACAGAATGTGCTCTAATCTGCAACTTTGCACACTAAATAGAATATATATATTTTTTTTTTTTTTTTTTTGTTTCTTTCCCCCCACACCAAATAACCTGCTGCCCCCACACACAGTAGTCCTAAAAAGGACTTTTGGTTCTTTTTTTTCACAATTTTTGTGTTTTTCCTCCCTACACTGCCTTTCCCTTCCTATCCTCAGCTCTCCCTGGCTCAGACTGAGCCGAACTCGCTGGTCAGGTGCTATACAGCACCTGACCACGGGTTCTGGCCAGCCAATCAGTGTAATGCCAGCAGCCAACATGGCTGCTGGCATTACACCGATGTCAGAGCCTCCCTGCACGTTTATTGGCTGCGCAGCAGCCGCAAAACGTGCAGGGAGGAGACCCGAACATGGCGGGCGAGCACATGCGGTACTCGTACGAGTACCGACATGTGCCGAGCAGAGCGATGCTCGAGCCGATCCGAGCATCGGCCGAGCATGCTCGCTCAACACTAGTAATTACAGAGAAAAACAAGGGATAAAGGGGTCAACCTATCCTGGTGCTATACCTATTTTTTTTTTTTTCATTCAGCGTTTAATAGTTGCAGCAGAGTTGTTGCAGAGAATGTATATACCATCTAGGAAACTAACACTGACAAAGATTAAAAAACATAGAAAAAGGCGGCCAACAATCTCTTCAAAACTATTTTCTGGTTGTTTAGAATACATTTTCCACAAACTAAATTGGGACAAGATTAATGTAGGCTACTTACATGACTTAGGTTTTGCAGATGATATCATACTTTATAAGAAATGGACAAGTATGTGTGCTTTGGACAAGAAATGTCAACAGATGGAAACACCATGAAATTAAGCGATGAATAAAATTGGAATGCAAGCATTTGGCCAACTCGATATTACTGTCTCTAAGACAAATTTACCACTCTGCCTCAAGCAAAATGTTTTTGACTAATTTTTCCTCCCAGTTCTTACATATGGCTGTGAAACAGGGACACTATCACGGTGCCCGTGATTTGCTGCAGTTACTTGTCTGTCACCAGTAGGGGGCTTCTATTGGCTGTCTGCAGATAGCCCGCCTCTTATTGACTATTTAAACCTGGATTGGGCACCCTTTGAGTGCCCTTTCGTGTTGTTTCTGACCTTCTTGCTACCACTATGCTAGTGATAGCTGGGCCTCTGTTCCAGTGTTCCTGAGTTCCTGATCTCATGTGTTCCTGAGTTCCTGATCTCTACTGTTCCAGTGTTTCCTGCATGCTGAAGTACTTCCAGTCCTGGTTCCGGCCTAGTCTCTGGTGTTGCAGTTCCTGCTGAACTTCTCTGCTGTTTTCTGACCTGACTGATCGTTGCTGGTTCCTGTCATCTCATCACCTGTCTTCAGTATCCTGGTGACCTTCTGCCTGGTCGCGTTGGTGACATTGCTACAATTCCGTGTTGGTCCCAGCGTGCGGACGCTGGTTTGCTCCCAAGCCTTGCGGCTATACAAACTCGCTTGTTACACCAGTGTGCGGTCACTGGTTTGCTCCAAAGCCTATCAGCTATACAAATCTGTGTTGGTCCCAGCGTGCGGACGCTGGTTTGCTCCTAAGCCTTGCGGCTATACAAACTCGCTTGTTACACCAGTGTGCGGTCACTGGTTTGCTCCAAAGCCTATCAGCTATACAAATCTGTGTTGGTCCCAGCGTGCGGACGCTGGTTTGCTCCTAAGCCTTGCGGCTATACGAACTCGCTTGTTACACCAGTGTGCGGTCACTGGTTTGCTCCAAAGCCTATCAGCTATACAATTCTGTGTTGGTCCCAGCGTGCGGACGCTGGTTTGCTCCTAAGCCTTGCGGCTATACAAACTCACTTGTTACACCAGTGTGCGGTCACTGGTTTGCTCCAAAGCCTTTCAGCTATACAAATCTGTGTTGGTCCCAGCGTGCGGACGCTGGTTTGCTCCTAAGCCTTGTGGCTATACAAACTCGCTTGTTACACCAGTGTGCGGTCACTGGTTTGCTCCAAAGCCTATCAGCTATACAAATCTGTGTTGGTCCCAGCGTGCGGACGCTGGTTTGCTCCTAAGCCTTGCGGCTATACTACTCGCTTGTTACTCCAGTGTGCGGTCACTGGTTTGCTCGCTAAGCCTAACGGCTATACTATTCAGTGTTGTTTCCAGCGTGCGGACGCTGGTTTGCTCCAAAGCCTTGCTGCTTAACGATCCTGCTAATTTGCCAGTTCCATCTGACTGCTGCTATTATCTCTGGGCTGCCCTGCCCGGTATTGGTAAGGCCGGTAGAACCTTTTGCCACATTCCATCTGAGGTTGCCTTACCCGGTATTGGCAGGGCCGGTAGAGCCTACATTGTGTATCTATTGAGGCTGCCTTGCCCGGTAATTTGGTAAGGCCGGTAAAACCGTTATGCTATTCCATCTGCAGGTTGCCTTACCCGGTATTGGCAAGGCCGGTAGAGCCTAAAGACTGTCCTGTCCGGTATATTGACAGGACCGGTAGAGTCTGCCTTCTGTCTGTGCTATATTCTGTATATATATATATGTATGTTATTGCCATCCTAAGTTATCATTTATTATTTCAATAAAATTGATTTTTTTTTACCTAAAACTTGTGTCTGAGAGTCATAATAAACCGTGACAGTACGAAAGGGCCATGACCTCAGACAGCAAGGGTGAAGGTAACGCACAGAATATCCATTGGAGGATGGATGTGCTCGAGCAACGTTTGGATCAGTTGGCAGTTGCAATTCAAACGATCCTTGAACGCACGGTACCTGCTGACCAATCTAGCTCTAGCCCGGTGGTCTCGCCAAGTCAGACACCAGAAAGTGATACCAGACCCCTAGGGGGTACTGTTAAAGGGTTAACGGCTTCTGCACCCTTGCCGCTAAGATATGATGGTGACCCTAGTCTCTGCAGAGGGTTCATCAATCAACTCGAAATCTTTATGGAATTGACGGCACACGCATTTCCCAATGATCGTAGTAAAGTGGGGTTCACGATATCACTGCTCACTGGCAGAGCATTGGCTTGGGCTAACCCCTTGTGGGAGAATGCTAAACCTTGTACTAAGAACTTTAGTGAATTTGTGCGTTCCTTTCGAAGAGTGTTTGAGCCTCCTGGTAGAACCACCTCTGCTGCCAAACGCCTTATGGAGATACAACAGGGCAGGCGTACAGTGGGCGACTATGCCATCGAATTCCGAACATTGGCAGCAGAGGTAGGTTGGAATAACGAGGCATTATTGGCAGCCTTCTCTCAAGGCCTGAATGACCACATTAAAGACGAAATCGCTGCTAAAGATCTACCTATTGATCTAGATGATTACATTGAGTATGTTATGATAATTGACTCCAGAATACGTGAGAGATCAATTGCCAGAGATCGTAAGTTACGGTCAAAAAATAATGAGCCTAGTAGCATGTTTTGCCCACCCATCCCTCCCTTGGCATTGAAGTCTAGTGAACCAGTACGGGAAACAAGTGAACCTATGGAAATAGGCTTCACTAGACTATCCAAGGCAGAGAGACTATATCGCAAAAAACAAGGGTTATGTTTATACTGCGGTAAAAAAGGGCACTTGCTAAATTCCTGTCCGGTACGTCCGGGAAACGCACACACCTAGGGTATCTTGGGGGACAGGCCCTAGGTGGTGTACAATCGTCCCCAGTGTCGGGCATAATGAAACCCACCATACAGGTGGTATTGTCTTGGGCACAACGCTCTGTGGAGATTTTGGCCTTGGTTGACTCCGGTGCAGCAGGGTATTTTATGGATAATACCTTTGCTGAATTGCACGGAGTTCCACGCATTGAAAGAGAAAACCCCTTGACTATTGAAGCGATTGATGGTAGACCCTTAGAACCGCCTCAGGTTATATTTGAAACTATGCCATTGTCTATGACTATTGGGGCACTTCACAGAGAAGAGCAGCAGTTTCAACTGATTAATTCCCCGCACCATGCGGTGATATTGGGATTTCCGTGGTTACAGTTACATAACCCACAATTCGATTGGAAAAAGTGTGAAATTGCTGCTTGGTCCCAGTTTTGTATGGACAAGTGCGTCATCCAGCCTATTAAGGTCATGTGCACCTCCTCTGCTATGCCGGATGTGTACCAACAGTTTGGCGATGTTTTTAGCAAAGGAGAGGCTAGTATGCTACCCCAGCATAGACCTTATGATTGTTGCATTGAATTGCAGCCTGGTGCAGTACCTCCGAAAGGACGCACTTATCCATTATCTTATGATGAAAATAAGGCTATGGAGGATTACATTTCTGATGCCCTTGCTAGAGGGATCATACGTAAATCTACCTCTCCAGCTGGGGCTGGGTTCTTTTTTGTAAAAAAGAAAAATGGCGAATTAAGACCATGCATTGACTACCGGGGCTTGAATAAACTAATGGCAAAAAACGCATACCCAATACCACTCATCACCGAGCTTTTTGACAGGCTTAAGGGCGCTTCGATATTTACCAAGTTGGACCTACGGGCCGCTTACAATCTGGTTCGCATTCGAGCAGGTGATGAGTGGAAAACTGCCTTTAATACTCGAGCTGGGCACTACGAGTATCTAGTAATGCCTTTTGGGCTGTGTAATGCACCCGCAGTTTTCCAGGAACTGATAAATGATGTTCTGAGAGATATGTTACAGACATGTGTTGTGGTGTACCTCGACGATATACTGATTTACTCCCAAAACATGGCACAGCACATCAAAGATGTATCCGCAGTATTGCTACGACTCCGTGAGAACAAATTATTTTGTAAAATGGAAAAATGTGAGTTTCATAGAACCAGTGTGCCATTCTTGGGGTTCATAATTGGCAATGATGGCATTGCCATGGACAAAGAAAAGTTGTCAGCTGTCCTACAATGGCCAAAACCCAAGGGTCTTAAAGCCATACAGCGTTTCCTGGGTTTCGCTAATTATTATAGGAGGTTTATTAAGAACTTTTCTTCCATTGTCAAACCTCTGTCCGATCTTACGCACAAGGGTGCTAATCCTTCTTGTTGGCCGGTATCTGCTGAGAAAGCCTTTGAGAATTTGAAGCTGGCATTTGCTGCGGCTCCTGTGTTATCCCACCCCAATCCTTTACTTCCATTTACGTTAGAGGTTGATGCCTCAGATATTGGGGTCGGGGCAGTACTTTCGCAGCGACACGAGAAAGGTGGAACTCTCAGACCTTGTGGGTTTTTCTCTAAAAAGTTGACTGTCACTCAAAGCCACTATGAGATAGGTGACAGAGAATTATTGGCCATTATCCTTGCTCTTAAGGAATGGCGTCATTTGCTTGAAGGTACTAAGAATCCTGTCTTAATCCTAACAGATCATAAGAATCTGACCTATCTCTCGGAGGCCAAGAGATTGTCCTCTCGTCAGGCCAGGTGGGCACTGTTCCTGTCTCGATTTAATTTCATTGTATCATATTTACCAGGGTCAAAAAATATCAGGGCTGATGCACTGTCAAGACAATTTGAGGCCGACAGTGACAGAGTGGAAGCACCAGCTCCTATCATCCAACCTGATAGAATACTGGCTACTATACGCACGAGTATCACTTCTCCTCTAGGGGAGGAGATCCTGGCCTCTCAGGGGTCCGCTCCCCATGAAACCCCAGTGGGCAAATGTTTTGTCGCTGAATCATTTCGTACTAGGCTGCTCGAAACCTACCATTCCTCTAAGGCTGCGGGACATATTGGTAGAGACCAATTGTTATGGTCCCTTTCTCAGTTATTTTGGTGGCCTTCCATGAGAAACGATTGTGCCGAATTTACGAATGCCTGTGCCACCTGCGCCCGCGCTAAGACCCCGAGACATCTCCCTGTGGGCTTGCTTCAACCGGTGCCTAATGGCGAACGCCCCTGGTCTCATGTTTCCATTGATTTTATGGGAGAGTTGCCTATGTCAAAGGGGTACTCCTTTATATTCATGGTGGTGGACAGGTTTTCTAAAATGGCTCATTTCGTGCCCCTCCGTGGTCTTCCTTCAGCGAAGGAATTGGCAATGGTGTTCGCCAGAGAAGTATTCCGGTTGCATGGAGTGCCTAGGGTACTGGTGTCTGACAGGGGGAGCCAGTTTGTGTCTAGATTTTGGAGGGCATTTTGCCAACAGATGGGCATACAGCTGTCCTTCTCCTCTGCCTACCATCCCCAGACCAATGGAGCCGCTGAACGAGCTAATCAGGGCTTGGAACAATTTCTCCGTTGTTTCGTTACTGACCATCATGATAATTGGTCCGACTTGTTGCCTTGGGCAGAGTTCGCCAGGAACTGTGCGGTCAATTCTTCATCTGGGAGCTCTCCGTTTCTGATTAATTATGGGTTCCAGCCCTGTTTGCTTCCAGACTCATTTCAGACGCAACAGATTCCAGCTCTGGATGAGCATATCGAGCAACTCCGTTCCACATGGGCACAAGTTCAGAGGGCACTTGGTCAGTCATTTCAGCGTCATCAGCGCCATGCTAATCGCAGAAGGCTTCCAGCGGTTTCCTTTCAGGTTGGGGATAGAGTATGGCTTTCCTCCAGAAATCTCAAGCTGCAGGTTCCGTCTAATAAGTTGGCTCCTCGGTTTATTGGTCCATACAGAGTTATTCGCAAAATTAACCCTGTCTCCTATGCACTAGACCTACCTGCATCCATGCGTATCCATAATGTGTTCCATGTGTCCCTTCTTAAGCCTCTGGTTTGCAATCGCTATACTACCACACCTGTGGTGCCAGGACCTGTTGAGGTCGAGGGCCAGGAGGAGTACGAGGTTCAGAGCATTATTGATTCCCGTAGGCTTAGAGGAAGGGTACAGTACCTGGTACATTGGAAAGGGTATGGTCCTGAGGATCGATCATGGGTGGATAGTACGGACCTTCATGCACCTAGGTTAACTAGGGCCTTTCATGCCAATTACCCGCAGAAACCTAAATCCTATTCTAGGAGAGGGGGTCTTTGAAAGGGGGGTACTATCACGGTGCCCGTGATTTGCTGCAGTTACTTGTCTGTCACCAGTAGGGGGCTTCTATTGGCTGTCTGCAGATAGCCCGCCTCTTATTGACTATTTAAACCTGGATTGGGCACCCTTTGAGTGCCCTTTCGTGTTGTTTCTGACCTTCTTGCTACCACTATGCTAGTGATAGCTGGGCCTCTGTTCCAGTGTTCCTGAGTTCCTGATCTCATGTGTTCCTGAGTTCCTGATCTCTACTGTTCCAGTGTTTCCTGCATGCTGAAGTACTTCCAGTCCTGGTTCCGGCCTAGTCTCTGGTGTTGCAGTTCCTGCTGAACTTCTCTGCTGTTTTCTGACCTGACTGATCGTTGCTGGTTCCTGTCATCTCATCACCTGTCTTCAGTATCCTGGTGACCTTCTGCCTGGTCGCGTTGGTGACATTGCTACAATTCCGTGTTGGTCCCAGCGTGCGGACGCTGGTTTGCTCCCAAGCCTTGCGGCTATACAAACTCGCTTGTTACACCAGTGTGCGGTCACTGGTTTGCTCCAAAGCCTATCAGCTATACAAATCTGTGTTGGTCCCAGCGTGCGGACGCTGGTTTGCTCCTAAGCCTTGCGGCTATACAAACTCGCTTGTTACACCAGTGTGCGGTCACTGGTTTGCTCCAAAGCCTATCAGCTATACAAATCTGTGTTGGTCCCAGCGTGCGGACGCTGGTTTGCTCCTAAGCCTTGCGGCTATACGAACTCGCTTGTTACACCAGTGTGCGGTCACTGGTTTGCTCCAAAGCCTATCAGCTATACAATTCTGTGTTGGTCCCAGCGTGCGGACGCTGGTTTGCTCCTAAGCCTTGCGGCTATACAAACTCACTTGTTACACCAGTGTGCGGTCACTGGTTTGCTCCAAAGCCTTTCAGCTATACAAATCTGTGTTGGTCCCAGCGTGCGGACGCTGGTTTGCTCCTAAGCCTTGTGGCTATACAAACTCGCTTGTTACACCAGTGTGCGGTCACTGGTTTGCTCCAAAGCCTATCAGCTATACAAATCTGTGTTGGTCCCAGCGTGCGGACGCTGGTTTGCTCCTAAGCCTTGCGGCTATACTACTCGCTTGTTACTCCAGTGTGCGGTCACTGGTTTGCTCGCTAAGCCTAACGGCTATACTATTCAGTGTTGTTTCCAGCGTGCGGACGCTGGTTTGCTCCAAAGCCTTGCTGCTTAACGATCCTGCTAATTTGCCAGTTCCATCTGACTGCTGCTATTATCTCTGGGCTGCCCTGCCCGGTATTGGTAAGGCCGGTAGAACCTTTTGCCACATTCCATCTGAGGTTGCCTTACCCGGTATTGGCAGGGCCGGTAGAGCCTACATTGTGTATCTATTGAGGCTGCCTTGCCCGGTAATTTGGTAAGGCCGGTAAAACCGTTATGCTATTCCATCTGCAGGTTGCCTTACCCGGTATTGGCAAGGCCGGTAGAGCCTAAAGACTGTCCTGTCCGGTATATTGACAGGACCGGTAGAGTCTGCCTTCTGTCTGTGCTATATTCTGTATATATATATATGTATGTTATTGCCATCCTAAGTTATCATTTATTATTTCAATAAAATTGATTTTTTTTTACCTAAAACTTGTGTCTGAGAGTCATAATAAACCGTGACAGACACTGAGTGACAAAGCCATGCAAAAATGTCAAGTTACACAGAGAAATATAGAGCATCGAATTCTGAATGTGACAAAAAGAGCCAAAAAAATGTGTGTATGGATTCATCAACAAACAAAAGTCTTTGACATAACTGACAGGTAGATCAAATTACCAAATTTCTCTGTGCCAGAGCCAGAAGTTGTTGGAAGTTCTTGGAAATCTAGTGTAAGCCGCCTCCCCTCAGTGTAACGGTTTGTTTGACTCACAGATACAGAGTTAAGATAAAAACACAGTTTTATTAAATACAAAAATACATAAAGAACCCTCACAGGTCCTGTAATATAAATCTTATAGTACAGACACACGACAGGTTAATTATGCCCACACAGGTCCAGCATATGTATAGGAGACAAACAGTTTATGCTGACACGGGTCAGGCGAATGATAAGGTTTCCAGGTTACAGCAATGCAGGAGTTAACGTTCATCAAGAAAGGAAAACAGTCCCATGTGTTCTGGCAACCAGCTGCTTCTAGAAGATGCCACAGAAAGAGTCCACAGTATACTGGTCCATTGAAGTTATCAGGAGTGCTACCAGTGCTGACACGGAGGCAACAATAGCAACCGGTTATGACAGAGTGGAGCATAATCAATGGCAATGTACCGGTGCTATAACGGAGGCAACACTTGCAACCGGTTATGACAGAGTGGAGCGTAACCAATGGCAATAGTACCGGTGCTATAATGGAGACAACACTTGCAACCGGTTTAGACAGAGTGGAGCGAACCAATGGTAGTATACCAGTTCAATCACGGAGGCAACACTTGCAACTGGTTTTGACAGAGTGGAGCGAACCAGTGCAGTATACCGGTGCAATCACGGAGGCAACACTTGCAACCGGGTCAGACAGGGTGTAACCAATGGCAATGTACAGGTGCTATAACGGAGGCAACACTTGCAACCAGTTATGGTGGAGTGGAGCAAACCAATGGCAGTATACCGGTGCAATTACGGAGGCAACACTTGCAACCGGTTTTGACAGAGTGGAGCAACCAATGGCAGTATACCGGTGCAATAACGGAGGCAACACTTGCAACCGCTTTTGACAGAGTGGAGCAACCAATGGAAGTATACCGGTGCAATCACGGAGGCAACACTTGCAACCGGTTTTGACAGACTGGAGCAACCAATGGCAGTGTACCGGTGCAATCATGGAGGCAACACTGGCAACCTCTCTGGCACTCAAAGGGTTAATGCAAGCTACCTGCGACAGACATCCATATAGCATGCACAGCAAAACTGATACAATTTTAATCAATTTTTCTCTATACTTTGTTAAGTACAATGACTCCAAATGGTAAAATTGTTGTTAAAAATTGTATAGAGGTTTCTTGATTTTATATATTGTATAAACATGTCTTTAACAGAGTATGTTCCATGTGTGGTTTACTTTCTGCTTTAAAGATACATGTGATTTTAATTATGTTTGAGTGGAAGGTTATACAGAGGAGATGCTATGCCTCTGATGAAGTGAACAGTTAGTTCAGGAAGTACATACGACTTGGTGTTACCATCTTTTGTTAAAAGTGCAGTCCCATCTTTGTTGCTTCTAAGCATCAGCTATTTTACTTACTCATGAACTGAAACTGTGCTGTTTGCCAAGTATTTTGCATGTTATCCTCTACTCCTTTAATTTGCATTATTTCAGTGAGATCCAGTCAGGATATCAACTGGAGGCAGCATTGGTGACTTGGCAGAATACAGAGTGCCACAGTTACCTTAGATCCAGCGACGCCTGGTGGGTTGACGCAGGTAAATAATGGCCTGAAATGTTGCTGTGGTGTCATCCCATGTGTCATTCCGAGGACTGGGCTTAGGTGCACTTGGAGTTCTCAGCGGCCGTCCATGTCCTCGTGCTAACCGGGCCTGCTCCGTAGATTGACACTTAGTGGGGTCTGTGTTCTGATGCATCTCGTGGCCATGCATCACTTTCAGGTGCAAGGTTGCAATATGTCGTAGGCCTCTGTTTTGTACTGTTTGGGGCTGATAGCTCCACCCATCTACTTCCTGGGTAGCCTTTTAAAAGGGAACTGGATATCTATCCAGTTACCCTTACTTACTGTTACGGTTATCAAGCAAGACAAGGAGTCAGACGGTATAGTTAAAATCACCTTTATTAGAATGATAATAGTAATGAATATCAACGATAATATGGCCCATGCAGGTATTTCTCAAAGAAACTGTCTAAGGCAGAGATGGTA
Organism: Rhinophrynus dorsalis; assembly: GCA_037306005.1. Classification (NCBI taxonomy): domain Eukaryota; kingdom Metazoa; phylum Chordata; class Amphibia; order Anura; family Rhinophrynidae; genus Rhinophrynus; species Rhinophrynus dorsalis. The sequence goes on from CM074721.1 coordinate 83,605,250, forward strand.
TACCAGACTGAGGACAGAGTTATTGGCCATTATATTGGCACTGAAAGAATGGCGACACCTCCTAGAGGGTACCAGTTCTCCAATCTTGATTCTTACTGATCATAAGAATCTCACTTACTTGTCTGAGACTAAACGCCTGTCGCCCCACCAAGCTAGATGGGTGTTGTTCCTATCAAGGTTCAATTTTGTGGTTTCATGCCTTTTGGGCTCTAAGAATGTGAAGGCGGATGCCCTATCATGCCAATTTTGCAGGCTATCTAAGGAAGAGGTTCCTCCATCACCTAGTATTCCGGCTGATCGTATTCTGGCTACTATACACACATGTATTACGTCTCCTCTGGGTGAGCAGATATTGGTCGCTCAGACATCCGCACCAGTGGAGAAACCTAGCGGAAATGCTTTGTCCCCACTCACTTGCATATTAAACTACTTGAAATCTACTATGCCTCCAAGATTGCTGGACACACTGGGCAAGACCAATTGATTTGGCCCTTGTCTCGACTGTTCTGGTGGCCGAGCCTTTGTTCCGATTGTGCGGCTTTTACCGCAGCATGCACTACTAGTGCCCAAAACAAATCGCCTTGACATTTGCCTGTCGGTCTTCTTCAACCTGTGGCCAACGGAGAACGACCATGGTCTCATCTGTCCATAGATTTTATGGTTGATCTACCGGCATCCTCTGGTTTCACAGTCATCCTAATGATCGTAGACAAATTTTCTAAGATGGCTCATTTTGTACCACTCAAAGGCCTACCATCCGTGCAGGAACTGGCGGTGGTTTTCGCTAAAGAGGTCTTTCGACACCATGGCATACCCAGGGTTATTGTCTCAGATAGAGGTAGCCAGTTCATGTCTCGGTTTCATAAGTGCTTTTGTGCCCAGTTGGGGATTCAGTTAGCATTGTCCTCCGCCTACCACCCACAGTCGAATGGTGTGGCTGAACAGTCCAACCAAGCCCTAGAACAATTTCTCCATTGTTATATATCTGACCACCATGATAACGGGGCTACCCTTTTACCTTGGACGGACTTTGCTCTGAATTGTGCCGTGAACTCTTCCTCACAGAGTTCTCCTTTTCTGATTAATTATGGGTTCCAACCCTGTGTTCTTCCTGATGTGTTTCAGGCACAGGAAATTCCTGCTCTGCATGAGCATTTGAGGGCACTCCATTCATCTTGGGTTTGTGTACAGCATACCCTACATGGTTCCATGCAGTGGCAGAAGATGCAGGCTGACTGTAGGTGTTTGCCTGCACCTACCTTCCAGGTGGGGGAGAGGATGTGGCTGTCATCCCAAAATCTGAACCTCCAGGTGCCATGTAACAAGCTGGCTCCTCTATTTGTTGGTCCTTTCCATATGTTGAGCAAAATTAACCCAGTGGCGTATGCTCTGGAGCTTCCCGCTTCTATGCGCATCCACAATGTGTTCCACATTTCCTTGCTCAAACCTCTGGTTTGTAACCGATATACCACCAGTACAGTTCGGCCAGCTCCAGTGAAGGTTGGCAGTCATGAAGAATTTGTGGTACAGAGCATTCTGGACTCCTGTTGGGCCAGGGGGCACCTTCAGTATCTAATTCACTGAAAAGGGTATGGTCCTGAGGAGTGCTCCTGGACACCTGTCCATGATGTGCACGCTCCTAGGTTGGTGCTCAAGTTTCATGCCCGCTTTCCTGACAAACCCTGGGTAGACCCTTGGGTCTTTAAAGGGGGGGTACTGTCACAGTTACCTGAGATCCAGCGACACCTGGTGGATTGACGCAGGTAAATAATGGCCTGAAATGTCGCCGCTGCATCATCTCACGTGTCATTACGAGGACTGGGCTTAGGCATGCTTGGAGTTCTCAGCGGCCGTCCATGTGCTCGTGCTAACCGGGCCTGATCTGTAGATTGATGCGGAGTAGGATCTGTGTTGTAATGCATCTCGTTGCCATGCGTCACTTTCGAACGCTAGGTTGTAATATGTCGCAGGTCTCTGTTTTGTACTGTTTGGGGCTGATAGCTTCACCCATCTATTTCCTGGGTTGCCTTTTAAAAGAGAACTGGATCTCTACCGAGTTACCCTTATGTTGGTGTTCAGTGCAGTTCTAGTTCCTGTTGTTCCTGTATTCCCGTGTATGACCTGGCTAGTCTGACTATCCATTCTGGTGCTGACCTGTGGCTCTGTCTGACCATTCTACCTGTGCGCTCCTTGGCTATAGACATTCAACCCGGTGCAGACCTGTGGCTCTGTCTGACTATTCACTCCATGTATGACCTTGGCTTGTCTGACTATCCAACCTGGTGCTGACCTGGGGCTCTGTCCAACTATCCTCCTTGTGTTGCCTATTTTTATTGGACATCCTCTCTGTTGCAGACCTGTAGCTCTGGCTGACTATCCGCTCCGTGTATGACCTTGGCTTGTCTGATTATCCTAACTAATGCTGACCAGTGGCTCTGTCTGTTCTCTCCATTGTCTTGCCCATTCCTCACAGACATCCATCCTGGTGCGGACCTGGGGCTCTGGCAGACTCCGGCCTTACTGACTGCAGACGCGAGTCAGTGTCTCCTTTGTTGCGATCCGTATTGGAGACAAGCTCTTACCTACTGACGGCAGGTATGAGTCAGTATTCTCCCTTTTACTACCTGCGGGAGACTTCAGGCCTTCTCCTGTGTTCCACTCATTACCATTGAGACTACCAGTTGGCTCCGGTCTAGTCTCCAGCAGTTGTGGTTGACATTTGAGCGGTTCTTATTCCTGATACAGTTTTAGCCTATCTAGTCACCTGCTGTCCTATATTATTGTTGATATTCATTACTATTATCTTTCTAATAAAGGTTATTGTATCGTCTGACTCCTTGTCTTGCATGATAACCGTAACACAGAGTAGATGAAAAAGTCTTACATACTTGTGAGCCCTCTGTGTTATTTATCACTAGAATATTAGGAAATATCTATGAGTAATTAAACATATGAGTAATTGAGCATATGAACATGGATATGGACCCATACAGGTTACAAAAGTCACATTACCATTAGCAACTTTAAGGTTAAAGGGATAGTAATGTTTCATAATAAAAGCAGCTCTAATTAATTATCATAGTATTTGGACCTAGGAGAGTGTTATTTTAATTCTGTCAGAGTTGTAGTTCATCTGCCCCTTTTACTGTTGTAACACTGTTCAGCCAGATCAGAAGGGAGGTGCCCAGGTAGACTGCAGAGAGGGACAAAGAATTGTGAGGAGCACCCATCGAGCACGAACAAGATAAAGTGTCTTGCTCTTAGGCATGGCAGCCTCTCAATGGTGCTACAACTCACATTTTTCACTCCCACGTGCCATTGCAGAGAGGAAATCTCCATATCCATATCAGACTGGTCCCACCCACAGACAGTCCAGCTCCGAAATGTCAGGCAAATCCTATCCGCACGAGAAAAACAGCATAACCACAGATGTACGTTTCAGCCTATGTGGGCCTCGTCGGTGTGGTGCAGCTCTCTGCAATGGCACATGGGAGTGAAAAACATGAGATGTAGCACCATTGAGAGGCTACCATGCCTTAGAACAAGACACTTAATCTTGTTCGTGCTTGATGTGTGCTCCTCACAACTCTTTTTTGTCTCCCTAAGTTTAAGGGCATCCCAGGCATGGGCCCTTGTTTCCATGTGCCTAGAGGGATTCGGCTGCACCACACTGATGAGGCTTACATAGGCCGAAACGTACGTCTGTGGTTTTGCCGTTTCTCTCGTGCGGAGAGGATTTGCCTGATATTTTGGAGCTGGACTGTCTGTGGGTGGGACCAGTCTGATATGGATATGGATATGGATATGGATATGGATATTTCCTCTCTGCAATGGCACATGGGAGTGAAAAACGTGAGTTGTAGCACCATTGAGAGGCTACCATGCCTTAGAACAAGACACTTAATCTTGTTCGTGCTTGATGTGTGCTCCTCACAACTCTTTTTTGTCTCCCTAAGTTTAAGGGCATCCCAGGCATAGGCCCTTGCTTCCATGTGCCTAGAGGAATTCGGCTGCACCACACTGACGAGGCTCACATAGGCCGAAACGTACGTCTGTGGTTTTGCTGTTTCTCTTGTGCGGAGAGGATTTGCCTGATATTTCGGAGCTGGACTGTCTGTGGGTGGGACCAGTCTGATATGGATATGGAGATTTCCTCTCTGCAATGGCACATGGCAGTGAAAAACGTGAGTTGTAGCAACATTGAGAGGCTACCATGCCTTAGAACAAGACACTTAATCTTGTTCGTGCTTGATGTGTGCTCCTCACAACTATTTTTTGTCTTCCTAAGTTTAAGGGCATCCCAGGCATGGGCCCTTGCTTCCATGTGCCTAGAGGGATTCAGCTGCACCACACTGACGAGGATCACATAGGCCAAAACGTACGTCTGTGGTTTTGCCGTTTCTCTCGTGCGGAGAGAATTTGCCTGACATTTCGGAGCTGGACTGTCTGTGGGTGGGACCAGTCTGATATGGATATGGAGATTTCCTCTCTGCAATGGCAGATGGGAGTAAAAAACGTGAGTTGTAGCACCATTGATAGGCTAGCATGCCTTAGAACAAGACACTTAATCTTGTTCGTGCTTGATGTGTGCTCCTCACAACTCTTTTTTGTCTTTTTTAGACTGCAGAGAGGGACAATCTTCAATTAAGATAAAGGAAAAACTTGTCAAGGGTGGCAGGGCTTTCATTGTTCTCATAGGAAGAAGATTGTCCCCTGCTGTTATCTGTCTGGTTTTACAACCAGATTCCACATCTGAGAAGAGGTAGCTTACGTTAGGTAAAAGGGGCGCAGGGGAAACTTTGCTTGTGAATATCTCTCAAACCATAAAGGTTTGAGAGATAAGACTTATATCATTCTTCATGTTTTTTTAATGCCTACAAAATAAAATAAAGATAAAACAAGTATTACTTTCCCTTTAAGGTGTAGATTATTTTATTGATTTTACGCTACAGAAATAAAGACTAAGTAGTAATAATACAATGTGACATTAACTGCTTGTATGTGTGTGTGTCCACAGGAATTAGGTTCATTAAAATGTCTGAATTTCTGCTTAAAATGTTTATATTATGACATAACAATGTCATAACATTTTATAAAATAACAAAAGATTTCCATTTTCATTAATGTCAAGCGAGCTTAGCTCTCATCTTCTAAAAATATTTAGGTTAAATAAACTTGGAAATATAAATTTTGGGGCCATATGCAGAAAGTGGAGTAACTGTTTTGGAGCAATCTAACTACAGCAGAGGGGACAAATACCAATTCCCCAAATTTCAATCAAATAAATGGAGCTTTAAACCACTAAAGGAACAGGGTGGTGCATAATGCATTGCTAAGAAACACACTACACACACCTCTGGCCCTTGAATGAGAAAGAGGTCTCCAATAAGTTGCTTCATAATGCATTGGAGAACTCTCTGTAACTCAAGGGATACTGTTAGGTGCAGCTGACTTTCTCGACTCTTATTTTCTGTAAATGGACTTTTATGTATATTTTATAACTCTCAGTGCAAAACCAGAATTCTAAACCAGTTCACTACATTTTCTATGTGACAAGCTCTAAATTAAATCATAAAACAAGCACTAATGCTGCCTTTATCTCCTTGGAGCATAGTGACCCCTCATGGTATAAATCTAGAAAACATTTACCCATTAAAAAATGCCTACATATAATTAGTACAGTGCAGGTATATATGATCCCTCTGAAGACTAGCATTTTGATGTTGAAATGGCATTTTAACCTAATGGCGATAACTAATTTGCCCCATAATGTCTATCTTTGAGAAAAATTTAATTATCCATTATTTACCCTGTGAGTGGTAGTTACTCAGTGCATTGCAATGCAATGTGTTAGATTACTCTCTGGTGTTCAAATTACTTTACACATGAAAATAAAGAATACAACATAATGCAGAGAAGGGCATAACACATAACAAAGTAATTAATGCATATTCATCTGACAATCAAAGGTTTAAATAATAAATATATCCTAGAAATAAGTGGCACTTAATTATCAGAAGGACTTGCTAGGAAGGTGCCCTTCAAACAGCATGCACATAATAGAAAAAAGTGGTTGCTACAAAATTCCAAATTTCTTTTCGTCGGCAGTCTCTATTGAGCATGACTGCACCACGGCTGTTGCTGCCTGGCACTGTGGCCCATGTACACGGGCTGTTAAACTAGTCTATAATATAAAAGGCCAGATGTATGTTTGTCCGATGTGGTCATGCGCAGTAGAGACTACTTGAATGCAGGTGCATTAAAGACTGCCCGAACACAAGCGCAGTAGAGAATGCCCAAACGAACGGCCAGCAAGGAGAAACCGACCAAGCCCAAGATGCAAGGGAGTGGGACAAGACCACTACTACAGTGTGACCCATGTAATTTTGCTGTAGTACACCCGTATACACAGGCTCTTACACTAGTATGAAATAATCAACTCACCCAGTCGCAAGTAGAATGACAAGTCCAGAGCAGCACCCGACATTCACAGGATGATAGACACAGAATGGGAGTGCTCCATGAACCCACCAGAACTTCACAAACCAGTCAGGAAATGTTATTATAATAAAAATTCCATTTTATTTATACTCTAAAAACATAGCAAAAAAAAATCGTTGGGGGATATAAGTGTACAGTTGCATAGGAGTAACGATTCAGCTTGCATGTTTCGTGGAGAGCCCTCCACTTAATCACAGGCCTATGATTAAGTGGGGGTCTCTGCACAAAGCATGTAAGGTGAATCATTACCTCCTATGCAACTGTACACTTTCACCCTTCAACAATTTCTTGCTATGTTTTAAAGAGTACAAATAAAATGGAATTTTTATTATATTGAAATATCCTGACTGGTCTGTGAAGCCCTGGTGGGTTTGTAGAGCTCAACCATCTTGTGTCTTCCTATTCACTGAAGTCCTTCAATCAGCAGTCTGATATACAGTATGCATATCCTTGCTTTATTTGCAGGGGCAATTTAAAAAGTTTTGAGACCCATAGCATAAATGTGAATGGAGACCCACAAATATAAGAATCCCATTAGGATACATTTAAAGGGCAGGTAATGTTTCACAAAAACAGCAGCTCCAATTAATCTTCATAGTATTTGAGCCATAGAGAGTGTTATTTCAATACTGTCAGAGTTGTGGTTCAAGAGTAATTGAATGATAAAGTTTCCCATCCAGACCCTTTTACCTAGCGTAAGCCATCTCTTCTCAGATGTGGAATGTGGTTGCTAGACCAGACAGATAACACCAGGGGACAATCTTCTTCCTATCAGAACAATGAAAGCCCCGCCCCCCTTGACAAGTTTTTCAGGTTTTTCCCCTTATCTTAATTGAATATTGTCCCTCTCTGCAATCTACCTGAGCACCTCCTTTCTGCTCTGGCTGAACAGTGTTACATCAGGAAAAAGAGTGGGAGGGGAATACTTTATCATTCAGTTACTCTTGAACTACAACTCTGACAGAATTGAAATAACACTCTCCAAGGTCCAAATACTATGATGATTAATTAGAGCTGCTTTTATTATGAAACATTATTATCACTTTAAGTTTAGGACTTGCCTTCCTCAAACCCATTAATATTTGTAGGAAAATTGTCATTGACAAATCATAGGATTTGTTTTTTATTTCTTTCATGAAATCTGGGAACTCAAGGCAAGGCCTGCTGAACAATTTGGGAAACTCAAGGAGAGGCCTCCTGAAAGAGGCCGGGTAGGCCTATGCATTGAAATGTCCCTTTTTATTTGCTTGTTGTTTCAATTTACAGTTTAATATACAACTGACCTTATAAGCCACTGAAAATTATTAACTCTTTAAGTGCCTGAGGGGTGTGCAATACATTGCTTTGCAATGTGTTGCATACCCCTCTGGCACTCAAAGGGTTAAAGCCCATTGTTTATAGTGAGGGTGAGCTCTAGAGGCATACTTGAAAAATCAATATGAAAATATAATAATTACTTGCTTGTCTTCATCAAAGAAAACAGCCATTCTATCTTAACACAGAGCTGGATCATCTATTATGGTAATCTAAGCTACTGCCTAGGGCCCATGGCAATATGAGGGGCCCTGGCTATAAGTGATGGGTAACAGACAGAGGCCCTGCTCTTGCTGTCACTAACATCTTGCATCAGACTCCCTTTTTGTTGAAAGACACCAGCATCATCCACTTTCTCTAACTTCCATTAGAGCACAATACTAGTACCAGCCAGTAAAACTCTGTGTCAAAAGCATTGGATCAAGAAATCAAGAGAGGTGGGGCCCCACAAACTGATACCTTGCTTAGGGTACCGTGACTCCCACGTATCCTTAATCCATCTTTACATGACTATACCAATAGTCAGTTAGAAGTTTACTTCAAATAAGTTGACAAAAATATTTAAATAGAATGTAAAAATGTCAGTAACAAAAAACAAACACACCAACTGCTACCCCGTGAAAGTGGTGCCAAACGACTGGTAACTGAAATAATTACAGTCTACAGTCTACTCAACAATATTCATGGTATTAGACAAAACAATAAGGAACCCTTTGAGTGCCAGAGGGGTATGCAAAGCAATGCGTTGCGTACCCCTCTGGCACTCAAAGGATTAATATATATATATATATATATATATATATATATATATATATATATATATATATATATAAAATCATCTATTGATTTGTTTTAAAGACACAGGTGACTTCATTCAGATAAATAATGGAGTAAGTCTGGGGCAAACAATTTGCACCGTAGGCTACAAATGTACTTTTCTGGGGATTTTATCCCCTTAAATGCTAGACAGGTCATGATATATATTTAAAGGGTTAAAACCTTGATTTAACCCATTGAGTGCCAGAAAGGTATTAAAAGGGTTAAAAATTGGGAATTTCAGTTTGTCCTCTATGGCGCAGATGGTTTACGCTATACACCAATTGTATCTTGAACACAAGGTCTATAGAGAAGGGTTTTGAAAATAAGATACACAGAGGCTAGAACATAATCATGAAGTCTAATCTTGGTGATGTAGTTGTATTATTAAAGGGATAGTAATGTTTCATAATAAAAGCAGCTCTAATTAATCATCATAGTATTTGGACTTTGAAGAATGTTATTTCAATACTGTCAGAGTTGTAGTTCAAGAGTAATTCAATGACAAAGTGTCCCCCTCCTGCCCCTTTTACTGATGTAACACTGCTCAGCCAGATCAGAAGGGAGGTGCCCAGGTGGACTGCAGAGAGGGACAATCTTCAATTAAGATAAGGGAAAAAGCTGAAAAGCTTGTCAAGGGGGGCAGGGCTTTCATTGTTCTGATAGGAAGAAGATTGTCCCCTGCTGTTATCTGTCTATGGTCTATGGACTGAATTCCACATCTGAGAAGAGATGGCTTACACTAGGTAAAAGGGGCAGGAGGGGAAACTTTGCTTGTGAATATCTCTCAAACCATAAAGGTTTGAAAAATAAGACTTTTAACGTTCTTCATGTTTTTTTAATGCCTACAAATTAAAATAAAGATAAAACGAAGTATTACTATCCTTTTAAGTATCCAAAGTACAGATTAGCAGACATCCACAGATCATGCTTGAAGATTTAGTGCCAAATATTAATGAGATTAATAGGATTCAGTGGAAGTGATCATCCTATATAATAATTCGCTAAATTGTGTGTAACGCCGCGACATGTGCAGTACACACTGCTGAGCGTGCTGCAGTCATACTCAGTGGAGACTGCCCACGCCGCGGCTGTTACAGAGCTGGGCACACCGAAGGAGCGTCCAGCTCTGTATCAGCCGCGGCGCGGGCAGTCTCTACTGCTCGTGACTGCCCAGCGACCGGGTGGCAGTGGAACTGTGGCTCTCAACTAGTAGTAAATATAATAATATCTTTTTGAGTGCATTGCATATTACATCATATCCTTAAAGGGATAGTAATACTTCATTTTAACTTTATTTTATTTTGTAGGCATTAAAAAAACATGAAGAATGATATAAGTCTTATCTCTCAAACCTTTATGGTTTAAGAGATATTCACAAGCAAAGTATCCCCCCCCATTCAGCCACATCAGAAAGGAGGTGCCCAGGTAGTCTGCAGAGAGGGACAATCTTCAATTAAGATAAGGGAAAAAGCTGAAAAACTTCTCAAGGGGGAAGGGTTTTCATTCTTTTCATACAAAGAAGATTGTCCCCTTCTGTTATCTGTCTGGTCTTACAACCTGATCCACATCTGAGAAGAGATGGCTTATACTAGGAAAAAGGGGGTGGGAGGGGGAAACTTTGCTTGTGAATATCTCTTAAACCATAAAGGTTTGAGAGATAAGACTTATATCATTCTTCATGTTTTTTTAATGCCTACAAAATAAAATAAAGCTAAAACGAAGTATTACTATCTCTTTAAAATATATTTCAACAAAACATTTAAAGGGACAGTAATGTCCCATAAAAACTTTTTATAGTTTTACAGAGCCTTAGAAAATAATCAGAGTGGTGTAAACCCTATCTCTCAAACTGCTATGGTTTGAGAGATAAAATGATTCAAAGTTCCCCCCTCCCTCCCCTTCTCCTGATGTCAGGTCGTACGACTCGAGGAGGCTCTGCAGCAGAGCCGAGATCACGTTATTGCTAAATAATTCATTAATTGGTTACATCTACAATGTGTGCCTGGTTTGCAAGCACACTTTGTAGACATTTCCAATTAATGAATTCTTTATAGAGAACGCAATCTCGGCTCTGCTGCAGAGCCGCCGGCTGGTCCCCGGACTGGAATCTCCTGCTGTCAGCTAGACACTGACATCAGGAGAAGGAGAGAGAGGGGCGAACTTTCAATGCCTATATCTGTCAAACCATAGCGGTTTGAGAGATAGGATTTGCACCTTTCTGCTTATCTTCTAAGGCTCTATAAAACTATAAAAAGTTTTTATAGGACATTATAGTCCTTTTAACAATTCAGTGCCCAAGACAATCCATCCATCAGATTACATTTTAAGGATATTACGAGAAAAAGAAAAAGGAACAACTCTTGATCAAACCAATGCATCATAGGGGGAGGATATTAAAATGCCCATTGATTTTTATGGGGATTTTAACCCCTTGAATGCAAGAGGGGTCTCCATTGCATTACTTTGCAATGCACTGGAGACCTCTCTAGCAATCAAGGTGTTAAAAGCCTCATTTAAATCAATGGGAAGGTTGTGATTTTTCAATTAAACCCTGTGGTAAAGTTGGTTTGCTCCAGAATTACAGTATTTTACCAGGAGGAATACACTGAGATTATCTTTTGTTTTCAAGAATTTCCTGGACTCATTTTATCTACCTCAGAAGGGTGAAAGAGCTGACCTTGCCAGGACTAGAATCTGCGACCTTGAGGATTAAACAGATTCTACAGCTGGTGCCATAACCAACTGAGCCATCTCGCTGGCTCTGAATATGAATATGCTCTTATATATTTCAAATAAATGTCAACAAAAGTGGACCTGTCACATTGAATAAGTTTCATTTTAAAGCGACTGAACCATCTGAGTGCCATAAACTGATTACCTGTTATTCACCTTTGAGTACCAGAGCGTTACGCAACGCATTGCAAAGCAACTTTGCGTACCCTTCTGGCACTCAAAGGGTTAAGCAGGGATATCCTTGAAAGCTGACCTGGTGGTGTACCCCAAGACTAATGCTGAGAAACAGTGGTCTAGCCGTATTATGATCTGGCACAGTCACATAAATTAGTGTACAGTGTAATTAACAGTCAGAATAATACTGGTAAGTTATCATGCATTTGAGATAATGGTTTAAATTGACATGCCAATTAAAATAGTTCAACTCCTCTGTCACGTTTTCACAATATCTGACTTCGCACCATGGACGTAAGCCAACTGGCAGAGGTACTTCAGAAATTGTAGATATCAAGTTGCTGCCTTGGTTTAAAGTCTTTGTGCAACATCTCAATTTTTTTTTTTTTTACTTTCTAAGTCCAAATGCACTGTTTGACATTGAATTATAATATAAAGATACTAAAGATATTGAAGTATACTGTATAAAAACAGTGCTACATCATTTTAGGCATACTAGGCCCTGACATTCATGGGTGGGCTACATAAATATCTAAAATATATACATTACTTTTATAGTGAAACATTAAACTCCACAAATGCTAGATATGTATCCAACTCATGCATTGGAGACATCTCTAACTTCAGAAAGGTTAAAGATGCAATGTCTCCTCGGACAAAACTGATTTCAGTACAGTACTATGTTAAGTGGAGAAAATTCATTTTTCTTATTGTGGCAATGCCAGCTCCTCCCACTCAGTCCTCTTGGTTCCTCCTCTTCTTTCAATTATCCATCAGAAGGTTGGATTTTGATCATCAGTAGAAGGTTAAAGGAAGAGAAAACAATCTGAATTTAGAAACCTGGGAGAAATTATGAAAAACTAACTGAATCTTTCTTTTTTTTTTTTGTTGCCAGTTAGGGCTGCCAGTGATAAGCTCCCCATTACTACATTTATGAAGAAAAGTACTTTTTTTCTCTAGGAGGCACTGCCCCTTTAAAGGGAAGTCTGTAGATGAATCGGGTTCATAACTTTTTAACCCTTTGAGTGCCAGAGGTGTACGCAACTCATTGCAAAGCAATGTGTTGTGTAAGTCTCTGGCACTCAAGGGGTTAAATATCACCATGTATAAAAATTAGGTGACCCAAAATATGTGATAAATGTGCTTTTCCTTTTCATAGTGGTTCCTGACCATTTGATTCCTGTTTGTTTATAAAGTAAGTGCAATTAATGTTGTAGTTTAAGTAAAGAAACATTTCAGGCATAAGAATTTCTGTGAACTGCAAATGGTGGTTTCTAATCTCAAAACAGTTATACCTGTTTCAGGTTTTATCCATCTTTTTAACAAGCCTGATAACAAATATGATTTTGACAGGAAAAATTAACCTTCTGTCCCATCCAATCGGTTCATGTCCATACCTGATAAAAATAAATAGTCTTACATACTTCTCTGAATTAAAGGGATAGTAATACTTTGTTTTATCTTTATTTTATTTTGTAGGCATTAAAAAACATGAAGAACAATATGAGTCTTATCTCTCAAACCTTTATGATTTGAGAGGTATTCACAAGCAAAGTTTCCCCTCCCGCCCCTTTTACCTAGTGTAAGCCATCTCTTCTTAGATGTGGAATACAGTCCATAGACCAGAGAGATAACGGCAGAGGACAATCTTCTTCCTATGAGAACAATGAAATCCCTGCCCCCCTTGACAAGTTTTTCAGGTTTTTCCCTTATCTTAATTGAAGATTGTCCCTCTCTGCAATCTACCTGGGCACCTCCCTTCTGATCTGGCTGAGCAGTGTTACATCAGTAAAAGGGGCGGGAGGGGGATACTTTGTCACTGAATTATTCTTGTACTACAACTCTGGCAGAATTGAAATAACACTCTCCAAAGTCCAAATACTATGATGATTAATTAGAGCTGCTTTTATTATGAAACATTACTATCCTTTTAACTTATGTCTATCTTAGGTATTTTTAAATTATTTTACAGTATTAGTCAGGCAAATAAAGTGCCGTCTGCATTGTAGCTGTCCTCTGTTTACGTGAATCAGGTGACCAGTGGACAGTCCACTGTTTACATATAACAGCTTATCTGCCAGTCCTGTGTTTACCTGAATTAGCTGTTAGGCGGCCGGGGCATGGGATTGTGGGCAGAATGCAAGAAACATGCACAATCTCTATTTCTAGTGTGAAAACTATTAGGGAATAGGTTTGTGCATGATTTTGTTGAATTGCACATGAAAAATCAAGATAAGTGAACAGCTGTGCATAATTTTCGTGTGTGGTCGTGGTCAGAATTAACTAACCTGTCTGAGTGAAATAGCGAATGCGCCTATTGCAGGTGCTTTTGTAAACTATTTTAAACGTCTGTGTAGTTTTGCCATAAAAGCTAATTTTTTTATGGCGATATATGGCTTCCTGCATTAGAACATGATCAATATCTATCTGAGCATGAAAAATGCCTTCAGCGCATGCACACATTTCTTGCATTCCACCCTAAGTATGTTATAATCCTTTTAGTGTCATAGGGATGTGCAACTCATTGCACAGAAATGTATTGCACATCCCAATGACACTCAAAGGGTTAAGTGAGGTCTGCTGTTGTTTTTAGTGCTGAAGGATGAGCTGAGAGCATCCTCTCTGTTCCCCACTCGCGCTGTCCAGCAGATCACCAAATTTACACAAAAATCACATGCTTATGATTCAGTCCCCCCTTTTATAACTGATTATCATTACATATGGAAAAATGTGTCATATTCTCTATGATGAAGTGACCTCCATGCGTTACCAAACACATTTCCCCATTACTTCAATTTCTGGTGCATCTTTCCCCGGGTTTCAGAAATGTTACTAGAATGGCAAAACATCAAACTCTGTATGAAAATGGAACCAGAAACTTTAAAAGCAATGTAGGGTTTCTGGAAACTTTAGGACCAGCATAAATATGTAGATTTGCTCATTAACCTCCTAGTGACCGGCGGCGAACGCACGCGGCCGGCACTTAACGACGTTTTTTTTTTTTTTCTGCATTATAGCGAATGACTTCCGTGACTTACCAGGTACGTCCTTTGTCACTAAGTGACATTTTTTCGTGACGTACCTGGTAAGTCACTTGTCGGGGAGGGGTTAATCGACAAACACAACAAGAGAACAGTGCATCATTGAATAAAACTGTAAGTTATATACATTTTATTGGGATTTTCCCAAATGCAAGGTACAAGTTCAGAGTTATTAAATGTTATTGTTGAATGTTCTACAGAATGCCAAAGACACATGTTGATCTCTTGGAGAATCCAAGGAGTTAATAAATTATTCGATAGTCAATGGTAAAGAAGAGAAAGGTACAAAAATCAAAATTAAAAACTAATCTGTCACATACAATTTAAAACCTACTGACATTTTCAATGAAGACCAGTAACTTTGCCTTGTTTACTAAAAGAAGAATGTGTGATATTTCTCAGCTATTGCCATCTAAGCATGTTTAAAGAACCAAAAGAGATGAATCAGTTCCTTATTGCTCATAAAATGATATTTGTGTACAACTAATGATGGGAAAATTAACAACAGATCAAACATATGTGATTTTGTTTTTGAACCAGAAAAACAATGGGGTTTTCATCTAACAAGGCCTAATTAGTTTAACACTCTGTGTTAATTATATCCAACAAAAGAAAATGTATAAATAACTTTTATTTGCAAATGTCATTGATGCTATTGCTTCCTTAAGTGGGAGCATTTCCAAGTATGCTAACTCATTGACTTTAGACCCCATTGATGCTAATTTTATTAATAGTGGTAATGGCTTCTTATTATAAGAAGAGGTTAAAGGACCCATTTCCTAAATGGGCAATAAATAGTTACAGCAAATACATATTTATATTTTGTAACTCTTTATTGTTCTTAACCCTTTGAGTTCCAGAGGGTTATACAACGCATTGCTTTGCAGCTTTGTGTACAGGGCCGGCCCTTACATGGGTCCCGGTGGGTCCAAGGGACCCAGACGGCACTTTGACAGGGGTGGCCGCCCCAAGGCATGTTGTTTCTGTGCCTGTGCGCCAAGTCTGTGTCCCGTGCAGGGACCTAAAGGCGAGGTAGACGCCAGCCTAGGGAGCAGATATGCTGCCAGGTGACTGCCGCCCTTCAAACAAAAAAAAGCTTGCTGGCAGAGGCGCTGGCTCAGCAGCCTCTCTGCGGGCGAGCAGCCAGCTTGCACACAGACATACTCCCAAGCTGCATTCGCGCTCACCACACTGTACTGAGGTCAGAGTGTCGGGGGTCACGTGACCTGCCAGCGCTCAGACTTCAGACCATGCAGGGAGTGCGAGAGGCAGCATGGGAGGATGTTTGTGCAGCGCACAAACATCAAGCTGCCTGCCACTAGGCACCAGGGAGCTGGACAACTGTGGGTACTAGCTGGGGTAACTCCTGGGTGGGTGATCGGGCATGTCCTGGGTTGCTGGAGTAAAACCTGTGTCTGCAATATGGGTGTTGGGCAGAGCAGGATTAAGACTCCTTAGGGCCCTAGGCAGGATCCCAATTTGGGCCCCCCCACGCTTGGTCCATTCCACCATCCGTAATCTAGTACAGTGTGTATTTCATACACTGCTCAAGAACTGGCAATTGAATGGGGCTGTATCTTAACCCTTTGAGTGCCAGAGGGGGGCACAATGCATTGCGAACCCCTCTGGCACTCAAAGGTTTAATTGCTTACATAATGTAACTTCTTTGACTCAGCCAGTGTGTTATGAAAGTATTTATTTCATTAGTTTTGACCAAGGGCAGCCAACCATGATCCTATAGAGCTGCCAGCAATGAAAGTAGTATAGATAGTATAGATCTGTTCTAGTGCCTGTGAATAATCCGTGGCTTAGTTACTTTAACTGACCCAACAGTGCACAAGAATAGATGTACTAAAAACATGCACTGTTGGTAGCTTTTGACCACTATGGTTGGGTGCCACAGCTTTAAAGCAGCAACAATCTACTTTGTAATTGCAATTTATTGTTGAGGATTTATTCTGGGATATTGTATTGTCTGGAAATGAAGCAGGACATACATTTAAAATTAGGGATGGTCACCCTAAACTATGCAAAATTTGCCCTCAGTTTGAGTATTACCCACAAATAAATGAGATTGGAGCCCCATAAAGTAATAATTTCCAATATTGACTTTCACTTGCCTTAGTAATGATAGAAATATTTTAACAGTTGTAAAAATTAGCCGAATATATGTAAATATTCACTTTTGTATACAAATATCCCCTCAAAATCAAGCAATGGCTAGATCTTCAAATGTGGTTGGAATGCCATAAAGTAGTTATTCCATGGTGGATTTTCAGTATTGCCCCAGTAGAAAAATGACTACGTTTTGCAGGAAAATGTAATAATTACCTGAATATATGTATATAGTCATATTTGTGTACAAATAGGCACAAATATAAAATGTGAGCCAGAGGTTTGTCAGTCAGCTTTGCTCTTATTTTGGTGTAGAAATTCAGGAAAGGCTATTCAGTGGGTTCCAGCAGTTGTTGGACAACAACTCCCATCATCCTCAGCTTGCAGGCTGCGGCTGATGGGAGATGTCCAACACGAAGGCTAAGGATGATGGGAGGTATTGTCCACAAACAGCTTGAAAGCTCCACTTTGCCCAGCAATTTTTTGACTTCTTATTGGACTTGGTCTCAGCCAGGACAGTCCACCAGCGAGAAGACACCAACCAAGTGTAAGAGCATAACTGATATTTAGTTTGACCCAAACATAATGGATGTGGGTGTGTTTGGGTGGGCATGTGGGGGGTGAGGGGGCAGCATTTCATCCTTGGACCCAGGCAGCACAATGTCTTGGGCCGGCCCTGGTTGTGTATCTCTCTGAGTACCCCTCTGACACTCAAAGGGTTAACCTCTTAACGATGGCAGTCCTGGGGAGTGGATTCCCCTTAAGGACTGCTTTGATCTAATTTGGCGAGAGTGTTAGCACACCGAACAAGGGTCTGATACTGACCACTACAGTGTTGGTGAACTGTGAGCAAAAAATCTGTGACGCTCCAAGACCGTCATCGATCCTTAAAGGGATAGTAATACTTCGTTTTTATCTTTATTTTATTTTGTAGGCATTAAAAAAACATGAATAATGATACAAGTCTTATCTCTCAAACCTTTATGGTTTAAGAGATATTCACAAGCAAAGTATCCCCCCCTGTTCAGCCAGATCAGAAGGGAGGTGCCCAGGTAGACTGCAGAGAGAGACAATCTTCAATTAAGATAAGGGAAAAAGCTTGTCAAGGGGGTCAGGGCTTTCATTGTTTTCATTGTAAAAAGATTGTCCCCTGCTGTTATCTGTCTGGTCTTACAACCAGCTTCACACCTGAGAAGAGATGGCTTACACTAGGAAAAAGGGGAGGAAGGGGATACTTTGCTTGTGAATATCTCTTAAACCATAAAGGTTTGAGAGATAAGACTTATATCATTCTTCATGTTTTTTTAATGCCTACAAAATAAAATAAAGTTAAATGAAGTATTACTATCCCTTTAAGTAAAATTCACCAGTGACTGTCCTAGCACGGCATTGGTCCTTAAGGGGTTAAAGAAATGTCTGCTTAAACTTTTTCTTGAAATAAAAATAAGTTAGCACTTTTGAATAAAATTATCTGCATTGTCAAGAACAGCCATGTTTGAGAAAAATCATGTCAGTCAGTTTTTTACACTGCGGCTGATTATACCTGGAGGAATTCTGCAAGAAAAAAAACCACCTTCAGCATCAGGAACAAATACAAGTTACCTAAATTTCCATTGATTTAACACTATGGGTCAGATGCACTAAGGTGTGATAAAGAGGTGATAAAGTGGAGATGACTTCTCCAGTGATATCACTTCTCCAGTTCCGATGTTATTATGCTCTAAGATCTCCAAAGCTGAAGAAATGTTAGTGCATAGGCTCCATAGAATAACATGGGAATTGGAGAAGTAATTATCACTGGAGAAGTGGAAGTCAGAGACACTCAACTAGGAACGAGTCTGCAATACAAATTTGCAAGCTCTCTGAGAGTGGTGTACCAGGGTGAAGTCTCTTTTAGCCTATTAGTGCATTTCACAGAAAATAAACATCCTAAAGCACATCATACTGGTCCTCCCAAAACATCAGTTCAGCCACAAAATGCCAGGTAATTCCCTTCTGAAAAAGATAAGCAGCCAACCCCAGATGTACATTTCAGCCTTGTTGGGCCTCGTCAGTGAAGGGTAGCTGATCTCTCTAAGCACTGTGAGCAAGGGGTCCAGTGCTGAATTCCCCTATTAGCCTTGAGGTGACAAATCTTAAGGGTAAATTATTTTGGTAGTACCAATATGATATGCTTTAGGATATTTTCCTTCCTGTGAAAGGAACTAGTGGGCTAAAAGAGACTGCACCGTGGTAAGGAAAACACTCCTAGAGAGCCTGCAAATTTGTACTGCAGACTCTTTCCTAGTTGAGCGTCTCTGACTCCCAATTGACATATCACTGGAGAAGTCATGTCCACTTTATCATCTCTTTATCATACCTTAGTGTATTACCCCTTGGAGTAACAGAGCGGTATCCTAAACATTGTATAGCAATGTGTTGGATATCTCTCTGGTAACTTAAAGGGTTACATTTTGATTTTAATCCCTTGAATGCTAAAGAGGTCTCCAACGCATAATGAAGTAATGCCATGGAGATCTCTCTAGCATTTAAGAGGTGAAAAACCCCATTTATGTAAATGGGGAATGTTCTTTTGTCCCTTATGGTACAGTTTTGTTGTCCCATAAATGTTCATAGTAAATCATCCTCACTCTGTAAGTATATTCCAGACTTTCATGAGAAACTTCCCCATTGGTAGGTGCTCCAAAAGGACAGAGTTTCTGATCTATTCAGGCAACTAAGTCAGGGGTTAGATCACTGCCCCTTTGGCATTCCATCTGTCGGTCAGTGCCAGTCCAAGACTTGTAAGAATGAATCATCACTTGCACAGTTTTTTTCACAGCATCAAACAGACAGCAAAGGGACGTCAAGTCCAAATAGAGGGGAAAAAACAGTATTTGCTGTTTGCATTTGTAGAGTAGATGTAATAAAAAAAACTAATCTGTGACAGTCTTCCCAACCATCACCCAATACAGATAATGGTATAAGGGCATTTGAACCAATCAAATCATGATGGTTGTTGTGTATGGTATTGGAGCATCACTGCCACAAGTGAATTATGGGATTTTCCCAGATGTTATATGTGTAATTTACAGCCCAAGTCTAGATACTAAATTTTCTCCCATAGCAGCTGACTTTGCAAAAGGGATGAAGAAAGTGTACAACCAGGACAAAAAATTCCAAATAAGGTCAAACTGTGCAGAATGTAGCAAAATCAAGCCAAATAAATACTAAAAAAGTGAATAAATCTAATAGGTGTACATAATTAATATTCTCCCCTATTATACCACACTATATGTTAAATATATATACAGGAAAAACAGAAAAGTCCCATAATATGGATATTGGACCTAAAAGCAAAACACATATATGTATCTTTATTTATATAGCACCATACATGGACACAGCGCTTTACAGAAGTTGTAACATATGATACAAAAATAAGAACTGGGTTAAGAGCCTCAGGCTAAAGTGTGATCATTGCATTATTTGTGGGAAAACTGCAGCAAAGGAAATCAAACACTGAGAAAGTGAAGCACGGAGCTTACAATCTAATTAGAAATCATGACAACATACAAACAACATAAACCAATATGGATGCACCCTTACTTAAAATGTAATCAGATCAATTCAATCAAATATCCAAAGGATAAACATGATGTGACCAAATGAAATACTGGTGTAGATGTGCCCTTAAACTCTGTTATACCCTTAAGGACCCATGATGGTCCTGGACCGTCATGGGTTGTTATACCCTTAAGGACCCATGACGGTACTGGACCGTCATGGGTTGTTATACCCTTAAGGACCCATGATGGTCCTGGGTTGTTATACCCTTAACCCCTTAAGGACCATTGCCGTGCCGGACAGCCGTGACGGTCCTGGCACGGAATGGCGTTCAGGGCTCCCATCGCGGTTGTACGCCGCTCCGGAAGTCCTGAACCGGAAGCGCCAATAAAAAAAAATGCCCCGTGGTCCGCAAGTGCCGGCCGCGCGTGCACACGCCAGTCCTTAAGGGATTAAGGACCCATGACAGTCCTGGACCGTCATGGAATTCCGGGCTCCCCGCACGGCTGCACATCATTCGGGGAGTCTGGAATCGGATTTCGTGCAAAAAAAAAAAAAAATGCTACATGGTCCTTAAGTGACGGCAAAGTATGTGCACGGCTATTCCTTAAGGGGTTAATTCGATGACAGAAGATACAGGCCAATCAAATATTCAAAGCTCATAAATATAATGTACCAGAAAGCAAATATGATACAGGCATGCTCTTACTTTTGAACACATGAAACAAGACATCTCTAATGGAGAGCAATAAGGTCCACTGAGTAGAGGGATATTTTAGCTCTAGATGCCTTTTGCCTGTTAGTCTACCTTAAAGGGATAGTAATGTTTCATAATAAAAGCAGCTCTAATTAATCATCATAGTATTTGGAACTTGGAGAGTGTTATTTCAATTCCGCCAGAGTTGTAGTTCAAGAGTAATTCAATGACAAAGTGTCCCCCTTCCGCCCCTTTTGCTGATGTAACACTTTTCAGCCAGATCAGAAGGGAGGTGCCCAGGTAGATTGCAGAGAGGGACAATCTTCAATTAAGATAAGGGAAAAACCTGAAAAACTTGTCAAGGGGGTCAGGGATTTCATTGTTTTCATTGTAAGAAGATTGTCCCCTGTTGTTATCTGTCTGGTCTTACAACTCGATACCCCGTCTGAGAAGAGATGGCTTACACTAGGTAAAAGGGGCGGGAGGGGAACTTTGCATGTGAATATCTCTTAAACCATAAAGGTTTGAGAGATAAGACTTATATCATTCTTCATATTTTTTTAATGCCTACAAAATAAAATAAAGTTAAAACGAAGTATTACTATCCCTTTAAGTAAAAAATTTCTTGCACAAAGCGATTTGCTGAAATTTGAGTCTGAGACAGACGAGGACGATAAACAATTTTTCACACATCTCACCTATTCGGTTTAAACTAGAATGGACATGTTTTACTTTTTTTCATTTTATTCATCCATTTTGATAAGTTGTTATTCCCATTTTATGAACCTGAATTGGTTGAATGATTCTGGGAATCACTGGGAAGCCAATTCAATCACTGTCAGAGAGACTTGTAGAAATGACAACATACAAACAAGAGTAATAATATTGGTTATATCTTTATGTGCTCGCAAAATACTTTTATTTTTTTGCTTCCCATTTTTTTAGTTTGATTTGCCTGGTTTAATGTATTTTTCACTTTAGTTTCTTTAAAAACTGTTGGACACAGCAAATTATTTAATTTCACATGCATGTTTTATTGCACTTTTATGCATCTCTGACATATTAAAAGCTTGTTAAGTCAAGCGAGAGTAAAACTTGTATTACAAAAGTTATATCCTGAGCCAGCGTACTGCTTAACTGCTAAACTGCTAGAAAACATTTCTATTGTACCATATTGTAGTGAACTTTAATGACAAACCAGTAAACATTCTACACTGCATTTTCATAGATAGTTTAAACACTATCTCAGAAATGTAATCACCAGGGAAAAGATATACCACAAATTAAACTCAGTTGAAAATGGAATCTCTACTTTATTAACGTGCTATCTGAAATGAACCATTGCTTCAAAAATAATGACTCATACAATTGAATTTAGACACTGTAAATCATCCAAATACCATAGTGACTCATTGCATGGTGTCTTAGAGTAACTGGAAATTATGTGTTTCATATATTCATTGAACTGCTTAAGCAGTTTAATTTTCTATAAAATCATATGTGCCTGCAACTGCAATAACTTATATGATCAACAAGGCATACAAGTACAGCCATTACACTTGGAAGTGAAAAGCATAACATATTATAAAGTAAATTACTATTTTGTATAGTGGGTAGTAGCATTTTATGTTAATAATAGTGGTAGCAGAGAAAAACATGAATGAGCAGCACCTAAGGGTGATACCATTTGCAAAATTAACTACTAAGTTTAATTTGTTCTCACTGTGCTCGTATCTTACCACACTGGGATTTTTTTAGACTCCCTAAGTGGAAGGATATCCCAGTTATGGCCCCCTGATCTCCTTGTACCTAGAGAGATACAGCTGAACATCACTAACAAGGCCCACAAAGGTAGAAATATATGACTTTGGGCTTGCTGTTTCTCTTATGCAGTAGGATTCTTCAGTCTCTCAAGCACATTTCAGGGTGCCTTCATGAAGCCAACAGGGATAAAATGTTTTGGCAAAAAGAGAAAAGGTAAGATAAATATATTAAATCTTATCTAAACACTCAATAGGTTAAATAATATTTGTTTAAGGGAACCAATTTATTATAATCCACAATTATCATACCTAGATTATGACCATCTAGTTCATCTCAATGTTTAAGGGCTATACAACATTTGGTACAATAGTTTTCTCCTTGTTTGGTCTTGTTGACCAACCATAATTTTTTTATTCTGAGGACCTGTTTAGCTTCAACTACTTCAAATAAAATAATTCCGACAGCATGCACATTTTCCAGCACTGGATCGAAAAACATTGAACATTCTTCATTTTTAGGTTGATGATTAACGTATCATATATTATGACTAAGTAATAAATCAGGCAAAATATTTTGACTTACAGAGAAAGCTTTAGCAGAGCATCAACGTAATTTATGCCACATATGTGTGGACCATATATACACCTATAGATATGGCACTGTTACTCTAATGAGACTAAAAATAAAAATGGGGTGTTATACCTTTACAAATTATTGAATTCAGCAGTCCCTGCGTGGCTGCATGCCATTTGGGGACTCCTGAATCCATTCCCAGAAAAAAAATACCTGTGGTTCTTAACTGCCAGCCAGTCATTAAGGGGCTAAATCCAGTGCTTTTCCTCATAAGAAGTAAACTGGAGCAATTTTACACATAGATAGGGATGGCAATATGTATTGGATAGAACTCACTCAAAATGGAGTACCTTGGCAAGGTAAGTGAGCTTAAACATATTTTGGCCAAACTATGTGATAAAATCCTCATTTGTAAAAAAATGTATTATCAAATTGGTTTAATATATGTTATATACAGGGTTCACATGTGGGTAATCTGTATAGAGATACATAAGTCTTTTTTTGTTTTAGATTTTTGCTTTAGGTTTTTACCTATTCTGGACACTTCTAATTCTTTACTTCTCACCATACCTTATTCACTTAGGTTTTTAATTTTGAATATATATGTATGTGTTATGGTGTGCTAGTGCTGTGAGTTTCTTTTCTTGTTTTCACTGATGGCAAGAAGCACAGAAAACATCTCCCTGCAAACTGTACAATTGTGTGGGGGGCAGAAACACTAATTAAATAAAGCACAAAAACAGTTTGCTCAGAGCTTGCATAGCACAAATCTAATAGAGTCCAAGGAATCTTTTAAGATTAGTAAATTACACTTTTAAATGAAAGCAATAGATGTGTTTAAAATCCAGTGGAGTAACTATAGGGGTCTCAGGGGTTGCACCTGAGACCGGGCCTGTCACTCCAGGAGCCCTGGCCACCCCCTGCGACCCCCGCGCCTGATGTCTGCCATTAAGGGGCTCTGCATTACGAGAGTGCCGGTTTGCCAGAGGGAGATCAGTATTCCCTCCGGCAGACCGGCACTGTCGTAATGCAGAGCACTGGGTGATGACATCATCTCCCAGCGCTCTGCATTACTAAAGAGGACCACGCAGGAGAAGAGGTCTGTGCAGAAAGAGGCACAGACCTGTCCTCTGCCACTGGACCACCAGGGAGGTAGGAAATTTAGGGGCAAAGTGGAAAGGGCATTGTGGAGATTGAGGGGCATTGTGGAAGGGGCAATGTGGAGATTGGTGGGCATTGTGGAGATGGGGGCAATATGGAGATGGGGGCATTGTGGAAGGGGCAATGTGGAGATTGAGGGGCACTGTGGAAGGGGTGATGTGGAGATTGAGGGGCACTGTGGAAGGGGTAATGTGGAGATTGAGGGGCAATGTGGAGATGGGGAGCAATGTGGAGGGGGGGCAATGTGGAGTTGGCCAATGTGGTCGGGGGCCCATGGCAATTCTTGTTACGACCTCTGTTCATATCCAACCCTGAAGGATAAATGGAAAAGCTGAAAAATTCCAAGGAAACCTTGGTAGCGGTTTGTAAGCTTGTTTCTTTTTCAGGTTAACAAAAAATGAAAGAGTTTATTTAACTTATGACAAAGACTGTATAGGAGGAATGTACAAATCTACAGGAGCAGTTCATTTGATGTTAGCCCCCAACTCATGTATCTGCACTCCAGGAATGCACATTAGTGCATACCAGCACGTACACTCCACCTTTGATAAAACCAGTTTCCTCTGAGCTTTGGTAGTATATCATATTAAACAAAATGCAGATGAAAGGCACACCTCGAAACACATACTGCCTTCCCATTGGTGGATTACAAAGAATAATTTCCTTTGTAATTAGATTAATAAATTGTTGTTAGGCAGGCATAACATAAATAAATCACTACCAGTGCCTAATTTAGAGTGGAATTATATTAATAATCCACCCCATGGCTCCTTCTGTCCAGTTTTTGTCTTATATAGGAAAGGGAGACAATAGGAGCTTAGAGAATTATCCAAAGATAAATTGGAATAATGGTATAAATGTTATTCTCATTTTTAATTTATTCTTAATTTTAGGTCTTAGAGGATTTTAAAGGAGTAAAACAGAGTTACAGTATATGTACATAATAAAGTGCACATTAAAATTGTCTATTGCACATAGAAATAATATTTTATATTTTAATTATGTAAAGTGCATATATTTTTAAGGCTGTTCTTGCCAAGTAAAACAGGGGCACTCCTTTTTATGAAATATGTTCTACTCAAAGGTCATTACAGCTGGGAGCACCTTTGTTTTTACCAGCAGGTAAAGCCTTATAATATAAATGTAAAAATATTATTTTGAACTTAAAAGTGGTTAACATAATCCCCCTCCTCTCAGTACCATTATCATTAATCTGTCTCTTTTTCTTATGCATAGCTCAGTCATTCAAAAGAGATAGTGGAATGGAAGATTGATTTAAACTCTGATGCTTAAAGGGATAGTAATACTTCTTTTTATCTTTATTTTGTTTTGTAGGCATTAAAAAAACATGAAGAACAATATAAGTCTTATCTCTCAATCCTTTATGGTTTGAGAGATATTCACAAGTAAAGTTTCCCCTCCTGCCCCTTTATTCTAGTGTAAGCCATCTCTTCTCAGATGGTAATGCAGTCCATAGACCAGACAGATAACAGCAGGGGACAATCTTCTTCCTATGAGAACAATGAAATCCCTGCCCCCCTTAACAAGTTTTTCAGGTTTTTCCCCTATCTTAATTGAAGATTGTCCCTCTCTGCAGTCTACCTGGGCACCTCCCTTCTGCTCTGGCTGAGCAGTGTTACATCAGTAAAAGGGGCGGGAGGGGGATACTTTATCATCCAATTACTCTTGAACTACCACTCTGACAGAATTGAAATAACACTCTCCATGAAGATGAATTAGAGCTGCTTTTATTATGAAACATTACTATCCCTTTAAAGGGGCTCTACAGTTTATTATTATTATTATTATTATTATTATTATTATTATTATTAATAAACAGTCCCTCACCATACATTTATGCATTACCAGTAATCCAGACATTGTAATTTGTAAATTCCAGGTTGAAATCCAGAAATTAAATGATGGCCTGGGGCTTTCAGAATCAGGATACAGGAGGCATACACAACCTCTTGACGAGCTTACTTGGTGGAAAAGGTCTGGCACTTCTGTACATATGAACAAGACAGTTTGCACTGGTGATTAGATGTTCTTGATGCTAACAACACATGCATTTTGTGGCATGGCTGCTTCGATGCATAGAAATAATAGTTGAACACTCAATAGTTTAAACATTTCTAAATAAACTGTGTCCTGCTTGTTTTTCCAACACTTTATGGACAGCTCTATATTAACAGAAACTCTTTTGCCTGAACCATTAAAACATAACTACACATATGGGAGTAAATGCTTTTAATTTGTTTCATAGGTTGACTTACCTAGATATGATTCCTTCATACAGTCTAGTCTAGTTTATCTATTTATATATTTTTACACAGTATCTGCAGTTGTTTATTTTTGCTGTGTACCATTTTAGGTCTCGGTTTAGTTTTCAACTCCACGCAATAAACAATAGACTTTGGAGAGAGATCATGATCCATGATATTAACTGAACATACGCACCTTCTCAAGATAAAAAAAATGTCTCTGTTGTACTACTTACTAAAAGTTTAAATAGATGCAAAAATGACAATTAGATGTAACTGACTGCTAATTTTAGGACATATTTCATGGCAAGCCCTTTTACTACATGCATAAAGAGCCACTTATTTCAAGGGCATATTTCACCTTTAAGATGCAGTGTATTTTACCAATCTAGCTACCAGATTGGCTAGGCTCAAAAGTTTAATTTTTGAAAGACTAAATGAAAGGGTAGCTTTAAGAACCTTTGAGACCCCAGGGCAAAATTGTGGATAGAAGACCCCAAAATATAGGACTGCATTAAGTTCACTTTTAGGTTTAGTGGTAGCCTTCCTTATGCATCTTAAGATTCTTGGAAAATGCAGCCACATTGATGTGTTATAAACCCAGAAACAGAAAAGAAGGGAGAGACTTAGAGTGCAGACATCTCGGGTTGTATTTTTTTGTCCTCCAGATGAAGTGGTTTGATACCACGAAACATGTCGAGGAATTTTAATTATACTTTTTAATAATACATTTTATATTATTGGATTTGACTGGTCTGCTGATGATTTTTTGGATCCTCTCTTCTCTACATTCCAAAAGGACTTGAATGGTTCCCTGATGCTACATACAGTGATTCCTTAACAGGGAGAATCAGCATCCAAAATCCCTGTATGTATTTACACCGGTAACCATATATAGGTGCCGGTGCAACACTTGAAGTGAGTATCAATTTATATTGATATTTGAGAATATACTTAAATTTGCAGTACAGCTCTCCTTGTACTTCCCTTTCTTTGACATTGATGTGTTGTTCACCAAGAATACCATCACTTATCCCTGTCCAACTAATCACAGAACTAAATATGTTCCTTTACGATAATTTATGACTGGTGGGAACCCAAGGTGAGGTCTTCTGGAACAAGAGGCCCCCAGTGAATACTGGGCACGTATATGCATGAAAGTGCTGATATATTGCAAAACGTTGGTGCAATCTGGGTGAAAACTAAGTTCACCATAGGATGCAACCACAATTCTTCATTTATTTAACTAGGTGATTTAAACTCTTTGAATGCTAGAGAGGTCTTCAACTCATTGGGAAACAATGTGTTATAAACCTCACTATAATTCAAGGGGTTTAAAGGTCCTGTTTAAATCAATGGGAATTCAGGGAATTTCTAGATGTCTTGTAGATTAGTTGGTTTGCTCCAGAATTGCTCCAGATCCCTTCAGCAATCACCATCACAGCCTCAGTTTCTTTTTAATGAAAATCACAGATCTTCACTGTTAACCTTTACAAAGAAATTATTTTCTAAAAAAAAAATTCCATTGCTTATCCAACTATGTAGGTTATGCCTAAAATAACTTTATTTTGGATAATTGTATGGAAAACAAAAGACAAAGATTAGTAAAATTAACTCTGAAAAATATCAGGAAGAAACATTATACAAATTAAAATGTCATTGACTTTTATGCAGAACATTCAAGTGTAATTAAATTTGTATTAAAATAGTTCATTTAAAATATATTTTCTAAGCAATAACCTTTCATTAAAGCAATCTCCAGAAACAAAACAGGTGTTAAATAATAATTTTATACATTCATAAAAAAACCACAGACACTCCCCCAAATCTTGTCCCTCTGTCCTGGTAGTCATAGAACAACACATACTGACCCCAAGCCTTGTCCTAATATACCGGTAGCCATAGACACACACATACTGACCCTGAGCCTTATCTCAAAGTACTGGTAGCCTTAGATAGAACCACACATCCTGACCCTGAGCCTTGTCCCAGTGTACTCTTAACCATAGAACCACACACTGAGCCCCCCAGTCTTGTCCTTCTGCACTGGTAGCCATGGAACTACACATATCACCCCCCAGCCTTATTTCACTGAACAGGTAGCCCTAGACCCACACAAACTGACCCCACAGCCTTGTGCCAATGCACTGGTAGCCGTAGAACCACATATACCAATCTTCCCAGTCTTGTCCATCTGCACTGATAGCCATTGAACCATACACATACTGACCCCCGCCAGCCTTGTGCCAATGTACTAGTAGCAGTAGAATTGCATATATTGACCATCCAGCCTTATTTCACTATGCTGGTAGCCATAGTCCTACACATTGCCCCATAGTTGTCCCTCTGCACTGGTAGCCATTGAACCTTACATACACTGAACCTCCTGCCTTGTACCAAATGATTGGCAGACATAGAACCACACATGCTTACCACACCACCTCCAGTCTTGTCCCTCTGCATTTGTACCTATTGAACCATATACATATTGACAACCCAGCCTTGTTCCAATGCAATTATAGCAATACAATCAAATATACTGACAACCCAGTATTGTGCCACTGCACCGGTAACCATAGGCCTGTACATTGCTCTCATCCTTGTCCCACTGCATTGGTAACAACAGACCCACACATATATTGACCCCCAACCTTGTGTCAGTGCATTGGTCGCATAGAACCACACATATACTGACCTGCCACTGCTGTTCCACAGAATCCATGGCATACCACATGCATACCCAGATCCTTGTCCCACAAAAGCATGACAGTCATTACAAGTACCCCAGGAAACAAGTTCAACCCACTGCTTCAATATGCATTGCACACCACTTTGGTCCTTACAAAGTTAAGCAGGTTTATGCACCCCACCTGCTTCATTTAAAAAAAATCCTGCCAGCACCTTTCATGGTCAAATCCATGGACATAACGTCTGGGGCTAACAGAAGATGTTGTTTTATGAACAAAAGAAAAAGGGCAAAATTCAGATGGGCTTTAGAATTTGCAGAAGATACAAGGGGTAATTCATTTTTGATTTTTTTTTTTGCTGTCCTCAGTTGATGAAATTAACCATTTATCATTGTGCTTCAATAATGTGTACATTATTTTCTCTAGTCCTGGGTGGAATTTTTGGTTACACAGACCTAAGGTCAAGCATGAGTTTAGTTTGATTCAGCACTGTACCCCATAACATAATGGTAGTCTTCCTAAACGTTAGTGGAGGCCTCCAGCATAGTGTATATGCTGGTTCATTAGATATCCATTTTGACTCAGAGATTATTATGTTTAGAGTGTGAACAATTAAATATTGCAATCAATTGTATTGCTTGATTTTATTAATAGATACTTGGGGCAAAATGCCCTCTTTTTGGTCTTTTATGAGAGAGTATACTGGCTTGCTTTTACAATACTTTTTTAATGGTCCAATGGTACTTGACCAGAGCTATAAGAGGCAATCCTAACCCCATACTGTCGAAAATGAAGAGAAAAGAGGAACCTGCCTTTTAGTGTCTTATAAAAGTTGAAGCATATTCGTTTGGATACAAAAAATGTTTTTAAACCCTCAGATGTTAGAATTGCTATGAATTGCTTCACAGTTCTTTGGAAACTTCTCAGCACCCAAGAGGTTAAGGTTGAAATGGGACAGTACATAATGCATATAGTCAATATTAACAAATCGTTTAAAATACCCAATTTATCTGATATTGGGCCTCAGACCAATTTGACCTTGGAAGACTGTGAATTTATAACACTCCACTAAATCTACTCAAACACAGCTGCCACAGCCTGATCGTTCTGACATGTGAACCTGGAATCCATTGTCAGACGGTAAAAACATTACTATGGGGATATTCAAAGATAATGGTATTGATTTTTCAATCACAGTGTGTAGATAAGTGTCATTTTTGGTTAGCTCAGCAAAAAAATCATAAAAATATTTCTGACTTCATGTGGAATACATCAATTACACTGAAAACAATACATGAACAAGACCTAGTATTATTTTTATAGATGGGATTTGAAGGAAAATAAAAACAGTTTTATTTAAAATTGTAATTTAGAGGAAAATTAAAAAGAAATTAGACTAATATTGTAGCGAATAGAAGTCATCATCAAACACTATATATTGCCATATTATTTAATGAGTATGCAGGATTGCAAAGGTAAATTTGGAGCCTTTTTGCTGCCAGGAGTACTGCCTCTAAGGTGAGCAACCCAGCAATGAAAGAGTTAAAAAGATTATTTAAAGGACAACTAACACCCTGAGAGCAAATCTGCAGATGAACCCGGCCAGTGGGGGCAGAACAGGGGTCTATAAAGGGATCACATGTGCAAGTTCATTGGTTTGGTGAAAAAAACTGAACTGGCAAACTCTGCGAACAGCAGCTATAGACCCTAACGAAGGGCTTTCAAGCCTGACAATAGGAGGCTATGAAGGCTGCTTACACAAACTGCAAAAGATTGTGTCTGAAAGCCACAAACATTCGGACTGCAATACAGCCTGCTCCCAACCAACAGGAAAATTTTCTGCATCTCCCGCCCCCACACTACCACCACCACCAAACGGCAGACAGAAGCTGTTTGGGGGCTGCCAGTCCTCTGGCAATTGATTGGGCACCCCTTTTGGCGTTCCCAGTTTTAAAACAGGGTAAGACTGCATGATGCATAAGTTATTCAAATGCAGCTCTACATATACAGTCCTCTTTAACAGTTTCAGTGTTGAGTTGTTCACATTTGCTTACATTACTGCGAGCACTATATACCAGTATTTTACCTAATAAGTGCCACTTTACAGTTCAAAGGAAATATAGAAGGTCTTTCAGTCCCACTACCGAAATGATCATTCTGAGACCCGAAAAGGTCATATACACAATGAAAAGAGTACAAATTTTCAGGGAAACTGTCTGCACCTCTGGAGAAAGTGTAATTTTTTTTATTGATTTAAAAAGGGATTTTAGCCCATTGAGTGCAAGAAAGATTTCCAAAGCATTTTAATCAGGTAAGCAGAGTATATCAGATATTACTGTCTGTAGAATTGTATGAGATCATTGATAAATATCTTCAATATTTTTCATTGCTCAAGCAAATTTCATTATCTATCTTAAAGCAGAACTACCACGCTCCATCCTGCCTGTCACCCATGGAAGAGAGCAGAAATCTATTAAATAAGGTAATTATTTTGGCTACTAGCACTACTAAGCAGCTAGTCGCCAGATGGGGACTTAGTGAAGCTAAAGATTGTGTCAGGTGGTAGTTCGCTTTAAAGGCAACTCTAACATCTCCTAATGAGCAAAAATTTCCTGCTTTATCACAAAAATTTCCACTAAGAAAATACATAAAATGCTCACATTTTTGTCACTGCCAATAATTTTCTTGCGAGAATGTTTTTAATTTGACCTATGTTTTCTATGATTACAATGTTAGTTGCCGCAGTATTACTTCTTTTGAAGGCTGAAGTGGAGAAACGAATCGGAAAATAACTGAGACTTGAGATATTCCAGAAGCGTGCAACACATGACATCAGGTCTTTAAAGCCTCTGTTTTCAAAAGAAGAACTTAGTGGAATAACAGTGGAACCTTATTGCTTTAACAACATTACTTTAGAAGTATGTGTGAGCACTCTATGATTCTTGCCATCTCCAAATACAAATTCCTCTGCAGCAGGAGCAGCAAATCTTGGCACACTCTCTGACACATCAACAGCAATTCTATTATGTACCCCAGAGCCCCGACAACTTTTGAGGGTACTTCTGCTGCTGCTAGTTGTGGCTTAACTGACCTGTTGATTGTGTGTCTCCCAGTCAGACCTTTGGTTGTGCTCTAGGTGGGATCACATTAAAGAGGTGCCTAGGTGTGAGATTACTTTCAGCCCTGCTCACATGCTTCTTACACAGGCAACAGAGTGAAGTATCTCCATACTGTGGACTTCATAGACTGAGGAGTTCCTGAGGGGCTGCTGCTACTACTGGAGCCAGATGTTGCTGATAACCTGTGCTGTTGCTGGTTACTCAACACTATTAGTCTGTGTGTGGCTGAGTGGGACTTGGACTTGAAAGCAGTAATGAAGCTGTTGATGACTGACAGTGTGACTTGCTTGTCCTGGGTCACATTGGCTACCGTGTGTTTGTCCCGCCCAATATGACCTTTATATACTGGGCTATTGCACCCCTCCGGTGCCCTTTCATGGTGTTCCTGTGCCAGTGCTTGTTTCTGCTCAGTGATTCCCAGTGTACTGACTTGGCCTGCCTGACTACTCTGCATCTTGTCTCCTGCTCCTGTGTACTGACCCGGATTGCCTGACTATTCTTCTGCGCCTGCTCCTGTGTACTGACCCGGCTTGGCTGACGTTCCTGCTCCTGTGTACTGACCTGGCTTGGTTGACGTTCCCGCTCCATGATCCGACCTCCGGTTGACTGACGTTCCTGCTCCGTGATCCGACCTGGCTTGGCTGACATTCCTGCTCCTGTGTACCGACCCGGCTTGGCTGACATTCCTGCTCTTTGATCCGACCCGGCATGGCTGACGTTCCTGCTCCGTGATCCGACCCAGCTTGGATGACGTTCTTGCTCCGTGATTCGACCCGGCTTGGTTGGCGTTCCTGCTCTGTGTCGCCTAGCCGACATTCTGACTGTCAGGCAATTGTGTCACCATTTCCTCCTGCAGAGTACCAGTGGCCAGTCCCGTTACTGCTACGGCAGTTTGCCTTGGGCCTAGTTTCCGTTACTGCCTCTGCAGAGTGCAAGTGTCCGCCTCCGTTACTGCTATGGCAGTTTACCTTGGGCCTAGTCTCCGTTACTGCCTCTGCAGAGTGCAAGTGTCTGCCTCCGTTACTGCTCCAGCAGTGAGCCACCGGTTTGCCTCCGTTACTACTTCTGCAGAGTGCAAGTGTCTGCGTCCATTACTGCTACGGCAGTTTGCCTTGGGACTAGTCTCCGTTATTGCCTCTGCAAAGTGCAAGTGTCTGCCTCCGTTACTGCTCCGGCAGTGAGCCACCGGTTTGTCTCCGTTACTGCTTCTGCAGAGTTCAAGTGTCTACCTCCGTTACTGCTCCGGCAGAGTGCAAGTGGTCTGGTCTCCGTTACTGTTACGGCAGTACCTTATGTGACTCTGTTCCCATTGTTGCCTAGGCAGTTCACGTTAGTTCTGCTTATCTGTTTCTGGGCTTTACGAATCCTTCAGCTGTTTATATGCAGAGAGCCCCATCACAGACCTCTCTGCACATGGGACTGTTTACACTCAAAGAAGACCATTAACCCATGCAGTACCTTGCTTCTGGGAATCCATTATATTCTGCCTGACCTGTGTCAGTATAGACTGTTGTGGACTTTATGTCTATGCTGGACCTGTGTAGGCATATGTATATATACCCTGTCGTGTGTCTGTATTATTCAGCTTATATACTACAGGACCTGTGAAGGTTATTTTATTACTGTGATTTCAATAAAACTGTGTTTTATCCTAAACCACTGTGTGTGTGTGTGTCAAACAAACCGTTATACTAATTGTGCATGGTGTCTTGTCTTGGATCTCTACAAAATACACTATCTCATTTAGTGTCTGCCTTAGTCACAGCTCAAGTCAGGGTACCTGTCTCTTTCTCCTATCAATTTTTTAATTTATTTATTTTAATTAACTGCCCCCCATTCCTATCACTGTCAACAAAAACAAAAACACACTCCCTGTTCAACTGCTTCTTTCAGTCAGATCAGGAAGGAACTTTGATCATGGTTGTCTCTGTCTTTCCAATCAAAAAATGTGGGGTAATTCTCCCTTCTCTCACCAACAAACTCCCCTAGTACAGAGATAACAGAAAGATCAGGAAGGAACATGGATCATGGTTGCTTGTGTCTTTCCAATCAGTCACACAAGCTTGGGGATATTTGGGGTAATTCTCATTTGCTTCCATCTCACACCTCCAGACTCCCCTGACACTAAGATAACAGCCAGATCAGGAATGAACTTGGATCACATCTGCCAGTGATTACTCAGCCACAAAAAATGTGGTGGTATTTGGGGTTAACCTCCTCTGCTCCCTTCTCACACCCCCAGACTCCAGCAGGACAAGGAAAATAACCAGATCAGGAAGAAACTTGGATCATGGCTGCCTGTGTCTTACCAGTCAATCACACTGGATTTTGGGGTGTTTGGGGTTAGCTTCCTTTCTCCCTTCCTGTCCCCCAGATTGCCCTAATAAAGGGAGCAGATTTCCTGTTAACAGGACTCCCTAAACTAAGCTTCAGTTCCATTTTATTAGCCTGTCTTTTCTATCTCAAAAATGTGCTGCTTTCTCTTTCTCTCATATACACAGAATGGCCTGCTGTGAGAACCTGATACCCATGTGTTGGGGAGAAATTCCGTCTTTCCATTGAATTCAATACAATGATCCAGGTGAATAAAGCAAAAAAACATTTTCTCCTGTTTCTCTTTTGAGGCAAAAACTTTAGCCCATCCCTACTAATAATAACAACCCCCATTTCAATTGAGCTGGAAAAAATCATAATAGCTGCTATTAATCTATTCTGAGTAGCGTGATTCTCCAGAGTTAATTTTGAATTAATGCTGCACATTATGGTCACAGAGGAGGACATGATTCTTTGTTTCAGGACTCCGGGCGAGAGATGCACTAAGGGGCACTATGGTAGAGTTTGTCTGGCAATGAGTGGCATTCATTTCTCCGTGGAGAATGCAACATACTTTGCCATATGCAGTAAGAATTAATTATGTGTTGGGAGGGGGAGACACTTTAATCATTACTATGTAGTGATGGCATAATACCAGCAATTAGTTAGGACAAGCAAGCTAGTAGAGAGGATCATCTCAGACTTTGCCACCAAGAACACCAACACCCTTAACTTCTTAAATGCCATAGGGATGTGCACTGCACACCCCTGTGGCACTGAAAGGGTTATAACACTAAGTATGCATGCCCTGCTTCACAGCTGATAAAGAAATTCAGAGAATTAACAGATAAGCTGTTATACATCACCTTATCTGCCAGTTCTGTAGTTACATGAAACAGATGATCAGATGTTTCTAGTCCTCAGCAGACTACCCACTGCTTAGCTGATTCACATAAACAGAGGACTCACAAGGCAAACTGGTTGCAGAAAAGCACCATTTTCATTTACAAATAAAGTTCAATATAGAAGACTCAGGCCAAATAAAAGCTGTTTTAATAAACAGACAAGTCAGCAGCTGCCCAATGCCCACTAGTGGAAAGGGTCCCCACAGTAAAGGAGTAACTCAGTCCATTTGGAATACTCTTGATTTCCTTCACTCTAATTATTTGGGGAAGACAATGTATGAAGCCAGGTGTTGAAACTCAGATGTTTGTGAAGATGGATGTGAAAAGTCAGTATTTTATTAAATTGCTATAGTTGTGAGTAGTGATGAGCGAGCACCCCAATGCTCGGGTGTTCGGGTGCTCTGACCGAGCGCCCCCGGAGGCTCGAGTGCTCGGCCGAGCACCCGAGCCCCATTGAAGTCAATGGGAGGACTCGAGCACTACACCAGGCACCCCCTGCTCTGATGAGGGGAGGGTGCCTGGTCCATAGGAAAAGGGCAGAAAATGAAGGAAACACCACAGAAATGGTTCAGGGACAGCATAGGGAGGATGTCTGGATGCATCTTGGACTCCAAAATCGCTGCTGGGAACGATCTTTCGCCCGTAGTACGTCATTTTTACAGACTGACCGTAAAACACACAAAAAGGAAGATAAAAACGACTTTAGGCGAAAAATTGTTACCAAACAGTATTTGCTGTATATTTACTTGTATATCATCTGCAAATTCTGCAAAAAATTTCATCGATTTTTCGGAACTGAGGCCATGATTAAGAGGGAAACGTGCTCAGAGGCAAATTCTCCCAAAAATTTCCTTGATTTTTCTGAACTGAGGCCATGATTAAGAGGGAAACGTGCGCAAAGGCAAATTCTCCCAAAAATTTCCTCGATTTTTCTGAACTGGGGCCATGATTAAGAGGGAAACGTGCGAAGAGGCAAATTCTCCCAAAAATGTCCTTGATTTTTCTGAACTGAGGCCATGATTAAGAGGGAAACGTGCGCAGAGGCAAATTCTCCCAAAAATTTCCTTGATTTTTCTGAACTGAGGCCATGATTAAGAGGGAAACGTGCGCAAAGGCAAATTCTCCCAAAAATTTCCTCGATTTTTCTGAACTGGGGCCATGATTAAGAGGGAAACGTGCGCTGAGCCGACCATCCAAAACATTATGGGTGAGGGTCTGCTGCGGAGCTGACCATCCTAAACATTATATGCGAAGGCCCGCTAGTGAGCTGACGCAATAAAACATTATATGAGAGGGCCCGCTAGAGAGCTGACCCAATAAAACATTATATGAGAAGGCCCGCTGGTGAGCTGACCTATACAAAAATTGTCAAACTGCGCCCGCTGGTGAACTGGCCCTATATAAAAATTATATCACTGGGCCCGCTGGTGAGCTGGCCCTATATAAAAATTATATCACTGGGCATAGGGAAGAGAGTCAACCATATACCCGTTTTTTGGGTGGAAGGGGTGAATGGGAATACAGAGTATTCCCATCATTGTAAATAACATATATAAAGTGAGTTTATGTTCCCCCGGGGCTTTCCTCCAGTGGAGTGGAG
Source organism: Rhinophrynus dorsalis (assembly GCA_037306005.1). NCBI lineage: Eukaryota > Metazoa > Chordata > Amphibia > Anura > Rhinophrynidae > Rhinophrynus > Rhinophrynus dorsalis. The sequence continues at coordinate 83,642,576 of CM074721.1, forward strand.
AAGTCAGGGGAAATCCAGGCCTTGTTCATTTTTATAAGTGTCAACCTATCAGCATTTTCGGTGGAAAGGCGGATACTCTTATCTGTTATGATGCCACCAGCAGCACTAAATACCCGCTCAGACAGAACGCTGGCGGCAGGGCAGGCCAGCACCTCCAAGGCGTAGAGTGCCAGTTCATACCACGTGTCCAGCTTGGACACCCAGTAGTTGTAAGGCACAGAGGGATCATTGAGGACGCTGACACGGTCTGCTACGTACTCCTTCACCATCTTCCAAAACTTTTCCCTCCTTGTGACACTAGGCTGCGCATCAGGGTGAGGGTGCTGGCGGGGTGTCATGAAGGTGTCCCACGCCTTGGAGAGTGTTGCCCTGCCTTTGTTGGAACTGCTGTGTGCTCCCCTTTTCTCCCCTTCTCGGTTGGCCAAGGTAGCACGTACTCTGCCGCCAGCGTTGTCAGATGGAAAATTTTGGAGCAATTTTTCAACAAGAACCTTCTGGTATTGCACCATTTTGCTTGTCCTCTCCACCGGAGGAATGAGAGATGAGAAATTCTCTTTGTAGCGGGGGTCCAGAAGGGTGAACACCCAGTAATCCGTGTTGTCTAAAATGCGTATAACGCGTGGGTCACAGGAAAGGCAGCCTAACATAAAGTCAGCCATGTGTGCCAGAGTACCAACAGGCAAGATTTCGCTGTCCTCACCAGGAGGATGACTCTCAATCTCCTCATCCTCTTCCTCCTCTTCTGCCCACCCACGCTGAAGAGATGGAACTAAAGTTCCATGGCTACCCTTTGTAGCGGAGGCAACCGTGTCTTCCTCCTCCTCCTCCTCCGCCTCCTCCAATTGTCGCTGAGAAGACGAAGTGAGGGTGCTCTGGCTATCACCTTGTGTAAGCTCTTCCTCCCGCATTTCCACCTCTTCCACATGCAAAGCGTCAGTTTTAATTGTGAGCAGCGAGCGTTTCAGTAGACACAGAAGTGGGATGGTTACACTGATAATAGCGTTATCGCCGCTCACCATCTGTGTCGATTCCTCAAAATTGCGTAAAACCTCACAGAGGTCTGACATCCATTCCCACTCCTCACTTCTGATTACAGGAAGTTGAACGGAGAGGCGACGACCGTGTAACAGCTGGTACTCCACTACTGCCCTCTGCTGCTCACAAAGCCGGGCCAACATGTGGAAGGTGGAGTTCCAGCGCGTGCTCACGTCACACAACAGCCGGTGAGCTGGCAATTGTAAGCGCTGCTGCAGCTTCAACAGGCCGGCTGAAGCTGTAGATGACTTACGGAAATGTGCACACACGCGGCGCACCTTGGTCAAGAGATCATGCAAATTGGGGTAGGTTTTTAGAAATCGCTGAACCACTAAATTAAATACATGCGCTAGGCATGGTACATGTGTGAGCTTGCCGAGCTCCAAAGCCGCCACCAAGTTACGCCCATTATCACACACAACCATGCCTGGTTGCAGGTTGAGTGGCGAGAGCCATTGCTCGGTCTGGTGACTAATCCCCTGCAACAGCTCTGAGGCCGTGTGCTGTTTGTCCCCAAGGCAGATCAGCTTCAGCACGGCCTGTTGACGCTTCCCCACTGCAGTGCTACACTGCTTCCAGCTACCGGCTGATGGGTGAGTGGCGCTGCACGCAGAGAATTCGGAGGTGGAAACGGAGGAGGAGGAGCCAATAACGTAGGTGCTGGCGGAAACACTGATGGAGGTAGGGCCCGCAATCCTCGGCGTGGGTAGCACCTGTGCCATCCCAGGGTCCGAGTCGCTCCCAGCCTCCACGACATTCACCCAGTGTGCCATCAGGGAAATGTAGCGTCCCTGGCCACAAGCACTTGTCCATGTGTCAGTCGTTAAGTGGACCTTCCCAGTAACTGCGTTGGTCAGGGCACGGGTGATGTTACGGGACACATGGTGGTGTAAGGCGGGGACGGCACACCGGGAAAAGTAGTGGCGGCTGGGGACTGCGTACCGAGGGACAGCTGCTGCCATCAGGCTGCGGAAGGACTCAGTGTCCACAAGCCTAAATGGCAGCATTTCGATGGCCAGTAATTTGGAAAGGTGTGAGGTTAGTGCTATGGCCTGTGGGTGGGTGGCTGGGTATTTTCGCTTGCGCTCAAATGCCTGGGGTAACGACATTTGGACGCTGCGCTGGGACAGGGAAGTGGATGTGGTCGCTGATGGTGCTTCAGATTGTACAGGTGCAGGGCGGGAGGTATGCGGGCCTGCGCCTTCGACAGGCGATTGGCCGGCACCGAAAACAGGGGAAGAGGAGGCAGTGGTGTGGCCTGCAGACACAGATTGGCGATCCGGGCGTTCCTCCCACTTATTACGGTGCTTGGATGCCATGTGTCGGATCATGCTGGTGGTGGTGAGGTTTCTAGTGTTCATGCCTCGGCTCATTCTGGTGTGGCACAGGTTGCAAACTACAATTCTTTTGTCGTCCGCACTTTCCTTAAAAAAACGCCATACCGCGGAACACCTACCCCTTGGCAAGGGAGATTTACGCAAGGGGGTGCTCCGTGGAACATTTGCGGGCCGGTTTGGTGCGGTCCGCCTTCTTTCTGTAGCCACACCACTGCCTCTTCCAGCCTGTTGCGGTGTTGCAGATGGCTCACCCTCAGGACTGCTGTCATCGCTCGGCTCTACACCTTCCCAGGTGGGGTCAGTCACCTCATCGTCCACCAAGTCCTCCTCCACTTCCTCACTCTGATCATCCTCCTCATGTCTTGATCCCACCACATACTCAGTCATTGACAACTGTATATCATCCTCCTCATCAAGGTCTTGAGACAGTAAAAGTGGTTGATTTGATGGCAACTGTGTCTCATCATCATCATCATCCACTTCCTTTGACCCTAAATGCCGTTCCCCTCTGTCATCTTCTTGTGATTGGGTACCCTCTAGAGGTTGTGAATCAGGGCACAAGATCTCATGTTCCTCTGCAAGCGTGCTTGGAGAGAGGTTCAAATGAAGGATTGGTGATGAGACGAGCTCCTCACTATATCCCAGTGTGGGATCACTTCTTTGACCAGATCCTCTATGGTGGGAGGAAGGATGATCAGAGTGAGGATTATGTTGACCAGACTCTTGGCTACTGAGAGTGGACTTGGTGGAAGACAGGGTGGTGCTTAACCGACTGGAAGCAGTATCAGCTGACATCCAACCGACCACCTGTTCGCAGTGGTCGGACCTCGAGAGTGATGTCCTGCGACGCCCTGTAAACTGAGACATGAAGCTAGGTATGGTGGATGTCTTTCTGTCTTGTGCTCTGGCACCAGGCGCAGTTTCTACGCGTCCTGACCCGCGCCCTGAACTATCAGGATCACGTCCACTTCCCCGTCCCTTTTTACCCGCCTTCTTCATATTACACGGAATATGTGCTGCAAATCTGCAACTTTGCACAGTAAACAGAATGTGCTTCTTAACTGCGGCTACGCACAGTGAATGGAATATGTGACTTTGATATTTTACAGTTTGAACACTTAACAGAATGTTTTCCTATTCTGAAACTTTGCACAGTAAACAGAATTTGCTTCTTAACTGCGGCTACGCACAGTGAATGGAATATGTGACTTTGATATTTTACAGTTTGAACACTTAACAGAATGTTTTCCTATTCTGAAACTTTGCACAGTAAACAGAATTTGCTTCTTAACTGCGGCTACGCACAGTGAATGGAATATGTGACTTTGATATTTTACAGTTTGAACACCTAACAGAATGTTTTCCTATTCTGAAACTTTGCACAGTAAACAGAATTTGCTTCTTAACTGCGGCTACGCACAGTGAATGGAATATGTGACTTTGATATTTTACAGTTTGAACACTTAACAGAATGTTCTCTTATTCTGAAACTTTGCACAGTAAACAGAATTTGCTTCTTAACTGCGGCTACGCACAGTGAATGGAATATGTGACTTTGATATTTTACAGTTTGAACACTTAACAGAATGTTTTCCTATTCTGAAACTTTGCACAGTAAACAGAATTTGCTTCTTAACTGCGGCTACGCACAGTGAATGGAATATGTGACTTTGATATTTTACAGTTTGAACACTTAACAGAATGTTTTCCTATTCTGAAACTTTGCACAGTAAACAGAATGTGCTTCTTAACTGCGGCTACGCACAGTGAATGGAATATGTGACTTTGATATTTTACAGTTTGAACACTTAACAGAATGTTCTCCTATTCTGAAACTTTGCACAGTAAACAGAATGTGCTTCTTAACTGCGGCTACGCACAGTGAATGGAATATGTGACTTTGATATTTTACAGTTTGAACACTTAACAGAATGTTCTCCTATTCTGAAACTTTGCACAGTAAACAGAATGTGCTGCTAATCTGCAACTTTCCACACTAAACAGAATGTGCTCTAATCTGCAACTTTGCACACTGAACAGAATGTGCTCTAATCTGCAACTTTGCACACTAAACAGAATGTGCTGCTAATCTGCGGCTAGGCACAGTGAACAGAATATATGAAGATTTTTTTTTTTATATCTCTGCCCCCCCACACAAAATAAACTGCTGCCCCCACACACAGTGGTCCTAAAAAGGACTTTTGGGTCTTTTTTTTTTTTTTAATAGCTTTTCTTCTCCCTACACTGACTTTCCCTTACTATCCTCATCTCTCCCTGGCTAAGACTGAGCCGAACTCGCTGGTCAGGTGCTATACAGCACCCGATCACGGGTTCTGGCCAGCCAATCAGTGTAATGCCAGCAGCCAACATGGCTGCTGGCATTACACTGATGTCAGAGCCTCCCTGCACGTTTATTGGCTGCGCAGCAGCCGCGAAACGTGCGGGGAGGAGACCCGAACATGGCGGGCGAGCACATGCGGTACTCGTACGAGTACCGCCATGTGCCGAGCAGAGCGATGCTCGAGCCGAACCGAGCTTCGGCTGAGCATGCTCGCTCAACACTAGTTGTGAGCAGGCGTGAGCCAAACAGCTCGATTAATTTTGTGGATCTGTAAAAAAAAATCAGGATCCATCCAAACCAATTTGAAATAAATTTCAGAGGGCCGGAGGGAAAGGGGACAGGGCGATTGAGGGACAGGGGAGTGTGAAAAAAGTAGTATGGGACAATAAGGAGACACTGCTAATAGGTTGGGGGGAAGAGGGAGGGGAGAGCAGTTCCTTTCAAAGCCCTGGGCTGGAACATGCAGTGAATGACATCTAAAGGTAAGGGAACTACTTTTTTCAATGAAATGTGGTACTAAATACAGCTGTTTCACCAAATATGGTTTAGGTTTCCTGTTTCTGACAAAATTCAGTCTCGTTTTGCTCATCTTCTAAGTACTTAACATTGAGTGAACCTAGGTGTGAGGCTGCAAGATTCTATGAAGTTAAGGAGGATCTGACACCATTTCATGTCAACACTTGGTAGGAGCATCCATTTTGACAGACTTTGCATGATTATTCACTCCCATTAACCCTTAAAGTCTGGGACTATTTCACACCTTCAGGATTGCAGCATATTTTATGTTTCTTGCTATGACTATATTAAATGGGAATTTAATAGTTTATTGTTTAGTGCACATATACAAATATCTATTCTTTTTTACATATATCCCTTAATAAAAGCTTACAGGTAACAGATCCTTATTATTATAGGCTCAAAATTATGTGACACTACTATAAGCCATAGTACTCACTTTTACTGAGTGGAGAAATCAAGTGCATTCTTTACTTAACCACTGTAGCAGCCAAGGGGTTAAGGCACTCACTACTTCACACTTTGGCCATGTTCCATCAGTAGTTTTAAATGGCCCTGGCCCAAATATCCCAGTTTTTCAGGAAGTTCTGTATTATGAATTATTAATACACTAGTAGTACTGCAACCAAGCTGCAGCTAGAGGGAGCCCCATTAGTTATTACTGGGGACCGGGAACAGGCAGTTTAAACAGTACTGCCTACACTATGAACTGAACAAGCAGTAAGCTATTCTGTCTTCTAATTGTTTGGAAACTATCACAAAAATATTGGGTCATCCACATTAAGTATATGCATAAAACTATATTTTTAAATTCCAAAGATATTTTTTTCTAGATTCTAACTTGGAGTAATTTATATTCAAATTAATTTAACCCTATTCACTTTTTATAGTTAGTATTCCTGTAAAAAAGGTGATGTGAGAGGTCAGGACACTCTGATCAGTGTAACTTAACCTAATTATAGCTTTTACTACATATTCCAGGAAAGCTACATTTTTTAAACAAATAGGAGCATGACAAAGAACATCCCATTGGAAGGCAATTGTCAAATAATAGAAATCTTGAAATTGGAACTCTAATGAGCAAATACTGTCTGGATGTATTGACAAAAGCCTGAAAGCAGATTTGATATCTTCATTTGCCATCAATGCACCTTGACAACATCTTCTAAACAGCCTTAAAGTCTCATCAAAAGGAATATGAGACCAAACTCAGTTCCTTGCTGATCTGATCGTTTGGACAGGATCCAAGGGGAAAGGAGAGGTGATGCATAAATCTAAAAGAACCTGTCTCTTTCATAGAGGCAAAGCCTAAAACAATTAAAAAGTGCCTGTATATCCACCCTTCCCATACGATGTACCCCTTTCATTCTGTTACTCTCAGCTGTCCAGTGCAACACCTCCGACTAAATATTATTTTCTCAGACAAAGAGAGAGGGAACGTTCCATCTCCATGGAAGTCTCAGAATGGCAGTTAATATTGAGTAACTGTCTCAACTCCTCTCACGACTCTTCCACCAAACCGATGAACTACAAACTTCTCAAGCGCTGGCATATGACCCCACAAAGAATTTCTATATTCTCACCAGAATGGTATCCCCTGTGCTGGTGCTGTCCTCCGACATTAGATCTATGTCCCACATATGGTGGTTCTGCCTGTCTATTCAAAACTTTTGGAGGCTAATACTGTCTCAAATTTAAGTCACCTTCAAAATCACACTTCCAATGGACTCACTACTCTTTCTCTTGAGCCCACATCCTGATTGTGTCTAAAAACCCTCTTTAGCACAGAAAAGGCCATTATACCCTCATGTTGGGGGGTATCTGATACCCCCACAATGACATCCTGGTGAGCTAAAGTCGACCGTGTCCTTGCCATGGATGCCATGCCATGACACACAAAGCAGTACCATCCTTTCTGTCTTCCTGGGAGCAATGGCTATCATACAGAAACAATCTCCACTGAGTCCCCCTCGTTCGGGGTAAACTACACATCGGTATTGCTATGCTTGCCTTATTAATTCACGACACTAAACACCTTCTTGAAGGATTCATGCCTGGATGGGAGAAGCGGTACGTGGTGACCCCCCCACCCTCTACCCCCTCCCTCCCCCTTTTTGTTTTACCCTTTCTCCCTCCTAACCACCAGCTTTTACACATTTCAGGTCATTATTTCTATGATCCGAATATCTACTGTAAATAATTGTCTTTGATTCCCTCTGACTTTCTATACATGGCTGGTCTACACATATTATATTGCAAAATTTTGTTATTTTTTGCCTCTTTTACATGCTATGTTTCACTGTATTCACACCAAATTTGAATAAAAAAAAGTGCCAAAGTGCCTGTATAAATGGGACTTCAACACTACCTGCTGCAATTTGTCTTTGTATTTTATCCCATACAATTTCTGGAAAATCATTCTCTGATTTTAAGTTGTCAACCCTTTGCACTTACTAGTTGGCTACTTAATCCTGAAAACTTTATTTAATGATAAGGTCCCACCCCTTGTTTGGATAATGTTTGGATAATGTTCTAACCATGGCCACATTTTTGTCAAGTTCACTGTTGTTGTTTTTGAGAAGACCCCCCTGGGATCCCTTTTTCCGGTGCAGCCAACTGTTTACAAATGCATCGAAAACTTGTATGGCTCCCGCTACATAGCATAAGGTCATGCTTAAACTTGCAAGAAATAGGGAATTTACACTGTGACTCATTGAATGTCCAGCATAACCCTTTCTTATGAAGCTGGATTGAAGACACTATACGAAACCGCCCAAAGCCTTAAAAGCCTCTAAAATAATTTCAACATGGTGAAACATTCCCAAACACAATTCCAGATACTTTTCTTTCATAACTGTTGCAAATATACAAAAGGTTTGAAGCCAATTATGAAATGTTCTCAGCATTGGTCTCCATCTGTCCAATTCAGATTCATCCCCATTAGTGTTGAGCGAGCATGCTCGGCCGATGCTCGGATCGGCTCGAGCATCGCTCTGCTCGGCACATGGCGGTACTCGTACGAGTACCGCATGTGCTCGCCCGCCATGTTCGGGTCTCCTCCCCACACGTTTTGCGGCTGCTGCGCAGCCAATAAACGTGCAGGGAGGCTCTGACATCGGTGTAATGCCAGCAGCCATGTTGGCTGCTGGCATTACACTGATTGGCTGGCCAGAACCCGTGGTCGGGTGCTGTATAGCACCTGACCATCGAGTTCGGCTCAGTCTGAGCCAGGGAGAGCTGAGGATAGGAAGGGAAAGGCAGTGTAGGGAGGAAAAAAAAAAAATTGTGAAAAAAAAGAACCAAAAGTCCTTTTTAGGACTACTGTGTGTGGGGGCAGCAGGTTATTTTGTGTGGGGGGAAAAAAACAAAAAAAAAAAAAAAAAAATATTCTGTTTAGTGTGAAAAGTTGCAGATTAGAGCACATTCTGTTTAGTGTGCACAGTTGCAGATTAGAGCACATTCTGTTTAGTGTGCAAAGTTGCAGATTAGAGCACATTCTGTTTAGTGTGCAAAGTTGCAGATTAGAGCACATTCTGTTAAGTCTTCAAACTAAAATATCAAAGTCACATATTCCATTCAGTGTGCGTCGTCACAGTTTAGCAGCACATTCTGTGTACTGTGCAGAGTTGCAGAATAGGAAGAAATACTGTTAAGTCTTCAAACTAAAATATCAAAGTCACATATTCCATTCAGTGTGCTTCGCCGCAGTTTAGCAGCACATTCTGTGTACTGTGCAGAGTTGCAGAATAGGAAGAAATACTGTTAAGTTTTCAAACTCAAATATTAAAGTCACATATTCCATTCAGTGTGCTTCGCCGCAGTTTAGCAGCACATTCTGTGTACTGTGCAGAGTTGCAGAATAGGAAGAAATACTGTTAAGTTTTCAAACTCAAATATTAAAGTCACATATTCCATTCAGTGTGCTTCGCCGCAGTTTAGCAGCACATTCTGTGTACTCTGCAGAGTTGCAGAATAGTAAGAAATAGTGTTAAGTTTTCAAACTCAGATATCAAAGTCACATATTCCATTCAGTGTGTATCACCGCCGTTTAGCAGCCTATTCTGTGTACTCTGCACAGTTGCAGAATAGTAAGAAATACTGTTAAGTTTTCAAACTCAAATATTAAAGTCACATATTCCATTCAGTGTGTTTCACCGCCGTTTAGCAGCCTATTCTGTGTACTCTGCACAGTTGCAGAATAGTAAGAAATAGTGTTAAGTTTTCAAACTCAAATATTAAAGTCACATATTCCATTCAGTGTGTTTCACCGCCGTTTAGCAGCCTATTCTGTGTACTCTGCAGAGTTGCAGAATAGTAAGAAATAGTGTTAAGTTTTCAAACTCAAATATTAAAGTCACATATTCCATTCAGTGTGTTTCACCGCCGTTTAGCAGCCTATTCTGTGTACTCTGCACAGTTGCAGAATAGTAAGAAATACTGTTAAGTTTTCAAACTCAAATATTAAAGTCACATATTCCATTCAGTGTGTATCACCGCCGTTTAGCAGCCTATTCTGTGTACTCTGCAGAGTTGCAGAATACTAAGAAATAGTGTTAAGTTTTCAAACTCAAATATTAAAGTCACATATTCCATTCAGTGTGTTTCACCGCCGTTTAGCAGCCTATTCTGTGTACTCTGCACAGTTGCAGAATAATAAGAAATACTGTTAAGTTTTCAAACTCAAATATTAAAGTCACATATTCCATTCAGTGTGTATCACCGCCGTTTAGCAGCCTATTCTGTGTACTCTGCAGAGTTGCAGAATAGTAAGAAATAGTGTTAAGTTTTCAAACTCAAATATTAAAGTCACATATTCCATTCAGTGTGTTTCACCGCCGTTTAGCAGCCTATTCTGTGTACTCTGCACAGTTGCAGAATAATAAGAAATACTGTTAAGTTTTCAAACTCAAATATCAAAGTCACATATTCCATTCAGTGTGTATCACCGCCGTTTAGCAGCCTATTCTGTGTACTCTGCAGAGTTGCAGAATAGTAAGAAATACTGTTAAGTTTTCAAACTCAAATATCAAAGTCACATATTCCATTCAGTGTGTATCACCGCCGTTTAGCAGCCTATTCTGTGTACTCTGCACAGTTGCAGAATAGTAAGAAATACTGTTAAGTTTTCAAACTCAAATATTAAAGTCACATATTCCATTCAGTGTGTTTCACCGCCGTTTAGCAGCCTATTCTGTGTACTCTGCACAGTTGCAGAATAATAAGAAATACTGTTAAGTTTTCAAACTCAAATATTAAAGTCACATATTCCATTCAGTGTGTATCACCGCCGTTTAGCAGCCTATTCTGTGTACTCTGCAGAGTTGCAGAATAGTAAGAAATACTGTTAAGTTTTCAAACTCAAATATCAAAGTCACATATTCCATTCAGTGTGTATCACCGCCGTTTAGCAGCCTATTCTGTGTACTCTGAACAGTTGCAGAATAGTAAGAAATACTGTTAAGTTTTCAAACTCAAATATTAAAGTCACATATTCCATTCAGTGTGTATCACCGCCGTTTAGCAGCCTATTCTGTGTACTCTGCAGAGTTGCAGAATAGTAAGAAATACTGTTAAGTTTTCAAACTCAAATATCAAAGTCACATATTCCATTCAGTGTGTATCACCGCCGTTTAGCAGCCTATTCTGTGTACTCTGAACAGTTGCAGAATAGTAAGAAATACTGTTAAGTTTTCAAACTCAAATATTAAAGTCACATATTCCATTCAGTGTGTATCACCGCCGTTTAGCAGCCTATTCTGTGTACTCTGCAGAGTTGCAGAATAGTAAGAAATACTGTTAAGTTTTCAAACTCAAATATCAAAGTCACATATTCCATTCAGTGTGTATCACCGCCGTTTAGCAGCCTATTCTGTGTACTCTGCACAGTTGCAGAATAGTAAGAAATACTGTTAAGTTTTCAAACTCAAATATTAAAGTCACATATTCCATTCAGTGTGTTTCACCGCCGTTTAGCAGCCTATTCTGTGTACTCTGCACAGTTGCAGAATAATAAGAAATACTGTTAAGTTTTCAAACTCAAATATTAAAGTCACATATTCCATTCAGTGTGTATCACCGCCGTTTAGCAGCCTATTCTGTGTACTCTGCAGAGTTGCAGAATAGTAAGAAATACTGTTAAGTTTTCAAACTCAAATATCAAAGTCACATATTCCACTCAGTGTGTATCACCGCCGTTTAGCAGCCTATTCTGTGTACTCTGAACAGTTGCAGAATAGTAAGAAATACTGTTAAGTTTTCAAACTCAAATATTAAAGTCACATATTCCATTCAGTGTGTATCACCGCCGTTTAGCAGCCTATTCTGTGTACTCTGCAGAGTTGCAGAATAGTAAGAAATACTGTTAAGTTTTCAAACTCAAATATCAAAGTCACATATTCCATTCAGTGTGTATCACCGCCGTTTAGCAGCCTATTCTGTGTACTCTGCACAGTTGCAGAATAATAAGAAATACTGTTAAGTTTTCAAACTCAAATATCAAAGTCACATATTCCATTCAGTGTGTATCACCGCCGTTTAGCAGCCTATTCTGTGTACTCTGCAGAGTTGCAGAATAGTAAGAAATACTGTTAAGTTTTCAAACTCAAATATCAAAGTCACATATTCCATTCAGTGTGTATCACCGCCGTTTAGCAGCCTATTCTGTGTACTCTGCACAGTTGCAGAATAGTAAGAAATACTGTTAAGTTTTCAAACTCAAATATTAAAGTCACATATTCCATTCAGTGTGTTTCACCGCCGTTTAGCAGCCTATTCTGTGTACTCTGCACAGTTGCAGAATAATAAGAAATACTGTTAAGTTTTCAAACTCAAATATTAAAGTCACATATTCCATTCAGTGTGTATCACCGCCGTTTAGCAGCCTATTCTGTGTACTCTGCAGAGTTGCAGAATAGTAAGAAATACTGTTAAGTTTTCAAACTCAAATATCAAAGTCACATATTCCATTCAGTGTGTATCACCGCCGTTTAGCAGCCTATTCTGTGTACTCTGAACAGTTGCAGAATAGTAAGAAATACTGTTAAGTTTTCAAACTCAAATATTAAAGTCACATATTCCATTCAGTGTGTATCACCGCCGTTTAGCAGCCTATTCTGTGTACTCTGCAGAGTTGCAGAATAGTAAGAAATACTGTTAAGTTTTCAAACTCAAATATCAAAGTCACATATTCCATTCAGTGTGTATCACCGCCGTTTAGCAGCCTATTCTGTGTACTCTGAACAGTTGCAGAATAGTAAGAAATACTGTTAAGTTTTCAAACTCAAATATTAAAGTCACATATTCCATTCAGTGTGTATCACCGCCGTTTAGCAGCCTATTCTGTGTACTCTGCAGAGTTGCAGAATAGTAAGAAATAGTGTTAAGTTTTCAAACTCAAATATTAAAGTCACATATTCCATTCAGTGTGTTTCACCGCCGTTTAGCAGCCTATTCTGTGTACTCTGAACAGTTGCAGAATAGTAAGAAATACTGTTAAGTTTTCAAACTCAAATATTAAAGTCACATATTCCATTCAGTGTGTTTCACCGCCGTTTAGCAGCCTATTCTGTGTACTCTGCACAGTTGCAGAATAATAAGAAATACTGTTAAGTTTTCAAACTCAAATATTAAAGTCACATATTCCATTCAGTGTGTATCACCGCCGTTTAGCAGCCTATTCTGTGTACTCTGCAGAGTTGCAGAATAGTAAGAAATACTGTTAAGTTTTCAAACTCAAATATCAAAGTCACATATTCCATTCAGTGTGTATCACCGCCGTTTAGCAGCCTATTCTGTGTACTCTGAACAGTTGCAGAATAGTAAGAAATACTGTTAAGTTTTCAAACTCAAATATTAAAGTCACATATTCCATTCAGTGTGTATCACCGCCGTTTAGCAGCCTATTCTGTGTACTCTGCAGAGTTGCAGAATAGTAAGAAATACTGTTAAGTTTTCAAACTCAAATATCAAAGTCACATATTCCATTCAGTGTGTATCACCGCCGTTTAGCAGCCTATTCTGTGTACTCTGAACAGTTGCAGAATAGTAAGAAATACTGTTAAGTTTTCAAACTCAAATATTAAAGTCACATATTCCATTCAGTGTGTATCACCGCCGTTTAGCAGCCTATTCTGTGTACTCTGCAGAGTTGCAGAATAGTAAGAAATAGTGTTAAGTTTTCAAACTCAAATATTAAAGTCACATATTCCATTCAGTGTGTTTCACCGCCGTTTAGCAGCCTATTCTGTGTACTCTGAACAGTTGCAGAATAGTAAGAAATACTGTTAAGTTTTCAAACTCAAATATTAAAGTCACATATTCCATTCAGTGTGTTTCACCGCCGTTTAGCAGCCTATTCTGTGTACTCTGCACAGTTGCAGAATAGTAAGAAATACTGTTAAGTTTTCAAACTCAAATATTAAAGTCACATATTCTGTGTAAGATGAAGAAGGCGGGTAAAAAGGGACGGGGAAGTGGACGTGATCCTGAAAGTTCAGGGCGCGGGTCAGGACGCGGAGAAACTGTGCCTGGTGCCAGAGCACAAGAAAGAAAGACATCCACCATACCTAGCTTCATGTGTAATTTTACAGGGCGTCGCAGGACATCACTCTCGAGGTCCGACCACTGCGAACAGGTGGTCGGTTGGATGACAGCTGATACTGCTTCCAGTCGGTTAAGCACCACCCTGTCTTCCACCAAGTCCACTCTCAGTAGCCAAGAGTCTGGTCAAAATAATCCTCACTCTGATCATCCTTCCTCCCACCATACACGGTCTGGTCAAAGAAGTGATCCCACACTGGGATATAGTGAGGAGCTCGTCTCATCACCAATCCTTCATTTGACCCTCTCTCCAAGCACGCTTGCAGAGGAACATGACATCTTGTGCCCTGATTCACAACCTCTAGAGGCTACCCAATCACAAGAAGATGACAGATGTGAACGGCATTTAAGGTCAAAGGAAGTAGTGGATGATGATGATGATGATGAGACACAGTTGCCATTAAATCAACCACTATTTCCGTCTCAAGACCTTGTTGAGGAGAATGTTATACAGTTGTCAATGACTGAGTATGTGGTGGGATCAAGACTTGAGGAGGATGATCAGAGTGAGGAAGTTGAGGAGGACTTGGTGGACGATGAGGTGACTGACCCCACCTGGGAAGGTGTAGAGCCGAGCGATGTCAGCAGTCCTGAGGGTGAGCCGTCTGCAGCACCACAACAGGCTGGAAGAGGCAGTGGTGTGGCTACAGAAAGAAGGCGGCCCGCACCAAACCGGCCCGCAAATGTTCCACGGAGCACCCCCTTGCGTAAATCTCCCTTGCCAAGGGGTAGGTGTTCCGCGGTATGGCGTTTTTTTAAGGAAAGTGCGGACGACAAAAGAATTGTAGTTTGCAACCTGTGCCACACCAGAATGAGCCGAGGCATGAACACTAGAAACCTCACCACCACCAGCATGATCCGACACATGGCATCCAAGCACCGTAGTAAGTGGGAGGAACGCCTGGATCGCCCATCTGTGTCTGCAGGCCACACCACTGCCTCCTCTTCCCCTGTTTTCGGTGCCGGCCAATCGCCTGTCGAAGGCGCAGGCCCGCATACCTCCCGCCCTGCACCTGTACCATCTGAAGCACCATCAGCGACCACATCCACTTCCCTGTCCCAGCACAGCGTCCAAATGTCGTTACCCCAGGCATTTGAGCGCAAGAGAAAGTACCCAGCCACCCACCCACAGGCCATAGCACTAACCTCACACCTTTCCAAATTACTGGCCATCGAAATGCTGCCATTTAGGCTTGTGGACACTGAGTCCTTCCGCAGCCTGATGGCAGCAGCTGTCCCTCGGTACGCGGTCCCCAGCCGCCACTACTTTTCCCGGTGTGCCATCCCCGCATTACACCACCATGTGTCCCGTAACATCACCCGTGCCCTGACCAACGCAGTTACTGGGAAGGTCCACTTAACGACTGACACATGGACAAGTGCTTGTGGCCAGGGACGCTACATTTCCCTGACGGCACACTGGGTGAATGTCGTGGAGGCTGGGAGCGACTCGGACCCTGGGATGGCACGGGTGCTACCCACGCCGAGGATTGCGGGCCCTACCTCCATCAGGGTTTCCACCAGCACCTACGTTATTGGCTCCTCCTCCTCCGTTTCCACCTCCGAATTCTCTACACGCAGCGCCACTCCCCCATCAGCCAGTAGCTGGAAGCAGTGTAGCACTGCAGTGGGGAAGCGTCAACAGGCCGTGCTGAAGCTGATCTGCCTTGGGGACAAACAGCACACGGCCTCAGAGCTGTTGCAGGGGATTAGTCACCAGACCGAGCAGTGGCTCTCGCCACTCAACCTGCAACCAGGCATGGTTGTGTGTGATAATGGGCGTAACTTGGTGGCGGCTTTGGAGCTCGGCAAGCTCACACACGTACCATGCCTAGCGCATGTATTTAATTTAGTGGTGCAGCGATTTCTAAAAACCTACCCCTATGTGCATGATCTCTTGACCAAGGTGCGCCGCGTGTGTGCACATTTCCGTAAGTCATCAACAGCTTCAGCCGGCCTGTTGAAGCTGCAGCAGCGCTTACAATTGCCAGCTCACCGGCTGCTGTGTGACGTGAGCACGCGCTGGAACTCCACCTTCCACATGTTGGCCCGGCTTTGTGAGCAGCAGAGGGCAGTAGTGGAGTACCAGCTGTTACACGGTCGTCGCCTCTCCGTTCAACTTCCTGTAATCAGAAGTGAGGAGTGGGAATGGATGTCAGACCTCTGCGAGGTTTTACGCAATTTTGAGGAATCGACACAGATGGTGAGCGGCGATAACGCTATTATCAGTGTAACCATCCCACTTCTGTGTCTACTGAAACGCTCGCTGCTCACAATTAAAACCGACGCTTTGCATGTGGAAGAGGTGGAAATGGGGGAGGAAGAGCTTACACAAGGTGATAGCCAGAGCACCCTCACTTCGTCTTCTCAGCGACAATTGGAGGAGGCGGAGGAGGAGGAGGAGGAGGAGGAGGAGGAAGACACGGTTGCCTCCGCTACAGAGGGTAGCCATGGAACTTTAGTTCCATCTCTTCAGCGTGGGTGGGCAGAAGAGGAGGAAGAGGATGAGGAGATTGAGAGTCATCCTCCTGGTGAGGACAGCGAAATCTTGACTGTTGGTACTCTGGCACACATGGCTGACTTTATGTTAGGCTGCCTTTCCCGTGACCCACGCGTTATACGCATTTTAAACAACACGGATTACTGGGTGTTCACCCTTCTGGACCCCCGCTACAAAGAGAATTTCTCATCTCTCATTCCTCCGGTGGAGAGGACAAGCAAAATGGTGCAATACCAGAAGGTTCTTGTCGAAAAATTGCTCCAAAATTTTCCATCTGACAACGCTGGCGGCAGAGTACGTGCTACCTTGGCCAACCGAGAAGGGGAGAAAAGGGGAGCACACAGCAGTTCCGAGAAAGGCAGGGCAACACTCTCCAAGGCGTGGGACACCTTCATGACACCCCGCCAGCACCCTCACCCTGATGCGCAGCCTAGTGTCACAAGGAGGGAAAAGTTTTGGAAGATGGTGAAGGAGTACGTAGCAGACCGTGTCAGCGTCCTCAATGATCCCTCTGTGCCTTACAACTACTGGGTGTCCAAGCTGGACACGTGGTATGAACTGGCACTCTACGCCTTGGAGGTGCTTGCCTGCCCTGCCGCCAGCGTTCTGTCTGAGCGGGTATTTAGTGCTGCTGGTGGCATCATAACAGATAAGCGTATCCGCCTTTCCACCGACAATGCTGATAGGTTGACACTTATAAAAATGAACAAGGCCTGGATTTCCCCTGACTTCTCCACTCCACTGGAGGAAAGCCCCGGGGGAACATAAACTCACTTTATATATGTTATTTACAATGATGGGAATACTCTGTATTCCCATTCACCCCTTCCACCCAAAAAACGGGTATATGGTTGACTCTTAATCTTCTCATCCTCCTCCTCCTCTTCCATATGCCCTGTGATATAATTTTTATATAGGGCCAGCTCACCAGCGGGCCCTGTGATATAATTTTTATATAGGGTCAGCTCACCAGCGGGCCCTGTTTGCCAATTTTTATATAGGTCAGCTCACCAGCGGGCCTTCTCATATAATGTTTTATTGGGTCAGCTCTCTAGCGGGCCCTCTCATATAATATTTTATAGCGTCAGCTCACTAGCGGGCCTTCGCATATAATGTTTAGGATGGTCAGCTCTGCAGCAGACCCTCACCCATAATGTTTTAGATGGTCAGCTCAGCGCACGTTTCCCTCTTAATCATGGCCTCAGTTCAATAAAATCAAGGAAATTTTTGGGAGAATTTGCCTCTGTGCACGTTTCCCTCTTAATCATGGCCTCAGTTCTGAAAATCAAGGAAATTTTGGGGAGAATTTGCCTCTGTGCACGTTTCCCTCTTAATCATGGCCTCAGTTCTGAAAATCAAGGAAATTTTTGGGAGAATTTGCCTCTGTGCACGTTTCCCTCTTAATCATGGCCTCAGTTCTGAAAATCAAGGAAATTTTTGGGAGAATTTGCCTCTGCGCACGTTTCCCTCTTAATCATGGCCTCAGTTCTGAAAATCAAGGAAATTTTTGGGAGAATTTGCCTCTGCGCACGTTTCCCTCTTAATCATGGCCTCACTTCCGAAAATCAAGGACATTTTTGGGAGAATTTGCAGATGATATACAAGTAAATATACAGCAAATATTGTTTGGTAACAATTTTTCGCCTAAAGTCGTTTTTATTTTCCTTTTTGTGTGTTTTACGGTCAGTCTGTAAAAATGGCGTACTACGGGCGAAAGATCGTTCCCAGCAGCGATGTTGGAGTCCAAGATGCATCCAGACATCCTCCCTATGCTGTCCCTGAACCATTTCTGTGGTGTTTCCATCCTTTTCTGCCCTTTTCCTATGGGCCAGGCACCCTCCCCTCATCAGAGCAGGGGGTGCCTGGTGTAATGCTCGAGTCCTCCCATTGACTTCAATGGGGCTCGGGTGCTCGGCCGAGCACTCGAGCCTCAGGGGGTGCTCGGTCAGAGCACCCGAACACCCGAGCATTGGGGTGCTCGCTCATCACTAATCCCCATCTTTTTTTGTGATCAATTCTTTAGAAGCCTGAAGTAGAGACAAAATATCCAAAAAATCCATTTTCGAAATCCTCTCTTTTATCTGATTGGATGGATGGAAACCAATCAGGAGAAGAATCACATGTTAAAGTCTCCCTCAGACATGACTCAACTGCACTTGATACATTATCCTGTATGATCAACTCCTTTGTGTTCTATCTTGCAATGGGCTTGCAATGCCTTCCATCTCTACATCCCTTACCAGTTCCTCATTTGCTTTAAAATGTGTGACAGTGAGCTTAAAACTTCCCCCAAAGCTACATTATCAGTATCATGTAATGAGCACTCACTCAACAGTCCTTCCTATATAAACTTGCTGCTCAGGTCTATTACTCCTTACCTCTCCATTTCAGGACACTTGCTTTCTGCATTTGTTCACTTACACTCGTCACCTCAGCAGCTTGCCTTTTGTTGCTGTGAAGAAGCACAGCTTATCTTTGGTTTTCTGGTGAGTAAGCTCCCCTAGGAGCAATCTATCTTCTTTCATGATTTCTTGGTGGAACTCAAGAGGTAGCTTGCATTCCATTGCTGTGTCTGTGTCACTCTGCTCCTCTTCTGACTAACTGGATTGCCCCTCCTCCTGTCTCCTCTTCTGACCTGGGCTGAGACATACGTGGGACATCTTCATTTTCCGACTGTCTGATGCCTCATCTTACAGAGACAGCTTCAGCTTGGCATCTTCTGGGAGGGTCTCCAGTCACAGCCACTTGAGCCGATGTAGATGGCGCAGTGCTCAAGAAACTCTCAGCCAAACTCTGTCACACATTCTAAGGCGTACTTTTTGTGCTAACATTTCCAGCTCAGAAGACATCCCTCTATTTAATGGAATCTCTTTTGTGTCGGCAGCTAGGATGCTCACAGAGCTAAACTAAGCTACAGTGAAGGTCCAGTGGCTTTAAGGAGTATTTATATCTATTTTGTACCTACTTTTCCCACCCTGGCAGCCTACCTATGAGGGTTGAGAAATCCCCTTCCAGATTCCTCCTAATCATATATATTAATTATTTATATATATATATATATATATAGTGGCAATGTTGCAGCTGGTAATGTTACATGAACAGTGGATGTTTACCTCAGTGATTTGAAGCTCAATCACTTTTGTATTTTTCTATTAGAATTGCATGTATCAAAATATATATTTATAAAGCGAGAGGGAGAAAATAAAATGGCTGCCTGCATAGTGAGCAAATACACCACCAGCAGGGGAGTGATAGCAATTTGAATTTTTCCATGTTATTTGACTCAATGAAAAAAAATAATAATACTGGAGTCTACTGCACAAGTAAATGTAAGCTAATATGTGTTGTTTTATGGTGTTATTTAATACATACTTTGAAGAAAGTTAAAGAGGTACAAATTGGGAACATACTAAGTTTGCCATAGCAGACACATAAGAATTTTCAAAATTGCAATTGATTTATTTGTGCCTTTTAAACTCCATAAAATGCTAGAGAGGTCTTCCATACACTGTGAAGCATTCAAGGAGTATAACACCTTATTTAAATAAATGAGAGTTTTCATTTTCCCACTATGGTGCAGTTGGTATGCTCCAGAATTGCTAATGTTTTGGTCTCTACAGAAGGCCCCCAGAACTCACTGTCTATTTTATAAGTCCCTTGGACCTACCTATAAAAATACATTTCAGATGTGTCAAAGAATAATGTGCTCATTTATAAGGGAAAAAGCAATCCACTCACACATGATTACATCATTGTTCAATGAAGGCTGGTCAAATCCATATTATTCTGATAACACTCATATTTTACTAATACTAAATTTAATAACCCACTGTGTGCATTTTAAAGACAAATGGGTTTAATATCTTGATATATTCTAAAAATATATATAAAATCAGACAATATTTTGGACAAGTTTTTATTTAGAAGCAACGCTTACTGTTAATTTACACTATTAACACCGTGTGCTTTAATATTATTACATGTCATGTGCTGAGCTACTTAATGTCATTGAAGATATGTGAGAAGGAACTTTTGACCCCAATAACTAAATTGCTAGTGCTACTATTAACAATTTTAGAGATGGTAGTCATTTTATCTGCTTCATCTGATGAAAGACAATTTGACCTTGAAAGATTTAGGGCTTTAAACTTTCACAAATGTAAAGTGTTAGAAATGCAGTCTTCCTCTACTTCCTGTTAACCATTTAAGGACCAGAGAGATTTGCATGCAATCAGATTTTACAAAGTCTGCTCTGACTTAGTAAAAAAGCCTTGGGCTTTACTGTACAGCCACAAAACGATCACTATAAGCCATTCAGGGGCTCAGAAAACTGATCCCTTCAGCTGGAACACAACCCAGAAGAGTGTAGCTCTCAGCCATAAACTTTTTGTTGGGCAACTATAAGAATTAAAATCTGTCATTATATTGTATTAACTGTGTGTTTGCAATATAAATAGTACTTGAGAAAGTAACCTTTATTTGTTGGTGGCACAGAGTTTCTGTGCTGGGCCAGTTTTATCAAACATTGTGCTTTGAACAAATCTTTCGGGGGCCTTTCGTATAGCACAGGGAACAGTAAGTTTGACCTCACACATAACTAATTAGCAACACAGAGCCAACAAAACATTAAGTTTAAATTCTCAAACACTATTTATAATACAGAAAAAAATTGTGAGTACAACTTGTAGGGAAGTTTTAACTCTAAACAAACTAAGCTTGCCTAGGTGACAGATAAAGGGATAAAGGGACAGTAATACTTAAAGGGATAGTAATACTTCGTTTTAACTTTATTTTATTTTGTAGGCATTAAAAAAACATGAATAATGATATAAGTCTTATCTCCCAAACCTTTATGGTTTAAGAGATATTCTCAAGCAAAGTATCCCCCTCCCGCCCCTTTTACTGATGTAACACTGCTCAGCCAGAGCAGAAGGGAGGTGCCCAAGTAGACTGCAGAGAGGGACAATCTTCAATTAAGATAACAGAAAAACCTGAAAAGCTTGTCAAAGGGGGCAGGAATTTCATTGTTTTCAAAGGAATAAGAGTGTCCCCTTCTGTTATCTGTCTGGTCTATGGACTGCATTCCACATCTGAGAAGAGATGGCTTACACTAGGAAAATGGGGCGGGAGGGGAAACTTTGCTTGTGAATATCTCATAAACCATAAAGGTTTCAGAGATAAGACTTATATCATTCTTCATGTTTTTTTAATGCCTACAAAATAAAATAAAGTTAAAACGAAGTATTACTATCCCTTTAATATGTAAAACATATATATTATTGAGTTTTTTCTTCTGAGTAAAACAAGTGGACCCCTACTGCTGAAAGGTGTTATATTCAAAAGTTATTAAAGCTTAAACTTGAATGTTTTAATTGCAGTATCTTAGTGGCCTGAAATTGTACATTGTCCATTGGACATGGAAATGTTTTCTCTGCAATGGCAGGAGAGTGAAAAGAACATGATCAGAGCACCACTTAAAGACCACAATGCGTTAGAACAAAACACTTTCTTTTGCTTGTTCTTGGAGGGTGCTTTTAGGTCTTCCTAAAGGGAATCTCAGACATGAGCCCTTGCTCTCCATCTGCATAGAGGGAAGCGGCTGCGCCAAGCCATCAAGACTCACATAGACCAAAATGGATGTCTGTGGCAGTGCTGTTTCTCTCGCGCAGAGGATTTGTCTGATTGTTGGTACCCGCTGGATCGCGCTACTGAGCAGGATGGCTGCATCATCCCCTGTTCGCTTCCTTTTCCCTTCTGCACAGGCACCGGCATTGAGGTGCACACCTAATACCTATTAGGCGTGAGCCCATGTCGGTGCCCTCTTCACACATCTACAACACTATTTAACCCCTTCCCAACAATGGACGTACACGTTCATCCCGCAAAAACTGTCACTTAGTGACAGAGGACGTACATGTACATCCCGGGTCCCCTTGCGGCTGCATGCCGTTTGGGGACTCCAGAATAATTTTAAAAAAAATTCTTAGCCAGGAGTTGTGACGGTCACTAAGGGGTTAAGAAGCACTGACCCTATCCACAGCACTCATTTGTTCTGGAGTCGTCCATCTTGTTGTTCCTGCGCTATTGCCTGATTAATTATTGGATTACCCAATTTGACCCTTGCTTGCCCTTCTACTTTGCCTCTTGCCGCCTGCCCTGGCCATTTGTCTGCTATGACCATGAGCTCCTCAGCCTGCCCTGACTACTGGCCTGTCTACTACTCTTGAACCTGCTCAGTCTGCCCTGATCTCTGGCCTGTCTACCACTACAGATATCTGCTCTATCCCGCACAGACCCCTGACCTGTCAGCAGCTGCCAGTCATGACTTGTGACCCACCTCAGCATTCTTGTTGGCTTCTCTCTGGTACCGTGCACTCTTTCTCTTATTTTTATGTACATGTATTGTGTGTTCTATTTATGTATCTATATATATATATATATATATATATATATATATATATATACACATACATAGTGCCTAATCTCTGGTTACATATATATATATATATATATATATATATATATATATATATATATAGTCACTACTGGTTCCTGTTCTATTTTTGTATCTTGTCTCTAGCTAGTTAGGGTTATGTAGCTACTTAGGGCTTCCCGTGTCCCTGCCTCCTAGGTTCCTCTAGTCCTTCTATTGCATTGCCTACACAGAGCTATCACTGATGTTTCAGTACTGGACTATCTGAGGGTGGTACCAGTCTGATATGGATATGGAAATTTCCTCTCTGTAATGGCAAATGAGAGTGAAAAACATGATTTCAGCAGCAGTGCCTTACAACTTTATTTTCATCAATCTTGGAGGATGATCTTCACATTCTTTATTTCTAGACTTCCTAAGTTGGAAAAGCATCCCAGTCATGGGCCCTGCTCTCCATGTGCGGGAAGTAGCTGTACCAACCCGATGAGGCCCATTTAGTTTAAAACTGTGGTTGCGCTGTTTCTCTTGTATGGAGAGGTTTTGCCCGATGTTGCTGATTTGGACTGTCTGGGGGTGGGACCAATCTGATATGAACATGGAAATTATCTCTCTGCAATGACAAATGGGAGTGAAGAATGTGATTTGCGCACCACTGAGAGGCCACCATGCCTTAGAACAAAACACTTTATTTTGTTCATTCTCAGTGGGTGCTCATCGCATTCTTTTTTTTTGGATACTAAATGATAACCTATATATATGGAGATATCCATTCTCAATTACACCAGGGCCTTGGAGGTTCGTAAAACCAACCTGATGTATTTTCATTATGATAAGCAGATTTACATTTTTGCCACATGATTGTAAGCTTTCAAAGGCTGTGCAATAAGTTACACAGAAATCAAAGGTGGAATGGAGCGAGTATTGTAAACAAAACTCCCCATGTAAACTCTATGGGGCAGGGACCTCTTATCCTAATGTATACTCACCTGTCGTTGCCCTTATGACTGCCTATATAAGCACTTAATCACTGCACTTATTGTACCCCTGCTATATTAAAAGAAATCTGTAAAGTGCCAAGTACACCGGTTGGCGCTATATAAATAAAAATATACAATACAATATACAATACAATACTGTATATAAAAGGAAAGTACTCACCAGCAAAAGATAAAGGATATATACTTAAAAAGGTATGCAGAGGCAGATGTGTCCTCCACATGCTATTATGCCCAAGCCCTAAGTGACTAGAATACATTTTAAACTCATGGATTCTGCAAGTCTCAAAAAGCATTTCAAAACAGGGTTTTGGAGATTTCTCTAGTATCCAAGGGGTTAACTGTGGTTCAGGGAGAAGTATAATTCTTCCTTAATACTGTAATTATTATTAATAATATCAAAATTATGATTATGATTATTATTATTATTATTATTATTATTATTATTATTATTAATAGCAATGACACAAATATCTGAGGTAGATGATTGGATCTTAATAGCAGACACATATATTTGTTGAATTTTAAGGGGTGGTCTAAGTTAACAAAGAAAAGCATGATGCATTGTTGTTAAAAGGCCATTTTCTGGTAAACATATACAATGAGAAATTCACTCTTTGTAGTAAAAGTTCTCTGGAGACTGTCAGTGTAGAGTGTGAATTGATTTCATAGTCCCCAGAGTTTTTGAAACAAATGTAAATTGAAAGAAGTTAATAAATATAATGGTAAATGTGCTGTGAATCTGTTGCTAGGTTATGGCAAGTAATTTTACATTTGTGTCCAATGACATCAACAAAGAACCAATCTACCCTTGAGGAAATCTTGGCATTTTTAAATATGACAGTCATGGAGGACTAGGGACAGCAGCTGCAGGATTACAGCATTCATTTTATTCCTCCTATGAAACTCAAGAAATAGACCAAAAAGTGTCTCATCTAAATGAGGCATGTTAACAGAGACTTGCAAAAAACTAGGAATTGTTATAGCAAGCTAGGCATGCTATGAACATTTTGATAATTTCACAATGAGGACATGACTATTGTTTAACCCATTGCATGCTTGAAGTGAGGTGTGGTTCAGCTACATATCTGGAGGTTATGCACTAACGTGTGATAAAGGGCTGATAATACGGGGATAACTTCTCAAGTGATATCTCGGCTCCAGTTCCTATGTTATTCTATGGAGCCTATGCTCTATGATAGCTGCCATTTGAGAAATCTTAGTGCATACACTCCATAAAATAACACAGGAACTGGATAATTGATATCACTCGGAAGATATTTTTGCTTTATCACCTCTTTATCACACTTGAATGCATCTACCCCACCCAGGGCCGGCGCAACCTATAGGCGAGGTACGCGCGGGCCTAGGGCGTACATTCCCTGGGGGTGCATCGGACCCCACCCACCACTTACTGCCCAAGTCAGTGGCATAGCGGAGGGGGGGAGCCCAGAAAATGTTAGCCTGTCTGTCTCAAAAAGAAATGGGCATCGCTGTGCTATATTAAAAAAATAGCCAACCAAGGGAGGGCACCAAAATGTACTTACTGGGAGAGACAGATGTACAGCGAGAAGCACTGGTCAATTTTTATTCTCGAGAGAGAGAGAGGAGACATGCACCGGGAAGAGTAAGTGAAAGGTGGGTCAAGAGGGGATAAAGAGTCAGACGGAGGAAGAAAGTGTCAAAGGGGGATCAACAGTCAAGAGGGGGAGGGAGTCAAAGGGGGGGAGAGTCACATATAGAGAACATACACTCTGTCACACTGATACACATATAGAGAAGCACACACACATACTTACACACAGATATCCTTACAGAGACTCACACACACTGACACACATATACATATAGGGAACACACACTGACGCACTTATATACATACAGAGAGCACATACTGACACCCACATACACATATAGAGAACACACACACAAACTGACACTTATACACATATAGGGAACACACAAACATACTGACATACAGGCGGGCATAAAGGGGTGGGACACAAGGGGCGGAGCCAAGGGGTGGCAAAATTAGGTTTTGCCTAGGGTGGCAAAAATCCTTGCACCAGCCCTGCCCCCACCCCTAGTTTCACTAGAAAAGGGGGGGTTCACTAGAAAAGAAAGAAGGAAAGGTGTAGCAAAGCACGTTATTGAATAAAAAATATAATGATGTTGCCAATTCACATATTTATCAATTTATTTGTAACCGAAGATTTATCATCATTGACTACAGAAATGGAAATATGTTGTTTCTGAATATGTGGCTCTGGATGGTATAGACCATTCAAATCAGTAGGAGTGTGAGCCTGTGAATACAAATACAGCATCTGAGTAGGCTTATGTGTGAGCAGTACTACATTCAGTTGGTGGGAGTCTAGTACTGCATCTGCTAGTCTTCAACCGCAAAATAAGAAGATGTAAACATAAAGACATCTACATGTGAATAAAAAAAATGAAAACCTATGACTTATTCAGACTGGTTTTCATACAGGCATCAATACATTAAAAAAAAGAATTATGTAACTTGAAGAAGAAATATCCATGTCATTTCTTTAAAAAAAAAATATTGCACAAAATATTATTTGGTTCTACTGGCGCTACAAAAAAGGCACAACCTTTATTTGGGATGTTTATGTGTTCCCTTTATGGTACAGTTTATTTGCCCCAAAATGTTTCAGTGTCTTTGCTAATATTGCCCCAAATGAGTAAGTATGGCTGCGGAACAATCTGACGCTATATAAATAAAGAGTACTAATAAAAAATAATAAGAATAATGTAGCAGTGTATCTTAACTGGCTAAACGCAAATAGATTTTGCACAAGAGAAAATCATGAAAGACCAGATGCACTTAATTAAGATTATATGTTTCATTAAGAATATGATTATTGTGATGTCAATAATTTATATATACAGAAGAGAGAAACATTTTGTTTAAAGGGATAGTAATACTTCGTTTTATCTTTATTTTATTTTGTAGGCATTAAAAATAACATGAAGAACGATATAAGTCTTATCTCTCATCCTTTATGGTTTGAGAGATATTCACAAGTAAAGTTTCCCCTCCTGCCCCTTTTACCTAATGTAAGCCATCTCTTCTCAGATATGGAATGCAGTCCATAGACCACACAGATAACAGCAGGGGACAATCTTCTTCCTATAAGAACAATGAAAGACCTCTTTCCCTTGACAAGTTTTTCAGGTTTTTCCCTTATCTTAATTGAAGATTGTCCCTCTCTGCAATCTATCTGGGCACCTCCCTTCTGCTCTGGCTGAGCAGTGTTACATCAGCAAAAAGGGCAGGAGGGGCATACTTTGTCACTGAATTACTCTTGAACTACAACTCTGAAAGAATTGATATAACACACTCCAAAGTCCAAATACTATGATGATTAATTAGAGCCGCTTTGATTATGAAACATTACTATCCCTTTAAGTTTTTGTTTCATACAGTAGTTTTGATAACTGTGAAATGATGCAATTATAGCCCATGAAAAGAGAACACAGGATCTTAGAACCATATGTTCAAAGGGATAACAACAAAAAAGTATGAATGACAAAAATAAGTAATTGTGTGCAGAACAACATATTTTCTACAGAGTATACGACAAAAAAGTAGTAATATCCATTGTGTACAACACATCTCCAGAATTGCTGTGCAGAGGGTGGGGCAAGGACATGGCTAAACTATTCTCCAGTGTCGTATAGAGAAAAAGAAAATTTGTCGTATACAATGCCAAAAAAAGTCTTGCAAAAGACAAAATTTGTAAGTTAAAAAAAAGTGGAGGGGATGTGAAGTTCTGAATGTGTGAAACCGCTAATAATTGAAGGAACCACAACACAAGCACAATTACCATACTTAAATATTGACATTTTTGTCTTTAGTTAAGACTTTTTTGTCAAGGAATCATACTTCAATGACAAAACAACATATTTCCGACACTCTCTTAACCCCTTAAGGACCATTGACGTGGCAGGACCGTCACGCTGGTCCGGCAATTAAGGACCAGTGACGGTCCTGGCACGTCACGTACTTTTACTCCTACAGGAGCGCGGTGAGTAATACCAGGCACTGAAGTTGATCGCTCCAAGACAGGAGTGATCTCTTCCAGTGCCCCGTTTGACGTGCCGCCCCACGTGATCAGTCACGTGGGACGGCACATCAAAGATTCCTATGTGGTCCTTAAGGGACGGCATGCCCCGGGACCGATGGTCCTTAAGGGGTTAAGATATTAATGAGCCTAATGACACTGTACATTCAAATGTCCTTACAAATGACAAAAGCTATTTCGCTGCTTCTTTGAACTTATGGCCCTTAGAAACCAAAATAAGGTAAGGAAACTCACTGAGCTTCTCGTCATTTATTGGGTGATTTCTGTTTCACAAGAATAGATCAAACAAATTGATTTTTTTTTTTGTTTTTTTTAAACACCTTACAAAATGATATGAAAACTTTTTGCTCATTTATATTGATACTAGCAAAGTATGTACAGCATTCCCATTATGAGAAGAGGCATGAGGAATGGTGAGAGATTTCACTGTGTACTGGTAGTGTCAGAAGCACAGTTATTATGTGACTGACAACAGTGCTGCCACCTATTGGTAGCACAAATTATGGCCTGTATTTTGTGTACTCACTTTTGCTATCTATTGGTTAGAGAGTGTTATATTATACTGTTACTTTAGAATTGTATCTGTTATATATTTAGTTTTTAGTTATACTTGTGACTATGGTTGCATGGATTGTGTATTGGAGTAAACAGATGTATACTGATCTTTTCCTGTCTCAAACAGGTACCATCTCTATCTTAATTGCATCTTTCAGACTTTCTGTCACTGTTTATTGGCAACACGTGTTTTGTTTTTTGTTTAAATGGCTGGATTGGGACCATTTGCTCTGATCACACAACTGTCAAGGTAATCAGGCAAAAAAGGACAGACACAAAGATAAAATATAACCACCTTTATTTATTATAACAGAAATAATGGTAGAGCACAGAACCCCAGACATATGCAAATAGGACCCAAGGTCCCTCCGGAGCTGCACACTGTGTTGTGCACTGCACTACTCAAGATCTTAAGATTAGGGAGGTGGCTCAAGCGGGACAACTGAAGAATGGTAGAATATGTGTAAGTCACCACTTGGTCTGCGAACAGAGGCAACAGAGAGCAAAAGCAGACCAGAGCCAGGAGACACCAGGACTACAGGTCAGGCAAGCAGGTAGTGTAGGGAGCAAGAAGGCAGTCAAAGTCACAGGTGAGGCAAGCCGGGGGACTACACGGACCGAGAGTAACCAGGCCACTGGTCAGGCAACCGGAGACTATGCTAAGCGAGTAGCAGCCAGAGACACTGGTCAGGCAAACTGAGGATTACAATGAGCGAACGTAGCCAGGCCCACAGGAAAGGCAACCGGAGGCTACACTGAGTGGGTAGTAGCCACTGGTCAGGCAAGCCGGGGTCATACACAGAGCAAGTAGTCAGCCAGAGCCACAGGTCAGAACCAATGTGGGTAGTCAGACAAGCCGGGATCATACACAGAGCGAGTAGTCAGCCAGAGCCACTGGTCAGAACCAATGTGGGTAGTCAAATAAGCCAGGGTCATACACAGAGTGATATTCTAAGGCAAACACGGGTCACAATGGATAGCAAGAGTAACAAGCAGGAACACCACATAAGGGCAATGACTCCGAGGCCCAAGGAGGTTTATAGAGGAGTAGAAGGAGGCGCAACTCAATTAGACCACCCAGAATAGGTCCATAAATAGGCATCCATGCTAGTGCCTGTTACCTGATGATGTCAGCAATGAGGAAGTGGCCGGAGGCCATGCTGGCCGGCAGTCATACAGAGGTAGGAAGCACAGGAAAACTTAGCGTCTAAGGGAGACTGTGATAACAACTTAGCTTCTATATAAACCAATTCTACAAGCAGTTCCAGCTGCTTGCAGGGCCTGATTTCCTATGTCTGCTGCTAAGTTGGCCTGAGATTGGACTGAGGACACAACAGCAGAAATATATCACAGAGAGACTAATACTTCAACATCACTAAAGCTTGGAACATCTGTCCTTGATAAAAGTTTGAGAGATGGGATTTTTTGCACATTATTTTTTAAAATCTACAATACCCCATAAAGTTATTATAGGACATTAATATCCCTTTAAGAGTAAATTTGTGGGAGATGCACGTTTGAAGGGAGGTGATAATTCCTGCAGATATTTTGACAGGAGTTGGTAGGGGTAACTTTGCACCCTTGAACACACCGGTCAAAACCACACACCGAGGTGTATAGAAGGTTTTCACTCCCCCATGCATGGACCTATAGGAGAGCCAGTATAGAGGAGATTTGAATAACTCCTCCCTACTGACACCCCTGGGTGTGTGAGTCAGACAGGCAGAATATTGGTCACATGACCCTCTTCTTCTAGATATATTGTAATGATGACAGCTGATGGCTAAATGTGACTAAATTACAACCTAAAGTATAACTCTTTATCTTTTAAAATTAAAAGAAGCACCTGGAAAGAGGGATTGCATGGGGATGTAAAAAGGAAAACTGAAGATATTGGGAAGGAGGGATGCACGGTAATAGAGAAGGAAGGTTTGGGGACAAAGGAAAAGGATCATATGTGAATATGTGAGAATAAAATATAAAAACACTTTCTGCATATTTTTCTATGGAAGGAGAAAAATCAAGAAAGGGAGAAAAATAAGCTAGTGCATTTTTTGCTTCCAAAAACATTACCTTGTTGGCATCATATTTTGAAAGAAAATGCAGAAGCCCCAGTTGTAGACTTGTGCTCAGTAGTATATGTCCATAAATCATCATGATGGAAAGGGGTGGAGCAACATGGCCTCATCCTCATAGTACATTATACTCAGTGGGTTATATGATTAATTGGCAAAAGCAAGATGCTGGGTAACATGGCTCCTTATGACAGGTAATTTGCTTTTTGTAGGTAATACTGTCTTTTAAATTTACCTCTATATGCAAGACATTTTCCACGGTTTCTCTTTAATAAATATACAGACAATGTATGAACCACCATATGTGAATGCTAGTACATTTTGTAAAACACAAATACCATTGAAATTCTGATTCTACTTGAATCAGTGACTTCACGTATCACCCATTATCTCATGTTATGTATCCTCTCCTATTCTTGTGTTCTTGGTAATATATCCCATAGTATCCTGTACAAAAGCAGTAATAATCATTTTTACAATTTATCATTCTTTGGAATGTCTCTTAAGGCAGAACCTTTGGAGATTTCCTGGAACCTCCAAGCTGTAAAATTATTTAATGTTAAATGACTCCCTAGGATCTGAAAGAATGGCTGTGTGAAACTTCACCCAATCAATGAATGGTACAGATGGGACTCATTTGTATTTCAAATTGCGGAACATTTCAGCTATCACTGATTGATCCCATATTGAATGCCACTTAGTGATGTATACTTAAAACTGATGGGAACCACAATTCTTTTTTTCTCCAAAACAAAAATAATTTTTAGTATATTCCAACCTAAAATTGAGATAGAAAATATTAATAAAGTAATTAAGATTATATGAATCAAGTTTCAGTTTTGTGCACCAATACAAAATGGTTGCAATCTGTAAACACATGTTATAATTATCAAAGGATAGTACTGCAAGTCTGGGCCAATACAGATACACATTAGGGAATAAGTAATAGTTTACCAAGTTCCAATTGAATTAAATGAGGCTTTTAATTTATTGAATGTTAGACAGGGAT
The DNA here is from genome assembly GCA_037306005.1 of Rhinophrynus dorsalis. NCBI lineage: Eukaryota > Metazoa > Chordata > Amphibia > Anura > Rhinophrynidae > Rhinophrynus > Rhinophrynus dorsalis. Next base: position 83,674,079 of record CM074721.1, read on the forward strand.
CCAGAGCATTCAAGGGTTTAAAAGCCCAATTTAAATCAATCAGACATTCTATTTGTACTCTTTGATGCACTGTGTTTGATCTAGTTTTTTTTCCAGAGTTGCTTTAGATAGCAAATGTCCATAGAAGAGCATAGCTATATATAGATAACAGGGCTATGCATCTACTGTAAATCTATTGCACTTTCTGTATTAAAAGAACAGCAAACTTTTGTTATAAAAAATAAATATATTGTAGGACTTTACCTTTTTCATGAAACAAGGATATTGCCACTGCTGAGAGATGCATATTTTCAGACTTATTAAAGTTTAATTTCTTGTTTTTTTTACATTAACCCCTTAAGGACTACGTGATGGTGATAGCACGTCACGTACTTTTTACTTACAGCACTCTACCGGGAGCGCTGTAAGTAAGAACGGGACCTAAAATTGATTGTTCCAAGACCGGAGCGATCTCTCTTAGGCCTCAAAGCGGGGTGCCATTACGAGTAACAGGTCACGTGTACCGGCGCGTCGGCAAGGATCAAAGCGGTCCTTAAGGGAACCTAATTTCCCTGGACCGCTGGTCCTTAAGGGGTTAAGAGTGCCCTCTGGTGGTCAGCATCCTATTAGTTATTCTGTTGCATTCTCTAGGAGAGATGAGTCACTGACAAACACTTAACCCTAGAATGTGATAGAAATTGCTGAGCCATCCTGTCAGTTTGAAATTTCAGGAAGAAATCAAGTGTAATTCACTACCTGACAATTTAAACTCATGAGTTTTCTGTTAAACAACTGATAGCAGTAGTAGCATTCTTGTTTTAAAAGGCACGAAAAGCTCTATAGTGTATAGGTTTTTATCAAACAAAATGTTCTGCTCCTTAAAAAAAGGAAATCTTTGCACCTGAAAACTGATAAAAACAGAGACATAAAAAAGTATTGTGTAAATGTTCACAACCATTGACTAAGATGGAGTACTCCAGGCAAATTCTTTTTATTATGAAAATACATTAAATAAAAGACCAGAGGCTCAGATCTTTCTGGAGAACAAAACAAATATGTAACAAATCTACCACTGCCTACCTGTATATCTGCACGTCTAGTCAAGGAGATACACAATTTCTGAAAATAACATACAGTAATCCCCTGACTGCTTTCTTTAATCTGATTACCTTGAAACATTTTCCACACATTTTAGTCATCATCCTTACTTCAGGAACTTTAGATGAAAGTCTTAACAGATTATTTATCCAGTGAACAATTAATAGCATGGACAGCTCTTTACATAGATAAGATAGGGAGACTGAACACTCATCTCAAAAATAGTACCATAGCTATGCCTAGCAAAAACAATGCATACAGGGTCAATGTGAAAAACTGACATCCACTCAAATGTTAATCAATAAAACAATTTAATTGGATTAAGTCTTTGAGTGCCAGAGACACTATACAATGTATTGAGTCGCAATGCTTTGGATACATCTCTGGAAGTCAGAGGATTAACCCTTCGAGTGCCAGAACAATGCGTTGTGTACTCCTCTGGTACTCAAAGGGTTTAACCCCTTGGTTGCAGGAGAAGTCTCCAAAGCGCTGGAGACCTCTCTAGCATTCAGTGGACTAAAATACCCTTTTAACCCCTTGAGTGCCAGAGAGGTATGCAACACATGGCAGAGCAATGAGTTGCATACTTATGTGGTGCTCAAAGGGTTAAATCAGTAGTGTTTTTTATTTCTGTCATATGGTGGAATTTTGGAATTTCTCCAGTTCCACTTAGTACATCAGCCCTACTACCTCAATGTAGTATTAACCCTTTGAGTGCCAGGGGGCAACACATTTCTCCTCAATGCATTGCGTACCCCTCCGGCACTCAAAAGGTTAAACTCATGTTCTACTGCTATGAATTTTCTTACTTAAAATTGTATGGACAGACTCAATGCATATGATCAGTTATTTAGTAGAGTATTTCTCTCAGCCAGTGTGCAGCAGCAGCTGATTGGTGTGATATGGCCAACAGCTTAGTGTGACCAATTTTTCCTATGAAGAATTTGACTAAAATGTGAATGGTGACATTCAGATATATATTTCATGAAGTTGTAATCCACTGTATGTTTGTTTGTGATATTCTGATTGTGAGACATAAAAATAACTAAATATTTATATATTTGCACCTTCATATTTCCCTTAACAAATGACCTTGGAAATGTTAGGTATGCCCCAAAACTTCCCAACTGCATATCAGGGGTTCCTTGAGCAAAATATTGAGAACCACTGGTTTATAAAATGAAAAAATCCAGGGCTATAAATTGTAAGCTTAAAGAAAACTAGATTCTGGTCCATATGGTTTTTGTATCACTTGCTGTGTGACTGCTATTATGTACTAAATCAAGCCCTTAGGTGGTCTTAACTTGTTATGTTATGGAAAGAATATGTTGAATCAACTTAAATAGAAAGTAGTAATAGAAAGTTTAAAATGTTAATTTCATTTTCATTATTGCCTGAAACATATACTTACACAGAAATAATTCTAAGGAATTATATGAAAAGTCTCCATGTCACGTGTTTGGCCCCTTGCAACCTAATCTTATATTTAGTGCTAAATGTTACTTGGCTATATTGATACATAGATAATACCAAAGCCTTTGTCAACGCCCCCTTGGGTAAAATTGTTACACTTCCCCATTGTCTGAGTATGGATAATGTCCCATACTGATGACATCATATTAATGCAATGCTGATCACTGTAATAAGTTACCAGATGTCTCTGAATCATAAAAGAAATTGCAGCAGCCTTGGATTTTTTTACGACACCCTCATTTAATTCTTGGACATCGGAAGCATGTTTCATAGAAAAATGAGCCCAAGTGTCCCAAATTTCAGTTGTAAAGTTGGAAAAGCAGATATCTGCATGTGTGACTGAAGATCTGGATTTATCTAATAACATTATACTCCATATATGACTAACAGTCTCCTGGAAATGGTCCCTCTTATTATATTCTTTCTGTTATTTCTAAACTTTAATCATTACACTAGTGGAACATTGGACAATCTCATGAAACAGATACTTACAAAGGGCTAGATAGTTATATGTATGATCAAATCACATATGCTCTATTTTCTGTATTATCATTGGCTTTATGAAATCTACTGGGATGTACATAGTATTACCGAGTGTAATTTCTATGCATTTATGATGATAGGCAAATCATAACTAACAATGTCGCTTGCTATCCTTAAATAATGACTGCTGCAAGGTAACAGTTGTGATCAGTAAGCTAGTCAGTAATGTAAACTTACAATAATTACTAATATTTTCGAAGATTACATAGTACAGTAAGGTGATTTCATTTTTCTCCCAATAATAATGAGTGTCAGTATTTTAGCCAACACACAAATGGGTGAACCTGTCACTGCAGCTCCGATAGTGTTAGCCTCTAGTGATCACTGTAGAGCATAGCAGCAGACAGACTCCACCATTAATGCCAGCAAGGCCCACATGCCTGGATCATAGCATGCACAGGGAAAAGAGATGGAGTTACACCATTTCCTCTTTGAGTTGTTTAGTGCACACCTTTAAACAAGGTGTTGAGGAAAGATACACAATGTCCATTGACTACCCCAGGATGCATCCCTTTTTGTAAGTGGTCTTAAAAGGATAGTAATACTTAATTATTACTAATCCCTATATTAAAGTAATATTAAATAAATGTATTGCCCCCAGTGTCATCTCTCAAACCTTTATGGTTTGAGAGATAATCGCTCCTAAAGTTTCCCTCTCCCTCCCCCTTCCTGAAGTCAGCGTTGTAGTCTGGTCTTAAGATCATCAGGCGACTCTGCAGCAGAGCCGCGATCGCGTTAATAAAAAAAAATTATTTCACTAAAACGGTCTTCTATGTGTGCTTGCAAACCAAGCACACGTAGAAGACCATTTCAGTATAATGGATTGAGAGATGACACTGGGGGCAATACATTTATTTTTAATATGACTTTAATATAGGGATTAGTAATAGTTAAGTATTACTATTGGAAAAGTAGTACTTAAAATGTAAAAATAAAAATGCAATGCATTGGATACCTCTTTGGCACTCAAAGGGTTATGGCTTAAAAGCTGCATTTAATCAATATGTCTTTTTTATCCTTTGTGGAGCAGTTGGCAGACTTTAGAATAGTTCCAGCTCTTCACAGTATACCAGACTTCTCATGTCTTAAAAACACCCATTATTAATAGATCTATGGAGACAGCTACACCCGATATACAAAGATTGTAGTTTCTACTCCCATGTCCATGATATCTTCACGAGAATTTTTTATTTCTGTAGCTCAACTCAGACAATGTCCCTTGTCCGAGAATGTAACATTAATGATATAATCATCTCTGACCATGTCCCAGTTTCCTTATCCCTCTCATTTAGGCCCCCCACCCTTCATCCTTTAACTGGAAAATGCCTGCCTATCTACACAGCTCAGAGGACATTTGGTCCAGTCTTACAGTGGCTTGGCTAGATTTATTCTGGCATGCAGCCACATCCTACTTCTGGGGGCAAATAATCTCTTATGTATCAATGCAAAAAAGGAAATGGCCACCAAGCTTTCAGCAGCTCAGACACACCTCACCAAAACAAATAAATCACACCTTAGGAACCCTTTACTACAAAGAAAATATAAATACCTACACATCAAATCAGCATACATTGTTATTCTCCACCCCTCAGCCCAATTATACCACCATAGACAGGGGGGACTATATTTCCAGCAGGCAAATAAACAGAGCATACTACTAACTCACCTGGCGAGGACATTGAGGGGAACCACAGACATCCCTTTTATCCCAAATAGGGACTCACACAGCCCACTACTCTTACCACTGAAATAAACAATACCTTTGTCAGTTTCTTCGAAAAACCTATATACAGCAGATCCAGATAATGAGTAGCTAGTTTGGGGGTTCCTGAACCAGGCCAATCTTCACACAAACACAGTGTGACATGCTTAGCGACCCCATAACAGACCGAGAAATAGAACTCATTACAACCAACCTAAAAAATTCAAAATCACTGGGGCTGGACCATCTTCCATCAGAATTCTGTAAAATACTGAAAGACAGAGAGACATCATCCCTGATCCGACCCTTTAAGGATATGCTAACCAATAATACCCTACCCAGCCACTTTAATTTGGCCAGAATAATAGTTCTCCCCAAACCCGGAAAAGACCACACATTAGTATCCTCATATTGCCCGATATCTCGTCTCAATGTTGACTTTAAAATCTTAAAGAGATAGTAATGTTTCAAAATAAAAGCAGCTCCAATTAATCTTTATAGTATTTGGGACATGGTGAGTGTTATTTCAATACTGTCAGAGTATCACGGTGCCTGTGATTGCTCTTCTGTTGTGTCTATCACCAGTAGGAGGCTCCCCATTGGCTGGCTATCTTCAGCCCGCCCTGTATTGCCTATTTAAACCTAGTCTGGGCACCCTTTGGTTGCCCTTTCGTGTTGTCTCTATGCTGTTTGAGTCTACACCTCGTTCCTGAGTATCCTGGGCCCCTGCTGTGTTCCTGCGACCTGTGTTCAACTTGTTCCAGTGTTTCTAGTCGTATTGTTCCTGCCTCCGTCTGATCCGGTTGAGCCACCTCTTCCTGCTGCCAGTCACCGCCGTTGTTCCTGATTCCAGTTGACCGTCTGCCTGCTGGTTCCTGCTTCCATCTGCTGGTTCCTGTCCTGATTGCCTCCAGTTAGCTGACGTTCCTGAGTCGCCTCTGCAACATTTCTATCTGGCCGGTTTACAGTACGCGGGTACTGGTTGCTTGACAGCTACCCGGCTGTCTCAGTATGTTAGCGTTCCACGTACAGGGTACTGGTTCGGTCCTCTAGCCATCCGGCTGTCTCATCAGTATAACGTTCCACGTACAGGGTACTGGTTTGCTCCTCTAGCCACCCGGCTGTCTCAGTATTGTAAGTGTTCCACATACAGGGGACTGGTTCGCTTCTGTAGCCACCCAGCTGTCTCAGTATTGCAAGCGTTCCACGTACAGGGTACTGGTTCGCTCCTCTAGCCACCCGGTTGTCTCAGTATTGTAAGCATTCCACGTACAGGGTACTGGTTCGCTCCTCTAGCCACCCGGCTGTCTCAGTATTGTAAACGTTCCACATACAGGGGACTGGTTTGCTTCTGTAGCCACCCGGCTGTCTCAGTATTGTAAGCGTTCCACATACAGGGCACTGGTTCGCTCCTCTAGCCACCCGGCTGTCTCAGTATTGTAAGCGTTCCACGTACGGGTTACTGGTTCGCTCCTCTAGCCACCCAGCTGTCTCAGTATTCCTATCATTCCTCGTACAGGGTACTGGTTCGCTCCTCTAGCCACCCGGCTGTCTCAGTATTGTAAGCGTTCCACGTCAGGGCACTGGTTCGCTCCTTTAGCCACCCGGCTGTCTCAGTATTCCTAGCGTTCCACGTACAGGGTACTGGTTCGCTCCTCTAGCCACCCGGCTGCATTGCAGGATTTATAGCGTTCCACATACTGGGTACTGGTTTGCTCCATAAGCCTTCCGGCTATGTTGTAGATTGTCTGCGTTCCACGTACTGGGTACTGGTTCGCTCCATTGCTACTTAGATTCATGGCATTCCATCTGTGAGGGCACTGGTTATCTCCTCATCCATCCGCTATCCCTGTGGCTAACGGCTTACTTACTGACTTAGCCTCTTGTCTATGTAGTGACTGTTGCTCCACCTTCCAGTCACTGAGGCTTGTGGTTACCATTATCTCCTGTCAATTGGCTTCCTTACCCGGTATATGGTAAGGCCGGTAGAACCTGTCCTGTCTCATGGGTTGCCTTACCCGGTATTGGCGAGGCCGGTAGAGCCGGTGTTTATCTCCTGTCAATTGGCTGCCTTGCCCGGTATATGGTGAGGCCGGTAGAACCTGTCCTGTTTCCTTGGGTTGCCTTACCCGGTATTGGCAAGGCCGCTAGAGCCAGTCTTAGTCTCCTGTCCAGCGACTGCCTTGCCCGGTATTTTGGCAAGTCCGGTAGAGCCTCAACTCACGAGTTCCAATTCCTTGGCTGCCTTGCCCGGTATATTGGCAGGGCCGGTAGAGCCACTGCTATTGTTTGCATTGTATTCCTGTCTAATAAAGATATATGTGTGTGTACTTGTATGATACCCTAAGGGATTACATTAACTTTTCTAATACCTAATTCTGCGTCTGAGAGTCTTAACAAACCATGACACAGAGTTGTAGTTCAAGAGTAACTGAATGCTAAAGTATCCCCCTCCCATACCTTTTACTGATGTAACGCTGCTCACCTCAGAACAGAAAGATGGTGTCCAGATGGCTTGCAGAGAGGGACAATCTTCAATTAACAGAAAGGGAAAACCTGTCAAGGGGGGCAGGGTTTTCATTGTTCTCACAGTAAGAAGATTGTCCCTTGCTGTGAGCTGTCTGGTCTGAAGATCAGATTCCACATCTGAGGGGAGGCGGCTTAAATTAGGTAAAAGGAGCGGGAAAGGGATACTTAAATATTCAATTACTCTTGAACTACGACTCTGACAGTATTGAAATAACAGTCTCTATGGCCCAAATGCTATGAAGATTAATTGGAGCTGCTTTTATTTTGAAACATTACTATCTCTTTAAGCAAAGTACTAGCTAAGAGAATGAACAAAATTCTGCCCTCCCTGATCTCCCCCGGAACATACCGGCTTTCTCCAGGTTAGGCATTCTGTCTTCACACAGCCATTTCCACCCATATAAAGTCCAAAGACACCCTTGATAATAGACATCTCATGATTAATTTGGAGGTAGAGAAGGCATTTGACAAAATCATCTGGAACCATCTGTTTCGTACTCTAGAGATTCAGCAATTTGGGCCCAATTACATATCATTCTTCAAACTCACCTCCCCCATGATGATGGTTACCACAAATAATTACAACTTCCCACTATTCACCCTCCAGCGAGACATAGCAAAGATGTCCACTATCTCCTCTTTGTTCAATATAGCTTTAGATCCACTAATTGGACTTCTCAAACAATTGGTTTCCCATAAGGGTATAATTTTTAGTCACAGAACACAAACTTTCTCTTTTCATGGATGATATGCTAATCTATATCAACAATCCCCATGAAGCACTCCCAGCCATTATTCACAAATGATGGACCTTTGGAGCCATTTCTGGCTTCACAGTTAATCTGGAAAAATCCAAAGCACTATGGCTGTCACATTCTCTTTCTGATCTAGGTTTACTTAACTTTCCATTTAAAAGCACTTCATATGTGCTACCCTTCCTTGGCATACACCTTCCTAGATGACCAAGATAACCTCTATTAGGCAAACATCATACCAGCTATTGAACAATTGCGTTTCTAGTTACAAGACTGGAAACACATCCTACTAAATTTCATAGGCAGAATCAATTTCATAAAAATTATAACCTTTTCCCATCTCTTGTACAAAATCCAAATGTTAACCTTATACATGTTAAATTCAGATACAAAATTAATATATAGAAAGTTACAAGTCTTTAACTGGAATAACAAAAGACCCAAACTCAACCTTCATAAATTGCAAAAACCCAAAATGTTTGGTGTCCTTAACCTCCCCAATATCCAACTGTATAATGTACCAGTATCACCCTTTATGCCTGGGACTGGTTTAAAGGTACCAACACATTCGCTGATCCCTAAGGGGACCAGTCTTTTGCACCTTATCTTCATTTAACATATCTGTTTCATGCATCCTTTCCATACATCCCTAACTCGTGTAATGCAAACCCTCTTAAAACCCATTCCTCACAAAGTGAAAACGTCTCACTTTCTCCCATTCTTACACAATCCAGGATACCAACAGGGTCAACCTGATGGCCTGTGGGCCGATAGGGCCTACATCATATAGGCCAACTAATTGACCCTAGTATCACATCTATGGTCCCCTTTTGGGATCTGAGAACAAAATATTACCTTCCAATGTTGCATCTTTTATCTTCAAGCCATGCACTATGCCCATACCCTACTGATGTACTGGCTACCCCAACTAGCCAATTTGGTTAACATGGCCACTATCCACAAATATGTTCTCTGGCAGACCAGAGGGGCCCCCTTACTGATATGCTGAAATGGCTCACAGACATCCCAACCTTCTCTGAGGCTGATTTGCTATCTGTGTTTACCAGTAGACTAAGGAGTTCTCCGGCCACTTACTTTCACAAGTTCACACATCATACATTCCATAGGATTTATTTCCTCCCAACGCTAGTGCATGCATTAGGACTAGCACAGACTGCTAAATGCCTGAAATGTGGATCACCTAATCATAACTCATTGCACATTCTTTTATAGTCAGAAGATGTCCAGCAGTGTCATCAGCTCAGAACTGGCAGAAAACAGTGGGATCCTGGTACATCTACTGTCCAGAGAAGTCTGGTCAGAAGTGGCCTTCATGGAAGACTTGTGGCCAAAAAGACATACCTCCAATGTGGAAACAAGGCCAAGTGACTCAAATATGCATGAAAACACAGGAAGTGGGGTGTAGAAAAATGTCAGCAGGTGCTCTGGACTGATGAGTCAAAATGTTAAATATTTGGGGCTGCATTTCTGCAAATGAAGTTGGGAATTTGGTCAGAATTAATGGTCTCCTCAATGCTGAGAAGTACAGACAGATATCTATTCATCATGCAATACCATCACGGAGGCATCTGATTGGCCCTAAATTTATTCAGCAGCATAACAACGACCACAAACATACAGCCAAAGTAATTAATAACTATTTTCAGCATAAAGAAGAACAAGGAGTGATGGTATGGCCTCAACAGAGCCTATATCTCAACATCACCAAGCCTGAGTACACATGATGAGAGAGAAGCAACTGAGGCTGCCAAAATTCACAGAAGAACTGTGGTTAGTTCTCCAAGATGTTTGGTACAACTTTCCTGTCGAGTTCCTTAAAAAATTGTGTGCAAGTGTACCTAGAAGAATTGATGGTGTTTTAAAGGCAAAGGGTGGTCACATTAAACATTGATTTGATTTAGATTTTTCTTCTGTTCACTCACTATGCATTTTGTTAATTGATTAATATAAACTATTTGCATGTCATTTTTGAATGAATTCTTACTTTACAGCATTTTTTCACACCTTACTAAAACTTTTGCACATTACTGTACATAAAAACATTATTTGGTCTTCCAAATTATATTAACACTTTTAAGCAGATCAGTAAAGCATTTATTCTATTGTCTGAAAACTGATTGAAAAATGAAACCTTACCCCATCATTGGCATTGCCTTTAGATTTTTCTCGCATTAAAAGTAACTTTGTTTCATATTCCGGTCTTGGATGTTCCTGCATAAGAAAGTAAAACCATTGAGAGTATGTTAAGATCAATTTAATAGTTTTTTTTTACAAACGTCAAACACAATCAATAGAAGACGATACACTGAGGCACGGTTCAGTATCTGTCACTTAACCAGAGGACACAATTAAACACTGACTAAAATTGGAGGGATCAAACACTTGAGGATAAGGACACTCAAAGGGCTGACAAAGGGGAAAGCAACTCAAACCTTTATACGCTCCTTGGTGCATATTCGATGATAAAAAAGGAGAGAAAACATATTATAAATATACCCCAAGTAAAAAAATAAATAAATCACAGAATCCACAAGGTTTACACAGTGAGACAATGCTTCTACAGTAAAAGTCACAATTGTATCAGTTGCCACCATCCTTTCTCTGAAGGTGGTTTCTGTTTTACCAATATAATATTTAGAACATGGACATGTAAGAATATAGATAACATGGTCTGTGATACATGTCAAGTCTATGGCGGATCACAAAAGATTTATTGGCATGTGGGTGTTTGAATGTAGTAGTTTTGATCATGCTGTTGCATGTTGTGCAGTTGGTGCAATGAAAGCACACCTTTTGCTCTTTTTGTCTTGTGAGCCATGAAGTTTTTTGCTTGTTGTCGTACTGGTAGGCAGAAGACCTGGTCTCATTAAAAGATCATTAAGGTGCAATTCAAAAAGTTTTAGGGGATTTTTTGAATACAATTGTACCTGAAAATCACCTAGCAAATAGCAAATAGATAAGGTGAATAACCTAACCTGCATTTTTAGTGGGTGAGCAAAAAAATTCCCCCTACAAACTAAAAAAAATTGCATAGAAATACATACAACTTTAGATGCCTAAAACATGTTAACACTGTCAACTTTTGTTAGCAGAAATGTGAGAAATGTAAGAAATACTAATTTTTTTAGGTGGAAAATTAGATGTTATAATTATAAAATATGACAGACGCAATCATAATCACTCTTTATTTTGCTCTATTTTATTGAATAGGCCCGTGAGAGATGCAGTTCTGGACAAATCTAACTGCATTACTGGGGAGAAATAAAATTAAATAAATGAAATGGGGCATTTACTGAATTAAAAATCTCCATTTAAATCCATGGGTATTTTAAGAATGTTATTTTGCTGCCTTTAAATTGCAACCCTTTAGCTTATTAAAGGGATAGTAATACGTAAGTATTACTAATCCCTATAGTAAAACCCTACTAAAAAAAAACATATTGCCCCCAGTGTCATCTCTCAGACTTTTATGGTTTGAGAGATGAACGCTTCTAAAGTTGCCCTCTCCCTCCCCCTTACCCGTAGTCAGCTTTGTAGCTGACTGAAGGGAAATTCGGTCATAGATCATCAGGCGGCTCTGCAGCAGAGCCGCGATCGCGTTAACTAAAAAAAATCTTTCACTAAAACGATCTTCTACGTGTGCTTGCAAACCAAGCACACATAGAAGACCATTTCAGTGAAAGTTTTCTTTTTTAGTAACGCGATCAGGCTGTGCTGGAGAGACGCCTGAAAGTCGTACGACTCTCTTCCCTGCAGTCAGCTAGAATGCTGACTACGGGGAAGGGGGGGGGGGCAACTTTAGAACCATTCATCTCTCACACCATAAAGGTTTGAGAGATGACACTGGCAGCAATACGTTTTTTTTAGAAGGCCTTTACTATAGGGATTAGTAATACTTAAGTATTACTATCCCTTTAAATTGCACCTATAGTGTACATTGAAGAAAATTATTCTCACCCAAGAAATCTATTTTCAACAGAAAAACACACCTATGATTTCACAAGTTTGCTCCTCTGTGCACACAAGAAAATTGTACAAATCTGGGGCAAACGAACTATACTATATGTGACAAAAAAATTCCCTTTAATTGAAAAGCGACTTTTAACCCATTAAGTGCTATATAGGTCTACATTGTCTATATTGGATAGCTTGTAGATGCAGGGGAGTTAAAAATACACATTTCAATCAATAGGAACTTTAGGAACTGATATTTGTTCCTCATGATGCAGTTGGTTTGCAGCAGAATCGTTTTTATTTTGGACATATGCCCTTTTGTATATAAAGTGCTATAAATCTCATAATGTGACATCATGATCTACAGACAAATATCCTCTAAGATTCAGTGTAAAACCTGTGTACGATAAATTATTGCGTTTTATGAATATACTACACACACACACACACACATATGTAAAATAACAAACAACATTAATATCTTGTAATACCTTTTTTATTGGATTAACATAATTTTGGATTGACAAGCTTTCGGGATAAACTCCCTTTCTCAAGTCTAAAGCATTTCTGAGCACAAGAACACAGAATTCACAGTTAATACAGTTAATACATTGAATTCAAAGCTGTGTTGTTTGCTGGACTTATCAGCAGTCCCACTGTGTTAACCCCAGCAAACAACACAGCTTTGAAGTCAATGTATTAACTGTATTAACCATTTTAACTGTGAATTCTGTGTTATTGTGCTCACAAATGCTTCAGACTTGAGAAAAGGAGTTTATCCTGAAAGCTTGTCAATCCAAAATTCTGTTAGTCCAATAAAAAAGGTATTACAAGATATTAATTTTGTTTGTTATTTTACATCTACATCACTGGACTAATACAGCTACAACCTTAACAAGTCAGAGAGAGGCGCTCATGCTTTCACAGTCAATTGCCTGGGTGCTGAGATTTCAGCCACAGATATAGTGTAGTACAATTGAAAAAGCACTCTCAGGACTTCCTATTTGGTGAAAATTAGGATCCCAGGAAGGTGAGCAGAGATGACTACAATCTGAATTCGGAGTGCCCTGCTCCGTTATCTGCCGCGGCATGGGCAGTCTCTACTACGAATGACAGCAGCGCGTTCAGCCATCTCTACTGCGCATGACGGCTTCTGACAAACATATAGGATGTTTTTTCCGAAGTGGGAGATAAGTATATGAGGAGCAGTCCTTGACTGATGAGGATGAAGATTTACTTATGTGATTGTTATTGGTGTTATTGCTAAGGATTACATGTGTAATTCCCCAGCCACTTATTTTGTGAGAATACTACCACTAGGTGTTTGGTGGTGGTATTGTTTTTGCCTCAAGATTCCACACAAGGGTTACCCCCTATTCTTTCAATTTTTATGTTTCTTCACGGATTATTCTACTTTTGTTTGAATACCTTGGATTATGTGGTATCTGAGTGAGAACTTCATAATACTTTTCATTAAACTTCTTTTGAACTTTGCAATATAAACCTATGCATGACAGGGGTTGGACATCCCTCTGGCACGCAAAGGGTTAAAAGAATACTAATTTATTATGAAACAAATACATAAACAAGATACCCCCACTGCTGGGCTATGCTTCACTCATATAATAGACCACATACTTTTTATTATCAAAATACCATACTGTGGAAAGTCTCACACTGTCTATGTAGAATTGTGTCAGTGAAACAGAAACTCTGGAAAAACAGCATTTCAGCAATGCACTTTATGGTCTAGTTTGAGCTGTAATTGCTTTTGAATAAAACAGCTCCGAGCAGTGAATTTACTCTTTGCCATTCAGCAGGAAAAGCCCTTGAAAAAAAATATTTTTCCATAAAAATCATTACTGTTCCTTTAACCCATTGTTATTTATACAAAGCAATTTTTAAGATGTGGCTATAAAGCACATCAAAGTTTTAGAAACACATTTTATGATAGTTTTATTTATGAAGAAACATTTAACAGAGAACAGATGTAATTTCTTAAACGTGGAATCCCAAGAATTCTAAAATGTTTCCTTTCTAACATCCACAGTTGTATCCTAAGTACCATAACATGTCTAATTCAGATCAGAATTCATTATGTTATTGGTATCAGGCTGAATCTCTTAAAGGAGAATTAATACCTCCTAATAGTATTCCCCAATTATCTTATTATGGCTAGGAAAACCTAATGGCCCCATGAATTTTCTTTTGCACCTTGGTTCAAGAGCTAACATTTTGAATCAGTCCTGGATGTCATGATCACAATTACTGGCTAGACCACAGGTCCTCAATTCTGCTCACTGTGGGCTAGATTCTATTGCAGGTGCTAACTGTTAATACCCATTTTATCAAACATTTTCCTACTGAAGTCTATGGGGAAAACCAGAGGTAAAAGCAGAAATAAAATTATCACCTGTAATAGAGTCCAGCCCTGTGTGTGGTAATCTTAACCCTTCCTCAAAATCATACAAGTATGGTACAACGCAATGCTTTGCGCACTCGACTGGTCCTTAAAGAATTATGTAGGCTTATGCACTTTGCTTTAGTTTGAAAAAACTGCCAGCAACTGTCATGTCTGTCTCCATGGACATTATGACATCAATACTGTTTGAAGAGTATCTTTTGAACAAAGGTACAAGGGCAAATTCATAGGTGCCATTAGGCTTTTTCTAGCCAATCAATGGCTAGCTGGAGGGGTAACGGTACACGCATCCATGACCCCTCCAGCTAAATGCTGATTGGTTGGGAGGTGAGAATTCTCCAGAGTGCATTCAGTGTCCTGTGCAAACCTACATCCCAGCCAATGGGAGCTAATTTGAACAGTGATGGCCATATAAAAGCAAATCCTTGTTCATTTTTGCCCATTCTGGCTCAGGCAATGGCCTGAGTAGGATTCATGTTTTTTCTGTTTGTTTTTTTAATGTTTTTTTATTTTATTGTTTTTTTTTTGAGAGAAATAAGATCAAGGAGGATAAAGGTGTCGAGGACACCACTGGACCTCCAACATTAATGAAAGTGCGATACTCGTTATTAACATGGTGTAACAGTGTAAGTGTGTAAATGGACAAATCGAACAAATGGATGTGAAATAAAATTTTGATGGGGTGCTCCATGACATGCCAGGACCATCAACAGTCCTTAACGCCCAAACAGCCATGATGGTCCTGGCACATCATCGGACAATAAGGGGTTAAACAATCACCATAATACTCTACAACAGTGATTCTCAACCAGGGTGCTGGGGCACTTTGGTGTGCCTTGGACTTCCAATTAGTGTGCCCCTTTTTTTCTATAAAGATTTTACAAAAGGTGAATATGGAGTTTGTAATGTATATTTATGGAAATGTTTATGCATAATATGTTTATTTTTGTTATTCTGGGTGGGATTTTAGCTGATAACATCACCAGACTAAAGGAGATTTAGAACAAAAGTCCATATGTATAAACTGGAGTTATTCAGGATTAAACCAACTGAACCATAGGAGACAAATAAATATTCCTACATTTCCTTGCATCTGAATGGAGCTTTTTAAGCCCCTGAATGCTAGATATGTCTCCAGTGCATCGCTTTACAATGCAATGGAGACATCTCTAGCATTCAAGGGTTAAAAGGCCAATCTAACCCCTTAATGACCAGTGGCATGCCATGACGTTAAGGACCAGTGACACTCTTGGCACATCATGGAATTCTATAAACGCAGAGTGGCTGCACACCGTTCTGTAATCCCAGAATGCATTAGTGTAAAAAAAGTACAGTGGTCTTCTAGAGCTGCCCACCCCTGGACAGTGCAGTCCTTAAGGAGTTCATTTAACAGGAATTTTTATTTGTCCCGTATGATGCAGTTGGTTTATTCCACAATAACTCCGGCTTGCTTTTATAAATATGGGACAACTTCCATTGCAACAGTTAAAGCTTGTTAAACTATTTTAGTACTGTTATATGAATACATGATATGCAAATAGGAACACTGATCTGATTTATTTTCTCCATTTATCATTCTGTTGTTGTAGACATCTTCTCGATTTTGCCCTAAGAGGCGCTGCAGTTTTAAAGTTGGATCCGGTATTGATATTATAAGAGGGGGCATCGGCAGTTGCTATAAGCTCTTTATATAATGAACAGGAAGGGACACCTGTGGCACATTGCTAACTCAGATGAGTCTGCCAGGACTTGACAACTGTCCGGTCTTGGTATCAGACAGTAAAGTGCTCTGAGAATAGTACATTTTCCTAAGTATTCTTATCCACCACGTAGTTTAATCATTTTTGAAAGTGGGGTAGATTTTGACACCTCGCACGGAATGTAAGAAATGTGTGCAATCGCTATTTACAGTGTACTTTTGATGGCAAAATAATTAGTACCAAAATGTTACTGAATTGCGTATATGTTTTTTCTAAATTAGCAAATGTTTGTTCATTTTTTTAGCAAATGCGTTTCAAAAAGTGGATGTTTCTAAAATGTCCGCCATTTAGTGAGATGATTAGCAATTGTGTCTAATTTATCACACATTTTAATACATCTGGCTAACTTTGCCATTAATTTAGGAGCATTTGCTAACTTTGCTGTTAATTTAGGAACATGTGCTATTAAAGGGATAGTTATGTTTCATAATAAAAGCAGCTCTAATTAACCATCATAGTATTTGGACTTTGGAGAGTGTTATTTCAATTCTGTCAGAGTTGTAGTTCAAGAGTAATTCAATGACAGAGTATCCTCCTCCCGCCCCTTTTACTGATGTAACACTGCTCAGCCAGAGCAGAAGGGAGGTGCCCAGGTAGACTGCAGAGAGGGACAATCTTCAATTAAGATAAGGGAAAAACCTGAAAAACGTGTCAAGGGGGCAGGGTTTTCATTGTTCTCATACGAAGAAGATTGTCCCCTGCTGTTATCTGTCTGGTCTATGGACTGTATTCCACGTCTGAGAAGAGATGGCTTACATTAGGTAAAAGGGGCGGAAGGGGAAACTTTGCTTGTGAATATCTCTCAAACCATAAAGGTTTGAGAGATAAGACATATCGTTCTTCATGTTTTTTTAATCCCCTACAAAATAAAATAAAGATAAAACGAAGTATTACTATCCCTTTAAGTATCAAATAGTTATTAGGTTTCTTGCATCAAAGTGTGGGCAACTGCAAATAGCACATATTTATGGCTTTTATAAAACAGCAAATTCTCCATTGTCTTGAATTCCCCCCTTGTCCTTAGTTCTTAGTTTATTTGAATTTGACCTATTTATTATGACACATTTATTTTAAAAGAATTAAAATTGATCATATGTTGTACTAGACAAATTTTTGTTACTTTAGACTGTATTTATGAAGATTAGCCCTTTGAGTGCATTGGATTCCTCTCTGCTACTCAAACGGTTAAGTTTCATAAACACAGTGCATTTCTGGAGCAAACTAGCTGCACAGTACAAGACAAATACAACTATCCATTGATTTAAATGGGACTTTAAACCCCTTGAATGCTAAAGAGATTTTCTTGCATCTTAGTGTCTTGTAGACCTTTCTATCATTTAACCCTTTGAGTGTCAGAGGGGTACGCAATGCATTGCAAAGCAATGTGTTGCATACCCCTCTGGCACTCAAAGGGTTAAAGGGTTTTAAGATCCATTAACATCAAATTGAAATTAGGGAATTGTACCTCTTAGACTTCTTGGATATGAGCCTTTGGGACATTTTCAGTAAACTAAATTAGAGCAATTCCCGAGCAAATGAATTGTGCCATAGCAGAGAAATGAGCAATTCTAATGATTAAAATGTTACATTTAACCTCTTGAATGCATTGGAGACCTCTCTAGTATTCAATGGGTTAAAAGTCCTGTTTAAATTAATGGCAATTTATATCTCCCCCATGCTGCAGTTGATTTGTCCTGGAATTGTTTTTCTTTATCTTACCTAATATGGCTCTTCTTTGTGTTGGTGGCACAATGTGGCACATTATTCTAATACACAGAATATCATTCTTATTAGTTTCTCTGCAGATTAACTTATCCACCCACTGTTCTCTCTGAAACACCTACAGTGTATGGGCTCTGTGTGTATTCTTTTATGGAAAACAAAAGAGGTGAGACAAGAGAACACTGTTAAGGAATAAAACTAAATTATTTATTCTTGGGGATGGTGCCCCCTCAGGTGCTGCTCAGTAATGATTTTCCTCCCATGTGTCATTGAATACAAGAAATTTTCATATTCACATCAGTCTGGTCCTTCTCACAAACAGTCCAATCCTATAATATAAAAGGCCAGATGTATGTTTGTCCGATGAAGTCATGCACAGTAGAGACTTTCCGAACTCAGGACGATGCAGTTATGCACAGTACAGACTGCCTGAATGCAGATGTTTATCCAATGCAGTCATGCACAGTAGAGACTTCCCGAACTCAGTCCGATGCAGTTATGCACAGTACAGACTGCCTGAACGCAAATGTTTATCCGATGCAGTCATGCACAGTAGACACTGCCCGAATGCATAGAATGCTGGGAGGTGTAGTTCTGCAGTTTTATGCACTTTGGCCTCTGTGCACGGGCTTTTACACTAGTATAAAAATATTAGGAAAATCGTCATTGTTTAAGATATCGCCATAGTGGTTCTCAATTGTTTTTTTTCTCAAGGCAACCCCTAACATAATATGGCATTTTCAGAGCACACCTAGCATTTCACAGATGTTTCTCAATGAACAAATACATAAATATTTAGCTATTCTTAGGTCTCACAATGAGAATGACAAAATTAGCATATTGTGACTAACAGGTTCCACAAATATATATATTGGAAATTCAACATTCCCATTTTTGCAAAAGTGTTCATAGAAAAATAGGGGAACCCTGGTTCACACCACTGACAGAGAATTCAAAATAAAAGAGGTGTGACAAGAACAACCTGAGACCATATAACGTAAAGTTGTTTATTCTTGGGGATGATATCTCTTCAGATGCTGCTCTGACATATTTTTCACTCCCTTACCTACATCAGTGTGACGCCCACCCACAAAATATCTCTGTACAGCAGACAGAGCCTGACCACAGATGTACATTTGGACCTTTCATGATATGCAGCTGATGCTCTCTACAGACACTGAGAGCAGGTGCCCATGCCAAGGATACCCTTTCACTTAGGAAGAATGCAAAATAAAAGTGGTGAGACAAGCACAGAAAGAGAATTAATAAAATATTGTAGTTTATTCTTGGGAATGGTGCTGCTTATTGAGTCAAGTTTTTCACTCTTGTGCCATTTTGAAGAATAAATGTCCATATTCATTTCATTCTGGTCCCATCCACCTATGACCGAGCACCAAAATGCCAGGCAAAACATGACTGAGCAGCACCTGAGGGAGCACCCAAGAATAAACTACTAAGCTTTAAAGGGATAGTAATACTTTGTTTTATCTTTATTTTATTCTGTAGGCATAAAAAATACATGAAGAACGATATATTCACAAGCAAAGTTTTCCCCTCCTGCCGCTTTTACCTAGTGTAAGCCATCTCTTCTGAGATGCGGAATGCAGTCCATAGACCAGACAGATAACAGAAGGGGACAGTTTTCTTCCTATGAGAACAATGAAAGCCCTGCCCACCTTGACACGTTATTCTGGTTTTTCCCTTATCTTAATTGAAGATTGTCCCTATCTGCAATCTACCTGGGCACCTCCCTTCTAATCTGGCTGAACAGTGTTACATCAGTAAAAGGGGCGGGAGGGGGATACTTTGTCATTGAATTACTCTTGTACTATAACTCTGACAGAATTGAAATAACACTCTCCAAAGTCCAAATACTATGATGATTAATTAGAACTGCTTTTATTATGAAACATTACTATCCCTTTAATTGTTCTCACCATGAACTTGTCACACTAGTTTTGTTATGTAGTCTCTCTAAGTAGAAGGGTGTCCCAGTCATGGACCCTTGTTCTCCATGTGAAAGAGTGAATCAGTGGAACCTCACTGAGAAGCTCTTCAACCAGTTTAAAATATGTATCTGATGTTTTGTTGTTTGTTTTATGCATAAAAGATTTGTCTGGCATTTCAGAGAGATACTGGAAATGTATTTTATGCAATTGCACATGAGACTAAAATGTGATTAAGCAGCACCAGAGTAGGCATCATTTCCAAGAATAAACTATTTTTTCTGTTCTCCATATGTTTTCCATATGCACATTGTCACACATATTTTTTTCTAGAGTCATTAATAACACAGTACGTGATAATTATGACCCCAAAATGGAAAATACAGTTGGATAATAATGTAGATAACTTAATCATGTTTTAGCTACAAATTCTCTGTGGGAAAGGGTGAAACACAACAAACATTTAACACTCACTATACAATACAGAATTAGCATAGTGTATTAGGGATTAGCATAAAATGCTACACTGATACAAAGGTTACTATCTAAAAAATGATGCACTAAAAAATCTGCTAGAACAAAATATAAGAAAGCTGTAATTCTCATTACAATTAAATAAGCTAGGGGTGAAGTATCCACTTGAACAAAAAATGTTTGGTTGTTTTTTTGCTATTTTATTTTTTAATAACTTATAGGTATGTGAAGGAGATAAGCATCATTAATTTTTATTTTGTTAACTGGAATGGAGGGTGAGGAAATTGAAGTAACTAAAACATAATATATCATTTTCCAATTTTCTTTATTTGTAGAATCAAGAAAATGAAGTGTGGACTTCTCTCAAGGCCGTGGGGGGATTCTGTCCACCTCGAACTTCAGGCACCTGGAATCACTGTTGTCATGATCATGCTCAGGTGAGTTAGTGCCGCGAGTTTAGTTTTTTTCCTTTGCTTTCACATCTCTCTTCTTCTCATTCTAGTTTCCTTTGACTATATTCTATTTAATTTCCCAATTATTAATTAGATACACTTAAAATATATTTGCAACTTTTCTATCTTGTGCAAAGAGGTTGTTAACCCCTTAATGATCCACAAGATATCGTTACTTACAAGGAATCCCTTTATTGGAATGGTCTAAAACGTGCGCTTGAACACCAGGCACACGTTTTATACCATTCCAATGAAGGTATACAGTGTAAGTAACGAGATTGCGGCACTTCTGAAGCGCCTCCGTGTCGACTGACACAAATCTCCTGCTGACAGCTTTACAGCTGTCAGTAGGAAACAGCGAACTTTAAACGCCTGTATCTCTTAAACCATAGCGGTTTAAGAGATACATTTTTTTGCATTTAGCTCAGCTTTTTAAGCTCTTCTAAATGCAAAAAAAACTTTTTTTTTTTTTTATATTACTAACACTTTAACCCCTCAACGACGGATGACTTACCAGGTACGTCCCGCAGAAACTGTCACTTAGTGACAGAGGACGTACCTGCACGCCACTTGGAGACTCCGGACTCGTTTGAAAAAAAAAAAAATGTTCCTCGGCCGTTAAGGTGACAGCCACGTACAAATGCGACTGTCACTAAGGGGTTAAGGACCCATGATGGTCCTGGACCATCATAAGTTAAATGATAGCAGCGTGCCTCCGTGAACGCTGCTATCATTAATTCCCAGCTAAGACTGAACACTCCGGGACCGAAACAATCAGTCTCAGCCACTTTCACAATTGCCGGGTCATGGGATTGCTGCAGCAGTGATTCCATGTACCGACCTTGTGAAAGAATGAATGAAGCAGGGTTACATACTGCTTCTTGTGTCTATCCTCCGCCTGTCTGTCCCTTACATCATATGTAAGGGACAGACAAGCAGAAAGGAGACACCAAGTAAAATGCAGCAGCTGGGGGTATTAACCCCTTCACTGCTGAGCTGGAGGCTGGCTAAATGCAGGTCCATTTTTGACCTACTAAAATTAACTTTTTGGGGTTTTTTTAAAGACACAGCATTTTTTTTTTTAACAAATATGTTATTTAAAAAAAAAAAAATCTCAACAACAATATTGGGAATGTGATTGTTGAGGAGCCATGTAATACATTTATACACACCGCCAAATGTCATCAATAAAAACGTGGGAAAATAGGGTGGGAAAAAGGACATGGGGTTTTTCACCCTGGGGAAACAGCGCCCACTTAAAACTGCCCATTTTGTAGGTATGACTGACCGGTCATACCTTTCATGCAGTCTCCATAAAAATGTAACCCATTGTGCCCAAATGATCCCAAGATCCAAAAAAATGGCGTTTTTTTCCTTTTTTTTTTTTTTTTTTTTTTTTACAGTTTTCTTTAATTTTACTAAAATAAATGGTGGGCTATCCATATAAGTATGGTATCAAAATAAAGCCCTATTTGAGCGTAAAAAAAACGGTATATAATTTTTATGGGTAAAGTAAAGTACTTAGAGGGAAAATACTGTTGAACAAAAACAAAGTCAAAAAGGTCAGAATTGCTCCGGCCCTTAAGTGAAATCCACCTCGGATTTTCCCTGTCCTTAAGGGGTTAATGGCATGGTAACTGGCCTTTTGTTTGGATTGTATTGAATATGTCTGTTTGCAATCAAGGTATTTTGTGGTTTGTTGGGGACAGGTGAAAAAGACCTATAAAGAGGGCTGATGGATCCACAATCTTCTTGGGCTTTCATCCACTCACTGCAAGCCTACTCTGTTTGAAAGCAGGTGACTTTTATCATAGAGATATTAGACATTTTGTTTATTTACAAGAAATCATCAGGAACCCTTTTGAATTTAAATGAATGGGATGAATATATATATTTGATACGACTTCCCTGATATTGAGTTGCCGTGATGTGGTAGGCAAGATTACATATGTTTTGTCCAAACTATGCAACGAAAACCTCATATTTATTAACACAGTGCTATAATATATGGTTTATATAGGGTGCAGATTTGGAAAACTTATACAGAGGACCGCAGGTTTGTATTTGCTTATACTCATCATCTACTCCTCTAACAGGAATGTCCCTGGGGTGGGAGGTGGAAGAGGTTTTTCCCCCTGCATCTTCCCCCCACCTGGCGCCCACTGGGCACTTGCTAGTGGCGGTAACTTTGCTTCTTTCTTCCCCATTATTTTCTTATTATCTTCCTTTTTATTTCTCACTTTCCTCTGTCTCCTTTATCTTACCCTATTTTATTAGTGACAGTTCGGTCCCATTCCATTGCACAAATTTTGAGTCAAGTGATTGTCAACAATCTGTTGTACATTAGAATGATTATGTATACTGGATCACTACCTACATCAGTATGTAATATTTATCTTGTAAATTGGTTGATTGCTTTCATAAAAGATTCTATATATATAAAAAAAAAAATGTGACTTTAGGTTCCTGTCAGCCATTTTATCACAATGTGTTGGGGGTGTATTTAGATATTGCACCTTTTCAAAAGTAGTGTATATTTAGATATGCCTGCAAACATTGTGTGAAGTTGAAGTATATAGAATAAATTACATGGATTTTTTTCGAGAATTGCTCTAGATCTCAGTATATCAGCCTCTATTTGTCATTTGTCATATGACTGGGAATTTAGGAAATTTTTACTTCTCCCCTGTCATTTGAAAGAGATAGTAATGGTTCAGTATAACTTAATCCTTTGAGTGCCATAGGGGTACACAACACATTGCAAAGCAATGCGTTGCTTCCGCTCTGACACTCAAAGGGTTAAGGTTTGATCATTCCTTATAGTACATACTAATGCTTTCCACCACAGGAAATGTTCATATTGCTCTAGTTTCTATGTTATTATATTATTAAAGCGGAATTAACACTGCTAACAAATGTTGTCTATAATAATTCCCTATCTGGCGACTAGCTGCTTAGTAGCGCTTATACAAAATATAAATTAGTATCTAGGCGTACACCCGTAATCAGATGCACAACTATACACTAAAAACTGCAAAGCGCCCCTGCGATAGGGACCCAAAGTCCATTCAATATATTAGAGATAGAGAACCAAAACCTTTCCACCTCAATGGGCATTGATTTCTGTCAGTCTGTCATTCACACTGATGTTAATGGATGTATGAAGAAATGGATGGATGAAATGGATACAGTCACACACTATTCAAATATTGAAATCCAAATAATTTTCTGCTTTTTGACACCCTGAGTTGCAGCCACATCCAGTGCGCTCATTCTCCACACTACTTTTTTTCCCCTTATATTGACAGAAAATTGTGCCTCGTCGTGATCCATCCAGACCAGCTTTCTGATCTGAAGACAGGTGATTGATGTATGGAAAATGGGCAGGAGGAGGAGGAAACTTTATAATATAATTACATAAAGACTAGAGCGATATGATTATTGCCAATGGTGGAGAGAGCTAGTACACACCATAAGGAATGATCAAACCTTAAAGAAGCAGTAAACTTTTTTTATGAAAACACATATTTTATAGAGCATTTTCTGCTGAATAAAGCAAGGTCACTCCCATCGCTGTCAGATGTTTTATTCAAAATTTATAGCAGTTTAAATAATCAGGAAGTGAATTTACTGTGATTACTTCCTGATAGTTCTAAATGACAGGAAGTGACAGGCAGTTTCTATCACATTCTATGGAGAACTGTATATCTCTGACTTTTCTGACTTTCCTCTCCATTAGAATCTAACAGGAAATCTAATTAGAATTTGACCACTAGAGGGCACTGCTAATGTAAAAAAACATGGTTTTAAACTGCAATACCTCTGGAAATATAAATCTCTTGGCAGTGGGAGTACCCTTATTTTATTCAATAGGAAAATCCCTACAATATATATTTTTTCATAAAAAAAGTTTATCATAAAAAAGTTTACTGCTCCTTTAAATTATAATGAACTATTACTATCTCTGTAAACTGAGCTTTTAATGCACTGAATACTACATAGGTCTCCAACACATTGCAAAGCAATTCATTAGAGACTTATGTAGCATTCAAGTGATAAAAAATTTTGTTTAAGTCAAAGGGCATTTGTTAAAGTCTCTTAAACAGAAGTTTGTTCAGGAACTGATTCAGTTCCCCTTTACTTCTGCCTCAATATTCACAAATGTGACTCATAAAATTATATTGAAGGGCTCATTTCAGATCATATCTACTCACAAATAAGAAAACACAGTTTTGAAATTACACCCTGAGGCCCTGTAGCTTGCCTGCTTCTAATAATTTATGAGCAAAAACAAATGCCCATTCAAAACTCATAAATAAATGCAAAACTAAACACACATATATAATTAATAATGGCTGCCTCATCCAAATATTTATTTTACATAATCTTGTCACCACAGAGTTTAAACACAAAGTGTACTATAAAGAACAAAAGCCATTTTTAGTTATGGCGAAAACATTTCTACTCCAGGCTTGAATTGTACTAGTTCAGTGCAAGAACACTGTAGAAGCGGAGGGGGGGTCATTGTGTTCTTAATCTAACAATTATAGCATGTATTGAACAAAAACAGGAAGTGGCAGTCAGGGGCGGATTGTGGTGCAGTACCAGCCAGGGAGATTTTTTTTATTTAACTGGCCCACTGGGGGGGGTTACACAATGCGCCGTGCACCCCTCTGGCACTCAGAGGGTTAAATACAACTGTTTTTCCCACACTCTGTCCTCCTGTTCCAGCCTATTACTCCCCCCACACACACACACACACATGCACACACCACTTTTCTAAAGAGGCATAAATGCTCATCTATTAACCCCTTAACCTACTGTATGCAATAAATTATCAGTTATAAACCCCTTGTATGGCAGAGAGGTGTACAGTAATGTGTTCTGCCATTAACCCATTGAATGTCTCATAGGTGTGCAACACATTGCACAGGAATGTGTACCTCAATGAGTAACCCTTTATGTGCTAAAAGGCATAATTCATCATTAACAAACACCTTTATTCACCTTTTTGATACAAAAGCGGTCAGTTACTGATGAATTATGCCTCTCTAGTAGTGTTGAGCGAGCGTGCTCGGCCGATGCTCGGATCGGCTCGAGCATCGCTCTGCTCGGCACATGGCGGTACTCGTCGAGTACCGCCATGTGCTCGCCCGCCATGTTCGGGTGGCGGGGATCTGTGCCGGAAGAGGCACAGATCTGAAGACGCTCCGCTGGACCACCAGGGACTGGAGGTACGGGGGCATTGCGGAGATGAAGGGGGCATTGCGGAGATGAAGGGGGACATTGTGGAAGAGGGGCATAGACTCTATGCCCCTCTTCCACAATGTCCCCCTTCATCTCCGCTATGCCCCTCTTCCACAATGTCCCCCTTCATCTCCTCTATGCCCCTCTTCCACAATGTGCCCCTTCATCTCCGCTATGCCCCTCTTCCACAATGTCCCCCTTCATCTCCTCTATGCCATAGAGGAGATGAAGGGGGACATTGTGGAAGAGGGGCATAGCGGAGATGAAGGGGGACATTGTGGAAGAGGGGCATAGCGGAGATGAAGGGGGACATTGTGGAAGAGGGGCATAGCGGAGATGAAGGGGGACATTGCGGAGATGAAGGGGGCATTCGGAGATGAAGGGGGCATAGCGGAGATGAAGGGGGGCATTGACCAGGCACCCTCCCCTCATCAGAGCAGGGGGTGCCTGGTGTAATGCTCGTGTCGCCCCATTATATTCAATGGGGCTCGGGTGCTCGGCCGAGCACTCGAGCCTCAGGGGATGCTCGGTCAGAGCACCCGAGCACCCGAGCATCGGGGTGCTCGCTCAACACTACTCTCTAGCATACAAGGGGTTAATCAGTGAGGTACTGCACATATGAGAAAACCAATGCATTAATAACAGAATATTGCTGTGATCCTCTCTGGAATGCAAATAACTGATGATTTATACTTCCCTAAAGCATACAGGGGGTTAAATATGTTCAAAGGGTTAACACATGTTAAACTAGCCTCTCCAGCAATGTGTACAGTTTGTTAGGGAGAATTAAAGCATACCAGTTTAAAGTGATAGGCATTTGGGACCCAGAAGCTCTGCTTGCTAACCCTGCACTGCATAGGACACACGCAGAAAGAGCAGGGCCGGCTAAGTCAGCCTTGGGGGCGGGACAATTACAGAGCACAGGACCCGGTCTCTTCTCTTCACTGCTGCACAGCTCCGGTGAGTGAGATCTCCCTATCGACCTATGACTGGGTGGCCCACCGGGGGATGCCTGATCCCCCGATAGGACAATCCGTCCTGGTGGCAGTACAGCACATTATAGCTCAGAAATTGTATTTTTTTATCCAAAATGTTAAAGGAACACTAACACCTAAGAATGATCTATTTTTTTTACTTAAATACCTGGCACTACATGCTGGCATCTGTAAAAATTCTTGGTTATCAAGGCCTACAATCTAGTATTACATGGGCTCTGGGAGGGCACCCACCACCCAATGTCTTTTCAGGGCTTCCTGACATCCATTACCATGGCAATTCTGGTTACTCAGAGGGAATGGGGTTCTATTGTCTATAGCAGGGGTGTCCACGTTTGAAAATCAAGGGCCTCCAACAGGCCAGTATTTTAGGATTTCACTGATTAAGCATAGGTGAATTAATCTGTGGCTTATTCATTTTGACTGACCCACCTTAAATCCTGGACTGTTGGTAACTCTTGAAGACTGAACATGGACACCCCTGCCTGAGATAAGATAGCAATCTTTCTGAGTAAAAGATTAGTGGGTACCGATCTCAATAAAATAAATTAATTATATCTTGTCTCTCATTAAAAAACAGCACAAACAAAATTAACAAAATGGTGTCCATATGACAGTCTACTTATTCATGAAAATGCAAGTTTAGGATACGATTTTAAAGATCTAATCTAATATAATAATAATAATAATAATAATAATAATAATAATTTTCTTCTGTAATGGCATTACAGAGCTAAAACATGATGCTTCTCAGCGGTGACCATCCACAAAAAAAAAAAACATTTGATTTTGTTCATATTTAGACCCTCTTACATACTTTGGTATTTTTTTTAAACAGTTAATGTGGTGGGAAACCAGCTGCACTTCACTGACACGGCCAAAATGTACATCTGGGGGTAGTTTGTGTACCCCATGAGAGGGTATTCATATATTGTTTTGAAAATGAACTACCCTTTTGGGCAGATGTAATCAGTCTAATATGTTCTGCACATGGGAATGTTCCCTCTGTAATGGCAATTGAGCGCTAATCTATGATGCTTCTGATTAGTGACCAGCTGCAGAACAAGGAATATTTGCTTTTGTTTGTCTTTAGAGTCTCTCTCATATTTTGGTATGTTTTTGAAAAAGTCTTAAAGTGTCTTTCAAAGGGTAAAAGGGTATACCTACATTTCGTGGTCACTCATGCACCATAGCAAGGAACATTACAAGCTCTGAAACCTGTAGAAGTAAAACTTGCAGCCCAACAGGAAAGAACGCTGACTTGGGGGGACTCCACGTGGCTTTATCAAGCAGGCATCTTGACCCAGAGACTCCACACGAGACATTACTAAGACCAGAGGGGATGAGGAGAGAGAATGCACTGGAATCCTGAGATGTGAGATGCCTTGAGGCTCACCATATGTTTAAAGTAAGAGGTCACCCATACTTTAAGTAACTGAGATTTGAAATCAATGTTTCTCATTGCTGCTTGAATGTAAGGGGCCATTATATACTTTGTATCCATATACTTTGTATCCACTGCTCATTGATATAGTCTGGATCTCACATCATACCCACTCCACCATAATATTGATGATTTAACCTCAGTGTGGACAAACATCTATTAAAGGGGAACTACCACCCCACAATAACTTAACATGCATTCATTCTTCATCTGACGACTAGCTGCTTAGTAGCGCAAGTCGCCAGAAATATTACCTGGTTCCAAAGAAATATTACCTGGTTCCACTTGTCTCCAAAAGGGACTGACAGTGCAGGCGCACAGACGTAACTGTGACGAGATGTCTGTGCTTCCTGCTCCTATTAGCATCGGAAAAACTGCAAAATCTTTGGAACCAGGTAATATTTCTGGCGACTAGCGCTACTAAGCAGCTAGTCGCCAGATGAAGAATGAATGCAGGTTAAGTTATTGCGGGGTGGTAGTTCCCCTTTAATATAGATTGCAGGGATACTCACAGCCCCAAGAAGGCTTTCTGAAACAAATTTTTCCACTATATATTTATCTATATATTGTATATATATTTTTTTTATATATATATTTTATTTTTTCTTCTTTTTTTATCTTTAAGGATTTGTTTTTACATGGTTACATGTATTTTAATTCTGTGACTGCAATTTATTAAAACTTAATTATTACACTTAGATGGTATTTTTTGTGCTATCTTGTCCCTTCCCATTTTTACCCCCACAGCAACATAAGCCTTGAAAATACTGTTATCAGGTTGAGTTCCTTTGCTCTTTGCCCACAACAGTAACCCACCTGCTTCTACAACTCTGGCATAGCCATTGTTGAAAACTAGCTGGAGTTTCAAGATCATTAGCTTGAAATAAAGAATAAAATGTGCAGCATATCAACTGTTGCAAATGTCCATTTGTTTTTTCAACTCTGTGACCTCTCCTGTACTCCCCTTTCTTGATCCTCAGCCTGCTTATTGATTTTGATTGTATTCAGCCTGCCCTGACCTTCTGGCCTGTCCCTGACAATGGTTTTACAGATTCTGCTGTGGCTTTTCCTGTGTCGTTCCTTTTGGGTTGTCTCTACTACCCATAAGCTCAAAAGTGTACTCATCCTGCTCTTGTCCCAGTTAAGCCTGGGTCACATATTCGACTTTGTGGTTGACGCCTTTATTCCAGTTTCAGCCACAGCAAGGGCTCACTTGTGGCTGACTATAATTCCAACCTTCACTCTCAGTTCTTTGCTCTCAAGCTTCTTTGTAGCGGAGACTCCCTCACTGATCAGATTCTTGTAGTCTCATTCAGTCTGAGATCCTCATCCCACTGTCCTTCCTTACATTCTTGTTCTTTTGGATGAAAGAGTAAGTGTATGTGTACACACCAGTATGTAAGTTGCAGCTGTCTGCGTTTATCTTGGATGTATGATGTATTTATGCCTCTCTGTGAAGTACTTGTCACTCGCTTGCTCACTTGGATCACCTGCCTGTCTGTCACTTATCAGTCAAAAAGGTTTGTTGTTTTTTTTTGTTTTTTTTGTTTAATTTATTTATTTTTTTAACTCTCCTTCCTCCCTTCACACCTATACCAAAAGAACACCTCCTATTCCCATCCACCAACTCTGGTTCCTTCTCTTTGCTTACACTAATAGCTGGCATTGAAAATTCAGCTGCTTTCTCTCTCTGTGTCCCAAGCACAGACTGACAACACATGGAAAAGTGACACCCCTTTAATAGTTAACACAGCTGGAATACAAGGGATAAACACTAGGGGCTGGATTCTATTGCAGGTGCTAATTTTATCTCTGCTTTTAGCTCCAGGTTTCCCCATAGACTTCAATGGGAACATTTTTTTATAAAACGGGTGTTCAAGGGTCAGTAATACCCAAAATAAAGTTGATTCTATATGTTAGATTTAACAAAAATAAAGTATTTGGAAAAAGTCCTATCTCTCAAACTTTTATGGTTTGAGAGATATCCTCTGTTAAAGTTTTCCTCTCTCTCATCTTCTCCTGATGTCAGTTGTATGGGGATGATTTTTTTGGGGGGGTTGTTTACTGGGACTGGGGGGCAGTTAATAAAAAATAAATCCTAAATAAAATAGAAACCATCAGACATGGTATAAAGGGGTCTGAGGAGGGTGCCTGTGTTGGTGAATGAATGAATCATTTGAACAGGGAATTTGTTTTGGGGGGGTTTCATGACTGCTATTGGGGGGACAGTTAATAAAAAAAAATAAGAAATGTGTATGTAAAGTGATAGAGACAGGAACCCCCTGGCATAAGTTGCCACTGGGGTGGACTGCTATTTGACTTGATAGAGTATTTTGTAGAGGATGAATTGTTAGATTTGTTGTTAGAGGCCTTTGTAGGACTTAGACTTATTAGAGACCCAAGCCCCGAAGAAACATTGATTTGTAGGACTTAAGCTTATTTGGCACAAGCCCTAAGGAAACATTGATTTGTAGGTCTTAGGGTTGTTAGAAACAAATCCCCCAAAAATTGCTTATTTTTTTGTAGGACTATGTTTTTGTTTGTTTGGGTTTTTTTTGTTTGTTTTTTTTATTTTTTTTAAAAGCACAAGCCCTGAGAAAAAAAAATAAAAATGCCCTACTAGCCTAATGCCACTGTCAAATGTCCTCCTGAGTCCTGAGTTGCAACTGCTGTTCGTACTGCTGCTGAGTTGTTTAAGCAGCAGGATGATTAGGCAGCTGGAAAGGAATGGGATCAACAATAGCTGTAATGTGGAAGATGGATGATGAAGGTTCCACTTGCCATGACTGGCACCAGTGATGAGCCTGAGACAGTAGCAGCAGAATATGTAGCCCCCAGTATATTTGGAGAAAAGAACAAGTTGGCCATTAAATCTTCTCCACCTGCCTCTCCTCCAAAATCATCATGGATGTGTTGTTATTAGAATATATTTTTTCACTTGAGAGCAGGATCAGTGGGTCTTCTCAGCAACTGCAATTTGCACAGTATGTGTGTTGTAAATAACATCTGGGGGCACAACTGTATCCAAACACCATGACACCCGAAACCAAGTACTGCCACTGTCACTGTACCCCTTTTCCATACCCACTAAGGACACATGACAACTTGCTGACAGTTTAATAGAAGTGATGAACCCTCCCTGTCACCATCTTAGCATATTCTGCAGGATGGAATTGCCTCAGATGCCGCGTGGTGCACTGATTGTGATTCTCCTCCACCACACTGGCATGTGCGGTCAGTGCACCACACAGTGTGCAATGGGTAGAGACAAACTGCCACACCCTAACATCAACAGAGTGGCTATCATTTGGTGGGGGAGGTAATGAATAAGGTGGATTTGCAGAAGATGTAGTTACTGTAGAAGGTGATGGCGAGCTAGTTGTTTCACTTGTCATGGAACGTCCAGTCTCTGCCTGGGTTGTTCTATTCCTCCTCCTTTTTGATCTCCGCCTCGCCCCTTGTTGCCTTTCAGGAGAGTCAGGGACAGCAAAAGCGGTGCTTGATTTCTGTGGTGGGTGTTTGTCTTTAACATGTTTGACGTAAATGTCACGGTGTCTGTGTTTCATGTGTGATATCAGGGAGCTTGTGCCAATGCGTGTTCCCTCCTTTCCTCTTATTACTGACTTGTCACAAATTGTGCACAGTGCCATTGCTGATGACTGCACTGTGCCTGCCCCAACAGAAAAATAGTCCCACACCCATGATGACTTCAGTGTGAAGGGAACAAATGGAGAAGAATGGCCTCTTTCTTCTTGCCCTCCACATTCCCGTTCGTTGTCTGTAGCAGAGAATAATGTTGCTGCTGTTGCTGCTACTGCCTCAGATTCAGCAGTGTAACTAAGACCAGGAGTATTGCTACTGCTGGAAAGTGGAACCTGTCCTAGTCCCGCATCACTTGTTGACCCCATTCTCACTGTGTCCACGGTGGTCTGTGGAACACTAGCCTGCTCCTAAGCATCCTGCTGCCCTTGCAACTCAGCATCAGAAGGAATTAGAGCAGTTGCAAATTCCATTAATTCCAAAATCTCACTTCTAATGGTGGTGGTGGTAATGCCCATCCTCATTTCTGTCTCCCATTCCTTCTCAGTTTCTGCTAAAAAGGCCATCAATGTCTCTTCCACCCCAGCTTCTCCAGCATCATCATCACCACCACCACTAGTCCCTACATGCTGTTGTTGCTGCTGCTCTATTCCAGACATCTGACTGTTGCTTGGAGGAGGTGATGAACAATGTGACAGAGGGTCCCCTAATGTCACACTTGCCATTTCCTTTTGACCTGAAGAAGAAGGCAGACTAGCACTAATCGCAGAAGCAGCAGGCACAGGCAGCTGATCTGTGCCACTACTGGTGGTGATGGTATTAATTCTGAGCCTGCTCTCCCCCAACACCAGTTCTGGCCTCTTAAAGGGATAGTAATACTTAAAATGTAAAAAAAGATGTTGTAGGGTTTATCCCCCTGAGTAAAACAAGAGTACTCCCACTGATGAAAGGTATTTTATTCAAAAGTTATTAATTTTCAAAGTTGAATTTTTTTAGGTGCAGTATCACAGTGGCCTGAATTTGTACAGTGGCACTATTGCTACACGATCCTATGGACAGCTCTGGTCCCGGGACTATAAATCACCATAGGATGGTGTAGCAACAACGCCACTGTACAATTTCAGGCCACTGTGATATTGCACCTAAAAAATTCAGCTTTGAAAATTAATAACTTTTGAATGAAACACCTTTCAGCAGCGGGAGTACTCTTGTTTTCCTCAGGGGGATAAACCCTACAACATATTTTTTTTTACATTTTAAGTATTACTATCCCTTTAAGGATCATGTTCAACTTGGACACTGTAGTGAAGGGAAGGGGACTCCCAGAGCCAGAGGAATGGTGTGGGCTCCCTTGACCGCTAGTCTGGATGCTCTCAAATGTTTCCCCTACCACTCCGGCTGCTTCGCCATTATTGCTACTGCTACTACTAACAACAACCACATCAAGTTCAGCTGCAGAGTCTTCCTCCTCAGTCTCACAGTCACTAGTAATATGAGGATATTGTTGATTACCCCCTCCTTCACTCCAAACGCTAACAAGCTGCTGGACCTTAGTAGCAGTAATACTAGCACTGGCAGGACTGCTTGGGAATGGCAAGTGTGATTTAGGGTCCCTTGCTGTCACACTTGGCATCATTTTCTCCTTCCCCCCTGAGTACTACAAGAAACACTAGCAGCAGGCAAAGTATTGGTGGCAGCAGGTTCAGTACTGGCAGCAGGTTCAGCACTGGCAGCAGGTACAACACTAGTAGCTGCAGGTACAGCAATGGTGGCACTGGCAGCAGAGGCAGCATGTCTGGCAGCAGGTACAACACTAGTGGCTGCAGGTACAGCAATGGTGGCACTGGCAGCAGGGCCAGTATGTCTGGCAGCAGGTACAACACTAGTGGCTGTAGGAGGAACAGCAATGGTGGCACTGGCAGCAGGGGCAGCACATCTTGCAGCAGGCACAGGCTGCTGACCTGTCCTGCTCTCACTAGTACTACCCTTTTCTCCCTCCCTTCCCATTCCCTTTTCTCACTCCCTTTGCATTAAATTCCCCAAGATCCCTTGGGGTGATTTAGGGGGACTGGACAGCATTGGTTCAGTAGTGGTCACTTCCTCCTCAGACTCAGTGGGAACATAATAAGGGTCCTTCCAGTTCCTCTTTTTGCTGCTCATAGTGATAGGAGACACTATGAGCCTCTCCTGCCTCAATTTTTGCAAAATATCACAGCAGAACAGCACAGATCATCTATCTCGCTCTGTAGCTGCTTCTATTGTATCTGCCTTCAGCAAAAACGTCACATTTTTATAACGGAAGTGCGAAAACATTGTAAATTAATGGGCGAAAACGTTCTAGCCGTTGAAAAAATGGCAAAAGATTTCGGCCAGTGGGTGAAAGATGCTGAAATTTTTTTAAAGTGGATTTTCCCGCGAAAAAGCGGATAACAATGTGGTTTTTGCAAAATTTCTCACGGGAACATGGTGACAACTTTCGCCCATCCCTAATAATAACCTTCCACTTAATTTACCATGGTGTATGAGGATGTATAAAATATGGTCCCATCACATGCTAGAAGGGGTTAATCAGGGGATAATAAGGGGTTCTTGTGTTTCTTACAAGTCTTTGTGCATAATATGTTTATTATAAGCTTCTGCCTTCATTGTGTTACATAATATAACAGCTTCAAGGCCATGCAGCAATAAAAAGAAGTGCTGATTTTTTCAGACTGCAGAACACGAGGTTTATGTTAACCCTCGCAGCCGGAGATCATGAGCTAGGCATGTAATGGTGATTTAGGTTGTTGACACTAACCATGAAACCTGATAGATTAAAGCATCTTTGTCAGGATGTGATCAGGTGTGATGGAGGGTTAAATTGCTAGATGCTGTAAGGGTTTTTTAAGAGCTTCAACTGGAACATGAAGTTGACATCCATATCCAGCTCTGTATGTGCAAGATTGTATGGGTGGAGGTCAGATCCATCAGGGGCTCTCCCATACTCACTGAGATACTTTGCTGATAAGTATTATGCTATTGATAATACAATCTGTGATTAGCTCTAATACTGTGTGAGTCACTTTATTTGTTTACTTTGGATTCTAAAGAATCCGCAAAACACATGGTCAGAAAATCCTAATGCCTTTATGAATTTTGCCCTTGTGTCTGTTCAAGAGACCACATCTTCACTCAGTAATGGATGTTATGTTGATGGAGGCAGACATGACAGTTGCTTGCAGGAACACAAGACCTGGAACTTTGCTCACCACACATCATAATCGTAACCCTATAAGGACCAGAGGGTTGTGCAAAGCATTGCTTTTAAATGCATTGCTCACTCGTCTGGTGCTTAAAGTGTTAAATAAGCCCAGGCTCACTGCCTGCTTCAGTTTGAAAAAATGTCACCAACTGTCATGTCTGCCTCCATGGGCACGTCATTCAAGACTGAATGATGTTATATGTTGAACAAAGGCACAAGGACAAAATTCACAGGTGGTATTAGGATTTTCTGTTATTATAAAATTACACGTGGGAGAGTATTCTTAGGATAAGTTAGGTCCTTTAAGTAAATGTGTATCATTTCATAGGAGCATATACTAGCTTACATATAAAAACATTACCAACCAATAACATAAAAATTAAGAATACAGTTTAATTACTTAGTTATATAATAAAACTTGGAAAAAAAACTTTTGTTTCAAGACATGAATGTAGCAATTCTAAATCTCTCTGAAGCCACTTTATTTTGTTATGATTATAAATTGCACAAGGGAACATGAAATATCTTTTCCATTAAAGTCATTAAGAATGCTCCCACTGGGCATTGGGTTTACATCTCCTTTCTTCACCACAAAGTGTTTGCCTCCACTTGGAGTCACTGTTACCAATTAGTAGATGAGTTATAGAGAAGCTTTTAACGCCTCCTGTGTTTCATATGGTGCATATCTGTATAGATGTGTTTTCATATTTTCACTAAGGCAGTTCTTAAACTAAATAATGTCGAACCACAGGGGTTCCTGGAGCACATTGCATGAGATACATGACTGCCAGAGAGGTATCCAGAGCATTGTAACCTGGTGCATTGGAGGACTCGCTGGCACTAAAAGGGTTAATCTCTTGAGAACCAGAGGATGTTCAATACATAACTTCCCAATAGGTTATACAACCCTCTGGTTCTGTATAGCAATTACTGACAAGAAAGAGGGAGCTGACGTGGAAGACAGTGACGCTGATGTACCAAGAAGTATTGGAACAAATCAACTGTGACATGGGGGAAAATAAATATTTCCACTGATTTTAATGGGATTTTAACCTTTTGAATACCAGAGAGGTCACCAATGTATTGCTTTTGAAAGTGCTGGAGGCCTATCTAGCACTCACCAGCTAAAAATCCCCACTAAAATCAATGTCAGTTTGGGGAAATGTTTATTTGTTCCCTATGGTTGAACTGGTTTGTCTCAGCATGTGTCTTGGGGGGGCACATGTGCAAAGAAAAAAAGTGGCGGAGTTCTAGGGCAAACCATTAGGACTAAAAATAGCAAAAGTCATATTTATTTAAATGGGGATTTTAACCTCTTGAATGCTAGAAAGGACTCCAATGCATTGTGAAGCAATTCATTGGAAACCTCTCTAGCAGTTAAGACAGTAAACTCCCCCATTAACCCTTCCAGTGTCAGAGAGGTATCCTATGCATTACAACACAATTCATGAGATATCTCCCTGGCACTCAAAAGAAAATTTGGACATTTTTATTTGTCATATTGGTTTGCTCCAGCATCACTCCACTTATAGTTTGGAGATCTACAAACAAAAAATTGTGATGAACGCACACAGAGAATGAACAAAATAAACTGTTTTAGTTTAAAAGGATAGTAATATTTCGTTTTAACTTTATTTTATTTTGTAGGCATTAAAAAAACATGAATAACGATATAAGTCTTATCTCTCATACCTTTATGGTTTGAGAGATATTCACAAGCAAAGTTTCCCCTCCCGCCCCTTTTACCTAGTGTAAGCCATCTCTTCTCAGATGTGGAATGCAGTCCATAGACAAGACAGATAACAGCAGGAGACAATCTTCTTACAGCGAGAACAATGAAAGCCCTGCCCCCCTTGACAAGTTTTTCAGGTTTTCCCTTATCTTAACTGAAGATTGTCCCTCTCTACAGTCTACCTGGGCACCTCCCTTCTGCTCTGGCTGAACAGTGTTACATCAGTAAAAGGGGCGAGAAGGCGATACTTTGTCATTGAATTACTCTTGAACTACAACTCTGACAGAATTAAAATAACACTCTCCAAAGTCCAAATACTATGATGATTAATTAGAGCTGTTTTTATTATGAAACATTACTATCCCTTTAAGAAATAGTGGCCTCTCAGGTAATGTTCAAGTCATGCTTTTTACTCCCATGTGCTAGTGCAGAATGGAAATGTTTGTGTCCTTATCAGACTGGTTCTGTCCACAGCCAGTCTATCTCTGCAACATCAGGAAAATCCTCTCTGCAGGAGAGAATTAGCACAACCACCAACATACATTTTGGCCTATGTGGGTCTCTTCAGGGGAGTGCAACTGATTCCCTCTAGGCTCATGGAGAGCAAGGCCCATGCCTAGGATATCCTTCTACTTAGGGAGACTTACAAAGACAAACTGTGATGCACACACACTGAGACCGAACAAAATAAAGTTAATCATTTAAACACAGGGCCATAACCTGACTGAATGCAATGAATTGGTATCCATTAAATTTTAGACTAATAATTTAACCCCTTGGTTGCTAGAGAGGTCTCCAATGTGCTGCTCTGCAACATGTTGATGATCTCTCTCCGGCACCCAAGAGTTAAATCAAGTTACTCATCTAAATTGCATTCACATACATTTGAGATTGCTGCTATATTAGCCCTTTGGTCCCAGGCATTGTAAGGAATGCAGTGTAGACCCCTCAAACATCAAAGGGCAGAGCCAACTTTTTCTATAGGGAGAATTAGCAACTTCCTAAAGCATCACATTTTTGAGAGGTTCCTCAGTTGTGCAGGCCACATGCATGTTCTGAATTGTGGATGTGGCTGTAGAAATCTCTGCTTCACTGAATTAGTTTATAAACCTCTTATTGGCTATTATTTAACTCTTTGGATGCTACAGAGATCTCCAAGGGGTTAAGCAATGTGTTGGAGATCTGTCTAGCAACCCAAAGATTAAAACTTTTTTTAACCTTGCTTGTTATAGGCCAAGTAATTTTCATACCTACCAAGTGTCCCTCTTTAGGAGGGACAGTCCTTCTTTTAGACCTAAATCCCTCTGTCCCTCTTTCCCACCCTGATGTCCCTCTTTTTAGGAGATCAGACTGTGTAGTGTGTATATAAGTGTATAATATTGCTCTACAGCAATAGAACTCACATTATTGTTTGTTTCAATTTCAGTATATGTGTTTATAAATTAGTGTGTATAAATAAATTACTTTGGTCTTGTTCTAAATCATTTATTAGGTTACACAAGGAGGTGACAATAGGTCATGAAATAGCTTAAAAATTCCTGGTAATGCCCCGCCCACCAGCCACGCCCCCAGAAACACCCACTAAAACACAAGTGTCCCTCTTTGGCAATTTGAAATGTTGGGAGGTATGCATTTTCTGTGGCGGGAAACAGTGGATGGGACTGTGGTTGGGGTCATGTGGGAGTGTGGCCATAGGTAAAGCTAAAGGTACCTAGAATGCCTTCCTGGATGTGCCCTGAATGTAAAGCTGGACCTGTCAAAGGGTTAAAGAGTTTAACTAAGTGTTTTATTGCAGGTTTTGGCCTAGATTTAATTGCAGTTGGTGTTATTAACTGGTTTTACCTTACATTTAAGCCTATGGAGAAACGTGTATATAAACCCCCTGATAAAGATATCAGCTGCAATGCAACCTATGTATTTATTTGCAACAAAAAGCTCAATAAAAAAACCTCAATAAATATTGCCATCATGAAAGACAGATAAATATTGTATAAACCTTATTCAGAAAACATTACATTCAAATAAACATCCATATTAGTCAAACCAAGTTTTGTATTACAACTGCTAATTAACCCTTTCAGCACCAGAGTTAAGCACTGAGCTGCATACCCTCTGGCCCTTAAGAGGTTAAAAGGAACACAATTTAAAAATGTGTTTGGTGACAATAAGCTGCATCGCCTCATGCATTTGTATAATTGTAGCCAAGGAGTTAAAGGGATAGTAATACCTAATTTCAAGTTTATTTAGTATTGTAGGCATTAAAAAAATATTAAGAACTGTGCAAGTCTTATCTCTCAAACCTTTATGGTTTGAGAGATATTCTCAATTAAAGTTCCCCCCTCTGTGACATCAGTGCTCTAGCTGACAGATTTGGATTCTAGTCACCAGATTGGCCGGTGACTCTTCAGCAGAGCAGAGATAGCGATCTTTACAAAGAACTACTTCACTGGAACGGTCTACAAAGTGTGCTTGCAAACCAGGCACACTTTGTAGACCATTCCAGTGAAGTTGTTCTTTTTAAAGATTGTGATCTCAGCTCTGCTGAAGAGCTGCCGGTTGGTCTGTGGACCAGAATCCAAGTCTGTCAGCTAGATGGCAGACTTCACTGAAAGAGCCAGGAAGAGGGAACTTTAGTTGTGAATATCTCTCAAACCGTAAAGGTTTGAGAGATAAGATTTACATAGTTCTTAATATTTTTTAATGTCTACAATACTAAATAAACTTGAAATTAGGTATTACTATCCCTTTAAGAACTTTTTTGCCTGTTTGTTATAGACTAAAGCTATTTCTTGTGCTAGGGAATAGTGGATGTGACTCTTGGTAGAATCATTTGAGGAACAGTTGTAACCACGTGTGAAGCTGAGTTTGCCTAAAATATAAATCCAGCCCTGACTCTACCCCCGGATGTCAAGTGATGTCTGTTGGACACCAGATTGTTACGTATGTTGGAAAGCTCAAAAGAGATTGCCATCATGGAGTGAATGAATAGTGAGCATTTTTGTTAAAAGATGAAGCACCACATTGTTCAGTAGAGATTTAGAGAGGATCTGGGGAAAATTCTGTGTTTGTCTGAACTGATCAGGAGCAAATCTTAGAGGGACAGGAGGAAGGGGGTGACAGGTTCAGGGGAGAGCTGGCCTGGGGGGCAGGGGGGCAATTGCCCCCTGGGCCGGACATATATCTGGGCAGGTGGGCCATTGCCTCACTCAATCTCTCGCTTGATGCTGTAAATGGTGCTACACTAACTATAGCTTACAACTGAAATGGAGTTACACAAATAGTACCACAGAGCTACAATTTAAGCATAACCCATTTCCCGTGTAAGATATATGGTATCACTACTGTAGCTTTACTTACTACAGAGCTTACAATATATCAATAGTGCAGCCTCATTTCACCTGTAAGCTCTGTGATATCACTTACCTTACTTCACAACGTAATGCCAATTTTAAAATAACCTAAAGGGGGTGGGCTGGTACAGTGGACTTGAACAATAGTAGAAGCCGGCCACTTGATTGTATTCCCCCCCGGGCTACATGTTGCCAGCCCTCCCCAGGACAGGTTAAAGGGGGGGAGAAGATGAAGTGAGCAGTGAGAAGCACCGGGCACTGAGAACGGGTGGAAGTAAAAGGGGTCTTGGGGCTGAGGGAGCAGGAGTGAGAAAAGGCCAGAATTGAGAGTGGGTTTAAGATTAGGAGAATGAAAGTGGGGTCAGGAATGAGGATGTTCCCGGAAACGTGTGTTTTTTGGGAGGCTACAGAATTAGAGAGAGGGAGAGGTTACATTCTCATGACCTTTCACGCATTATAGTTCTGGTCCCACCCCACATCCAACACAAGTTTCTTCCCCCAGCTTCTACTGGAGTGATCAGCTTGCACACAGAACAGCAAGCATTATGGTCATTCATTTTGACGAATTAACATCTAGTGCTGGACATGGTCAGAGTAACTACCCTGCAAGGATTCAGCTGGGATCTACAGAAGGGGTGTAGGAGAACACAGTTCATGATTTGCAAGAGGGCTGGTATCCCAAGATGCCAGATACCCGTTTGGGTACATATGAGCATTAAATTGACTGTTTTACATTGTAATAAATATTACACTTGGAGACATGTTCTCTGTTTATGCTTGTTTGTCTCCTCATATTTATTAAATTAAAACTGTTGTGCATTACGGTGTTCCAGGACCTGAAGGCTAGAGTGTTCTATGCCAGGGAATGCCATAAACAGACACAAACAGACAAGGTTTGAGGGATTTCCTTAATTAATAAATTCTTAAACAATTAGTCCAAGCTTAGCTGTCACACAACTTTCTCAGTGTCATATTTTCCTCTGGAAATAATTTTGTCAACAAACAACTTTATTTATTTTAAATATACTTACAAATACGTACATGGCCTTTTATGTTTTTATTTATTGCCTAAGAGGTTATTTGTAAATTATGTTGAGCCTTCTGCAAATAGTATGTTTCTTGCATACTCCTACCTGAACAGTCAAGCAGCCTCAGTAACATGTAGACTGTTCCATAAGCCAACTACAGCCACCCCCTCCATTATTGCACCATACAGATACATTTTATGGCAGGTAGTGGAATTACCCTAACCTCTTGATATAGAAATTGGGCTTCAAAATCACTTTTCCAGTGAAAATGCGCAAATAATTTATTTCTAACCACAAGGGACTTTCATTGGAAAGGGAGCTATGCGTCTCCTTTCTGTTGAGATTCTTGTGTGAAGGACAGCCAGGATAAGCTTACTGTACCTGCGGAAAAATAAATCATTGATTTTCACTTCCCTCTGAGTGTTCCATATGTTCACTCACAGGATTCCACCATTACCATGCTGCATACCCATGGATACATCATACATATGTCATCACACACCCATCACTGACTTTCATTCACCCAACAGAAGAATCTGGTGGAAAGGCCATCTTGCTGGAATTCCAGGAGGGATTTGGAAGGCCTTGTTGTACAACAAATCTCTTCCTGTGGCAATGTCTTCCACAGATCCCTACCTACAACACTTCCCTAATATTGCTTGTCCATAGGTTTCATGAGAAACAATTGGGAGTTTATATAATGACAGATTTTTGCAGATAACTCTAAATTTGAAGGTCTATTATTTGTTAAATACCTTTGATTAAATGCTTATAAGTTTTGAATAAAATTATGAATTTGGATCAAGTCTTGGAACTGAAGTTGCTTTGTCAGTCTATACAAACTGTGGAAATTTGGTAAATTTAATTTAGGAGTTATTGAGAACTCAACAGCAAAAACTTTTGTTAAAGCCACAATTAAGTTCTAACTTCTCACTTAAATGCACAAAAGCCAGAAAATACTGGTTACATCCTTCCAACTTCACACTCTCATGTGCTTTGCTGATGACATCAGAGATGACACCACAAATGAACTCATTAATGACATCACTGGTGACAACACAAATATCAGTAATATCACAACTGATCTCATCAGTGACATTGATATCATTCATGATAACATGTCGGATATCATCAACAAAGCACATGGGGGCCTGGCATTATGTTGGAAGAATACAGCCTGTATTTCACATATTTTATGCATTTGAGAGACAACTTAACAGTGGCTTTAGCAAATGTCTTTGCCAATTAGTCTGGGATGAATGATGGATGGCAACCTACCATAACCTAGATAGCCTTACCTATAGTAACATGTTTTCTACTGTGCATGTGCACCAGTTACATGACCATAAATTATGTTGTTTATTTGAACTTTAAACTCTGGTTCTATTTATCCTATTTATTGACTTAACAAAAGCAAGTGATACTCATAAGGACCATTCTCACTGCCAATTTGGAGAGAATTCATAGGGTAATTTGGGTTGTAGGCCTGACTAGAGTTTCTCATATTTTCTTAAGCAGTTTGATACATAGAGACTACACAACCATTTTTTATGAAACTTTCAAGGTTTAAAGGAACTGCCAATTTGATCTGGAATCAAAATCTTCAGCCAGATCCTTTCTGGACTTAAAAGTTATTTGACAATAAAATTGTCAAATAACATAGCTTCAAACTTAATTATAGAAGTCCTAACAGAATTCCCCAATGAAGGACATGAAAAAAATTACGTTTAGCATATTAATTTTATGCCTTCACTGATGATTTTCTGCAGACCTACCTCAAAATCTACTGTACAGATTGACACCAATTTTTATGAACCACTCGGTTTAACCCTTTGAGTACCAGAGAGGCATCCAATGCAGTTCATTGACTACTTCTGTGGCACTCAAAGGGTTAATTAAATAATTTCTTTAATAAAATCACAAACTATATAAAAATAGTACATTGTTGGTAAACGTGGTTAACATATATGAAAATTCCAAGCCACAAAAAGGTAATTTTTAAGGAGAACTGCAATCTAGGAATAAATGGGTCTTAATTTGGATGTCTAAAGAACCTACTTAAGTAGGTGTCCTTTAAACAACGGTTTCAATTTAAAAACAAAAAAAATTACAAAATCTCATAGATTTCAGAGGGGTGGTTTCTTTTTTAAAAAGTGGATGCTAGCGATATCTACAACTTATTACTAAGCAAAGTATTGAATATGTCTTCAGCATTCAATGGGTTTTGCTTCAGATTTTATAA
This sequence comes from Rhinophrynus dorsalis, assembly GCA_037306005.1. Classification (NCBI taxonomy): domain Eukaryota; kingdom Metazoa; phylum Chordata; class Amphibia; order Anura; family Rhinophrynidae; genus Rhinophrynus; species Rhinophrynus dorsalis. Next base: position 83,717,728 of record CM074721.1, read on the forward strand.
ACTTTGTCTTGATACATAGGCCTCATTGCATATGACTGTTGGCATGTCCAACATGATCGTAATCCCCTTGCACCAGACACTAATACTTGGTTTTAATGTTAGATTGTTTTGATTGCATTTAATTTCTGATTTAGTCAAGTACTAGTTGATTCAGGGATGATGTGTTTCAGTCTGAAAACAACTAGGGTCCCTTGTGACCCATTCAAGTTTGTTGCAGCCTATTGTTTGCTGTGAGGAGGTGTGACCTAGAGGCAGACTTCAATAGAGATCACTGTATACGGAAAACTAGAGATATAATGCAGTATATATAAACAGATATGCCTAACTGCTGTATAAAGGGCACCTACCTGGGTAAATCAATATGTTAAACAAATTAAGTACAGACTATTCCATGGTCTGGATTCAAATTCAAGTAATATATTTAACAATTTAAAGGGATAGTAATGTTTCATAATAAAAGCAGCTCTAATTAAGATAGGGGAAAAAGCTGAAAAATCTGTCAAGGTGGGCAGGGTTTTCATTGTTCTCCCAGTAAGAAGATTGTCCCTTGCTGTTATCTGTCTGGTCAAGCAACCAGATTCCACATCTGAGGTGAGCAGTGTTACATCAGTAAAAGGGGTGGGAGGGGGATACTTTATTATTCAATTACTCTTGAACTACAACTCTGACAGTATTGAAATAACACTCTATGGCTCAAATACTATGAAGATCAATTGGAGCTGCTGGTTTTATGAAACATTACTATCCCTTTAAGTATCAGAGAATTGGGCAACGATTTGCAATGATTTGCAAAACTATGTGTTGCCCACCTCTTTTGTTTGTAAATGGTTGACAATGATTTTATCTTTAAATCCGTCCACAGAATTAACATAGGAATTCTGAATATAAACTCTACTTTTAAATGTATGCACAAATGTAACTAAATATTGCAAACATGTAGTTGAATTGAAACAGAATTGAATTGACATTAAATGTTTAAATGAGCAGTAAACTTAAAAAAAAAAAAAAAATACATACTGTAGGGATTTTCCTATTGAGTAAAATAATGGTACTCCCACTGCCAAGAGATTTATATTTCCAGAGTTATTACAGTTTAAACCCATGTTATTTTACATTAGCAGTGCCCTCTAGTGGTCAAATTCTAATTAGATTTCCTGTTAGATTCTAACGGAGAGAAAAGTCAGACATACAGTTCTCCATAGAAAGTGATAGAAACTGCCTGTTACTTCCAGTCAGTTAGAACTATCAGGAAGTAAACACAGTAAATTCACTTCCTGATTATTTAAACTGCTATAATTTTTGAATAAAACATCTGACAGCGATGGGAGTGACCTTGTTTTATTCAGCAGGAAATGCTCTGTAAAATATGTGTTTTCATAAAAAAAATGTTTACTGCTCCTTTAAGCATCAGTGGATCACACTTACAACTTTAACTGAAGAAAAACCTTTGAAAGCTGTGCAATAAAAAGTTAAGGGGGTGCAAAGTAATGTAGACTCATTTTAACACTATAGTTTACAATAATTTTTCATTACAGCAAAAACATTCATACAGTTAAAAGGCAAGTAAGACAAAACAAATATCATATGTTAAAGCTCAGTCTTTTCCTAGTTAATCACCAATGCTCTCAGCTCTGGGACTTACAGCATTATGAATTAACAGACCTTACTGTATAGGTGTGCCCCAAACTTTATTCCCACCTGCTTTGAGAGCTACAATGAATGCTTAATTTCTCTTGGCTGTGAAGAAGACCAGCACATCACAGCAGACATCAGAATCATCAGCTGCCACTGAAACTGTAAGTGCTAGGGGCTGGATTCAAGTGCAGATACTAATTCTATCTCTGCTTTTATCTCCAGGTTTCCCCATAGACTTCAACAGGAACAGTTTTGATAAAACAAGAGGTAAAATTTATCTCCTGCATTTGAATGCAGCTCCAGGTTTAGGGAGGAGGATTAGAATGGAGACCTGTACACTAAATTCAAGTATAAATCATATCCCTGCTTTTTGCACAGTTGGCTAATTGAAAATCACTAAGAGAATTAATGATACCTGTTCAAAGGGTAGTATCTTTAAAACCTGCACTGTCTTGGAACTCTAGAAATGTGTTAAAGTTTTTGTATATTCTGTAGGCTCCACGGCTCCAAACACTTTAAGACTGGGATTCATCGAGCACTGATTCTTAACATAACAGAATTACATGTGGGCAGTTCTTGATACATCTTGGATATAGCCAATGCCCATGTTAACCCCAGCTAATATTACTGTCTGGAACCCACGTGAGGTAGCCATTCATTTCAATTTTCAACTCTGCCAAGAGCAAAGGTCTATAGGTGGCCCCATAGGTCATCATGCCGACATTCCTTAATTTTGACAACTTTACTGCATTCCCAAGAGAACACAGTAATATTGTTGCTTGTTGGAATTTGGTGCATTCACACAAGGAGATAGTCCCACCAGAGCCTAGTACAGGAACTTTCACAACAGGTGACAGATCCAAAGCTGCATCACTGCCACGTGAAAAGGGCCCTATGGTGGCTTCACTTGTAAATGCACTGCAAACTACCTTTTATTCTTAAAAAACTTTAAATGGTATATTTTTCGTTCGTAACCCTCTGGAATGCTGGAGACATCTCCTATACAATGAGAATCCATGCTTTGGAAACATATATAGCATTCAAGGTGTTAAGCCAAATTCTAGCATTTCATCAAAATGTAACTTAAGGAGAAATATCTTTTTAACAGCTATATATGTAATACACTGTTAATTTTTTGGTAAAACACTTACTTCTTCTTCTTCTAAACCTGTAAGGTCCCAGAAGTAACTTAGTCTCATTTGTAGACGTTTCCAAGACTCAAGGAACAAGGTGGCTGAAATCGATAACAAAAAACATTAACATGTATTTGCAGATGATGGATATGAAAAATTATTTTACTTTGATAGAAATATCTACTGAAAACATATATTTGAAAAGTAAATAATACTTATGATGAACATTTTAAAATATCCGAGGCCAGATATGATTTCCATTTAAAGCAGAACAACTCCTAATAATAACTCTTATTTACCTTAGAGTGAAAAGAAAATTCTAATGGCCTCTACTAATGTCTTTTTTGCTCCTTGGTTCAAGACATAACATCTTTAATCTGTCCTGGGTGTCATGTCCATGGAGTCTAACATGACAGTTGCTAGAAAGACCACAGGACCTCAAACTCTGCTCACTGGCCATGTGACTTGTGCGATTTGGTTCGGCGCTATTTGGAATTCAACGAAAAAGGGGTCATTCGGTGACATTCGGACCTTCCGACAGGCAAGGGTCATTCACCAAAAAAAATACAAATCTGGCTAGCCCTGGCCCAAATGTCGTTGAAACTTTCGGAAATTCGGCGACTACTACCCGTGCTTGATTACTTTCCCTCCATACTTTCCCTCCATGTCTCTAGTCCAATTAGCTTCTTCATTTCATGCGCTACTTTCACACTTTGTCTCTATTCCAATTGGCTTTTTTCGTTTCATGATAGGGGTTGGACTAATGACACAGACACCCTGACAGACAGCCTGCATTTCCTCATTGTGTTGTTGGAGCTCAGAGAGAGAAAAAGCAGATAGTGAGTGTCCAGTTGTTGTGTAGGCAGGCAGGCAGTTAGCATTAGGCATAGGCAGGCAGCCAGCATTAGTGCCTTATTGCCACTGCAAGGGAGAGTCATCTTTGGTCCTGTGCAATAAATTTTAAATATTAGGGATTTCTTTGAAAAATTTTCAGAGTGACAAATCAGCCAGTCTCACAGTTCTGCAGGCAGGCCTAGTACCTTATTACCACCGCAAGGGAAAGTCACCTTTGTTTCTGTGTTTAACATTAAAAATAATAATAGAAATTTGCTTGAATAATTTTCAGAGTGACCCTTCAGCCAGTCTCACAGCTCTATAGACAGGCCTAGTACGTTATTGTGTCCACAAGGGAAAGTCACCTTTGTTCGTGTGTAAAATGTTAAAAGTAATATTAGGGAATTGTTTGAATAATTTTCAGAGTGACACTTCAGCCAGTCTCACAGTCCTGCAGACAGGCCTAGTACCTTATTACCACCTCAAGGGAAAGTCACTTGTGTTCCTGTGTAAAATATTAAAAGTAATAATAGGGCTTTGTCTGAATAATTTTCAGAGTGACATGGATGCCTATCTAGCACAGAACAATATTGACAGTTATGACAGATGGCTTCAAAGCAAATAGGATATTGAGCCGGGGAACTATTTGACACACTCACACACACACCTACATTGGACATTGCTCCAGAGGGCTTTTTTGTTGCCTTCCTCTGGATCAACAGGGGTGTTATTGGCATGGGCTGGACTTGATGGACGCATGTCTTTTTTCAGCCTTATCTACTATGTTACTATGTTATGTTACTATGACACTTCAGCCAGTCTCACAGTTCTGAGGCAGGCCTAGTACCTTATTACCGCCGTAAGTGAAATTCACCTTTGTTTCTGTGTTTAACGGTAAAAATAATAATAGGAATTTGTTTGAATAATTTTCAGTGACACTTCAGCCAGTCTCACAGTTCTGCAGGCAAGCCTAGTACCTTATTACTACCGCAAGGGAAAGTCACCTTTGTTTCTCTGTTTAACATTAAACATAATCATTGGAATTTGAATAAATTTCAGACTGGCCCTTCAACCAGTCTCACAGTTCTATAGGCAGGCCTAGTACCTTATTGCATCCACAAGGGAAAGTCACCTTTGTTTGTGTGTAAAATATTAAAAGTAATATTAGGGCTTTGTTTGAATAATTTTCAGAGTGACACTTCAGCCAGTCTCACAGTCCTGCAGGCAGGCCTAGTACCTTATTACCACCTCAAGGGAAAGTCACTTGTGTTCCTGTGTAAAATATTAAAAGTAATAATAGGGCTTTGTCTGAATAATTTTCAGAGTGACACTTCAGCCAGTCTCACAGTTCTGAGGCAGGCCTAGTACCTTATTACCGCCGTAAGTGAAATTCACCTTTGTTTCTGTGTTTAACGTTAAAAATAATAATAGGAATTTGTTTGAATAATTTTCAGTGACACTTCAGCCAGTCTCACAGTTCTGCAGGCAAGCCTAGTACCTTATTACTACCGCAAGGGAAAGTCACCTTTGTTTCTCTGTTTAACATTAAACATAATCATTGGAATTTGAATAAATTTCAGACTGGCCCTTCAACCAGTCTCACAGTTCTATAGGCAGGCCTAGTACCTTATTGCATCCACAAGGGAAAGTCACCTTTGTTTGTGTGTAAAATATTAAAAGTAATATTAGGGCTTTGTTTGAATAATTTTCAGAGTGACACTTCAGCCAGTCTCACAGTCCTGCAGGCAGGCCTAGTACCTTATTACCACCTCAAGGGAAAGTCACTTGTGTTCCTGTGTAAAATATTAAAAGTAATAATAGGGCTTTGTCTGAATAATTTTCAGAGTGACACTTCAGCCAGTCTCACAGTTCTGAGGCAGGCCTAGTACCTTAATACCACCGTAAGTGAAATTCACCTTTGTTTCTGTGTTTAACGTTAAAAATAATAATAGGAATTTGTTTGAATAATTTTCAGTGACACTTCAGCCAGTCTCACAGTTCTGCAGGCAAGCCTAGTACCTTATTACTACCGCAAGGGAAAGTCACCTTTGTTTCTCTGTTTAACATTAAACATAATCATTGGAATTTGAATAAATTTCAGACTGGCCCTTCAACCAGTCTCACAGCTCTATAGGCAGGCCTAGTACCTTATTGCATCCACAAGGGAAAGTCACCTTTGTTCGTGTGTAAAATATTAAAAGTAATATTAGGGCTTTGTTTGAATAATTTTCAGAGTGACACTTCAGCCAGTCTCACAGTTGTGCAGGCAGGCCTAGTACCTTATTACCACCTCAAGGGAAAGTCACTTGTGTTCCTGTGTAAAATATTAAAAGTAATATTAGGGCTTTGTTTGAATAATTTTCAGAGTGACACTTCAGCCAGTCTCACAGTTCTGCAGGCAGGTCTTGCAAATTACTAATCCCCATATTGTAGCTTTATTAAAAAGAAGCTTATTGCCCCCAGTGTCATCTCTCAAACCCTTATGGTTTGAGACATGATAGCGCTCAAAGTTCCCCCTCCCTCCCCCTTCCTGGACTGAACACTGACTGCAGGGATATCCGGTATTACTTGCATCAGGTGGTTCTGCAGCATTGCCTATCGCGTTTATAAAAAATAAATCTTTCACTAAAAACCAAGCACACGTAGAAGACTGTTTCAGTGAAACAATTCTTTTTTATGAACATGATCTCGGCTCAGCTGCAGAGCCGCCTGATGCACATAAGACTGTCGTACGACAGCTTCCCCTGCAGTCAGCGTTCTGTCAGGGAAGGGGGAGGAAGGGGGGGAACTTTGAGCGCTATCATCTCTCAAACCATAAGGGTTTGAGAGATGACACTGGGGGCAATAAATAAACAATATGTGGATTAGTAATTTGCAAGTATTATTATCCCTTTAAAATTCATAAGATGCACACAGAAATAGGGTATATGGAACCAAATATGTCAGGAGAAAGAACAGAAATGATCTTTATGCTATGTGGACAAATGCTTATAATTTAGAGAATAAATGATCTGAATTAATTTCTTTAATGACTAGGTTTAATTTGTAGGTGGAGTCTATAACTGAGTTTTAGCAAAATGAATCTCATGACTGGGTCATAGTTATACCTGCTTACAGTCTTCACAGAAAACAGTAAGAGAGAGAGAGAGAAAAGGGAAGAATGGGGAAGGGGTTGCCTTTAAATGGTTAGTAATGTTTCACAAAAAACAGCTGCTCCAATTAATCTTCATAGTATTTGAGCCACAGAGAGTGTTATTTCAATACTGTCAGAGTTGTAGTTCAAGAGTAATTGAATGATAAAGTATCCCCTCCCGTCCCTTTTACCTAGTGTAACACTGCTCACCTCAGATGTGGAATCTGGTTGCTTGACCAGACAGATAACAGCAGAGGACATCTTCTTACTCTGAGAACAATGAAAACCCTGCTCCCCTTGACAGGTTTTTCTGCTTTTTCCCTTATCTTAATTGAAGTTTGTCCCTCTCTGCAATCTACCTGGACACCTCCCAGCTGTTCTGAGGTGAGCAGTGTTACATCAGTAAAAGGGGTGGGAGGGGGATACTTTATCATTCAATTACTTTGACAGAATTGAAATAACACTCTCCATGGCCCAAATACTATGAAGATTAATTAAAGCTGCTTTTATTATGAAACATTACTATTAGTGTTGAGCGAGCATGCTCGGCCGATGCTCGGATCGGCTCGAGCATCGCTCTGCTCGGCACATGGCGGTACTCGTACGAGTACCGCCATGTGCTCGCCCGCCATGTTCGGGTGGCAGGGATCTGTGCCGAAGGAGGCACAGATCTTACAGACGCTCCGCTGGACCACCAGGGACTGGAGGTAGGGGGCATTGCGGAGATGAAGGGGGCATTGCGGAGATGAAGGGGGACATTGCGGAGATGAAGGGGGACATTGTGGAAGGGGGACATTGTGGAAGGGGGGCATTGCGGAGATGAAGGGGGCATTGCAGAGATGAAGGGGACATTGCGGAGATGAAGGGGGACATTGTGGAAGGGGGACATTGTGGAAGGGGGGCATTGCGGAGATGAAGGGGGCATTGCGGAGATGAAGGGGGACATTGCGGAGATGAAGGGGGACATTGTGGAAGGGGGACATTGTGGAAGGGGGACATTGTGGAAGAGGGGCATTGTGGAGATGAAGGGGGGCATTGACCAGGCACCCTCCCCTCATCAGAGCAGGGGGTGCCTGGTGTAATGCTCGAGTCCTCCCATTTAATTCAATGGGGTTCGGGTGCTCGGCCGAGCACTCGAGCCTCCGGGGGTGCTCGGTCAGAGCACCCGAACACCCGAGCATCGGGGTGCTCGCTCAACACTAATTACTATCCCTGTAATGTAGACATAGACATAACGTCTACGTTGATACAGTTTTACTGAAGAAACATAAGAGAACATATGGGTAACTATTGAAAGTGGAGATTAGATTGTTGGATAGAAGTAATTTATAGATCTCCAGGACAAGATGAAGCATTAGATACATCATTGATTGAGGAAATTACAAATATACTAATAAGAAGTGATGTGATATTAGTGTAGGTTTCAGTATAGCAGTTGTAGACTGGCAGGTGCCTGTTGCTGTAACAACGAGGGGTAGAGACATCCTGGATTCCATTATACAGCGGAAAGGACCAACTAGCAAGAAAACAATACTAATTTGATACCAATATAGTGCCAGATATACCTGTGGGTGAGATGTATGTAGAAGAAAGTTCTTTACCCCAGCATCCAGGTTCTGTATCCGGTGCAAGATATCAGAAGGGTCACTGCCACGTTATGACCCACAGCAACAGCAAAAAAGCAGGATGATGTCTGCACACGGAATTTGCTATGGTGATTAATAAATATGCTCAGTAGAGCTTAAACTACAATTCCGTGTGCAGACATCACCCTTCTTTTTTGCTGTTACCTGTGGGCGAGAGCCTGGGGACTAGTAATCACGGGTCAGAAAGACTGATACACTAAAAAAAGTAGTGGATTTGGGGCAGCCAAACAGCACAAAAATATCTATTGATTTAAATAGGTCTTTTAACACTTTGAATACTAGAGAGGTCTCAAACACATTGATACTCCTTCTAGGGTTTAAAAGACCCATTTAATTGATGATATTTGGGGTAGTTTTTGTTTATTCCCTATGTTGCAGTTAGTTAGCTCCAGAATAGCAACTTGTCAGCTGCACTGTGGATTATTATATAGGTAACGTCTATGTGTGTTAATATACAACAATGTTATGGATTTTAGAAAGGCATATTTTTCTTCTATGGACAAACACTTAACCCTTTGAGTGCCAGAGGGGTATGGAATGCATTGCAAAGCAATTCGTTCCGTACCCATCTGGCACTCAAAGGGTTAAAGGAACAGTAAACTTTTTAAATGAAAAAATATATATTGTATGGTTTTTCACTTTGTATAAAATAAGAGTACTCCCACTGCTGAAATATGCATATTTTCAGAGTTATTACAGTTTAAACCCATGGTTTTTTACATTAGCAGTGCCCTCTAGTGTTCTAGTTCTAATACATTTTTCTGTTACATTCTAATGGAGAGGAAAGTCAGTGACTTACAACTACCCATAGAATATGACAGAAACTGCTGAGTCATGCTGTCAGGAAATAAACACACAGTAAATTCCCTTCCTGATTATTTGAACTGTTATCCATTTTGAATAAAACAACTGACAGTGGTGAGAGTATACTTGTTTTACTCAGCAGTAAAAGTTCTAGAACATATATGTTTTCATTAAAAAGGTTTCTTCTACTTAGTAATTGCTTTGCACAGAAAATTGTGTCATGGAGTACAGAAACAATTGGGAAAAGCTAAATTCTGCATTGGGCATGTAAATGACGCTAAGAGAAAAAATAAACTAGTTCTGCACTGTGGTGGCAGGTATCATAAAGGCAAAATAAAATAGTTTTTTAGAGAAAACAGGGAGACAGTCAGGGGAAGAAAGTGATATTTACAGGTAAATAGAGGGAGGCTAAGTACATTATAAGATGTACATTATAAGATGTGCAAAATATCAAACAGAAGAGAAGAGAAAAAGACTGTGAAAAGAGCAAAAAAAACATTCTTGTGGTATGTTAGTGAAAAGATAAAGATTACAGGAAGCAAAAAAACATATTAAAGTCAGAAAATGGCGGATAAAGGAGGGAGAAAATGAAATAGCTGACTATCTAAATAAGTGTTTCTGCTCAGTTTTTGCAGAAGGCTGTAAAGGAGGCCCCCACCAAGATGAACTATTAATGTTAACCCCTTAAGGACCATTGCCGTGCCAGGACCGTCACAGCGGTCCGACACTTAAGGACCAATGATGGTCCTGGCACGGCATGGAGTTCAGGGCTCCCGACGCGGCTGCACGCCGCTCTGGAAGCCCTGAACCGGAAGAGATAATAATAAAAAATGCCCCGTGGTCCGCAAGTGCCGGCCACGCGGGATCACGCTGGTCCTTAAGGGGTTAAACCAGTGGACAATAGTCAGTTTACAGAATATGAGGTGTCTCTGAAACTCTTGGACAGGTCGGATGCCTGGGCCAGCCGGTGAAACTTAAATTAAATTCTACTGGTATTCTAACTGCTCAGAACTGTTTCAGAACCCCATTATACATGGAGAATGCAAGGAGCAGGAGCACACAATCTATTTAAGGATCCCTGTTTTAAATTAAAAATGGGCATACTATTACATCAATGCGTAAATAGGCTCAGTAGGAGAGTTGTTTGTAATTTTTTTGCTCCAGGTGAGGGCATGACCCCAAAACATGCCATGTTTCTCTTTTAATAAATTATCACTTATTGATCTTTAAATAAACCATGTGTTCCTAATAATCCTGCACTCTTTGTGTTATTGTCAGATGAATAAATCAGTTGGTCCAGATGAGATCCTCCCAAGAGTATTAAACAAGCTTAGGTCTATGCTTGCAGCACTTTTAGCGGGTTAATTCTGAATGACAAAAACATTGCCAGTGTAGTGCACTAAAGGACAGTAAGGATGACTCTAGTAACTACAGTCTGAAATCAGTAGCTGGCAAAATAATGGGAATGCTATTGGAAGGAAGAATTGTGGCATATCTGAAGTCTAATGACTCTCAAGATCCTAAGTAGTATGGTTTTATGACATGAAGATCTTGCCAATCAAATTGAGTTGATGTTACTCAGTGACAGACAAGTGTGGAGCAGTAGATATAACTTATTTGGGTTTTAGTAAAGCTTTTGACCTTGTCCCAGATAGTAAGCATTTTATGCATAGTTTCCAAGTGCTTAATGTTAGCTGATTGGAAATTAATTTGGCTGTAAGACAGATGACAGTGTGTCATAGTCAATAGTATTCATTCAGAGGAAGGACAAGATACTTAGTGGAGTGTCACATGAGTCAGTGCTGGAACTGGTCTCTTTAACATCTTCATTAGTGATATTACTAGAGGCATTTAAAGGAATAGTATAACCCCCAGACTAAAACTAATAATTTGGCCATATGTCCCTAACTAACACTAACCTAGTCCAGAAGCTTAGGGTTAATAATTACCCAACTGCTTGGCCAATAAAGCACTGTAAAGTGAAGACTGTCTCTACTTCCATCCTCTGATTGGTGACTAGTTCTATGGAGCTGGGACTGATGCCTCAAGCTCCCATAGAGACAGTGTGCTTCTTCAGGTTTGAAATCCAATAGATTTATTGTATAGGACAGGAGCACAGCTTTCTACACATATATAAAACACACATGTGTAGATTTTTAGAATGTAGAATTGATAAATATTTTTTACAAATGGTAGAGTGGCGTACCTGATATTTAAAGTTACATAATCCCATTTCAATTGTAATTTCCACTAGACCTGTATGTGCATGCAGAATGATGACTAGTAGAAAGCATAACATAGCACTGTCAAACTGGTGGCCACTGGGCCACATCTAGAGTACAAGCCTTTTTGGGAAACCAAAAGAAAGCAATATATCAAAACAACCAGTAATCTGGAAATGACAAAAAAATTAACAAAAAATCTAAAATTCCAGAGAATTTGGACTGTGCTGGTTTAAGCTATTAATTAGTTAATTAAATCTCACTTTTAAAAACATCCAACAGTACCCTTCAATCCACATCTACAAGTTAGTAGTCTACAACATACTTGATTATATATTTCTAAAATCAAAGGATTTTAATTATATTGTTTCTACACATAGTAGTATTGGTGTAACATAATGTAAACACAGACATTATATATTTTTACCAAACGCTCATATGTGAATGAACTGTCACAAGAAAAAGAAAAATCAAGACAATTCTGAAAGTTCAAGTTAATTAATATTTTTTTAAAAATATATATATATTACAATTTCCCAACATAAAAAAATATTTTTAATTGGGAATTCACGTCTTGGCTTTTTGAATATGTACTAACATGTGAAAGTGGCTGGATAAAATTAGCGTGTTTCAAACTGCATGTAGGATTGGGTGCCTACACTTGGTTGGGTTTGTGCATCATAGGTGTTTTATTTATTTAAAATATATGTAATTGTGTATGCATAATCTATCTATCTATCTATCTATCTATCTATCTATCTATCTATCTGTCTATCGGTCAGTCTGTGTCTATCTGTCTATCTATCTATCTATCTATCTATCTATCTATCTATCTATCTATCTTTGTCTATCTATGTATCTATCTATCTATCTATCTATCTATCTATCTATCTATCTATGTCT